>CM051477.1:14110335-15445867 GCA_028015225.1 Carex myosuroides
TTGTTAGATCGGATATGCTTAAACTGTTTTATTGCTTCCTTTGTGAAGAAGATTAGCGATTAGTGATACATTTTCTGCATTATGAACTTCATGTAGTTATGTAGTTATCTCATCTTGTTAGATCGGATATGCTTAAACTGTTTTATTGCTTCCTTTGTGAAGAAGATTAGCGATTAGTGATACATTTTCTGTTTTAATTACTAATTAGTTGAAATCAAGAGGTTGATTAAAAAATAAGTAACATTCTGATCATTGAGGATTCATCTTGTGCACACAATTTTTTCTTATATTCTAACAACTGTAGCTTAATGTGTATCTCTGTTCTTTTAGGTGACTATCACTCCTGAAGCCAAATCAAGGGGCACAAACAGAGCTGTAATGGCAGAGGTCATTGCAGCTCATAGGGAGTCCTTCTTTGGCGGGAAATTGCCGGCATATGATGGCAGAAAAAGCATATATACTGCCGGATCCCTGCCATTTGAGTCCAAGGAATTTGTTATCAAGCTAAGTGACAAAGATAAAGATAAAGGAAAGGACAAAGAGAAGAAAGGGAAAAAAAGGTTTATATTCTTTAAACTGAAGGATATCAAAGAAACTGAACTTTATTATGTGTGGAAACCGAAGGATGTTCAGCTTAATATTCGCTTTAGCTAGTTAGCTGGGATGTGTACAGACTTGAATTGTATGTATGGATCATAAATTTAAGTTATCCTGTTGTCTAAACTTTGGTTTATACTTTATTATGAAATATCCAGGGATGACAGGGAATACAAGGTAATCATCAGATATGCCGGTCGTGCTGATCTGGCCCTCCTCCAGAAGTTCCTTCTTGGTAAGATGAGGGACTTGCCCCAAGAGGCGATTCAAGCTCTTGATGTAGTTCTTAGAGAGTCTCCTTCCCTCAAGTGAGTACTGTCCGACTTTTTGGTTATGTGAAGGTTTAATTTTATAGGAGAAGTGGTTTATTCTCTTGCTTTTTGAGGCCTGCTGGGATTTGGGATGACGTTGTCTGGTTTATATGGTTTATTTTTTGCCCTTGTGTGATGACTTGACTTGCTTACTGAATCTTGCCTAGAAAATGCTCAATTTCTTATTTTTTGGGGCTCATTTTTTGACTGATTCATGACATTTATCCATTTTGAAAAGTTTGAAGCTGAAAATTATATAAAGATAATTAAATTATATGAACTTGAAATTGTGGGTTAAATTGGCTTTTGTGCAGCTATACCATTGTATCAAGGTCATTTTTCTCTCCCCTGTTGGGCCCCAGAGGCGAAATTGGTGATGGCTTGGAATGCTGGAAAGGCTATTATCAGAGCCTTCGTCCCACCCAAATGGGGCTCTCACTAAACATTGGTAATTTATTCCTAAATCAATTCTTTACTGACAACAAGCTAATCCAATGTAATGATCTCTTTTCATGCATTTAGTTTTTCTCTTGCATTATAGATATCTCAGCAACAGCTTTTTATCAGCCAATGCCTGTGATTGAATTTGTCCTGAAATCTCTCAACATCCGTGACCCATCCAGACCTATCAGTGATAAGGACCGAATAAAGGTAAAGCACATTCATTGTCATAGCAAAAATGAAACCAGATCTATTTGTAGTTCAGTTGTTTAACTGCATAAGGCATACTTAAATTAATTGCCTCAATATCTTGAATCTAATTAGTGTTTTTCTTTGAAATATGTAGTTGAAGAAAGCACTCAGGGGACTTCGTGTGGAGGCTACACACAGGAAAGATATGGTTCAGCGATACAAAATCACTGGAATCACAGCAGTTCCAATGAGCAACCTAATGTATTCTCCATTACTTCCTCCTCAAATATATACGGCATTTAATTTTTCTATAAATGTAACTTTATTTTATTTCCTTTGTTCAGGTTCCCAGTTGATGACCAGGGCACAAGGACCTCAGTCGTGGATTATTTCATGCAGCGATACAACTGCAACCTGAGGTACACGGCCTTGCCTTGTTTACAGTCTGGCAACGACAACAGGCCCACCTACTTGCCAATGGAGGTTTGTTAGGCACTAACATCAGTTGCTTATTTATTGTCCTCATGCATAATAATATCTCATTAATTTTCTGATGCTTCTCTACTTTGGTTGAGTTGTGTGTAGGTATGCAATATTGTCGAAGGGCAGAAATTCTCCAAAAAGCTGAATGACAAGCAGGTGACAGGGCTGCTAAGGGCCACATGTCAGAGACCCAATGATAGGGAGAGCAGCATTGCTAATGTAAGAATTATTGATCATAGATACTTGCTCAAATCCATTGCATTCAAGGAAACCAACTGAATCATTTTTTTTCTTCTTTTCCGTTGTTAATTCCAGATGGTTCGTCGCAATGACTATAATAATGACCAGTATGCCAATGAGTTTGGAATCAAAGTCACTGACGAGCTTGTCACTGTAGATGCCCGTGTTCTTCCGGCACCTACGGTATCAGTTCTCTTTTACATCGCTTTCGGTTGCTTTCTTTTCCCAGTAAACTCTGGCTGAGCTAATGAAATATTTGTTGACTTGATGCTAAATAATTCAGCTGAAGTATGGTGATACTGGCAAAGAGAAAACATGCATTCCAGGTGTTGGGCAGTGGAACATGATAGGAAAGGTAGTTCTATACCTAACTTTAATTTTGAAATAAAACAAATATGTACAGTCAAACAAAACAAATTATACAGTCAACAAAGGAAATCACAAAATCTGCACTTACACCCCCATCATCCAAAAAGTAGTTAAATTGATTAATAATCTCAATAACTTGTATTCAGAAAATGTTCAATGGAGGAAAAGTTCCATGTTGGACATGTGTGAGCTTCTCCCGCTTGCGTCAGGACGAGGTCAGGAGGTTCTGTGATGACCTTATAATGATGTGCAACAACATTGGCATGGTAGTAAATTTCTTTCACAATATGCACTATCAAGTAAAGTCCATTTCTTTTCTTTTGCTGATCAGCTGAGTTGCATGTCAAATATATATATATATATATATTTTTTTCAAGGCAATCAACCGACAGCCTGCTATTGATATTCGCCTGGAGCGCTCTGATAGAGTTGAATTGGCTCTGAGAAATATTCATAGGGACTGTCAAACTCTTAACATGTTAATTGTGATCTTGCCTGAATTAAGTGGCTCTTATGGTACAATTTTTTATCTCCAAAAGTCTTTTTATTTACCTCTTTGTCATTTGTACTTGCGTGGTTTGTGTAAATTTTGATTTTCAATGTGTAGGAAAAATTAAGAGGGTTTGTGAGACTGAACTCGGAATTGTGTCTCAATGCTGCTTGCCTAAGAATGTCATGAAAGGAAACAAACAATACCTTGAGAATGTTGCTTTGAAAATCAATGTCAAGGTACTTCTAAAATTACAAAATAATTTGTTTTAATTTTTTATTTCTTTATTTATACTGTTAAGTTGATGAGTTACTACTTTCGTATTTTTGTTTTTAAAAAATAAAAAAAAGGTGGGTGGGACCAACACATTGCTTGAAAGCACACTCGTGAGAAATGGCCCCGACAGAAACCCTTTCTTGACTGACAAGCCGACAATCATCTTTGGTGCTGATGTAACGCATCCACCACCTGGCGAGGACTCTTCACCTTCAATTGCTGCAGTAAAATATTGATCTCCTTTTCTTCAATTGATCTGAATTTATGATTCAACAAGTGTATTTTACTACAGTGTATAAATGTGAGGAATTCTGTTTATGGATTTTTTTTAATAATTGTTTGTAGGTTGTGGCATCCATGGATTGGCCACGTGCCGCCAAGTACAAGGGCCTAGTTTGTGCACAACAGCACAGGCAAGAGATTATCAGTGATCTGTTCACTGAAACGAAGGATCCCCAAAGGGGCACCGTGTATGGAGGCATGATTAGGTGAGTAATCAACTTTTAAATCTTGTATTTTTATTTTCCTGCTTATTTCTTAACTTATCATCTCCCTTTTCTTTTTATTTGTAGGGAATTGCTGATTGCATTTCTCGGAGCCACACGTCTGAAGCCGGCCAGAATTATCTTTTACAGGTCATTCCATGTCTACTAATTAAACTTGAAAGTTCTATGCAAATTTCTGGCTTGTTTTTCAGTTTTTAAAAACTTTTGGCCTCTTTCTTATGTAGAGATGGTGTAAGTGAAGGACAGTTCAACCATGTCTTGCTCTATGAAATGGATGCTATCAGAAAGGTATTAATCCTTAATCCATTCTTGTTTTGTTTTTTCCCTCTTTCTTAGATCAAGTATTTTTCTTTTTCAAATTTTCAGTACATGTCAGCTAATGTTTTGTTCGACCTGATTGTAGGCATGCCAGTCTTTAGAGGAGGGTTATTTGCCGAAGGTGACATTTGTGGTTGTGCAGAAGAGGCATCACACTCGTCTCTTTCCAGAAGTGCATGGAAGGCGTGAAATGACAGACAAGAGTGGAAACATCCTCCCAGGTATGTTTTGTAGTGTTTGATATAATTAACTTTTACAACTCTGTAGCCTCGTTTGATAATCAGGTACAATTTAATTAATTAAATTTGACAATGAAATGATAGCTTTGGTACTTGTTAAATCTGTGACACAAGTATTGTCTCCTAGTCATATCTTCTACCTATAGATCATTTAGATCCACATTTTCCAATAAACATTCAGGATACATGTTCATTTTTATTTTGTAACTATTGTCAGGGACTGTTGTTGATAAAATGATCTGCCACCCCTCAGAATTCGACTTCTATCTCTGCAGCCATGCAGGCATTCAGGTATACCTTTCATGCATGATCTTAAAATACTAAAGCCCTAAATGTGCTTTTGTGGTGATGGTTTTATTTAAATAATTTGGTCTCTGATTTCCAGGGTACCAGTAGACCCACCCACTATCATGTCCTTTTTGATGAAAATGGGTACTCAGCAGATGCGATCCAGGTCATGACCAACAACTTGTGCTACACGTAAGTAAAACCTGTAATGGCACTATTTCCTTTTTTTTTTCTCTGATCACAATTTTCCCTTCAATAATTATAATTTTCACCTATTTCATGTTTAAAAACAGCTACGCAAGGTGCACCCGCTCTGTCTCAGTTGGTGCGTTTCCTTTTAATCTAATCCTTTCACATCTTCCAGTTTATACTCTGCTTTAAAAAACATTTGTTTTCATTTGCGTTATGGGATGTATATATGTAATTGGATGCACTATAGAATACTACTGTACAATAATTGTTTGTTCTGTGATAAATGTTAGGGGGGGCCTAGCTCTGGTTAACATATGAATTGCTTAGCTACATGACTTGACTGCTCTTATAATTAGACCATAACTAAAATTTTAAATAATATACCATTGTTATATTACTTTAACATGGGTTTTGAATTGTTCCAGTAATTAGTGCTTTATTTATCTTAACCATGGGTTTTAAAATATGCCTGTAATGAGTGTCTTATTTATCTTTCCTTTGCAGTACCACCTGCATATTATGCTCACCTTGCGGCATTTCGAGCAAGGTATTATGTGGAAGGTGATCCGTATGAAGGAGAGTCAACTCCAGCATCTGGTGGAAATGGACCGGATGGACCAGGCGGGATTCCAGGAACAAAGACCCGGGATAAGCCACTGGAGATCAAGCCCCTTCCTAAGGTCAAGGACAACGTGAAGGATGTCATGTTCTATTGCTAGAACATAAACCTTGTTTGACTCTTTTATATTAGGTCTTTTATCAAAAAATATATAGCTAGGTTGTCTTTTCATTACAACACAAACCTTAGCGTTTTAGGTTATTGAGTCTCTGTCTTCAGACTCTTGTCTTTTGTCAAATCTCTAGTTACAAAGGTATACGTTCTAGGTCAAGTTCCGGGTCTTTTATCAAAACTCAAAAGAGGTCTTACTTGGGTTATGTACGTCTTTTTGAGTCTCTGTCATTGAACTTCAGTCTTCTACGTTCATTGCCTAACATATAATTTTGGAGATGATTAAAATTCAATGACAACAGGGCAGGCCTGCTTGGTCTTGTTTGCTTTCCTACTATCTTTGTCAGAATAAATGTACTGAATCTGAAACCTTTTGTGTTCAATATAGTTTTGAATATATTCCGACTCAAAAGGTTCTTCTTTGTTTTGGCGTTCAATTTGTTTAAATGATGGTTTAAGTGGATTTTTAGATCATAGTTGCAAAGTACAAATTTAGTTGTATCTTTTTCTTGTTCAAATGGCATCATTCTTTGTTTCTATTTTCTGGCTTGATGCAATATATATATATGGGGAAATTGGTTCCATGCGACTCTAAAATAGTGAATTTAGAAAAATGCCACCTCAAAATTTCTCTTTTGCTAAATACCACTCCAAATCACATTTATTAAGAAAATTGCCACAATTAACAAATTATTATACATTTGTAATAAAAAATAAATAGAATATGTTGTATTTTGAGTAGTATTTTTGTATATTCCAAAAATGCCCTCACAGTAACCCTTAATGGGTCTGATCCGATCCAAAAGAAATGGTCTAAACTCTCACCCGTCTCCTCTCTTCGTCTCCACCATACCTCTATTAGGGACCCTCTTGTCAGATTTCTGCTATTATCTAAATAGCGACAATTCCTTTTACCGAGTCAAAATTAACTCCGGTAATACTCTTTACCGAGTCAAAAGTAACTCCGGTAATACCCAAATTCGTTCTGACATCTGACAGAAGGTGGAGGCGAACGGATAGGAGAGCGGAGAGGAGATCGGAGAGGAGGGTTTAGGGTAGTAGGCGACTTCAGTTTAGAAGAGGAGGCGAGCTCATGTATCTGGCGACTCCATTTCATTTGATTTAGAAGAGAAAAAGAAATTTTGAAGATGAAGGCTATTTCGGTCAATTCACTATATCTGTAAATTGTTAATTTAAAATTATACATTAATATGGTATTTGTGGCAATTTTCTTAATAAATGTGATTTGGAGTGACATTTAGCAAAAGAGAAATTTTGGGTGGTATTTTTCTAAATTCACCATTCTGGAGTGGTATGGACCAATTTCCCCTGTATATATTGGTGGATTGGCGATTTCCTCATGCACCGTTTATCACACCTAATTCTAAATCTAATAACAGTTCGGGTGCTTTCGCTTGCCAATTAACTTGCGCATTAAAAATAGTTACCTTTAAGAAACATCAATTAAAATTAATTTACATATCCGAAAAATTCAATATATTTGCGGGCTATATTGATAATGACCGACAAAAAGAGTATGATTAAATTATTTCTATTTGCCATACTTGTACCGTATCTTCAAAAAGCAAATCAAAATTGACTTGTGTATACAATTTTTATTAATTACATATTACTTATGTATATAATTTTTATTTGTTATTTTAATTTTGAACTTAATGTAAAAATTGAGTTTGTAGCAATCTATGACACCAAAATATTATGGCATCAGAATTCATCTCTATTACAAATTATATGAGTAATTAAAAAAATTCATTTACTGCTTTAGCTTTGGGCCTTTAATACATACAGTATTTTCTTGAATAAAAGTGGGAATATAAAGCAATTAAATTTGGATGGGCATATATCAAATTTTAGAGTTATGATGGGTAAATGTCTAATATTTTGAATTTATGACGGGGATATATATAAATTTCTCTTTTACTTGGAATTTTCAAAAAAGAAGAAGAAATAAATAACTCTCCTTAGCTTAAAAATGTGGAGCCAGCTCCTGAGCGTATCAAAATCACCCCTCCTCATTGGCCAATCCATATCCCCTTATCCACTCCTCACCTCTCTCCAAATCCACCCAAATCCATTCCCCTCTCTTACACCTCACCACATTGCACCATCTCTAACACTTCCTTAATTTACACCATCATCATACAACCAAAGCATGGCATCCATGACCACAACCCAAGCCTCTCTCTTTTCCCGGCCTGCCGCCTCCCGGCCCCATGTCGCATCCAAACAAATCTCCACTGTCCGTTTCCGCACCTTCCCAATCAGAGCCGCAGCTGCCGAGCCTGCCGCTCCTAAAACTGAGGCTCCAGCCGGCTTCACCCCGCCTCAGCTTGACCCGAACACCCCGTCCCCAATCTTCGCTGGAAGCACCGGAGGCCTCCTGCGCAAGGCTCAGGTCGAAGAATTCTACGTCATAACATGGACTTCTCCAAAGGAGCAGGTCTTTGAAATGCCGACCGGAGGCGCTGCTATCATGAGAGAAGGACCTAACCTGTTGAAGCTTGCGAGGAAGGAACAATGTCTTGCACTCGGAACAAGGCTCCGGTCAAAGTACAAGATCAACTACCAGTTTTACAGGGTTTTCCCTAATGGAGAGGTCCAGTACTTGCACCCGAAGGACGGTGTTTACCCGGAGAAGGTGAACAAGGGCCGTCAGGGAGTGGGCCAGAACTTCAGGAGCATCGGCAAGAATGTCAGCCCGATCGAGGTTAAGTTCACCGGGAAGAATGTGTTTGATGTGTGAGGAATACTGAATTGTTATTTTTTGTGGGGGTTATAGTGAAATGTAAAATTAATGGTTGCTTTGTGCATGTGGATTTAATTAGCTGTGCAATTTAAGGTTGAAACTTGAGCGCCTTGATCTATGGTTTTTAATTTCACTGTAAAATTAATTTGGATGTATAGATTGGGTTTTTCACTTTCTCCAGTTTGCATTCCCTCGGCTATACATCTCATGTTTAGTTCCAGTTAGGTCACCAAACTTGAAAAAAAAAAAAAAAAAAAAGTTTTGTAAAGAGATCGCTGCTTTTACTTCAAATTTATTTAATGAAGATCGTAATTAAATCATTCAATTTGAAATATTTATAAAGGATTTTCATGCAGAATCATCATCCGAATCACTATATAATTTTAAATATTTATAAATAATCGAATTAGACCAACGATTTTCTACAAAAGATATTATCTAAATTATTAGATGAAAGATTGATTTTCGCTTTTAATCCTAAAGGGGAGTGCTAATGTGCTTAGAGTGGGAAAAATAGCATGGCGGAGCCGGCTCCGTCACGGAACGGCACGCCTGTCAGTTATGTGTCGTGACTCGCGTGTCCCGTGCCGTGACCATTCGCGTGCTGTGCTCATCTTTTGAAACTTTGGCACGGCATGTGAAAGATTTAGTCACGGCACGGCACGACACGTAGTCACGCGAGTCACGTGTAATTAGGATCATTAGATATTGATTTAATGGTGAATCTTGAATAAACTAACCTAAATTATGATTAAATGGTCACGGCACGTTTAGGCACGCGTGACTCACGTGGCGTGACCACCCCTTGATATTTTGGTCACGGCACGAGACCAAAGTCACAACGTGTTAGTTATGTCATGGCACGGCACATCACGTGAAAAATTAACTTGGTCACGGCACGGCACGAGACCAAAGTCACAACGTGTTAGTTATGTCATGGCACGGCACATCACGTGAAAAATTAACTTGGTCACGGCACGGCACGGCACGAGACCAAAGTCACAACGTGTTAGTTATGTCATGGCACGGCACGGCACATATTTTCCACTCTAAATGTGCTATACTAAGGGTATCTTTCTAATTTTGAGAGCTAAGAAAAAAATCTCCTCTAAATACCAGTTTTGCCCTTTCACCTTCCATCCGTGAGAAACTTTAAAGTTCCCTTCCATCCGTGAGAAAAAAAGAAGTTGCCCATTCAATCAATGAAAGACAATTGATTCAGTTGATTTCACACATTCACTACGTTCTGCTGCTTCGTCAATCATTTTGATGCATACATTGATTTCTTTGTGGTTGAATTAATTATATCTGGTTTACTATTTTCTTTTTTAATGGTTAGTGGAAATTTCCAACTAACAAATATATTAACAAAGAAAAATATTTACATTGCTTTTTTTAACAAAATGATCTCAAATTCCTAATCAAAGACTGATTGAAGAACCCTCCAGATGAATAAATTTACAAGTGCAAACTTCCTATATATAATCACACACTACAGTGCAATCTTAATTATTTCAAAAAATGGAAAAATAATAACCAAGTACAATAATATTTCACATGCAATCATAATGTCTTGGCAATCAAATCTATAATCGGTTTCAAAATAAATTTCCAACTACGCTTTTGCAGAAATTGGGTTCAGTTTGATCAAATACCACATCAAAGTGCTATGTTTACTTCAAATCAATCTAAATAAAAATCTAAATGAAGAATCATAGATCAGGATTTTGTCAGATTAATTAAAACTCGAACCTACATGTACACAGTTTTGCTTATTACCAGAATTTGTGGATAACAATAGAGCTCGTATTTAATCAGCTAGCCTCTCTCGCTTGGAAGTACGTATAAGCCTTTAAGTTTGCTTGTGTTCAAAATTTCAGCGTATATGAGAATAAAACAATTTAATTTCATACTACATTTCTCTCCGATGATTGAAGCTACGGTTTGATTCATTTCCATTCTTGAGTACACCCGAATAACGATTTTGAATTAAAAGAAGTTTGGAGGAGAAAAGAAACAAGAATCGAATAAAAATCTAGAATCACACAAGGGAAGGCTCTTTGGAATTTAGAGAAAAAAAATTTAGAGAAGGTGAAACCGTGAAAGGATAAAATTGGTATTTAGAGAACAAAAAATTCTCTTAGCTCTCAAAATTGAAATAGATGCTCTCAGTATAGGAACAAGTATCCTCTCCATTACTGTAAAAGATTTCCTTCACTTTACGGTTTGAGATTAACTCTCAGCCGCTTTGAGATTCGGGTTGACGGAGGGGCAGTATTATTGGGCTTTGAGATTCGTGTCAAGTTAAAAAGAACGGTCCAGATCAAGTAATTATAAAAGATTTCCTATTACGGTACCGGAAAGGATCTGAATTCCTCAGTATAGCACTCTCCAATCCTAAAGTTGATATACAGCATTGAGACATCAGATGACTCAAATGAATTGGAATGAAAATTTTCCTTTTTATTTCATTTGCACTAAATTCTTCCAACAAAGGAACATAGATAATACCATTAATAAATTTTGTCCAATATAAGTACATGCCAAATCATACAATAAATTTTTTTAAAAAAAACCTACCATATAAAAGCCATTTACGTAGGCTCAGACTTGCTTGTGTTTTATTTTGTCTTTCTTTCTATGCTTCCCCTCCTTTCTCTTATTCTTAATTTAAGCATCTCATTTCTCGTGTTAATTATTTAACTTGTATGGAGAAATGGAGATCCATCATTGTCAAGCGAAAAATTTAAATAAAAGCTTATTTTAACCTATTCCCCTCAATTGCATTACAAAGAATTTCATAGTTTCAATCAGTGTATTAAAATGCGGTCTATGCAGCCGCATATATAAAAACTTATTTGAACCTATTCCTCTAAATTAAAGTACAAAGAATCTCATAGTTCCAATCAGTGTATTAAAATGCGGTCTATGCGGCTGCATATGCGTATTCGATTGTAATCCGCATAGAAATATTTATGCGGTCAATATATGCGGTTCTGCATATTACTACCGCATATTATTACCGTATATTCGGCCACATATTACCACATACTTGTTTGTATGATACCGCATACCGCATATTACTGCATACTTATTTATATATATATGAATTATCATTTTAAAATCCGCATATATAAGTCCGCATGAAAATCCGCATATGTAGTGGCTTTCCGCATACCGCATGAAAACCGCATTTAAAAACATTGGTTCCAATGATTTTTTGGACCATTTTTTCTCTATTTTGCTGAGCTTTTCTTTCTTTTTAATTATTCATACAGTCAAATCCTAATTGAGGATTGTGAACCATGTATGATAAATTAAGTAATAACTAAAATTACTTACATATTTGCTACAAAAATACTGACACTAAATTTCTCTAAAAAATCAATAATTTCAATCAATAAACAATTCAAGATTATCTCTAATGAAATTATCTCTACTAAATTCATTGAATTCTCAAAAAATGTTTTGGTTCCGAGTATAACTGAATCTTGAATTGTGGGGAATTACTGCTACCGTGGCTTTGTTAGAAAAAAAAATGAAAAAGAAAATTGCCAATTTGAGCATTGTACGCAGCTACAATTCGTCTATGTGGCACCCACAAACCCACAATCCGCTCCCCAGTTATAATGGGCCGCTATGCAAGAGTTTATAAATTTATTTCACAAGCCTATACCGGCCCAAATTCGGCCTAATATATTATACCTAATTGAGAAAAAATAAAATAAAGAAAAAACGTTTCACTGGAGGTGTCCAGCGCCGATATAGTGAGCCGTCCCGTAAAGTTCACCTACGGCGCCAAAGCAGAACTAGAAAGAGAGCGATATGTGGATGAAGCCCCTTCATCCGACCGTCCATTGCTTGATCCGACGGTTTGTCTCATCCCAGGCGACGAATCAGTTTTCTTTTGTTTTGGTGGGGAAATAGAAATATATTAGATATGGTTTTATTTTCATCCTCTGAAACAAAATCAAACTCGCTTTGCTGTTCTTCAAGAGAAATCGAAGAGACGCAATCTGTGAGACTTCAATACCTCTTTTTTGTTTTCAATCTTAATAGAATACCTTTCTTTCCTGAATAGCTTGTTCCTTTTGCTCTTGCTTGCTTTAGTAGTTTATGGTTCTGTTTTTCAATTTATGTGTTGAGAGAAGTGCTTCTTTTGGGTCTTTGGGCGAGATTTAAAGTGCTTTTGTTGGGTTTCCTTCAAATTATTAGGAAAAGGAGTAGCTGTTTACCCTACTTTCTCAGTAGGAGTTCAGTATTTTATTCATTCTTTTGTGGATTGCATGCTTCGATCGTTGATTAAGTAGCGGAACCCTCAGTAACCTCTGTTGTTTCCCCCCCTAGTTTCCATAAGTTCTCTTAATTTCTCAACAAAATTCATAGATTTCACTTTTATCATTGATTCGTTCTTGTTCTATGCTTTTTGTTGATTCAATCAATAATAAGCTCTGATGTCAACTTGGATTTGTTGTATGTTATCGGTCTATCCTTTATTTTATAGATCTGTTAATATTATATTTTATGAACAATATACCAGTACCTTCAATTTCTTCAAGGCTTTAAAATTATTTTCATCTGATTTCTAGGCACATATTTCTAAATTTAGAGATTTTCTAAAGGAATTAATGTGTCTGTTACCAGATGGCTCAGGAGCCTGATTTTGTTTTGCGGTGGGGTAGCCGTAAAAAAACTCACCGCGGGAAGGCGCGAGATGAAATCAGTCCAATCAAATCCAACGGCTTAAAACAAACTGCAACTTTTGTTGGCCGTCAGATCTTAGTAGAAAATGTGGCCTCCCCTTTGCCGCCTCCAAGACCAAGTCAACCTTCTCCCCTTCATGTCAGGTAAAAACAACGGCAAAAACTTAATATGTCCGAATATGTAATCCGACTTAGCTTTATGGGTTGTCTATATTACTGATCTAACTAAAGTCTTTTATCAAAATAAATTTGTGGACTATACTTTTTTCCAATATTTATATAGGAAAACCATTGTTCTTAAAACTATATGGGAATTTGGTTAATGCTTCATTTAGAGGATTACCTGTAATCGAGAAGGGATAAGATATTATTACCATGCTTGCTTTGCAACTCTGTAATCTGCAAATCACTGGTTACCTAGGTTTTTTAAATCACTACAGCTTCATTCTTTCTTAAATACCTGTATTGAGTTGTCAAATTAGAAGCACCTCCATACCTAGCGTATGCTTTGTTTATTTTTCATCTCGTCTCCCTTTTTCCACTGTTGCATCATTCTTCTTGAATTTTGGTTTGGCCTCATCCACCCCCACCCCCCCCCCCTCCACCCAGGAATCGCTCTGGTACTGATTTCATATTGTAATTTCCCTTTTGAATAATTTGGATCTGCTGCCAATAAAATTGGCCGTTGGCTTCCCATACAAAAAAAAAGAATGGAAAAAAAAAAGGAATCTACTAAAATATATAGAAAGAAGAGGAGGAAAGGTTCAGAGCAGTGGCGAGAATGGTATATTCCAAATAAAATGCTTTACTGATTGTGATTTTTTTTAATTGCTTGAGTACTCTTTGTGATATTTGAGTTTTGCTTTTTCTTTCTCACGGGCCTGTTTTAGTTATTTCGTCTTATTTTTAACTTTCTTTCAAACTTACTGGCTTTACTAAGTTATATATTTATACTTTGTTCCGATATTTTAGAAAGGCACTATAAGTTGATATTTGCAGTGTTGAGAATGCTTTTTTTTTTTTTTTTTTTCTTAGAAGACCCATGGCCCAATGCTCATTTTACTCATTGTAGTGTATTTCGTTTTTTTTTTTCAAAACAAGGTGAGCACAGGCACCTTTGGAATAAAACAATGTCACACACATCACCTCAAAGTTAATTGTACATGTAACATGTTACAATTCTTGGTAATTTAATAGCTTTTATTACTTTAGGAACAAAACATGGTAATTAATTGATCTATGATTTTGTATTTCTTGGCGGTCTCTTTTCGTGGGTTTGAGATTTTGGGGAACGATAAAGTCGTCTTGTGTTCTAAATAAGTAATTGTCTAAAGAGCAAAAAAGGGTTTTATCATTTTCCCTTGATTCAATAAGCAAAATATTGACATTCTCCTTTGTTTGAACAGTTAATAACATAATGAGACTATTTTTGAAGTTCAATTCTACCTTGTATACCCGTGAAAACCAAGAAGTAGATGTATCTTTTCTGTAACATAGCAAACATCACATATCTATATGATTAATATTAAGTTTGAATGAGTTTTGATTACTATAGCTCTAATAGTATTTTTGCTCAGTCAGAAAATTATTACATGATTGAAATCAGGGGCAGAACCAGACTTTCGAACTATGGGGTTCAAACACAATGGGGGTCAATCATATAAAAAATTCATACTAAGAATGTGGGGTCAATTTTATAGTACCCATGACATTTTACTCTAAATTATATAAAAAATCATCCATAAATAAAAAAAATTTATAAAAAAAATGGGGGTCAATTGACCCCCATTCATATTGAATGGATCCACCCCTGATTGCAATTGCGCCACAGCAAATTTAGTTATAGTAGCACTTGCACACTCGCACCTGCTACAAGGGCCACATCAGACCCTTAAGTCCCGTCTACTAAAAGAGTCATGTCTATAATACATGCTTTACTTCTTTTGTTTAAAAGGTCAAAGACAAATCCAAGAAATAAATAAAATTTTAATTTTCCATAATTCATGACGAAATTTGTGATGTATTCTGTGAAATTTTAACTTTACATTTCTCATGAGAAACACTTAATAAAAAAAAAAGTATGCAGAGCCGAATAAAACTAGCTAATTTTTAATGATCCAATCTTCACTGCTCTATTTCATACTTACCTATCTACTGCTCTATTGATTGTTTATGTAGAGAAGAACATGTAACATATGCATATGTCTATTTTCTAACTTTTTTGGGTGTGGGGAATACATGGTTTTTGTTGTCTCAATGGTACCGGTGTAATTTTATTTTATTAATAAATTGCCTAAATTTTGTATTGTTAAACAGAAAGTCTGACTTGGTGATTGCTGAGAATCTTTCAAATAAAGATCGGTATTATCCAACCAGAGGCTCAACAGTAGTGTTTGAAGAGACCGGTCCCACTCATGGCATGCTAGGTCTAGATGACAAGGGCCCATTTGTGCTTCCTCGGTTCTTTATTGCTCTCTCTAATAAAGAGAAAGAAGAGGATTTCATGGCAATGAAGGGTTGCAAACTGCCTCAAAGGCCAAAAAAGCGGTCGAAATCCATCCAGAAGTGCTTGCTTGTATGTACTTCTTTTTTTATTCCTTTTTTATGATCTTCGTTTTTAGGTTGCAGTTTTAACAGCCTGGTCAATGTATTGGCAAGAACTTATAAAATGGATCGATGAGTTTAGGTGTTACTGAAAAGTTGATAAATTAGCTGGCATGCATGTGTCCTTGCTGAAACATGAAGGGGGTCTAGGGGGGTCAATGGGTACAAAACGGGTCGGGTGGAAGCATTTTCATACCCTTACCCGTTAAGTTAACGAAAAAAACTTTACCCTTACCAGTTCCCAATAAGTTAATGGGAATAAAATCACCTTACCCATCTTGTCGAATACAGTACGGTTGGGTAAACAGATAAAAGGGTGTAATTGATTAGATATGTATGGACCATGAATAAAACTATATCATATCATGCATCATCCCCATAAATATATATATATATAGAGAGAGAGAGAGAGAGAGAGAGAGAGTTGGGCTATGGTGCATTGCAATGTATAGCCCTTCTTGTACATTGGACTATAAACTGTTGAATTCGGAGTTCAAACAGTCGATCTAAAAGGCTCAACATGTTCTCCATATTAAAATATGCTTGGAGACCAAATTTTATATTTTTGGAAATTTTTTACTATTTTCTTAGAATTTTTGAAAATCGTTGTTTTTTAGAAATTTCTGGACCATAGAAAAACAGTGATTTTAAAAAATTCTAAAAAAATATCAAACAATTTCAAAAAAATGTAAAATTTGGTCTCCAAGTACATTTTAATATGGATATCAAATTGAACGATTTGGATCGGTTGTTTCATAATCAAAACCAACGATTTATAGTCCAATGTACAAGATGGACTATACATTGCAATGCACCATAGCCCAACTCTATATATATACTTCTGTAATTTTTTTTTAATAATTACCGTATAGGGTAAGGAGTATGAAATAGTATTTACCCGTACCCGATAAGCTAACAAAAAAAACTTTACCCGTATTTGTCTTATCAAATACGGGTCGGATGAACGGATAAAAGGGTACCATTGACACCCCTAAGGGGTCCCGTTGCATTGGGAATACTTTTTTGGTGAGACTTGATTCAACTTCTCAATAAGCAACACCTAGAGGTGGCAATTGGTCTGGTCAAGTTGGCAGTTCAGTATCAGGTTGAGATTACCTTATCTCAACCGACCTGTCAGATAAGAGGTCAACCCAATGCCTGACCTATACTAGAAGGGTGTGCAATGTTACGTGAACATGCCGGCTTTTATAATATATGTGGCATAACAAAAACTAAGAAATGGGTCAGGTCATTCCATGACCCGCCACCTAAAACTGCCCCAAGTCTTTATACGGCTCCAAGAAATTTTAGACTCTGTACCAACCCTCTATTTCAGAATTCTGATCCCCTAAGGTAACTTAAATTTTGAGTTTAGATCTGAATATCCGATCTGCTCTTGTACGATTATTAAAGGGGCCCCGTGCATTCCACCTCAGGCTGGATTGGCCCGAATTCTGATCGGACGGTTCAGATGCAAACTCAAAATTTGGGTTACTTTAGGGGATCTGGACCCCTATTTCATAGGGTCAGTCTTATGTGGTTCAGATCAGGTTAAAAATTGTCAGCTATAGGTGTTACTTGTGCAACCAAACCAAAAGTAAAGTTTTAGAAGTATAATTGTAATTTGCGGAGGTGGTTTGTCTCCTTGTAAATTAATTATTCTAATGGCACTGATGTGAGATTTTATTTTGTCTTGTATGATTTTGGTTTAGACTGTTAGTCCTGGAGCATGGTTATCAGATCTCTCTCAAGAGCGGTACGAGGTCAGGGAGAAGAAGGCCTCTAGAAAGGTATTGTTACACATAAATTCATCTGTTTTAACTTTTAATAACCAATTTCCTAAAATATATATAAAAAATTACAACAAAAAGAAAAGATATAGAAAGAAACTTTCTATAAACAATTTTTTCTAGGAATTTTGTTGGATAATTAAGTAAAGTTTATACCACCTTAATTTCCTTAAGAGAGCGGGACCAAATATTTGTCAAATGCCAGGGCATTT
Source organism: Carex myosuroides (assembly GCA_028015225.1). Lineage (NCBI taxonomy): Eukaryota > Viridiplantae > Streptophyta > Magnoliopsida > Poales > Cyperaceae > Carex > Carex myosuroides. The sequence goes on from CM051477.1 coordinate 14,128,084, forward strand.
CTGGGTAAATATTTAACAGAGTAGTTTTGACTTGATGCAGTGCATGAACCATATGCAGGGCTTTGATTCTATAGTCCGTGCGCTGCATGTAGCCAAAACTGCTCTGTTAAAATCTTTGCCCGCGTATCTTCTCTTTACTAGGATCAAGCAGCAGTTTTTGTAAATTCTCTTAGTTTATATATTATCCTTATATATGCCGGTCCATGCTTTGCTATTATACCCTCCCCAAGTGATATTTGTTTCCCCTTTTTTGTTACTTTACCTTCTTGAGAATGTTAATTTGTAAATATGAATGGTTAGGGTTCAGAACCCACATTTTGATTCTTTTACATTCACTAGTAATGACAAACATATAATTACACTCGAGCTACAATTTTTAATATTATAACAAAGGTAAACACCGTTTTGTCAGGGAACTCTTTCTTTTGTCAAGCAAAATACAAAGTTTATGCTTAAAAACTTTGATTCTGACTATAAAATATGGTTTTCTGTAATGCTTGCACAAGTTTGATTCTCATTGAAATTTACTTCCGTACATTTGAACAAATATGAGGTTATTCTCCATATTAGGAAGTCAGGCAGGTGGGCCAACCACAAAGTTTAAACAAGGGCATTTTAGAGAATAGCTTTTGGAGCATGGGCATTTTGTAATAAAATTGGAGAAAATAAAAAAAATCGGCAGTAGGTCCATCAAAGCCTTCACAAAAGAATTAAAAAAACAATTAATCAAACATCTAAACTAGTGATTTTTATTGAATTTAAATTACAAACTATATGTATAGATTGGTATCTCCTCTTACCGAAGCATGATTTTTTCGAAAGTTGACATGAAGGTTAATATAAATGTTCAAGGGTGTCTCAGCAAAAAATCAATTTTTTTATGGTGCTTAGTCAATTGCTTCATACTGGCATTTTATTGCCCCTCTAATAATTATTAATTTTATTTTCATTTACTTTTTTGCAGAGAATTAGAGGATTGAAGGCTATGTGCATGGAGAGTGATTCAGAGTGATTGTTAATGGAACAAAAGAGTGCAAAAAAAGAGCAATTTTTGTTTCAATTTTCAATTGACAGGGATAATATGAAAAGAACCATTAGTGTTCAATTTTAATTTTCTAAAGTTGCTCAGAAATCATTTTCAGAAAGAATTGTGTATATATACCTTATTTTCTTAGTGCCAGATTAATTTTCCCTAGAGGTTATATGTGCCATTACAAGATAAAAGAGTAAAGTTCTCTCGTTTAAAGAATTGCTCATGCTGTATAAGGCTTTTAGAGAATCCCTGGCCCTGGGCCTGCCAAATAGGAAATATCTCATAGATCCTGTTACACATTATATTTTCCTTTCTAAGACAAAAAAAAGTTGCATAATATTGCAACTGTTAACAATTAATATTTATCATGTGACTAAAGGTTGTCACTTGTCAGTCAACCGTGTGCATTCTTTTTAAAAGTGTGAATAGGCTTAATTTATGTCAGATACCAAGTTTCAAAAATAAAATGCAAACGTTATTTGGTTGTAAAAATTAATATGGCTTAATTAAGGCTTTAACCACACTTTTAGTAGTTGCATGTTTTCTACTCGGTAACCCCAAGTATAGCTCTGAGATCTGATACTGATACATTTATTTCAAAGGCTAGCCTTTGTGTGTAGATTTGCTTTTTGTTCTAAAGCAGGCATGCTTTTGTGTTCTCTTTTGAAAGGAGATACTTTGAGCAGTATTGCAGGAGAGGTGAGATATTAAATGAGTTAGAAACAAAGAGGAAAATTAATAAATGATCATGCAATTAACTATGAATTTTCATTGGTAATACTTCATGTGTTGATATGATGAAAAGGGTTGTTTGGGAACCCCAGTAGTAGAATATGATTTTATTCAGAGGAATAGAAAGCAGGTGAAAGAAAAGCAATCAACGAAGAAAATTGTCAAAAAAAAAAAGGCACCATTATTTCATTTTTATGATTTTTCAGCAAATTGATGGTTGCAAGAAGAATTCAATTTTTCAATTTTTGAACACCTTTTTTTTCCCTCTATGGATTACTAAAAATCTTTTTATAAAGAGTTGCTTTTAAAGCAAACTTGCTAATTTAAAAACTATAGTACATTTCAGCAATTATATTAGCAATTAACACATCAAATTAGCTATTTAAAAGAAATCACCGTTATAGATGCTCTAAGCACCTCTGTAGAATCTATCTATCCGGCCTCGGTGGACCCACCACACCAAAAAAGCATCTTTTAATTCATGTGACACGAATCACGAGGGAGATCCAATTATTGAGAGAAGTTTCATCAAAAAAAAAAAAAAATTATTGAGAGAAGATGAACAAAAACTTGTCCTTGCGGATTTTGCTTCCTCTTCGGCCTCCCCAGTTTGTTTGGTTAAATGGGCTTTCATGAGTTATTATATTTTTGAAGGGTATAGATGAAATTTCACCTTTAAGATGTGCTTTCTTTGTTACTCTGAAATCTTTTGAATTTTGCAGGATTGTTCATCTTCTCTCAACCGATCTTTCAGAAATGTCATAAGAACTTGAAATTCTAAGAAATGCGCCATAATTTAAAAAAAAAAAATAAAAAAATAGTTCATCCTCGGCACATTCAAAGAAGGAATTTATAGCTTTCTTCTCTTTAAGGCGTTTTAATTTTTCGTGAGGTTTGAATCTCTATTATCTTACACATTGTCACCTATAGCATCTGCCGGAAAGAATTTATGATGTAGAGAAGGTGAACTTGATGTCTTCTCTTCTCTCCTTTGATTCATTTTATTGACTGAGATAATTTTGATCCGGATTATGTATTATAGATTTTCAAAGTTGATCGACCAATAAAAAGTTGTTTAATTGTGGGTTGAAACCTTAATTTTTTTTTTTTTAAATAGAACCAAATTTTATATTTTCAACTGAACAAGTACTATTGATTTAATTTTTATGAAAAACATTAGGATTGATGGAGACAGAAACGCATTTGCTCTACCGATCCGTAGGATCAGTGGAGTCATTTTATGACCCGTCTATACAATCTGATCACAGAAAACAATAGCAAATGGATCCACTGATCTTGCGGATCGGTGGAGCAAATACGTTTCTGTTTCCACCGATCTTGTTTTTTATAAAAACTAAATCAATAGTGTTTGTTCTGTTGAAATATTCAAAATTGGTTCTATTTAAACAAAAAATCTTAAACCTTAGTACGGAGGAGAATCTGAACTTTGTGAAAACGAGGGAAAAAGATGGATAAAGCTCTTTTTACATAAATCACACTTCACCAAATTTCCAACATAAATCACGAGATATAAGTAGCCCCCCTAGAGTCTATAAAAGGGTAGTGAGGTGTAAAGCTTTCTTAACGAATTTATGATTTTTGGGAAATAAAATGTGAAGCATCAAAATAAGAGGTAGAATAAACTTTTTATTCTACAATTAAATTGTCAAAAAGAAGTAAAATATATAAAAAAAAAAAAAAAGATTGAGTAAGAAGTGAATTAATTCAGAATATATTACTTTACTATTCTGAATGAATTAATATAAAATATAATTATAGCTTTCAAACAAAATGAAGTGTAAAATATGAAAAATAAGATAAGTAACTTAAATACTTTTTAAATTTAAGTAGCAACTTAACATAACAGGACTTAAAATAATTCTCTCTACTTGACTAGTTATTTATTTATTTATGTATTTGTTTGTTTGATTGTTTGTTCGATTGTTTGTTTGGAGGGAGATAGGCGGTTGGTGGCAAGTTAATGTCATCAAACTAATAATTACAAAATTCCGAGATAATTTAGGTGATAATTGAAGTTAGCCCCACTGATAAGAATCAGAAAAAAGGAGGGAGCAATAGTGGAGACAGGGCAGCACAATCGCACATGCAGTGCATCTCACCTCAAAAAAAACTGTGACACACATTCTTACCTTCAAGTTACTGTTTACCAGACAAATTCTTAGTTTCCCAACCAGATAAAAAGTTCTTGGATTATACTCTCTTAGAAATTTCATTTTTATAGCAAAATTTTTGGGACTTTGAAGTTAGCAAATTAACATGTTGTTTATTTATTGTTAAAGCAACTTGACTTGTAGTTGAACGAGATCACACTTGGTCCACTTGCAAAAATATCTTAATTTAATTACATTTTTTTCTGATTTGTTTATCAAGTATTCAAGTGAACAAATATAACTTGCAACAAACTTTTGTAAAGTTTGAGGCTTTTGTCAGTAAAGATGTTTAAGTAAAGCTTGGATTTACTGGGTCCACTCCTTTTGTCAGCAGTAAAATAGTAAAATAGTAAAATAAAAAAAAAACCCAGTGATTACCAGTTTACCAAGTACACGGTCAAAAGAACCTAAGTGCTGAGAAAAACCAATAATTACAAAACCCTAGACAAAGCAAAAAGACAATAATACCCAACCCATCCATTAAAAAGAGGACTACACTATCACATGCCTGTTTCTCTTCAGAAACAATGACAATACAAAACCCACATAAAAAATTATAACAAAAAACAAAGGAAAACTACAACCACCCAAAAATCCCTGAGCTAGAGAGAGAGAGAGACACACATTCACATGGAAAAATTTACCCTTTTTTACTTAGTTATGATAAATATTACAAGGGAAGTTGTCCACACAAGCCACCACCTACTCCTAATGACAATTAGGGTTTTTTCCGGGACCACCATAGTAAAAATAACTTCCCCAATCGCCGTTGTTACCGCTTTGCACGTCATAGCAATTCGACTGCTCCGTAAAGGTGTTGACGCCTTTAGGCGCACGCAAGTTGTTCGACGAATCGACTACTTGAATGTTTCTGAAGTAACTCGATTTACCGAACCCTTCTTCGGGGAAATGGCCGCTACCCATTTGGGTTGAGGTGTGGGAGCCGTCGGGCTCAGAGTTCACGACTTCACCACCCCATTCTATCATCGACGCACTATCGGCCAAGTATGAGAAGAGAAATGCCGGCCAATAACCCAACACGTAATCGTTTCCAAACTGCATCCACCAATTACCTTCTTTTGGATCCTACTTGTAACAAATATTATAAATAATTTCATCAGAAATTATATTGCAAGGGATATCATTTGGGCCAAACTATCATCTAAGCAAAATAAAATGATATATTGAGTCTTTTCTTACATGAAATACCAAGCACATGCAAAACTAAGCTTCCACAAAAATGCTTAAATGCATGTTTTCATTAGTGGAATGAAAGTAAAAATTACTGTTGGTAATTGATTTTGTACATCTCATTCAAACGTGTTCAAATATTTTTTTTCAGTACACTACCTGCGGTGCAAGGAGTTATCAAATCCATAAACAGGTGGCAGAGATTCTCTTCTCATTTGATTTGATTGATATTTTTGGATATGTTTGCATGTGAATGCACAGTAAACAAGTATTAGCTAGATGGGTTCCCCACATAATTATTTAATTAGGATTTTAAACTATTATATACCCCACAAAATTTCATACTACACAGTATGGTCCATCAGGATCACCAATCACATATCGCACTTGAAAATAAGTGCTGACTGCCGAGTTTTATGGGTTGTTGAAATTTACCTTCCAGACCAGAATGCTGATGTCATACTGGGACCCACGGTAGTTTGAGGTGGGGTAAATACTGGCGCCCATGGCTATCTCACTGTTTGTTTGAATAAATCCAGAACACAGGAGGTTATAGCATCCTGTTGCTTGATAGGCATCACTCTGCACCGATAAGAAATTTTGTCATGCAAAGCAGTCTTATAACATAAGCTGTTTAAACAGAGTATGGATAAGAGCAATTATACTGAATCCTAAAGCAACCCGAGTTTAACTCAAATTTTAAGTATAGATCCAGACCGTACAATCATAATTCAGGCCAATCCAGCCCGAGGTGGAATGAACAGATTGAACAGTCCGGATCTGAACTCAAAATTTGAGTCAACTCAGGTGATATGAATTCCAATTATACCCCCTTTTTAGTAATTGTGTCTCTACCACAGGCCAGGGAACGAGTTATGGTGTAAAAAATAATATTTTAAGAATAAAAGAATTAAAAGAAAACTCACAGTCCAGTAGGTGAAGAGCCTTGTATTGTTATCGCCGTAAAGATCTGGACTGACCTGAAAAAATCAAGAGAGAAGGAAAGTTAAGCAAAACAGTCCGTGCATGAAAATTAAGGCATCTTCATCGTTGAAATGCTCCTTAATTATTTTAAAGCTATACAATTTACACTTCAAATTGCTGGATTTGAAGAACAAGCTTTTATGGTGACATATTTTAGTTGATTTTTATTATATTTGCTCAAACAAGCCCCCATCAAATTGATGTGATGAAAAAAGTATTTCAGTTAAACAAGGAAAAATTAAGAATAGAAAAGCCTTTAATTAGGTCATCCAATTACCCAATTTCATTTTCACTAAATAAAACTTTATAAAGTCTAATTTTATTACCAATATCACAATAGTTCGACAAAAATTACAAATAACACTTGGTTATGTATGGATTTTTGCCTAACATAATAGAATACTGGGCCTAATATTCAAAAGAAGAACATAAATCAAAACATGCTCTAAAAAAATGAAGTGTTTTTTAATTTTTTATTGATAAAAATATGAAATACCTGCCAGCCCGCTTCAATGCTATTAAGGTCTTGACCAAACGAACCGCCTAAAATCCAAAGTTGAGAGAGGCTGAACTCGTTCCCTTGTTCAATTTTGGGTTCCCAAACATTTATAGTCGCTTTGGCACCGTAATACTTGTCGCCTTCCACATACGCAATTGCATGCTACACCAACAAAACATCAAATTAGATCTATGTTCTTAAAAAATTGAATTACTTTTGAGTAAATTTATATCAATGGAAGGGGAGAAAGATGCTTACTTTTAAACGAAAAAAAAATAATCAAGAGTGTTGTTTGCATTTTGTCTTTATTATTAAGTTTAATAGATAATACTGGTCCATGTTGTTGCATAAAGAGATACTGTTTAAAAATAAAGAGATGAAAGTGAGAGGGCATGAGCATGGGATAAAGTTTACAAGATGCCCACTTTACGATAAAGGAATTTAAGTAAATTACATAAATGATCTTTTCAGCTAACAGAATCCAGTTCTATTCTTAATTCCTTATACCACCCTGCACTCAGAAAAGATGTCACTTAAAAAATAAGAAAAAATGAAAGTGTTAAAGTGTTAGGTCATGGGGCGTGAGTTTAAAGGAGTTGTATACTTTTAGTAAGAAAAAAGATATGGTTATACAAGAAATTTTCGTTTTGGTCTTTTACTTTAAGTGTGTGTCTTGTCATCTTCCTATACAAGCAATATCATTAGTACTAAAATTCCTATATTTTAGTTAGGAGAATTAAAAAAATGGATTTTCTCCACTCGATTTCATGCAACAAAAAATATTCAAAATTTCAAGGACCAAAAATGGAAATGCTCCAAAACAATCAGATAACTAGTGGCAGCCTTGATCGAGTGCATCAGCTCCAAAACAACATGGACAGGCTTTTTAAGGGTAATATAACACTGGATGCATAATTAAAAAATAAATATTTTTGCAATTCACCCCATGTTTAACTATATTATTCAGATACTATGACAAATTCATTCTAGTAACGACCGCCGTAACAAAAAATATGCCTTAGAAACAAAATAAAAACAAATATACTGACACAATAATACCAGGTGGCTGCTCTCAGTGAGAGGAGATGCACTAAAACAACATAATCTTCTATAATGCATGTCTATGAACTAAAACAACATAATCTTCGTAAAATGAAGGACCAAAACACATATGATGTTATAGACCGAAATATAACTAATTCGTAAGCAACAATACCTGATGGCCACTCTCATTGAGCATATCGAGGTCAACAGAGAGGGGATTTGGGGTGCTTCTGTGCCTCTTTTTGCCGTATCTCTTGAGAGAACTTGCTCTTAATACATCGCTCTTCTTTGTTCTTCGAATCGGTATTGTATTTTCCGAACATCGGCCGTTTTGGTGCCATAATTGCGTCATTGGCTTCTCTCCATTCGAGGAAACCTCATTTTGCGCAAAGGTTAGTCCTTCTGGGTGGAATGCCGGTCTCGTCTGGTAATATTTAAAAAAAATTAAGATTATTCTTTTTTGCAACATTTTTGTGCACATATTATGATGCACTAAACTACATAACAGTCACTTTAGTTATATTAATTGTACTGTTTAGGACCTGCTAATGTGGCTTAAAAATGATGAAAAATGACAAAAAATATTAGAAGAGTGATAGGGACCAAAATTCTCTCTTTCTGGAAAGGTTAAATTATTGAAAGGATTGTTTTGTAGAACAAACAAAGAGACATTTTTTACCAAAACTTCTTCTTACAGAAGTTTACTTTTTATTGAGCTTGCCATATATTTTTTGAATCTTTGGGGACTTACACAGAAACCAAGTACAAGTTGAGGGGCCATAATGCAAGAAAAGGAGTCTCAAAAAGAAGAGAAAGGTAAAAAGAAAAATTTTGACCTGAATTGTGTGATTCTTGAGGAAGGGATGATCAAAAGCTGGCTGGTGTGAGACAGGCACACAATCGATTATATCTCCATCTGGGCTCTGTTAAAAAAAAATACATTTAACAAACGTAAATTTCTGACTAATAAAGAAATATTTCAAACTTAAACAAATTAAGTCAAAGGTAATTTGTCAACTCATCAACTTAATTTTCAAAAAAAAAAAAATCAAAGGTTACCAAAAAATTCACCTGCTTACCACAAAAGTTGGAAACTTTTTTTAAAAAATTGTTAACTAGATAAAATATGAAACCTTAATGCTCTTGACAGCTGGCTTATTAAGCCGATTGAGATGCTTATGCACATCAGCTAGACGCCGCCTGGCACCAATCTCTCTTCCCTCAGCGCACGATAAGCAAATTAGTACCAAAACCAACTGAGCAAATCTATGGCACCTGTTAATGCGCCTCGCCATGGACTTGAATCCTTTTCCCTGTTCAAACCCTCTCAAAATCTCATCGTTAGAACAAATCTCTCTCTTCTTCTTCTTCCCCTTCTTCTACTCTATCTCTCGCTAGCGCACCCTCTCTCTTTCTCTGTCTTCTCTAAATGTAGCCGTTAGGTGGCGACGCTGCGGCCAGACAGCACCAAGTGCGCTTCTCCCCCTTTCTCTATCTTCTCTCTTTCACACACTCTTTCTCTCTCCCACTTCACACACTCTCAAATCTCGAAGTATTGAATTTTGGAGCTGTATATATTATTAGTATATTGGGGAGGTTGTGTCGTTTTGTCCACAGGAAGCAGAGAAAGGTGGTGGTGTGCGACGAACTTCAGGTCCCTGTATTCTAATATATAGCGAGTCATGTCACTCAGTCAAAGAAAAAGTCTCTCTATCAAATGAACACACAAAAGGTTACAAGGAGTAGAGTATCATAAAACCAAGTCACCGTGTCGGACTGTGTTTTTAAGGATCTTCTGTTACTAAAATAGTGCAGTCATAAATGTAGTGAATCACATAACGTATTAACGAGAAGAAAACATCGATTGTTACCCATAGAGACACGTACGATAAGTAGTATAAAAAATATAAAAGATAGTGGGTGGGTGCCTTAAGGTAAACTGGCACCTCTGCGCTTCCCCTGCCAAACTTTTACCATTTTCGAGTATGAATTTCTCAGACCAAAATGCCCTTACGGACATCAATCTCCTCTACGTACGCCTATTCCGTGTGAACCGAGTAGGCGCATGATAATAATAGGGTCGGTGTTATAGACCGGGAAAATAGTAACTAATAGATTTTACTTTTTTTTCTCCTCAATTTAATGCTGTCCGTTCCGTATGATTTGTATTTTTGTTCTTTTTCACATGCGTCTAAAAAAACAAAATAATTTAAAATTCCAGCAAATTGAGTTGAATTATTAAGCGGAGGACTTCAATGTAAAATTAAACAAATTTAATTCAATTACTGTTCTGATAAGGCCAGTGAATGGGTTCTCCCCGAAATTAGGCTCGATTTATTGACTGGAATTCTATCATTTGGGTCGAGTCAAATCAGCGTCTCGGAGTGTAAAATAAGCTAAGATGGAATGGTAGAGTTGGGCTACGGTACTTCGCGAAGTAAAATGAGTGATTTACTTTACGTCTATATCTTTAATTTGAAATTTCAAAATGTCGATCCGGACCGTTCAACTTGATCTCCATATTAAATTGTGTTTAGAGACCAAATTTTACAATTTTTGGAAATTGTGTATTATTTTTTTAGAATTTTTGAAAAACGTTGTTTTTCAAAAAATCCTGGACCATCAAAAACAACTATTTTTAAAAATTCTAAAGAAATAGTAAAAAATTTCCAAAAATTGTAAAATTTGGTCTCCAAGCACAATTTAATATGGAGATCAATTTGAACAGTTCGGATTGACATTTTAAACTTTAAAATCGCAAAATATGAGTGTGAAGTAAAACACTCGTTTTAATTCACGAAGGACCGTAGCCCAACTCTGGAATGGTAACCATCATTCAAATTGGTTATAATACTTATGGCGTACATGGATTTGATATTTTGGATAAATGAAAATGTTTAAATTAAACAATTAAAATCATTTTCATATTTGAGTCAATTTGAAATTCAATTAGTAGTTTATTACAAAGTCAGTTAAAATTGCACTGTTAAAAAATTAAATTGTTGGATGGAATGGTAAACATCATTCAAATTTATCAATATGATACATGTGATGTTTAAGAAATGAAAATACATCTACAAATTTAGTTTTCTAATTTGAATAATGTTTGATCTTTTTCAAAATATCAAACATGAGTAGGGTTAAAATGCACTATTGGTTTTGTGCTCCAATCATGCTTCACATTCTCATCTTCTTTTTTAAAGTCCGAACAGTCGATCCGAACAGCTTACCATCATCTTCGTATTAAAATGTACTTGGAGATCAAATTTTATATTTGTTGGAATTTTTTTACTATTTTTTTTTAGATAGGTACAAAATCACGGTTTCCAGAAGATTCTGGACCAACCAAAACAGTGATTTTGTACCTATCTAAAAAAATAGTGAAAAATTCCAAGAAATATAAAATTTGGTCTCCAAGTACATTTTAATATGAAGATCATGTTGAGCGGTTCGGATGAATTGTTCAAATTTTTAAAACAAAAAAAAATACGTGAAGCATGATTGGAGCACAAAACTAATGATGCATTTTAACCCTACTCATCAAACATATATACTTTTGAAAATATTTCGTACTAAACAAGTACTAGAAAAGTAGATTGTGTACTTTAATTTAAGTTCAGTTATTGCTCTTGTTCCGCTTAGTTTTTAGTTTGTTAATGCATAATGATTTGTTTGTTATGAAGGTTTATGAATTATTTGATATTACTTTATTAGTTTTCACGATATATTATAATTAACACCATATCAATGTCGACATAGTAATTAAATTTGAAAAAAAAAAGTTTACTTATTTCCGTAAAAAAAGGAGCAGTTGGTAGTTATTTCTTCGAAACTTGTGTTTAAACTTGAAGTTCACATCCTCTCTGTTTTTTTCTCTTTGTTTTTCTTATAAATCTACAGTTTTAAAACAAGTAACCGACTACGATCAAACTTTCGTTTGCTTCCAATTTTTTTCCATCATGTAACTTTTTCTTGAGCTACCAGCCTAGCCTATTTTTTATATTTTGGAATTTTTTTCTATCATGTAAATTTTATATTTTTTGAAATTTTTTTACTATTTATTAAGCCACTTTGAAAATCGCTGATCCGGTGGTCCAGAAAATTTTACTGTAATTTACTGTTCACAGTGGATCAGTGATTTTCAAAGTGGCTTAATAAATAGTAAAAAAATTCCAAAAAATGTAAAATTTAGTCTCCAAGCACATTTCAATATTTAGAACATGTTGAACGGTTCGGATCGGTTGTTTAAATTTTTAAAAAAAAATATGGCCCGAAGTAAACCCCCCATTTACTTCACGAAGCACAATAGCCCATCTCTCTCTCTCTCTCTCTCTCTCTATATATATATATATAGAGGTTGGCTACTCTACTTACATAAGCATATGAGGGCATAGTCCAAATGGTCGATCTAAAGCGCTCAACATGTTCTCCATATTAATAAGTGTTTGGAAACGAAATTTTATATTTTTTTGAAATTTTTTACTATTTTTCTAGAATTTTTCAAAACAGTGGTCTAATATGGTAAAAAAAATAATAAAAAAATCTGAAAAATGTTATTTTGAAAAATTCTAAACAAATAGTAATAAAATTCCAAAAAATGTAAAATTTCGTTTCCAAACACATTAATATGGAGAACATGTTGAGCGCTTCAGATCAACCATTTAGACATTGAAAACACAAAAATAACTTATAAGCATATGCTCTCATATGCTTATGTAAGTAGAGTAGCCACTCACTATATATATATATATATATATATATATATATATATATATATAGAGAGAGAGAGAGTGGCTAAGGTCAAAGTGGTATGACCAAGGCCTTAGTGCTACCAATTAGTTTTTGCAATTTTAAAGTTCAAATAGTCGATTCAAACCGTTAGATGTTCAATCTATATTAAAATATGCTTGGAGACTAAATTTTACATTTTTTGGAATTTTTTTACTATTTTTTAAGTCACTTTGAAAATGACAGATTCGGGTGAACAGTAAAAACAGTGCAACCAAATTCTGGACCATGTGATCAGCAATTTTCAAAGTGGCTTAAAAAATAGTAACAAAATTCCAAAAAATGTAAAATTTGGTCTCCAAGCAGATTTTAATATAGAGATCACATCTAACGGTTTAGATCGACCGTTTGGACTTTGAAAATCCAAAAACGACTTGGTAGCACCAAAGGCCTTGGTCATACCACTTTGATCTTAGCCACTCTCTCTCTCTATATATATATATATTAAAATCTGCTTGGAGGTCTAACGGTTTGAATCGACTATTTGAACTTTAAAATTGCAAAAACTAATTGGTAGCACCAAGGCCTTGGTCATACCACTTTGACCTTAGCCACTCTATATATATATATATATATATATTTTTTTTTTTTTAAACCATAGTAGTAGCTACCAGCCTAGCCTAGGTGAAAGGTAAATAAAATTACAACAGCACTCTATTCTCCATGCAAATCATGCATGTGAACAGCCCACACACAACCGTGCAGCCAAGCATGAAATAATTAAGATGTATATTTTACAATATTTCAAAAAAAATTAAAAATATTAATTCTGTATCTATCTAAAAAAATAGCAAAAAGTTTCATAAAAATATAAAATTTAATTTCCATGCACATTTTAACATGGAAATCAAGTTGAATTGTTCGGATTGACTATTTGAATTTTGTAAACGAAAATAAGGACACGTAACACAAATGAGATCCACTGATAATATATTAGTTTTACGGTCTTGACAATATTTCTCAAACTTGCCAAGAAAATGTATCAATAATATAAATATATATATATATATATATATAGAGCTGGGCTATGGTGAGTTGTGAAGTAAGAGGTCATTTTTACTTCACGCTCATATTTTCATTTTAAAAATTCAAACAACTGATCCGAACCGCTCAACATGTTCTTTATATTGAAATGTGCTTGGAGACTAAATTTTACATTTTTTGGAATTTTTTTACTATTTATCAAGCCACTTTGAAAATCGCTGATCCGGTGGTCCAGAAAATTTTACTGTTTTTTACTGTTCACAGTGGATTAACGATTTCAAAGTGGCTTAATAAATAGTAAAAAAATTCCAAAAAATGTAAAATTTAGTCTCCAAGCACATTTCAATATTTAGAAAAAGTTGAACGGTTCGGATCGGTTGTTTGAATTTTCAAAATGAAAATATGGCATGAAGTAAAACGACGTTTTACTTCACAACTCACCATAGCCCCTCTCTCTCTCTCTCTCTCTCTATATATATATATATATATATATATATAGTGAGTGGCTAATATCAAAACGTTTGTTCATGGGCTATGGAACAAACGCTTTGGTTTTTAGATCTTCAAAGTTCAAATAGTCGATCCAAACTATTTAACATTCAATCTATATTATAATGTGCTTGGAGACCAAATTTTACATTTTTTGAATTTTTTTTACTATTTATTAAGACAGGTTTAAAATCGTTGTTTTCAATGATCTAGAAATTTTTCATTGTTTATTAAAATCAGCGATTTTAAATTGGCTTAATAAATAGTAAAAAAATTCCAAAAAAACGTAAAATTTGGTCTCCAAACACATTTTAATATGGAGATCACATCTAACGGTTTGGATCGACCATTTGGACTTTGAAAATCAGAAAACCAATTGATTGCACCATAGTTCCGGAACAAACATTTTAATATTAGCCAACCTATGTGTGTGTGTGTATAGAAAGATATAGATATAGACATGTCGGTAACCTTATAAGTTAATTGTCTCTCAAGTTTATTTCATCGCCATTAAATATAGATCTTTACAAATTTAAAATCACGTGTTAGAATATATAAGTTAATCAAATTTTACCATTATTACTGTGTTGCAGTCGTTTTTCAAATTAAAAAAATGCGGATATTTGCCAACATTCAATTTTCGGTTCAATTTTTCAACTCTAACTACATTTGATCTGAATCATTTTCTAGAAGATCACTAGTGTATTTACAGCCGGTACTAGTTGGCACATGCATGTTTTTAAACCTCCACGTGCAAGTTTTTAACCTAACGTATGAAGTCTTTATACCTAGCATAGTGGAATAAAAAAAAAAACAACGACACAAATATAACTCAGAAGTACTTTATTATGTATCTCGTTTGAAAGATAAAATAGAGTAGAATACGTGATGTTCGTAGTTTTAGATTTACAAATTTCTCACAGAACATTGGAAAATTAGACAAGAATAATTGGAGAAAAAATAAATGAGTGAAATTAATATTTTCTTTTTTTTTATTTAGAAACAAATTGAAAGAAAATAATAATTAGCAGTTGAACTATTTAGAGAACACATAGAGGTATGCTTGGAGGACATAACAATTTTTCTAAAAAATTATCTTCAATGTCAAAATCATAAAAGTAAACCGTTATTAATAGATTCTCATCCATTAATGAATTAGTCCGATCATCAATATTCAATAGAAAAAATTGTCCGTCTCAACGCTACTTTAGCGTTGTAAATTAGGTCGATATATTAGGATTTTTTTTAAAAACCATAATTAAAATAATTAAATTTAAATAAACAACACGATTGCGCTAAGATTTAGAAAAACAATCAATACCGAAATGCCAATTCGGTCCGATCGTATTTTTTTTCTCCGGACCGAATCGGCAATTCGGTCTGGCTGTTTTTTACCGAGTTGTAGAAAGAACGCCACAGAAAATCAAAAAACAGGCCAGACCGAACTGGCAATTCGGTCCAGAGGCTTTTTTTAGCCCGGACCGAATTGCCAATTCGGTCCAGGTTTTTTTTCTTTTTCTTTTTGTGTAGAGACGAGCAAAATAAAGAAATCAAAATTTGAATTTTTTTTAAAATTATTTGATAGATTACTTATTTTGACATATAATTAGAAAAAAAAAGTTGAAGTTGAGTGTCCGATTTGAGCATATAATTAGAAAAAAAAAATTTGACATTACTTATTTTGACATATAATTATGTAACTTATTTTGATAGATTACTTTTTAAAAATTTTATTTTGACATATAATTAGAAAAAAAAATTATTTGATAGATTACTTATTTTGACATATATTTGATAGATTACATATTTTTCAAACGGTCATAAAACGGCGCTCGAGTGTCCGGTTTGAGCAAATGACCACTTTTCAGAAAGATTGCAAAAATACGCATGCGTCCGTGCCCGCGATGCCGAATTTGAAAATTCAGAATCGCCAAAAAACAAAGGGAAGAGCCTCAAAACTTGAGTTGAAGTTTCCGATTAAGATTTTTATTTATATTATTCAATCGAAGTAGCTCAGTAAATTAGTTACATAATGAACTTGTAGAATACCAATTTTTACTATTTTTGGAATATTTTTACTATTTTGTATGATTCATGAAAGATGGCACAGAATCGGTCTACTTTAGCGTAATTTACCGTATTTCAACATAATTAGCGAAGTTATTGTAATTTAGCAGAATTTAGTGTAATTCAACATAATTTATCGTAATATAGTGTAATTCAACATAATTTCAAGTAATTTAGTGTGTTTTAGTATAAATATGCTAATTATAAATCAAAAGAAGCAATCTAATAAATAATTTAAACAAAAAATTAAAATTTTCAGTGTTAGATTTCTTTATTTTTGCTCTTCTTAATGTCTCTAAAAATAAAAAAAAATCCACACGAAAGGCAACACAATTTTATTGTGAAATTGAGCTGGACCGAATCGCCAATTCGGTCCGGAGAAAAAAAATGCGATGGTTTTTCTAAATCTTAGCGCAATCGTGTTGTTTATTTAAATTTAATTATTTTAATTATGGTTTTTAAAAAAAATCCGATATATTATCCACAAGCTATACAAATGACGTGGAGACGAAATAACTTTAATCTTTGGGACTTTAACAGCAAGGATACGAAATAAATGACATTTCAAGGATCATTTTGAAAAATGTTCAATGCATATATTGAAATGAGTTCCGGTTCATAAATGCCAGGTCTAGCGAAACATCACCCTCTGCCTCCTCGTGTTCTGAACTCGTGCGACTCGCCTTGGATTCGAAATCTTTTGTCCGTTGCCCTCCCTCTGCTTCTTCTCCATTTGTTTCAAATGGAGAAACCAGATAGACATGCAAGTAACATGCAATAGTTATAACTTATAACTGAAAAATTACTACGCTATTACAATATTTTTGATAAATAACTTGTTTAATTAAACATCACAATGTTATGCTGAATAGTTGCCTTATTATAAATATACATATTACGTATCGATCTGTGCAATAAATTCATATCTCTATTTTAAAAGTTCAAACAATCAATCTAAAACGTTAAATATGATCTTCATATATATGTACATTGAGTGAAAAATTTACACTTTTTAAAATATTTTACTATTTCTTAGATATGTAGAAATCACTGTTTTTTTATGATTCAGAACGTTCAAATTAAGTAATTTTCTACTAATCTAAACAAATAGTAAACAAAAAGGATTATAAAAAATGTAAAATTTGGTTATGAAGATCATGCTGAACAATTTATATCAACTGTTCGGATTTATTTTTTTTGAGTAAAGATTGTCAAGCCACTGAACTATTTAATATCTACAAGAAATTTTTTCATTCGAATTTCGAACATGCAACCCTCACATGGAGAGCACTGCCTTTACCGCTAAACAAAAAGATAGTTCTCAACTGTTCGGATTTTAAAAAACATAAATACAAGTTCACAGCGTAGAGACTGCTATATAATATGCATATTACTATAACCTCAGTCTACTATAAATCATATTCTGCATAACTTAAATTCATATTAAAAGAAAAGAAAAGAAATGGTAATGTCTCAATAAAAAAAAAAAAAAAAAAAAAAACACTGAACTGGAGAAAGGTAAAATAACACAGGAATATATATAGAAGCGTACGGAATGAATGGCAGTGGCTTTTGTGGTTTGTCGCTGTTGCCTGTTGGTGTATTTAGTAGCAAAATTAATGATGCATTAAAGCAAAGCGCAATTAATATGTTCTTTGATTTCTGCCAAGGGCAACATTGACAGAGAGAAGTGTACAGTGTACTACATGGCTGGGACCCACAAAGTCAACTTATTCGGTCAAACTTAGCATGCAGTAAATGTAAGAGAATGTTTGTCATAAAAAAAAAAAATATATCAGAGAATTATTTTTTTTTCGTGACGATTTGATTATTGTTCTTTGAAATTTCTCTTAAATTTCCGTTATTTGAGGGAACTGATTATGAATGAGATTACAGCATTAAAATGGTCGGTACTGTTTTATTTATTGAATTGAATATTCATATTTTTGACTTTTCAACAACCATGATGAAATGAGAAATGAATTTGAGAAATAATCTCTTATTTGTAAAATGAGAAATGAATTTGAGATTTCGTGGATTCATTTTGATTAGAAAGGAGCATGAAGTTTGTGTTAAATGAAATTGATACGATTTTTAGGAATTGTATCCTCTATAAAGGTACTATTCCATTCCGTAGTGTTAGTGAATCTGGATCATTCTTTTAATCTGACACGAATTTTAAAGGGGACTCTACGATCTAAATAGATATTGGATTGACTTTGGTTTGATTGGAATTAAATCTAAACCGTAAAATTGTGAACTCCACCATGCGATACTACAGAGAATATCAGTTCAATTTTGTAGGGTTTAAAATAGAAATATTCGATTTACAAAAATACTCGAGTCAAAACGATTTAAATTCGTCGTTTGAAACCTCTTCAATAATTTTTGAAGATCACTCGCATTAAGGCTGAAATATCAAAATTAGCATAGTAGCCGAACTCTTAGTATTTAATTATAAAATTATATTGACAATCTATAAAAATCATCAAAAAAATAAATTTTAAATTAAAGTCTTAAATTTAGAATCATGATATATATATAGAGGAGGGATCAAGTTACAACAAATTTGAGTTACAACAAAGTTACAACAACTATTTTTTTCATTTTTAAAGTCCAAATCGTCGATCCAAACCGTTCAACATGATTATCTAAATAAAATGTGCTTGCAGATTAAATTTTACATTTTTTTTGAATTTTTTTACTATTTATTAAGTATTTCACAAAAAATAGTCATATTCAGACCATTGAATTTTGTACCCATCTTAATAAATAGTAAAACAATTCAAAAAAAATGTAAAATTTGATCTGCAAGCACATTTTATTTAGATAATCATGTTGAACGGTTTGGATCGACGATTTGGACTTTGAAAATGAAAAAAATGGTTGTTGTAACTCAAATTTGTTGTAACTTGATCCCTCCTCATATATATATAATCTGGCTAATATGCTACATGTAGCATAGAGAGTCTCCGTGCAACGACTCAATATTTGAGTTTTTAAAATCCTAACAGTCGATCCGAACCGTTCAACATGATCTCCGTATGAATATGTAATTGCAAACAAAATTTATATTTTTTAGAAAAAATTTTACTATTTTTTTAGATAGGTAGAAAATCACTTGATCTGAAAAATGTACAATTCAGATCAAGATTTTCTACCTATCTAAAAAAATTTCTAAAAAATGTAAAATTTGGTTTGCAATTACATATTCATATGGAGATCATGTTGAACGGTTCGGATCGACAGTTAGAATTTTGAAAACTCAAATATTAAGCCGTTGCACAAAGGCCCTCTATGCTACATGTAGCACCATAGCCAACTCCTATATATAGAATTGGCTAATATGCTATGCGTATATAAGGGCCTCTCTGTGCTACAGCTCACTTTTTGAGTTTTCAAAATCCTAACGGTCGATCCGAACCGTTCAACATGATCTCCATATGAATATGTACTTGCAAACCAAATTTTACATTTTTTAGAATTTTTTTACTATTTATTAAGCCACTTTGAAAATTGCTGATCCAATGGTCCAGCAGATTTTACTGTTGTGTACAAATTAGTGTTTTTTCATACCTATGTAAAAAAAAAAAATCGCTTAATTTGAAAATATTGTGAAAACTATTAAATTCTTTCATACCTATGTACCCTAATTCATATATAAACAATAACACCATGTTATAAATCTTAAATGATTTTACATTTGACATTTAACCGAATAAATGAGGAATTCATATCCAGTGCAAATACCTGACTGAGTACAATGAAATCTAAGTCATCAGTTTTAACTTAGCACGAATCTCAAAACAGACCCCTATATATATAATAGACACCGAATTTCTCTTTATCCGGTTGAGGAAATTGTATCGAGTTAAAATACCTGCCGAAATTTTTTTAGTTAGCACAGTAAAAAATAGAAATTAAATGATTATCATCCTGTCCAAGCTATTTTTAATTCTACCACCCACGCGGATTCAGTTCGCGCACCAAATTGGATTGGTGCTCGGACTGGATTGGCGCATCAAAATTGGTACAAAATTAGTGCTCAAACGGAGTGAAACGTACCGAA
Organism: Carex myosuroides; assembly: GCA_028015225.1. NCBI lineage: Eukaryota > Viridiplantae > Streptophyta > Magnoliopsida > Poales > Cyperaceae > Carex > Carex myosuroides. The sequence goes on from CM051477.1 coordinate 14,148,135, forward strand.
GAGCAGTAAAATTTCGGAACAGTTGGTGCTCTAACCCAGTTAGAGCACCAGTTGGTGCGCTAATTCAGTCCGCGCACCAATCCATTTTGGTGCACAAACTGAATCCGCGTGAGTGGTAGAATTGGAAAAATTTAATTTTAATTTGACGCTGCGGTAACTTTAAAAATTTCGGAAATACCTGAGTCGATACAGACTCGTAAAAGTGATCGGTTCAAATTCAGTGCGGTACTCTATTGTATTAAATATGACTTTAACCTAACACGAATTTTAAAACAAACTTCTTATAACTCAAATAGACATCAAGATAATTTCAACTCGGTTGAAAATAATAAAAATAAATATGTTGTTATTCTTTGGAAATAACGGGTATCTGTTATTCCAATCTCAATTGTTGGTCTTCGCTAAAATTTGTGCTTAAAAAATTTAAGCCGTTGAGATGTTCTCAGCGTGCATGAAAAAAATTTGAACCGTTGAAATCGGAATAACAGGGTCGTGTTAATTCTGAGGAATAACAGCAGATTTTTCTAGGAAGGTCTATAACAAATTTGATAATTAATGCTTGTTTTATTTATTGAACATCCTTTCTTTCTATTTCCTTTTTCTTTTAAGAAAAGTTCCGCAGCGCTAGGGCTGTCAATGACACTCTTTTACCCGATCCGTATCGTATCTGAAAAGACGGGTAGGGATAAGAATTTTTTTTCATTAGCTTATCGGGTACGGGTAATGATAAGAATTTTTTTTCGTTATCTTACTCGTTATCTAACAAGATAATTTTTAAAAATAAAATTATATATATAGATATATATTTGTACGAAGATAATACATAATACAATAAAGTTTTGTATTTTACTAAATTTTCATAATACAAATTAGTTGTATTTATTATTATTATTTTCTTTTTTTTCTTATTTTGAAACTTTATTGGGATGTCAATGTCACTTCTCCCACTAAATTTTCATAATACAAGATGAATCTGACCCGGCGGTTGACAGTGATGGATCTGACCCGGCGGTTGACAGTGATGGATCTGACCCGGCGGTTGACAGTGATGTATCTGACCCGGCGGAGACGTGCTTGATTGGAATGGAGTGACGGAGGTGGAGGTGGGAGAGGGAGGCGGAGGCGGAGACGGAGGCGGAGAGGGAGAGGTGAAAGAGGCGGGCGGAGGTGAAGAGGGAGATGTGGGAGAGACGGGTGGAGGCGGAGGTGGGAGAGGGAGGGAGAGAGAGGAAAGAAATAAAGAGAGAAAATTTGCTAATTAATTTGTAGAGACCATTAGGTAGTTAGAATTTGTAATTATAGTTAGAAGAGGAAGTTAGTTACTTGAGAGATGAAATGGGAGAAGGATAGATGGGGAAAAATATAATTACCCTTCTTTCTATTTCCTTTTTATTTTAAGAAAAGTTCGCAGCGCTAGGGCTGTCAATGACACCCTTGACCCTTTTACCCGTTTACCCGATCCGTATCATATCTGAAAAGACTGATAAGAGTAAGATTTTTTTTTCATTAGCTTATCGGGTATGGGTAATGGTTAGAATTTTTTTTCGTTATCTTACCCACTATCTAACAAGATAATTTTTAAAAATAAAATTATATATATAGATATATATTTGTATGAAGATAATACACGATACAACAAAGTTTTGAAATTTTCATAATACAAATTAGTTGTATTCATTATTATTATTTTCTTTTTGTTCTTATTTTGAAACTTTTTTTTTACATAAAGCATAAATCGAGATGTCAATGTCACTTTTATCCGACCCGTACCGTGTTCGAAAAAACAGGTAAGGATAAAGTTCTTTTTTCGCTATCATAATAGATACGGGTATGAAAATGCCGCCACCCAACCCGTATCGTACACGTTGACACGGTACTTCTAAATAGCATTTAGATAGATTTTAGAAGATGTGTTTTAATTGTACACGGTACTTCTAAATGTCAAATTGTACATCTCTCAATTTTATTTCTCAATTTCAATGTATTGTGACGAATGTTGTAACAGTGATTAAAAAAAAATTCCTTGTCAATATATCCTTTCCAAATATGTATAATAAAGACAAATATTAGGTATTAAGAAAAACAAAAACAATTTCTTTTCTCATGGACTGAATCTTCTAAATACAATTACTTATTTATTTAAAATTAATAATCCTGTTAATATAAAATACCTTAGACTAGTGCATGCAGCATGCTATTAAAAATTAAAAATGATCTTTTACTTTGCCAAATTGAAATAATACAACTTTACCTGTAGAAATATAGCATGCTATTAAATATTATATAATATTTGGGTCCAGTGTACTGTGTCTGATGTAAACTATTATTTGTATCTATTTAAATTTTATGATGGCACCGTCAGTGGCATTTATGTGATCCCTATCAGGCATCAGCACCCTTCATTTATTATGAATATACTTTTTATGTTTGCTACCAAACAATTAAATGCGATTTTGCTCTCCTCCCACGGTCCCACCATATATGAAATATATATATTTGAGTGAGGCTATGGTACTATGCATAGCACGGATTGGTCCGTACTATGGATTAATATTTTCGTTTTCAAAATTCTAACGGTCGATCCAAACCATTCAACATGATTTTTATATGAGAATATACTTGTGGGCTAAATTTTATATTTTTTAGAATATTTTTATTATTTTTTTAGACAGGTAGAAAATCACTGACATGGTCCAGAATTTTCAGATCAAGTGATTTTCTATCTATCTTAAAATATAGTAAAAAATTTAAAAAATATTAAATTTAGTCTGCAAGTACATATTCATGTGGGTATTACGTTGAACGATTCAGATTGACTATTAGAATTTTCAAAATGAAAATATGACTCTATAGTACGGACTAATTCGTGCTATGCATAGTACCATAGACTCACTCTATATATTTTCATCATATATTATTTCTTTTAGTTAGGTGTGCTTTGTGTTGTTCTTTGAATTAGTATAGGTTCTCTGTATTAATCATGCATGTAATATTCTTTTGTTTTGAACTTTGTTTTTGGAAAGTAATAAAAATCTAATTTTCTTCTTAGAATAATTTAGTTTTTTTTTTTAAGAAAAGCATGCTTTTATTCTTTTATTGCGTCCGATTCAAACTACTCAATGCACGAAAATATACATAATGTTATCAAACTTATTAGATAAAACAATATGGTTGTATAAAAATTTAGAAAATGAAATAGGCAAAAAATAAGGATTCAAATCAGCTGAAATACGAGATACATGAACAGTATCCCTGGAATTCTTGAAATTTCGAATCCAGCCGTTCAACTTTTTCTGTGCACGCATCTCGAAACAGTTAGTTTTTTTGTGCACGTATCTCAAAATGTTCAATGGCTAGATTCGGGATTTCAGAAATTTCAGCGTTACTGTTCATGATTTTGAATTTCAGCAGATTTGGATCCAAAAAATAATTGACAATGTGCTAATAGCCGCAGATGATAAATTTGATAGGTTTATGATTCTTTTTTATTTTATAATTCTTTTTTAAGGTGTGCTCTTACCTAGCCAACCGAATCTTGATTGAATCTCCAACATATTCTCAAAAAAATATACTGGATCTTATATATTTCATGGATAGCATAAAAAAAAATACAATATAATCTATAACATATCTTTCACCGGATCTTATTTCATAGCCTAACCATTTAAATTTTTCAACGGTTTGATCAAATTATAAGTTATGTTTGCCAAAAAAATAAATTATAAGTTATCGGAAAGAATAATAATTATTATTATTATTTTCGATCTCATCTATAAATTAAAAAATCAAGTTTCGGAATATAATATTTATATATATATATATTTTTATTCCATAAATAAAATCGAACTAATGATTCGGCCATCCGGGTATTTGTTGGGACTTGGTACCGAATAAATTGATCGGTTCCAATAGTTTTCGTAAGTTGCAGCATTTCTTCGTCATTGAAAATATGAAATCTACTGGAATCAAACTGTTGACTCGGTTCCAGTAGGACTGTGAAATCCACGAGCCCACTCCTCTCCTTCATTTTCTCTCTTCTACTCGGGAACCTATTGGGAGAGCCGGAGAGGCTAGTGAAATAAATTAATAGTTCAGTCCTGTTGATTTTCCACACTGTGCGGTTATTAGTGTGTAAATTGTGAAAATCAGCGGAACCAAACTAATTTGAAGTGCAGTAAGTTATTGGTGTGATAAATTGTGAAAATCAGTTTGACTAAATCATCAATTTGATTCCATCTATTTATCAAGAAAACAAATAACCCATCTTGTTTACTACAAATATTTTTTTAGATTTCTAAGAATTTGAAATATTGCAAAATATTGGAGGTACAGTACAAATTCGCCAGTACCAAAATGGAATAAAATGATGTAATCAATTTTTTTTGTATGTTTCTTCTCTCTTCTCTGTTTGCGCTCGTCGTGTTATAAAGGTTGTTTTGTACTTGCAAACAGGCAGAGTACCGCAAACGCAATATATATATATATATATATATATATATATATATATATATATATATATATATATAGAGTAGAACTAGGGTGCTCCTAAGCTCACCAAGCCCTTCCGTGAGCGCGACTCTAAAACCTATCAAATTGACTTCAAACGACATTTTCAAACCGTTAGATGTTCAATCTATATTAAAATGTGCTTGGAGACCAAATTTTACATTTTTTGGAATTTTTTTACTATTTATTAAGATGGTTTGAAAATCGCTGTTTTCCAATGGTGCAGAATTTTAATAAAAACAGCGATTTTCAAACCATCTTAATAAATAGTAAAAAAATTCCAAAAAATGTAAAATTTGGTCTCCAAGCACATTTTAATATAGATTGAACATCTAACGGTTTGAAAATGTCATTTGAAGTCAATTTGATAGGTTTTAGAGTCGCTCGTGAGCTTAGGAGCACCCTAGTTATACTCTCTCTCTCTCTCTCTCTCTCTCTCTATATATATATATATAGTTGGGTCATGGTGCATTGCAATGTATAGTTTTTTTTGTACATTGGACTATAAATCGTTAGTTTTGATTTTAAAAGCCCGATCCAAACCGTTTAATTTGATATCTATATTAAAATGTGCTTTGAGATCAAATTTTATATTTTTTTGTAACTTTGCTATTTTTTTAGAATTTTTGAAAATCACTGTTTTTCTATGGTCCAGAAATTTCTGAAAAATAACGATTTTCAAAAATTCTAAAAAAATAGTAAAAAAGTTCTAAAAAATATAACATTTGGTCTTCAAGCACATTTTAATATGAAGAACAAGTTGAGCCCTTTAGATCGACTGTTTGAACTTCGAATCCAACGGTTTACAGTCCAATGTACAAGATGGCATATACATTGCAATGTACCACAACCCAACTCTATATATACAGAGAGAGAGAGTTGAGCTATGATGCATTGTAATGTATATGTCATCTTTTATATTGAACATAAAGCATTTTATATTTTTTGAAACTTTTTTACTATTTTTTTAGAATTTTTTAAAATCACTATTTTTCAGAAATTTCTGGACCATAGAAAAACAGTGACTTTCAAACTTTCTAAAAAAATAACATAAAATTACAAAAAAAATATAAAATTTGATCTCCAAATACATTTTAATATGGATATCAAATTGAACAGTTTGGATCGGTTGTTTTGAAGTCAAAACCAACAATTTATAGTCCAATGTACACAATGGCCTATACATTACAATGCAACATAGCCCAACCCAATATATATATATATATATATATATATATATATATATATATATATATATATATAGGCTGGCTACTATGCTTCCATAAGCATATGCCCACATATGCTTATAACTCATTTTTGCGTTTCCCATGTTCAAATGGTCGATCCGAACCGTAGGCATATTCTCCATATTAATATGTGCTTGGAGACCAAATTTTACATTTTTCAGAATTTTTTTACTATTTATTAAGCCACTTTGAAATTGCTGATCCGGGTGAACAGTAAAAACAGTGCAACAAAATTCTGGACCATGTGATCAGCAATTTTCAAAGTGGCTTAATAAATAGTAAAAAATTCAGAAAAATGTAAAATTTGGTCTCCAAGCACATATTAATATGGAGAACAAGATAAACGGTTCGGATCGACCATTTGAACATTAGAAACGCAAAAATGAGTTATAAGCATATGTGGGCATATACTTATGGAAGCATAGTAGCCAGCCTATATATATATATAGAGAGAGAGAGAGAGAGAGAGAGAGAGAGAGAGTGGCTAAGATCAAAGTGGTATGACCAAGGCCTTTGGTGCTACCAAGTCGTTTTTAGATTTTCAAAGTCCAAATGGTCGATCTAAACCGTTAGATGTGATCTCTATATTAAAATCTGCTTGGAGACCAAATTTTACATTTTTTGGAATTTTTTTACTATTTTTTAAGCCACTTTGAAAATTGCTGATCACATGGTCCAGAATTTGGTTGCACTGTTTTTACTGTTCACCCGGATCTGCCATTTTCAAAGTGGCTTAAAAAATAGTAAAAAAATTCCAAAAAATGTAAAATTTGGTCTCCAAGCAGATTTTAATATAGATTGAACATCTAACGGTTTGAATCGACTATTTGAACTTTAAAATTGCAAAAACTAATTGGTAGCACCAAGGCCTTGGTCATACCACTTTGACCTTAGCCACTCTCTCTCAATCTCTCTCTCTCTCTCTCTCTCTATATATATATATATATATATATATATATATATTTATATATTGTGTAACTCGAGTAACATCAACCATCGCAATTTCAATTAAAAATTTGATGAATATGTGCTGCATGTCTTACAACTTGTTGGTGTTTAAAATACAATTAATATCGCTATCCAACAATCCAAACTATTTTGATGTTCAAAATATAACGAGTGAGGCTACCGTATTATACATAATGCATTGGTCTCCATTATAAATTAATATCTCAATTTTCAAAGTCTAAACAATCAATCTAAACCATTCAACATGATCTTCATATGAAAATATTTTTGTAAATCAATATTTATCTTTTAATTTTTTTTATTATTCATTTAGATATCTAAAAAAATCATTTGATCTAAAAACACTATATTATTTACATGTAGTGATTTTCTATACCTATCTAAAAAAATTATAAACAGATTCTAAAAAAAACAAAAAATTTATTCTGATATATTTTCATACGAAAATCATGTTAAACGGTTTAGACTGACTATTTGAAATTTGAAAACAAAAATATTGATCTATAGTACGTACTAACTCGAGCTATATATAATACCATATCTTAGAGCATCTACATCCCAGCAATTTCAGTGAGTTTTTAAATAACTGTTAACCATTTTTTAGAAATTATAATTTCTAAAATTTCTAAACTCTCACATCTCTAAAATTAATTTTAGAGTTCTATTATGCCATGTCAGCAATAAATTAAAAAAAAGAAATAATTTGAGCCAATTATTTGATCAGTGTGGAGTTTATAAACAGTTTTTTAATAATAAACTTTTCTACATAATTTTTAAATAAGAAACTCTCTTACATCTCTAAAACTGAATTAGAAACAACCACCTCAGATTAGAAACTCTAATAATATCAGAAATGTAGATGCTCTTGCTCAATATATTTCTCGTATAGTTTGTTATTGTTAATCATTATATTTTATTCACTATACTAAACTTAGCGTTCAAGCCCGAACGGTTTAATTGGATATTTCTATTAGTACGATGTGAATTAAAATTGCATCAAAATAAGATTAAGTGGTCGGTGTTAAAAACAAATGTATTTTTTCAAGAGCAGATGCATTACAATTTGTCAAAGAGTACTATAGTATTCTATATTTCTCTTTTGATAGAAGCGTTTTTTTTTTTTGGAGATTAGTGACTTTTCTTTTTAACTTTCATGTCCACAAATAAAAAATATTATATATTTTCTTAATCCTGCTTTTGTGTGCATGTATCATGGAGTCCGGCTAGTATAACATTGGTGTCATTTCGACCTATATAACACCAACTCCAAAATCTATCGTATCGACTTCAAACGGTTAATCCAACCGTTCAAACCCTTCTACTTTATGAGTTGTGCGTTTACATGCAAAATTTTATAATTTTTTGAATTTTTTTAGTATCAAATCAAGCGGTCAAATGTGTGAGTTTTTAAGTTAATTTTAATGCATTCATTTTTCAAGATTTTTGACCGCTTGATTGGGTACTAAAATAACTAGAAAATATTTTTTTTTTGCATGTAAACGCACAACTCAGAAAGTAGAAGGGTTTGAACGGTTGGATTAACCGTTTGAAGTCGATACGATAGATTTTGGAGTTGGTGTTATATAGGCCGAAATGACACCAATGTTACACTAGCCAGACTCAGTATCATGTACGCATGTATTTGTGCATATTGCCTGCGCTCTGGTACCGCTTGGACTTTACTGTGACATCGATGTCACAGCTACTGGGGTTCACTTCACACTGGCTAGCTGTTTGCTGCCATCATCCCCACAGGTTACACACGCTCTATATATGTTTAAATAGATGTGTTTTATGTGTAATATTGGAAATATTGGGAAATAAATCAGCTGAAATTCCGAGATCGGGTACTGTTCATTCTGAAATTTCTGTAATTCAAAATTCAGCCATCGAATTTTTTAAGAGAACGCATCTCGAAACAACTGGTTTTTTCTTACACGCATTTCGGAACAGTTTGACGGCTATTGCAGAGATTTCAGGATGAACAGTACCGACCTCGGATTTCAGCAGATTCGGATCCGTAATATTGGGGGCTTGGTATGAACGTGTATCCTCTAATAAAGTGGGGTCCACTACTTTACGGTTTCAGATTAATTCAAAAATGGTACTTGGGATAACGCAGGAGCCAATATTATTTGTACTTTGAGATTCTTGCAAAGTTAAAAGAACGATCCGGATTCACTAATTCTAATAGATTCCCTTTTATGGTACCGGAGAGGATCCGAATTCGGCTTGGTACAACGCATGGGAAATACATGCGTATACCATCCTCATCACTATACTCTTTGTTGTTACTGTATAATCTCCATTCTTATATTAAGCACGTAGATGTTCTAATCCGCCAACGACTTTAATTAAAAGATTTTTTTTTATTGAATATCAGCCATTCGATCAAATATTATGATTCTATGCATCTTTTTTATGTATGAGGAGGGTTCAAATGCCTCCATTTTGTGTGCCTCCATCATGCCTCTATTTTTAAAAACGTTAATAACTCAAAATTTAAAACTTAAAAGTCAAAATAAAACCGTTAGATATGATCTACATAATTTTATCTATGCATATGTAAAAAATTATGATATTTCAACTTTGTTTTCGTTGTCATGAAGAGCTTTTAAAAACGTACTAATGTGGATAATTCCTAGACGTTAATTTTTTAACTTATTGATTCACATAAAAACAAAAACAAAATGTGATATTTTTTTATCAGCACATAGAGAAAATAATATAGATCACATCTAACGGTTTTATTTTAACGTTTATGATTTAAATTTTGAGTTATTAACGTTTTAAAAATAGAAGCATGGTGAAGGCACAAAAAATGGAGGCATTTGAACCCTCCTCTTTATGTATAGAAGTCATTTATTTCGACACGTACTATTGTACCATATTCCTCATTGATCATGATTTCTTTCTATTTTTTAAATGTTATTTAAGATTTTTTTTAATTGATTGATAATTGATTAGTCATGTCTTCATTTCTTTCTATTTTTTTATATCATTTAACAAATGTTATTTGTCATTTAATATGTTATTTTGTTTGAGTTTTTTTTAATAAAAATGTATCAAAAAGATAAAAAAAAAATATATAAGTCATTTAATATATTATATAATATCTCATTTAAGAAATGTTATTTATGTGTAGATGTTATTTAAAAATTATTATTTGTTATTTAGTTTAACTTTTTTTTATAAAAATATATAATTTTATATGAGATTTATTTTGTTCTCTTATTATATATTCTCGTTGTAACGCATTGACACGATACTAGTACAATCCTACCTACGAGACTTTCTCGCCAAAAAAATATATATTTGGGCATATTTTTTTATTCGATTAAATAAATTGAGTTCTTATAAGCTGTTAAGAATGAATTTATTATATGGTTCTCCTAAGAAAATATGATAAAAATAATTCTTATTATTGTATTTGCACAAGTTTATAAATCTCGAATTGAGAGATTAGAGAAAATTAATGAACTCTACTTATTGATTTGTTCATTGTATTGTAGTTCTCATTCATTTTTTAGTTTCAAATTTTACTTGAATAATAATAGAATTATAAATATTTATACCATACATCGAATTCATGATTTTATATATAATGACATCATAATATATCATCAGTATAGAGCAAAATTGTATTGATAAAAAGAACCTTTAGTTTGATTATTTATATGATTAAGATTTTTTTCTTATTGACCTTAAACTATATAAAATCAATATAATTATGTATTATTTTCACCACTGAATGCAGAGAATAGCCATTTTTATATTTTCCATAGCAAAGAAAAATGCTTATTTTCTACATGAGGATTTCAAAGTAAAACATTGATAAAAGAAAAAACAAATCCAGTATAATTGGTACCTTTTATATCAAATATAAGGAATCTGGCTAATATGCTACGGCTCAATATTTGAGTTTTCAAAATCCTAACGGTCGATTGAACTGTTCAACATGATATCCATATGAATATGTACTTGCATTTCAAATTTTACATTTTTTAGAAATTTTTTTACTATTTTTTTAGATAGGTAGAAAATCACTTGATCTGAAAATTCTGTACCATTCAGATCAAGTGATTTTCTACCATCTAAACAAATAGTAAAAAGATTCTAAAAAATGTAAAATTTGATTTGCTAGTACATATTCATATGGAAATCATGTTGAACGGTTCGGATTGACAGTTAGAATTTTGAAAACTCAAATATTGAGCCGTAGCACGAAGGCCCTCTATACTATGCACAGCACCGTAGCCAACTCCCAAATATAAGGGCCCAAGGCATAAAATGAGCAGTGTTTTTATAAAATCTCCCCTCTACTTTTGAAAATAAAGTTTGGATAAAAAGGCAACTTTAATTACTAATCTTTTGAGGCCATGCTCTCACCGCACGAACCAAATTAATGTAGCCTTTGGCACATGATTCTCTCTATCAGCTTACCTGTCTTCCTTTTGGCCTTTTATGCTTCATTGCTTTGTAGTCCATATGTTACGTATTAGTTTATTTTGGTTGTTTATGATTTAATATTTCAAACTAAAAACACAAGATAGATGCATGGTACAATGGCAATGGAGTATCCAAACTCTCCACCACCAATTAAATAATTGTAAAGGCTACAATTTTAAATTAGGCTTTCCTTTCCTTTCCTTTCCTTGTGAGTTCTCTCTCAAGCTTCTAAAGGAATATTGTTTTATTTTCTTCTATCTCTAATAGAAAATGAGTACATGATTCTCTCTATCAGCTTACCTGTCTTCATTTTTATATTAATCACGGAATGAAATAAACACGGAGCCTAATTAGTAATAAATAATGAAATTACCAGACTAGAAAGAATGGTTTCAAACGGTAGGTGCCAGAACTGGATAAGCATGATGTGGACTGTACTACAAGGACCACTACTCATGCAACTCATTAATTTGAATTTTTTTATTGAATTGTGCAAAATGCACTAATTTGCATTTGTACTCACCTCACACCCCCACTAGTTCACAACTCCACATCAGCATTTGAGAACGGTGGTTGGCACTTGGCAATTGGCATGGAGCCATGGACCAGTTTTTATTAATTTATTGCTGAGAAAAAGACACCAAAAAAAGGTCAATACAGCAATGGCGCCTCCAATAGCACTATGTGGCTATGTCTATATGGCTATATCAGCACTAGATTCCATAACATATCATGCAGTTAGGTGCCCAATTTTACAAAAAGAAAGGTACGCCACAACTCAGCCGACACAATCAATTACGAATCAAGACACTTTTTGCGGCACTTACCATGCAATTACTCTGATGCTGAGCGTTCAACTGTACAGTATATATACAGTGTACACTATTTTTGGATCCATATAATTGACACATATATTAGAACACATTGTGGTGCGTTCAAGACTTGAAACGCGGGATTCAAATCAGCTGAAATCCGAGATACATCAACAGTATCTCTGGAATTTCTGAAATTCCGAATCCAGCTGTTCAACTTTTTCTGTGCACGCATCTCGAAACAACTGGTTTTTCTGTGCACGTATCTCGAAACAGTTCAACAGCTGGATTCGGGATTTCAGGAATTTCAGCGTTACTGTTCATAATTTTGGATTTCAGCAGATTTGAATCCTGAAACGGGAGGAAGGGGCGATTCAATGGATGTCCACTTAGAGTTTGTTTGATCCGCGTCAAGATTCGTGCACACTTAATTTACATGAATGTTAAAGTTGTTGACGTGAATCTTTGTTACATTAATTTTTTGAGTAAAGTTGACGATTAAGTTGCCCAACTGTGTTAACAGGAATTCTTATGTTTGGATGAAATGTGAATAGCTAGAATATGAGGCTATTCAACAATAGAGGCTATTCGGAATAACAAAGTGCATCCAAACAATATTTTTGTTATTCAGAATAGGTAGAATAGTTGTTATTCTCTATTATTTGTAAATGTTGGAATAACTACTATTCAGAAGTGTGAAGAGAGAGAAAAATGTTTTCTTCTTAAATTTCCGCCAACACAATTCCAAAATGACAAAGTTGACGCCACTCCTGCCATCTTCACGTCGTGACAATTCATTTGAGACCCCACTTGCCTATCTTTTCTCTTAATTAGCACATTGTTAACACTATTTTTCTCGGTTGCAGCTATTCATTATTCCATATGTACAATCCAAACAATATTTTTACTAATCCGAATAACACCATTTTCATACTAATATGAAAATCACTATTTTTTTCTCTATTCTCATCTACTAATCCCAAAATTTGCTATTCTAGCTCCCATACGGAGAATATTGTCTTTGTCACTAGACCAAAGAATAGTTCTCCTTGATTACATTAATTAATTGGCACATATATTAGAACGCATTGTGCAAGGGCGGAACTAAAAAAAATTGACCAGTGGCTGAAACGTTAAATGCATAATGTGTGGTAGGTGAGATTTGAAGAGTCCGCATCCTCTAAAGTAACTCAAATTTGAGTTTTGACCTGGACCGTCCAATCAGAATCCGGACCAATCTGTCCCAAGTTAAAATTCACAACGTCCCTTTAATATTTGTGCAGATTCTAATCGGACAGTCCAAATCCAAACTCAAAGTTTGATTTACTTTGAGAGATCTAAATTTAAACTTGAATCTAAGTCTTCGCAAGCTACAAATTAAGAACAATTCTAACTACTAGACTACAATTACATATTTAATATATTACGAGGATATTAAATTATATAAAAACTTTAAAAAGTAAATTAAATTTTATCATACATATTAAATAATTTAAAATTATTATGCCCTGACATTGAGGTTTGTTGAAGTAAGCCAAGACACGACGGCTTGTTTATATATTATGCGTTGAGCAATGCTAACTCCTATTGAAATATACATTAATTTAGGTGTCCATATTTAGTAGGCAATAGTGTTCATGCATTGAAATAATAATAATAAAAAAAAATAGTGTTCATGCACAGTAACTCTTTTCTGTACAAACCCTGTAAACAACTTGTAACTTCTTTTTAATTTTTAATAAAAATTTCAAGTAGGCAAACTGGTAACCTTTCAAAATAAATTAAAGACGTGTTGTTACTATTTAGTAATTTGCATTGCTTATGAGCTACAAGGCCTTAATTTAAGGAGAGCAGCTTGGGTCCGATGTCCATCGGACCCAAAGTGGGTTCGATGGGCTCCATGACCGTCTGATCTGCTTTAAGATTCACGTCAGAACTTTCGAGTCCGCTTTAATATTTGTGCGCACGAATCTTAAAGCAGATCGGACTGTCATGGAGCCCATCGAACCCACTTTGGGTCCGATGGACATCGGACCCAAGCTGCTCTCTAATTTAAGTACTTGTAACATTTTCTTATAATACATTAAACTGAAAACTAAAAAAAAAATAGGTTGTATGTACAGCCAATGAAAAAATATTTGCCTTGCTTTCTTGGATGTAGGAATCAATACAGATCATATTTAAATATGTTTTGAATTAATTTGGATGAAGAAAAATAATCATTACTTCGAGAGATCATGAACATTTGGTTTCATATTCTTAGTATTTGAAATTGAGATATCAGACAAAAACAAATTATATTTAAATTAAATGTCAGTTTTAATTTATATTTTGTTAATAACAGTTTCAATCCCTTAATATGTGATATTTCCTTTCAAAGTCTATTTCTTCACCTAATGGCTAATAGGAGACCCACAACTCATTATAAAAATATCCCTACCGGCCATTTTCTGGCCGGTATCTTGTTTATTTAATTACCGGCCATTAAATGGCCGACACTCTTAATTTTTTTTTTTTTTTTTGCTATTTTACACCTTATAAAATACCCATCTTTCTATCTCTCCCCCTCACAACTCACTCCACTCACAAAAGAGAAAGATAGAAAGGGATAGAGAGAAAGAAAAGGCAATTTTTGAGGCGAAAAGGTCGATATTTGAAGGGGCCAAAAGGATAAACAATAACAACCGAGGTAAATCGTCCTATCGTAGCATAGCTAGAGGAGGGTGATCGAGGTAAAAATGAGGGAAAAATATACCTGAAGGAAGAGGAGAATTCGGGGTTGAGTTGAGTGAGTTGTGAGGGGGAGAGAGAGATGGGTATTTTATAGGGTGTAAAATAATAACAAAAAAAATTAAGGGTACCGACTATTTAATAGCCGGTATTTAAATAAATAGAGTACCGGTCAAAAAATGACCGGTAGGAATATTTTTATAAATACTCAAGGGATATGAATATATTAGTTAATTTCTATTAAACTTTGGATATTAATAAAAATGTCGGTGATTCTTGCTACCCTTATAGCCTATAACAATAACTAGAAAACACTTATTTGCTATTACTTAGAATTCATGATAAGAATGACACAACTTTGCTAACAAGATAATGAAACCTTTTGGCCAAGCTTATCCTAGGCCGATAACAAGACAAGTATAAAAAAATGAGTGAGGCTACGGTGCTATGCATAGCACGGATTGGGTCCGTGCTACAGCGCAAAATTTGACTTTTTAAAATCTTAACGGTCGATCCGAACCGTTCAACATGAATAAAATGAATATGTACTTGCAAATCAAATTTTATATTTTTTCAAATTTTTTTACTATTTTTTCGAAAATCACTTGATTTGAACATTCTGGACCATCCAAAAACAGCCTATCCAAAAAAATATAAAAAAATTCGAAAAAATGTAAAATTTGGTTTGCAAGTACATATTCATTTTATAATCATGTTGAACGGTTCGGATCGACCGTTAAGATTTTGAAAAGTCAAATTTTAAGCCGTAGCACGGACCCAATATGTGCTATGCATAGCACCGTAGCCTCACTCTAAAAAAATTTGATTACTCTTATATTATAATGATAAGATTTGCTTAGAATTTAGATGATATTATTCTTCTTTCTTTTTTTTTTCTTTTTTTTTCTTTCTTGTTTGTAATCTTCTCCTTCTGTTATTTTTATACTATTTTCTTGATTAATTAAATTTAGAACTTTAGCCCAATAGTCCCAAAAAAATGTTAAAATAAAATGGAGCTAAGATTTAAAATTTTTTAGATACTTGATACCTTCCTTTTTTTCAACAATTCTAAATTGTTACCTTTTCTACAAGAATTATATTTGTGGTGCACGTAATGAAAAACACAATAAATGAAATTATTGCTTAATAATGGGCTCCGGAAAGTATGCAACTATGCATATTTTTCTTTCAAAATTATTTTGCTCCATTGAAGAACAACCTTGTGTAATTGGGAAACAAATAGTGAAATGAGGACTAACAGAGAGAACAAAAGGAAATAAAGATGTCAGCTTTAAATCTATCACAATTATTATTTCGGTACCGCCGTACCGATTCACCTTCAATCGCAACCGAGACATAATAGTCGAAATTTCAACTGTTTGTACTGAGGTGACCATTTACTATTAAGGGATTCATGGAGAGATTATGCTAGTAGGGTCATGCCTTATCTTTTGTGGCGAGCAAGAGATACCGGTACCACATGTGAGCAGTATATGGAGCAAGGCATGTGCTCCTGTTTTTAACGGTACTTACAGCTTGTAAGTTTGCACTGGAGGTTTCATTTCATGGCTAACAGTCTCTGGGGCCACCTCATCAGATGCATAATGTAAGAGATGAAAAGGGGCAATGATTTTACCTATGACACCAAAATAGAGAGCAGCAATACATTTCATGATCAAATGGCAAATGCTCTTCAACTGTGCATTTGTTTGGTGCCAAGAGCAGACAGGCTGAGAGGGTATCATGATACCTATGACTGGAACTAGCAGGAAAAAATTACCTCAGTAAAAAAATTATAATAATATTAATAACAAGGAGTGAGGAGGCTACGGTACTATGCATAGCGTAGTTTGGTCCGTACTATGCATCAATATCTCTATATTTAAAATCCAAATAGCCGAGCTGACCCGTTCAACGTGATCTTCATATGAAAATGTACTTGCAGCCTAAAGTTTACATTTTTTAGAATTTGTTTACTTTTTTTAAATAGGTAGAAAATCACTTGATTTAAAGATTCTAAGTCATTCAAAGTAGTGATGATTTATTTATCTAAAAAATATAATATTTAGTCTGTAAGTACATTTTTATATGAAAATTACGTTGAACGGTTCATATCGACCTTTTAAACTCTGAAAACAAAGATATTGACATTGATTCGTAGTACGAACCAATCTGCGTTATGCACAGTACCATAACCTCAATTGTAATAACAAATGCCATGAAGATTATATTGGATGAGAAAGAAAGAAAGTATAAAAAGGTAAAGAATATAGCAAAAAGTAAAGTATGGAAGCAACACTTTGTGGGGTTTAATAGTAGTGACTAGTGACAAAAATCATGGCTCTTTTGAAAGAAATAAAAAGGTATATTGGAAATATTAGATTGCAAAGGTACCTTTCAATTCTAATTTTGGTAAAGTGTAAAACTTACAATAACAAAAATGCTGGTGATATATAAACAATAATAACCAGGAAAATATGATTGTTTGTAGGTTCCACTGAAAATGATTGGTAGCACAACATGGCGTATGATTATGACTCAAAACCTCAGACAAAATTAGCACGGATTGAGAAGTAATTGAAGTAATAAATGCACACCATAGTCAAAAGGTACCCTTTTTGCAGTGGGTCAATATCATATTTCAGATAACTAATCATAAGGCATTTTCATTTTTGAACTGAGAAGAGAGAAAAAAGAAGAATATAAATTCTCACCTGATTAAACAAACACTAGCATGAAACTCAACTCCCAAGTTACCGATCCAGAGGAATTCACTTTCTACAAATAAAGCTGTCAGCACGAATCTCAACACGAATCCAACTGCTCCGACTAGATATCAGACCAAATTTGATTTGATGTTCGTCGGACATCCCCTATATAAAAATAGGAAGTTGATGAACACTGAAGGCTTAAAGAAAGATCAATTTGTAGATTTGTAGTCAATCAATTAGACCTATAAATTGGGCCTACTACGTTTATGAGTGGGCCCAAAATTATAGTCAACCAATAGGCCCATAATTGTAGTCAATCAACTGTTAATATGAGCTTTTCTCTTATTCGCTTCCCCGTATTGGATTGTGAGAATTTGCACAGGTTTTGGGCTTATACTCCAAATCCAAATTTAGATATTGGTACGGTCACCAGGAATTCAGATCCTCCCGGTATCGTAATAGAGAATCTTTTAGAATTAGTGGATCTGGACCGTTCTTTTTAACTTGGCACGAATCTCAAAGCTCAATAATATTGCCCTGTGCTAGCTCGAATCTCAAAGAGGCAGATTGTTAATCTCAAACTGTAAAGTGAGGAGAATTTTTACGGTACCGGGAAGGATATTTTTCCCGGTCACCAGTACCAAGACGAGCATGTACCACCCAGTATTTATTGCTACTATACCAAATTGTAACTTCAAATAGGGAATTTTTTATTAGTAGTAATTAATAGAAAAGAATATAGACAAACAGTAAGAGTACAGTAATATTTATATTGGTAGTAAGATCGGTAGGAATTCTACCGATCGAAAAAATGAAAAAGTTTGGATCGGTAAGAGTTTTACCGATCGAAACCAGTTTTTTTCTTTTAATTTTTTCTAGTAAGATATATATTTTTTTTACAAAAATAGATAAAGTACCTTAAAATTTAGATATATCAAAACATTCTATCTACTTTTTGAAAAACTTTTCATATTTTAGTAAATATCAAATATAAGAATTATCTCCATCTATATATCAGATTAAAAAAAAAAGTTCCGATC
This sequence comes from Carex myosuroides, assembly GCA_028015225.1. Lineage (NCBI taxonomy): Eukaryota > Viridiplantae > Streptophyta > Magnoliopsida > Poales > Cyperaceae > Carex > Carex myosuroides. Next base: position 14,166,599 of record CM051477.1, read on the forward strand.
GGTAGAACTCTTACCGATCTTACCACCAATATAAATATTAATGTAATCTTACCATTTGTCTCTCTTATTTTCTACTAATTACTACCAATAAAATATTACCCTTCAAATACTCCCCTCAGAAACAAGGAAGAGAAGTGTATATTTTTTTGTTATTTCAATTTTCACTCTGCTGCAGGGGACCAGAACTGGAATAGGAAAATAACTTCTGTTTTTTTGAAAGAAAAACAGGAAATAAAACAAGCACTGGATTTCTATAATGCTTTAGTAAGATATCCAGGGCCAGCATTGATTGTCCAAACTTTTTTTTTTTTCTGAAACCATGCAATTAATGCATTAACATCTCCATTGGGAACGGTATATGCTGCAGATAAAAAATTTAATGAAAAAAAAATCCATAATATTTCATAAATACAATACAACCCCACCCCAACAGTAGATCAGAGAGAATGAGCTGCATCAGACCGAATTTGGTTCGATGTCCGATCAGAGTCGTTTGATTCTCTTCAAGATTCATATCGATAAAATCTTGAATCGGAATCGAACGGCTCCGGTGGCCCGCAATGGTGCAATTCGTGATAAAGGTAGATGTTTTCACTCGCTATTTTTCAACATGTTAAAAAAAATACTGGTATCAGTTTGTTCCTCTTTGCTCATACTCAGTCATTACAATTTCATTACCAACCATTAAAAAATTCCTATATAATTTCAACTTTGCGGTCTCTTATTATGTACACTTTTGAATTCATTTCGGAATCCACATTGAAAATTCTTAAAGTAAACCCAGAAAAAAGAAATAGGAAATAAGAACTGATTTCTAGAGCAATTTCATTATAACGCTTTTTTTTTTTTCTTTCCAAATTTCACCATAAATCAAATACTGGTGAATAAACCAGAGACAGTACAAAAGAATATTGGAGAAAATCCCAACATCTGTATCACAATGAAACGCAGAAGAACAAAAGGGGGAAAAATAATACTAAGTACAAAATATCTATAATGAATCAATCGGAATGGTAATGGTATCTTTCCCCACCCGAGTAGTACCCCTCATCCAAAGACGAATCCGAATCCGAAAACGAAGAGGAAGAAGTAGCGTAACTGTACTGGACAAACGGTCTCCTCCTAGGGTTTGGGTCGAGAACTAAGGGGAAACATAAGAAAGAGCAAACCCTAACCGCGAATCGACTGAGGAATCGCATGGGAAGGCAAAAGATCGCATCAAGCACCTCGTCGGAGCTCAGGCGCTCGGGATTGCACGCGGCGTACTGACACAGGTCGGCGGAGGTGCGCGCCACCGCCACCACCCACCCGGTGCTGTACACCATTGATGGATGGATTGGTCGAGCTCGTTGTTTGTTTCCTTTGCGGGGATTGTGTGAGTTTATATATTTTCGGGGTTATTTTGAGAAAATGGGGGTTTTCTGCTCCCATCGAGGAGAAGGGAGGGGGAAGAAACAAAGAAACGGAAACCAGATTCCGTGCGAAAGAGGGAGAGTTTGGTTGAGACTTTGAGCCTGTGTAAGCTCTCCTTCCTCTGTTATTCTACTTTGATTGCAGATAATGCAATTTCTGAAATGTAAATGTGGAAATGTGAATGTAGAAAATGGAAGGTTCGAAATGGCTTCATTTTTTTGAATCTTCATTGTACGTCTGTTTTTTAATTTTCTAATAACAATTTTTTTTAATTTATATGTTAAAATAAAATTATTAGAAATAATTATATTATTCTTTTTACATGTACATAAAAATTATGACTTTTTAGATTTTATCCACATAAGTTTATTTTTTAAAGTTCTTGGTAGCAATTAAAATAAAACTAAAATGTCATAATTTTTTACACGTGGATAGAGAAAATTATATAAATTATATGAACCGTTTTATTTTGACATTTTAATTTGAATTTTAAGTTGTTAAAGTAAAGCATAAAAAATGAAGGCATTTGAACCTTTCTCAATGTAGAAATAGTAATGAGATGCCAAATAAAAATAGAGTATAGTTAAAATGTCTCATTATTTTCATGCTCCAATCATGACTCACATTTCTATCTTCGTTTTCAAAAGTCCAAACGGTCAATCCGAACCGCTCATTCTTATTTTCATATTAAAATGTGTTTGAAAACCAAATTTTTGTTTGAAATCTGAGCGGTTCGGATCAACTGTTTGAACTTTGAAAAAGAAGATAACGATGTGAGGTCCGTATGATTGAGGTATGAAATAACCTTCATCGTATCTATGTTCAAGTATAAAAATTAAAGGAATAATTCAAATAGTATCATTCTTGCACCATTTTTTTTAACGATTCAAATGTACCCACTATACTTGAAAATGGGTCTTACTCAAGATGATTTCATGTTTATATTGTTATACACTTATACTTGAAAATAGCTAGTTATCATTACATAAGTTATTCACTAATTTCATTAATTGTACTATTCGAATTGCATCTGACCAAATTTTTATAAGAAAATCTCAAGATATATATCCTTTGGAATCTTATCGTTGGTTGGTGTCGGATACAAACGAGTTTGAATCAAACCTTTTCTTTTGGGTTGACATCACATAATATTGCATCAAATCGTCATATGGCAATGGCACCTACCGTTTTCACAACGGAATATAACATTATATATATTAGATGATCGGAGAATGCACCTAAATTTTACGCTTTTGGCATCATATATTTACTAGTACCAGATGACCTGGAAGAATCTCAACCGCTATATATATATATATATATATATATAATTCAAAACGATGATTTGAAAAAGACATCATTAATTGTGATAGTGGAGATTTAAATAGAAAATAATTAATCTCATTATTTCCTGAAAGACATCATTAATTGTGACAGTCGAGTTAATTAATATTCAAGCTGTTATTTTCTTTATAATCAAATCAGCCTTTAAATGTTTAATCTATTGACAGATTTAGATTACTTTTCTTTTCTCATCTTGAGTTGATTAATGATTATCACTTGTCACTTATCAGCCTACAGTAAGAGATAAGCATGTAAGGACAAAAAATAAAGAACCTTAAGCATGCTAAATTTGACTAAATCAATTCTACAGAAATTAAGAACTATCAAGAAATTGGACCATTCGAAGTACTATTCAGAAGGGGTAATATAATATATCCGTTTAGACCGGTTCGTTAGATCATAATTTGCACAAATATTAAAGAATCTTGTGCATTCCACCACAAACCGGATTGGTTCAGATTCTGATAAGACTGTCCGAATCTAAAGAGAAATATTATGTTACCTCAGAGGATATGGATTCATGAAGTGATGGGTTTCTTGACGCAAGAAATCAGGTACAGATTTCAAATGACCAATAATAAAGTAACAGGTCTTCTCATTTTTTTGTGAAATGATTGAAATGATAACAATATTGCGTACAAAAGAAGCAAGATTTCATGAAAAGCTATGATAAACATTGGTCACACTAATGCAATAGCATCCAAATCTGGATTTTTGAAGCAGGTGTCTATGAATGAGCCTGCGACAACTAATTTTTACTTGCCAATACAAGTCAGTCACAATCAAGGGCGTCGTTTATCTTTCAGGGTTATTTTTACGAGGTTTTTTAGTTTTTTAGATATATATTTTTTTTTTCAGGTCGTGGAGGTCGTGCAATGTTATTTTTGAAATAGTTGGGGAATTACTGCTTAAAATTTGCTAGACTGTAACATCAGTGTGACACTAATTAAAATATTATCTCTTCGTAATTTACAGTTGAGACTGCACTCGTGCTTTCAACTTCTTCTTTTGTCTTTCAAGTTATAGAACTGTGTTGATTATTGTCTAAATTTAATGCTTGAATTCCACATATGTTGTAACTTTTAAAGTAATTAGTGATCACCTTGAGACATGAGGAATTATGAGTGACCAGTCAGAGGTTCTTTTCGGTACAGTAAAATGTTAATGTTACATGCGCATTAAAAGTTTGGCAAAACATTAGCAATTGACCAAAATGCACATACAATAGACAATTACAAATGTTTATGCTTAAACATACACCGTGCACGGGTAATTATTTCTTGGTAACTAAAATGCATCACTAAACAAACACAGAAGGCAGCATCACAACTGCAGATTAGTCTATGCAAATAAACCAATGATTTAGTTTACAAGTCGAAACAAAACACCAACCAAAAATAAGGTCTTCATGTAAGAAGTTGGAACTTGTATCATTGTCTGGGCACATTTATTTCACCCATGATAACTAAATAAGGGTATTAAAGAAAATTCATCCAAGGGGTAAAAATGACAAAAGAAAGATGCCTCAAGGAAGGGTTCTCTGGTACAGAGGAAGAGCTCCCAAAGCCTCTCTCTCAGCTGCCTCCCTTTTCACCTGATCAGACAAGTATTTTTTTATTAACAATACCTCAGTGTAAATAATTTAGAATTCTTTCATATATAATACCAAGTATTTTGGTCTTATCAATATAGAAACTAAACTTAAAAGGAGACCATGTATACATTTTCAGATGACAGCAATTTTTGAGATACCTGTAACTGAAACATTAAATTGGTATCTTTTACCTAATAAACAGTTTCATATAAAAAATATTCCTCTTATAAGCAATAGAGAAGATTTCCCATTTTTTTCTTAATGGTGTACCAAATATTTCTCAATTAACAAAATGCACATACCCCTTTGAGGGTTTTGATAAGGGAGAAAATGATACATGTCCTAGAAAAAATAATAAATCAAACTTACCAGCGCTAGCATATCCTTGAGATAGCTCTTATAAGGAGTCTGGAGAGCCTGTGGAGCAGATAAAAAACAAGAGGTTTTGATTAGACCTCAAATTAACAATTTTATAAGGTTTGTGCATGGAAGTACTTATAAAAAAAAAATTATGCTTGCATTTATGTGTATGAGTGCGCGAGTGGGTTTAAAATGGGGAACGTGTATAAAATAACTGGCCAACAATCAAGGAACCAAGAAAGCAACTAGGAAAAACAATCCAAAAATATTTTGTTATGCAAATTTCACCAAATACATAAAATAAGACCCGGTATATCTAATACTTGCAACAAATACACCAACATTTATTCTATATATATTCCCAAACAGCAAAAATTTTGAGTAACGCACGATGAAGAGCTGTATCCAATTGAATTCTGACATCTTTGCCAGACCGTGATAAGATATTTTCCAAAAATCAATTGATGAAAAAGATACTTGCTTAATGAAAAATGTTTATGTGCAATTCACAGACACATTAACCAAGTGAAAAAACTGTAGTGAATCAAGTGAAAAAACCCAGAAACAAACTGAGTTTTGTTGAGAGTACAAAATGCAGGGTTTAGTTTGCAACTACAAAATACTATGAAACTTTATAACTGCACATATGAAAAAGAGAATAAACTAAGAACCTGGAGGTCTTCGGGAAGGTACTCATGCTTCATGGAGAGATCCATGGCGCGCTTGAGGCGCTGAATGCGTGCATCAACCACCTCCTGAGGAAGCCTCCCCAGAGCCTCCTTTATGTCCAACTCAAAATATGGGTCGTACAGGTCATCATAGCGAAGCCCTGTATAAGAAAAATATAGATCAACAAAAGCTATTAATTAGTTTCAGTAATTGATTAGATTTGATTATTTTATCCTTTTGGAAAAATTGGTCAAAAAAGATATGAAAAAATGTGGACGGATATTATGTTCACTCTTTTCTTTTATCCAAACTGAGTAATATTCTATACAGACAAAAATGCTTCCTTTTTATCGTATCACAGGGTTCCCAAAGTTAAGGACACTGACTACTTTACGTTTTAGGCACAGCATTGTAATCTATGTTTATAACTCAAGTATACAAGATAAAATATCAGTTCAAAGAAAATATAATATGTCATATAAAACTGAAGCTTAAACATTCATGTCATGTATAACTTCCTTTTTATCAAGACCTAGGCTATGCAAAACTCTGTGGAGACCTTTGCATTGTTGTCGTAACAATTGACAGTGACTCTATCAAAACATCAAGGCCTCTTTTGGCAGAGGTGAAAATCAGAAAAAGCCCTCCTTCCAATGTTCTATTTCTCACTGTTCAGAAAATTGTGTTGTAGTAACTATAGTGATATCCAAAAAAAAACATCCATTTAGCTAACAGAACACTTATTTGGGGATTACTGCTAGCAATTTTGACTTCGTCAAGGAATCAAACAGAGAAAAAGAAATGGGAGCAGCTGGGTCAGAGAATATGGGCAGGATCAATTAAACGTTGTTAGACTACTGAAGGGCCCGCACAAAGATCATCACCAGCAGTCATGGGCTCATCTCAATTACTGACTAATGTGCCCATTCTGACAGAACCGGAGGATCTGGGAATTGCTAATACTGGAGAGGAACAACTGCTTCAGCTAAATGAGTCATTATACACCTAAGTGTTTCCAGCTGACTTGGCAACTGATGTGGCGTGCGTAGAATAGATAGAATCAGATCTTTAATCATTTTAAATAATTCTAACTGCATTGTAATCGCCTGTATAAGGCAAACTAGTATACTGGTTGGATCATGAAATACAATAAGAAATTTGTGTTTTGTCACTTTGGTTTTGCTGTTCACCAGTATCCTTTCCTTGCTCATAGATTACCAGATTCTCTCAATTCCTTTGATCAAATCCCAAATTACAAGAATTTCTACACAATTAGTGTCTGGGCCTAACATTAGGTCTTGATCAAATCAACCAATAGTACAATAAGAAATTAAAACATATTAATCAATAACAATACTTTAATCTTGAAGTCTGGACCAAACAGATCTACATCTACACATCTTAAGCTCGATCTAAATCGAAGTATTTGATCGATAAAAACTAAAGAAACCCTAGCTAACGAGAGATTACCGTATTTTTTGAGGCGGTTGCCAACGGTGCGCATGTGCCAGGCAGCAAGGGGGTTGGCACGGGGGTTGATGAGCCACCGCGATACCGATTCGATCAATTGCGCCATTGTTTCTCTAGTTCGCTTTCTCCTCTCTACTCTCCTATTATAACGGCTTGGGCGAGGTTGAAAGGGACTCCGATTAGTCTAGAATTGGGTCGATTATTTGACAGATGAGGCACGGTGCATGATTTATTAGGTAGACCAGTGAGAGGATGGACCGGGTTGGAATGCCTGTCCTGCCCAGCCCATAAATTGGGCCTAATTCTGACCCGACCTGTTATCTTCCCGGTTATTTGCACGGGTTTTGTTGGATCTTTTGGACAGCGCTGGATCCTATAAAGATACAACTTTAGTAGCTATGTATAATTTCACTAGCAACTCTATATTCCCACCTCCACCTGGACACAACATAACATGTTAAGAAGTATGAGGGAAAATTTCTTGTATACCCCTCAAAAACCTCAAAATTGTGTATTTTCCCCTCTAAAAATCTTAATATCATATATACCCCTCTAAATTTTTAAACCCCCCGGATTTACCCAATTTATTGTCTTTTTTATTGAAACTTATTTTAAATTTAATAAGTTCCAATTTTACCCTTTATTATAAAATAAAAACATGCAGGCTATATAAGAAAAATGTTCAGTCTAATAAATAGTCGGTTTTCGACGATAAATGGTTCATTTCTCTACGTATAACATATACACAGTTGCATTTAGACATACATTTGTGTGTAAGTCACTAGTAAGAAAATGAATCATTTGTCCTCATAAACTGGTAAATTAAAAGACTGAACATTTTTCTTAAATAAGATGCATAGATTTTTTTTCTAATAAAGAGTAAAATAGACACTTTATAAATTCAAAATGAGTTTTAGTAGAAAAGGCAATAAATTGGATAAATTTGTGAGTTATTTAAATTTAGAGGAATAAATATGATAGTATAATATAAGAGGGGAAAATACTTAATTTTGAGATTTTTAAGAGACATACTTGAAACTCCCCCAAAGTATGAGGTCATGTTCGGATTGCACAAATCTCACATGAAATGTTGGGAATTTAGATTAGTTGGAATAAATTTCTTCAAATGTGTTCGGATGACAATTTTTGTGACGTAAAAATGTGTATTTTTTTCATTCTCTCTTTCTATTTTAATATGAATTTATGAGAAAATTAATATTGAGTTGGATTGAATTTTTTTTTCTCAGAGAGAGACGCTAGGTGCTTGTAGTAAGTAGTAATTAACCTGTATACAAATACAAGTTTAATTTTCTTTCTTGTGTGTTGTATTATTAAATACAACAATGAGTTTAATTTTATCCGACTTAGGGGTGTCAACGGATACGTAAGGGTCGGGTGGAATCATTTTCATACCCGTACTCGTTACAAATTGTCCTTATTCGTACCCTACTTTTACCCGCTACGCATTATCTTACTCGTATTCTATTACCCATTATGGTTATCAGATTATGAAACAGTAGCGGGTAATAACGGGTAATGCTATTATAATAAAAAAATATTTACTAAATTATAAATTAAAGCACATTTATTTCACAAATATATATATACGTGTTTAAAAGGTCTAAACTTTATTAAAATTTGCTGAAATTTATTTACATGTTTTAATAGTTAATTAAGCGTAGCACAACTATCAAGAATAGTTGAAGAATTAATATTCATTGCTCATTAATATATATATATATAGAGAGAGAGAGAGAGAGAGTGGCTAAGATCAAAGTGGTATGACCAAGGCCTTTGGTGCTACCAAGTCGTTTTTGGATTTTCAAAGTCCAAACGGTCGATTTAAACCGTTAGATGTGATCTCTATATTAAAATCTGCTTGGAGACCAAATTTTACATTTTTTGGAATTTTTTTACTATTTTTTTAGCCACTTTGAAAATTGCTGATCACATGGTCAAGAATTTGGTTGCACTGTTTTTACTGTTCACCCGGATCTGCCATTTTCAAAGTGGCTTAAAAAATAGTAAAAAAATTCCAAAAAATGTAAAATTTGGTCTCCAAGCAGATTTTAATATAGATTGAACATCTAACGGTTTGAATCGACTATTTGAACTTTAAAATTGCAAAAACTAATTGGTAGCACCAAGGCCTTGGTCGTACCACTTTGACCTTAGCCACTCTCTCTCTCTCTCTATATATATATATAACTTTTTTTTATAATTACTCGATCAGGTAACGGGTACATAATAGGCTTTACCCGTACGCTTACCTGTTTAGATAACGAAAAAAAATCTTTACCCGTACCCGTACTCAATAAGTTTACGAAAAAAAACTTACCCATACCTGTTTTATCGGATACGATACGGGTCGGATAAACAGATAAAAGGGTGTCATTAACCCTCCTAATCCGGCTCATTAAATACAATTTATTTTATTATAGAAAATAAATATTGTTATGTTACTGTTTAATCATTTTATTTAATAGAAATTGACGGCTTGGAATCGTCCAATCAAACCCGTACCATGGAGAGGAGACCATCTAGGATTGCGTGGCGTATGGTCAACCGAGAACGCGCAGGAAATCCAATTCATATCACCCGAGGTAACATAATTTTTTAATTGGAATCCGATTGCGTTGAATTGGTCCTGGTTCTGATCGGACGGTCCAAATTAAATTAAAAATGTTCCGTTACCTCAGAGAATTTGGACTCCAGGAAATGAGCTTTAGCTCGTCTTTCACACCGGTTTATCACAACACGAAACCCAGTCTACTCCAATCACTGAAATCAATGGAGGCAACGCTCTCCCGTCCTCCTCTCTCCTTCTTCCTCCGCCGGACGCCTCCTCTCCGCCGCCTCTTCACTCTCTCCCTCCCGCCTCTCCTCCTCGCGTCCCGCCGCCTCCTTGTTTCCTCATGCGCGCAAGGCTCCGACGGCGGCCGCTTCGTTGCCCGGCCTTCTTCTGAGCTCCGCAGAGGGATCAGTGAGACAGGCGCGAACACTTCTAGAGGAGAGGATGAGAAGCTTATCTCTCTTCGTCAGATTTTCTCGCGGCCTGATGTGGCGATCGATGCATATATCGTCCCCTCTCAAGATGCTCACCAGGTCAGATAATTTTGGCAGCGAGATTGTTTAATTGTGTGCACTACAGATTGAACTTTATATATATATTTCAGTAGGCATAGCATTGCATGCATACCAGACATGCTCGACACCGATCTTAAAATGTTGCAGACTTGTAGTAGTGTGTTTCTGGTCTGATTAATTGCACCAATGCCTGATCGAACTTCATTTTTCCTTGGGTTTGATCAGTTGAGACTATTTATCTGTTGAATTATCTCTATATCATCAGTTGTTTTTCTATGTTCCTTCAAGTGAACAAATTATGGATCAACATTTTTATATTGACTATAATGTAAATTTTGTTTCAGAGTGAGTTCATAGCTGAATGTTTCATGAGACGGGCCTATCTAACAGGCTTTACGGGGAGTGCAGGAACTGCTGTTGTGACAAAAGATAAGGCCGCTTTTTGGACTGATGGTCGCTACTTCCTTCAGGTACCTATCCTAAGACTGCTGTATCAGCTGTATCGAGTAGATACCGTACAGTATATGCAGGATCTAGCAGTAAGATGGTGGGATTTCCTGTGTACCTCTGCAAACTCAAAAATTATAAATGCTAAACATGAAAATTCTTTCAGAAATTTCCTTTCTCTTAGCAGGGGCAGAACCAGAAACTTGAGATTTTGGGGGGCTGTATGAATAATTTCATGTAATTTCATTTATGAGGGGGGTTAATAGTAATAAATTTTTGTAAAAAGTAAAAAATTTAAAGGATAAAATGAAATTTTTCAATTCATAAGGGGGCTTAGTCCCCCTTCACCCCTGTCTCTTAGTCGGAGTTATGTTAACTCGACCAAGACCATATCTTTTTCTTGGTTAAATTTAGAAGGCACAGGCATGAGAAGGCAAGGGCATAAGGGGGACACACCTAAGTTTTTTGCCATTGGGAAGAGTAGAAGCCAAGGGCTAGTTAGTAGGCAACCTGCGATATAATGCTCTGTGCAATTGGGTAAGCTGTTAAGGCAACCTGTGATATAAGGAGCATCTTATGCACTGCTGAGGATGACAGTGCTGAAATATGCTGTTCTAATGTTCTATTTACAATTTATTCAATAATATTTTGTGTGCAATTGATAGTTGACATGATATTACCAATTTTCTCATTAATAGGCCGAGAAGGAATTGAGTCGTGACTGGACCCTAATGAGGAGTGGGACCCATGGTGTACCAACCACAACTGAGTGGCTGAATTATATTTTGCCACCTGGTGCCCGAATCGGAATCGACCCTGTGAGTTCTTTGCTCCCCCTGTTTGATGTGTTTTGCTCCAGTTCTTGTGCCGTTTTATTTTTTTCCTGAACTCCCTTTTTATATATTAATTATGCTAAGATACCACGGAATACATCAACTGCTTAATGTTGTTTTATTATATTTATATAATTTCCGGGGAATTTTTTCCAAATTAATCTAATAAATGATACCAGCATCTTTGCATTCGAAATTAACACAAGACCAGCATTTCTTGGATTTGCAAACTACACTTGCTCGTGAAAGCTTCAAAGTTAAGGTCAAGTGAAGTGAAATGGCTAAATTGTTCTATCTAACTCATATAAACACGGAACTCCAAAAGCTATAACACACTTTGCAGTTTGAGCTTAGGGAGTAATTGTATGGTCAGGGAGAGTGTCATGTGAGAATCGAAGGTGTTAATTGCATTTGTAATAGGACAATAAAGGGTCTCATTTGCAGCAGCACACATGTTCATTTGTTTGATTTCACAATTAGTTGAGGCTCTTAATTTGTAAAAATAAGAAGAAACTAGAATTCACTTATGTTCATTCTGTTCTTGTTAACCTTAGTATATGTTTGCTATATTTTTGGCCATATATATAATCTGAGTCTTAAGCTCTTATGTTATGTCCACTTTGGTTTTTTGAAGGGAGCAGTTCCTTTTCTCATTTGATGCGGCTGAGGAATTAAAGCAAGAGATTTCAAAAAAGAATCACCAATTAATTCTTTTAAAAGAATTTAATTTGGTTGATGAGATATGGAAGGAATCAAGGCCTGAGCCACCAAACAAGCCTACTAGAGTGCACGACATAAAATATGCCGGAGCTGATGTGGCATCAAAGTTATCTTACTTGAGGTCACAACTCAGTGAAAATGGTTGCACTGCCATTGTAGTGTCTATGCTCGATGAAGTTGCCTGGTTACTGAACATGGTAAAAACAAATTGCTTCCTTAATTAAAGTTCAGCTATGAGTGAGGCTATGGTACTATGCATAGCACACATTGGTCCGTACTATGACTCCGTATCTCCATTTTTGAAGTCCAAATGATTGATCCGAACCGCTCAACCTATTCTCCATATGAAAATGTACTTGGTGACTAAATTTTACATTTTTTAGAATTTGTTTACGTTTTTTTTGATAGGTAGAAATCACTACTTTCGAATGGTCCATAATCGTTTGATCAAGTGATTTTCTACATATCTAAACAATAATTACTTTTTTTTTTTTTTAAATGTAATATTTGGTCTCCAAGTATATATTCATATAGAGATCATGTTGAGCGGTTATGATTGACTGATTGGACTTTGAAAACGGAGATATGGAGACATAGTACGGGCTGGTGTGCACTATGCATAGTACCGTGGCCTCACTCTTCAGCCATTCTCATTGACCCAAATCGGCCCCAGTGTAACTTTTGGTGAAGTTGCTAATCAGGTGCTGTACCAACCAAACCTAATTATGTGACTAAGCTTCAATTCTTCTCAGTTTAAACTTTTAACTTAATTAGTATGCAAGTTAAGCACCGGACAAGCCAATTGGAGCAGGAAAGGTAGATATATGCTGGTCAAATGCATTGTAAACTGGTGCCTGTACTACATACCAGTACAGGACCTGATCAGCAGTCCATTTGTTCAAAAGAGACAAGTGCTTACTTCACCTTTTGAAATGTAGAGAGGAAGTGATGTGCCACACTCCCCTGTTTTTTATGGGTACCTAGTTGTGGGATTGGATCAGGCTACATTGTTTATTGATACCAGAAAGGTAACAAAAGAAGTCCTCACTCATCTGACGAGCGTTGGGGTGCAGTTGAAACCTTATCAGTCAATTCTAGCTGAAGTCGAGAGGTAAGTTCACAAATCACAAACTTATTATTGTTATGCTTAATGCAAAAGATTCTACTTGACATTTGTTATGTCTTGATTTTTTGTTTTTTTTACATGACATTCTCCATAATCATAAGTACATTAATTTTGTGGATCTTTTATTGCTAATTACACCATCTTTTGTCATTGTTACTTTTCTTTTATCTCTTTTTATGTTTTAACACTGGCTTTTATCTTCAGTTTGGCCTTCAAAGGCGCTAAGCTTTGGCTCGATTCTTCAAGTGTAAATGCTGCAATTGTTAGTGTCTTTAGATCTGCATGCGAGAGGTACAGCACTGAACTAAACAATAATTCTAGCAATCAAAATATTCACTACGGTGGGCCAGATGCAGTATATAAAGTCTCACCTGTTGCTCTTGCCAAGGCGGTGAAAAACAAAGCTGAGATTGAAGGGATGAAGAATGCACACTTAAGGTGATTGTTTCTTTTTGAACAGTAGTCAGCACTTGCAAGCTTTTGTTAGTAAAAAGGGTCAATTTTGCAGAAGACAGTATACTACATATTAGAGTAGGTTACTCAAGTCCGATTTGTTCCCCTTCTAGTTACTAATTCATCAGTCCCAATCGAGTCACTCTGCCTCTCTTCCATCACATTTGAATTTTTCTTTCTTGTCCCCATTCCCTCCGTCTATGCGGTTTCAGAATTGGATACAGAGATTATATAACTAGAATTTATTTGTATTTCATTGCTTGTCTTTCTGATTACAATCACAGCCTTTTGTAATGTTGTACAGCATCACTCTTTATGGGAACCAATGACTGTTTTATTTAAAAAAAAAAGTGATTCTCTAAAAATGCGATGCTTTCTGCAGCTATCATATGTACACATATCTTTTTTGTTATTCTTAAAAGTTTGGGGCCTTTTTGCAAACTTCGCTCTCAATATTTGGTTGACACATGGATATTCTGCATAGTTCTCGTTGAAGTTGAGCTTACCTAAACTTAACTTTATGTTTATGGCTGAGTGAATTTTCTTTTTCTTTCCACATCGGCAGAGATGCTGCAGCTTTAGCAGAATTTTGGTGCTGGTTGGAGAAGGAAACTGAAAATAATGTTACATTAACTGAAGTTGATGTTGCGGATAAGCTACTTGAATTTCGTCAGAAGCAGGATTTTTTTATAGAAACTAGCTTTGACACCATCAGCGGTATGTTTCCTTGTTCATGTTGGCAATTTTGCCCTACCATCTATAAATTGCTTCATTTGAGGTATACTCTCTCAGGCTTGTTCCAAGTACTGGTATACCCAGAGGTCCCAGGACCCATAGCCATGCCCTAAAGTCCAATCTGGACTTTATGAAGTCTGAGGTACTATTCTGTCAAGCTTAATAAGTTCCGCTGTACTGTACCAGAGGTCCAAGACCCAGAGCGATGTCTTAAAGTCCAAGCTGGACTTTATGAAGTCTATTAGGTGAAATTATTATGAGATATGGAGGAAATTGTTAGATAATGACTGTTTGATCATTATTGTTAAAGGAAATAAATCATAGTAATTATAATAATAGCTGTAATTAGGAATTAGCGGTTCTTTCCTGTTTTAGATTTTCCTTTGGTCTATATATTTGTACAGTATTGTTAATTGAGATAGATAGAAATTTCCAATTTCCACTTTCAATTATGAAGTTTAAATGCTCCAAATTTGGTCTTTCAAGGTTGTAATATGTATTATTTTAGTCTGATTTTGCTCCCGCTTATAACTTTGGATATATTATGTGCACTGCCGCACTGGTTCTTCACATATTTCCTTAATAATTTTCGGGTGGATTTTTCTGTCAATTTTACTTTGGGAGCAATTAGCTGTAGAGAATAAATGAGTTTTGTGATTATCAGGATATGGTGCAAATGGAGCTATAATACATTATAGCCCAACTCCGGAAGATTGTAGCTTAGTAGAAAGCAAGAATTTATTTCTTTTAGATAGTGGTGGCCAGTATGTTGACGGCACCACTGACATAACACGGACCGTGCATTTTGGCGAACCTTCAAAATGGCAGCAAGAGTGCTTTACAAGAGTTTTGCAGGTATATTGTTTAAAGAATGAGGCTATGGTACTATGCATAGCGCATATCGGTCCGTACTACGTATCAATATTTTTGTTTTCAAAGTCCAAATAGTCGATCTGAACCTTTCAACGTGATTTTCGTATGTAAATGTTCTTGCATACTAAATTTTATATTTATTTTTTTTACTATTTTTGTTTGGCAAAATAAAAAATACTACTTTCTTAGATAGGTAAAAAATCACTTCGTCTAAAGATTCTAGACCATTCAAAAATAGTGATTTTCTACCTATCTAGACCATTCAAAATTAGTGATTTTCTACCTATCTAAAAAATAGTTAAATTTTTTTCTAAAAAATGTAAATTTTAGTCTGCAAGTACATTTTCATATGGAAATCATGTTGAACAGTTCAAATTGATTGTTTGGACTTTGAAAATGGAGATATTGATCCATAGTATGGACCAATCCATGCTATGCATAGTACTGTA
Source organism: Carex myosuroides (assembly GCA_028015225.1). Lineage (NCBI taxonomy): Eukaryota > Viridiplantae > Streptophyta > Magnoliopsida > Poales > Cyperaceae > Carex > Carex myosuroides. The sequence goes on from CM051477.1 coordinate 14,182,172, forward strand.
GCCTCACTCTTGTTTAAATTTTAGAAATAACTAAATATTGACTGAATCACGCAACTATAATCAGATAGGCGATGAATAGTTATGGAAGTGAGAAAGGGGCAATATGTAGTGTCAAGTCTGCACCTAAGATGTGTTGTTCTCAATTTCGAGTTGTTATGATTGATTTGCTTATGTAGGGCCATATAGCTATTGATGAGGCAGTATTTCCCGAAGGAACACCTGGTTTTGTGCTTGATGTGCTGGCACGCTCTTCGCTTTGGAAAGTTGGCCTTGATTATAGACATGGTATGTTGTTCTCCATCATACCGTTATCCTCTTTTATTTTGTTAAAAATAAAGAAAAGAAAACATCATTTTCTACCAACAACATTTGTTCTTGAATTCCAAAAACACACAAGTGTGTGTCTACTTTGTTTAATTTATGATGCCCAGTATAAAGCTTTTTCTCAACTTTCCTGTTGTACAAGTAGGTAAATGGTGTTTTCCCAATTTAGAGAAAAAAAAAGAACCTTGAAAGAGAAAGAGTTCGGACAGGATAGTACATATACTAGAAAAGTAGAATAATGTTTCATTTGCAAGTTAAATAGATGAATCACTCAAATGTACTGGACAACATGAAGCGACATGTGCCTTTCCATCGAGACTTAACATATAGAAAAGGCATCATAGTAATTGATGCTTTTGGAACAAAACATAGTAAAACATTCATGGGTTTTCTACACATTTTAGAACTTCAGGGTGCCAACATTACACTAAAAGTTGAGGGTTCTCTCTTAACTTCATCTTTTTAAATCACAGATTTGTATAAAGCATTTATGTTTTTTTATTTAAATGGTTCAGGTACTGGCCATGGTGTAGGTGCTGCATTAAATGTTCACGAGGGCCCACAGAGCATAAGTTTTAGGTTTGGAAATTTGACAGCATTGCAGAAAGGCATGGTTGTTAGCAATGAACCGGGATATTATGAAGACAACTCTTTTGGTATTCGTATTGAGGTTGACTTTTTATTTTTTATTTTTTTTCTGAAGTGCATGATTTATGTTAATCTGCAGGTTATACCCAATATGTTACACGATATTTCAGATAACTCCCAACATTTCCATATCGGCATTCTGAGTTCATTTGCAATTGACAGTAAAGTGTTAAACTAAGTTAAGCAATAGTTGACTGAGTTGTCCCTATTGTTTTTGTATTAAGTCAGCCTCATCAATTAAAGTACTAATTTATAAACACCTCAAGTGATCACTAAATTTAAACGGCATGATTTATTAAAAATATTCTTGCTTGTAACTTGAATGTTACACTTTAATGTATGATCACATCAAATATAGTGCAAATTATACTATCGATAATTACTTATAGCAATATTAGTTTTAATAAGGCAAACTTGCTGTTATTGTGAATGCGAGGTGGCAACAGCTGGGATCTGTGGATTTTGTAATGATCAGCTAAAGATTACTTTTTGAGGGGAAAAAAGAGTTTTTATACTTCCAATAGGAATTCATGCAAGCCAATAAAATTGGAAAAGCAATAAAAATTTACTTTTGTTCCCTTTTTTTTTCAGAATTTACTCCTTGTGAAGGAAGCCAATGTGCCAAATGCATATGGTGGTATTGAATATCTGGGTTTTGAAAAACTAACCTTTGTGCCAATTCAGGTACTATATTGTTTCTCTATCTTGTCTTCCAAGAACGATTAGGATATCTGGAGTTTGGCTATGGTCAGGGGCGGAACTAGAAAATTTTTATTGGGGTGGGATTTGAACCCAAGTCTCCACAACCACAATGTGGGATTCTAACCACTGGGCTACAAGCACACATTTGATATTTCATGAGGGGGGCTGAACTATATAAGAACTTGAGAAAAAAATTTCAATTAAGTTTCAAAAGTAGAACTAGGGTGTTCTTAAGCTCACCAAGCCTCTTTGTGAGCTTAACTCAAAAACTTATCGGATTGGCTTCAAACGACGCATTGATTTACTTCACGAGTGATGCGTTTACATGTCAAATTTATAATTTTTCAAACTAATTTAGTATAAAGTCAAGCGGTAAAAAAATAATGAAAAATGAACATATTAAAATTAACTTATAAATCATCTTTTTTTTTTACCGCTTGACTTTATACTAAATTAGTTCAAAAATTTAAAAATTTGACGTGTAAACACATCACTCGTGAGGTAGACCAGTTTTAATAGTTTGGATGTGTCATTTGAAGCCAATCCGATAAGTTTTTGAGTTAAGCTCACAAAGGGCCTTGGTGAGCTTAAGAACACCTTAGTTCTACTCAAGTTTCAATATATATAATTAAAAAAAATTAAATAGCGGGTGGCTAAGCACCCTTTGGGTTGCATTAAGATTCGCTCCTGGCTATGGTGCAATGCATTGCAAAGGACCTCTTTTGGGTAATGGATCCATTTTTTACCTTTCCAACATTTAAAAGGCTGATTTCAGGCACTTAATGTGATCTTAATATCAAAATCTTTTTGGAAACCAAGTTTTACACTTTTTGGAGTGTCTTTTACTATTTTATTTGAAGGAAAAATGACGATATTAACCAATGTACAATAAACATTTTATAAAGCTACGGTTGGATGATACTTAAATCTTTTCTAAATTGAATTATAGGTTATTAGGTCATGATATAATTATTAGTAAAATAGTAAAATAGTATAATCATGATATATCATTTTTCCTTTGACCAATAAAATAGTAAATATTTCCAAAAATTGTAAAACATTAGTTTCCTACAAGATTTTGATATGAAGGTCCCCATTAAGGGCTTGGATCGGCCGTTTGGACATTATAAAGTCGAATATGGATCTGTTGCTCAACAGACCCTTTGCAACAGGTTGCACAGTAAAATCTGTAACCATAGGGCTGGTCTCGCCCGAGGGTTTCAACTTTTTGCTATTATGCGAGTACGTAGGAAATCAGGTATTCTCTGTGGAAAATTAAAAATGTGAACAGCAGTCTAAAGCAGTTGACAAAGGGCAATATCGTTTTTTATTGCTTTTTTCCTTAGCTAATGTATTTTTTGTCTGTTTTGGGTAGACGAAGCTTGTTGAATTGTCTCTGTTATCACCTGGGGAGATCAAATGGCTGAATGACTATCATGCACAGGTTTGGGAAAAGGTTAGTTAAATATATTTTAAATTCACCAGTTTATCATGTTATTTGTTTCCTGAGGCTACGGTACTATGCATAGCGCAGATTAGTCCGTACTACGGATCAATATTTTTGTTTTCAGAGTCCAAATGGTCATATAAACCGCTCAACATGATGTCCATATGAAATTATACTTGCATGCTAAATTTTACATTTTTTAAAAAACATTTACTATTTTTTTTAGACAGGTAGAAAATACTTTTGAATTTTCTCAAGTGATTTTCTAACCTTATATAAAAATAGTAAAAAAGTTTCTACAAAATGTAAAATTTAATGTACAAATACATTTCTATATGGAGATCATGTTAAACGGTTCAGATCGATTGTTTGGACTCTGAAAACAAGATATGGATCCATAGTACATATCGATGTGTGCTTTGCAAAGTACCATAGCCTCACTCTTTGTTTCCTTCACACAATTGGATGTTTTGTGTAATCGGCTTTATATAGGTTTGGCCTTTGCTGCATGGTGAAGCCCTTGATTGGCTATGGAAGAACACAAGACCTATTTTAAGTTTGTGATTGGTCTCTCCACTGCATATTTGGAGGAAGTATGTTTCTTTTACCTTTATAATTATTTGGAAAAAAAAACATATATTTTTTTTAAATGAATAAGCTAATCAAGATTGAATGTAAACCAGTATAAATTCAACAATTAGTTGTTCTCGCATATGGTCAGGTCAATTCATGATAATATTTATTTCCCTTTTAACATATCCAAGGTGTACTTACCTCTGATAACATTCCAGGTAGTTCTAAATAGCTTAATATTTCTGTCATTGAAGGATTTAGATTATAACGGGCCGAATCTAGTATGGACCTGGGCCCGGGTATCAAAACGGATCTTCTCTTTATCCATTTTCATTGAGCGAAGCACTTATTATTACAAAAAGAATTACTCATTGGTTACATATTATCAAATTTAGACATCAATCGTCACATGAAAGACAATACAAAAGTTGTATTTCTGGAACCACAAACAAGACAAACTTTTACATCAAAAATCATGTGGGTGATTTTAATCGAAGGTCAATTTACATGGCAATTGAGAGGCATATACTTTGTCAAACCACCGATTTTTTTTTTTTTTTTTAAATGCTGAACGCCACGAGAGAACTATTCAACTATTCAAGAGACCCCTGGCGAGTGGAATTCAGATCCAACGCGGTACCGGACCATGTAGAATGAGATCTGAGTCGTGTGTTTTATTTTGGCACGAATCTCAAAGCAGACCCTCTATCCTCCAAATAGGATTCAAAGTGATTCTAGCTCGGCTGCGAGTATTGCAGAGGATACTTTGGCAAGTGTTGAGAATTGAGATCCTATGCACGTGTGCTCACAGAATTCAATTACTTCAACTTTTTCAAGATTCGTACGTTGAGTTCGCAGCAAAGAACCTCCAAAAATCTACACCGTTCGTCCGTAGTGCGATACTGAGAATCACCACAACCTCTATCAACTTTCTATATTAGCCATATCCCATTCGGAGTGCTATTCCGTGCAGTTTTTTTTTTACTAGATTTACTAGGAGAAAAGAGTACAGAAAATATTTGAATAGCATAAAAGGGAAAAGAAGAGGAGACGATATTATTTTCAATTCTATTTCAATTTTCATTATCGAACACACTAAATATTATTTTTAATAACATCCTTTAATCATTCTTCCAATTATTATTTGTCTAAAATGAACTTAAGTTTTCTCTAAAATGAAATTTTGCTATTAAAGTTTGAAGCATGTTGAGTTTTGCTAAATTTTGCAATTAAAATGATTGAGTGTTTGACCGTCGGATGTTTATGTTCTTTCTCTATTTTTTTTTTTTAAGTTACAGCTCAAGTTGTTGCTTCGTACCAGTGTTGTAAATAACGATATGCGGTTGTCGGACGGACATGGTACCGTCAAGCGATTAATCGGGTATAATCGGCCGATTAGTCGGAAAAATTCATATTAGTTTGGTCACTGCCAACGACTAATCGACCAATTAATCAGCTTAAATAGATGTTTTTTACAACACTGCTTCATACCATTGCTTCTTACATGGAGATTTTATCCACAGTTTGATTCCACATGCCATTCCACGCCATGTCAGTATGTCACTGCAGGAAATAAATCTGCTGTTATTCCAAAGGGATAACAGGATCTTGTTATTCTGATCCAGCCGTTGATCTTTGTTGAGATTTGGGTACGACAAACTTTAAATGGTTGGGATAGGAATAACAGGGTCCTGTGATTCCTTTGTAATAACAGCAGATTTATATCCGTCACTGCAAGTTGCTCTTATTTCTTTATTATTTTATATGTTTTCTATTTTGTAATTCTCTGTTGGTTGGATATGCACCAAGTTGCTCTATAAAAAAAATAGGCACACTACAGTCTACAGTCATATGTAGTCAAGCAGGCAGCAGCCCCCATAAATATATTATATATGCTTGGATTTGTGTCTGGTTGATAATAATGGGTTAGCTAATCATGTTTTATTTAAATGAAAATATTCACCAGTGCTAAAAAATGGCATCATTACCTTATTCTTTCCAACATGAAACCCTCTCATCGGATCCCACCAATTTGTTACTTTCCATTGGGACAAAAATATTTAAAACAAAAATAAAAGTTAAACGATAGTGTCAAACAGCTAATTTCCAGATGTTGCTCTTTTTCTCCTCTTTTTTATGTTAATCCTAATTTTTATCATTTTTATTTGAGTGAGGCTACGGTACTATGCATAGTGTATGTTGGTTCTTACTGTAACTAATATTTTTATTTTTAAAATTCAAACAACCAATTCAAATTATTTGACATAATTTTCATATGAAAATGTACTTAAGGATTAAATTTTATATTATTTAGAATTTTCTTTTACTATTTTTTAAATAGGTAGAAAATCACATGATCTAAAGATTCTATACCATTCAAAAACAATTGTTTTTCTGCATATTTAAAAATAATAATTATTAGAGTCTCCGCACTCCAATACTCCTAAAATCACCGCAACAACATTAGAGGAATGCAACATTAGAGAAATGATGTACTATGATCTCCACTAATTATATGATTCCCCTTTCCCAGTTCCCATACTCGTCCATGCATCAACCTTCATAGGTATAAATACTTGGAAGATAATATATTAATACTTGAAAAATAAGATATTAATACTTTGATGCGTACCTTATTGTGATCATCCATTTTCCATTCCCTCAATTGTCCCTGCGTTAACCTCCCTCTAATGAAGGAGTGGGGACCCCGTATCCCCGCATCAACCTTCCCCAATCGTCTCCGTGTCAACCTTCTTCTAACAAAAATAGTTGACCTCATACGTATAAATACTTCAGTGCATAGATATAAATATACTTTCAATACTTTATATTAATACTTTCAGACATCATCCAGTGTCATATGTAAAAAATACTTACACGATGAGATATAAATACTTGCGTGACGACGAGTCCGAAAGTACGTCATTATGGATCTCATTTGAAAGAGAAAATTGCGTAGAAGACGTTTGTGGTTTTAGATTCGCAAAATTCCTCACATATCGTCAGAAATATTGACGAGATCGAATGGAGAAAAAAAAACCATTTCTAAAAGCGTGTATGGTCCCCCATATAGTTTGAGTGGTTCTCCACATGTATTAATGGTGCGGGTAACATTTAGGAGATTTGGTTGGAGAGGCAATTATTTACGTAAAAAATATCCACCTCATAAGTATAAATACTTTCGTACATAGGTATTAATACTTTAGAAAAAAATTTAGTGTTGGAGTATTTGCAATATTCCCAGATAGTTATGGTAGTTATGGTGCGGGAATTTTACGGATACTTGAGTGTTGGTATTGTTATCAGTTTCCTTTAAAAGAATAGTATATTTGTTTCAAATGTAAAATTTAGTTTGTAAATACATTTTCATATGAAAATCGTATTGAACGGTATTGGACTATGAAAACAAAAATATTGATTAGCATTACAAACCAATGTGTACTATAACATATAGTACCATAGCCTCAATTTTTTCGTTTTTTTAATTATTATTTACAATGAATTATTAGTTAGGAAGTATATTTGTTTACATAGTGTACTTTTGCATTGCATTCATAATTTATATCTTAATACAATATTTTAAACATATTAAGAAAAGAGTACCAAATTGTAGACTTAGTTATATAAAAAAAAAAGAACTATCTTATCAGGACAAATGCTACACAAATATTTTGTTTGTAGATCTATTAGAAGAGGATGGATTTTTATATTTTTTTTACCATGTACTGATAACATTAAAAAAAAAAAACAGACCGACGGATCTAAGAGCACACTTCATACTCTGGTTCGATGGGTTTAATCACCGTCGATTTGCTTTAAGATTCGTGCGGAACGCTTTAAAATTCGTGCACATCTGTTTTAATTTTCGTGCGCACAAATCTTAAATTAAATCGGACAGTCATCATGCTCGTTGAACCTAAAAGTAGATACGGTGGGCATCGGACCTACTCCGTTCTCCACCCCATATGCCATTTAAAGACAAACATCTCGATTTATGTGAGAGTGTGGAGATTATCATTCTTGCAAAGGTCTTCATAGGTCAGAAGGCAAATATAGTAAATTAGTAATGTGCGCCTATGTCCTTTTATTCGTCTTATTAGAATCAATTATCCACTAAGCATGTGAGTTGATTGTTAGCATATGTAGTTGCTCATGGATAAGTATGAACGGTACAACAACAAAAATTAAATGAAGGTGAACAATTATACTAAATTTTAATATGAGAATAATGATTATATTAAAAATATAAAACAAGTCTTCTAGAGTGAGGTTACGACACTATATAGTTGATTCTAATAAGCATATGTATTTGGAACAATCAAAAATAGGTCCGTACTATGGATCGATATTTTTTTTTAAATCAAAATAGTCAAATGGAACCGCTTAACATAATCTCTGTAAATATATATATATATATATATATATATGAGGAGGGTTCAAATGCCTCCATTTTTCATGCCTCCATTTTTAAAAACTTTAATAACTCAAAATTTAAAACTTAAAAATCAAAATAAAACCGTTGGATATGATCTACATCATTTTATCTATGCACGTGTAAAAAATTATGACATTTCAATTTTATTTTGGTTGTCATCAAGAGCTTGTAAAAAACGTACTAATGTGGATAATTTCTAGACGTTGATTTTTTAACTTATTGATTCATATAAAAACAAAATCAAAATGTGATAATTTTTTATGAACACATAGATAAAATGATGTAGATCATATCCAACGGTTTTATTTTGACTTTTAAGTTTTAAATTTTGAGTTATTAAAGTTTTAAAAATGGAGGCATGGTGGAGGCATGAAAAATGGAGGCATTTGAACCCTCCTCTATATATATATACTTTGAGACTAAATTTTATTTTATTTTTACCTTTTTTTTACAATTTTTTTAGATAAGTAGAAAATCATTACTTTCGAATGATTTAATAATCTTTAAATCGAGTGATTTTTCACCTATTTAAAAATATAGTAAAATAAATTCTAAAAAAATATAAATATGGTTTATAATCTTTACGAAACCATACGTGCTATACATAGTTTTGTAGCCTCACTCATTCTTGTAACCTGAGTCTGTCCATTCAAATAAGTCGTCTGAATCCTCTGAAGTAACTCAAATTTGAGTTTAGATCCGAACCGTCGGATCATAATTCGGATCAATTCGGTCCGAAATAATGCTTTTAATATTTGTGCCAAGACAGATCAGATTGAATTTGAGTTACTTTAGGTGATATGAATTTGATAAGTCCAAAAGAGATGTGTGAAAGGCAAAGCAACCTATCACCTATGTAGGTGCTCTTTTTGTTTATGATTGTTCCAAATCAATTATATATAAGTAAACTAATTAGTTTAGAGAAAGAAAACCACAGATTTAATTATAGACAACGGAAGCATACCGTCACAACGGTTAGTGACCACGTGTTGCCAGATCAGCTTGATGTAACAGCAGCATATGCAATGGAACAAGAAGAATTTTGCTTATAATTAATGCAACATTACATAATAATATTGAATTTTTTTTTAATGGGATCGTTGGATACCATTATTTTCTATTGGCGCAACCATTATTGCAGAGTTTGACTAGTATAACATCAGTGTCATTTCAGCCTATATAGTACTAATTTCAAAATCTATCGAATTGATTTTAAACGGTGAATCCAAACTGTTCAAACCGATCTATTTTATTAGTTGTGCGTTTACATTCAAAATTTATAATTTTCGAATTTATGTAGTATCAAGTCAAGAGGTCAAATGTGTGAGTTTTTAAGTTAATTTTAATGCATTCATTTTTCAACATTTTTGACCGCTCGATTTGATACTAAAATAACAAAAAAAAAAAATTACATGTAAACGCATCACTCATAAAGTAAATCGATTTGAACGGTTTGGATTAATTGTTTGAAGTCTATCCAATCAATTTCGTAGTTAGTGTCATATGACACTGATGTCATACTAGCCGGACTACATAAGTATAATTTTTTGTGTGTTTATTTAAAGAGAAAAAAAAATTAATTCTCATGACATTCATGATTCACCCACTTCCCCACTTTTTGAGCTGGCTTTGATCATTTTTCTTATTCTTCAATATATAGCTTGAACTTATTATTTTTTTAAGTAATAATTATATTTTGGAAAATTTTATTTACACCAGCTGAATATGATTCAAGAATAAAAATATTGACAGTATTGTTTTGATTTCATGCAACACACATACAATAAAATTAAAGTGAAAAATGTGACTTGTGCGCTACATGAGGCAAAAATAGCACCCTTTAACAAGATATTTTTGTTTAGACCAGACGATTAAAATTCAGACTAATTCGGTGCGAAATAAAATGCACATATAACTTCTTTAATATTGATGCGGATTCTGATCAAAGAATCCACATCTAAACAGAAATATTATGTTACCTTGGTGACCTGAATTCTGAGTTTAGAGCTTCTAGCATAGTTTTATCATTTTATTTATGATTCTTTTTTGGCAGAGATTTACCTTGCAATTTTCTGGAAGAGATAGAAAGAGAGTGATATATGAAACAGCCGATTTTTTTATTAATTGAAAATAAAAAAAAATATCGCAATAGGGCGTCGCTTCTGTTGGAAATTCAAATATAGATAAAACAGAATCATTTATTTCGTTCCACGAGACGTGACAATTTATTCCGTCTCACTAATTCAAATTCTTAACCCCGCTAATCTAATTTTTTCCTCTGTACTTATTAACTAAGAAAGTGAAGAAACCAAAAAAAAAAATTGTGGGACGGGATAGATTATCTCATCCCACAAATTTTTATTTTTTTCCTCTGCTTAACCTACTAACTTAGGAAAAAATTAGCAGGTTACGGATTTAGATTAGTGGGATGGGATAAATTATCCCGTCACGTGGAACGGGATAATCAATCCCGGTTTATATAGATATTAAAATTTCACCAAATCCATCCCTTTCGTCCTTTCGTGATATTTTATTTATTAATTTTGTATTAATAAAAAAATCGGTATGAAACAGTGGGCTGTCAGTGGTGCCAGCTCATTGTAGCATTTTCCCCAATGTAAATGGTAGAACAAGAATTGCTTCATTTTTCATGTGGGGGTTTGATGGCGACGGAGGTTCAACCAGATTAATAATAAAAAAAATTAATAATGTAGTTGGCGTCATAATTAAGCATTATTGTTTTCCACTTGAGGAGGTCAATTTGGATCCGATGTCCATCGGACTCAAAGTGAGTTCGATGGGTTCGATTACTGTCCGATCTGCTTTAAGATTTGGATCCGCAACTTTCGTGTATGCTTTAATATCCGTGCGCACGAATCTTAAAGTGGATCGGACAGTCCTGAAACCCATCGATGAGTTTAATCACCGTCGATTTGCTTTAAGATTCGTGCAAAACGCTTTAAACTTTGTGTGTCTGTTTCAATTTTCGTGTGCACAAATTTTAAATTAGATCGGACAATCATCATGCTCGTTGAACCTAAGAGTAGGTCCAATGGGCATCGGACCTACTCCATTATTCTCCTTGTTTTCATGACCCTTGAAAATCCGAAAATTTTCATCGGTAGCATAAAAAAAAGTTTCTTGCCCATACCATCTTTTTCAACATATTTTGATTTTTACAGGGACCGCTGAAATTTTTGTATAAATCGAAATTTGCTGAAATAGAGGGTATTGATGGAATTTTTTTTTTAGTGATATGCATTAAAAAATTTGTCTTCAAAACATATCCAATCTACCTTCTTTCAACTTATACCCTTCATAAAAGATTTTTTGTTTTGTTTAAACTAAGAGTATCTACGTCTCTGAAACTCTTAGAGTTTCTAAATAACTGTTAACTGTTTTTAAGAAATTATAGACTCTGGAATTTTTAAATGTTCACATTTCTGAAACTAATTTTAGAGTTTCTAATAAGCCACATCATCAGTAAATTAAAATTGATAAACTAATTTTAGTGAATACAGATCAATCGTTTTGCCACGTCAGAGTTTATAAACGATTTCTTAATAAGAAATTATTGAGCAAAGTTGCTAAATAAGAAATTCATTTATATTCTTGAAACTGATTTAGCAACTGCCATGTCAAATTAGAAACTATAATAGTTTCATAGATACATGTACTCTGAGAGGTTATGGTGGTATATTGGTATTTCATAATACGAATCTCTACTGTGAGAAGGATTTTGCTTTATTTTTTTTATTTGTTTATTAATTATTTTGTGGTCACTATAAGAAGTATTTATTGGTGGGGCAGGTATCAGACTTTTGTCGACTACTGCTTCAAAAAAAGATTCACAAAGAAAACATGAAAACAGAAAAAAAAAAAAAAAAAAATGAAACCAAGTGTTTATGTTTTTCTTTCCTCACTTGTAGGGGCTGTTTTGTACCGTCCTTTTCGTACCTTTTTTAACTTTTTTTTAGCTCAATCTTCTCCATTTATGATCACAAACTAGGGAAAATGGACAATTTTTTAAATTATAAAAATTCCAATGTTTTTTTTTTCCAAATGAAAAATCAATATAAAGACAAAAAAAAATATAAGTAAATGTCACGCCGTGATAGATCAGCACGTTATTACACATTTAATATAGCTATACGCAGGAGCAGAGTCAGACCTTTAAACTATGGGATTCAAACGCGAATGAAGATCAAAACATATAAAAATTTAATGCTACGAAGAAGTGTCAATTTTACAGTACTCATAGCATTTTACTCTAAAATAGATAGAAAATTACTTATAAATATTTTTTTTTGAAAATAAATGGAGGTCATGACCCCATTTATTATTAGTGTCTTTGCCTCTAGCTACACGTGTGACGTGGCGTATCATTAAGTGTGAATTTTTTTTTTATTGACTTATTGAGAATACTTATCAGTTATTTTCGTTGGTGGAATAAAATCATTAGCGTCTCCAGTTTTAAACGATAAAGGAGAGGATTTGTGCACGCAATTAACTTTTCAGTTGTAGGGACCCATTGATCTTGTGTCGTACATCCCACTCCCTTGCGCGCTTATCTTTACCCGATCATGATATTCCAACCTCCGGTAAGTTTAACTTCACGCCAAAGCTAAAAATTACCGCACTGTATTATTGAGGAGAACTGCTTGGGTCTGATTACCATCGGGACCGTCCGATCCACTTTAAAATTCGTGCTTGCGAATTTTAAAGCATACATGAAAGTTGCGGGTGCGAATCGTAAAGCAGATCGGAAGGTCATTGAACCCATCGAATTCACTTTGAGTCTGATGGGCATCGGACCCAAATTGACCTCATTATTGAGACTGGCTAGTATGATATTAGTGTCATTTTAGCCTATATAACATCAACTCTAAAATCTATCGAATTGACTTCAAATGCTGAATGCAAACCTTTCAAACCGATCTATTTCAATAGTTGTGCATTTACATGCAAAATTTATAATTTTTCAAACTTATTTAGTACTAAGTAAAGCGGTCAAATGTGTGAGAGAAAATGTTACTAATTTGGACCACGCGTTTTCATGGAGGACCACGCGGATATATAACTGTTTTTGAGAATTCGCTACTAGTTCGACATCCACTGTATTAGTTTATAGGTTTACTGCAAAAGATTTACAGGATTAGCTTCATTAGTTTACAGGGACTTTAAGTTATATCCAAAAGAGAAAATGTTACTAAGGGGGACCACGCGAATATATAACTGTTTTTAAGAATTCGCTACTAGTTCAACATCCACTGTATTAGTTTATAGGTTTACTGCAAAATGTTTACAGAATTAAGTTCAGTAATTTACATGAACTTTAAGTTATATCCAGAGATTTTCCGAAAATTGAGGTCCGAAAACTATTAGCTGCTTCCTAATTATAAATACACTCCTGTGCGTTCATGTTATATAGATTTACATACTACTCGATCAAGTCGGAGCTAATTAATTGTAGGATTGAGATCTGCTGCGATCTGAATATTGAGCACAGTAACCCTGCAATTCCTGCTTTTTCAAATTCAACCGTCCAACTTTTTAGTGCACGTATCTCAAAACAGCTGATATTTCTGTGCACGCATCTTGAAACAATTCGACAGCTGGATTTGAAAAAATAGAAATTGCAGGGTACTGTTCACAGTACCCGGATCGCAGCAGATTCTCACCCTTAATTGTATAATCAAGAACATTTGGAATCCAACGTGTCACGGACTAATACACATTTTTATTTTTTTATTATTATTATTATTATTGCTCCGCTCCAAGTTGAAACGTGGCAACATTCATAGAGACAAAAATAAAATAAAAAAGGAATAAAAAAATATAGGAAGAGAGAGAGAGATTATCTTCGATTTTCGATTTTTTCTACCCAGTAAAAATTCTCCCGATCTAAAGTACTATTTTCTAAATAAACCTGTTTTAGATCTCTGTGGCAACTAAAATAGAGAATTTGAAAAGTTTTTTTTTTAATTTAAAGTTTGTTCGATTCACATAAAATCCAAAGCAACTAGAAAGAGAATACGAGAGATAGCAGGTCCTATTAGGATGTGCTCCACAACTAGAAAGTCAAATAGCATTAATGAAAATAGAAGAAAAGAAAACATTAGTCATTTCACCTTCTCTACACTCTGATTTCCGAAAATTTTATTTATAACATTTAAAAAAAAAAAACCAAATAACCATCGCTTGGTGGGATTTCGACTTCTAGCACGGCCGCACCAGCATTCTGCGGATCCATTTCAGCGGGGCTGCAGAATGCCTATGCGGACCCATTTTTTTTTTTTTTTCAAAACTTTGAGATATTTGGAGTGCCTTGATACAGATGCAAACACATAGTATTAAAAAAATCTGATGAATTCATAAAAGGTGTCAAAGCTCTATTCATAAAAGAGGTCAAAGCTATGCACGTGGTGCCTTTTATAACACAAAAAAAATGCACTATGGGTCCGCACAATGCCGGTGCGGACCTATTTAAGGGTCCGCATAATACCGGTGCGGCTGTGCTAGAAGTCGAAATCCCACCAAACGATGGTTATTTGGTTTATTTTTTTTTTAAATGTTATAAATAAAAATTTCGGCTCTGATTTAGAGATAAAATGGTGGCTGAGTTTTATTTTAAAATTTTATGCATGTTCACTTCCGTTCTATCCTTTTGCTCACTTTCAAATTTGAGAATTCTAAAACAAGAGAGATTCAGATGTTGTATTTTCGGGTTTTCCTAATTACTTTAAAATCTAAAACCCTAGGATCATATGCAAGAAAATTAAACTTAATGCACAGCGGAACTTACTTTCCATCTTCAAAAGCCTCCGTATGCTATCAATCAGACAGCTTCCAAGGCTCTAGGTTGATAAGCTCCTGGTCTTGACTTGAGTTGTTGGCTCTCGAGTCCTTCCAAGAACTTGCAATCCTCTCTTTCTTTTCTCTGGCTATCCGAAAAATATGACAGAGTATCTCGTCTTTAATGGAGCAGACAATTGTGATCGTGATTGCAAGCCTTGGAGACTCAGCCTTTAAATACAAGTGCCAGGTCCTCAATTTAGCATAACCATAGCCTAAAATTGGCGTAACATGCCAAAATAACCATAGCCAAAAATAATTCCAGCTTAGTGCTGAAATTAGTTTACACTAATTTCAAGTTTGTGCCGAAATTATCACATGTATATTAGTTAGACTAATTATAATCGGTCCATTAACAATTATAATTAATCAAATTTATTTCTATACATTTTCGGTTCCAAATCCTAATTGAAATACGTATAATGCCATTCCTTAATTAATCACTTATTTTGGCATTAATATTCGTGACAATATTAGACATATAATTATAATACACGCATGTCCAACTTAATTTATTGTATTTAGACGTCTCTAAATCCAACAATCTCCCACTTGGACAAGTGTAACATTTTAATTATATGTTCTTATCCTTATTGCGCAACTTTTCTGTCTTTACTTATCGTATTTCCCGAACAATTCCGTCCATCAACTATCCTAACAAAGAACCTAAGCGGCAGTAGTTACTTTTATATTTATGCATAACTAAACCGACATAGATCACATTGTCAACATAATTGAATGACATGAATCTGATTTGGATGTATAGTTTAGAAATTACACGCAAGTGTGATTAGATGTGCCTATTTCTAATTGAGTCACCTTAAACTTTAAACTTTAGTGAGGTCAAATACTTTAAACTTTAAAGAAAGAAATAATGAAACTGAAATTGAATGCAGCTTGTATATATCAACAAAACTGTTTACAATTACATTACATAGAACATCAAAACTTAAAACATATTCAGACTCCCACATTTTCTAACTATCCTAAACAGATATTACACCCATACGAGCAACATGTTCGTGAAACTGCTTGGGTGGTAATCATTTAGTAAGAGGATCCGCAATCATGGAGTCTGTACCTATGTGTTCTATACATAATTCATTATTCTGTACTCTCTCTTTTACAACCAAAAACTTAATGTCGATGTGCTTCGACTTTGATGAACTTCGGTTGTTGGTTGCGTATAACACTGCTGAATTGTTGTCACATAATAATTTGAGTGGTTTCTGAATAGAATCCACAATTTTCAGCCTTGTGACGAAGTTCTTCAGCCATACGCCATGATTAGATGCTTCATAGCATGCGACAAATTCAGCTGCCATAGTGGAGGAGGCTACCAATGACTGCTTAGCGCTCTTCCATGACACGGCACCGCCTGCCATCATAAAGATGTATCCTGATGTTGACTTCATGCTGTCGACACATCCTCCAAAATCAGAATCGGTATATCCAATGACCTCGAGCTATTCCGATCTCCGATACGTGAGCATATAGTCCCTAGTTCTCTTTAGGTATCTCAACACTCGCTTGGCTGCCTTCCAGTGTTCCATACCTGGGTTACTTAAATATCTCCCTAGCATTCCAGTAATGAACGCAATATCCGGACGCGTGCATAATTGTGCATACATGATGCTACCTACGGCTGAGGCATAGGGAATATCTTTCATGATGTTTTTATCTAAGTCAGTTTGGGGACATTGTTTTAGACTAAACTTATCTCCTTTTGATAGAGGTATATCTCCTGGTTTACTGTTTTGCGTGCCAAATCTGGTTAGAATCTTATCGATATAGTTCCTCTGGGATAACCTTAGAATACCTTGAGATCTATCTCTAAGTATTTCAATCCCTAGAACAAATGATGCATCACCAAAATCTTTCATTTCAAAGTTCCTAAATAAAAAATTCTTAGTTTGATGCAACATGTCCTTATCGTTACTGGCAAGCAATATATCATCTACATATAAAACCAAGAAAATAAATTTACTTCCACAAAACTTAAGGTATATACATTCATCTACTATGTTAGACTCAAAACCAAATGAGCTAACAACTTTGTGAAACTTATGATACCATTGTCGAGATGCTTGTTTTAGACCATAGATAGATTTCTTAAGTCTGCAAACCATAGACCCTGCATCACCTGATACAAAGTTTTCTGGCTGCTTCATATAGATTGTTTCATCAATGTCACCATTGAGAAATGCCGTCTTTACATCCATCTGATGAAGTTCTAAATCATAATGTGCTACAAGCGCCAATATAATCTTAAAGAGTCTTTCGATGAAACTGGAGAGAAAGTCTCTTTATAATCAATGCCTTCTTTCTGTGTGAAACCTTTCGCAACAAGACGTGCCTTGTATTTTTCAACATTGCCTTTAGAATCCCGCTTAGTCTTAAATATCTATTTGCAACCAACAGGTTTCTTGCCTTTAGGCAACGGAACGATATCCCAAACGTCATTGTCGTACATAGATTTCATCTCTTCATTCATGGCATTAATCCACATTTAAGAGTTAGAGCTTTCCACAGCTTGTTTGATATTAACAGGATCATTTTCAAACATGCCAATGTCAAACTCATGTTCTTGAAGATATGCATAATCCTTCGATTGTGTAGATCTTTTCTCTCTAGTAGATCTCCTAATTGGCACAGGCTCTAGATTTTCTTGAGGTTCAATTACAACTTGATCTTCAACAGGAGGAGGAACATCATTACCAACTTCTGAATCTCCCACAGGCCCTAGGCCATCAACATTGGTCATGGCAATGTCAGGGTTTGGGTTGGATTCAGGTCCATTTGTGTTCTCTATTCCATGTTGAGTTTCTAACTGAGTTGTTTGGGATGATGAAGTTTGCACATTGTCAAAAGATGTATTTCTAAATGCAATCGGAATTTGAACAAAACCAGGACTTTGGTCCATAGTCTCATTCTCATTCGTCTCTTCTTCTTCAAAAATACTATCTTTTGTCATATCTCCCCCCACAAACTCATTATCCTCAAAAATTTTGCACTTCCTGACTCGAAAACTATATGTTCTGTTGGATTATAGAATTTATACCCCCTAGATCGTTCAGAATAGCCTATAAAGTAACAACTAACGGTCCTTTCGTCCAGTTTCTTTTCACTTGGCTTATAAGGCCTAGCTTCACATGGACATCCCCAAACTCTCAAATGATTCAAGCTAGGCTTGCGCCCAACCCATAACTCGTAAGGGGTCTTGTTAGTTGCTTTAGTAGGCACTCTATTAAGTATGTATGCTGCAGTCTTTAAGGCTTCTCCCCACAAATTCTCAGGTAGAGTTGTACGAGCAATCATACTTCTCACCATGTCTTTAAGGGTGCGATTTCGCCGTTCAGCAACACCATTCATTGCAGGTGAACCTGGCAACGTATACTGAGGCACAATTCCGCATTCCTCTAAGTATTTTGCAAAGAGACCTTGACGCTGTTCTCCTGATCCATCATAACGACCGTAGTATTCACCACCACGATCAGAACGAATGGACTTTATACGTTTGTTAAGTTGTAACTCAACTTCCGTTTTGAACTTTATGAACACGTCTAATGCTTCCGCCTTTTCTTTTATTAAGTAAATATGACCATATCTTGAATAATCATCTATGAATGTGATAAAGTAACGGTGACCATTTCTTGTAGCCTTTGGAAAAGGACCACAGATATCCGTATGAGTCAATTCTAAGACATCATTACATCCTTTTGCATCATACTTACGTTTATTAGTTTGTTTTCCCTTTATACAATTTACACAATCACTTAAGTTTGTAAAATCTAAAGGTTGGAGAATATCATTAGACACAAGACGTTCTATCTTTTTCATAGAGATATGTCCTAATCACTTGTGCCATAATGTTACTGATTTCTCACAAGTTAATTTACGTTTTCTATTATCTATATGCAGTGCCTCTGAATGTGAAGTGTTTCTATATCTAGAAAATAAAGATTATCATAAGAAGACAGGATACCAGAAGCAAGAAGCTTAGAATTTTGACACAAACTGAAATTTCCATTACTAAATGAACATACATAACTATTTTTGTCCAAATAAGATACAGAAATTAGGTTCCTTCTGAAGGATGGAACCACTAAAGCATCAAAACTTAAATAAAATCCTGTCCTACATAATAATCTAAATTTTCCTATGCTTTTCACTTCTACTTTGTTTCCATTTCCTACGTAAACGTAACGCTCCGCCTCACTTGGCTTGCAATGGCTTAGGCAACCCTGCATCGATATACTGATGTTAGACGTTGCACCTGAATCTATCCACCAAGTATATCTAGATACAGAACTTAAATTAACTTCAGAACAAACTAAAGCGAGAGACATACCTTTCTTTGCCAACCATGCATGATAGTTGGTGCAGAATTTCTTCGTATGTCCTGACGCTTTGCAGAAAAAGCATTTACGTTCCTCTGCTTCCGCAGAAGTATCTTCCTTCTTGCTTTTCTTTGCGACATTGTTTGCAGCTTCTTTGGTGGGTCCTTTTTCCTTGGCAGTAGACTTGCACTTCTTGCCTTTACCCTTAGGATTAGATGTTACTACATGAGCACTTTCTCCCTTAGTCATTCTCTGTCTCTCTTCCTCCTACACCAACTGAGCCTCAAACTCAGGTAGTGTCCACGTCTCTCTTTGACAATTATAAGTCAACTTGAATTGACTAAAGTTAGACGGGAGAGACAAAAAAATGAACTCAATGAGAACCTCATCAGAGATGTCATAATTATGCCCTTTCAAGGCACGTTGCAGTCTTGTCATCTCAATAACATGCTCTCTAACCCCTTCTTTTCCCTTGTATTTTATTGTTGCCAACTTCACAAAGAGTGTACTAACTTCAGTCTCTTTGTGAATTTCTCTTCAAGGGCCTTAAGGTATTTAATAGCGCCGGTCTCTGTATCAGGTATTATGCCTCGAAAAGTCTCATGGATCGTTTGCTTCATCACCATTATGCACATGCGATCTGAATGCTCCCATTTCGTAATATCAGCCTTCTCTTGGGGAGTTTCCTCACCCTCTTTATTAGGCTTGGGGAGATCAAATCTCAGTGCTGTGTCCAATTGCATGATCCCTAAGACTAATTTCAGCTTTTCCTCCCACTGTTTGAAATTGTTCCCCATGAGGGGCTTAATCTGACTTAGATTTGACATTATGTTTAGATCTGAAAATTCAAGAACAAGGAAATAATTTTGATACGATGCGTCACGATTTGATCCTTAATCATAATTCTAAAATCTATCTAAAGGCATGTGTAAAACTATTTGCTCCATTAAATCTTTAGCCAAAGCACCATTCACTAATGAAACACCTTTGGGTGCAATCATTACCTTCAAGCACTCTGGTGTAGTGAATAAAGTACAAACATGTAACATTTTTGTCAATCAACCTTTGGGTCAAATTAACATATCCATGAACTAACGACCATGCCAGTCAACGGGGGGAGGAGGATCACAGACGGATCGCTTAAGTTCCAAGCCCCCGATGCTTTTCTAGACATCGCTAGTCCATGTGTGTTGCAACTTATTTTTGTACACTACCCTTATGCACTAAACAATTTCAGCAAGCGCTAACCCTCCTTTGGGAAAGCTAACACTCACATCCATTTCTAGCACGTCATTTTAAACTTGTCATGTGCCACCCTGCACTTGTCTCACACAGAGAGGTTCGTTTGCGAACAATCAGTGCTCAACTTGTACAAAATGACACACGTAAATCCTAATTGTCTTTAAATAGATCCTAAAACTATGCCTAAAGCCTATTCTAGGACGTATCCTAAAATGACTACTCGTCCTAAATAGAATATAGTAACTAATGGGAGCTTTAATTAATTAGAATAAACTAATTTTCATATGTTAACTATATTCATCAAAAATAAATACTAGGCTTTAAAAACACTTTAGTATTCTCCAAAATATAATTTTAGCTTTATGCTTTTATTTAGAAATAGCGAAATAATCAGAAATATCCAAATAACTTTATGCTTCTATTTAGAGACAACTAAAACTTTGTGCTTATATTTGGAAATAACCAAATAATCTTATTTAGAATTTACTAAATAACGTTATGCTCAAATTAGCTATAATCATGACAAGAATTTAGTATATATATTTTTTTTATTTATGTATTTTTTTTATCCCACCCTTAATTAGCGTTAAATACTAATTATAGATAATGGCTAAATTCTATAACTAATTAGGCTAATAATAGCATACTTTACTTAATAACTTAATAACTATAGTAATTATAATTAACATAACCTAAATTACAATTACTTACAGTTATTCCTAAGGTCTGTAACCGGTATTGATCTAGAGATAACTAATTTTCAGATCTGGAAATTTTCAAAAAACCGAAAAACTGCAAAAACAGCCTTTATTGCGCCAATTGCTTATTTTTCCAAATTTCAGAAACGAAAAATTATAGTTTGTTGCATAATTAAACCTTTCGAAGGAATCAGTGCACCTTCGTATATTTCACCAAAATGTGATAAATTATGCGAATCAAAATCAAAACCATCAAACAAAACCTCTCCAAGATCGCACAAAGCGCAAGGATTGGCACAATTCGAATATTCGATTAAAATACGCATAAAAAATCGATTAAAGCGAATTTTAACAACTATTTGCAACAATAAATTCGATTTGAAAAACAGAAAATAATTTACAAACAATTGAAGATGGCATAGCCTTTTCTCTAGATCATAATTACCATAAATTCCTGCATAGATGGCTCTGATACCACTTGTTGTATTTTCGGGTTTTCCTAATTACTTTAAAACCTAAAACCCTAGGATCCTATGCAAGAAAATTAAACTTAATGCACAGCGGAACTTACTTTCCATCTTCAAAAGCCTCCGTATGCTATAAATCAGACAGCTTCCAAGGCTCTAGGTTGATAAGCTCCTGGTCTTGACTTGAGTTGTTGGCTCTCGAGTCCTTCCAAGAACTTGCAATCCTCTCTTTCTTTTCTCTGGCTATCCGAAAAATATGACAGAGTATCTCGTCTTTAATGGAGCAGACAATTGTGATCGTGATTGCAAGCCTTGGAGACTCAGCCTTTAAATACAAGTGCCAGGTCCTCAATTTAGCATAACCATAGCCTAAAATTGGCGTAACATGCCAAAATAACCATAGCCAAAAATAATTCCAGCTTAGTGCTGAAATTAGTTTACACTAATTTCAAGTTTGTGCCGAAATTATCACATGTATATTAGTTAGACTAATTATAATCGGTCCATTAACAATTATAATTAATCAAATTTATTTCTATACATTTTCGGTTCCAAATTCTAATTGAAATACGTATAATGCCATTCCTTAATTAATCACTTATTTTGGCATTAATATTCGTGACAATATTAGACATATAATTATAATACACGCATGTCCAACTTAATTTATTGTATTTAGACGTCTCTAAATCCAACATCAGATTCTCTTAAATTAACGACAGATTCAGATTCTTTTTCTCGTAAAATAACGACAGATTCAGATTCTCAAATCGATGTATTTTTTGTTTTCTTTTTTTCTGTATTATTTTATAATATTTTATACGAATAAAAAAAAAAAAGACAGAGAGAGTGATGAAGCAAAGTACGCTTAAATTCACCTGGAAGGTGAGAATCATCATCCCATATGTGGTTTTAACTCTTCTCACCCGTAGTTTTGTTTGATAAGACTTCGCTCCTCTTACTCTGTAAATGAGAAGGTATCAACTTGTCCATCTCTGTCTTCAGATCCCCTGTAAAATCCTCTTAAGATTCACTAAAAAGCGGGTCAACCAGCTTGTGTTATCTATTAAGGAGGCTTTGGTGTGGGACCCACTACAGTGATTTTAACAAGACTTGTTTCTTGAGTTTGTGGACAGAGAGAATCCTGGCTGAGCTTTTGGTCCTGGGATGAAACACGAAAGTGGTAGGTGACATGCTCGTAAGGTTTTTCTCTGGCGAGTACTGTATGGTTTTCTGTATTTCTACTTGCAAGAAGACGAGCATGGTAATTTGATATGAAAATTAATTTTTATATTTGGTTACTTTAACATTGTAAATCTTGGTATATAAGTTTTCCAATCAATATCCAATGGACTGACAACCTACTGGGATCGTATAGCCACACAGAGTGCTACACACGAAACGATCCAAATAATCGGGCTATGCAAACATACCGTGGGCTCTTGCCTCTCCATCTCCTCCGTGCATTAATTTTGGTTGCACCAAGATCACACGAATCGTTTGCTCCGCGTTATGATAGCTGGTTAACAGCAACCAAGTTATTACACATTAATTATCTACGATGGTTATATGCTGTCTCAATTTGAATTCAAAATTTGATTATTATTACAATACTCATTAAATTAATATAACAAGAGCGATAATTTTTATTATATCATACATTGACATGATTAAATGAAATTAATTATTGAGATTGTCGATTTAAAAACTGTCATCCAATTTTAATACTAAGCAACAAGAAATATTTGTTGGAGGCACGTTGAATTAAAGTTTTATTAAGAATTATTAAATAACCTCCATACTTTATCATAATAATTTCACTACTGATTTCCATAACGACAAACTATAAATTGAATGTTCTTAATGTGAATAATTTATTTTTGTTATTACAATATACAACCCACCTATTTTTTTATTTTGTTTCCATGTTGTGTCCCCCCCCCTCTAATCAACACAAATTATAACAAAATTAATTAAAACAAATTTACTTTTTGTAGATTGATTTTGTCTTTTGCTGTGTTTATATGCTTTGGTATACTGTAATTGCTGGTTTCATAAGTAATAGTACTTTGTATTAGGTGGATTTTTGTTCTAAGACAAGGTTGGTACCACTTGTACCAGCACGGCAGCACTTGCCAAAATAATGTATGGTTTCGTTTTATGAAATCGGCGGAGTAGTCCACTATTATTAAAAAAAAGTATGAGATAAGATAGAACAATTCATACCATGATATATTACATATGCAATCAATCATAATTTATCATTTGGAGATTTGTTTGACGATTCAGATTGACTATTTGAACTTTAAAAACAAAAATATAAACGAGAAATATAAAACATAATCTTACTTCATGAAGTACAATACAAAACAAGACGTAATTAACTATACTTAATTATTTCATAACCGTAAAATACATCATCTAATTTAAATAGTAAGCAACAAGTAATATTTACTAACTAGTAAAGTGAATTGTTTTAATCTTGTAGAATGTCATCAAAATTCACGAACTAAATATTATTGTGGTTGGATATTTGAATATGAACAATTAACATCAGAGATGGAAGCACATTTAACAAAAATGAGTCCTCCATTCCATCAGGGCCTGTTCGGATGTCACGGGATTACACGTGATGGGATTTGACGGGGATGGAAATTCACTTTTGAAAAAGCGGGAACCCATGAATGCGGGTACGCATGGAATTAATTATGGAAATGTGTTGAATGAGTGTTCGGTTGAACAGTGGGATTAATTATGGGAAATTCTGTTTTTCTTTCTAAAATATTTTATATGTTTGATATTACACAATTTTCTTTATTAATAAAATATCAATAATACAATTAAATAAATAAATTAAATAATAACATAACATCACATTACTTATTAATTATTATTTTATAACATAACATTACTAATTAACTAGATTAAATAATGAAATTAAACAAGTAGATTAAATAAATAATACAATTTTCTTTATTATTATTATTATTTATAAATTAAATAATAACATAACATCACATTACTTATAATTATTATTTTATAAAATATAAATATTGATAAACATTTATTACAAATACAAATATTTATAAACAAATAAGCATTTAAAATATGTGCTAAAATGATATGTCTAGATCATCGGTTGTACCTTGAGATCAGTTGTGAAAAATCTTAATTTATTTTAAAAATAAATATTTCTATTTAAATTTCTCACATATTTAAAATTAACAAATTGTACAAATTAGACTAGCAATTATTAATAGCTCATTGAAATAACTGACGACCTGCACCTGTCACTTGGCCATTTTGACATGAAAATGTGTATTCTTGAACCGAGGAGAGAGAAATCATCAGAGCACTTAGTTGGGAAAAAACAAATGGAGTCAGACTTGATAATTTTCTTCCCACCATTTTAGCTTATGCGGAGAAGAGCTTGGGAAAAAAATTGGGAAGTTTTGGGAAAAGAAAAGGGTATCCGAATGGTGTTTTGGAATCTAAATCCAATTCAGTCAAAATCCCATCTTTTCCCATTGGAAAAGAGGCGTCCGAACACGCCCTCAAAGAAAAATAATATCAATATCTACTTTTTGTAATTTGAGCTAAAAAATTATTAGAAGTTACTGCATGAGGTCCATATTTTGTGATGATAATTCTATTACTGAATTCTATAACTGACATATCATACATTGAGTATTTTTAATGTGAAGTAATTTTCTTTATTATTACTATATGACTCATTTATTGTTTGATTTTGTTTGTGTTTCGTCTTCGTCTAATTATAACAATTTACTACTTCTAGATTGTTTTATGTTATTTATGTAAGTATGAGATAGAACAGTTCACACCATAACATATCACGTAAGCAATCAATCATAATCTATCATTTGGAAAAACTTATGATGTACAATTCAAGTAAATTTTAACTTTCTAAAATTATGTATTATTTGATCTCTCGTAGGAGTGTCAATGGGTACGGTACGGGTCGGGTGGAGGCATTTTCATACCCATACCCATTAAAATTGACTTTATCCATACTCTACCCATATCCATTAAAAATTGATCTTACCCTACCCTACCCTTACCTGTTAATATTATCGGGTAACGAAACGGTCGCGGATGAATAACGGATAATACTAATAAAATAATTAGTTTTATTATATTTTACAAATTAAAATTAAAAACTTATTCATTTCACACATATGTAATTACATTTCTAATAAAAAATAAAAATAAATGTGCAATCAATTCCAACTAAATTGTTTTTTATAAAAGAAGAAAAAAAAATGAATACATATTTAGGTGGGTTGAAAATTGAATTAAATATATATTAGATTTTATAATTACCCTATAGGATAACGGGTACGAAATAATCATTACCCATACCGCCTTATCGAATACGTTACGGGTCGGATAAACGGCTAAAAAGGTACCATTGACACCCCTAATCTCTCGTAGAAAAATCTATTTTGTAGATTTAATTTTATGAAAAAATAATAGTCATCAGTTATGGTAATTTGCCAGTGATATTAATTGTTTACGGTGATAAAAATAATTTTGATTAACCTCATTTTTTGCTGATATTTTTCCTCTGTAGCACTATATGGATTTTCTTTTACAAACAAAACCTATTTTGTAGATTTAATTTTATGAAAAGAATGAAAATCATGGTAATTTACTAGTAATATTAATGTTTACAATGATAAAAATAAATTTAAATAGGAACCAAAATTATTTTAACTCCAGATTTTTTTTATTTTTTTTTGCAGAATTATTTCATCTCAGGCAATAAATGATAGACCAAGTCCTCCTAATACGCGTCGGAACAAAAATTCTCTCGAATAAATAAATAAATAAATAAATAAATGTCCATAAAATAACGAGGTTGGACACGTAGGAAACCATTACACTCCAACAAAACCGATTCCGCCACCCGGATCCAACCCAACTGGCCAACTGTGACTCCTCTCTCTCTCTATCTCACACCCTTCTCTCTTCCCCTTCTCCGACCTTCTACAAAAGGATCTCCTCCCCCCTTCCTTTCTGGTCTAAGATTTAATTTCATCTTTTATTACTACCAAATCAATCCTACAAACCCTAGCGAGGAGAAGACATAAAAGGATAGGTGGAGGCGATTGATACGCACAGTGAGAGCGAGCACAGAGAGGAAAGAAACGGAGTAGTGCTGTATGTCCAGTGGTGGAACTAGGGAGGGGTACTTTGGAGGTGTTAACGGAGAGTTCGATAACCCACTACAATGGCCACAACTGAGGAAAAGACGACGTCTTGCTGTGCCCCCGCAGCCACTGCGGTTGCAACTGTCTCCGCCGCTCCCTCCGCCGGAGTCGGGGGATCTAAGGCGGCGGCCGTGGAGGAATGGACCGTAGATGAGAAACCGATGGTCACTGCCAATGCCAAGGCATCCTCTAAAGGTGTGTTCTCTGTCTCATCTTTTTATCTTTTGATCTTTGAATGCTTGATCGATTGTTTTTTGCGATGGAGGAAAAGGTACTGGAGCGGGGTTTCACGGATCCTCTCTTGTGCTTTCTCCGGGGCTGGTACACGTCTGCTAAACTCTGTTTTTCAGCTTGTGGGGCCCTTGACTTCTTATCCACAGTGAAAGAACTTAATTGGGTTACAAATGGGAGTTCTTTATCTAGTTCTTGTTTATTTTCACTTTTATTTTTGTGACACTTATGTTGCTTTCATTTGATTTATTTGTATTGCTCATGCACTAGAGCTGGCAATTGGAGTTTAAATAAAATAAAATATTGTGTTTATGTGTAAATTTGGAATTAGTGATCTAAACCTCCTCTGTGGTCATTCGCTTCACCAATAATTTCGTTCCAGTTTGATTCTTGCCATTCATTCTTAAATTAATTTTCTTGGCCATTATTGCTAAATTGGTATCTTGGTTGGAGTAATGGTACTTCTATTTGGGATATTGTAGTCCTTGCAGCGAACCGATATAATCTGTTTTTTTTTTATATAATATTACAACTTTTTACACTGTAGGAATTCCTATAATGACTCGGGCCCAGACAAGTCACCCGTTAGACCCGCTATCTGCTGCTGAAATAGCTGTGGCAGTGACAACTGTGAGAGCAGCTGGTGCAACTCCTGAGGTACTACTTAAAACTACATGCATCTAGTACTAGTACAAGGTTCAACTCGTGTCGGTATCTTATACCACATACTAGTTAAACTCTGTAGCACAAGTCCCAACTCAACCCATATTTAATCAGAATTGCCTGATAATGAACAATTAGATATATTCCCAAAAGTGAACACAAATAAGAAAGTTATATGGCGGATGCGTGCGCAGAGGCTGATCCAGGATTTTCATTGGGGGTGGGGTGCAAAAATATCGAATTGGGTTTAAACAGCTAATCGGATTTGAATCCATTAACTAATTGGGTACTTGATAACAAACAATGCTTTAACTTATATTTTTCAATGCTTTGACTTGTAATTTCTGATGCTCTTAACTTATAATTCTAATTACCAATCAAAATTCAACAAATTTGTTTCAATTTTAACTCTAAATTTAATCCGATTTACAAATCAAACATCCAGAGGGGGGCAAAAAAAATTTAAGGGGGGGGGGGCAAAGTCGGTCAGGACCGATAGATCTCCACTAAAACTCAAAATCCAGGGGAGGGCAGCTGCCCCCCCGGGACTATGTGGGTCCGCCCCTATGCGTGCGCATTATTCAACAGTGGCCTAAGAAAACATTTTTCAAATACAGATATAGGCAAGAAAGAATGAATGACTTAATTGTATAATTCATTGATTATTCAAAATTTACAAATATTACCAAAATTTTATACATTTTAGTTGCGAGACAGCATGAGATTTGTTGAGGCGGTTCTTCTAGAACCAGAAAAGAATGTGGTTGCGTTGGCCGATGCGTACTTCTTCCCTCCTTTCCAGCCATCACTAATCCCGAGGACTAAAGGTGGTCCCGTCATTCCTGGAAAACTGCCTCCTAGACGTGCCCGTCTTGTCGTGTATAACAAAAAATCGAATGAGACGAGCATCTGGGTCGTCCAGCTATCAGAAGTGCATGCAGCCACCCGTGGGGGCCACCATAGAGGAAAGGTTGTTGCGACCGAAGTCATTCCTGATGTACAACCTCCTATGGTACGTCTCAGCTAACATGACTTGAGAAAATGCCCACCAGTTTGTTCAGATGTTATCACACCAAATCTCATTAAAACCTGTCTGGGCCCCATTTATCAATTAATTTTCTTGAAGTAGTTTCTGTTCTCTGCGAGCCTTAGAAGTTTGCAAAGACCTGAGGTCATATTGATAAAGAGTATTAATTGCCAAATCTAACTTCTTTCCAAGAAAAGCCTTTGGACCAGCTAGTTGGCTGACTTAAAACAGAACTCGTGCAATATACTTTTTGCACCTTTAAGAGAAGTAATAGAGAAACTCATATGATAAATAGTCTATGATTAATTGTGAACTGTAGGATGCAGTGGAATATGCTGATTGTGAAGCTGTTGTGAAGAGTTTCCCTCCTTTCATAGAAGCAATGAAAAAGAGAGGGATAGAAGACATGGAACTTGTAATGGTTGATGCTTGGTAAGATTGTAATTTTCTTTGTAATATATAATCTTAATTTGTGTAGATATATATTTTTTTTCATTCTGAACATACTAAATGATGTTTCTGCGTGGATCAATATTGTTTATAATAAAGTCTAAAAAGTCAGATTTCAAGAACTTGGAAATGGATTACAGTTGATTAGCACAGTAATAAAACCAAATTGTACCAGACTAAATTAAAAAATGACTTGATATCTACCTGATTCTCAAGTCAATAAGGGGTACAAAACATAGAAAAGTCCCCATTAAAATTGAATTAGGCACTACTGATATGTACTGAATGCTGAATCCATTATTGAAATACTTTTAAGGGTCTTTTTGTTTATTTTCAAGGGACACCACTTTGTAGAAGTAAACTAACTGCATATCATCCAGCACCTTAATTTTAGTTTAGTGTTTTTGAAAAGGGTCATTTTATATTTTTCATTTCGGCCTGGATTCCATGAGCATGTTCTCCCTACTGCGCCCCCCCCCCCCAAAAAAAAAAAATTAATAATAATAATAATAACAACAACAACAAATAAAATTAAAACTATCCTATATACCCAGTTGATAAAAGCTAGAGTGAGATGCTTATATTGACATCTGATCTCAATTTAGGTGTGCGGGCTACCACAGTGAAGCGGATGCACCCAGCCGTAGACTCGCAAAGCCTCTGATCTTTTGCAGGACGGAGAGTGATAGCCCGATGGAAAATGGCTACGCCCGGCCCGTCGAAGGGCTCCACATATTGGTTGACATCCAAAACAATGTCATCATCGAGTTTGAGGATAGGAAGTTGGTACCACTCCCCACGGCCGACCCACTGAGGAATTATACTCCTGGGGAGACACGTGGAGGCGTGGACCGGAGTGATCTCAAGCCTCTGCAGATTCTCCAACCTGAGGGGCCCAGTTTCCGTGTCAATGGTTATTTCGTGGAGTGGCAGAAGGTACGTCGTAAACTTGCTTGTCTAGTCGGGGGTGGAAACGTAAAATGCAAAAATGATTAATATGTGGTAGGTGGGATTTGAACCCAAGTCTCCACAATGACAATATGGGATGCTAACCACTAGGCTACAGGCACACATTTCATATTTCATGGTAGGGGCTAAACTATATAAAAACTTGAGATTTTTTTTTTTCAATTAAATTTCAATATACATAATTAAAAAATTTATATCATAGGGGTGGCTAAGCAACTTTGGTGTTGCATTAAGATCCGCCTGTGTCTAGTGCTTACAACTTTGCGATGTTGTCATCAAAACATCCTATGATTTCGAATGTCCCTGTAAATCATCTAAGATATGAAGTAACTCAAAATGTTGAGTTTAGATCCGGACCGTCTGATCAGAATCCGGGTCAATCCGGCCCGAGGTGGAATGCACCAGGCCCTTTAATATTTGTGCCAAAACATATCTGATGGTCCGGATCTAAACTCAAAATTTGAGTTACTTTAGGTGATATGAATTTGGGGTGAGGTGTTTGTTGCCAACAGGTTTAATTGTCCTGTTTGTGAGAAGGGATGGTACTTTGGTTATATCCTATTGTTGCCACCTATCAAATTAGTCTGTGTGCATACTGCATATATAAAATTGGAGTCTTTTTAAATATCTTTGGATGTCTTCAACAATTCCTAAACTACCTTGTTTTCTTTCTCAGTAGTCAACTGTGTAAAGGCAAGTGATGAAAAAGAACATTGCAATGTCATATAAGGTTTTTTGTGTTTTTAAAGGGTATATATGATTTTCTCATTTTGCAAAGTTCTAATATTTTGACATGTTTTAGGTTGTAGAAAAAACACCCTCCCTTCTTTTTATGCAGAGTTTGGTACATAATATATATATATTTTTTCAATTATGAGCAGTGGAACTTCCGCATTGGATTCACCCCTAGAGAGGGTTTGGTGATATACTCTGTTGCCTATATTGACGAAAGCCGTGGGCGTAGACCTGTGGCCCACAGGTTGAGCTTTGTTGAGATGGTCGTCCCGTATGGAGATCCAAATGAACCCCACTATCGTAAGAATGCTTTTGATGCCGGGGAGGATGGTCTTGGGAAGAATGCACACTCCCTCAAGAGGGTAAATGCTAATTTTTCTTTGTTTCTTGATATTCTGTTATAATTTATTTTTGGGTCAATATTTTGTCGTTATCGCAGTCAACATGCGTTTATTGTGAAGGTGAGCCTTTTCTTTATGCTCTAAGCATGCGTGGATTCATATATGGCATTATTAAAAACTAATGCTCATACTTATACAGACTGAAATTATTTGGACTGGTTAAGCTGTTGTAAAGATAAATTATGTTGAGTTTCTTTCATACTTAAATTCATGAATGATCTGAGTGCGAAATTCTACAACCCCCAGCTGTTTACTTGTACCTTCACAGTACTTTCTTCTTAATCAATGCCCTGTAATAATTTACACGGACAAGGTAGCTGCATTACCAAAATAGTAGTGTAGAATTTCTGTTGGCTTTGACCCTATCTGATATAACTTGATTTCTTTAGGGTTGTGACTGCTTGGGTTACATAAAGTACTTTGATGCCCATTTCACAAACTATACTGGTGGGGTTGAGACAATTGAGAATTGTGTTTGCTTGCATGAAGAAGACCACGGTATTTTGTGGAAGCATCAGGACTGGAGAACCGGCTTAGCGGAAGTTAGGCGCTCTCGGAGGCTCACAGTGTCTTTTATATGCACAGTTGCGAATTATGAATACGGCTTTTATTGGCATTTTTTTCAGGTATAATTAATACAAGAAATACTTACATTTGTGTCTATGCTAAACTGGAAAATGTCCATTTCCCAATGCACGATTGAAGTGTCTGCAGAGGGAAACTTTCAACTTATGGGGGTCAAACATGTACTGGGGATCAATCATATAAAATTTTCACAAAATATATGGGGGTCAATTTTACAGAACTGATAGCATTTTACTCTATATACGATAAAATCATGTCTTAACACCTTATTTTTAAAATTAATGGGGTTCAGTTGACCCCCATTCACCAAAGGTGGATCTGCCTCTGGTCTCATACCTTACTGTAAACCATAGCAATTATCACCTTTGATTTTGCTCTCATAATTTCTGTAAAATATCTTAAACACTCGAGTTCCTTCATTTATGTAGAGGCTATTAAATGAACACTAAAAAAATGGAGAGAAAGTCTGACTGTTTTTTAATGATTTGTTTCTCTTAGTGGTATATATGTTGTTATTTACTGCAGAGGCGAGTCATATGCCTATCTCCGTTCCTAATTTTTTATTCATTGAGTGTGTGTAAGTGTACAGCTCGTATTAAAAAAATATTTGAATATTTCTCTCTTGTCAAGGATGTAGTAACTCTGTTCGTTTATTGTTTGCATCTTTAAATGAAGCATTCATACTGTGTTTTTAACTTTTTTTTTTTGTAGGATGGTAAAATTGAAGCAGAAGTTAAGCTCACTGGAATTCTCAGCTTAGGTGCATTAATGCCAGGCGAATATCGAAAATACGGTACAACTATTGCACCTGGTTTATATGCACCGGTTCATCAGCATTTCTTTGTTGCTCGAATGGACATGGCTGTTGATTGTAAACCTACTGAGGCATTCAACCAGGTAATTTATATTGGGAACAGTTTTTGTTTCGCATTTTAGATGAACTGCACTATTCAAAATTTTGTTATAGTCATGCATTAACCACAGATAAGATTTTTTTTTTTGGGCAGATTACACCTAATATGTTACTCTTTACAAGAATTGCCCAACAGTTTCGTGTTTGACTTAATTACCCCTGAGTTTATTTATTAATAATAAATCATACTTAGTTTCTGTATACCTGGGCTAAGGACAACATGAGGTTATTGGGAGCTAGGGAAATGTTGTCCACGGTTAACATCGTATAATTTTTTAAAATGCTAAATAAAATTTTTCGTGGTATACGCTAAAATAAAAAACTACATTTTAAGGGTAATTCTTGCGTGCATCCAACTTCTATGATACATCAACTTGATATTTATTAAAACAAACCATACAAAGTTTTATGGGTACCACTCCTCTTGTATCCATACAAGATACAAAATAAAACTATTAAGGCATTTGTCAATGTCTCTAACCACCACAAGACAGCAAACTAAACCGGTAACAGTTTTTACCTACTTATTACATCAATACTAGAATTTAAAAATTAAAACTGTATTTTATGAAGTTGGTACTGATAGTTGTGAGTTGCTTGTTTTTTGGTACAGGTAGTGGAGGTGAATGTGAAAGTGGAAGAACCAGGCCAGAACAACGTACACAACAATGCATTCTATGCCGAAGAAAAGGTTCTCAAATCAGAGTTAAAAGCTATGCGCGACTGTGATCCTTCCGTTGCACGCCATTGGATTGTAAGAAAATGTGGTCCCGACATCAAAATATTGCCGTACTGCATAGTACTAGATGATAAAAGCCTCATCTTGATCACAAGCATAATTTACCAACCTGTTCGGCACTTGATTGAAATAGTTTGTTAAAATAAAAATCCAAACCTTACAATTTGCCAAATTTACTCCATTTTTTGTGCCTCCATTTTTAATTTTCTAATAACAAAAATTCTAGAACTTATATGCCAAAATAAAACTGTTAGATGTGATCCATGTTATTTTTCTCTACATGTATATAAGAAATTATCGCTTTCGGTTTTGTTTTTATGCGAATCAATAAGTTGAAAAACCAACATCCAGAAATTATTCACATCAATATCTAACGGTTTTATTTTGACATTTAAGTTTTAAATTTTGAGTTATTAAAGTTTTATAAATGGAGGCATGATGGAGGCACAAAAATGGAGCCATTTGAATCCTCTTCTAATAATTAACTGTTTTCCAAATTGTTACCAACTAAAATATTGAAGAATTTTGGCATGGTTTACTTGTCCTCGGACCAAACATGAGTTAGACAACCTGCCTAGTTAATAGATTGGGACTTCTTAAACTGCTCACAGATCTGGTTGATTCTGACTCAACTTAACCTTTAAATAAAAAATTGCATGTCTTTGCATTTGTAAATTGTATTATGCTCACAAAGTGCACCCAATTGTAAATGTTGGGTATGATATTCTAATTTGACAAAACATTACATAAAAATGGAATCCTAGAAAAAAGTGAAAAACAGACACAATAGATATCTGACTTTAATTAACAACTGCACCAATACAGGTGAGAAACACTCGTACTGTAAATTGTAAATGTTGGGTATGATATTCTAATTTGACAAAACATTACATAAAAATGGAATCCTAGAAAAAAGTGAAAAACAGACACAATAGATATCTGACTTTAATTAACAACTGCACCAATACAGGTGAGAAACACTCGTACTGTAAATCGAACGGGTCAACCAACAGGATACAAACTGGTGCCAGGCTCAAACTGCTTGCCCCTGGCCGGTCCTGAGGCAAAATTTCTCCGAAGAGCTGCATTTTTAAAGCACAACCTTTGGGTCACACCTTACAGAAGAGATGAGATGTTTCCTGGCGGCGAGTTCCCCAACCAAAACCCTCGATTAAATGAAGGGTTGACCACTTGGGTCACCAAGGACAGGCCTTTGGAGGAAACCGACATCGTTCTTTGGTAATGTTTACAACATAATGTGTTTGTCCAATCATCAAATTTTTATTTTCCATTGTATGAGTGAGGCTATGGTACTATGCATAGTGCAGATTGGTCCATACTACGGATCAACATTTTCATTTTCAAAGTTTAAATAGTCGATATGAACAGTTCAACGTGATTTCCATATGAAAATGTACTTCCAGACTTAACTTTTGCATTTTTTTTTTAATTTTACTATTTTTTTATAGGTAGAAATTCAAACTTTTGAACGGTCTTGAATATTTAGATCAAGTGATTTTCTACCTATCTATAAAAATAGTAAAACAATTCTAAAAGATGTAAAATTTTATCTGCAAGTACATTTTCATATGAAGATCATGTTGAACGGTTCAGATCGATAGTTTAGACTTTTGAAAATGGAGATACTGATCCATACGAACCAATATACAGTATGCACAGTACTGTAGCCTCACTCCCATTGTATTTAATTTTTCAAAATGCGATGGAACTCCAAAATCTGTTTATCTCTTAAATTTTTATATATTTGTCCATTTGGGACATTTACATGGCTTATGAGTATCAGTGGGCCTGAGTGGTAAATATGCTCCAACAGAGTGGCCCCTGCTGGGTTGCCGCTTTCGTTTTGTCAAGTCTCATTCCCTATTGATAAAATCTCAAACTTATATAAAAACGAGAATAAGCAAAGAAAAGAAATTAAAGTACTCATACATGGTGAACCGTTTACGTTTAAGAGTAGATATCTAAAATTGTTATGCTTGGTCTACATGTTGTTTCCGGGGTAATTTTGTTTTCGTACTTCTTTACGTAGAGTATATTGCCTACTTCTTTTCATTTTTGAATTGATTATGTCATTTTTTTATTTCTAGGTATGTGTTTGGAATAACTCATATCCCAAGGTTAGAAGATTGGCCAGTCATGCCGGTTGAACGAATTGGCTTTATGTTAATGGTACCTTTTCTCTTTCTCTCTCTATATTTAATCTACCAATTTATATGGAGCAGGGGTTATTGACTTGTTATCTCACTTGGGGGCTTTTGTTGCTTGTATTTTTTTCTTTTTGATACCTTTTGTCCTTTCTAGGGGTTTCGATCTAGTGCTTTGCTCGAACTTTTTTTAATAAA
Organism: Carex myosuroides; assembly: GCA_028015225.1. Classification (NCBI taxonomy): domain Eukaryota; kingdom Viridiplantae; phylum Streptophyta; class Magnoliopsida; order Poales; family Cyperaceae; genus Carex; species Carex myosuroides. The sequence goes on from CM051477.1 coordinate 14,218,210, forward strand.
GGGTAAAATGGGTACATCATAAAAATGATATTTATATATGTTATTTGAGAGATGGAATAATTTATCTTGGTGAAGTGTAGCTTTATTTGTGTTCATGTATAACCCAAGTAATAACTTGATTTTGTTATTGGAGTGCAGCCACACGGATTCTTCAATTGCTCGCCGGCAGTTGACGTGCCTCCGAGTGCTGGAGATATAGAGGCCAAGGAAAACACCGTTGCAAAATTGATTCCAAATAGTCTGCTTGCTAAGCTCTAATGCGAATAAATAAATAAATAAATAAATGAAACTGTGATTGTTGTTGTGTTGAAACAAAGAATTCGGGATAAACTCGTGACTGTGTACAAAACTACAAGCTACTAGAACTTTGTCTCTTTGGTAACAAACTTCTATTTGAATTGATTTTGGAATTAAATCGCGTATTTTTCTTTTGCTTTAGCTACCGAAATTTCTCATTTGTTCTGTAAAGTTGAGTGAGGCTATGGTACTCCGTAAATTTCGGGTCGGTCCATGCTATGGTTCATATTTTTGTTTCTAAAGTCCAAACAGTATGAAAATGTATATGAGACTAAATTTTACAACTTTTATAGTTTTTTTTAGATAAGTAGAAAATTACTTGGATCTAAAAATTCTGAACCATCTGAAAGAAATAATGTTCTACCAAAAAAAATTTGTAAAAAATATAATATTGTCTCTTACTACATTTTCTTAATATAAAAAATGCTACATTTTCATATGAAGATATGAAAACATAGTACGGAGTACGGACCAACAACAAGTATTATTGTTGTTGATAATTTCCTTTTAAACGAGAGAAAATAATGTTTTTATTTCTTTGAAAAGATAAAGTGAAAAGTCTGGTTTTGGTCCTAAACTATCCGATTTGGTTTAATTGGGTTTATGAACTATTTTTTTTGGGGTTCAATCAGCCCCTTATGTTACTGAGATGTTAATATTTGCTCATGATGTGCATGAAATCTGCCAATTGTTATTTTATTAACTAGCAATCTTATTTCGTTGCTTTATTTAATATTATAGCTACATTTCTACTGCACATTTATCCACACACACATCATGAAAATATTTAAAGACTAGACCGAGCAAGTGTCGACGAATTAGTTAATATTTTCTGAGACAGATACGAGATGATTTGGATTAGATTATTTATTTATATTTTTAAAATATGACACATAATCATAATTAACATTTCAACAACGAAAGGGGTTGCTTAAATTAAAAAAAAAAATCAGAGACTTAATTGAACTAAACGAATAATTTAGAGACTAAAATTAAACCTTTCTCTTAAAAAAGGAAAACCAAAAAGCGAACCTTGAGGAGCTAGACTCAGACAAAAATGGAAAATATAATAAAAAAATAGAAAAATACGGTTACCATTCAAGTGCAGTTGATAAGATGAGAAAACAAGAGGACACCATATAATACTGTCTAGCATGCATGACAGTTCTATATATACATTGAAGTTTATACTTCATACATGCTTAAATGATACTTAAGAATGACACATAATTGATAATTCATTGGCAAGCAAACATGCATCATTTAGTTTATTCAGTGAACCTCGCCTGGTGGGCCCATAGGTTTTGCTAGACAAGACGCGGGCGCTAGGCTGAAGTAAGTAGTAATCAAAATCTAGTGTAACGAAATTGGCTCCAAACTTCCAACTGGGCGGTAGTTCACTTTATAGTTAGCTGCCGTGTGAGCTCCGCTTTCAAGACATGGTGGAAACACCCTTTCTCTTCTTGCTTAACACTTACAAGGTGTAAGTTGTTATTTGTAGTAATAGTTTGTTGTTGTCTTTCGACGAGCGCAGGAGGGGCAACTTTGCCCCAAACACGAGAGAAAAAGCGGGAGAGGAAGCATTCAACTTGTTTCCACTAGTTGAATACCCCTAGCCACGGGGCACCAGCGTCCCGAGGCGTCGAGTGAAGAAGGCAGGGGAACCTGCCAACTGAGATGAATTTAGACAAGAATATGAGTGAAAAAGGTGGAGGAGCAACATTCAACTTGGTTTATTTTATTTTAAAAAACCAAGTTGCGGCTTCAACGTCCAATGGTACCCGCTTTTTACCTTAGCTACGGGTTAGCTACGAGGACCGGACAAGTCATCGATTCATCAATTACAAGGAAACTCGGTGTATATCTATAAGAGCATCTACCTTAGTAATTTTATTTCAAATTCTAGGTGACAATTTTAGAGATATATGATAATTTCATAAAAATAGAAAGATTTTTTTAATGAAATTGTTTTCAAAATTAATTACATGAGATGATTATAGTAAATTCATACATAATTATAGTAAATTTGTATATAAAAAAAAAGGAAAACTCAATTATAGAATGTTCTGTAACGCAAATATTGATTGATATGGGATGATTACCATATTATCAAATGAAGTAACAAATCCATAAATAATTATGACAAGAGATCATTTCCAAAATCTGGTATCCTTTGCTTTACTCCTAGACATCCTCCAATTCCACTTCTAACTAACAAAACACCATCCCACATTCCATTGTTTCTATATTCTTCTCTCTGTAGTCTTTTATGTTGCAAGATGTGTGGGTTCAACCATAGTGACAAGTTTCGCGAATTATACCAGAATAATTTGTTTTTTTGGTGATAACGAACCAAACGCTGAATTATTCCCGAAAAATTCGCAAATTTTATGAATTTTTCCCGAATTTTACGAATTATTCGTGAATATTTCCCAGAACATTTTTTTTTTTGCTTCCTTGTAGGACTGAGATCTCTGATCCGGATAATTCCGAATCATTCTTGAATTATACCCGAATTATTCCCGAATCATGAATTTTTAACCTCGCCAAACCGAATCCGAATAATTCATTTATCACTATGGGTACAACTATCCATCTCTAGAGACAGAATCAAACACAGTTTGTTACAAAAATAACCGCCACAGAAAATCCTAACTAAAAGTCGGTGTTTTGTTAAACTTCCCTCTATATACACACAATCCTTCACGCGTTCTAAAACCATTCAATTTCAACAAACTCTTTCTCTTTTCCCTGTTTAATTTCACACAAAACCCTATTTCTCTCTGATTGTGAAGAGATCTACCATGGCTGACAGAGCTCTACTGCTGCTCCTGTTGTTGGGTCTGACGAGTTTTTGCACGGCGGCGGTGCTCAAAGTCGGAGACGACAAGGGATGGACGATTATGGGCAATGTAAATTACTCTGCTTGGGCTTCTACAAAGAAATTTAAAATTGGAGATGTTATCCGTAAGTTTAATAATATTTTAGAATTATTAATTTCTGTGGAATTCTTTGTTTGTTTGTGAAACATAATTTTTGTTATAATACTTGAAATTTTGTACTTTAATTGTTAATAAAAAGTTGCATGAGGTTTTATTTAATTTATAGAATGTTAGAGCAACTACATCTCTGATATTATGAGAGTTTCTAATCTGATGTGGCAGTTTCTAATTCAATTTTAGAGATGTGGGAGAGTTTTTTATTTAGAAACTATGCAGAAAAGTTTCTTATTAAAAAACTGTTTATAAACTCCATGCTGATCAAATAATTGACTCAAATTATTTTTTCTTTTTAATTTATTGCTGACATGGCTTAATAGAAACTCTAAAATTAATTTCAGAGATGTGAGAATTAGAAATTTTAGAGACCTTAATTTCTAAAAAGTAATTAACAGTTATTTAGAAACTCATTTGAGTTGCTCAATTACCAAAAAGAACTTTTGCTGGGATGTAGATGCTCTTAGTACCAAAAAGAATGCAGAACTTTTGCTCAATTTTTCTATTTTAATAATAGAAAAATGTTTGCTCATTCACCAAGCAAAGCAATGTTTTGCAATTTATGTATTAATTAATTGTAAGAGAAACTATTGTTGGATGTCATGATTCCAATAGCACGATGAAACTATTGTTGGATGTCATGATTGCATTTATGCATAATCTTCAGCATATATAGTACTCTCCTCTAGGATCATTTAATATTTTATGAATTTATATATGGTATAAAACATCTTTGATCTCTGTTGCAGTTTTTGAGTACAACAAAGACTACCACAATGTAATGCTGGTAACAAAGAAAGACTACAAGTCTTGCAATGCAACAAAACCTATTGCTACGTACAATTCCGGCAACGACTCAATCACCATAACCCGCGCCGGTCACAATTTTTTCCTGTGCGGTGTACCTGGACACTGCGCTGCAGGCCAGAAGGTCGATATCCGTGTCGAAAAGACGGCCAAGGCTGCCTCTTCTCCTCATTCTGCCCCTGTACCCAGCACCGGTTCCTCTTCTCCGAGTTCTGGTACTGACACAGGAGATGAAACTGGTACGGGTACTACAACAGTTGCGCCTTCTCCTAAACCCTCGAGCAGTTCGAGGTTTGTGCCGGCGTACCTGGGTTTTGGGGTGTCAGTATTGGCAATTATGGCATCTCTGGTTGTGTAATTTGTGGATGTAGTACTCTTGGATTTGCTATTAGACAGAGATTGATATTTTGTTATGTTTTGTTATTCTTTTTGTGTCTCTTTGCTTCTTGGATTATTTCTGGGGTGTCTTGATTTTTGAATTACAAAATGGGAATTGTTATTAATGATTCTTTTTGTTGCTTTATTCGAAATTAAGATAGCTTTGTTATAAGGAAGCTTATATGAGTACCCGCACTTTAGTACTCGCATTGTATTCGTACCTTAACTGTCATATTTTTGACGATCTGTGAGGAATTTTGCAAATTTAAAACCACGAACATCTTCTACATAATTTTCTCTTTCAAATGAGATCCATGATGACATACTTTCGGGCTCATTGTCACGCAAGTATTTATACCTATATTTGCAAGTATTTTTTTACATATGACACTGGATTACATCTGAAAATATTAATATCAAGTATTGTAAATATTTATACCTATAAGATCAATTATTTTTTGTAGAGGAAAGTTGATGCAGAGACTATTAGAGAATGTTGATGGGGAGATACGGGGTCCCTACTACTTCATTAGAGGAAGGTTGACGTGGGAACGATTAGGGGACTGAAAAAGGGGATGATCATATCAAGTTACGCATGTAAGTATTTATATCTTATTTTGCAAGTATTAATATTTTATGTTCCAAGTATTTATACCTATGAAGGTTGACGTGGAGATGAGTGTGGAGACTGAAAAATGGTGACCATATAATTAGTGGGGACCATAATACAACCTTCCTCTAATTAGTGGGGACCGTAGTACAACTTTCCTCTATTGTTGTTGCGGGTACAATGCGGATACTGGAGTGGGAGGATTGAAATAATTATTCTGTTATAAAGCAACAAATGCAGCCAAACTTAATCTAATATGATTTTCATTTCGAAACTTCGGTTAAAAAAATATGTATAAATTGAGAAATTTGACCCTTATTTTTTTTTTTAATATGCAAGGCATTTTTTCCTCTAATAACTTGCATTTATTTTAAAAATGATATATCAGTTGCAAGTTATTAGAGGAAACATTTATTGAGAAATTTCATTTTTAAAAAATATATATTATTTCATTTCGAACATTCATTGACAACTGTAAATAATAATTATAATTTTAAATCTGACACTATCATGTAATCAACGCTACATGCACATTATATAAATTAAAAATAATTAAATTAATTATCAGTTTGATCGTTTATCAAATGAAATAATATATATTTTTGACATTTAAATTGCACGAAATTAATACACAACCAATCTATATAAAAACGACACGTCTATAATTTTTTTTTCTTCTAATTTAAAATTTATTTAACATAATTAACCTTTCTAAAATAAGATGGATATCTCTAGCGCGTCCTGGCAAACCAGTAAAGCGAAGTGAAAGAGGCACGTAGCCGCTTTACCAATGTCTTTTTTATATCTAGAGACGGACCAGAAAGGAATCCCCCAACCGACACCCGACCTTAACATAACCCCAAGCCAAGGCGATAAATCCGATTTATCGGCTTGGCTGGTCCCAACCCGTAGCTAAGGTAAAAACGGGAGGCATTGGGTGAAATGAAATTAAAGTTTTATACTTGAATAGTGGAATTACTTCTTTGCACGCTTACTACTCTCTTAGTAAATAGAATAATCAATTATTATACCGATTTGAAAGTGGATATAATCGGGCGTGTAGTCTCAGTTTGGAGATGGAATTGCACGTGTTTATGGATTGAACTTAAAATTAAACAGTTGTCAATAAATCCTGACACTTCTTTTGAAATGAAATCTACTACTGTTACTCCAGAAAATTAGAATAATGTTTTTTATGATGCAAGAAATAATGGCAACAATTATCTACAGAGACTGTCATCTTTCTATGCTCTCGGAGGAAGTCGGAATTCTCGAACAATTTGCAATATAGGCTATGAACTCGGAGTTTTCTCATTTTCAATCTCTTATCCATTTACTTGTTCATGGTAATATGAATTAGAGTGAAGATACGATACTATGCATAGCACATTAATCGGTACTATGAGAATGTTGTGTACTATGGATCATCAATATCTCCAATTTTTAAGTTCAAACAATTAATCTGAACCGTTCAACATTATTTTTATATGAAATGTATTTGTTGATTAAATTTTACATTTTTAGAACTTTTTACCATTCTTTTTAATATCTAGAAAAAACACTTGAATTAAAGATTCTAGAAGATACTGAGATGTACCGAGATCCTTTAATAATAATAAAAAATTCTAAAACATTTTAAAGAGGTGATTTTCTACCTATTTTAAAAAAAAAGGAAAAAAAAAATCTCAAAAATGTAAAACTAAGTTTGGCCATTCATTTTCATATGAAAATCATGTTGACGGTTCATATTAACTACCTGAACTTGAAATCGAAAAATATTAATCCGTACTACAAACCAATCTGCTCAATACCAAGCAATTTATGGCCACCTAACGATCACAAGGTACCCAGGAAAAGTAAAATTTATCGAAACGGGGCAAAAGCATGTAACTGAGCATCAGACTGCACCAAACAACTTGCAGAACAAATTTATTGATCACATTAAAAGTCTCAAGGATAGTTAAACAAAATCAAGCATAATTTTTCTCAACAAACAAATTACAACACAACAGATAACAAATTTGATTCTTCTTAATACTTCTCTTTGCTCCTTGTTATGTCTCTGTAATATAGACAAATTTAGAAAAAAACTAAGAAGAGCCTTTTCTTATTCTGAGAATTTCATGTCTTATTTTTGTTTCTCAACTATCAAGATATTTAGTTATATCATGTGGAATTTTAATAGAAAGGATTTTGTTACAATAAAATAGTACCTTGAAACAAATCTACAGAGGCTTCCTGACGACAAAGAAATACATTGGTGTGAAGATCTCTTTCCTGGACAAATTTGAACATTAAGAGAAAAGAAAAAAAAATTATTAAAATACCGATTTAATGTTTTCCACATCTAGATTGCTGTTCTCTTATAAAGATGCTCAAACTAATGCCTCAATAATTGAGGAGAGTGGTGAATGACATATAGTGAAATGTTTTGAAGGAGCAGACTGCATATGTGATACTTTTTATTAAGTGAGGCTACAGTACTATACTACTATGCATAGCGCATAACGGTCCGTACAATGGCTCATATCTCCATTTTTCAAAGTCCAAATGGTCAACCGGAACCGCTCAGCATGATCTCCAAATGAAAATGAACTTAGTGACAAAATTTTATATTTTTTAAAATATTTTTACTATTTTTTTAGGTAGGTAGAAAATCCCTATTTTCAAAGGTCCAGAATCTTTAGATCAAGATTTTCCACTTTTCTAAAAAAATAATAAAAAAATTCTAAAATATGTAAAATTTGGTCTCCAATTATATTTTCATATAAAGATCATGTTGAACGGTTTGGATCAACTGTTTGGACTTTGAAAACAAAAATATGGGTTCATAGTACGGACCTATGTGCACTTTGCAAAGTACCATAACCTCACTCATTATTTTAGGTACCATAATAATTTCAATATTGTTTACAGAGTACATAAAATTATTTACTGGAACTATGAAGGATATGTACATTACAGAATCAAAGTTAAAGACTTACTTTCCTCCCTCTACAAGGCCCTCCGCTGCTTTCTCTAGAAAGGCTGAGACTCTTTGACTCCCTTCAGGTGCCAGCTTTAAATACTCCAATGTCTTCACCTGTAAACAAAAACAAACCAAAATTAATTTCAACTCCTTAAAATAACAAGAAAAAAAATTAAAAAATTTCAATATCCGCCAGATTATAATTCGAAGTAAGACAAAATAGATTAAGTGGCTTTGTACCAAAGTGCGAGTACAGAGGCGGCCGATAGCAGTCAAGCGAAAACTAGAAAGAGAAAAGTAGCTTGGATCCAATGGCAAGTACCAAGGCATAGGAGAATCTTCTGCTAGATCCTTCTCCCAAACAACCTTTAACCAAATAAAAAATAATTACATAAAAAATTAGAACACTTTTCATATGATTTATCTTTGTGTGCAATTTAACAGAAAAACCCAAAGCATACACCAAGGACATGGCATGATGAGGGGCAAGCCGCTGAGTATTTTATGGGCCGGGACATCAAAAGGAAGAAGGAAAGCAGGTCGATGAAGTCCAGGAAATAAAATTTGTGTTTCTCGAGAACTTTCTATTTTGGCTGGAAATTATTTTTCCGCCCCGAAAAATAGTGTTTTCGGCCTAAGCAGTAAACTTTCAGTAAAATTCATTTCTCATAAACTTTCTGTTTTGACCGAAAATTGTTTTCTCCGGCCGAAATATATGTTTTCGGCTAAGACATGAAGGGATGCGGATTTCTTATTTGCATTTTCGGTTATTCTGAACCAAGCCATCCCTATAAAGGATGCCCGTATGATCTAAGAATTAAAAAACTTGTATCTCTCTTTTGAGTGTGCTTACAAAAGCGGGTATTCTCGCTACTTGCTGCATCATGGCAGTTTAAGACTCATGTAAGCCTCAAGAAAATAAACTCCAAAATGCCATAAAAAGGAGAACAAAAAAGGAACAAGTATAATCTAGTACTCAGTTCTTGCTAGCGGGCTAACCTCAAATCCAGCATCAATGGCAGCTTGAAGGCACTGTTTAGTGCTTCTGATATCAGGAAGGCCGTTACCAAGTTCAATCTCAGCCTTTATCCTTTGGTGTACTGGGTTTATTGCATCATAATGGTCGGTTACGCACCACTCATAGGCTGCAAAGCATTGGCCCGGCTTCAACACACGGTATATCTCCTTGTAGCAACCCACCTACAAACAAAAGTTTAGTTGATATTACACGATACTGTACAATTGTTTTACTATAAAAAACCAAAGTAATTCAAAAATTCAACCAAACTGATCCATTTAAACCGAACCATTTAATACAAAAATTGTCGGCTCAGTTGAAAACCAAATAAACCGGAACCGATGGACACCCCCAATGACTGGAGCAGAAGCACTTCCCTGTGATTATTATTTTTCTTTCTTGCATTCTGGTACACCGGTCATAGAATTTTACATGAGATTCAAATACCTGGCATGATACATTTCAAATGATGCTGGTTCAAGCATGTACCATGCTAGTGGTTAGTGCATAAATTTCTCATTTTATATCATGTTGCCCAATACAGTTATAAACATTTAGAACTAACATGACACTAAAATTATCACCTTTTGTTCGTAAATATCAACATATTTTTAATTCATTTATAACTCACTTAGGGTCAATAAAAACTACTTTCTCAAGCATCTAATTCTCTGGAAAGGATAAAATTCAGGTCTCTCGCAAGCAACCTATTTCTCATTTTTTTCAATGATTTTCAAATCAGGGTCTAGACAAGAACTGTAACATAAGTGCTTTTTAAAATTAAAAAATTGCTTGTGTGCAAAATGGGAGAGATGATAGAAACAATGTTTTTACCGCATCGGGTGCATGGCATGTGGCCTCTATTGCATAAACTGCATCATAGGTGTTGTCATCGAATGGCATGTTCATGAAATCTGCCTGAAAAAGTGAAAAAAAAAAGAACAAATATTTAGAGATGTACACAACTATATAATTACAAACTTTTGAGCATTGCACTAGATGAATTTTGAAAATTCACTTTGCGAATCTTCATAACAGTATAAAGGAAAAATTATACACAGCAAAACTTGTACCTTAACAAAGTCACAAGTTTGACCCAGCCCAACAGATTTATTCAGTTCCTGTTTCACAATAGATATAAAATTCCATGTTAACCGATACTTTACAAGGCAAAAAAAGAAAAGAAAAGGAAAATGTTTAGTAAAGGAAACATAAAACATACCTTGCCCCTCGAAATTTGGTATTCATTATTGTTCAGTCCACTAACTGATGCACCACTGCAATAAATTTTAAACTTCAGAAATGTGACAATAATACAGCAAGAACCGTTATTACGTAAACCATATACTGTTAAAAGAAACATATAGCAAAATATTGTGGCAAAAAGTAGAAAAAACAGATGTCAGTCTTAAATAAATAAATAAAAGATTAATTCTGTGTTTCCCCTCTACTATACCGCATGCGTGTCTAATCAATCACTTAAGATTCAGGAACTTATAGTTTTATACCTGAATCTTGCAATCTCTCTAAGTGGGCCTCCAATGCCGCATCCCACATCCAAGGCCTAGATATGAAATCATAATAGCAGATCATTATTTATTTGTTCCCATGGAATCAAAATGAAATTTAAACAGTTAATGTCAACAAGGAATAAATTATATAATTAATATACCTTCATTCCTGATTTTAATCCTAGGTGTAGTGCAAGAAAGTGTTCATGCCTTTTTATGCTCTCACGCAGAGATTCACCTTTCCATCTAACATAAATCAAAGCATATAAGTTAGCACACTCTACTATGTCACGGGGCTAACAGTACAGCAAAAAAATTTGAAGAGAAGAAGATTATGAGGTTTTCTTTTATTATTTTGTCATTTTTTCGCAAATCATATAGCAGATCTTAATAATTTTCTTAGTACCCAGCTGATGAAAACTAAGAAACTGACATCTATGGTCTTATGTTGCTTTTTCATTCAATTTGGGATTAAGGAAAGGAGTTAGAAAATTGTCAAAATTTACAGGGGTATAACTTCTCCACAAAAATATAAAATGTAGGGTGGTATTTGTACATATCTGAAAATATATCAGTACCAGCAGCATATATGATAAATTGTTAGAATTTTATGGTTTCAATAAAGAGAACATAGTTATGACCTGTGAGCAAAGTGGAAGGATTCACCCCAGCCATACTCATAGAAGCTGGTTGCAAGATCATAATACTTGTTAACCTAACAATTAAAAAAAAAAAAATGAGATAGATATGACTTACCCAAGGATTCAAGTTCCAAGAAAGATTACAGTTATAAAAATAAACCAAGTATATTAAGACTTCGTTGGTTGATTTATCGTGGCTACATGTTTGTTAAGAAATGTTTTTGTTAACTTTTATCATTAGAAATTAATCTAAATCTCGGTTGACACAGGAGCCAATTACAGCAATTCGATAGCCATTTTAATAAAAAATAAAAAGTCGGAAAAAATCACCATGTCAGCGTAGTTGGATTTTCTTGCTTCCTCATCACCTCCATAGCAAGTATGATACTTCTCATATCTAGAAGTACAGTACACAAACTCAGAATTTACTATAGCTTCATAATTTCCAGAACAATATTAACTTATCCATGACAACAAAAGTATATATAAAAACAAACTAAAACCCTTATATTAAAACATGTATGCAGAAATTTTACAGTACACAAATCAAAGGTGCATATATTTTATTTTGTGCCTTGATTGGAAACAAATATGTTATTTTCTTTTCTTTTTTTGGTTAAAGGCTAGATTGTCTAAATTAAGTGGCTTGTTCCTGCAAATAGTAAGAAGAGCACGTGTATTCATGCAAATCAGCAAACAAAGGTTTTTTAACTTTACTAATCTATCAATAAACAAAGAATATCCAAGTATATTAAAAGTTGGAATGCAAGTGCTCCCTACAAACTTTACTCTCTCAAAATGTTTTGAAAAATAAAAAAATCATCACGCAAAAAAAAAAAAAATCAAAGATAAGAGAAGAAAATAAGTAATTTACTGTTCAGCAGCTGATTTAACGTCGTCCTTAGAAATTTTTCCTCCTAGACCCGAAGCAAGATCCATAGTCCCTGACTTTGACATTGACAATGTCTGATTGTTCTGCGCAGATTCCAACAAATCAAATTGTTTATAACAATAAAATAGTCTAATTTCTTAATTTTTTTTATGGGTCAAACAGTCTGTAATAGCAATCAAACAACAGGTCAATGGCACCTTTAAACAAATAATGCAGGATTGACAAATAAACCACTGACACTGAGAGTGAACTAAATCGAGGAACAACAGTATCAATGCGGAGATGAAGGTGGACCAGCGGGGCACAAGCCACCCCCTCCCCCACCCCCAAACTATATTGTTTGCAATAATTGCAAAGCTCCTTACTAAAACTTAGGATCCTTCTACCATAGCAGGCAATAGGCACTCCATTGTTGCGTTGCTACCATGGTTTGTAAAATCTATCTATCGGCAGCCCACAATCTGATCCGACAGTTGTGCGATTTTCCAAATCGACTGGAAAAAAGCGTTTCGGATGAGATACGCTTGAATTGGAAGAGACTCACATTATGTCCGAGTTACGCCGATTCTTCAAAGGCAAATCCGATCGATTGATGATCGGAAGAAATATTTGGCGATAGTATGAAGTGAATTTCGTTAAATAAGGAGAAAGATGAGAGAGAGAGAGAGAGAGAGAGAGAGCTTACAAGTTACAAGAGAAATGGAGATTGTTGAAATTATGTCTGGGGTTTTGGCTGTGAATCACAGACAAAAGCAAGAGAAAGACACCTGTAGTGTTTTTGTTATTTAAAGCCCGTAGGCGAAGTGGTGCATATCCCCTGCAGTACTACGGGGATAACATAAGCTCCCCAGCCGAGCAATTGGAAATTTGAGCCAAGGGGTCCACATTGAAATTCGTGCCAGATTAAAGGAACGGTTCAGATATCATTATACCCCATGCGGTACCCGACTGGATTGAACCGGATCTGTAGTAGGTTGGTTAGGCAGAGAGAGAGAGAGATTGAACCGAGTCGGAGAAAAATACAAAGAGCAGAGGCATGTGGTGGTACAGAGGCACGCTGCTCAGCTCTCCACTGGCACGATCCCTAGATTTTCTGTGGCGTACACAAATACAAGATATCATGTTATATAAACTAAGGACAATCCGGGGTAGGTACCATAGTGACATAATTTGCGTATTATAAGCGTATAATTTGTGTATAATTTGTTTTTTCGACGTAACTGAACTGAACTCCGAATAAAACGCAGAAAAACGTATAATATGTTTTATTCGCGAATAAAACGCGAGTAGACGAATTATTCGCGATAAAAACGCGAAATTTTTTTTTGAAATTTTTTTGAAATTTTTTTTTTTTTTTGCTTCCTTGTTGTACCGAATCATTCCCGAATTATACCCGAATTATACTCGAATCACGAATTTTTGACCTCGCCAAACTGAACCCGAACTTTTGATTTGTCACTATGGTAGGTACTAGATAGTAGGTACCATAGTAACAGGATCCGGATGTTTTTGAGACTCCAGCGGATCAATCAGCGTTTTAAACACTGATTCGCGAATTAAACACTCCGTTTGAGAATTACTCGCAAATTTTACAACTTCTACGTATTAATCGCATTTTGTTCGGAAAAATTTGTCACTCCGTCGTTTATCTTTCTAAATCCTAATTTGTTTTCTGACTTCGCTGAATTCTTTCCCTCCGTCATTTCTCTTCCCCTCAAAAATCTAGTTTTTGAAATCTACAACTCTATGAGTGATTAATTCTTCTCTAACTTTGATTGAAAATTTACTGTTAAGCGGTAACATCTGTCTTTTCCTTTTAATTCTTTCTATTTCAGATAAAACTAAGATATTTGATTGACTAAAATCGATTCCATCAAGAGTATCACTACACGAACCTAAATCTCCACACTGTTAATAGGATAAGTTATATCTAGCTTGTGATTGTATTTAAAATAATTGCACAACTGATCTGATGTTGCCAACTTGCCATCCAATTATGCATTTGTTCTTTTTCTTTGATACCCCGCTATTTTTACAAGGACCCAAATTTACCTACTGTCAATCATAGTGACAAATCAATGATTCGGAAAAGGTTCGACAAGGTCAAAATTTCGTAATTCAGAAATATTTCAGGTATAATTCAGGAATAATTTGTTTTTGTACAAACCAAATAATATATTAAAATACTGAAGTTGTGAAAAGCAAAAAAAAATGAGATTGTTTTATTCATTTTAATTTTTTTGTTAGTGTAAAAATAGAAAATTTAACATAGGCATGTTTATTTAGTTCTACTGTATGAGTTCTATCAATTTCATGATTTAAATTAACAGAATCAGTAAACAGTAAGCAAGAATGGGTACTAGTAACAGAAAACAGTATGCATACAAGTATATAACAAGTAAATAAATATATTAGGACACATTTGATTCGTTACATCTTCCAAAAGTTAGCTAATTCCATAAGCTGATCTAAATAGAAGTCAAAAAAAATAGTTATAACTTTCAAGTTTTAACTAGAATCTTCTCAAAAGTAATCTAAACTTTTATAATCAAAATTAAAAACTTCTAAATATTACACTAAATTATCTAAATTAAATGTTGATTCATTCAAGATTGCGTAATTTGAGACTTCATCCGCCTCAGATCCACTATCTCCTTCATTTTCCTCTCTTGCAATTTCAAAGTCACCTTCATACGTATGAATTTTTGCAAGGTTAATTGGAACTAAGTCGGCTTTCTCTTAAGCAGTCATAGCATGTTTGAAGTGATTGTTCATCCTCACATAAACAAGATCTTGTCATTTTTCTGGTTCCATCCGTTTCCGCTTCTTAGTATGAGCTGCCTCAAGAGCACTCCAATTCCTCTCACATGCTGAAGAACTTATAGGCTGACTCAGTACTTTGATGGCCAATTTTTGTAGTATAGGGGACTACACCACCCCACATATCCAACCATATCCCTGCTCCAAAATATTCATAAACAAAATAATGAGAAATGTATAATGCACATGAACTTGTAAGCTAAAACAACACATTAAAGAAGTAATTATCAATTAAGACTAAAAAGCTTACTTGGATCAGATATGTGAAGAGAATTGATTGTCATGGGACTGAAAATGCTAGCATCCAAAGAATGATAATCCTTCAACTCTTTCATTATTGCAACTTGTGCCTCTTCTGAAGGTGGAAGCTTTTTAATTACATTTTTCAAGCCTTCTTTCACCTCTCTATTCATCTTTACCAATCCATCATAGAACAAATGATGGTTTAAGTAGGTTGCTGCTGCATATAAATTACATTTGAGAGATTTATTGTACTTGTCTTCTATGACATTAATGAAGGGTGAATATTTCTCAGCTTCATAATTAAAGAACTTCTTAATTTCTTTTTTTGCAAGTTTAATTGCAAAATAAATGTAACCTGAAGATGAACCATCACCATCAGCCAACCTTAAAACCTTCACGAGAGGCTCCATGGCACGAAGAAGGTATCTCCCAAATTCCCAAAATGACTTTTGTTCTATGATTGCTTTAATTTCAAGACCTTATTTGCTTTTACATAGAGCTAAACCCCGCCATTCGGGTGAAACAACCATGTATCAAAGTGCTTCCTCTTCTCTCAATATAGACTGCAGACACAAAAAAGTTTGTTGCAAATCTAGTTACCCCAGGCTTTTTCAATTCTCTACCATTGGTCTTTGCTTTAAACATGTATGTAATATGTTGGTGCTTATAAACAAGCCGAACAAGTTTTCTTGCACACTCTAACACTGAACATACTCCATTGATCCCATCAATCTCCTTGAAAATGAGGTTAAGACAGTGCGCAGCACAATTCACCCAAAATATGGTAGGATATTTCTCCTCAATCATCCTACCAGTAGATATATAGTTTGAAGCATTATCGGAGACAAACTGCACTACCTTTTCTGCTCCAATATCATCTATCACAGCTGATATGAACTTGAAAATATATTGAGCATCCTTTTTATTTCCAACAGTACAAAGAGACTTGAGAAACACAACCCCATTGGGAGAACTCGCCAATAATTCAAGTACGGCCTATTCTTAGAGTCGGTCCATGAATCAGACATGATAGTGACCCCAGATGTACTCCAGACTCTTTAATAGACTGAACATAGAGGTGACTTCATCTTTCAATTCTGCCAATAATTTTGTTCGAGCTAACCACTAGTAGGTGGTTCGTAACCAGGTCCAGCTCGAGCAATGGCCCTGACAGCTTCTTGAAAGTCAGGAGACCTCAACTAAAAATAATAAACCAAAAGACCACAAATTTGTGAGAATTCGAAATTTATCCGGGTCGCAACGTGAAATGGTGGACCCCAAAGACTGGAGCCGCCATTTGTTGTTGTAGCCCCGCAAAAGCAAAAAAAATTCAATTGTTTAATAATTTTCAAAAATAGAAAGAACAACTAATAATTTGAATATATAAGAAAGAACATCAAACAAAATAGATAAAACATCTTATAATTTAGATGTACTATAAGGACTCCGAAACATTTTTTAGGTAGGATTTTTCCCGACTGTAAAAAAAATTAACCAATTTCTTAGCGTGTTACTGGAAATTAACCAATTTCTAATGTACTCTATCTATTTTGAATTTTTTTTTTTGCCATCATTCGAAATGTCAAATATTTTTTTTTTTCAAAAATAGATGGAGTATCTTACAATTTGAATGTACTAGAAGGACAACAATAATTTTTTTATATATCTAGAATTGACTTTTGAACCAGGATCAATAATTCAGATCCAAAACATTTTTATTTTTTCCAGTAACACGCCAAGAAATAGTTTAATTTTTTTTTACAGCCGGAAAAAATCTTACCTAAAAAATGTTTCGGAGTCCTTCTAGTACATCTAAATTATTAGATGTTTTATCTATTTTGTTTGATGTTCTTCTAACATATTAAAATTATTATTTGTTCTTTATATTGTTGAAAACTATTAAACAAATCTATAAAAATTTGCCGAAACAATTGAATTTTTTTGGTTTTTGCAGGGCCGCAATGACAAAGGGCGGCTCCAGTCTTTGGGGTCCGCCATTTCACGTTGCGGCCCGGATAAATCTCGAATTCTCACAAATCTATGGTCTTTTGGTTTTTTTTTGTGAGGGGTATATTTAAAAATTTCGGAATCATCTGCAAGTCAAATTTTTTATGTAACTGTTAAAATTATCTATAAAATGGAAAATTAGTTTATAAATTTTTTTTTAAACATTAACTAATAGTTTAAACCCGTTAGTATAATATGTTGAGAAAATTGTGAGTGTCTCTATTTCTTGAAAAAAAAAAGAAGAAGACAAAATATGGTATTTATTTTGAAGTTGTTGAAATTTGTCTTCTTTTCTAATATCCAAAATTACCTCCTCGAATTCATCTCCTCTACAATTATATACATTTTATTTTTCTCAGATAAATTTAATCATCTCCTCTACAATTATATAAATTCTGACCCGCTATATACGGCAAATTTATAGTATTGTGCCTGTAGTGTTGGGTGGTTATCCTTTGTCATGGCGTTGTATTGACTGTAAAAATAAACAATTCGCAACTGTGAGAGCAAAGCGATGTATATTTTTAAATTAATCAACAACTCTCAAATTACAGTCTTCACATCCTCATGTGATGGTCCCATGTCTCAAAACAGAAGTCTATTAATTTGCTTGAGAAGCAAATATTTAATTAATGATTTGCACTTCATACAGGCAAACAAATATTCTTCTCTTTTATTGGTGATGGTGTGCTCAATGATGATTGATGAGGAATCCGTATCACCTCAGGTATCTGAGGTGCAAGCGGCAAATTTAGACCGTTTTTTTTTAAATTGGCACAAATCTCAAAGCATATCCCCTACAGTTACAATGAGGACCTGGTCGGCAACCTATTTTTCTGTAGGAATTTAGTGGGTATGGGACTATGGGCTGGAGGGGAAATCTCACCCATGAAGCTGTTCGCCGAGATTTTTATTAATATCCAAAGTTTAATAGAAATTAATATTTATGCTCAGAATTCTGGATTTTCGCCAAAAATGTCCAAGCCGGCCATTTTATGGCCGGTTTACTCTCCCCGTAAGCCGGCCATAAAATGGCCGGCTTACTCTTTTTTTTTTTTTTTTTTTAAGTGAGTGATTAGAAAGAGACAAATCAAATTTGAGTAATCAATTTGTGACAAATGACAAAGTTTAGTGACCTCCAGCGAAATTTACCCCAAAAAATAATGGCAACAATTATCTACAGAGACTATCATCTTTCTATGCTCTCGGAAGTCGGAATTCTCGAACAATTTGCAATATAGGCTATGAACTCGGAGTTTTCTCATTTTCAATCTCTTATCCATTTACTTTTTCATGGTAATATGAATTAGAGTGAGGATACGATACTATGCATAGCACATTAATTGGTACTATAAGAATGCTGTGTACTATGGATCATCAATATCTCCAATTTTAAAGTTCAAACAATTAATCTGAACCGTTCAACATTATTTTTATATGAAAATGTATTTGTTGATTAAATTTTACATTTTTAGAACTTTTTACCATTCTTTTTAATATCTAGAAAAAACACTTGAATTAAAGATTCTAGAAGATACTGAGATGTACCGAGATCCTTTAATAATAATAAAAAATTCTAAAACATTTTAAAGAGGTGATTTTCTACCTATTTTAAAAAAAAAGAAAAAAAAAATCTCAAAAATGTAAAACTAAGTTTGGCCATTCATTTTCATATGAAAATCATGTTGACGGTTCATATTAACTACCTGAACTTGAAATCGAAAAATATTAATCCGTACTACAAACCAATCTGCTCAATACCAAGCAATTTATGGCCACCAAACGATCACAAGGTACCCAGGAAAAGTAAAATTTATCGAAACGGGGCAAAAGCATGTAACTGAGCATCAGACTGCACCAAACAACTTGCAGAACAAATTTATTGATCACATTAAAAGTCTCAAGGATAGTTAAACAAAATCAAGCATAATTTTTCTCAACAAACAAATTACAACACAACAGATAACAAATTTGATTCTTCTTAATACTTCTCTTTGCTCCTTGTTATGTCTCTGTAATATAGACAAATTAAAAAAAAAAAACTAAGAAGAGCTTTTTCTTATTCTAAGATTTCATGTCTTATTTTTGTTTCTCAACTCTCAAGATATTTAGTTATATTATGTGGAATTTTAATACAAAGGATTTTGTTACAATAAAATAGTACCTTGAAACAAATCTACAGAGGCTTCCTGACGACAAAGAAATACATTGGTGTGAAGATCTCTTTCCTGGACAAATTTGAACATTAAGAGAAAAGAAAAAAAAATTATTAAAAATACCGATTTAGTGTTTTCCACGTCTAGATTGCTGTTCTCTTATAAAGATGCTCAAACTAATGCCTCAATAATTGAGGAGAGTGGTGAATGACATATAGTGAAATGTTTTGAAGGAGCAGACTGCATATGTGATACTTTTTATTAAGTGAGGCTACAGTACTATACTACTATGCATAGCGCATAACGGTCCGTACAATGGCTCATATCTCCATTTTTCAAAGTCCAAATGGTCAACCGGAACCGCTCAGCATGATCTCCAAATGAAAATGAACTTAGTGACAAAATTTTATATTTTTTAAAATATTTTTACTATTTTTTTAGGTAGGTAGAAAATCCCTATTTTCAAAGGTCCAGAATCTTTAGATCAAGATTTTCCACTTTTCTAAAAAAATAATAAAAAAATTCTAAAATATGTAAAATTTGGTCTCCAATTATATTTTCATATAAAGATCATGTTGAACGGTTTGGATCAACTGTTTGGACTTTGAAAACAAAAATATGGGTTCATAGTACGGACCTATGTGCACTTTGCAAAGTACCATAACCTCACTCATTATTTTAGGTACCATAATAATTTCAATATTGTTTACAGAGTACATAAAATTATTTACTGGAACTATGAAGGATATGTACATTACAGAATCAAAGTTAAAGACTTACTTTCCTCCCTCTACAAGGCCCTCCGCTGCTTTCTCTAGAAAGGCTGAGACTCTTTGACTCCCTTCAGGTGCCAGCTTTAAATACTCCAATGTCTTCACCTGTAAACAAAAACAAACCAAAATTAATTTCAACTCCTTAAAATAACAAGAAAAAAAATTAAAAAATTTCAATATCCGCCAGATTATAATTCGAAGTAAGACAAAATAGATTAAGTGGCTTTGTACCAAAGTGCGAGTACAGAGGCGGCCGATAGCAGTCAAGCGAAAACTAGAAAGAGAAAAGTAGCTTGGATCCAATGGCAAGTACCAAGGCATAGGAGAATCTTCTGCTAGATCCTTCTCCCAAACAACCTTTAACCAAATAAAAAATAATTACATAAAAAATTAGAACACTTTTCATATGATTTATCTTTGTGTGCAATTTAACAGAAAAACCCAAAGCATACACCAAGGACATGGCATGATGAGGGGCAAGCCGCTGAGTATTTTATGGGCCGGGACATCAAAAGGAAGAAGGAAAGCAGGTCGATGAAGTCCAGGAAATAAAATTTGTGTTTCTCGAGAACTTTCTATTTTGGCTGGAAATTATTTTTCCGCCCCGAAAAATAGTGTTTTCGGCCTAAGCAGTAAACTTTCAGTAAAATTCATTTCTCATAAACTTTCTGTTTTGACCGAAAATTGTTTTCTCCGGCCGAAATATATGTTTTCGGCTAAGACATGAAGGGATGCGGATTTCTTATTTGCATTTTCGGTTATTCTGAACCAAGCCATCCCTATAAAGGATGCCCGTATGATCTAAGAATTAAAAAACTTGTATCTCTCTTTTGAGTGTGCTTACAAAAGCGGGTATTCTCGCTACTTGCTGCATCATGGCAGTTTAAGACTCATGTAAGCCTCAAGAAAATAAACTCCAAAATGCCATAAAAAGGAGAACAAAAAAGGAACAAGTATAATCTAGTACTCAGTTCTTGCTAGCGGGCTAACCTCAAATCCAGCATCAATGGCAGCTTGAAGGCACTGTTTAGTGCTTCTGATATCAGGAAGGCCGTTACCAAGTTCAATCTCAGCCTTTATCCTTTGGTGTACTGGGTTTATTGCATCATAATGGTCGGTTACGCACCACTCATAGGCTGCAAAGCATTGGCCCGGCTTCAACACACGGTATATCTCCTTGTAGCAACCCACCTACAAACAAAAGTTTAGTTGATATTACACGATACTGTACAATTGTTTTACTATAAAAAACCAAAGTAATTCAAAAATTCAACCAAACTGATCCATTTAAACCGAACCATTTAATACAAAAATTGTCGGCTCAGTTGAAAACCAAATAAACCGGAACCGATGGACACCCCCAATGACTGGAGCAGAAGCACTTCCCTGTGATTATTATTTTTCTTTCTTGCATTCTGGTACACCGGTCATAGAATTTTACATGAGATTCAAATACCTGGCATGATACATTTCAAATGATGCTGGTTCATGCATGTACCATGCTAGTGGTTAGTGCATAAATTTCTCATTTTATATCATGTTGCCCAATACAGTTATAAACATTTAGAACTAACATGACACTAAAATTATCACCTTTTGTTCGTAAATATCAACATATTTTTAATTCATTTATAACTCACTTAGGGTCAATAAAAACTACTTTCTCAAGCATCTAATTCTCTGGAAAGGATAAAATGCAGGTCTCTCGCAAGCAACCTATTTCTCATTTTTTTCAATGATTTTCAAATCAGGGTCTAGACAAGAACTGTAACATAAGTGCTTTTTAAAATTAAAAAGTGTGCAAAATGGGAGAGATGATAGAAACAATGTTTTTACCGCATCGGGTGCATGGCATGTGGCCTCTATTGCATAAACTGCATCATAGGTGTTGTCATCGAATGGCATGTTCATGAAATCTGCCTGAAAAAGTGAAAAAAAAAGAACAAATATTTAGAGATGTAAACAACTATATAATTACAAACTTTTGAGCATTGCACTAGACGAATTTTGAAAATTCACTTTGCGAATCTTCATAACAGTATAAAGGAAAAATTATACACAGCAAAACTTGTACCTTAACAAAGTCACAAGTTTGACCCAGACCAACAGATTTATTCAGTTCCTGTTTCACAATAGATATAAAATTCCAAGTTAACCGATACTTTACAAGGCAAAAAAAAAAGGAAAATGTTTAGTAAAGGAAACATAAAACATACCTTGCCCCTCGAAATTTGGTATTCATTATTGTTCAGTCCAGTAACTGATGCACCACTGCAATAAATTTTAAACTTCAGAAATGTGACAGTAATACAGCAAGAACCGTTATTACGTAAACCATAAACTGGTAAAAGAAACATATAGCAAAATATTGTGGCAAAAAGTAGAAAAAACAGATGTCAGTCTTAAATAAATAAATAAAAGATTAATTCTGTGTTTCCCCTCTACTATACCGCATGCGTGTCTAATCAATCACTTAAGATTCAGGAACTTATAGTTTTATACCTGAATCTTACAATCTCTCTAAGTGGGCCTCCAATGCCGCATCCCACATCCAAGGCCTACATATGAAATCATAATAGCAGATCATTATTTATTTGTTCCCATGGAATCAAAATGAAATTTAAACAGTTAATGTCAACAAGGAATAAATTATATAATTAATATACCTTCATTCCTGATTTTAATCCTAGGTGTAGTGCAAGAAAGTGTTCATGCCTTTTTATGCTCTCACGCAGAGATTCACCTTTCCATCTAACATAAATCAAAGCATATAAGTTAGCACACTCTACTATGTCACGGGGCTAACAGTACAGCAAAAAAATTTGAAGAGAAGAAGATTATGAGGTTTTCTTTTATTATTTTGTCATTTTTTCGCAAATCATATAGCAGATCTTAATAATTTTCTTAGTACCCAGCTGATGAAAACTAAGAAACTGACATCTATGGTCTTATGTTGCTTTTTCCTTCAATTTGGGATTAAGGAAAGGAGTTAGAAAATTGTCAAAATTTACAGGGGTATAACTTCTCCACAAAAATATAAAATGTAGGGTGGTATTTGTACATATCTGAAAATATATCAGTACCAGCAGCATATATGATAAATTGTTAGAATTTTATGGTTTCAATAAAGAGAACATAGTTATGACCTGTGAGCAAAGTGGAAGGATTCACCCCAGCCATACTCATAGAAGCTGGTTGCAAGATCATAATACTTGTTAACCTAACAATTAAAAAAAAAAAAATGAGATAGATATGACTTACCCAAGGATTCAAGTTCCAAGAAAGATTACAGTTATAAAAATAAACCAAGTATATTAAGACTTCGTTGGTTGATTTATCGTGGCTACATGTTTGTTAAGAAATGTTTTTGTTAACTTTTATCATTAGAAATTAATCTAAATCTCGGTTGACACAGGAGCCAATTACAGCAATTCGATAGCCATTTTAATAAAAAATAAAAAGTCGGAAAAAATCACCATGTCAGCGTAGTTGGATTTTCTTGCTTCCTCATCACCTCCATAGCAAGTATGATACTTCTCATATCTAGAAGTACAGTACACAAACTCAGAATTTACTATAGCTTCATAATTTCCAGAACAATATTAACTTATCCATGACAACAAAAGTATATATAAAAACAAACTAAAACCCTTATATTAAAACATGTATGCAGAAATTTTACAGTACACAAATCAAAGGTGCATATATTTTATTTTGTGCCTTGATTGGAAACAAATATGTTATTTTCTTTTCTTTTTTTGGTTAAAGGCTAGATTGTCTAAATTAAGTGGCTTGTTCCTGCAAATAGTAAGAAGAGCACGTGTATTCATGCAAATCAGCAAACAAAGGTTTTTTAACTTTACTAATCTATCAATAAACAAAGAATATCCAAGTATATTAAAAGTTGGAATGCAAGTGCTCCCTACAAACTTTACTCTCTCAAAATGTTTTGAAAAATAAAAAAATCATCACGCAAAAAAAAAAAAAATCAAAGATAAGAGAAGAAAATAAGTAATTTACTGTTCAGCAGCTGATTTAACGTCGTCCTTAGAAATTTTTCCTCCTAGACCCGAAGCAAGATCCATAGTCCCTGACTTTGACATTGACAATGTCTGATTGTTCTGCGCAGATTCCAACAAATCAAATTGTTTATAACAATAAAATAGTCTAATTTCTTAATTTTTTTTATGGGTCAAACAGTCTGTAATAGCAATCAAACAACAGGTCAATGGCACCTTTAAACAAATAATGCAGGATTGACAAATAAACCACTGACACTGAGAGTGAACTAAATCGAGGAACAACAGTATCAATGCGGAGATGAAGGTGGACCAGCGGGGCACAAGCCACCCCCTCCCCCACCCCCAAACTATATTGTTTGCAATAATTGCAAAGCTCCTTACTAAAACTTAGGATCCTTCTACCATAGCAGGCAATAGGCACTCCATTGTTGCGTTGCTACCATGGTTTGTAAAATCTATCTATCGGCAGCCCACAATCTGATCCGACAGTTGTGCGATTTTCCAAATCGACTGGAAAAAAGCGTTTCGGATGAGATACGCTTGAATTGGAAGAGACTCACATTATGTCCGAGTTACGCCGATTCTTCAAAGGCAAATCCGATCGATTGATGATCGGAAGAAATATTTGGCGATAGTATGAAGTGAATTTCGTTAAATAAGGAGAAAGATGAGAGAGAGAGAGAGAGAGAGAGAGAGAGCTTACAAGTTACAAGAGAAATGGAGATTGTTGAAATTATGTCTGGGGTTTTGGCTGTGAATCACAGACAAAAGCAAGAGAAAGACACCTGTAGTGTTTTTGTTATTTAAAGCCCGTAGGCGAAGTGGTGCATATCCCCTGCAGTACTACGGGGATAACATAAGCTCCCCAGCCGAGCAATTGGAAATTTGAGCCAAGGGGTCCACATTGAAATTCGTGCCAGATTAAAGGAACGGTTCAGATATCATTATACCCCATGCGGTACCCGACTGGATTGAACCGGATCTGTAGTAGGTTGGTTAGGCAGAGAGAGAGAGAGATTGAACCGAGTCGGAGAAAAATACAAAGAGCAGAGGCATGTGGTGGTACAGAGGCACGCTGCTCAGCTCTCCACTGGCACGATCCCTAGATTTTCTGTGGCGTACACAAATACAAGATATCATGTTATATAAACTAAGGACAATCCGGGGTAGGTACCATAGTGACATAATTTGCGTATTATAAGCGTATAATTTGTGTATAATTTGTTTTTTCGACGTAACTGAACTGAACTCCGAATAAAACGCAGAAAAACGTATAATATGTTTTATTCGCGAATAAAACGCGAGTAGACGAATTATTCGCGATAAAAACGCGAAATTTTTTTTTGAAATTTTTTTGAAATTTTTTTTTTTTTTTGCTTCCTTGTTGTACCGAATCATTCCCGAATTATACCCGAATTATACTCGAATCACGAATTTTTGACCTCGCCAAACTGAACCCGAACTTTTGATTTGTCACTATGGTAGGTACTAGATAGTAGGTACCATAGTAACAGGATCCGGATGTTTTTGAGACTCCAGCGGATCAATCAGCGTTTTAAACACTGATTCGCGAATTAAACACTCCGTTTGAGAATTACTCGCAAATTTTACAACTTCTACGTATTAATCGCATTTTGTTCGGAAAAATTTGTCACTCCGTCGTTTATCTTTCTAAATCCTAATTTGTTTTCTGACTTCGCTGAATTCTTTCCCTCCGTCATTTCTCTTCCCCTCAAAAATCTAGTTTTTGAAATCTACAACTCTATGAGTGATTAATTCTTCTCTAACTTTGATTGAAAATTTACTGTTAAGCGGTAACATCTGTCTTTTCCTTTTAATTCTTTCTATTTCAGATAAAACTAAGATATTTGATTGACTAAAATCGATTCCATCAAGAGTATCACTACACGAACCTAAATCTCCACACTGTTAATAGGATAAGTTATATCTAGCTTGTGATTGTATTTAAAATAATTGCACAACTGATCTGATGTTGCCAACTTGCCATCCAATTATGCATTTGTTCTTTTTCTTTGATACCCCGCTATTTTTACAAGGACCCAAATTTACCTACTGTCAATCATAGTGACAAATCAATGATTCGGAAAAGGTTCGACAAGGTCAAAATTTCGTAATTCAGAAATATTTCAGGTATAATTCAGGAATAATTTGTTTTTGTACAAACCAAATAATATATTAAAATACTGAAGTTGTGAAAAGCAAAAAAAAATGAGATTGTTTTATTCATTTTAATTTTTTTGTTAGTGTAAAAATAGAAAATTTAACATAGGCATGTTTATTTAGTTCTACTGTATGAGTTCTATCAATTTCATGATTTAAATTAACAGAATCAGTAAACAGTAAGCAAGAATGGGTACTAGTAACAGAAAACAGTATGCATACAAGTATATAACAAGTAAATAAATATATTAGGACACATTTGATTCGTTACATCTTCCAAAAGTTAGCTAATTCCATAAGCTGATCTAAATAGAAGTCAAAAAAAATAGTTATAACTTTCAAGTTTTAACTAGAATCTTCTCAAAAGTAATCTAAACTTTTATAATCAAAATTAAAAACTTCTAAATATTACACTAAATTATCTAAATTAAATGTTGATTCATTCAAGATTGCGTAATTTGAGACTTCATCCGCCTCAGATCCACTATCTCCTTCATTTTCCTCTCTTGCAATTTCAAAGTCACCTTCATACGTATGAATTTTTGCAAGGTTAATTGGAACTGAGTCGGCTTTCTCTTAAGCAGTCATAGCACGTCTGAAGTGATTGTTCATCCTGACATAAACAAGATCTTGTCATTTTTCTGGTTTCATCCGTTTCCGCTTCTTAGTATGAGCTGCCTCAAAAGCACTCCAATTCCTCTCATATGCTGAAGAACTTATAGGCTGACTCAGTACTTTGATGGCCAATTTTTGTAGTATAGGGACTGCACCACCCCACATATCCAACCATATCCCTGCTCCAAAATATTCATAAACAAAATAATGAGAAATGTATAAAGCACATGAACTTGTAAGCTAAAACAACACATTAAAGAAGTAATTATCAATTAAGACTTAAAAAGCTTACTTGGATCAGATATATGAAGAGAATTGATTGCCATGGGACTGAAAATGCTAGCATCCAAAGAATGATAATCCTTTAACTCTTTCATTATTGCAACGTGTGCCTCTTCTGAAGGTAGAAGCTTTTTAATTACATTTTCTAAACCTTCTTTCACCTCTCTATTCATCTTTACCAATCCATCATAGAACAAATGAGGGTTTAAGTAGGTTGTTGTTGCATACAAATTACATTTGAGAGATTTATTGTACCAGTCTTCTATGACATTAATGAAGGGTGAATATTTCTCAACTTCATAATTAAAGAACTCCTTAATTCCTTCTTTTGCAAGTTTAATTGCAAAAGAAATGTAACCTAAAGATGAACCATCACCATCAGCCAACCTTAAAACCTTCACGAGAGGCTCCATGGCATGAAGAAGGTCTCTCCCAAATTCCTAAAATAACTCTTGTTCTATGATCGCTTTAATTTCAATACCTTCTTTGCTTTTACATGGAGCTAAACCCCGCCATTCGGGTGAAACGACCATGTATCGAAGTGCTTCCTCTTCTCTCAATATAGACTGCAGACACAAAAAAGTTTGTTGCAAATCTAGTTACCCCAGGCTTTTTCAATTCTCTACCATCGGTCTTTGCTCTAAACATGTCTGTAACATGTTGGTGCTTATAAACAAACCGAACAAGTTTTCTTGCACACTCTAACACTGAACATACTCCACTGATCCCATCAATCTCCTTGAAAATGAGGTAAAGACAGTGCGCAACACAATTCACCCGAAATATGGTAGGATATTTCTCCTCAATCATCCTACCAGCTGATATATAGTTTGAAGCATTATCAGAGACAAACTGCACTACCTTTTCTGCTCCAATATCATCTATCACAGCTGATATGAACTTGAAAATATATTGAGCATCCTTTTTATTTCCAACAGTACAAAGAAACTTGAGAAACACAACCCCATTGGGAGAACTCGCCAATAGATTCAAGTACGGCCTATTCTTAGAGTCGGTCCATGAATCAGACATGATAGTGACCCCAGATGTACTCCAGACTCTTTAATAGACTGAACATAGAAAAACGTATAATATGTTTTATTCGCGAATAAAACGCGAGTAGACGAATTATTCGCGATAAAAACGCGAATTGTTTTTTTTGAAATTTTTTTGAAATTTTTTTTTTTTTTGCTTCCTTGTTGTACCGAATCATTCCCGAATTATACCCGAATTATACTCGAATCACGAATTTTTGACCTCGCCAAACTGAACCCGAACTTTTGATTTGTCACTATGGTAGGTACTAGATAGTAGGTACCATAGTAACAGGATCCGGACGTTTTTGAGACTCCAGCGGATCAATCAGCGTTTTAAACACTGATTCGCGAATTAAACACTCCGTTTGAGAATTACTCGCAAATTTTACAACTTCTACGTATTAATCGCATTTTGTTCGGAAAAATTCGTCACTCCGTCGTTTATCTTTCTAAATCCTAATTTGTTTTCTGACTTCGCTGAATTCTTTCCCTCCGTCATTTCTCTTCCCCTCAAAAATCTAGTTTTTGAAATCTACAACTCTATGAGTGATTAATTCTTCTCTAACTTTGATTGAAAATTTACTGTTAAGCGGTAACATCTGTCTTTTCCTTTTAATTCTTTCTATTTCAGATAAAACTAAGATATTTGATTGACCAAAATCGATTCCATCAATAGTATCACTACACGAACCCAAATCTCCACACTGTTAATAGGATAAGTTATATCTAGCTTGTGATTGTATTTAAAATAGTTGCACACTAATCTGATCTTGCCAACTTGCCATCCAATTATGCATTTGTTCTTTTTCTTTGATACCCCGCTATTTTTACAAGGACCCAAATTTACCTACTGTCAATCATAGTGACAAATCAATGATTCGGAAAAGGTTCGACAAGGTCAAAATTTCGTAATTCAGAAATATTTCAGGTATAATTCAGGAATAATTTGTTTTTGTACAAACCAAATAATATATTAAAATACTGAAGTTGTGAAAAGCAAAAAAAAATGAGATTGTTTTATTCATTTTAATTTTTTTGTTAGTGTAAAAATAGAAAATTTAACATAGGCATGTTTATTTAGTTCTACTGTATGAGTTCTATCAATTTCATGATTTAAATTAACAGAATCAGTAAACAGTAAGCAAGAATGGGTACTAGTAACAGAAAACAGTATGCATACAAGTATATAACAAGTAAATAAATATATTAGGACATATTTGATTCGTTACATCTTCCAAAAGTTAAGCTAATTCCATAAGCTGATCTAAATAGAAGTCCAAAAAATAGTTATAACTTTCAAGTTTTAACTAAAATCTTCTCAAAAGTAATTCTAAACTTTTATAATCAAAATTAAAAACTTCTAAATATTACACTAAATTATCTAAATTAAACGTTGATTCATTCAAGCTTGCATAATTTGAGACTTCATCCGCCTCAGATCCACTATCTCCTTCATTTTCCTCTCTTGCAATTACAAAGTCACCTTCATACGCATGAATTTTTGCAAGGTTAATTGGAACTGAGTCGGCTTTCTCTTAAGCAGTCATAGCACGTCTGAAGTGATTGTTCATCCTGACATAAACAAGATCTTGTCATTTTTCTGGTTTCATCTGTTTCCGCTTCTTAGTATGAGCTGCCTCAAAAGCACTCCAATTCCTCTCATATGCTGAAGAACTTATAGGTTGACTCAGTACTTTGATGGCCAATTTTTGTAGTATAGGGACTGCACCACCCCACATATCCAACCATATCCCTGCTCCAAAATATTCATAAACAAAATAATGAGAAATGTATAAAGCACATGAACTTGTAAGCTAAAACAACACATTAAAGAAGTAATTATCAATTAAGACTTAAAAAGCTTACTTGGATCAGATATATGAAGAGAATTGATTGCCATGGGACTGAAAATGCTAGCATCCAAAGAATGATAATCCTTTAACTCTTTCATTATTGCAACGTGTGCCTCTTCTGAAGGTAGAAGCTTTTTAATTACATTTTCTAAACCTTCTTTCACCTCTCTATTCATCTTTACCAATCCATCATAGAACAAATGAGGGTTTAAGTAGGTTGTTGTTGCATACAAATTACATTTGAGAGATTTATTGTACCAGTCTTCTATGACATTAATGAAGGGTGAATATTTCTCAACTTCATAATTAAAGGACTCCTTAATTCCTTCTTTTGCAAGTTTAATTGCAAAAGAAATGTAACCTAAAGATGAACCATCACCATCAGCCAACCTTAAAACCTTCACGAGAGGCTCCATGGCATGAAGAAGGTCTCTCCCAAATTCCTAAAATAACTCTTGTTCTATGATCGCTTTAATTTCAATACCTTCTTTGCTTTTACATGGAGCTAAACCCCGCCATTCGGGTGAAACGACCATGTATCGAAGTGCTTCCTCTTCTCTCAATATAGACTGCAGACACAAAAAAGTTTGTTTCAAATCTAGTTACCCCAGGCTTTTTCAATTCTCTACCATCGGTCTTTGCTCTAAACATGTCTGTAACATGTTGGTGCTTATAAACAAACCGAACAAGTTTTCTTGCACACTCTAACACTGAACATACTCCACTGATCCCATCAATCTCCTTGAAAATGAGGTAAAGACAGTGCGCAACACAATTCACCCGAAATATGGTAGGATATTTCTCCTCAATCATCCTACCAGCTGATATATAGTTTGAAGCATTATCAGAGACAAACTGCACTACCTTTTCTGCTCCAATATCATCTATCACAGCTGATATGAACTTGAAAATATATTGAGCATCCTTTTTATTTCCAACAGTACAAAGAAACTTGAGAAACACAACCCCATTGGGAGAACTCGCCAATAGATTCAAGTACGGCCTATTCTTAGAGTCGGTCCATGAATCAGACATGATAGTGACCCCAGATGTACTCCAGACTCTTTAATAGACTGAACATAGAAAAACGTATAATATGTTTTATTCGCGAATAAAACGCGAGTAGACGAATTATTCGCGATAAAAACGCGAATTGTTTTTTTTGAAATTTTTTTGAAATTTTTTTTTTTTTTGCTTCCTTGTTGTACCGAATCATTCCCGAATTATACCCGAATTATACTCGAATCACGAATTTTTGACCTCGCCAAACTGAACCCGAACTTTTGATTTGTCACTATGGTAGGTACTAGATAGTAGGTACCATAGTAACAGGATCCGGACGTTTTTGAGACTCCAGCGGATCAATCAGCGTTTTAAACACTGATTCGCGAATTAAACACTCCGTTTGAGAATTACTCGCAAATTTTACAACTTCTACGTATTAATCGCATTTTGTTCGGAAAAATTCGTCACTCCGTCGTTTATCTTTCTAAATCCTAATTTGTTTTCTGACTTCGCTGAATTCTTTCCCTCCGTCATTTCTCTTCCCCTCAAAAATCTAGTTTTTGAAATCTACAACTCTATGAGTGATTAATTCTTCTCTAACTTTGATTGAAAATTTACTGTTAAGCGGTAACATCTGTCTTTTCCTTTTAATTCTTTCTATTTCAGATAAAACTAAGATATTTGATTGACCAAAATCGATTCCATCAATAGTATCACTACACGAACCCAAATCTCCACACTGTTAATAGGATAAGTTATATCTAGCTTGTGATTGTATTTAAAATAGTTGCACACTAATCTGATCTTGCCAACTTGCCATCCAATTATGCATTTGTTCTTTTTCTTTGATACCCCGCTATTTTTACAAGGACCCAAATTTACCTACTGTCAATCATAGTGACAAATCAATGATTCGGAAAAGGTTCGACAAGGTCAAAATTTCGTAATTCAGAAATATTTCAGGTATAATTCAGGAATAATTTGTTTTTGTACAAACCAAATAATATATTAAAATACTGAAGTTGTGAAAAGCAAAAAAAAATGAGATTGTTTTATTCATTTTAATTTTTTTGTTAGTGTAAAAATAGAAAATTTAACATAGGCATGTTTATTTAGTTCTACTGTATGAGTTCTATCAATTTCATGATTTAAATTAACAGAATCAGTAAACAGTAAGCAAGAATGGGTACTAGTAACAGAAAACAGTATGCATACAAGTATATAACAAGTAAATAAATATATTAGGACATATTTGATTCGTTACATCTTCCAAAAGTTAAGCTAATTCCATAAGCTGATCTAAATAGAAGTCCAAAAAATAGTTATAACTTTCAAGTTTTAACTAAAATCTTCTCAAAAGTAATTCTAAACTTTTATAATCAAAATTAAAAACTTCTAAATATTACACTAAATTATCTAAATTAAACGTTGATTCATTCAAGCTTGCATAATTTGAGACTTCATCCGCCTCAGATCCACTATCTCCTTCATTTTCCTCTCTTGCAATTACAAAGTCACCTTCATACGCATGATTTTTGCAAGGTTAATTGGAACTGAGTCGGCTTTCTCTTAAGCAGTCATAGCACGTCTGAAGTGATTGTTCATCCTGACATAAACAAGATCTTGTCATTTTTCTGGTTTCATCTGTTTCCGCTTCTTAGTATGAGCTGCCTCAAAAGCACTCCAATTCCTCTCATATGCTGAAGAACTTATAGGCTGACTCAGTACTTTGATGGCCAATTTTTGTAGTATAGGGACTGCACCACCCCACATATCCAACCATATCCCTGCTCCAAAATATTCATAAACAAAATAATGAGAAATGTATAAAGCACATGAACTTGTAAGCTAAAACAACACATTAAAGAAGTAATTATCAATTAAGACTTAAAAAGCTTACTTGGATCAGATATATGAAGAGAATTGATTGCCATGGGACTGAAAATGCTAGCATCCAAAGAATGATAATCCTTTAACTCTTTCATTATTGCAACGTGTGCCTCTTCTGAAGGTAGAAGCTTTTTAATTACATTTTCTAAACCTTCTTTCACCTCTCTATTCATCTTTACCAATCCATCATAGAACAAATGAGGGTTTAAGTAGGTTGTTGTTGCATACAAATTACATTTGAGAGATTTATTGTACCAGTCTTCTATGACATTAATGAAGGGTGAATATTTCTCAACTTCATAATTAAAGGACTCCTTAATTCCTTCTTTTGCAAGTTTAATTGCAAAAGAAATGTAACCTAAAGATGAACCATCACCATCAGCCAACCTTAAAACCTTCACGAGAGGCTCCATGGCATGAAGAAGGTCTCTCCCAAATTCCTAAAATAACTCTTGTTCTATGATCGCTTTAATTTCAATACCTTCTTTGCTTTTACATGGAGCTAAACCCCGCCATTCGGGTGAAACGACCATGTATCGAAGTGCTTCCTCTTCTCTCAATATAGACTGCAGACACAAAAAAGTTTGTTTCAAATCTAGTTACCCCAGGCTTTTTCAATTCTCTACCATCGGTCTTTGCTCTAAACATGTCTGTAACATGTTGGTGCTTATAAACAAACCGAACAAGTTTTCTTGCACACTCTAACACTGAACATACTCCACTGATCCCATCAATCTCCTTGAAAATGAGGTAAAGACAGTGCGCAACACAATTCACCCGAAATATGGTAGGATATTTCTCCTCAATCATCCTACCAGCTGATATATAGTTTGAAGCATTATCAGAGACAAACTGCACTACCTTTTCTGCTCCAATATCATCTATCACAGCTGATATGAACTTGAAAATATATTGAGCATCCTTTTTATTTCCAACAGTACAAAGAAACTTGAGAAACACAACCCCATTGGGAGAACTCGCCAATAGATTCAAGTACGGCCTATTCTTAGAGTCGGTCCATGAATCAGACATGATAGTGACCCCAGATGTACTCCAGACTCTTTAATAGACTGAACATAGAAAAACGTATAATATGTTTTATTCGCGAATAAAACGCGAGTAGACGAATTATTCGCGATAAAAACGCGAATTGTTTTTTTTGAAATTTTTTTGAAATTTTTTTTTTTTTTGCTTCCTTGTTGTACCGAATCATTCCCGAATTATACCCGAATTATACTCGAATCACGAATTTTTGACCTCGCCAAACTGAACCCGAACTTTTGATTTGTCACTATGGTAGGTACTAGATAGTAGGTACCATAGTAACAGGATCCGGACGTTTTTGAGACTCCAGCGGATCAATCAGCGTTTTAAACACTGATTCGCGAATTAAACACTCCGTTTGAGAATTACTCGCAAATTTTACAACTTCTACGTATTAATCGCATTTTGTTCGGAAAAATTCGTCACTCCGTCGTTTATCTTTCTAAATCCTAATTTGTTTTCTGACTTCGCTGAATTCTTTCCCTCCGTCATTTCTCTTCCCCTCAAAAATCTAGTTTTTGAAATCTACAACTCTATGAGTGATTAATTCTTCTCTAACTTTGATTGAAAATTTACTGTTAAGCGGTAACATCTGTCTTTTCCTTTTAATTCTTTCTATTTCAGATAAAACTAAGATATTTGATTGACCAAAATCGATTCCATCAATAGTATCACTACACGAACCCAAATCTCCACACTGTTAATAGGATAAGTTATATCTAGCTTGTGATTGTATTTAAAATAGTTGCACACTAATCTGATCTTGCCAACTTGCCATCCAATTATGCATTTGTTCTTTTTCTTTGATACCCCGCTATTTTTACAAGGACCCAAATTTACCTACTGTCAATCATAGTGACAAATCAATGATTCGGAAAAGGTTCGACAAGGTCAAAATTTCGTAATTCAGAAATATTTCAGGTATAATTCAGGAATAATTTGTTTTTGTACAAACCAAATAATATATTAAAATACTGAAGTTGTGAAAAGCAAAAAAAAATGAGATTGTTTTATTCATTTTAATTTTTTTGTTAGTGTAAAAATAGAAAATTTAACATAGGCATGTTTATTTAGTTCTACTGTATGAGTTCTATCAATTTCATGATTTAAATTAACAGAATCAGTAAACAGTAAGCAAGAATGGGTACTAGTAACAGAAAACAGTATGCATACAAGTATATAACAAGTAAATAAATATATTAGGACATATTTGATTCGTTACATCTTCCAAAAGTTAAGCTAATTCCATAAGCTGATCTAAATAGAAGTCCAAAAAATAGTTATAACTTTCAAGTTTTAACTAAAATCTTCTCAAAAGTAATTCTAAACTTTTATAATCAAAATTAAAAACTTCTAAATATTACACTAAATTATCTAAATTAAACGTTGATTCATTCAAGCTTGCATAATTTGAGACTTCATCCGCCTCAGATCCACTATCTCCTTCATTTTCCTCTCTTGCAATTACAAAGTCACCTTCATACGCATGAATTTTTGCAAGGTTAATTGGAACTGAGTCGGCTTTCTCTTAAGCAGTCATAGCACGTCTGAAGTGATTGTTCATCCTGACATAAACAAGATCTTGTCATTTTTCTGGTTTCATCCGTTTCCGCTTCTTAGTATGAGCTGCCTCAAAAGCACTCCAATTCCTCTCATATGCTGAAGAACTTATAGGCTGACTCAGTACTTTGATGGCCAATTTTTGTAGTATAGGGACTGCACCACCCCACATATCCAACCATATCCCTGCTCCAAAATATTCATAAACAAAATAATGAGAAATGTATAAAGCACATGAACTTGTAAGCTAAAACAACACATTAAAGAAGTAATTATCAATTAAGACTTAAAAAGCTTACTTGGATCAGATATATGAAGAGAATTGATTGCCATGGGACTGAAAATGCTAGCATCCAAAGAATGATAATCCTTTAACTCTTTCATTATTGCAACGTGTGCCTCTTCTGAAGGTAGAAGCTTTTTAATTACATTTTCTAAACCTTCTTTCACCTCTCTATTCATCTTTACCAATCCATCATAGAACAAATGAGGGTTTAAGTAGGTTGTTGTTGCATACAAATTACATTTGAGAGATTTATTGTACCAGTCTTCTATGACATTAATGAAGGGTGAATATTTCTCAACTTCATAATTAAAGAACTCCTTAATTCCTTCTTTTGCAAGTTTAATTGCAAAAGAAATGTAACCTAAAGATGAACCATCACCATCAGCCAACCTTAAAACCTTCACGAGAGGCTCCATGGCATGAAGAAGGTCTCTCCCAAATTCCTAAAATAACTCTTGTTCTATGATCGCTTTAATTTCAATACCTTCTTTGCTTTTACATGGAGCTAAACCCCGCCATTCGGGTGAAACGACCATGTATCGAAGTGCTTCCTCTTCTCTCAATATAGACTGCAGACACAAAAAAGTTTGTTGCAAATCTAGTTACCCCAGGCTTTTTCAATTCTCTACCATCGGTCTTTGCTCTAAACATGTCTGTAACATGTTGGTGCTTATAAACAAACCGAACAAGTTTTCTTGCACACTCTAACACTGAACATACTCCACTGATCCCATCAATCTCCTTGAAAATGAGGTAAAGACAGTGCGCAACACAATTCACCCGAAATATGGTAGGATATTTCTCCTCAATCATCCTACCAGCTGATATATAGTTTGAAGCATTATCAGAGACAAACTGCACTACCTTTTCTGCTCCAATATCATCTATCACAGCTGATATGAACTTGAAAATATATTGAGCATCCTTTTTATTTCCAACAGTACAAAGAAACTTGAGAAACACAACCCCATTGGGAGAACTCGCCAATAGATTCAAGTACGGCCTATTCTTAGAGTCGGTCCATGAATCAGACATGATAGTGACCCCAGATGTACTCCAGACTCTTTAATAGACTGAACATAGAAAAACGTATAATATGTTTTATTCGCGAATAAAACGCGAGTAGACGAATTATTCGCGATAAAAACGCGAATTTTTTTTTTTGAAATTTTTTTGAATTTTTTTTTTTGCTTCCTTGTTGTACCGAATCATTCCCGAATTATACCCGAATTATACTCGAATCACGAATTTTTGACCTCGCCAAACTGAACCCGAACTTTTGATTTGTCACTATGGTAGGTACTAGATAGTAGGTACCATAGTAACAGGATCCGGACGTTTTTGAGACTCCAGCGGATCAATCAGCGTTTTAAACACTGATTCGCGAATTAAACACTCCGTTTGAGAATTACTCGCAAATTTTACAACTTCTACGTATTAATCGCATTTTGTTCGGAAAAATTCGTCACTCCGTCGTTTATCTTTCTAAATCCTAATTTGTTTTCTGACTTCGCTGAATTCTTTCCCTCCGTCATTTCTCTTCCCCTCAAAAATCTAGTTTTTGAAATCTACAACTCTATGAGTGATTAATTCTTCTCTAACTTTGATTGAAAATTTACTGTTAAGCGGTAACATCTGTCTTTTCCTTTTAATTCTTTCTATTTCAGATGAAACTAAGATATTTGATTGACCAAAATCGATTCCATCAATAGTATCACTACACGAACCCAAATCTCCACACTGTTAATAGGATAAGTTATATCTAGCTTGTGAT
This sequence comes from Carex myosuroides, assembly GCA_028015225.1. Taxonomy (NCBI): domain Eukaryota; kingdom Viridiplantae; phylum Streptophyta; class Magnoliopsida; order Poales; family Cyperaceae; genus Carex; species Carex myosuroides. The sequence goes on from CM051477.1 coordinate 14,255,876, forward strand.
TGTATTTAAAATAGTTGCACACTAATCTGATCTTGCCAACTTGCCATCCAATTATGCATTTGTTCTTTTTCTTTGATACCCCGCTATTTTTACAAGGACCCAAATTTACCTACTGTCAATCATAGTGACAAATCAATGATTCGGAAAAGGTTCGACAAGGTCAAAATTTCGTAATTCAGAAATATTTCAGGTATAATTCAGGAATAATTTGTTTTTGTACAAACCAAATAATATATTAAAATACTGAAGTTGTGAAAAGCAAAAAAAAATGAGATTGTTTTATTCATTTTAATTTTTTTGTTAGTGTAAAAATAGAAAATTTAACATAGGCATGTTTATTTAGTTCTACTGTATGAGTTCTATCAATTTCATGATTTAAATTAACAGAATCAGTAAACAGTAAGCAAGAATGGGTACTAGTAACAGAAAACAGTATGCATACAAGTATATAACAAGTAAATAAATATATTAGGACATATTTGATTCGTTACATCTTCCAAAAGTTAAGCTAATTCCATAAGCTGATCTAAATAGAAGTCCAAAAAATAGTTATAACTTTCAAGTTTTAACTAAAATCTTCTCAAAAGTAATTCTAAACTTTTATAATCAAAATTAAAAACTTCTAAATATTACACTAAATTATCTAAATTAAACGTTGATTCATTCAAGCTTGCATAATTTGAGACTTCATCCGCCTCAGATCCACTATCTCCTTCATTTTCCTCTCTTGCAATTACAAAGTCACCTTCATACGCATGAATTTTTGCAAGGTTAATTGGAACTGAGTCGGCTTTCTCTTAAGCAGTCATAGCACGTCTGAAGTGATTGTTCATCCTGACATAAACAAGATCTTGTCATTTTTCTGGTTTCATCCGTTTCCGCTTCTTAGTATGAGCTGCCTCAAAAGCACTCCAATTCCTCTCATATGCTGAAGAACTTATAGGCTGACTCAGTACTTTGATGGCCAATTTTTGTAGTATAGGGACTGCACCACCCCACATATCCAACCATATCCCTGCTCCAAAATATTCATAAACAAAATAATGAGAAATGTATAAAGCACATGAACTTGTAAGCTAAAACAACACATTAAAGAAGTAATTATCAATTAAGACTTAAAAAGCTTACTTGGATCAGATATATGAAGAGAATTGATTGCCATGGGACTGAAAATGCTAGCATCCAAAGAATGATAATCCTTTAACTCTTTCATTATTGCAACGTGTGCCTCTTCTGAAGGTAGAAGCTTTTTAATTACATTTTCTAAACCTTCTTTCACCTCTCTATTCATCTTTACCAATCCATCATAGAACAAATGAGGGTTTAAGTAGGTTGTTGTTGCATACAAATTACATTTGAGAGATTTATTGTACCAGTCTTCTATGACATTAATGAAGGGTGAATATTTCTCAACTTCATAATTAAAGAACTCCTTAATTCCTTCTTTTGCAAGTTTAATTGCAAAAGAAATGTAACCTAAAGATGAACCATCACCATCAGCCAACCTTAAAACCTTCACGAGAGGCTCCATGGCATGAAGAAGGTCTCTCCCAAATTCCTAAAATAACTCTTGTTCTATGATCGCTTTAATTTCAATACCTTCTTTGCTTTTACATGGAGCTAAACCCCGCCATTCGGGTGAAACGACCATGTATCGAAGTGCTTCCTCTTCTCTCAATATAGACTGCAGACACAAAAAAGTTTGTTGCAAATCTAGTTACCCCAGGCTTTTTCAATTCTCTACCATCGGTCTTTGCTCTAAACATGTCTGTAACATGTTGGTGCTTATAAACAAACCGAACAAGTTTTCTTGCACACTCTAACACTGAACATACTCCACTGATCCCATCAATCTCCTTGAAAATGAGGTAAAGACAGTGCGCAACACAATTCACCCGAAATATGGTAGGATATTTCTCCTCAATCATCCTACCAGCTGATATATAGTTTGAAGCATTATCAGAGACAAACTGCACTACCTTTTCTGCTCCAATATCATCTATCACAGCTGATATGAACTTGAAAATATATTGAGCATCCTTTTTATTTCCAACAGTACAAAGAAACTTGAGAAACACAACCCCATTGGGAGAACTCGCCAATAGATTCAAGTACGGCCTATTCTTAGAGTCGGTCCATGAATCAGACATGATAGTGACCCCAGATGTACTCCAGACTCTTTAATAGACTGAACATAGAAAAACGTATAATATGTTTTATTCGCGAATAAAACGCGAGTAGACGAATTATTCGCGATAAAAACGCGAATTTTTTTTTTTGAAATTTTTTTGAATTTTTTTTTTTTGCTTCCTTGTTGTACCGAATCATTCCCGAATTATACCCGAATTATACTCGAATCACGAATTTTTGACCTCGCCAAACTGAACCCGAACTTTTGATTTGTCACTATGGTAGGTACTAGATAGTAGGTACCATAGTAACAGGATCCGGACGTTTTTGAGACTCCAGCGGATCAATCAGCGTTTTAAACACTGATTCGCGAATTAAACACTCCGTTTGAGAATTACTCGCAAATTTTACAACTTCTACGTATTAATCGCATTTTGTTCGGAAAAATTCGTCACTCCGTCGTTTATCTTTCTAAATCCTAATTTGTTTTCTGACTTCGCTGAATTCTTTCCCTCCGTCATTTCTCTTCCCCTCAAAAATCTAGTTTTTGAAATCTACAACTCTATGAGTGATTAATTCTTCTCTAACTTTGATTGAAAATTTACTGTTAAGCGGTAACATCTGTCTTTTCCTTTTAATTCTTTCTATTTCAGATGAAACTAAGATATTTGATTGACCAAAATCGATTCCATCAATAGTATCACTACACGAACCCAAATCTCCACACTGTTAATAGGATAAGTTATATCTAGCTTGTGATTGTATTTAAAATAGTTGCACACTAATCTGATCTTGCCAACTTGCCATCCAATTATGCATTTGTTCTTTTTCTTTGATACCCCGCTATTTTTACAAGGACCCAAATTTACCTACTGTCAATCATAGTGACAAATCAATGATTCGGAAAAGGTTCGACAAGGTCAAAATTTCGTAATTCAGAAATATTTCAGGTATAATTCAGGAATAATTTGTTTTTGTACAAACCAAATAATATATTAAAATACTGAAGTTGTGAAAAGCAAAAAAAATGAGATTGTTTTATTCATTTTAATTTTTTTGTTAGTGTAAAAATAGAAAATTTAACATAGGCATGTTTATTTAGTTCTACTGTATGAGTTCTATCAATTTCATGATTTAAATTAACAGAATCAGTAAACAGTAAGCAAGAATGGGTACTAGTAACAGAAAACAGTATGCATACAAGTATATAACAAGTAAATAAATATATTAGGACATATTTGATTCGTTACATCTTCCAAAAGTTAAGCTAATTCCATAAGCTGATCTAAATAGAAGTCCAAAAAATAGTTATAACTTTCAAGTTTTAACTAAAATCTTCTCAAAAGTAATTCTAAACTTTTATAATCAAAATTAAAAACTTCTAAATATTACACTAAATTATCTAAATTAAACGTTGATTCATTCAAGCTTGCATAATTTGAGACTTCATCCGCCTCAGATCCACTATCTCCTTCATTTTCCTCTCTTGCAATTACAAAGTCACCTTCATACGCATGAATTTTTGCAAGGTTAATTGGAACTGAGTCGGCTTTCTCTTAAGCAGTCATAGCACGTCTGAAGTGATTGTTCATCCTGACATAAACAAGATCTTGTCATTTTTCTGGTTTCATCCGTTTCCGCTTCTTAGTATGAGCTGCCTCAAAAGCACTCCAATTCCTCTCATATGCTGAAGAACTTATAGGCTGACTCAGTACTTTGATGGCCAATTTTTGTAGTATAGGGACTGCACCACCCCACATATCCAACCATATCCCTGCTCCAAAATATTCATAAACAAAATAATGAGAAATGTATAAAGCACATGAACTTGTAAGCTAAAACAACACATTAAAGAAGTAATTATCAATTAAGACTTAAAAAGCTTACTTGGATCAGATATATGAAGAGAATTGATTGCCATGGGACTGAAAATGCTAGCATCCAAAGAATGATAATCCTTTAACTCTTTCATTATTGCAACGTGTGCCTCTTCTGAAGGTAGAAGCTTTTTAATTACATTTTCTAAACCTTCTTTCACCTCTCTATTCATCTTTACCAATCCATCATAGAACAAATGAGGGTTTAAGTAGGTTGTTGTTGCATACAAATTACATTTGAGAGATTTATTGTACCAGTCTTCTATGACATTAATGAAGGGTGAATATTTCTCAACTTCATAATTAAAGAACTCCTTAATTCCTTCTTTTGCAAGTTTAATTGCAAAAGAAATGTAACCTAAAGATGAACCATCACCATCAGCCAACCTTAAAACCTTCACGAGAGGCTCCATGGCATGAAGAAGGTCTCTCCCAAATTCCTAAAATAACTCTTGTTCTATGATCGCTTTAATTTCAATACCTTCTTTGCTTTTACATGGAGCTAAACCCCGCCATTCGGGTGAAACGACCATGTATCGAAGTGCTTCCTCTTCTCTCAATATAGACTGCAGACACAAAAAAGTTTGTTGCAAATCTAGTTACCCCAGGCTTTTTCAATTCTCTACCATCGGTCTTTGCTCTAAACATGTCTGTAACATGTTGGTGCTTATAAACAAACCGAACAAGTTTTCTTGCACACTCTAACACTGAACATACTCCACTGATCCCATCAATCTCCTTGAAAATGAGGTAAAGACAGTGCGCAACACAATTCACCCGAAATATGGTAGGATATTTCTCCTCAATCATCCTACCAGCTGATATATAGTTTGAAGCATTATCAGAGACAAACTGCACTACCTTTTCTGCTCCAATATCATCTATCACAGCTGATATGAACTTGAAAATATATTGAGCATCCTTTTTATTTCCAACAGTACAAAGAAACTTGAGAAACACAACCCCATTGGGAGAACTCGCCAATAGATTCAAGTACGGCCTATTCTTAGAGTCGGTCCATGAATCAGACATGATAGTGACCCCAGATGTACTCCAGACTCTTTAATAGACTGAACATAGAAAAACGTATAATATGTTTTATTCGCGAATAAAACGCGAGTAGACGAATTATTCGCGATAAAAACGCGAATTTTTTTTTTGAAATTTTTTTGAATTTTTTTTTTTTGCTTCCTTGTTGTACCGAATCATTCCCGAATTATACCCGAATTATACTCGAATCACGAATTTTTGACCTCGCCAAACTGAACCCGAACTTTTGATTTGTCACTATGGTAGGTACTAGATAGTAGGTACCATAGTAACAGGATCCGGACGTTTTTGAGACTCCAGCGGATCAATCAGCGTTTTAAACACTGATTCGCGAATTAAACACTCCGTTTGAGAATTACTCGCAAATTTTACAACTTCTACGTATTAATCGCATTTTGTTCGGAAAAATTCGTCACTCCGTCGTTTATCTTTCTAAATCCTAATTTGTTTTCTGACTTCGCTGAATTCTTTCCCTCCGTCATTTCTCTTCCCCTCAAAAATCTAGTTTTTGAAATCTACAACTCTATGAGTGATTAATTCTTCTCTAACTTTGATTGAAAATTTACTGTTAAGCGGTAACATCTGTCTTTTCCTTTTAATTCTTTCTATTTCAGATAAAACTAAGATATTTGATTGACCAAAATCGATTCCATCAATAGTATCACTACACGAACCCAAATCTCCACACTGTTAATAGGATAAGTTATATCTAGCTTGTGATTGTATTTAAAATAGTTGCACACTAATCTGATCTTGCCAACTTGCCATCCAATTATGCATTTGTTCTTTTTCTTTGATACCCCGCTATTTTTACAAGGACCCAAATTTACCTACTGTCAATCATAGTGACAAATCAATGATTCGGAAAAGGTTCGACAAGGTCAAAATTTCGTAATTCAGAAATATTTCAGGTATAATTCAGGAATAATTTGTTTTTGTACAAACCAAATAATATATTAAAATACTGAAGTTGTGAAAAGCAAAAAAAAATGAGATTGTTTTATTCATTTTAATTTTTTTGTTAGTGTAAAAATAGAAAATTTAACATAGGCATGTTTATTTAGTTCTACTGTATGAGTTCTATCAATTTCATGATTTAAATTAACAGAATCAGTAAACAGTAAGCAAGAATGGGTACTAGTAACAGAAAACAGTATGCATACAAGTATATAACAAGTAAATAAATATATTAGGACATATTTGATTCGTTACATCTTCCAAAAGTTAAGCTAATTCCATAAGCTGATCTAAATAGAAGTCCAAAAAATAGTTATAACTTTCAAGTTTTAACTAAAATCTTCTCAAAAGTAATTCTAAACTTTTATAATCAAAATTAAAAACTTCTAAATATTACACTAAATTATCTAAATTAAACGTTGATTCATTCAAGCTTGCATAATTTGAGACTTCATCCGCCTCAGATCCACTATCTCCTTCATTTTCCTCTCTTGCAATTACAAAGTCACCTTCATACGCATGAATTTTTGCAAGGTTAATTGGAACTGAGTCGGCTTTCTCTTAAGCAGTCATAGCACGTCTGAAGTGATTGTTCATCCTGACATAAACAAGATCTTGTCATTTTTCTGGTTTCATCCGTTTCCGCTTCTTAGTATGAGCTGCCTCAAAAGCACTCCAATTCCTCTCATATGCTGAAGAACTTATAGGCTGACTCAGTACTTTGATGGCCAATTTTTGTAGTATAGGGACTGCACCACCCCACATATCCAACCATATCCCTGCTCCAAAATATTCATAAACAAAATAATGAGAAATGTATAAAGCACATGAACTTGTAAGCTAAAACAACACATTAAAGAAGTAATTATCAATTAAGACTTAAAAAGCTTACTTGGATCAGATATATGAAGAGAATTGATTGCCATGGGACTGAAAATGCTAGCATCCAAAGAATGATAATCCTTTAACTCTTTCATTATTGCAACGTGTGCCTCTTCTGAAGGTAGAAGCTTTTTAATTACATTTTCTAAACCTTCTTTCACCTCTCTATTCATCTTTACCAATCCATCATAGAACAAATGAGGGTTTAAGTAGGTTGTTGTTGCATACAAATTACATTTGAGAGATTTATTGTACCAGTCTTCTATGACATTAATGAAGGGTGAATATTTCTCAACTTCATAATTAAAGAACTCCTTAATTCCTTCTTTTGCAAGTTTAATTGCAAAAGAAATGTAACCTAAAGATGAACCATCACCATCAGCCAACCTTAAAACCTTCACGAGAGGCTCCATGGCATGAAGAAGGTCTCTCCCAAATTCCTAAAATAACTCTTGTTCTATGATCGCTTTAATTTCAATACCTTCTTTGCTTTTACATGGAGCTAAACCCCGCCATTCGGGTGAAACGACCATGTATCGAAGTGCTTCCTCTTCTCTCAATATAGACTGCAGACACAAAAAAGTTTGTTGCAAATCTAGTTACCCCAGGCTTTTTCAATTCTCTACCATCGGTCTTTGCTCTAAACATGTCTGTAACATGTTGGTGCTTATAAACAAACCGAACAAGTTTTCTTGCACACTCTAACACTGAACATACTCCACTGATCCCATCAATCTCCTTGAAAATGAGGTAAAGACAGTGCGCAACACAATTCACCCGAAATATGGTAGGATATTTCTCCTCAATCATCCTACCAGCTGATATATAGTTTGAAGCATTATCAGAGACAAACTGCACTACCTTTTCTGCTCCAATATCATCTATCACAGCTGATATGAACTTGAAAATATATTGAGCATCCTTTTTATTTCCAACAGTACAAAGAAACTTGAGAAACACAACCCCATTGGGAGAACTCGCCAATAGATTCAAGTACGGCCTATTCTTAGAGTCGGTCCATGAATCAGACATGATAGTGACCCCAGATGGAACATAGAGGGTGACTTCATCTTTCAATTCTACCAACAATTTTGTTTGAGCTAACTCACTACTAGGTGGTTCGTAACCAGGTCCAGCTCGAGTAATGGCCCTGACAGCTTCTCGAAAGTCAGGAGACCTCAACCAAAAATAATAAACCAAAAGACCACAAATTTGTGAGAATTCGAAATTTATCCGAGTCGCAACGTGAAATGGTGGACCTCAAAGACTGGAGTCGCCATTTGTCGTTGCAGTCCCGCAAAAACAAAAAAAATTCAGTTGTTTAATATTTTTTATAGATTTGTTTAATAATTTTCAAAAATAGAAAGAACAACTAATAATTTGAATATATTAGAAAGAACATCAAACAAAATAGATAAAACATCTTATAATTTAGATGTACTAGAAGGACTCCGAAATATTTTTCAGGTAAGATTTTTCCCGGCTGTAAAAAAAAATTAAATTATTTCTTGGCGTGTTACTGGAAAACAATAAAAATGCTTTGGATTTGTATTATTGATTCCAGTTCAAAAATCACTTCTAGTAAATAAAGAAATTATTGTTGTCCTTCTAGTACATTGAAATTCTAAGGTACTCTATCTATTTTGAATTTTTTTTTTTCCATCATTACGAAATGTCAAATATTTTATTTTTCAAAAATAGATGAAGTATCTTACAATTTGAATGTACTAGAAGGACAACAATAATTTCTTTATTTATCTAGAATTGACTTTTGAACCAGGATCAATAATTCAGATCCAAAGCATTTTTATTTTTTTTCAGTAACACGCCAAGAAATAGTTTAATTCTTTTTACAGTTGGAAAAAATCATGTCTAAAAAATGTTTCGGAGTTCTTCTAGTACATCTAAATTATTAGATGTTTTATCTATTTTGTATGATGTTCTTTCTAACATATTCAAATTATTAGTTGTTCTTTATATTGTTGAAAATTATTAAACAATTCTATAAAAATTTGCCGAAACAATTGAATTTTTTTGGTTTTTGAGGGGCCGCAATGACAAAGGGCGGCCCCAGCCTTTGGGGTCCGTCATTTCACGTTGCGGCTCGGATAAATCTCGAATTCTCACAAATCTATGGTCTTTTGGTTTTTTTTTTTTGTGAGGGGTATATTTAAAAATTTCGGAATCATCTGCGAGTCAAATTTTTGATGTAACTGTTAAAATTATCTATAAAATGGAAAATTAATTTATAAAATATTTTTTTAAACATTAACTAATAGTTTAAACCCGTTAGTGTAATATGATGAGAAAATTGTGAGTGTCTCTATTTCTTGAAGAAAAAAAAAAAGACAAAATATGGTATTTATTTTTAAGTTGTTGAAATTTGTCTTCTTTTTCTAATATCCAAAATTACCTCCTGGAATTCAGCTCCTCTACAATTATATACATTTTATTTTTGTCAGATAAATTTAATCATTGTCTGCAAGTTAGGTGGTCTACATAGAAGTTTAATATTTTATGGATAATCAGACATGCTATACAAACAAAAATATATGATCTGAATTGATATGGATCGAGCATCTAATTATATATTATGAGTACTTGCAACCGATCCGAACCGATCCGAACAACCGAGCATCTAATTAGAGAGAGAGAGAGAGAGAGAGATAGGCTATGGTGAGTTGTGAAGCATTTTGAAAATCCAAACAACCGATCCGAACCGCTCAACATTTTCTAAATATTGAAATGTGCTTGGAGACTAAATTTTACATTTTTTGGAATTTTTTTACTATTTATTAAGCCACATTGAAATCGCTGATCCACTGTGAACAGTAAAAAACAGTAAAATTTTCTGGACCACCGGATCAGCGATTTTCAAAGTGGCTTAATAAATAGTAAAAAAATTCCAAAAAATGTAAAATTTAGTCTCCAAGCACATTTCAATATAGAGAACATGTTGAGCGGTTCGGATCGGTTGTTTGAATTTTCAAAATGAAAATATGAGCGTGAAGTAAAAATGACCTCTTACTTCACAACTCACCATAGCCCAGCTCTCTCTCTCTCTCTCTCTATATATATATATATATATATATATATGTAGAGTAGAACTAGGGTGCTCTCGAGTTCACCAAGCCCTTGGTGAACTCAAGTCCAAAACTCATCGGATCGGCTTCAAACGACGAATCCGACCGTTGAAACCCGTCTACCTTACGAGTGATGCGTCTACATGCAAAAATTTTAAATTTTGAAATTAATTTTGAATAGAGTCAAGTGGTCAAAAAAACGTCAAAAAATGAATGCATTAAAATTAATTTATTAACCTTCTAATTTTGACCACTTGACTCTATGTAAAATTAATTTCAAAATTTAAAATTTTTGCATGTAGACGCATCACTCGTAAGGTAGACGGGTTTCAATGGTCAGATTCGTCATTTGAAGCCGATCCGATGAGTTTTGGACTTGAGTTCACCAAGAGCTTGGTGAACTCGAGAGCACCCTAGTTCTACTCTATATGAGTATGTATATGTATATTTTCTTCAATTTTAAACCTTTAGATACCCTCTTAATTTGAGTAATAATTAAATATGCTATTTTATAACTATATCTTCCTAAATTTATACTTTAATTTTTTCATCAATCTTGTCAACTGAATTTTAATTATTCTTATAAAATTCTGACCCTCTATATACGGCAAATTTCTAGTATTGTGCCTTGTTGGGTGGTTATCCTTTGTCATGGCCATAGTGACAACTTAATTTGCGAATAATTCACAAATAATTTGCGAATTTTGTTACTGTGGTCATGGCGTTGTATTGACTGTAAAAATAAACAATTCGCAAAGCGATGTACATTTTAAAATTAATCAACAACTCTCAAATTACAGTCTTCACATCATGTGATGGTCCCATGTCTCTAACATAGTTCCGTATTTTATATTTTTTTGCTCAAAACAGAAGACTATTTGCTTGAGATTTGAGAAGCAAATATTTAATTAATGATTTGCACTTCATACAGGCAAACAAATATTCTTCTCTTTTATGAGCAATTCCCAACATATCCTCAGTGTATTAAAATTCAGTCTATTCGGCCGAATATTCGGCCGTATATTCGTATTCGGTTGTAATCCGAATAGAAATTAATATTTGGTTTTAATATTCAGTTTTGAATATTCGGTCTAAAATTTGTATTCGGTCCTGAATTTTATGTGGCTATGCTGCTTGTTTTCTACTATGCTGCTGTTTATTAATATTAATTACAGCATACCGTATATTCAGTGGCCTTCCGAATACCGAATATAAACCGAATTCTTCAGTGGCCTTCCGAATACCGAATATAAACCGAATTTTAAAACACTGCATATCCTATTTTAATGCAAATTTTTGGGTCCAAAAACCCGGGTCTCATGGCACATTTTTTTCTTCCCATTTTCTCTCTCTCCAATTTATGCCACTTCAGCCACGTGGGAGTTCAAGTCTCACCCACTCTCCAAATTCTGCCATTTATTCACTCTCCATCATCTCTTTCTTCCTACTTTGTATTATATAAACATCGCTTCTCTTTATTATTGGCAATTGTGGGAGTATGCAAAAGTGCAAAAGTGCAAAAGTTCGGATCCGGACGTAATTCTTTTTTTAAATTTCAGAAATTTCCTTGACCCAAAAAAATAGGTGATGGGATAAACTGAACCATGATGATGCTTTTTTTAAAATTGTGATTTGTTAATAATTTGACATGTGTATTAAATAAATTCCTCTTTGTTTGAAAATGTTAATACAAATTATAAATGTTTATTTTGTTTGTAAATATTTTTAATTGTTGTTTTCTATATTTTTTTATTTTATCTATAATTATTTTCTTATTTCATTTGTACCCATTTTAGTAATATTTTTTATTAGAAATGTTCCATCTATTTAATATTATTATTTAATCTATTTTATTTAATTGTATTATTATAATTTTATTAATAAAAATAATTGTATAATTTTAAAAATTAAGAAAAATGAAAATCTTGTATTAATCACCACAATGATCAATTTTTTAATTTAATTTTAAATAATTATTTTATTGATATCAAGTATTTTAGAAAGAAAATAAGATTTCCCACAACTATTCTCACAGTACAACCGAACACTCATTCAGTAAATTTCCATAATTATTCTCATGCATACTTATGATTATCGGTTCCCGTAAATAAAAATTGGATTCCCGAACACGTCAAATCCCATCCTGCACAATTCCGTAACAAACGAACAGGCTCTGATGGTGTTTCGTTGTGAGATCCTTGGTTGTGAACTAAAGCTAATGAGATTTAACTTGGTTATTCCAACTTAGGCCGACCTAAATTATTCATGTTTAGTTAATGTCTAAAGTTATATCTGGATAATGAGTTATTCTTTGTTTGGTAGGAATTTGAAGCTTAAGACATGATTTGATACTACAATTTTTTGCCTTACAAATTTTGTAATATCAATAATGAAATTGTTCTTCGTAATTGTTATGATTGTAATTAAATTATTCTCATTTCAATTAAAAATGATGTATACTGTGAACTTGTCTGAAATTGTAGTTGATATGATTGTGATAGATTCTCACTATAATTGAGATTTCAGCAAGTGAAGACAACAATTGAACCAAATTTTAAATTCTGTGATAGTCATATAATCTTAATTTTTCAATCCAATTGAACTTTTGTCAACAAAACAGTTGTATGGAAAACAAAACTTACAATAATTTTATGGAGACTATATTGGCATTCTTTAATTTTCTTATCAATACACATTGTACATATATAGCCTAGGTATGGTATAGTCATGCTTCTTTTAAGGGGAGTGATATTTTAAGAGCACTAATTCTACTATTCAGTGCTAAAGGAAAATTTTACATTTTAATATTCAATTTGTCCTTTTAAGAGGAGTGATATTTTAACACAAATTTTTCATTCTTAATATAATTTATTTAGTTATTCTCCGTTACATCTCAATTTGAAAAACAATAAAATATAATCTTTAAGAGGTCAATAAATAAATGAGTAACCTTCTGTAACATTACCCTTCTATTAAATATTCAACTAAACAATAATTAATTAAGAATTTTCTTTTCCTCATCTTCTCTTCTTTACTCTACTTTTCTTTCAATCAAAGTGCAGAAAGAGTCATCTGATCGTCGCTTAAACACGACTACAAAATAAATAAAATATGTATGTTAAAAATTCTCTATGTTTGAGAATCAGCATTTGATCTAGTGGCAAAGACAATGTTCTCTGTGTAGAAGATCGCAGGACCGAAATTCAAATTCGGTTCAAAATTAACCGATCCTATAATGCGTATCAGGATCGGTTGAATTACCCGATCCAATATTTTGGCCAATATATAAAATATTTTTTAAAATTACAACAAAACACCTGGATCGGTTAATAAATAACCGATTCCGATAACTATCAGGATCGGTTTCCTGAAAAGAACCGATCCAGAAGGTTGTTATCACGATCTGTTGTTTATAAAGAACCGATCCTGATAGTTATCTGAATCGGTTAATAAATAAATAACCGATCCTGATTTGTTACTGTGTTTTAAAAAAAATTATTTTATATTTGGCCAGCTTCCAGTATATTTTGCTGGCCTATATAGGATATCACATGCATCAGGAAGTATCACAAAAGACCTATCATATATGCATCAGGAATCACCACAAATCGATACACATCCTAAATTATTACAAAAGTATCACGTTCGTGCAAAGTGTACACCATATCTTAGAATTATTAAGCTCCTAAATTATTACAAATTATCACATCCTAAATTGTTTTACTTTTTTTAATGAGTACCTCCTTTAAGAAAAAGTTACACCACGAGTTGCGAATCTCGTCCATTCTGTAATTTGGGTACTTAGTGGGAAAGTCCTGCATTTTTTAAATGATATAAGAGCACAATTAAATATGTACTTAATTATATTTGAAGCAACTATGCTTACTTTTGGAAAATATATAAATGTATATATACCTTCATTTTCGAAAAATCACGGAGGAAGCGATGTATTATGTTGTGCATGAACATCATGACATAATATCCACATTCCCAATTTCCACTTTGTTGTGGGCACTACATTACACATCAAGAAAAATTAAACAATTTTTGCACATATAGATTTTGACCAATTTTAATTTGCATCTAGGTCCCTATAATCTCATAACCAAATTTCACCATTTTTTACATCTAAGTCCCTCGTTTAACATCACCAACTTAGCAATTTACAAACAATAAGAGGAGTTAAAAAATAAGTACTTACCCTGCAATAATTAATCTTCAAATTAGAGCATTTTCCATTTCCTCCAATCATCTGGTCCAATTGGTAGGGCTTGTTGAAAAAAATACTTTCAATTCTAAGAAAAATATTAATGAAAATCTATAGATTTGACAAATGAAAGTTTGAAAAGCATACATTTTGAGCGCATTGATGATCTTCGGGTGATGTGGAACCGATTTCTTACCAACGGTCTTACTGGAACAATAAACACTGGAAGAATTGAACACGTACACCTGACTCTCTCTTGGCATAAGCACGACCAAGAGCCAATGTTCTCTGCATATTAGGTTTTGTATCATCTCACATTCTATAATTTCTACGAAATGAAAGAAACTTAATAAAATTAGAATATATATATAGCACTAACAACTGATGATACGGTATGAATATCAATTTCTTGTTCCGGTTTTGTCTCAGTGCCTCCTTTATGTATTTCTCGACGTATTCTTTTGATTGGGCATCACTGTCCAACAACAGTTCATTTGTTTTCATGGGGTCCATGAAACCAACACGCTCATCTTCTCGATGTTCCTCCTTGTTGTATTTTTGCACATACCTGCAAAAAAGGCATACATGTGATCTCGATTTTTTCATTTTGGATTAAAAGTACTACATTCTACCATTATTACGAATGTTAACTCACATCATGAAGATATGAATAATCGGTGCGGTGAGCCACTCCTCTGGTTTAACCAACGTCAAAAAATCATCTGCATTGACTACCAGGGGTTCTTCAGTGTGGAAAAGGTCAGGTGGCAGATTGACGTGAAATGCATTGTTAGGTTGGCTCAAGAACCGATCACGCAGAAGGGTATAAGACTGTGGAAAACGGCCAAAATCGATACCACCAAACATGTCTGCGCCAGTTTGTACCACATCCCCACCAGTACGAACTTTGCGTGGTTCCTGCAATTAAGATAATACCATCAACTAAAACTCTACCATATAGATACAAATTTATAAGTATAAGAAGTTGTAATAATAATATGCATTTTTTACATGATCAATGGATATCATATCATCGGCCATGCGGTGGAGCTGCCAACGGCTGAGATGATGGTTGGCATGTCTTCATGTGGTACAGGTAGAGGGGTGTCTTCTTCACCCGGGACCACTTCATCCACCATTACCCTTGCATGGTCGGGCGGTAGAGGCCTCGTGTGAATGGTCTCTTCACAATTTACTGGAACATTAATTGTCCCCGAAGCCACTTCAACCTTCTTCCCATCTCGATGCATGAGAAGTCTGCATCCTCGTTGCGACGGCTCTACATGCTAAAAATATTCATTCGAAGGAAATAATATGTACAAAACTAAGGCATGTACGTAATAGAATTTTTTTTTATTCGAATGGAAAAATATGTATTTATTTGCATTACCTCCATCGAGAAAAACAGGGAAGACCGTGGTCCAACTGACTGGCTGCTGCTCTGAACGGCTGTTGGGCTGTGAGCGGCTGTTGGGCTTTCCGCGAGTATTCCTCGGCCCATCAATGTTGCCATTTTCTCCTCTAACATTTCTTTCATTCTCTCCTCCATTTCTTCCTTTAATCTCGCCTCTGCAACTTGTACTCTCGCCGCCACTTCTCTCTGTATCATATCTTCAATGTCCGCGCCAGACCCCGAAGGCATGTGTCTCCTCCTTTTTCCGCACCCCTGATATTCCTTTTTAATACCCTCCAGAGCTCCAATGCCTCTCACCCTCCCAGCATGTTCCGGATTCGGCAGAAATTTTCCTAGAACATCGTCGTAACGATCGACGGGCAACAAGCCTTTGTTGAAAGCCTCCTGTTGTTCCTCCTGAAATGACAATGCCAACATGTTATAACATAATAAATTAAAGTTGAATTTCAAGGAATGACAATATCTAAATCCTCACAATAGTCTTGACGGCTGCTTCTGTTTCCTTGTCGGGATAAATGCATCCCTGGCCATCGGCTGAGGGCTTCGTGTGTCCTAGATTCCATGAGACATGCCTATACTGAACAGACATATCAAGAAACTACTCCTGTGACAGTATAGTAGTTGACCCCTGGGTAGACGGATCACTACTTACTGCTTTCTCTTGCAATGTGCTGGAAAATTTCTTTGAGCCTATTCTGGAATTTCTCACAGCTGTACCCTCTGGATCCCAGGTAATGTTTATACTTGTTCTTGGACTGATTCTCCTTCCCCTTATTGCTTTTATTCTGCAATTTACCCAAAGAAACAATTGCGGGTTATGAAAATAGTTGAACAAAGAAACAATTAGTTTCATTGAACGTTTATAGTTAAAAAAAAGATACCTTGAATTCATCTGACAGGCGGGACTCGACAAAGGCATCCCAATCTTGTTGTGTGATCGAGAGCTTCCCAAGGTCGGGAGTCGTACCCGCATTGACGTGCTTAGTCAGAGCTACTCTGAACTTTCAGTGCATTTCTGCCATTTTTTGTATTATCTTCTTCTTCAAATGCGGATCATCACCATCAATATTCCAGTCCATCTGCCAAACAAACAGAAATTAATCAATGTTTACGTGAGTTAAATTCAACTTTGCTAGCTTGTGAAATTAGGACCGTGTAATTTACCTGGATTTGGTTCCATATCTTTTCCTTCACGTCGTCTTCTACCTAAGACCACTCTAGGCACGTTATAGGAACGTTCCTTCTTACCAATATCCCAAGGTGTGAGGGATATTTAGTGGTTTGCCTATTAATAATAGGCCTCCCAATTGCATCAAACTCAACATGCTTGCCGGTCTGATTAACGACGGTAGCAAGTTGGGAAGGCCCTCTTACTCGCTTCTCACCCGAGATGCGCTCGCTACCACCACCACCACCATCACCGCCACTAGCCCACCAGCACCACTAGACATGATAAGAGCAGTTCGATGACCCTCCTGGAAAAATTATACAAATTCAAACGAGCGTTATACAAATCAGTCAGTGGAGACTGATCAAAATTCCCAACCAAAAAGCCATCTGAACGGTTAGATAGAGAATAAAAAAAACAACCAATTTAGAGTGAAAATTTGATTTATTTGGATTTTTCTGCTATTTTTAGTGAATTTTCAAAACTGGAGCAGCATGTGTAGTGGTGCTGTTTTTTCATATCAAATCGAATATAAATGCTAAGAATATAAATTTTTAGCCAGATATCGGCAAGGCAGCATATAACTTTGAACAATGTAAACCTTGATCCCAATATAACTTTGAACAATACAACTTTGAACAATATAAACTATGAAAAATTTTACATGCTAAAAATATAAACTATGAAAAGTATAACTTTGAACAACCAAGTCCGGTACCAGCAACAGCAACACAATAACTCAGTAATACCAAGGCCGGTACCAATTAAACGGTGAACTTTGGGTTCTCAAGGCCGGTACCAGTTAAAAGGTGTTCACTAAATTTACCCGAAATTAGTGCAAAATTAGTCCGAGAGAGAGATGGAAGCACCACCGAGAGCACCGGCACCAGAGGAGAGAGGAGAGAATGCGCGTCGAGAGAGGCGGCGGCGAGGCGGCTGCGTGAGCACCGTAAGACTACGAGAGTAGCGAGAGGCGGATTTTGGCAGAGAGGCGGCGGCGTAAGCCCGAGAGAGTCGGTGTTAGCACCGAGAGAGGCGAAGTGCGCCCGAGAGAGAGAGAGGGAGTGAGCTCAGATCGAGTTTTGAAAATGAATTGCGGAGACCAATTTTCGCTAAGTAGCGAGAGAGGCGCCAAATAAAATCACCACGAAAATATATCATCATCAGGATCAGTGTTTTGTTAAACAACCGATCCTGTTTTTATTTTTGGTCATCAGGATCGGTTATCTTAGTAATCGATCCTGAGTACCAATGATCAAGTTCGGTTAAATTAATAACCGATCCTGATGTATACATTAATTAATCCAGTACTTTGAAAAACTAAACCGAGTTTACATAATTTCAATGGATTTATGTAATGCATCAAATTTACATTCACATAATTTACATTTACATAATTAGCATCACATTTGTATAATTCAAAATTTACTAAATAACACAATAAAAAAATTATTAAAATGAAAGAAAAAAGTCTTAAATATTTACGACACCTTGCATGCAACCCATAGTCAAGTAATTATAATGCCTCCTGGAAAAAAATTAATAAACCCATTAAGTCAGGAATATTGAAGTTTTTTTTTCATTTTGGAAAAGATTAAAAAAGTCTAGATATGACATACCAATAAAACATTGAATATCAATTTTATTCAATCCATTCTCCTTCATTATGATCGTTGCGCATGTGACTTGTTTCATTATCCACAACAGTTGGTAAAGATGCCATGCCAATGGAAAAAGGAGGTATATCATCAAAATGATCGTACGCTTCTTCGTCGTCTACATTATCAATCCCGACAATACGTCTTTTCCCGGAGAGGACAACATGTCTTGAACGATCGTCCGGATCAGTTATGTAGAACACTTGCGTGGCTTGTCTTGCAAGTATAAATGGATCATCCTTGTATCCAACCTTATTGAAATCCACCAAAATGAAACCATCGATATCAACTTTAACGCCCTTACGGTTGTCGACCCATTTACACTGAAATATCGGGATCTTAAATTTTCTGTAATCTAGCTCCCAAATTTCTTCGATAAACCCGTAATACGACATCGAGGCATGCTATGGTCCCGCACCTTTAGCTCCTGAAAAATCACTCGACACGGCTACCACAGTCACTCAGCTGTTTTGCACGGTACTCTTTAAATCTTAACTTCTTGTGTAAAATGTATACCCGTTGATGTCAAATCCTTGGAAGGTTTTCACGACATGGACTGGACCGAGAGCCAACATTTTGACAATTTCTTTAATGTTTTCTCCCTCCGGAGCTTTCATGACTCTACGTGTAAACCATCCTTCGAACTTTTCATTGTGTTCTCCAATCAACCACTTATCGAATTTCTTAGGATTCTGTTGACGCAAGAAAGTCATGTGCTCGTCCAAATAAGGATGAACGTCAGTGAGGTGCCGCAAAACATGTAAATGTGCTAGGGTGAGCGTTTTATGTAATGGCACGATTAATTTCAATCCCAAGGTGCCTACCCCGTGAAGTCTTCCGTCGTGCCGTGGTTTAGGGATGCCGATGGCTTTTAAATCATCCAGATACTGAGTACAATACTCAATCACCTCTTCGGCAGCATATGCTCTTACAATGTTGCCCTCAGGACGATATCGGCTCCTCACATATCCCTTTAACAATCCCATGTATCTCTCGAACGGATACATGTACCGCAAGAAAACAGGCCCACACATCTTAATTTCTCTAACTAGATGAACAATTAAATGAACTATTATATCAAAAAAAGCCGACGGAAAATACATTTCAAGGTGACAGAGAGTGACAACAACCTCCTTCTGCAAAGCATCTAACGTATCAGGATCATTTACTTTGCAACAAATGGAGTTGAAGAAAAAACAAAGCTTTGTGATGGTCTGTCTAACGCACGGTGGCAATATGCCCCGAATTGCAACAGGAAGGAGCTGTGTCAGTAAAACATGACAGTCGTGGGACTTCATACCTATCAATTTTAAACCCTCCAGTGAAACTAGGTTCTTAAAATTTGAAGAATATCCAGATGGTACTTTTACACCATGAAGGCATTCACATAAACTATTAGGATCGGTGTATAACTTAATAACCGTCCCTTTCAATTGTCTTGAGACAAGAGCTTCAAGTGATACGGATCCCAAAAATATCAGGTAGATGGATATTAAATGCAAAACTAAATTCAGGATCGGTTAATTATAGTTTAACCGATTCAGATACTATCAGGATAGGTGGTTTGATCATAAACCGACGCCGATGGAACTATCAGGATCGGTGTATAACTTAATAACCGATCCTGATACTCAAGTGGCACTTAAAATGAGGAGCCTTCCCCTCTTCCCCTCTTCCCCTCTTCCCTCTCAAACTGATCAACTTCCATTCAAAAATCTGAATTTTTCTCTCCTTCAACACTCGCCATTTCTTGCAGTAGGTTTTCATTGATCACTTTGTCAAGGTTTGAATGTCCTTCATTTCTTTGATCACTTTGTTTTCATTATTTTTTACGTTGTGTATTTTCTTGTATTAGAGTTGAAGGAGTTGAAGGAGTTCTTCTACAGTGATGACCCGGCCTTGGCACTCGTAGCTGAATGCATTCTTGATTCCAATCCTTACCTCGATCCGGATAGTGACGGTGATGAGGATAGTGACGGTGAAGAAGTTGAGCTCGAGGTGAAAGAACGACAAACCTGGGCTGAGATGGTGGAGTGTTTCGAGTGCCTCTTTTTGGCCAAGGAGGATGTCATGCTCCGTTGTGAGACATGTCGCAACACATTCCATCCGGAATGTGTTGGCAAGGAGGTCAAGGAGAACAACGACCTCCGACTTGTCAAATGGAGATGCCCAACATGCATCGACGGGCCATCAAAGTCTCTTGAAGACTAAGTTTATTTTTTTTTACAACTAATTAAGTTTATTTTGAGATCTATATGATCTAACTTCTTATATATGGATGAATTTGTTATTTTGAGATCTATATGATCTAACTTAATTCTATTGAACTCTTTGTTGAATGGTAAGTTACCTTATTTATATTATGGTTGTGTGATGCTTGATTAAATTGTGGTTTGTTTGGCATAATTATTTTAATTGCATATTTGTATGTCATGTGTGAATAATGGGTGTCAATCACAAATGAGTTGCTTGAATAATTGGTGTGGATCACAAATTATATGTTTTTCAGTATACATATATATCTATATATGCCTGAAAAGGAAAAAAAATGGCAGAAAGACATTAATCAGGATCGGTTTTTTACGTGTTCACCGATCCTGAAAACCGTGAAGATCGGTTATTTTTAAGAACCGATCTCGATAGTCATCAGAATCGGTTAACTGTAACAACCGATCCTGATTGACTTATCTGCAATTTTTTTATTTTTTTAAAGCAAAAAATGATTATTTGTTCAAATTTTTATTTTTTCTGCTTACTATATGGCTTTATAATGAAAATGCTAAATCTGGACAAATTGACGCTCATTTAGGTTGCCAAAAGTAGGTCTGGAAGAGGGGACAAGTAGGTGGTTCTTCTCTGCTGTTGCCATTAGGGTTTACCGAGCCTAACATGAAGATAAATGTTTTAATAAGTAATATTTCGTGTTCAAGAGTTGAATGAAGGATGAAGGACCTTCAAAAATAAAACAAGAGTCCGATGAAAAGTTCAACAAATCATTTGTTTTTTCTATGGAATCGAAAAAATTTAAATCTTATTCTATGGAATCTAAAAATTCAAATAGAGATAAACAATCAAGATCGGTTAATTGTTAACCGATCTTGAATGTCATCAGGATAGGTGTTGTTTATAAACCGATCCTTATTGGCTTATCTTCAATTTTTTGATTTTTTTAAAGCAACACATATGAGAAACGATTATTTGATCAAATTTTTATTTTTTCTACTGACTATATGGCTTTATATTGAAAATGCCAAATCTGGACAAATTGACGCTCATTTAGGTTGCCAAAAGTCTGTAGGTCTGGAAGAGGGGACAAGTGGGTGGTTAATTCTTCTCTTTTGGTGCCATTAGAGTTTATGGAGCCTAACGTGAAGAAACATGTTTTAATAAATTATATTTCATGTTCAAGAGTTGAATGAAGGAGAAGGACCTTAAAAAAAAAACAAGAGTCCGATGAAAAGTTCGACAAATCATATGTTTTTTCTATGGAATCGAAAAAATTTAAATCTTATTCTATGGAATCTAAAAATTCAAATAGAGATAAACAATCAAGATCGGTTAATTGTTAACCGATCTTGAATGTCATCAGGATCGGTGTTGTTTATA
Organism: Carex myosuroides; assembly: GCA_028015225.1. NCBI lineage: Eukaryota > Viridiplantae > Streptophyta > Magnoliopsida > Poales > Cyperaceae > Carex > Carex myosuroides. The sequence continues at coordinate 14,277,908 of CM051477.1, forward strand.
AACCGATCCTGATTGGCTTATCTTCAATTTTTTTATTTTTTTAAAGCAACACATATGAGAAACAATTATTTGATCAAATTTTTATTTTTTCTGCTGACTATATTGCTTTATATTGAAAATGCCAAATCTGGACAAATTGACGCTCATTTAGGTTGCCAAAAGTCTGTAGGTCTGGAAGAGGAGACAAGTGGGTGGTTAATTCTTCTCTTTTGGTGCCATTAGTGTTTACGGAGCCTAATGTGAAGAAACATGTTTTAATAAATTATATTTCATGTTCAAGAGTTGAATGAAGGAGAAGGACCTTCAAAAAAAAGCAAGAGTCCGATGAAAAGTTTGACAAATCATAAGTTTCTTCTATGGAATCGAAAAATTTGAATCTTATTCTATGGAATCAAAAAATTCATATGTTCCTTCTATGTAGTGGAAAAAATTGGCCAGGATCGGTTAATTATTTAGCCGATCTTGAATGTTAATTGTCAGGATCGGATAATAAAAAAACCGCTCATGATACTTGACAATCAAGATCGGTGTATTATTTAACCGATCATGTTTATTTTCTGGATCGGTGTATTTATAACCCGATCCTGATACTAATTATCTAGATCGGTTAAATAGGAAACCGATCTTGATACTTAACAATCAAGAGCGGTTGTCATATTTACCCGATCCCAAAGGTATTAGTGTCAGTGTTTTAATTTAACCGATCCTGATGAGGCGATACTGTTTGCACATTTTCCACTAGTGTGATTTGCTCATAAGAAGTACATCTGGCAAAATGAGAGAAATGTTGATCGTTGACAACCCTAACAACTATCAAGATCTGGTAGACATCGTATCCAGACTGGGGCAAACGGATATAGAAGAGAAGTCATCAGCCTCTTTCAAACCAAAGAGAGACTTCCCAAAGAAGAAGGAATCAAAGATAGTATATGCTGTCAAAACCAATAAAGCTAACAAAAATGAAAACAGGGATTCCGACTCCTCCGATGAGGAGGCGAGACAAGTCGATAGCCAACCCACTCAACCAATTCCTCGCGGTAATCAAAATAACCGTTATTCTAAAACCTTGGAAGAACAAAAGGGCAAGAAATACTCCTTCAAAAGGGAGAAAATGGTGAAGATATTTAGACAAGCTTTGGAGGATGGCCTGGAGTTACCTCAGAGCAAGCGCCCGGATTAGGCAGATAAAGTTGACCATCCCAACTACTGCCCATATCATAGGGTAATAGGCCATAAAATAAAAGACTGTTGGGTCTTTAAAAACTTAATAGAAAGAAGAATTCAAGAGGGTCGCTTGCAGTTAGTGCCAAGTGCTATGCAACAACCCGCACCTCACGAGCAAGTTAATGTTATCTCTCATGTTGAGGTGATTGAAGAAAAGAGGGTCAAAAATCCCGCAAATGAAACATGGGAATTCCACCTCTCCAAGAAAACCAAAAAGTTGCTGAGACAGCTCCTGAAAGAGCCTCAAGTCAAATGGGACATCAACTTAAACCCCACGGTGCCAAGGGCCCCAAAACGGGTCATCCATCGCAAGCTAAACAAGAACGACATCTGAAAAAGCAAGAAGTCGCCCAAACTAATAGACTCGCCTACACCTTTTGAAATCCAAAAGCACATACAAGCTTTAAAGGATCATAAGCAAGGTACTCCGCTATCGTTAACCCTCATAGACTTCTTAACGGAAGATCTGTTGGCCGTAATGTTGAGCTTCAAAACTGAAAAAGAGGAAATGAGTAACACTTCTCAAGAAGGAGAAACCAAGGATGACGACCACGAAACATGCAATGTGGTTGTCTATGGAGGAAGCTCCTTAAGTGACTCAGATGACGGCGAAGTCATCTTTGTCAAAACCAAGAAACCTTATTGCCAAGCAGCGCTTCGCTCGGGTACATACACCCTTGGGCGTCAACCACCAAAAGAACACTCTCACGAAAGAAATATGATATTTCTATGTGGGATATGTAACCTAATAGAAAGGAAGCAACATATAACGGTATGTCCTCGATGTGGACCCAAACCTGAAAGGTTCCTACTTAAGAAAGCTGAGTGGCTAGATGAAGGAGACGTTAGACACCTTCAGGATCAAGATGCCTTTAAAATAGACGAGAGGGGCGAAACGTGCGTTGTGAAACGTGTTATGACAAACGCCACCTATGTTTTAGAAAGGATCCCATATTTGGATAATATGAGGGTCGTTGATGACTTGGGCATGATTGAAAGCCACGCCTTAAATCCAAACATGAAACGCAAACCAATCAGGATATTCCTATAAACCCGAATGAATTTATCCACGAGACCTGTTACATGGTTTCAATGGAGATAGAGGAAGAGGAAGAAGAATATGAAATTACTACAAAAGAGGCTCCTAAAGAATTGGAAGAAGGTGGCCAAAACACAATATATGAATTAATAGAAATCAATTTATGAAGTGAAAAGACTCCTAGACCCACATTCATAAGCGCTTCTCTACCCGATGATATGAAAGAACGAATAACAAAATTTTTGAGGGAGTACATTGATTGCTTCGCATGGAGTTATCATGAAATGCCGGGTTTGGACCCGCAGGTAGCCACCCATAGGTTGAAAATAGATCCCGAGTACAAACCAGTCAAGTAAGCACCTCGTCGAATGAGGGTAGAACTGGAAGAACAAGTTGCTGCTGAAACCAAAAAGCTAATAGACGCAGGGTTTGTACGAGAAGAAGAAACCCCTGATTGGATAGCCAGCATTGTCCCTGTCAAAAAGAAAAATGGACAGATCTGTATATGTGTGGATTTCCGAGACCTCAACAAAGCTTGTCCCAAAGATGATTTCTCTTTGCCAGTGACAGAGATAATTGTAGATCATACTTCAGCATACGAAGTCTTCTCTTTCATGGATGGATACGCTGGTTACAACCAAATTAAAATGGAGGAGGCCGACCAAAAGCATACGTCCTTCCGCACTCCCATAGGGGTGTACTGCTATAAAGTCATGCCTTTTGGTTTAAAGAATGCCGGCGCTACATATCAACGCGCGATGACCAAAATATTCGACGATCTCATACATAAGTTGTCGAATGTTATGTTGATGATTTGGTAGTCAAGGCCATGACCTATGAAGAGCACTTGAAGAATCTTCACATAGTCTTCGAAAGACTCAGGCAACATGCCCTAAAGCTTAATCCCTTAAAATGTGCCTTCATGGTCTCATCCGGGAAATTCCTCGGATTCGTAGTAAGGCACCGAGGGATCGAAATCGATCCAAGCAAAATCAAAGCCATAATGGAATTAAAACCCCCCCAAAACCTCAAACAGTTGCGATCTCTCCAAGGGAGACTAGCGTACATACGACGCTTCATTGCAAATCTATCAGGCAAGATACAACAATTCACCCGACTCACGAAAAAGGATGTTCCGTTTAAATGGGACTCAGATTGTCAAGTCGCTTTTGAGCGAATAAAACAGTATCTTTTGCACCCGCCGGTATTGGCAGCACCCATACCAGGAAAGCCTCTTCTTCTATATACTACGGCCCTTGAAGGATCGTTGGGCGCATTACTGGCTCAAGAAAATGAAGAAGGTAAAGAAAATGCCTTATACTACCTAAGCTGCATGTTGGTAGGGGCTGAATATAATTATTCCCCGATTGAAAGGCACTGCCTAGCCCTGGTGTTCGCAATAAAGAAATTACGACACTACATGCTAGCACACAAAGTCACGCTGATATCGCGGGTAGATCCCCTCAAGTATTTAATGACTAGACCCATGCTCACAGGAATATTGGCTAAATGAGCCATCATCCTAACCGAATTTGACATAATATACGTGCCCCAAAAGGCCATAAAGGGACAAGCATTAGCTGACTTCCTGGCAGAACATCCTATACCAGATGATTCACTATTGGCCTGTGATTTTCCCGATAAAGAGATCATGAACGTTGAAGAAGAAAGACCCGGTTGGGAAATGTATTTCGATGGAGCATCGTCCATAAGACCCGTTCCTGGCAATCAAGTGCCTAAGATTCGGGCTGGTATCGATCTAGTATTCATAACTCCCACAAAAGGAATAATACGTCATTCCTTCACACTAACAGAGCCATGTACAAATAACGAAGCAGAATATGAAGCTTTGATCGCCGGACTTGAAATAGCGATAGAGACAAATATCAAGAAACTGAAAATCTTTGGGGACTCTCAACTAATTATAAGTCAAGTCCTTGGAGAATACAAAGTGCTTAAACCAGAATTGATAAGGTATCATGAAAAAGTAATCGAGCTCATGCGAGAAATCCCTGAAATCATATATGAGAAAATAACGAGAGCTTCAAATGGTAAAGCAGATGCCTTGGCTCGTATTGCCAAAGAGTTATGCGAGCCCGAAGACAATGAGGTTTGTATTTCCATAAGAAATAGACAGCCTCTGTCTCCATGTTTCTCAAAACAAGAACTAGAGAAAGAAAGGACGCTCGCCTAAAAAGGAGAAGAAATGATGAAAGAGACCCAAACCGAAGTATTAATAGTACAAGATGAAGAAGAAGATTGGCATCAATATTCATCGACTTCCTCAAAAGCGGAATACTGCCTGATGAAAAGTCCAAGCAAGGGCAAATTAAGAAACGAGCCCTTCGTTACGTGTTCAACAACAACACCCTGTATCGTAGATCATACGAAAACCTTTGGCTCCGTTGTATAACAAAAATAGAGGCTCTCCAAGTAATGAAAGAAGTTCATTCTGGGATATGTGGGGCACACCAATCTGGGCCAAAAATGCGGCTAAAGATCAAACACATGGGGTACTATTGGTCCTCAATGGTAGCCGATTGCGAAGAATATGCTAAGAGATATCATCAATGCCAAATACACGGGGATTTCATTCATCGACCCCCAATTCCATTACACTCCACAATCTCATCTTGGCCATTTGATGCATGGGGTACTGATATTGTGGGACCAATAGATCCACCCTCATCGGAAGGTCACCGCTTTATTCTAGCTGCTACGGATTACTTCTCCAAGTGGACAGAAGTGGTAGCCCTTAAAGAAGTGAAAGCCACTGATGTCGTTAAATTCTTCTGAAACCAAATACTCTATCGATATGGAATACCAAGGAGGATAATATCTGATAATGGGACAACATTCAAAAATGTGAAAATTGATGCTCTCGCCAATCAGCATGGCATAGATTGAACATTTTAATATGTAAAATGTAAAATTTGGTCTCCAAGCACATTTTAATATAGATTGAACATCTAACGGTTTGGAAATGTCGTTTGAAGTCAATTTGATAGGTTTTAGAGTCGCGCTCACGGAAGGGCTTGGTGAGCTTAGGAGCACCCTAGTTCTACTCCATATATATATACATACATATATACAGAGAGAGAGAGAGAGGGAGAGAGATGGGCAATGGTGAGTTGCGAAGTAAGTGACTTGTTTTACTTGATGCTTATGTCTCTGTTTGCAAAGTCCAAACAACCGTTCCAAACCGCTCAACATGATCTCTATATGAAAATGTGCTTGGAGACCAAATTTTATATTTTTTGAGAATTATGTACTATTTTTTTAGATGGGTAGAAAATCGTTGTTTTTGGATGGATTCTGGGACACTCAAGTTTGAGATCTCTAATGATATTTTTAATGCACTTAGCAATGATGTCCCTTCCCACACACTTTTTGTACCAAGGTCTTAACTATTCACTAATCTAGGTTGATTTCATTTGGTTGGAGTTTTAAGTGATCAAACAATTATTTAAATACTAAGGTAATTAATTAGTAAAAGGTCCCTAGGGTTCTGGCTTACTATCATTCCTAATATGTCTTCCTAAGTTTAGTTTTTGTCTTCCAATTATGACGCATACGGCATAATGAGTGTCACATGCGGTATGTGTAGGCATTACTTTGCGAATTTGAGTGATTCTAATACTAAAATTGTACCACTCACTTTTGTGTTGCAGCACCCTATTCAATCAGGACTAGTAAGGAGATAGTACCCAGACTTTATCCTAACGAATGCAAAGAGAGTTATGATTATCCTAATTAGTAAGACTAAAGGAGTTTAAGTTCACAGTTACATATTTCCTTATACCCCTTCGTAGCTGAAATATTCAAGGTTTTCCCATTAGTTAGGCAAGAGAATACGACATTCGTCTGTAGATCTCAAGACTACTAAGTTTCCTGAATTTGGTCCAACTTATGGTCTCACCCTTTCCGTCTATCAACCCTAAGTCTAAAATACAAGTCTCGAATCTGAATTTAGAAAAATTTGAGAACATTAATTATCTGCTACATATTAGATTTGCTATTAATATTATCTGTAATTTCTATACGTAAGTACAATATTACGTACTTGGAAATATTGCTTTATCCGATGCAACTCCCAATACAAATTAAACAACGGAATTAAATGCGTTATACCACAGTCCACAGGGCAGAACGTGCAGTTGAACGCATCACTAAAACGGATCCGATGCTTCTAATTAATGGTATACCTAACGTTCGTGGGACACCAGATCCAAAATTCATGATGAATGATGTAAATATATAAGTTTGAATCAGTCGTTCAAGTCTTCATATATATATATATATATATATATATATATATATATATAGAGATGAGCTATGGTGAGACGTGGAGTAAAATAAGTTTGTACTCCACGTCATATTTTCATTTTAAAAATTCAAACAACCGATCCGAACCGCTCAACATGTTCTAAATATTGAAATGTGCTTGGAGACTAAATTTTACATTTTTTGGAAATTTTTTACTATTTATTAAGCCACTTTGAAAATCGCTGATCCACTGTGAACAGTAAAAAATAGTAAAAATTTCTGGACCACCGGATCAGCGATTTTCAAAGTGCTCAGATTAAGCTTGGGGGCGAGAACTTTGTATCTTAGGTTGCATTTAAGTCATTTTTTTACCTTTTTTTAGATCATGTTTACTTTTTCTTGCACTTTTAGGTGATATATTTGCATGATTGCTTGAATTAGGGACTTTTATGAAAAATTTTGGTTGTGATTGGGATGACCATGAGAAATTCGAACTAACCCCACAATTGATAAACGAACTGATTAGGAAGGGATGTTTTGAGATCTTGAGAAGAAGAAAACTTGAATTGCATCGAAAAACTATTTTGAAACCGAACTGTGCCTTTTAAATAGGGAAATGGGGATTTAAAATAAAGAAAGATTGGGATATCCATTGGTATGAATGAATACCATTGGATGTGTGTATTCATGGTGTATGCGTAAAATAAAAAAGTGATGAAATAAATGAAAAGATGGAGAACATAAGAGTACTGGCAATAAGTCATGTTGGGCGCCTTTGAGCTCGTCTCCCAAACTTAGAAAAGAAAAGAACTTTTGCATACATCAACACACGAAGTCCGTGACTTTCTAACCTAAGCTTGTTCCAAGCTTGGGGGAGCAAAAAGATAAAATCACCACAAACGAGGGCATAGTTTCAGTAAAAGAATGACAAAATTAATCAATTCGGGTAATTAACTTTGCAAGTCTTAAAAACATTTCAGAATTTGAAGTTTGATTAGTCAATTCGTGTGGTGAATCAAAATTGATCAAGGAAAGTCCAAATTATACCAAAAAGATTCTCGAGGTTTTTGATTAAAGCAACTCATGTAAATTTTCACTTTTAGGAACTTAGTTTGCATTTAGGTAAGATTAGAGTCCAACCCGGTACCTAAGTATGGATCTTTGCTTGATGACAAGCAAGATTTAAGCTTGGGGGAATTTGATGTCTCATTATTTGACCTATAAATCCGACCAATTTATGTACCAAAATCTGTGTTTTAAACCACCAAATCGTGTCTTTTACATTGAATATCTATAGAATGTGGTACTGCTGCGTTTTCATTATTACTTTGCAGAAAACGAGCGAAATCAGGAAAGATTGTGAGTTCTGGAACCCTACACGCAGGCGGCGTCAGATCCCACGCAGGTCGCGTTAGACCCTGAAATTTCAGCACCCGAACTTAAAACAGTCATAACTTTTGACTCATAACTCCGTTTTGGGCGTATGACCACTTTTCAAAAAGCTTGCAAGAATATCTACAATCTGAGCCAAAGACACAGGCACGTAGGCCGCGTCAGATCCCACGCGGGTCGCGTCAGAATTTTCCGAAAATAGAAGCAGAATTGGAAACAGAGGCTAATTGAAGGAAGGTCGGCCAGAAAAGCTATAAGGGGGGATTTCTTGCACCTGAGAGGGCATTCTGGATTTGAGAGGAGAGACCTAGGGTTGGGGCTTGACGGCTTGGCTTGGAGAAGAAGAAGAGAAGCGAAAATCGAAAGATTTGCGACGGATCTTCTTACTACTTCGAATTTTTCCATGAGCACTATCTTTATCATCTCTTTTATTTGTTTTGTTTGCTTTTTGACTATGCTTGAGTAGTTTACTTAGTTTCTAGGGTTACGATGTAGTTTGATACTTTGTTTTGTATGCATGTTGTTTGAATCTGTGTTAAATGTTAGTGTTTAATTGTTTGAGTAGTATTTTAATTGCTTTGTTGAAGTTGATTGAATGATTCTTGATTGTCTACTGTTAGATGTCTATAGCATCTTTCTAGTAATTTGGCCCTGATGTTTCTCTCAACCAAACTTAGTATTTGAGGTAGGTTTACGAGCCGTGAGGCGAGACCAAATAGTAACTAAGAGGTGAACTTTTCCACTTATCGAGAGGTAGTGGTTACCTTTAGTAAACCGGACAATTAACTTAGATTAAAAACCTAAGAAGGTGAAATTGCATTTCCGATACCAAGTTTATTAAGCCAACAAACGAGAGTTGAGGTTTAGGAACATTAGGTTCGGTCAATGAATCCTTACACCAAAGAACAACGCAGAAATAGACAGCTGCTGCATTCACTCGAGGTCCACGCGGACCGCGTATGAGAGTACGCGGGTCGCGTGTTCCATGCGGGTCGCGTATGAAAGTACGCGGGTCGTGTGTGGTACCAAGAGGCAGAGTTGAAGATGAAATCAAAAACCTTGGAAACGCTTTTCTTTATCTGATAAAAACCAAATTTTACTTTCTATCATTTTTATTATTTCTGTCATTGAATTTAGAAAATTAAACAAACCAAATCAACTTTTTTCCAACTTCTAGTACCTAGTTGATTTAAGTAGAGTTCCAGATTAGATTTTGAACCGTCATGTGGATCGATACCTGACTAAACTATACGATAGGATTGTGCACTTGCAGTCTAGTCGGAAGTTAATTCAAGGTTTAAAAGCTACAGCTTGCTGTAGTGAAACTTTGTGATACACTTTTGTGCGAACAATCATTTCCTATTCTATCCCACAATTAAATATCCCAAAGACCCTATCTAATATAGGTGTTTTCTAATAATGATCTAAATAACCAATTTACGCTATCCTGCCAAGGGAGCTCACTGGATTCTAACCATAGTATTTGAACCGCTGCCAAGCCTCGTTAGCTAAAGTGTTAGAGCAACGACTTTACACCTATTGGTATGTGGAGAGTTATTGGCATATAATAGACAAAACTATGTTTGCATGGACTTAATAAAAAAGATTCAAAATAATAAAGAAAACTCAAATCAACATAAACAAAACATAAACATATATTAAAACATAATTAATAATTCGAGTACAATCCTCACCCTAGATATGAGAAGTTTAGCTTCTCATGACCATAGCAAAATAAAATGAATAAAATAAAGAGAACATACATTACAACCTAATTGAAGATGGATGAACCTCTGCCTCATTAGATGACGTCTTTTTCTCTTGTTTGGCTTCTGGTGACTACTCCTCTCTCTCTAAGTAACTCTCTAACCAAACGTAGCAATGACGATTGCTAATCTCGATTCTTTTGACTTAACACAATTAAACACGCACACTAAATTCTATTACAAGAGGGGTATTTATAGTCTTTCTAATATGAGAGGTGGAGTAATGGAAGTAGTGGAGGTCGTGAAAACTTGGAGTGCACTCCAAGTTTGGATAGATGAAGCCAAAAATAGCTATGATAGCTTAGTTATGAAGCAATTGCATCCTTCTAGAAGAATTCTACCGAAAATAGCATCAACGGTGGAGATTTGATCAAAAACAAACAATCCACGGATTGAGTCCACGGATCATGCAGCCTAGGGTTATGCCGCATGCAACATAGATGGAGCCCGCACGACTTCTTGATTTAGTAGATTTTCTTGTAATTTCGTCATTTCGCATGTTGTGCACTTCGTGTGAGGTTGGAGTTCGGTCTGAATCAGAGAGTTTAGATTTGTTGTTTTGGCTCAATTTTGCCTCCATCTCCTTCTTTTCATCAATTCCGTCATAAATCATGCAAAAACGAAGGCAGTCTCTTTTCTCTCCTTGAAAATACAATTATAAACAAGATTATTGGCTTCATTCCTAGCGAAACCCTATTCATTTTACTGTACAACCAATTAGGAATCATCACTAAGTTCCGAGATTCGCATCACTGCATCCTCTCCTTTTCTCTGTGTACACAGCAGTACCGGAACTTGGTCAGAATTGAGACACCTTCCTGTGGAAAATGTTGGTCACTGACGGTTATTTACACAGCAGTACCGGAACCGCCACCGATGTTGACAGTTTTTAAGCTGATTATTGATGTTTTTCTTTAATTCAATATGATTTATTTTTATTTCGGTACGTTCATGGCCTATATAATGGTAATTACTGTACAAATAAGTAAAATATATTAAATTTTGTTTACATGAGCCCAACCACATATATATTAGCAACTTATGAGTAATAATTCTACATTAGATTTGTCATTTGGTGATGTCAATTAATGAGGTAAATCGATTTATCTTTGGAACAATAATGTGGTGCCACAATTTTTGTACTGGAACAAGAGTATTTCTTATTTCTTTAGAAAACCACGTGGTTTTACTTTTACCACCACTTTGATGAAAAAACCAAGAAACAAAATCTTATAAAAATCGGTCAGGCTTCTGTATCGCCAAAGAGTTACCAAACAGAAGCCATCACATGATGTACATCATCTAATTTATTGGTGTGCATTGTCATGAATTTATGTTTCTTGACGTTAAATATCAAACAATCCTCACGAGCTGTACGAGTACGACACAAATAAAACCAAAATATTTTCAATAAATCAGCTAAAGTGAAAAATAAAAAACATAAAAAATAGAAAAAAAGCAACTGCACAGCTGGTTTTTCATAGAAGCAGAGCGTAGCCATTTAAGATTAAACAAGCGAAAACCATCAATGAAATTTCCACCGTTTTTAAAACCATTAATTGTTCACAATGAACAGTTCAAATTGATCGTTGTACAGAATATTAATGATGAATGGTAATTTCTGCATCAAATATCATCAATTTTGATTTGCCGAAATTTAATTGTCTTCATTTTAACATCGGTAAGTTAAGATTGATTAAGCTTAAATTTTGAGGTCATGTGCTTACATGCATGCTACCATGATATCTAAACTGGTTAGTCAACTATTATATTTCAGGATGTTCAAATTTGATTTACTTCTATGCCACTTTGATCATCGATCGCAGCATCGCAAGCCGTACCGCGACGTATGTCCGGCAATGTTAAACTTGCGTAACTTTTTTCTCGAGTGTTCAATTTCAATGTTCTACCTCAATTCAGAAAACTTGCAAGGAGATCTGCAATCATTCTCCCCTATAGGTAGAACTGCGTTTTTCAGGGCCAATAAACAAAGAGAATGACCTCAAAACTTGAGTTGAAGTTTATAATTATGTTTTTTTTCCTTTCCAATTAATTTTCAGTTTTCTACTCCTTTACCAAACTTTTTCTTAGGCATTGTTCATGTATATGTATAAAGTCTCTCATCTAGGATTTTTATTGTAGTAGTTTAATTTTTTTTTAAGTTATAATGTTGTTACATGTTTATGTAACTATTTGTTTGTGTAATGTAATTGTAAATGTTGTTTATAATGGTAAATGTAGTTTTACTAGTATGTATTTGTTTAATTTTTTTTTTAAATTTAATGTTATTGGTATATTGGTAAATGTAGTGTTTTTTGTATGAATTCAGATCTTTGGTTATCGTATTTTGTTAAAAAAAATGAATATACATGGTTTTAATACTTTATTTTTTAATGTAAACCAAGCATGATTTGTGTTTTCATAGATGGTTTTAACTTAAATTGTCTATGAATGTTTCAGCGAAAAAAATGGCGCTGTTTTTGGAGAAACGTAGACGGTTATACAATTATGTACAATTTTTCAAGATTTTCATACACAATGCCCCTAGATACGGTTGTATCCGTGTATAAACCCAATCTTTAAATGTACGTGTACAATCAATGTTTATGTAGTAGTGCTCTAAAGTAATATTCAAAGTTAAAAAATAATAATATTATAGATTTTCTCGATATCATTGTAGATTAATTTTGAATTAACTATCAATTTGATTGATCATCCGTATTAAAATCGCTTAAATTCAGTTATATAAAATTTTAACTTGTTCAAGGAAAAGTCAACGACTTTAATTTCCTTGAAAAATTAAATAATGAAAAAGAACTTAAAGTTTCAAATTTTAACTTCAATAATATTTATGTAAAATTTCAAATAAATATTTAACACTACCAAATAAAATTATATCGTCGAGGTCGTTGGAACGATTTGAGAGTAGGTCCGATGGGCATCGGACCAACTCTGGTGCGATGGGTTTAATCACCGTCGATTTTCTTTAAGATTCATGCGGAACGCTCTAAACTTCGTGCGTGTCTGTTTTAATTTTCGTGCGCACAAATCTTGAATTAGATCGGATGGTTATCATGCTCGTTGAACCTAAAAGTAGGTTCGATGGGCATCGGACCTACTCCGTTCTCCGTTGGAACAGATCTGACAAATAAATTTCCATAAAAAATTGTGTTAATTCCCATCATAATACGCGCCACAAGTTCTGCTAATAATTTAAGATTCTCAGATCCACGGTTATTGAGGATATTTTATTTGTTTAGTTTAAACTCAGATTTCAAGCGTACGGATATAATGACTCACTATTCAATGAATCTTGTCCCCTCTTTGAAGGGAGTGAAGAAAGAGAGGAGAAATTAAGCACGTCTTGGATGCATTAATGAAACATGAAAATTATTTAAAACTTTCGATTAATAATAGAGAAAATTATTTTTATGCCACTTCAAAACATGAAAATTAGGAGAAAATTGTACCAATTAGACTTATAATTGATGAAAAACAGAATAAAGTCGTCACATGGGAATTTTTTCTGGAAATTCACAGGAAGAATACAAAAGTAACTTTTAAATTGGATATCTGAACTTACACTACTGGAAAAAAATTTGGTGAAGTGAATTCATCACAAATTTTGAACTTTATTATAATTTTCATCTATAGTAAATGTTGATTAAACTACCCCACAACGGTAGTTTATAATATTTGTTATATGCTATATATATATTGGTCTAGTAGTTTGCTATTTTTGTAATATATAGAGAGAGAAAATCGATCATATAGTAAATTAATGTTGATTAAACTACCCCACAACGGTAGTTTTTAAGCTGATTAATTGACGTTTTTCTTTAATTTCAAAATGATTTTTTTTTTATTTATTTCGGTACGTTCGTGGCCTATATGATGGTGATTTACCGTAAAAGTAGGTATATCATCTTAATTTTTGTGGTGCCACAAATTTTGTAGTAAAACAAGAGTATTTCTTATTTCTTTAGAAAACCACGTGGTTTTACTTTTACCTCACTTTGAAGAAACAAAAAAAAAATCTAAATATCACACAGCACTGCACACTTGAAGAAGAAAACAGAGGGCATCACGTGACATCCTCTAAATTATTGATGTGCATTGTCACGGATCTCGTTTTCTTGATGTTAAAAAAAAAAACCTGCACTTCTGCTTTTAATAGGAGAAAACCATCAATGAAATTACCACCGTTTTTAAAACCATTGTTTTCACAATGAACAGTTGACACTGATCTTTGTACAAAAACATTCATAATGAATGGTAATTTCTGCATCAAATATCATCAATTTTGTTTGAGGAAATTAAAGTCAACGACTTTCATTACCTAAAACTTTAAAATATTGAAGAAGTACTTACAATTTTAAATTTTAACTTCAATAATATTTATGTAAAATTTCTAGTAAATTTGTAACACTACCAAATAATATGGTACCGTCGAGGTCGTTGGAACAGATCTCACAAATAAATTTTTCATAAAAAAATGTGTTAATTCCCATCATAATATGCGCCACACGTTCTGCTAATAATTTCAGATTCTAAGATCCACGTTGACTGAGTGTTAAGATTACACTCGGATCCTGACAATTTGGGGAACAAGCCGAAATTGATCTATATCTAATCAAAAGGAGGAAATAAAATATTCAAGGATATCAATCATATATGCATCTAGTGAAATAGGAAATAGATAGTTTTCTGATTACTTGTAATTCTAAGGATTGGTTTTCATGTTTAGAATGATATACAAAATATTTCTCAATTGATAAATAGGCATGAAGCAGCCGTGTAAATATATACAAGAAAAAATAGAAGAAATAAAATCGGGTGGAAGGGAGCTTTCTTGGAAGTCTTGTGTTCTCTTTATTTTTCAGTTAATTTAACATGGTATCATAGCGTGGTTGCCTGGTGGTATAGCTAGGAAAATTGTTGTCCTTCTTGTCTTTAACTTCAATTTCTTGTGCTATACTGCTCTAAGGAGCTGTCCACACTTTCTTGATAAAACAATGTCAGAAGCCGACTCCCAAGAATCAACCACCACAGCTGCGTTGGTTGAGCAGATGGCAAGAATGACGACTCAAATGGCGGGTATACAAGCTGCTGCCATAAACAACCCTCAACCAGCAACACAAATCATAACTCAACCTGTTGCCATGACCGAGGGTACAATTCATTCAAGCGCTATTGGTGTAAAATTTGATGGCACAAACTACTCTTTTTGGAGCCAAGCGTTGACGATGTACGTCCGTGGCAGAGAAAGGATGAAGCATCTCACCGGAGAACTGGCTCCACCACCCATAACCGAACCATCATACCAAAGATGGGCAACTGACGATGTTGTAGTAAAAGGCTAGATTATTAATTCCCTTGAACCTCGATTAAGGGGGAGTTATATTCGGTATCCAACTGCCAAAGATGTATGGAAGGCAATAGCAACAACATACTACGACAACAATGACGAGTAGTATAATTGAGGTCGATTCACATGGAATATTGGTTCAGAGTCTTGAGCGATCAAATCACAATCTTTCGAAAGGCTAGATAAAATCTGAAAATTTGAGAGTTGAAGTTGTGATCAATGTAAATTTGGCAACAATTAAAAGTAATTAAAATAAAGATAGAGATGAGAATTCCCAGAGTTTCGGCACACCATTGCTACTCAATCCTCTTTGATATTCTACTTATGTCGGGTCTGATTTCCTGTTGTTGTTTATGGAGGACACTACATAGGACACTGCGAGTTATCTTACGCAAATGACGGGACTTCCATTGAGATACTACATAGGACACTGCGAGTTATCTTACGCAAATGACAAATCTCTAAATACACAAGTTACTACATACGACACTACGATTTATCTTACGCAAATGACAGAACTTGGTTCGCATTTTATTGTTCCGATTTATGATTTCCCCGCTAAGATTTTTTTCACATAAATCTATTGACTCCCAACGAGGCTAACTCGTCCATCATAGTTTCTCTTACCATTAAAGTACTGTCACTACCCTAACTAGATCATCGATATTAGGTGAAGGGATAATAAATCACAAAAGTATTTCAATCAAACAACAAGAAATCATAATCAACATAAAATATATATATCAAAGCATCATGAGTAACAAGGTTTACTGCCTAGCCCCTAAGAAAAGAACTTAGCCGCGGAACGGCATCGTTACAATCACTCCTCTCTTTCTCACTTAATCAAATCTAACCAAAATTACAAATATATCTTCTTCTGTCCAGGGTGCTTTTATAGGAGTGAGGGGATGTCTGAAGATGAGTGGAGGCCAAGAAACCTGATTTGGATACAGCTGTAGCTGTTATTCCCCAAAATGCGCCTTGGTTACGGACCGTACTAGCTGGTACGGTCCATATTGAGACCATGTCACTGAAGTATTTAATGCGTATCGTGCTATCTTCTGGTCCGTATTCGGCTAGGTCTGTATCAGTCAATACGGGTCGTAACAGAGACTTAGTCGATGACCGTCGCTTATCCGATTGACCTAATTCTTACTCCATTTGGTGTGAAATAGTCCCAAAACATGTTTCCTGCAATAAAACTCTACCATCAATTGCGAATCGACTCTGCCATCAATTGCTTGTCACACCGAACCATCGGCTCTGATACCATTTTGTAGGGATAAACTCAGCAATACAGCACTGCTTTGTGTCAGTATGCAAAAAATTGAAGAGAGTATAATATTTTTCTGAACAGAAACAACGCTTTATTTCCTTTCTCTCTTGCTCAATTACATCGAGTTCTGCAGTATTTAAAGCAATACAATGTTCTTAAAATAAACACCCACAATTTGCCTAAATTAAGCACCCACTACACAACATGCTAAAAATAGCTAACTGACAAAATTACTTGTATAAAATTAAATAACATAGAACTCCCATGAATCACCCGTCCCTCCCATATTTTATTGATCAATGTATAGAGTAGAACTAGGGTGCTCCTAAGCTCACCAAGCCCTTCGTGAGCGCGACTCTAAAACCTATCAAATTGACTTCAAACGACATTTTCAAACCGTTAGATGTTCAATCTATATTAAAATGTGCTTGGAGACCAAATTTTACATTTTTTGGAATTTTTTTACTATTTATTAAGATGGTTTGAAAATCGTTGTTTTTATTAAAATTCTGCACTATTGAAAAACAGCGATTTTCAAACCATCTTAATAAATAGTAAAAAAATTCCAAAAAATGTAAAATTTGGTCTCCAAGCACATTTTAATATAGATTGAACATCTAACAGTTTGGAAATGTTGTTTGAAGTCAATTTGATAGGTTTTAGAGTCGCGCTCACGGAAAGGCTTGGTGAGCTTAGGAGCACCCTAGTTCTACTCCAATGTATAATTTGTTATGTTTTACACGGCACCAGCCAAGGCTATTTAACATAAAGATTGAATCCTATTACATCTTCTAACTTTAGAATGTAAGGATAGTAAATGCAACAAATCAATTCCTGGACCATCTATGGAATCTATGGGTGTCAATGGTACCTTTTTAGCCGTTACCCGACCCATATCGTATTCGATAAGGCGGGTATAGGTAAGGTTTTTTTTCGTTAGCTTATTGGGTATGGGTATGGATAAAAAAAAATTTCATTAACCAAATGGGTAAGGGTATGGGTAATGACTATTTCATACCCGTTACCCTATAGGGTAATTATAAAATCTAATATATATTCAATTCAATTTTCAACCCACCTAAATATGTATTCATTTTTTTTTATTTTCTTCTTTTATAAAAAACAATTTAGTTGGAATTGATTGCACATTTATTTTTATTTTTTAATTAGAAATATAATTACATGTGTGTGAAATGAATAAGTTTTTAATATTTAATTTGTAAAATATAATCAAACTAATTATTTTATTAGTATTATCCGTTATTCATCCGTTACCGTTTTGTTACCCGATAATATTAACGGGTAAGGGTAGGGTAGGGTAAGATCAATTATTAATGGGTATGGGTAGGGTATGAGTAAATTCAATTTTAATGGGTATGGGTATGAAAATACCTCCACCCGACCCGTACCGTACCCATTGACACCCCTAGGAGAGATGCTCTGCTGGATATCAATTTGTAATTGATTATTTCCTTCTTTGCTTGATATCAATTTGTTTCCCCTGCTGATTATTCGGATCCCATGTGGTTATTTCACACTAACCACTACACTAACTAGTTCTAAAATAACTATGCATAAAATAATCAATGCCTAACATAACCCATGCAGTTTTTGTGCTAGTAAAAACTGATTCGTACATGCTCTAATCAATTTGAATTAATTTTCAACAATTTGTACTTCCAGGAGCCTAGCCAAAGAAAATTAAAACCTCCAATCAAACTTACAGATCTGTTGTAAATTAGTATTATCTGTATGTAACTAAACTACGAAATTTTGCACAAGAAATTTCTTCAAAATATATATGTACATTAGATTAGTTCTAAATTACTCGTGTGTATCCAATGCAACTCCCAATACTAATTAACATGCAGCAGTAATTGCTTGACACAACATGGCCGAAGGTACCTACTAGCCTGCAGGATCTGAAGCTTTAAATTGGAGCTAGAATTTGTGGGACCAGATCCAAAATTTATGCTTGGAATGGGTTAAAAATATAAGTTAATTTGAATGAATCCTACAAGTCTGTTTATATATATTGAATTCAATTTAAATGCAAGTCACTAGTGTATTGATTTTATCCGGGCGGGTCGACCCGGACCGACCCGGACCCGACCCTAAACCCGGACCGGACAGTCCTAAAGGGTTGGGCCGGGTTAAGAACGGGTCGGATGCGATTTTCTTGGCGAAAGCCGAGCATACCCTACCCGTTTGAACCCACCTACCCGAACCCGACCCGGACCGGCCTAAACCCGACCCGGACCGACCAAACCCGATCCTAAACCCGACCTAAAATCCCGGGATCTGGGTCTAACCCGGCCGAACCCGAGTGAACCCGACTAAACCCGGCCTAACCCCCCCAAACCCGACCCGAACCCGCTGAAAAACCGGCGGGACCCGACCCGACCCGACCCAACCCGCCGAAATTTCAAATTTAAAAAAAAAAACGGTACAAGTTCGCCCCCAAAAAAACCCCCATAAAAACACCCCCATTCTTCATACATTTTCACATCTCATACTCTCATTATTTTCAATCTCTCATACTCTCAATATTTTCATTATTCTCAAATTTTAATTTTATTGTAAAAAAAAAAAAAGAGTTGCAAATTTATTTCATTCTACAAATACGCAAATGGAATTACGAAAGTAGAGGAATTACGAAGTTCGGCACCTCCCGCAAGATTTTTCCGCGAGATTAAAATGTTAGATTTATTTTTAGTAATTGTTAGATAATTAGAATTAGTTTAAATAGGTTAATTTAGTAATTGTTAGGAATTGTTAGATCATTTTTAGTAATTGGTAGTAATTGTTAGTAATTTTGAGTAATTGTTAGTAATTGTTAGTAATTTTTAGTAATTTTTAGTAATGTTAGTAATTTTGAGTAATTGTTAGTAATTGTTAGTAATTGTTAGTAATTTTTAGTAATTTTTAGTAATTGTTAGTAATTTTTAGTAATTGTTAGTAATTTTCAGTAATTTTTAGTAATTTTTAGAAATTTGTTAGATAAATAAGTTAGGTTTATATTTTCTTTTTGAATATGTTGGATTTGGTAGAGTTATTTTTTCAAATAAGTTAAATTTGTTAGAGTTATGTTTTTAAAATAGATTTTTAAAATAAGTTAGAACAAGTTATATTTATTTTTTTTAAATAGATTTTTGAATAAGTTAGATTTGTTAGAGTTATTTTTTTGAATTAGAGTTATATTTGTTTGTTCAAATTAGAGTTTAATAGGTTAGATATTTTGAAATATTTTGAAATATGTTAGATTTATTTGTTTGTTCAAATAAATGTTATATTTGTTTTGGAATATTTTGGAATATTTTTTAAAATTAGAGTTATATTTGTTTGTTCAAATTAGAGTTATATTTATTTGTTTGTTCAAATTGAATATTTTGAATATGTTAGATTTTAGATTTATTTCTAAATAGGATACATTTATTTTTTGAATATGTTATATTTTATTTTTAAAATTTTGAATATGTTAGATTAGATTTTTTAAATTTTGAATATTTTTTAGATTTATTTTGAATATGTTAGATTTTAGATTTTAGATTTATTTTTAGATTTTAGATTTTAGATTTAGATTTATTTTTAAATTTGGATTTATTTTAGATTTATTGAATTTTTCAAAATTCGGATTTTTTATTTTTGCCTCTGGCTTGTGATAAAAAAGCCTCTGGCTTGCGGTGCCTTTGGCTTGGTTAGCCTCTGTGTTGCCTTGCCTTCATGGCTTGTGTAGTTGTGTACTTGTGCTGCCTTTAATTTAAGCCAAGGTACAAATAGGTTAGATAATTTAATTTATATTATATTTAAATTTAGATTTAATGTAGATTATATTTAATTTAGATTTAATTTAATGTAATTTAGATTATATTGAATTTAGATTTACATTTAATTTAGATTATATTAAATTTAGATTTAATTTAGATTTACATTTAAATTAGATTTACATTTAATTTAGATTTTAGATTTTAGACATGTTAAATTTATTTTGAATATTTTATTTGATCATTTGATCATTTGAATATGTTTGATTATTGTATTTTTTAATATGTTAGATTAATAAGTTATATTTTATTTTTGAATATGTTGGATAATTAGATTTATTTTTAAACATGTTAAATTTATTTTTAATCGAATAAATTTGAATATTTTGAAATATTTTAGATTTATTTTTATATAGGTTATATTTTATTTTTTAAATTCTTGTTAATTTTTAAATATGTTAGATAAGTAAGTTAGATAAATAAGTTAGATTTGTTAGATAAATATGTTGGATTTATATTTTATTTTTGAATATGTTGGATTTGGTAGATTTATTTGTTTAAATAAGTTAAATTTGCTAGAGTTATTTTTGTAAAATAGATTTTTAAAATAAGTTAGAACAAGTTATATTTATTTTTTTTGAATAAGTTAAATTTGAATTAGAGTTATTTTTTTTAAAATAGATTTTTGAATAAGTTTAATTTGTTAGAGACTTAGATTTATTTTTTTGAATAAGTTAAATTTGAATTAGACTTATTTTTTTTAAAATAGATTTTTTAAAAATAGATTTATATTTTTTTGTTCTAATTAGACTTAGAATTTTTTTTTCTGTTGTTGAAATTCGGCAGAGGCTTGCTGCCTTGTTTTTTTCTTTTTCTTTTTTTTCTGTTGTTGAAATTCGGCAGAGGGCCAGAGCCCAGAGGCTTGCTGCCTTGTTGAATTTTTTTTATTTACTTTAATTTAGATTTAATTTAGATTTAGATTTAGATTTAATTTACATTTAATTTAATTTATATTGAATTTAGATTTACATTTAAATAGGTTAGATAATTTCGGATTTATTTTGAATGGATTTAATTTTAATACGTAGAACAAATGGCACATATGAACAAAGGCGCGACGAGTCGTTGGAAGATTGGGCGCAAAGAGTTTCCGCCGATTTTTTCGACCCTATGCCATCATCGTACCAACAAAATATGTCCGCAATAGAAAGTAGGATTCCACAAGAACCACAACTTTTTTCACAAAATCCCGCACAAAGGACACCGCCGTATCCACAAAATCCCTCCCAAATGCCACCATTGTATTATCATCAAGATCCTAACTATTATCAACAAAATCCCTCCCAAATGCCACCACCTAATTACTATTCACCGTATTCTAACCCTTCATATGGAGCAGGTACTACTTCTATAGGATCGAGTCAATACACCGCCCATATTGGAGGTACTGCTTCGGGTGGATCGAGTCAATACACCGCCCCTATAGAAAGCACTCCCTCGACAAGTGTCCCGGAAATTCAAGCCGAAGTTGTCCCTGCAACCCAAGCCTAAGGTGTTGCTCCCATCGAACCACCGATGAAGAGGAAAACCAAGGTGCCCGAATACAAGGCTGATTTTTGGCGGTATTATCAAAAGACCTTTCATCCGAGTAGAGTTGTGCATATGATAAAATGTAAGGTACGTGGTTGCAAGACTATTTACGAGTATAAACTTGCAAATGGTATGTCCACATTTAAGAAACACGCCGAAGGTCATGCGAAAAAGGGTGAGCTACCATAAGAAAATGCGGACCCGCAGTTAGTCCAAACCCTTATGAACCCGGATGGTACTAGAAACCACCAAAAATATGATGAAAAAATAATGCTTGAAGAATTTGCCCGATATATTGCCCACAAAGAACAACCAATTAGTATGGGTAATTGTAGCAGTTTTGCCCGGCTAGTAATTCGGGGGTGTGCTCAACCATTGTATAAGAGAATCCATCATAGAAAAATGGTACGTGAAATTAGAAAACAGTTTATCCAACGAAAAAATGACCTACGGGCTATATTTGGATATGCAAATTATAATGTCTCTATTACCTCCGATATATGGACTGCCGGTAAACATGGCCTTGGGTACTCTTGTATTACCGGTCATTGGATCGATGATAATTGGGTTTTACAAAAAAAGGTTTTAAGTTTTCGGGTGTTAGAATCTCCGCACACTGCACAAATTATTTACCTATCAATTATTAAGATTTTACAAGAATATAATCTCAAAAGGGATTTAAGAAACAAGGTTTTTTCTATCTCTTTCGATAATGCTAGCAACAATGTAGCATCAATCGATCATTTCACCCGGTCCCTAAACCCAATTATGAATGGTGCACTGTTTCACCAAAAGTGTGCTTGCCACATACTAAACCTTACCGTAAAAGATGGCCTTAAAACAGAAACCGTAAAGGACTTGTTAATTAAATTTAAGGGAGGTCTTGCCCATATTTATTCAAACCAAGAAAGAAAACAAGGTTTTGCGGCTTTGTGTGAAAGGTTGGGTTTGGACAAAATGAGGGTACCTTGGGATATAGATACCCGTTGGAATTCCACCTACAGGATGCTGCACCGATGCATTCCTTACAAGGCGGCTATAGGGGAGATGTTGAGATCGACGCGCGAAGGACAAAATTTGGAACTCACCGAACCCGAATGGCAGCAAATAATAATGCTTGCACAATTCCTTGGAACCTTTTTCACCGCAACCGTCAAATTATCTTGCTCGTACACACCGACAGCACATGAGTTGCTGCATCATCTCTACTATATTTCCAAGGTGTACCGTGATATGGAATATAGGGATAGTGAGAATTCCCCTCTCCATCCGATCGTAGCATCCATGAAGGTAAAATTTCTTAAATATTGGGAAGAGGTACCCTTCTTGACCATTCTCGCAAACTGCCTCCATCCGGCATACAAGAAGAAGTTCACGGTAAAAGTATTTCAAGCCTACAAGAAAAATCTAAGATTAAACTGGAGGGACGAGGAGCCCCGCGTACAACGGGCATTGGAGGACATGTTTGCCATATACAGCAAAAGAAGAAATGCCAACCAACCGCCTTCGACCGGTGGCGTGAGGTATGAATATAAATATACATATGTTTTTAATATTTATTATTTATAATATCTACATTATTTGTCTACTAATTTTTTCTATTGTTTTAATAGTTTATCCACACATAGCAGTACTGCATTGTTAGGCGATTTTCAGGATGATGACGACCCGTACTCATCCTAAGGTAACACGAACGAGTTAATCAGCTACTGTTTGGGGACCAACGAAAATGAAGGAGTTGACTTCATGGATTGGTGGAAGAGGAATGCATATTTTTTCTATTGTTTTAATAGTTTATCCAACACTGGCGATGATGGCCCGCGACATATTTGCCGTGCCCGTGTCAACCGTCCCTTCCGAATCCTGTTTTTGTTCGGCGAACAGGATCCTCACCGATAAACGAAGTAAGCTGGGTGCACATGTTTTCGAGAGACTTGTGTGCTTGAAAGACTGGATTGATGCTGAAGATCGCACACAACATGCCATAGAAGCGTCATCATCCGGTGTCGAAACTCAAGAAAGCGGTACCGAGGGGCCTGAGCCTAACGAAGATTCAGACGGTGAGCAAGAGAGCGACCTATGGTATATGCATAACAACTACTAGATAGGTAGTGTCGGTATAAAATTCTAACCTCTTTTAATCTTTATTGTTATTTTTTTAAATTATAATTTCTAAATATTTCAATTGTTTCATTTTAAAGAATAATTACTAACAAAAAAAAAGTTAGAACTCCGCCTATGTTATTTTACATAGCCGGTCCCAAGCCCGGAATAAAGGAGGAGGGTAACTTTTGTTTTTAAATCTATTGTTTTAAAATAATTCGGTTTGAAAGATAAAAAATAATTTGGTTTTAAACTAATTCGGTTTTGGAATAATTTGGTTTTAAACTAATTTGGTTTAGAATAATTCGGTTTTAACAAACTTCGGTTTTAACATAATTTGATTTTGTTATAACAAAAATATATTGAGTTCAAATAAAAAAAAGGAAAAAAAAAATTGAAAAAAAAAAGCCAAAAACCCCCAAACAAAACAGAAAAAAAAAACGAACCTGACCGGACCGGACTGCCGACCCAACCCGCCCCGCCCCGCCCCGACCTAACCCGCCAGGTTTAGGCCGGATAAGGGTTGGCGGACTCAAAAGAAAACCCGGGTACCCCTACCCGACTCAACCCGTTGACCCGGGCTAACCCGTGCCCGAGTCAACCCGGGGACCGGGCGGGTTTGGACCGGACCGACCCGACCCGGCCCCTTTTCAATACACTACACGTCACTACTATGTATGAACTATAAACAGTTAAAAACGCTAATGACACACGGTTGAAGAACCTTATTTATATAACCTTAATCTACATGTACAGAAATGGTCTCTCCAAACGCCCAATTTGTAACAGTTTAAACAGATCTTAGCTAGAAACCGAAAGACTAACATAGTTGTGGCCAGTTAGTAAATAAGTAGGAATACTCTCGTATCGGTTTTCACCTAAAGATCGATAGTCGAGATACCCCACTTTCATCTGTAGGTTTGTTATTGTGTACCGGTAGAAGAGATTTACATTATTCTAGTTGTACTGTTATAGTAACCAATAGAATAATCTGTTGATATTCAAATATCTGTTCGTAATTAGAACCGATATAAATATAACATACTTCTTTTGTCGGTTGTGTGTTGAACTGATAGAATATAGTGACTTTTCGCACCGCTTCACTGCAGGTCTTTAATTTTCACATTGCTCCTGTATAATCAAAATTATGTCCTAACTACTTAGTAATCGTGTGATCAAGTTATGGGTCAAGTTTCTTTTAGTTTTTCAATTTTGGGCTTATGTTGCAAAAATTCCTGGTTATGATGCATTTTGAAGTAAAATTTCATTCCAACTAGGTTGTATAGGATCCGACAGATCTAAAAAGAAGTGCCAATATGGTGTCTGGCATGATGCCTTTTGGCTACTAAAGGTCTCCAATATTGCATGTCCAATAAAAATACATTGATCAACATTTTGTGCATACATAACAGAAAATAAAAATTCTCCTCAAAAAAATATACGTCCAAAATTAAAAGAAAGTATTTAACTATTTATACATAAAAAATAAGTTGAATGTGTATATCTTTTATGCGAATTATGTTAAAACTGAAAATCTATTTCGTTAAAATTATTCATTCTTATATGAATTTACAATAGCTTTGATACCAAACGATAGATATAATTAAAATTGTAACGTGTATTGCACTTAGAACACAAATGACGATCTTCAATGTATTTTATATCTTACAATTTTTGAGTGACGACATCGTTAAGCGAAAGCGTAAATGCCGATCTTCAATGTTTTTCCTTAGACGTGATGATGGATACTTTAAGCGTTTTTCTTTTACATCTCCATTTCTATAAAATATTTTTTGAACTATGTTTTACAGGATGGGGTGCGTCCAAATAAGAGAAGAAGTATTTAATAACACTGTGACAACATTTGGGACCAGTATACTTTTTATAAATAGAAATATGAATTTTTTCCATCAAAAATTACTCGTGTCTTTCCATTAATTTTGTAAATGAAATTGGTGCACAATAATACCATAAGCCACATAATTATATAAAAACAATAATAGGATACCGGGATCATAAGAACGGACAAGAAATAAAAACAAAGTAAAGCAAACAAAAGATCACAAACAACAATATGGGAATCGAAGTAGTAGTATTGGAAACAAAAATTCGACACCCGTTTGACATAACGAAACAATCCCAGAACGAATTTTGGTGATGAACATTCACACTGCCCGTAGAGTCCAAGGTCGCACCGCGGAGTAGAACGCATGGATATCAAGCTCCATAATATATATTCCCATCGCTTCGTTGTTCCAGGAACTTTTAATTTGTATATGACGCCTTGTGCG
This sequence comes from Carex myosuroides, assembly GCA_028015225.1. NCBI lineage: Eukaryota > Viridiplantae > Streptophyta > Magnoliopsida > Poales > Cyperaceae > Carex > Carex myosuroides. The sequence goes on from CM051477.1 coordinate 14,303,987, forward strand.
CGCCAGACATAAATCTCCGGTCCCTCCGACAATGGCCCACTCACCCTCTTCAACAACAGGCCTGTTGAAGAATAGAATTAATTAGAGGGTTAACAGTGTAAAATAGGAAAAGGGTAAAATTGTAATTTGGGAGAAATAGAAATTTACCGTTAGAGCTTCTTTAGGAATCAACGGTAAAATAGATTATAAATACCTCATGTAATAGGAGATCATAAAATATACAAAAACAAATACAATTCAATATACTGTCTCTGTGTCTATACTTCCGCATCATAAAATTCAACATGGTATCAGAGCTAAGTTGAGAACCTAGCTCCAAAACACAAACAAACCAAGTGCCAATTCGGCCACCAAAGTGTTGAGTACACTGTACCAGCCACCATAACAGAAATCCATAATCCATACGAGAAAACCAGTAAAACTGGCACAGAAAAATCCATACCATAATAGAGAAATCCATAACAGAAAAATTCATATCATACCACCCAGAACCAAAGGTGCTATTATCAGCCGCAATAACCAAAATCAAAAACAAAACTATGAGACAAACCTCAAATCCTTCCAAAGAAATAGCAGAAAAACGAAATCACCAAAACCCTAGCTTTCCTGATCGGCGAACTCCTCCCAAAATGTGTACAAATTGCAAAAAACAAGGTCATCACCGCGATAGTTGCTGGTTTTTGCATCCTCATCTCCGGCCGAAGAAGGGGAGAGCAGCAGAGAAGGGGGGAGATCGGGACCAAGAGAGATGGGGCAGCAAAATTGAAGAAAGAGTAAATGAAAATGAAAAGAGGCGGATGGAGAAAGGGTTTAATACCCTGAAGTTTTCATCTCCATTTCATGAAAAAATGGAGCCCTCCAGTACAGTCGCTCCTAGCGGGTCAAACGCGTCAGCAGAGGATTCATTGTTTCAAGCATTTCTACAATTCCTCATGTGGTACTCTAAAAACCAAAATTTAAATTCATGTAGCATAGCTTATAACTCTATGAGAGAAAATTCCGTTAGATCTAATTTGAATAACCAACTAATCATAGATAGTGGTGCAACTGACCATATGTTTGGAAACAAACAATTTTTTACCAACTTAGATTTATCTAAAAATAATCAATATGTTCTAGTTGCAAATGGCATGAAAACAAAAATCACCGGTATAGGAAGTATCAAACTTTTTTCAAAAAATATTGAAAATGTTCTATACATAGAATCTTTTCCTATAAATTTGATTTCGGTTAACAAATTAACAAATGAATTAAATTGTGATACAATTTTTTCTTCAAAAAATGTAAAATTCCAAGACCGAGAAACCGGAAATATAATTGGTGAATGATTTCTCGAGAATGGACATTATCTCTTAAATCAAAATTCATATTTTTGTGCTAATACAACATCTATAGATTATGACATTTGGCATCAAAGACTTGGACATCCATCGGACAAAATAATAAGTAGTATTTTAAATTTTCCTTCTACAAAATCTATAAATTGTGATATATGTAAATTAGCAAAACAAACTAGGCTTCCTTTTTCTTTGTCCAATAGCACCATTTGACTTAGTTCATTCCGATGTATGGGGACCGGCCCCTATTGACTCTTACAATGGATTTAAATATTTTGTTATATTTATTGATGATTTTTCACGAGCAACATGGTTGTACTTAAATCAAAAAATGAAGTTTTTGGATACTTCCAAGAATTTTTAAACTTAGTAGAAAATCAATTTAATGCAAAATTAAAAATATTTAGATCGGATAATGGAACGGAATTTGTAAATAATAATTTTACAAACTTTTTTAGAACAAAAGGAATTATACATCAAACTACTTGCATAAATACTCCCGAACAAAATGGAGTATCGGAAAGAAAAAATAGGCATTTACTAGAAATGACACGTTCACTATTATTTCAAACAAATGTTCCAAAAATTTATTGGTCAGATGCTATACTTAGTGCGACACACATAATTAATAGATTACCTAGCGTTGTCTTAAAAAATAAAAGTCCATTAGAAATTATTTATCAAGAAAAAATGCATTTCGATCATTTGAGAGTATTTGGTTGTGAGTGCTTTGTTAAAATTAAGAGAAATGACAAGTTGGATTTTGTATCAACAAAAACTATTTTTTTGGGATATTCATCTTATAAAAAAGGTTATAAATGTTATGATCCTATCAACAAAAAATTGTTTATATCTAGGGATGTCATTTTTTGTGAGGATAAACCATACTTCAAAGAAAATGAAGAATTAAAAAAATCTTCTACCAATGACCAAAATAATTCGGTAAGACCTCAAATACCTCTAATATTTGATCTAGGACCCTCACATCATGACCATGACGAAATTGAGACTAACAACCAAATACAAGAAATACAAGAAAATAACCATAATAACAATGATAATGAAATAGAAGAAAATTTAGTAAGAAGGTCATCAAGAGTACATCAACTCTGTACACGACTTAGAGATTATGTAACATATACGGTACAATATCCTATACAAAATTATGTCTCGTACGAACATATTTCATCTCAACATAAGGCTTTTATCATATCACTTCAAAAAGAAGTAGAACCAAAAAATTTTCAAGAGGCTATTCAAACCCCAAATTGGTGTAAAGCCATGAAAGAAGAGCTACAAGCTCTAGAAAAAAATAAAACTTGGGTAATTGTTCCATTACCAAAAAATAAAAAACCCGTTGGTTGTAAATGGGTTTACAAAACCAAGTACAATAGTGACGGTACCATAGAACGGTATAAGGCAAGGTTGATAGCCAAAGGATACACTCAAACCTACGGTATAGATTACCATGAAACTTTTGCACCGGTAGCCAAAATGAATACCGTGAGAATTTTACTATCTATTGCCGTAAATAATGGTTGGAACCTTTACCAAATGGACGTAAAAAATGTTTTTCTTCAAGGAACACTTGAAGAGGAGGTGTACATGACACTACCACCCGGTCATAAATTGGAAACCAATTCTAACTTAGTTTGTAGGCTAAATAAATCAATCTACGGATTGAAGCAATCTCCACGAGCATGGTATGGCAAACTAAGCTCATTTTTATTAACTTGTAATTTCAAAGTAATGCCGACCACTCTTTATTCATAAAAAATGATGGTAGATCAACAACCTTAATTTTGGTTTATGTAGATGACATTATAATCACCGGGAATGATTATCAAGAAATTCAAAAAGTTAAAAACAATTGAGGGACAAATTTGAAATTAAGGACCTCGGATATCTAAAATATTTTTTAGGAATAGAAATAGCATGGTCACGAAAAGGTTTATTTATCTCACAAAGAAAATATACACTTGACTTATTAAAAGAAACCGGTAAAATAGGATGTAAGCCGGCCTCTACCCCAATAGATAATAAATGCAAATTAAATAGTGAGGATGGTGAACCATTAGAAGACATAAATCAATTTCAAAGGCTTGTAGGAAAATTAATTTATCTCACGGTTACACGCCCGGATATTTCTTTTTCCGTAAGCCAAATTAGTAAATTCATGCACTCACCGAGAACACCACATTTAGAGGCTATAAATATAATTTTAAGATATTTAAAAGGGACACCCGGAAAGGGAATTTTAATGAAAAATAATAAATCTAATGATACATGTGGCTATTCCGATGCAGATTGGGCCGGAAGCTTCGATAGAAAATCGACAACCGGTTTTTGCACATTTGTAGGCGGTAACTTAGTCACATGGAAAAGCAAGAAACAAAATGTTGTGGCTCGATCAAGCGCCGAAGCGGAATATCGAGCCATGGCATCAACCGCAAGCGAGTTAACTTGGATCAAACAACTCCTAACGGACATCGGAATCACACAAAATAATCCGATGAAAATGTTTTGCGACAATCAAGCGGCACGACACATAGCCTCCAATCCCGTATTTCACGAACGGACGAAACACATTGAGGTTGATTGCCACTTTATTAGAGAAAAAATTCAAACAAAGGAAATTGAAACGTCATTTGTACGAAGTGAAGAACAATTGGCGGATATATTCACAAAAGGATTGGATCCAAGACCTTTCGAAGATAATACTCGCAAGTTAGAGCTAATCAATATCTACACGCCCAACTTGAGGGGGGGTGTTGAAGAATATAATTAATTAGAGGGTTAACAGTGTAAAATAGGAAAAGGGTAAAATTGTAATTTGGGAGAAATAGAAAGTTACCGTTAGAGCTTCTTTAGGAATCAACGGTAAAATAGATTATAAATACCTCATGTAATAGGAGATCATAAAATATACAAAAACAAATACAATTCAATATACTGTCTCTGTGTCTATACTTCCGCATCATAAAATTCAACAAGGCCCCATCACCTGAAGCGACGACCCCTTGAACCTGTTTGATATGTCATGCATATATAGGTTAGCAAGTTACACGTACTACTTGTGCGTCAGAATTAAAATCATGCGGTATGTATATATGTACCTGACAATATCCCGGCCATTCATCAAGGAACCATAAAAGTTGAAAATAGAAAATTAATTCATGCAATTCATATCAGCTCTAAGTTTCTAACGCAAGTACATACCTGGTATCCTCGAACACAATGCTCTAAGTTTCTAACGCAAGTACATTCCAGTCTGAATATGCAGGCCCTGTGCACACGCAATGACCTTCGCGTCGGTGCCGAGTCCATCGTACAAGGTCCAATCATTAACGGCCATTGAACCAAATGAATTAGGAAGTTCTGGGTCTACTATTCCTGCTTGGTTATCGAGTTAATTTACTTTAGAAAACTGGTAGTTCTTCTAATTTTAAACAGGTGTGTTTTAAATTAATCTTGTTATTTTAGACAATTAGAATTTGTACACAAAAAAAATTATGAACAAGAAAATTGGGTTTTTGCATTTTTTTTTCATGTATGGTGTAAGATTATCTCAGATCGCCTCCTTGGTGAAGGTATCGCCACACTTGCCGTACCCCTCGCGCTAGCTAGCCTCGCCTATTTATAAGATATGCCTTAGAGAAATACATGTACAGGGCAGAGATTCTTTAGAAATGATAGAAATGCATTATTACAGGAAGGCACAGATTGACGACAAGAAAATTTTTGTGTTCATTTCATCACACATGGATCATACAATAAAATTGTGTATGATTACAAGCTGGACTTGTTTCCAAAAAATCCAGCGAAACATTCATATATGGATGGCAGAATGAAACCGTGTATGATTACATGCCTGAATTTTTTCGAAAAATCCTGCGAGCATTCATACACGGTTAGTATAAAGAAACCGTGTACCATTATTGGAACTAATTCATACATGGTTAATTAAAATAGAGCCGTATACAATTGTTTCCTTTGTACATGGTTTCTTCGTAAGGAACCGTGTATAAATATTATATCTCATTTAGACACGGACTTTCTTGCTTTACAATGGATTTAATGGAAATTTATCACATCCATATATAATGTACCGTGTATGATTAACATTTCTGAACTAGTGAAAGTTATGGCTTCCATTTTGCAAGTATGATATTAGTAGGAAAAGAATATAAACATGCCGTAAGATGTGAGAGGACATTTAATCTCAAAGAATCTTGCATCATGGCAGATACTAAAGTTTTCCAATTTTTTTAAATCAAGACCGCAATTAATTCAATGGGCTCTAGATTTGAGAAAGTGTTTTTTAAACCGGGATTTTTTTTATTGGTAGTAATTATCAGAAAATAAGAAAGAGAAACAGTAAGAGTACAGCAATATTTATATTGGTAGTAAGATCGGTAGGAATCTTACCGATCGAAAAAATCAAAAAGTTTCGAACGGTATGAATCTCACCGATCTTAATATCAAAAAGTTTCGAACGGTATGACTCTCACCGATCGTAACCCTTTTGTTATTTTGTTATTAATATTGTTATAACACTATATATTATATAAACCAATCAAAATCATACACTACATATGATTAAAAAAAGAAAAGAAAAGACAAAGAAGGGAAGCAAGACAACGTATTTCATACCGGTGGACAAATTAAAAAAATAACAAAAGGGTTACGATCGGTGAGAGCCATACCGTTCGAAACTTTTTGATATTTAAGATCGGTGAGATTCATACCGTTCGAAACTTTTTGATTTTTTCGATCGGTAGGATTCCTACCGATCTTACTACGAATATAAATATTGATGTACTCTTACTGTTTCTCTTTCTTATTTTCTGTTAATTACTATCAATAAAAAATTTCCTTTTAAACCGACCTGAGAAAGTAAATGATTCAATTCACTTCATCACTTTTATCCCACTTTATTTTTAGAGTCTTCTTATGGTACTCTCACTTTATCTCACTTTATATTTTGACCATAATAGTTATTAATTAATTATTTATATCAGAAATGAAATAAATAATTTCATAAAATGACAAAATAGTCAAAATACAGAATACAGAATGAAAGAAAGAAAATTTAGTTTCTAATTATAATTACTAAAAAGAAAATCCGGTAGCAAAATCTTTCTTTAAGTTTTCTTTTTACTAAATATACGTCTACTTCAAACGCAAGTATGCTCAACAAAATTTGTGAAAGAGACATACCATTTGAAAGCATCATGCATGACATGCATGTATGGGTTATTTTTATTGTTTTTCAAATAGGGGGAGCGCATTTATGGAATCTAAATGTGACAAAGTCAATCATTCTTGTGATCGCTTTCACTACTCCAACATGTTGAAGCAAACAAACATTTCAACTATGAAGCTGAAATTATCCTACAAGTCTTCTTATTATGTGCTACTCAAAGCCACATGTAACTGTCTTAAGTCTTCCAACTCTTCAACTACATATATATGAAGTTGATACTTGCAAAACTACATATATTTGTCTAGTGCGTAACTGAGTAATGTTATGAAAGAGATCTTACATTAGAAATTATTTTTTGCACCTCATATATATTCTTTTCATTTTGCAAATTATGCTCATTTGAAATTATTTTTTGCTTTATTCTGACCACACAATTATATTATTTTAATTTAGGAACTGCGTGCAACATTTTTTCCTCTGAAACATCCAACATTTGATTACTTGACGGATCTCACTGTTTCTATTTGTTAGTTTTCATTTTTATAAATAGAAACTTGGATCCTAAAGAGTTTGTCAAAGTTGAAGAAGCTTACAATATGAGAACTATGTAAGTTTGCTATGTAAGTTTTATCCAAAAAGTACTAATTTCTCATCAAAAAAAAATTAATTGTATGGTCAAGTAAAGATCTCCTTAGTTATTAAATGGTTATTGGTTGCAGGAATGTTATGTGCCTCGAGATGTCCCTAGTGACATTCCTGCTGGTTGCAGCATTCCGGTGGTTGCAACATCTCCAAGAAGAAATCTCGAGATGATTGAGATCAAGTACTGGCAATCTTTTCTCTTGTTAAGGATTTTGGTAAAAGAACTTGTGCTCCGTACAAGAGAAGTGCAGAATTTTAGGAACTATCGAGTACAATTGTTCAATTGTTTTAATAGGGGTTTTAGAGAACACACAAAAGTTCGACATGTATAGTTATAGGGGGTCAGATTGGAAAGTGGTAGAACGGTATTCTTTCAATTATAGTAGGTCTCATCTTTTGGGCCCTTGCATTATATAGTTATACTAAGTGTAAATGCATTTGTTTTGCTAGTTGTTACTTTTTTTTGGATAAAATGTTAGTTGTTACATAAAACCTTCTTTATATTATACATATATTACTTTATTATGTTGAATATTGGTTGATCGGAATATTGGATGTATAATTGAATATGTATGTTGAATTTGAAATATTGTTTTTATGTTTGTTGAATGTTGAATGAATATGATTGATTATTTTATGTATTTTGTGATGTTGAATATTTATTGAATTATGGATGTGTAATTAATTGTATGTTTAATGGTTAGCGAATATGGGTGCTAGCCAATTATAAATCATTTAAAAATAAAAACATACACGGTTCGAAATAACAATCCGTGTACGGTCCGAAATAAAATACACGGCGCCATGCATAAACCGTGTATATAGCCCTTCTTATTGTACACGGTTACTTGAACCGTGTAGAAATAAACATTACCAGTGCCTTTTTTTACAAGTTCTGACACGGTTGAATTTTAAACCGTGTGTGGTAGTTTTATATAGACACGGTTCGGTAACCGTGTACAAAGTACCCCTTATTCATACACGATGTTCGCTGACACAATCGTGTAACCGTGTGACCTTAGTTTTTCGGACTGTGTGTGGTCGCATTTTATGTACTATTTACTCGGAGAAGAACGATTCTCTTTGGGTTGTTGTCACACCCCGAGACAATCCGCCACGTATTTACACGTAAGGCATGTTCACATCACATACATTATCAATAATAAATACTCATGCAACATTTTAAAGTCAAACAAAGTCTTTTAAAACCACAAATAGTTAAAGTACATAACATACATTCAACATGAGATCAAGACAAACATGGCAAACAAACCGATAATTGCCATGTTAGTCAATGTATCCACTTTCAAAGAGAGAATTAAAGTTTAACTAAAAGAAAATAAAAAGATACTTGAGCCGTCTGCTCGTTGACTTCCTGATCTGCTATTCGTGCTCCTCGTCGGCTTCATCATTTCCTGCAATCCACATAAAAGTGGAATGGATGAGAGATCGAACAGTCTCTCAGTACATGATTTAGTTCCAATCCCGGAGTTTGTCAAATTGACTTATTAACACAAACATGATATTATATACTCACATGAAATCTTACTAATGCATATTTAAATCACACGCGCGCACACACACACACACTTCCATAGTTATCTTTCAAGTTTTCCGTTTTAAACCATTTATTTTGCCAATTCAATGGGAAATCCAACCAACATTGGAAGACCGCCAACTCGTTGGGAAATCCAACCAACAACGAGAGACTTTCTCACTAGACGGGGAATCCACCCTATGCTAGATATTGGCTGTCACACTAGACGGGGAATCCACCCTACGCTAGATCTTGACCCGTGGCGGGAAATCCAACCAACGCCACGTTATCGAGGGGTCTAGTCGAACCCAGACCCAATGTATACATTTCGACGTACGTTCAACGCACGTTGGCCCCTTTCCTTTAACTTATCTGTTACCTTCCATGTTCATTTCGTTTAACACTACACAATGTCATGCTCAACACATCCTACTTACAAGTCTCATTATCGATATGAATAATCCTATTGTATTTCTAAACAAGCCAAAGTGATCGTTCGATTCAACATGCACAATTCCAAAAATAAATAAATAAAATGCACACAAAATGGTAAGTAACAATTTGACAATGTCCAGGAAACCCGTACCTATTGTCATGGGATAATTCACTATTGTCTCTGTATTACTCCTTACTTCGGCACTCGGACCTAGGCTACGAAACATGGTTTCTAAATTAATTTTCATGATCAAAAAATATTTCTCTATGCTAAAATTTCCAGAATTTATTATAATAATATATATATATATATCAAATTATATGATGACAAATGAACATCAAATTAAATACAATCAAAAGAATATTATCAGGTTTTAATATAACTAAAGAAATTATTACTAATAAAGAATACTTTCATATTATAATATAAAAATCTCTTTATATAATAGTTAGGTGACTTGACTCCGAAACGTTACTAAAAAAAAAATATCCATATCATTATTTTCCCAATATTTTGGCGTGCTTACATTTTGATGTGGGTGTTTTTAAGTTCATCAAGCTTCTTTGTGAACTCAATTCTAAAACCTATCGAATTGGCTTCAAATGACGACTATAAACCATTGAAACCCATCTACTTTATGAGTGATGCATCTACATGTGAAAATTTTAAACTTGTGAATTAATTTTTTATAGAGTCGAGTGGTAAAAAAAACGCTAAAAAATGAATGCATAAAAATTAATATGAAAGTTTAAAATTATTGCATGTAAACGCATAACTCGTAAGTTAGATGAATTTCAACGGTTCGTATTCGTCATTTGAAACTAATCTAATAAATTTTAGAGTTGAGTTCACAAATAAACTTCATGAACTTAAGAACACCCTAGTTGTACTTAAAAAAAGGTCCAGATCCTAAAAAAAGCCTCCCTTGAACAAATAACAACAAGTGATAAATAAAATGAGTTTAGAGGTCAAATCATCCAACTAGTTTATTTAATATCCCTAAAAAATTTCTATTTATGTTTCGAACCTGTGATCTTATACAAATAAGATATTATTTTTGCTACTAGATTAAAAACTAATTCTCTGTGATTTTACATTTTAAATAGATACTAAATTTATTTTGATTCGACCGAGAAAATTATACCTTCTTAGAGCATCTCCATTCTAGCAAACATTTAGCAATTAATTTGGGCCACGTCACTGAGTTTAGCAATTAAAGGGATTCTTAATTTCTAAATTACTCCATCCCAGAAATTTAATAAGAGTTGCTTGTAAAGCAAATTTGCTAATTTAAAAACTGTGGTACATCCCAACAATTATATTAGCAATTAACACATCAGATTAGCAATTTAAAAGAAATCACCGTTGTAGATGCTCTTATATACTGAGAGGATATGAATTTGGCTCCCTCACCTCCTCGGCTCCTCCCTTAAATTCAATTTTTTTTTCCCTCAAAACTCATAAAAATAAACAATCACAATTACTTAATTTCAGTCATACAATATACAAAGAATTTATTACAATCCACAACCCATTCAAACATAATAACTATTAAATCATCAGATTAGAGACATATAATCACTTAATCAGGAGCATCCTCATATATAGCTTTAATTGACTCGCATCTAACCTCTATTGTTGAACGGAAAAAGAGGCTAAACCCTCCGGAAATTAAAATATTACTTTTTTATCCTTTAATATTTTACTTGTTGAAAATATATTATACTATTAACTTCTCTAAAAATAAAAATAAAATAAAATTACATAACACTTATTTATTCAGTTCTTTCAATTTCAATTTTAATTTTACTAGTTCTGTTCCTGATCGAAGCCATAGTATCCAAAATAATTATATTAGATATAGAAAGTGATTATTTTTTATTTTCCAATTGTATATGCTGGGAGGAAGGATTCTTATTTATTTGTCGTCATCTCAGTGTATATATAGCACGTGGATGCGCTTGCTGGTCCCCTCACATGCAAGTTGCAACGACACATTTCATTTTTTTCGCTGCATCATTCCGATATGTAACTATCGTATTGCTGTGTTTTTTTCCCGGTGCATTATGCTATCATAGCTCGTTTCCCGGAAAGCTGCATAGGATTAGCCGCACTGTTCAAAAGAAATACCAACTCTATGAAATCAGACGGTTCAGACAAATTCATCGACAACAAGGACTACATTTTGAATAGAACTCTTTTGCTGATCAAAAATATTAAATGTGAACAAAAACCAGACCAAAAAGGCCCAATCTGAAACCATGCACTTACCGGAAATTAGTTATCCTAAACTTTTCGGCCCAATTAATCAAATGCGGGCTTCACTCATATCTCTAAATTTTTTTTTCCGGCCCAATACTATCTGGGAGTAGGCAGTTTAACGGCCTCGTACTGGCTTAGCGTACTGGTTTAACGGACCTACTCTGGTTCGATGGATTTAATCACCGTCGATTTTCTTTAAGATTCGTGCGGAACGATTTAAACTTCGTGTGTCTTTGTTTCAATTTTCGTGCGCACAAATCTTAAATTAGATCGGACGGTCATTATGCTCGTTGAACCTAAAAGTAGGTCCGATGATAAAATCTGACAATGGATGACAATCAGGACTCTGGCTCCACCGCACACTCAGAAGTCAGATCAGAGCACATTCCTATCACCGCCGCACAGACTTGAGAACTTGAAGCAAAATGGTACCATCTCTTAATACTGAGTGATAGCCACGAAATCTTTGGCCAATTTTTTTTTTTTTTTACCTTCGTTTTTCCTTTCATATAGGTGATGAATGCAATTGCCATGGAGTTCAATAATTTCGTAAACTATACTTTCCGTAGATGGTGAAACAATGATAATCTTCAAATTTGATCCAACAGAGTATGGCAGTAAACCTTGTCCTTCCTCTCTCCATTAGAAAACCGAAATCTGTACTCTTTTACAATAATCAGAACATCTCTAGTTCCCAATCGGACCCAAGTATCTCTATCCTTCGCTACATCCAAGCTCTAAGCCAAAATCATTTCCCCAAGAAAACCACCTTCATATCAGCGTTTAAGGCCTGTACTAATCTCTTGTTAATCCATCATGGAAAATCGATTCACGCACACGTCCTAAAAGTTGGTCTTGCCAATGATCGATTTGTCGGTAGCTCAATTATCTCGTTTTACTCTTCAATTGGCCATTTAAATCATGCTCATAAGGTGTTTGATAGAATTCCCATGAAAGATGTGGGTTTGCAAACTGCCATTCTCATGGCCTATTTAAGACATGGGGAGATCCATAATGCATGTAATTTTTTTGGTGAAATGGAAGAAAAAGATGTTGTAACCTGGAATGCCATGCTAACTGGTATGGTACAGAATGGCTTGTACGGGGAAGCAATTGAACTGTTTAGAAAAATGCTGATCAACAAGCTCAAGCCAACTGAAGTGACTATAATTTGCGTCATTTCTGCTTGTTCTCAAATGGGTGCCCTTTCTTTGGGCCAATGGATTCACAGTTACATGCAAAGGCATTCACATGAAACCAAACCCAGTATAACTCTCTGGAATAGTCTTATACACATGTATGCAAAATGCGGTCGGTTAGATATGGCTCTTGATCTGTTCTATGAGCAAGAGGAAAAAAATTTGGAAACATACAACACCATTTTGACTGCTTTATCTCTCTATGGCAATGGCTCCACTTGCCTCTCTCTCTTCTGCCAAATTATTAAATTACAATTTTGCCCTGACAGAATCACATTTCTTAGTGTGTTGATGGCATGCAGCCATGCAGGCATGATTGGTCATGCATACACATGTATTAAATGCATGGACCAGGTGTATGGTGTTGAACCCGGACCCGATCATTACGGTTGTCTTGTAGACGTCCTCTCTAGAAAGGGGTTTCTCGAAGAAGCGAGAGAGGTTATTGAAACCATGCCTTTTGAACCAGATTCATATTCTTGGGGTGCATTATTGAGTGCGTGTATCAATTATGGTGATGTCGAACTCGGGTTGGAGATTGCAATGAAGTTGATGGAGCTTGAATGGTATGAAGAGGGCCGATACACTGGTTTGATTAACCTCTGTAAGAAGGTCGGTAGAATTGAAGATGCTGTAAAGGTTAGAAAAGCAATAGAGAGATTGTGTACAAAGGATAACTCAGGGAGAAGTATGATTGAAATAGATGGTATTGTTCATGAGTTTGCAGCAGGAGATTCTATCAATGATGTATAAATATGTATTCTATCCAAGGTTCTAAATAGCGATTATAGCGCTATAGCTTTTAAGGTCCGAAAAAGCTATAGCGCAACCATAGCAGCTATTTATAATCATTATAAAAGAAAAGCGGTTAATAGCGTTATAGCTTTTGAGGTCTGAAAAAGCTATAGCGCAGCTATTGCGTAGCTATAGCTAGCTATTTAGAACCCTGATTCTATCAATGATGTATAAATATGTATTCTCTATGGTGACCATATACTTACGCAATAAGCTAGCTATTTAGAACCCTGATTCTATCAATGATGTATAAATATGTATTCTCTATGGTGACCATATACAAAGTATGGCGATAAAATAATTTTTTAGTAATATAATTTGTTTTCATGTTTGTACAATTCATGCTTTGGTAGAACTTCTAAGTTAATGCTTGTGCCAGTCTCTTTCATGGTCTAGTTAATTCGCTTTCTTCTATAATATCAAAATACCACCGCTATCCATATTTTTGCCTAATATTACTTTTAATTAATTTCTATAAATAAAAAATTCTGTAAGATGGCATAGTTTTTTCATGGTTTGGACCGAAATTTAAAGGGCAGAAATCAATCAAATAACAAATCTGATATTTCCAATTAACATAAACTTAACTATATATCTTAATTTGTACCGAAAAAGTTCAAAAAATTACAAAATTTTTTGTTTCAACACATGGCTCTACACATTAAATTCAGCTCATAATTAAATTGAATATTACATCTTAAGTTCTACACATTAAAGGTCCACACTATATATGACACATTATTACTTAATAAATTATAAACCGCATATGACAACTTTTAATTGAGCATAATATTGACAATATACAACACAAAATTGTTTTACATATTAGTCCAATGTTAGATTAATGATTCAACAAGACGTAAAGTTTAGAAAAGCAAGAGAGAGATTGTGTAGAAATGATAACTTGGGAAGAAGTATGATTAAAATAGATCATATTGTTCAAGAGTTTGCAGCAGGAGATTCTATCAATGATGAATAAAATATGTACTATTTTTTATTTATTCTTGTTAATATTTCCTTTTATCTATTTTTCCTTTTATTAAGTTCGTTATTAAGGTTCGCTATTACATGTTCATCGAATGATTATAAAATTAAACAAAAAATACATATTATAAATTTTAACAAATAGTATTTAATTCAATGAACACCTACTTTCTTCCCTAATGAACTATAATATAAATATTAAAAAAAGTAAAATTAAACGAACAATATTACGAATCAAAATAACGCTAGATTTAGAACCGACTTCTTAATTATAAAGTTTTAGTGGGTATCAGCAAAATTTTGCCATTATGAAAAAGAAAAAGAAAAAGATTCAAGAATTTCGCGGCACCAATCCCGAGTCCCGACCAATACACGATCTCGCTTCTCGGCCTCAGATTGAATTCATATCCCCTAAGGTAGTAACATAAATATTTCTGTTTAGATCCAGACCGTCAAATCAGAATTTACACGAATATTAAAGGGGACCCGTGCATTGTACCTCTGGCCGGATTGGCCCGGATTCAGATCGGACGGTATGGATCTAAACATATATATTCTGTTACCTCAGAGGATATCTTTCTCTTCTCTCCCATTGTCACTAATGGTGTCCCTACGCCTCTTTTCCCTCCCAACCTCACGCCACTTCCCTTACCCTTCTCTCTCCTCCTTCCCGTTCCAACCCTCTCCTACCTCCTTCCAGCCTCCCCCTTCGCCTATCCCCCGCCAGTCTACTAGACTCCACGTGTCCACTTCTCCCTCCTCTACCACCACCACCTCACCAAACCCAACCCCCACATCGGAAACCTTCGATTGGTTCTCTCATTGGTATCCCCTAGCTCCTATATGCGACCTCGACAAGCGCGCACCAAAGGCCAAGACAGTGCTGGGACTGGATGTGGTGGTTTGGTGGGACCGGGTCGAAGGTGCATGGAAGGTGTTTGATGATAAGTGCCCCCACCGTCTCGCACCTCTCTCTGAAGGCCGTGTCGACCCGCAAGGTAGGCTTCAGTGTGTGTACCATGGGTGGTGCTTTGATGGTGCCGGCACTTGCAAGTACATCCCCCAGGCCCCATCACTTGGACCTCCAGTGAGTGTATCTTTCTGTTACATATTATATCTTAAAAGTTGTAGTGAGAAATGCTTGGGAATTGCAGTTTATTGTATTATGTTTATACCCTGAGAATATACTTGTATACTAACTAACTAACTAACAAGTGGATACAGAAGTTGCTGCGCAGTAAGGTTGATTTTATTAGTTTCCCTTATTCATAATATGCCCGGCCAATTATTATAGGAAGCAACTAATTGGGTTAGGAATGTAATTGGATTGAATTGAGGACCTTCAGACCCCATCCTAGACAAATTATGATTTAGAAAGCATAATTAGTAGAGGAGTAGAACTAGGATGTTCTTAAACTCACCAAATCTCTTTGTGAGCTTAATTCAAAAACCCATCAGATTAGCTTCAAGCGACGCATCCAAACCGTTGAAACCGATCTACTTCATGAGTGATGAGTTTACATGTCAAATTTATAAAATTTCAAACTAATTTAATATAAAGTCAAGCGGTAAAAAAAAGATGGTTTATAAGTTAATTTTAATGTGTTCATTTTTCATCATTTTTTTACCGCTTGACTTTATATTAAATTAGTGCGAAAATTTATAAATTTGACATGTAAACTCATCACTCGTGAAGTAGATTGGTTTTCACGGTTTGGATGTGTCGCTTGAAGCCAATCCGATGGATTCTTGAGTTAAGCTCACAAAGAGGCTTGGTGAGCTTAAGAACACCCTAGTTCTACTCGTAGTAGAGATAATAATTTCAATTTTTTTATCCTCCACACCACTATTCAGTAATTTTGCAAAACTTGCTTTTGGGGAAGATTCATACTCAGAATTAAGTTAAATAATTTTTACAAAGAGTTCAAAGGAAAATCCTTATTTAATGTCTTGTGCTGTCTGAACCATTTTGGTTGGGGAGGCTTGCATCTGCTTCATCCAGTATTTTTTTATCTGTTCTGTCCCATGTAAAATATTTCAGGTACATAAGAATGAAAAGGCCTGTGTTGCTGTTTACCCATGTGTTGAACAGAACAAAATTTTGTGGTTTTGGCCCAACACTGATCCTCGTTACAAAGATATTTTGAATGAAAAAAGACCTCCATATATTCTGGAGCTGGATGATCCGTCATTTACAGCTACAATGGGGACACGAGACCTTCTATATGGGTAAATCAATTCTTGTTTTTCATTTCTTTGCTAATCTCAAGTACTCCAAATTAATGCATTGGATGGAAAGATCAATAGGAAGCTCTTGTGTTTCTTTATCTTTTTCTATTTATGATTTATGTATATATTGTTTTTTATATTAGTTATTGATATTGCAGATATGAAGTTCTGACAGAGAACCTCATGGATCCAGCTCATGTTCCCTATGCGCATCATGGGTTGATGAACGTTAAGAAACGTGTGGACCCTGGAAGATATGTACCTACACTAAACTTTAATCATTTAAAAGTTTACCGCATGGGGAAACCAATAAGTTAAATACCAGGTTTTAGAATTATGCCGTATACCTGTGTATGCCTAAATTTTATTGTTGAATAGTTTTATGTTAGCTACTCCTTTCTTGTTTAACTAAAGAAATCCAATAGAGGACAAAATATTTAGGAGCCTCTAGTTAATTATGAACCAGTGAATCAGGTACTTGTCATATAATAATGATGTTGGCCCCAAAACACTAAAATTTGTTAGCAAACCACTGCTTTCAGTAATTGAAACTCTGAAGACTTTTTATTTTGTTTCTTCACAGTTGAAACAGATAGAGAAGGAGGTGGACCAATTGAGATAACAATAGAGAAGTTAGATATAAATGGCTTCCTTGCAAGGCAGGAAACGGGATACTTTAAGTTTGTTCCCCCATGCCTCTTTTATGGTTCAGCATCAAAAAAAGTCTCTGTTACTTCTCCAAGTTCGAAAGAGGTACTCATGTATATACTCTTCTTTCTTGTAGTAGCACTAGCTATCAACAGGGGCGGATCTACTGCTTGGTTTGGGGGTGCTTCGCTACCCCCATGATTTTGTAATTTTTAATCATTTATATTGAAATTCAATTGATTTTCTTTTCTATAAAAGCATTTATATGGTTCAGCCCTCATAAATTGCTAATGTGTGTATGTAGACTGCAAATTCCAGCTACTACACATGTATCTTAAGTTTCAGTCCCCCCACCCCCCCACAAGATGTAAATTTTCTAGCTCTGCCCCTGGCTATCATCTGATTGGCATGGTATAAGCTTTTGTTCTTAGAAGAGTTTAATAGTAAGGGTTCAATCTTGTTTTCCCTAATACGACTTAGCACTCAATTAAGACAACTATACAAGGAAATGATGCCATGCCGCCATGGTGATAGTGCTAATTAATATGACCTAGCAAAAAAGAAGAGAATGTGGCATCTTAAGATTTTTCTTTCTTTTCAGGAGGCATTGACCAAAACCACCAACAAAGAACCAAGATTTATGCTCATATTCATGTGTGTTCCAGTCAGTCCCGGTAAGAGCAGAGTTATATATGCTTTTCCAAGGAATTTTGCTGTTTGGTTGGATAAAATCATCCCTAGATGGTATTACCATATTGGACAGAATCTCATCTTGGATTCAGATCTTTACCTTCTCCATTTGGAGGTACGTACGCTATCATTTTTATTTAAGTATTAGTTATTTGTGTAAAGTACTTATAGTAAATTTTGGTTTAAAACCTAGCATCTATTTAATGCACCATTACGCTGGTAGACAAAGTGAGAATTTTTTGTTTCTCAATGGGGAAGGATTTGTTGTCATAAAACCAAACTTTGCCAAAACTGTCCCAATAGACATTTCTCGGCATATACATTTTTTAGCATATACCCCTGAAAAATGCAGGAGTCTCACATATATATCCTGGAAAAAAATGTATATAAAATTTTAATGTAGACCCTACGAAGAACAAAATTATCCTATTTTCCACTTTTACCGTATTACTTGAATGATGCCCCAAGTACTCCCCATTCCTCATTCCTCTCGAAAAGATGAAAAAGAGGCTTAATTTGGTCATTAATTTTAAAAGGATGGTAGGAGAGAGGGGTATGTTGGCATTTCATCTTCTAGAAGAAAATATGAGATTTTTGTCTCTTTGCAGGGGTTGTATACATTTATTTATTCATTATGTTGTCTGTAGGAGCCTGCTCTAAATTATACCTCCATAAACCTTTATTTGATCAAATTTCCCTTTTGACTCTATTTCAATTAAGGATTGCACTCGATTTGTCCTATTGTATAAGCAGGAGCGCAAGCTTGCTTCAGCTGGAAATTCAAATTGGCACAAGGCTTGTTATGTGCCAACAAAATCAGATGCTATGGTAATTGCCTTTAGAAGTTGGTTTAGGAAGTATGCAAACAACCAACTCAACTGGGGAAGTTTGAATCAAGGACCACAGCTGCTGCCCCCTACTCCCCCCAGAGAACAGCTCCTGGATAGGTAGTGAAAATTATAAAGATAATGCAACATTTATTTTTTCATTCATTTCAAGAAAAAAAAAAAGGTCTCATTTTTAATTTATTTGTGATCCACCATATTTCCTCTTTATGTAGTCGAATTAAGCATAGTATGTGTTGTGTTTTTACTTATTAGAAAATGGTTGAATTTCTGGCAGCCGTTGCCAGGATTTCAAAAAAAAGAAAATGTTTGAGTTATATGGTCAATTACACAATATGTTTTTGTATCATTTTTTCAGATATTGGTCACATGTTGTGCAATGCACAAGCTGCAGTGGGGCCCTGAAAACACTGAAAGCCATTGAGGTGTCTTTGCAAGTCATCTCAGTAGCCATTATCGGGTTCTTTGCTGTTGCAAAACAGAGCTTAGTCTCAAATATTGCAAAGACTACTGTTATCTCAGTCGCGGTTTTGTGTTTTGCCGCCTCTCGTTGGCTCTCTCATTTCATCCAAAAGACCTTCTATTTCCATGATTATAACCATGCTTTTAAATAATTCTTCTGACAGTAATTTAGAATTTAAAATGTAAAACCTAATTGATCAACTCTTCTTATGTCATAGCAATATAGCATAGCAGAGTGGTCAGAGGTGTTATGTATATAAGCACTATAATACGGAGGGAGAACCTTGTGTAATGTGTATAGAATATAGAATTATAATTTTATTTTTCCTTAGAAGCCCCTAAGCATGTAATACATGCAATTAAACAAATTTAAATTTTATGATAACTAGGATTGTCCCTCGGGTTTCTTTAAAAAAATTATATCTGTTTTAGAATAAGTTTAATTTTAATAATAATAATAATAATAATAATTTCTATAGAAAATCTTACTGTTAAATATTTTGTTGACATAAATAAATATATTTTTTTAAAGTCTTTAAAACATACATAATAAAAAAATACGATTAATCTCATAAAAATTGTTAGAAAAAACGTGAGAAATTATGAGTTATGATCGAAATAAACAGAGAATAATCATTTGTAATAATCACAATTCCATCTCTATTATGAGTACTGTATCTTTTGCTGAATACTTGTTTGAGATTATTTCTCTATTAAGGGACCATCCATTCCCTGCTAGGAATGGAGAACTTCTATATTCTTTAGTTCTTTTTATTTTCTTTGCTTTTTTTTTTTATATATATCAAACTTTTATGAAAGGAGTCAGAGTTGTATTAGCATGTCATGCAGAAGAGATTAAGACGATCTTAAACATAAAATTCTACAAATAAAATTACAATTCATGTAAATTAAAGTTGATTAACTTCGCTTGTATTTCATAGACAGACGCGAGTATAACTAGGGTGTTCCTAACCTCATCTGAATGAAGGAGCTTAACTCTAAAATATATCGAAATTAATCTAATAGGAGTTAATTTTGAATAGTTTCCGTTTTAGGACTGCTTTTTGAATATTTTGTCTAATTATGTGGCCACATGTTAGTCACGTTTTAGTATTTAAGAAAATTTCGATAACATTTCCTCTTATTAGTTCCCCGAATACTTGGGAAACTAAGGGGAAATGCTGCCGAAATTTTTCTTAAATACTAAAACACGACTAATATGTGTTCATTAAGGAGACATTATTTAAAGAGTGGGATATGATTGTAAACCGACCCCATATAAGCCCTAAATTCAACATTTGACCATAACAGTGTACTTAATTGTGTTTTCTTATAATTGCAGATGGACCGCAGTTAGATGTAAGGAACATCACGTGTTTCAGATGAATATTTGACAGGTGTTGATGAATTTATGAAAATTGCTATGGAAGATCTGGCGAATAATGGGAATGCGGTGATGTCGTGTCCTTGTCGTGATTGTAACAATATCAAGAAATTTTCTAACACCGTCCAAGTGAGGAATCATTTAATCCCCGTGGGTTCAAGCAACAATATATGCATTGGATATGGCATGACGAAAGTTTGGAAACCGGCATAGGTACTGGTGTTGGGCATTAGGAAGACCATAATTACAATGACGGAAGTGATGTGCAAGGCGATAAAAATAATGATATGGTGGTAGATAAAGGTGTTAATTTTGATCAAATATTACGTGATTTATAAGATAATTTTGGTAATGATAAGCAATATTGTGTATTTGAGAATTTGTATCCTGGTTGTATAAAATTTACAAAATTACAAGGTATATTAAAATTGTATAACCTAAAAACATCTAATGATTGGAGTGATAAAAGTTTTAGTGCGTTATTAGAATATTAAGATAAATGCTTCCGGATGGAAACGAGATACCATGTAATATTTATGAAGCGAAAAAAATGTTGTGTCCAGTGAATTTGGAAGTTCAAATAATACATGTATGTCAAAATAATTGTATATCAATTCTGGAGATATATATATATATATATATATATATATATATATATATAGATAGAGAGAGAGAGAGAGAGAGCTGGGCTATGGTGAGTTGTGAAGTAAGATGTCATTTTTACTTCACGCTCATATTTTCATTTTGAAAATCCAAACACCCGATCTGAACCGCTCAACATGTTCTAAATATTGAAATGTGCTTGGAGACTAAATTTTACATTTTTTGGAATTTGTTTACTATTTATTAAGTCAATTCGAAAATCGCTGATCCAGTGGTCCAGAAAATTTTACTGTTTTTTACTGTTCACAGTGGATCAGCGATTTCAAAGTGGCTTAATAAATAGTAAAAATATTTCAAAAAATGTAAAATTTAGTCTCCAAGCACATTTCAATATTTAGAACATGTTGAGCGGTTCAGATCGGGTGTTTGAATTTTCAAAATGAAAATATGAGCGTGAAGTAAAAATGACATCTTACTTCACAACTCACCATAGCCTATATATATATATATATATAGAGAGAGAGAGAGACATATCTCATAACATATATAACATATGAGGAGGGTTCAAATGCCTCCATTTTTCATGCCTCCACCATACATCCATTTTTAAAAACTTTAATAACTCAAAATTAAAACTAAAAAGTCAAAATAAAACCGTTGGATATGATCTACATCATTTTATCTATGCACGTGTAAAAAATTATGACATTTCAATTTTGTTGTGGTTGTCATCAAGAGCTTGTAAAAAACGTACTAATGTGGATAATTTCTAGACGTTGATTTTTCAACTTATTAATTCACATAAAAACAAAATCAAAATGTGATAATTTTTTATGAGTACATAGATAAAATGATGTAGATCATATCCAACGGTTTTATTTTGACTTTTAAATTTTAAATTTTGAGTTATTAAAGTTTTTAAAAATGAAGGCATGATGGAGGCACAAAAAATGAAGGCATTTGAACCCTCCTCATAACATATTTCACACTAACTGTATGACGAATCCAACATGGTCAATTTGTTGGTCCCGAGATAATACACAGTGACAAACAAAAACCCAAGTATATAAGATACAAACAAAAATCCAAGTAGATTTTGGATAGATAAAGCAATGACATATATAATTGAATATCTAGTATATAAGATGCATGCTGGCAAATCAGAAGAAAGCGAAATAGTGCACCAATTTAAAGTACATATATACCATGGCTAGGATCGGTTGTATGGTGCAAAGGAGAAAAGAATGTAGGAGAAAATCTAGGTTTGAATTAAGTTTACTTAAATATTTTTTGTCAGTTGAGAGAATAGAGGGGGCAAAAGGTACTTTTATATATATATATATATGGAGTGATGCTACGGTACTTTGAGAAGTAAAGAAGGTGTTTTACTTCCCGTTCATATTCTCATTTTCAAAGTTTAAATAGTCGATCTGAACTTCTCAACATAATCTTTCTATTGATATGTGCTTGGAAACCAAATTTTATATTTTTTGGAAATTTTTTACTATTTGTTTAGAATTTTTGAAAATCTAAGTTTTTCATTAAATAAAAAATAAAAAAAAAAATTCAAAAAACACTGATTTTCAAAAATTCTAAACAAATAATAAAAAAATTTCAAAAAATGTAAAATTTGGTCTCCAAGCACATATTAATATAAAAATCATGTTGAGAAGTTCGGATCGACTATTTGAACTTTAAAAATAGAGATATGAGCGGAAAGTAAAACATCCTCTTTACTTCTCAAAGCACCGTAGCATCACTCTATATATATAGGCCGTTAGGGCTTGTTGAGTTCAATCACAACACTTCCTGGGATCATTCTTAATTAATATATATAATATTCCAGTTGATCATTCTTAATTTGGTGCATTATTATTAGACGCCGGCAAGAAGTATCATTTGATCTTCTATTATTTTTTCCTGTTGAAACAGATTCGATACTTGAATTTTTTATGTTGAATAAAAGAGGACAACTAAGCATGCATATTGTGAATTTGCGGTACTGTGACGCAATTATAGCTTATGATTTTTCTCTTTTTAATTATCAAACGGTTTGAAGTAACAAATATGTTGTATTTCATTTTTTTATAATATGTTATATCTTATTATGTATATTAAAAGTTTCTACATAATAGTCTATAAAGATGTGCATTGTTATTATTCGAACAGTAAAGAAAAAAAGAAAATAAAAATAATGTATGTACTAGATGATGAAGTTTGTGCTAGTAAGAAAAGAGAGAGGGAGAGCAATTACTTGTCAAGTTTCAATAAGTTCCTCCATTGCATTTTTCATCTAGCTTTGATGAAATATGAAAATAGAAATCTGAAATTCAAAAATGAAACAAAACTAAACCAAATCTGCTAATTATGACGCTGCATTTTGAAGACTCCTCTCTTCTTATTTATTGACGCAAAAGCAAAGCATCTTTTCTTTGATGACAAAAATTGCAAATTATTGTTTAGTGAAATGCAAGTTCGTCACCGTGCAAATAAATGTCACATGAAAGCAAATTAAGCAGCAAGACATTGTATTATGATCTACTTGAGACAATTAATCATTTGTAATAATCACAATTTCATTTGCAATAAATCATGCATTCCATGACCACTAGAAAGCCTTAAACAGTAAAAGGGACTGATAGTTGCAATGGATACTTCTGCAATTAAGTAATATAAAAGCAGAGCACCCTTACCTTTAAACATATACTTGAGCGGTTGAGCATTTTCCAATTAGAATGATAATGTTTCTCATATTGGTATTCCCTCCATTAAAGGACCATCCATTCCCTGCCAGGACTGGAGAACTTCTATTCAATTAATTGTCTCTTTTTTCTTTGCTTTTCCTTTTTTTTTTATTATCATTTATTTATGAAAGGAGTCATAGCTGTGTCAGTATGTCCTGCATAAGAAATTCACATAATCTTAAACATAAGATTTTAGAAACTATTATTCATGTAAGAATCGATTAATTTTGCATGCAGGTC
The DNA here is from genome assembly GCA_028015225.1 of Carex myosuroides. Taxonomy (NCBI): domain Eukaryota; kingdom Viridiplantae; phylum Streptophyta; class Magnoliopsida; order Poales; family Cyperaceae; genus Carex; species Carex myosuroides. The sequence goes on from CM051477.1 coordinate 14,328,230, forward strand.
GTATTTAATTGACACACATTCATATAATACTTGCACAGGCAAGATTCAAATGCCATTTCTATTTCTTTACAACAATTGTTCCTAGCTTTTTTTTTGTTCTTATTTCTTTCATGTAATAAATGGAAACACCACCTGTACAGAAATAAAGTGCATACAGATCTAAAATGTAAGCTTTTATAACCATAGTGTTGGCAAATATCAACATCTTCAAGGTATCACAGCATTATCCATTACTGCAAGTAAATAAAATGGGTATTAGTTTATGTATGACAAAAATGAAAGCCAACTTGTAATAATTACGAAAATAAGAAAGAAAAAAATAGTCAAACCTCAGGATAGCAATCTTGACGAACAATTTTTTGAGTTTTGGGATTTACATTCAATGAACAAGAAATATTTCCCTAATAAAAGGAAAACACAACAACATCAATCAATCAACATATATATGAAACACACGTATCAGTGTCTTATATTTTTTTCGTTCTTATTTTTGGTTTAAGGAGATTGGGGTTGCACTGTTTTCTTGTCGGACTTGATTTACAACACAGGAATAATATCCCTTATCGAACAAGAAATAAAATTCCTTATCACAGTATTGTTTGTAACAGGTACACAAGATATAGCACTAAGTTAGGGACTAGATAATGATGCTGTTTTAAGTCACCGAGGGTTTGTTTGTCAATATTGGGTTTTCCTGTAGAGGGTAGGGTAGTTGTAATACAATTTTGTTCTAGATGTTATTCAGACTTTTGTTTCAATTAATGAAACAGGTGGCTGCCTTTTCTCAAACAGAAAAGGTATGTTTTTCTAAAAGAACCAGTATATACCAGTCTTGTAGCAGTGTGAGCCAGAAAGAGACCCTCTTTTACATTACATGAACATGTTATTCATCATGTGCAAGCCAGACTTTTAATGTCTAACCCAACATTGGTAAACCTGTGCAACCAAAGTATCAATTCCGGTACCTGTGTATACAGCCCAACCAACCAACTACTCACTACTATGTTTTGAAATTTTGAATATATGTAACTCCTATTCCCTGCATCATTTAGAAAATTTTATAAGGCTAATCAACTTACAAACAGACCCATGTACAATTAAGAATAATTCTAAAGCTGGTAACTTTGATTTACTACTTAGCAGTATTAATGGAACCAATCCACCACTCAATCCCATAATGGACTCAAAAGACATAATTCCAAAATAAACTCATCATTCCCCAAATTTCCAACTAATTAGAACATAGTTGATAAAAAGAAAGAAAATAAAGTAAACAAAAAAAGGTACCTTAACCGGGATTTCAGCAAAGATCAGACCGAGAGATCCTTCAACCTTAGTAACAGTATCCAACGGCACCGACCCCTTCGTCAGGTCCTGAATCAAATACACTAATTCATCCACAACTCTTACCCCATCTAGGTGCAGCTCAGCCTCCAAATTCGACCCTCCCCTCGCCTGAACCGTTCCCCCAGCCGCATTGACTGAGCCAAGGTGCTTCCCCCGGTAACTCACCGAAGAAACCACCGATCTGTAATCAAGAGCGAAGAAATCAGGGTTCTGTACATTCAACTTGAGTTTCAAAGTTAGATCGACCGCGGCACGAGGCGGCGGGGAGATGTGAAGATGTTGAAGGTGGAGATGCGTGACGTGGACGGTGGGGTCCGAGGGCCAGAGGAGGAGGAAGAGAGAGAAAGCGAGGAGGAGAAAGAACAAAGAGGAGAGGAAAGAGATGAGGCAGAGAGAGCAGGAAGTGAAACAAAGGTTGCGGCGGCGGCGGCGACGGAGGCGGAGGCAGAAAACTGGGTAGGAGGGGATGAGGAGGTACGAATTGGGACCTTGGAAGGAGGATGGGGAGTAATAGGAGGGGAGAAGTGGCTCTGTGTCTGACGGGTGGGGTCGGATCGGCGGGTCGGTGGCCATCGGCGATTGGTGGAGGGGAGACTGAGAGATGATTGAGTTGGGTGAGGCGTGTGGAGGTGGGAGTTGAGTTAGGTGATTTCTGAATACAGATCCTAGATTGTACCGCAAATTTTGAATTTAGATCCCCACCGTCCGATTTGCTTTTGCATGAATATTAAATGGGCCCGTGCTTTCCACCGCGGGCCGGATTGGCCCGGATTCTGATCGGACGGCCCAGATCTAAACTAGAACTTTGAGATACTTTATGGAATCCTGACTAGGTGATTTCGTGCGGCGAAGGTATTGGTGCGTTTTGTGGGCCCTAGTGTACGTCAGAGTGCAAAAAAAAAAAAGAATTGGATTAGTATGAAATAAATATTGAGCCTTTTTTTTTATGTAATGGTGTGATAAATAAAAATATTAAGTTCTCTGAAGATTTCTAAATTTTCGGGGCATTTCTATTATTTTCCCCAACTGAAAGAATAATCGCAGCGAATTCTACTAATTAAATATATCCACAAGTATTTTAGAGAAAATAGTCACAACATTGGGGGTGAATAGAGTGGGAAAAACGTGTTGTGCCGTGCCGTGATTAATACGCCGTGACTTTGGTCACGTGCTGTGCCGTGACCAAGTTAATTTTTCACGTGCCGTGCCATGCCGTGACAAAAATTACGAGGGGTGGTCACGGCACGCGAGTCACGCCGTGACTCTCGTGCCGTGACTAAGTCGTGCTGTGATCAAACGTGCCGTGACTAAGTCGTGTCGTGACCAAACGTGTTGTAACCAAATGTGTCGTGACCGGTTACGTTAGTCACGTTTGATCGCATTTAACTTTTTAAAAAAAAAATATGAAACGATTCTTTAAAATTTAAAATGAAGAATTAATGTTGAAATAAATTAGTGATGCTAAAAACATATTTTTTTGTCTAGAATTTAGAATTTAACATAAATTAATGTCGAATCGTGACTGGCGTGTCTACCGTGCCGTGCCGTGACCAAGACAATTTCCGTACCGTTTCGTGCCGTGTCTTCTTTGCCAACTATTGGTCACGTCGCAAGTAGTCACGGCACGGGACACGCGAGTCACGGCACGTAACCGACATGCGTGCCGTGCTGTTACCGTGCCGTTCCATGACGGAGCCGACTCCGGCGTGCCATTTTTCCCACTCTAGGGGTGAATATAGTTTCCAAGTTTAGTAGGGTTAAAATATATTATTGGTTTTGTGTCCCAACCATACTCCATATCACTATCTCCGTTTTCAAAGTTTAAACAGTCGATTCGAACCGCTCAACATGATATTCATATTAAAATGAGATTAAAGATCAAATTTTATATTTTTTGGAAAAATTTTACTAATTTTTTAAATAGATATAAAATTACTGTTTTTGGACCACATTTTGTACCTATCTAAAAAAATAGTAAACAAATTCAAAAATATATAAAATTTGATCTCTAAACACATTTTAATATGGAGATCATGTTAAGCAGTTTGGACCGATTAGTTGAACTTTTAGAACATAGATAAAAATGTAAGATATAGTTGAGGCACAAAACCAATAATGTATTTTAAACCTACTCACAACAAAGATACAATCTACACATCTTACCTCGTGACAGAGGCGAGGCTACGTATACCCTGGGGTAGGCACTTGCCTACCCCTGAATTTTTTTTTTTTTTTTTTAGAACCGGGGTTAGTCAATGCTTGCCTACCCCTGTTGGTTGACTTTGCCTACCCCAGAGCCAATGAATTTGTGAATTGTGATTTCTTTGATGAGGTCCGAACTCCAAACTCCGAAGCCCAAACCGTAATTCCCAAAGCCCAAAGAAAGCGAAGGCCGAAGTGGCATTTTTGCGATACAAAGCCAGCGGCATTGTTTTTGCTATTTTTTTAAATTTTGTCTTGAATTCAAACCCGAACCCATTAATTTATTCGAACCCGAATCCGGTAGCTCAAATTCTAGTCTTGCCACTGCCTCACGAAGACGATCAAATTGTGTCCTACGGAAATGCTTTGAGATTCGTAACCTAGTTACATACAATGTTGCATGCCTCGAGTATCTCAACATTTTTTCATGCTAAGTACATTTTATTAAAGAAAAACGGTTGGTCCAGCAAAGCGGCAAAGTTAGATCTGAAAATTTAATTTTCCCTCCGAGGTTAGTCAAGTCTGACAATAGGACCAGTCCACGTGGCAAATGTTCATTGGTTAAGGTGCAGTTGTGAGTAGTTGAGTACCGACACAAGGACCAATGAATGCTTCAGGCTCTAGACCCCACAACTAACACAACTGACCGAGCATTTATGTTTACGCGCTGTTATCCAAACAAATTCGGAATAACAAACAAATGAGAATTTAAATGCAAAAAAAAAAAAAAAATTAGAATTCGAAGATAATTTTATCACCAGCATATGAGGTGATAAGAGGTTGAAATAGCTGATAAAATACTTTATCTTAGCTTAAACTCTACACCATTATGAATTGTTTGACAAGATAATAATGATATATATATATATATATATATATAATTCTTAATATCCACACTTATCCAGCTAAAAGGATAGATTTGGAGAGCTTTAACAAAATGTCTACGAATATATAAAAAAAGAAAAGCGGATACAAACAAAAAGACAAGGGTCGTGTTACAGGGTACGGCCCGCTATGAATTCATTCATTGCTCCGGCATGATACCCCTGATCCAAGTCCTATGTTCACAGTTTCCCTGATACAATTCCTGTTTCAACTTACTGGACTTCAGACCCCACAAGCACATCAAAGCCACTGTCTCATGGGACTCTTAGGAGCTGCGAGTCATTGACTTGTTACAGGAACTGTATCAATAAAAATTGTTACAGAACATCCCGACATGAAATCGACGACTTTTTCGCGCCCGACCCGACAGCTCTCTGATGCAATCCACGTGATTTCGGGCTCCACCTAAACAAAGCAAGAGGGTCCAGACTCTAGAATTGTTCAATTTGAATTTACAACCTTTTATTCTAAGAAAATTTACAATGCCAGTCAAAAGCCTAGATTGCAGAGATTAAATTCTACTGCTATTACGTTTACGAATTGGACCCCACGGAGGCACGGACCCGTCTTTTCAAGCTCACTCAGCTCCTTATGTTTCTTTGAAGGGGAGAATAAATGTTGGTCCCTTAGAACTAGAAAGCTCTGTTTTTAAAGCGCTCTAGCATTGGATACTCTGGTGAGTGGTGAGAAGCATGGCAATGTCTCTCTTCACGCCTCTTGTCACCTTTCTCTGGTTTTGCTTCGCCATTGGCGCTCTCGGAGCTCAGAACCTTGATGGTTTGTTCTTTTTTTGGGAGATTGTTGTTTCTCATTGTTTTTGTATGTTAAATGTTTACTTGGGAAGCTACTTCAGATCTCTTCCCTGTTTTTTGTGTTATAATAGTACATTTTCTACTTAGGTGACCCTGACTAATTTGCTCAAAATGTTTCTATTATATTTCAAGAAACCCCTTGAATAGAGGGTTTAGGTAGGGTTTAAGATGCTTTAACCTATTTCCAGACATTTTGATTTCATAAATTAGTTTTGATCAAAAGACAAACTTCGCCGAGAGTATAATGCAGTACTTGAGATCATTAAAAAAAAAAAAAACACTAACCAAAAAAAAAAAAGTTGGTATGTTTGGGAGAATTTCTTCATAGAACAATCAGACGGTTACAAACAAAGCTAAGCTTCTTTAATTGTACATTTTTTATTTTAACAAATTAAAGCCCCAGAGCACTAGAATGTGCAGTTCTTTTCCCATAGTTAAACACTATTTTATTTTCATTAAATTATATTTCAGGTCTCCTCCCAAATGGAAACTTCGAGATCAGCCCCCGCAAGGAGAAACTCAACAAGACAGTGCTTATCGGCAAGCATGCCCTTCCCAACTGGACAATTCACGGCCTGGTTGAGTATGTTTCAGGGGGCCCACAACCTGGAGGCATGTTCTTCGCCGTGCAACACGGGGTCCACGCTGTAAGACTTGGAAATGAGGCCACGATTTCACAGAATATCACAGTCAAGCCAGGATCTTTCTATGCACTCACCTTTGGTGCCACTCGAACCTGTGCACAGGATGAGGTATGTGCTAACAGTGTTTCAAAATTAACATGTTTTGGTAATAATTATTGTTAATCCTTAGTGTGTAATGCTCTCTCTTATGGAATAAAGCAAATAATACAGAGTAAAACATACTATATGCAATAGAGGGAAATGATTTTTGTCTCAATATTTGTAGTATAATTTTGATGTTGCAAAACATTCAATTCTCCATGTTTAGAGGTTTTGGCTCTCCCTTACCTTCACTAATTTGACTACCTTGACATGCAATTTACTAGGTTCTGCGTGTATCGGTGCCGCCACTTTCGGGGGACATCCCAATTCAAACATTATACAGTACCACACAAGAGGACACATACGCATGGGGATTCAGAGCTATTGGAAAAACTGCCCAGGTCATATTTCACAATGTAGGTGTACAAGAGGACCCAGCATGTGGGCCCCTTCTAGATGCCGTGGCCATAAAGGAACTCCTCCCTCCTTACCCCACAAAAGGTAATATTTACAATGTCCTGAACTATATTTGAAGGATCGCTATTCTATCTAGTAATGGTGCCTATAAGCTGTTACATCAAGCTATGGTAATATTGGTGCCTATACCAGAAGCATATTTGTTATATACCTGTTTATATACCCATACCAGCATGATCAAACCGATATCCTGATTGCCTGTACTTGTACAAGGCATCTACTACATACAAGTAAAAAAATGCAGAGAGTATTCTACTATGCGTACCTATGTATTGCTGGTTAATTTCATATGTAAATATACTGTTTATCACTATCCGCAATAAAACGCATAATGAATGAAAAGGGCAATTATTTTCTCCAGCTCTTTATAATTGACAAATATACCCCAACAAATGCACCAGGTAACTTGGTGAAGAACGAGGGATTCGAGGTGGGCCCACATGTGTTCCCTAATTCCACAGCCGGCATTCTCCTCCCACCCAAGCAGCAGGACAGCACTTCCCCTCTTCCCGGCTGGATCATAGAATCTCTTAAGGCTGTCAGACTTGTTGATTCGGCACATTTCTCAGTCCCATATGGCAAGTTTGCAGTAGAGCTTGTCGCTGGTCGTGAGAGCGCCATTGCACAAGTTATTCGCACTGTGCCAAACCACCACTACAATCTCTCTTTTTTGGTCGGTGATGCCAAAAACGGTTGCCATGGGTCTCTCCTTGTCGAGGCTTTTGCAGGTAATGCTTAGGACTGGAATGTTCTCCAATATAATTCACTAAGCACCTATGGTGTTTGGTTGAGGCCTAGCCTAAGCTATTCATGTTTGGTTGAGATCTAAAGTTATGTCATGACCTAAGCTATTAAAAAATAGTATCAACTAAAGAAGAGAGGAAATAGTTGCTGACAATGGGCCGTAGGGGGGCTAACTCTTAAGCCACTTGGATAGGTGATTTAAATTTATAGGCCTAATTGAATCTTCATTTGATGGAATAACTGAGACCTAAACCACCTTAGATAAATTTCTGAAAATACAATTGCTGAAGTAAAGAAAATGCAATTTTGTAAAGCCCTGACAGCTGGTATTTGTGTTTTATGTAATGTGCAATAGGTAATGCAACTGTGAAGGTGCCTTTTCAATCAAGATCAAAAGGTGGGTATTCTCCGGCAAGCTTGAAATTTGTGGCAAGTGGGTACAGGACCCGACTCACCTTCTACAGCTCATACTACCACACCAAGACCAATGACACAGCTGCGCTTTGTGGGCCAGTGATTGATGAAGTTAGAGTTTATCCTCTCAAGATTTGAGGTTTTAGTTCCGTAAATTAGTCACACGGTGGTTTGAAGGTCTTATTGGTATGAAAAATTGTAGGATTTACTTTTATGTGTGCTTAGGCTTGGATTAAAGACTTTATAGTATGCTATGAGCTCTGTATGAAGCCGGTTGGAATGAAATCTTTGCTTCTTAAGAATCAATTTTAGTGAAGTATACTACCTTTTTTTTTTACAAAGCAGAGGCAATCACCTACTGTCATATTTCACTACACAGACAAATATTTAAAAAGTGTTGGGGGTATAGTAACAAAGGGGTTATGAATGATGATCCAAGGCGTTGCAATTCAAATTTAAGTATGCTGACAATATTGTATCCATGTCCCTAATTATTCAAGTATTCATTAGGCTGCTGCAGATCAGGAGTTGATGGAGGAAATATTAGAGATTAATGGAATCTCCACCTAAATATATCTAGTGAAGCATCTTGGATGCTTCTCAGGGGTTTCAAGTATGACTGTTAACTTCTCTTACCTGGCTTTAGCGGTTTTTCCCGACCTTTAAATATACTAAAACAGTAAAACTAGATACTGTACTGGTCCGCTATTGTATGTCTCGGCTCTCACTGTGCACAGGTCACGTCTAATTTTTTTTTATTACTTTTGTAACCTTTTTGGGTGTTTGATTGGGAATCGGGGGTGGTCCGGTGGGCATCGGACCAAATTTAGTTCTATGCCAGGTCATGGCTGTCCAATTTGTATCAAGATCCGCACATCATACTTAAGATTTGTGTATATCAAGTTCGCCACTCCCGTTTGATTGAGGTTTTTAGTTATATATCAGATCTCAGATATAGTTATTATATAAACAAGATTACTATAGATGTCAATATTTTACGGGCTTGGTATCATGCCAGTGGATACAGGGATCGATGCTCCATTTGTTCCTGTCTCAATATAGTTTTGACTGCTGTCAAAACTATTTTCTGATGTCTTCTTCATTACTGCTGTAATGTATGCTTTTCAAGCTATAGAAAAGGAAGCACTTTATAGCTTTGGCTGTTGCATATTTTCATGATGGTTCAGTCATCAAAGGGCGGAATAAACTCAAAAGTTAGACATGATTTTTCATGTCCTGAAAATTTTAAACCAACCTGGGTATATCCTTTGTTTCAAGCAAATTAGTGTTAGAAACTACTAGGCTACATTTATCAAAGCAAACAAAGGATCATCCATAAGCTTATTCAAAGAGTGGCCTACTTCATACATTATTAATTTCAATTTCTTCTGAAATCTTAGGAACAAAATTGAAGTTCTTTAAGTTCTATATCAATACGAGGCCTTATTCATGCCGTAGCTTAAATTCAATAAGCAAGAGCTAATCATTACTATAGCAATACTTTTTATTGACATTTACCCTGTATATTTTGCAAGGAAGAATAGTATTTTTTTGAACTATCCGAACTGAATCTTCACCGTTTTAATTAAGATGACCTGACTCACTTAATATATTACAGATTAGTGTGAGTCGGATCAGAGGAGTCAAGTTTGGTTCAGCTTGGCGAAACCGGATTCTGGTATTGTTGGACTGTAGTTTACTGTAAACAATTCTAGATGCTCGAATCGAGTTGTTTCCGTCACCAATTCCTAGACAAATTATGGTATGTTAATTATCCATATCCTTTCTGATACATGTGCTTATGTTATTACAGAAATTTGTAGAATTTGTTAGATGCTCTTTTGATTTGCGCCAACTTCTGATGAAATTCAGGGTCCTTAACTTCATCTTCAAAATGCAGTTTTTCGAGTACTGGTGTATTGGCTAATAAGAATTTCACAAACATCAATACATGTTTGTGATTTGCAAACATCAATAGAGATGCGTGTCTTGACAAACTTTAGATGCTCAAATGCAATATTTTGTTCCCAATTAATCATTTCTGTAGCATAAACCACACATGCCTCTTCCTGCAAAGATACATTGTTGTAAAACATAATGAGAGACCACACCTAAAGAAGTAAAATAACCATCAGCAATGAGTGTATATTAGGAGTAAGCTCTTCTAGATTTGGGGCATGGTGAAACAACTGAAAGCAATGGCCGCCTCTTTTTGGCATCCAAAATTTATGACCAGGTGCAACTTCTTCAGATGGTAGAATCTTACATAATGCTTCCCATCATATCCAAATGTCAAATACTGTCAACAAAATTAAGGAACAAAATGACTTTAATTAGCAGATTTTTTATAGATATTTAGTTTATTTTTGGTATGTAACCTTCAAGAGAGAGAAAAAAGAAAGAAAAAAAGACATTAAGCCCTTGGTGAAGGTACCTACTTCCTCGTTAAAGGTTTAATTCACAAAAATGACAAACTTGCGAATCGAACCATCATGGAGTAACAAAAACTTATCCACAAATTCTACCATGTTGACGGAATTTTCGACAAGGTGCTCAGCATATGTGTCCAATATGAAGTTTGAATGCTCATCGTAAACTAGTTCCGAGATTGAAGACCAAGCTAACCTCCAATTGCGAGATAAGCAGCATGTTCTCACTGCCTCTTTCACCAGCAACCATACCAGTATGTTATCTTTGATATCTCTTGGAAGGTCAATAATTCTATCAAGGTTTGCCATTCTTCTCCTTTCACAATTTATTTTTGCTGCCAACATAACGTTGTTTTCTTTGGTTCACAAAATGAGCTTCTATCCTGTCAGAATGTGAAGATCAAGCAAACCTCAGGTTGGAAAATACCAATTGAAATGAATAACATTCTTAGGAGTGATTTTCTATTTCCATTTGATTTATCTTTTATGTCTAATTGTATGGATTTTTTATTTAAGAAACTCCTCATTTATTTTCTGTTGATCTTCTTCACCTTATCGAAATAATAGAAATGATTTGCTAAAAAAAAATACTTTATTGATTAACCTATTTTACAATCTTACAAATAAGTCCCTAGTCTATTTCCTAATACATATTTACCAATAAGCCATTGAAACAACTACAAATCTCAACACTCTCTCTTAAGATGAGCGAAAGATATCCACTAAGCATATCTTGTCACATAGTCTAGATATGTCTACTGAGCTAAGATATTGGCATAGCAGTGTTTGCTTCATGCAGTGCACGGATAATAGTTAAAACAGCACTGCATGAAGCAACAAACTGCTATGTCAATATCTTTACCCAAAAATAGCAGCACCCTTGAGAAGTTTACAAATATAGTTGATTAAATGCAGTAGTTTGAAGTGCCATGATATATACTTAAATAGGTATTTTTTCCTCTTTTAGCTCTCCTCTGAACTACCATCCTATTTTTTTTCGTCCAAGTCATGAAAGAGTTTTACTATATTAGAAAAAAGCATTTAACCGTTGGAGTTGACCATTTTTATACTTTATGACTATTCAATATTTAAAAAGATAATACAAATTGAAATGAAACATTTGCATCAAACAGTCTTATTTTTTTTATAGTTGACGGGAACACCAACAAATATATTGATAAAAAAAAGTTTATTTACACAAGAATCTTAAGACTATTTCTAATTACAGCTCATTTACAATAAATCTCTTTAAACTGACTCTACCCACTGGGCAATCTCAATTGCCGTGTCATTTATTAGAAAATACGCAATCAATCCTCTGCTTGCTAAAAAATACTCTTTTGTTTCTCGCCACAATGCCCAAGCTCCCGCTGCCAAATGATACTCCAATGCGCCCTTTCATGCGTCAGTAGAACCTGTTGAATATTGATCCAAAATTGGTAACACTAAAATTAGAAACAGTGGAGAATGCGTGTGTATCAAAAATAGGAGTCTGTAGGTGTGTTTGTATTAGAAGTTCTATAATTAGTGTAGTTAGTGGAGAAAGTGATTTCCTTATTTACACTAGGCAGAAATAGAATGTAGTGGGGTTAGTGGAGTCCTTATTTAGATTAATGTTTAGCTATATATTCAGATGTACTTTGTATCCGAAATGAATGCAATAGAAGAGTTTATTTCTGCAGCAAATATTCTCGTCTCTGTTTTTGTTTCTTTATCCATCTGAAATTTCCAACAGAACCTGCAGCCCTCTAATCCATAATTGCAATATGCCATTTCTCATCCATACTGTCATATTATGCTATGCAAGGAGCCCTCTTCAAAATATTTGCGCATACGTCCATTTTCACATGAGGTGGTCGCGAGTTTCCGCCATATTGGATGCACAAAGGTGGCATCCAGAGTTTCTTCCATATCGGTCTCAAACAGTCTTATTAGCTAAATATATCTAGTAAAGCACTTAAAAATAGTACTAAACGTTTCCAAATAGATTTGTTAGCTTCCCTTTCTTGATTTTTAGTGGTTTTTGTGGGAAGAATACTAAAACCAATGGGTGTAAAGTTTTTAACTGAGCAGTTTTGAATTCGTGCATCGTGAGGATTATAGAATCAAAACACATATGATTTGTGTGCTACATGAAGTGAAAACTGCTCTGTTAATATCTTGACCCGAAAATTGATACTGTCCAGTTAGGCCCTGTATGGCTGTATGCTGAGTGCGTATCCTCTGAGATATCTCAATTTTTGCGTGACCGACGTGTCCAGTGTCTATTCTAGATAGCGCAGCAGCCAGCATTATTTGTGCTTTGAGATTCGTGCAGAACGTATTTGAACGTTTGCGATTTTCCTACAAAAACACGCAAAAGTTGAGATATCTCAGAGAATGCGAATTCATGCTGAGTCAGCATACGTACTGTATATTGAATTATTGATCAGCTAATCGGTGTGGTCTCTTACTGCGTATATGTCAGGAGGAATCAGGTGTTAGCCTTTTTAATTTATTTTTAATTGATCTCTTACTTATTAGGAATCATGTCCAAATAATAGCCAACATAAACAATGGCATCCCTTGTAAATGGTAGTAGACCAGATTGGTATTAGGCTATTAGCCAACACAAACAGTCGTTCTAATCGTTCGTAACTAGGTGGTGTGTGTGTGTGTATATATATATATATATATATATATATATAATGGCGGGACTAAATTAATAAAAGATTAACTAGGGTCAAATATATTTTCTGGTGTCTCCTACAATGATTGCTATATGTTTTTTTTTAAAAGCCACGCTTTTGAAGAGGAACTTTATAATATATATACTTTCATGATCAATTCCGTTATTAAAGGACTGGATGGAGTTTAAAGTTGGACATGATATTTTTATCAAGGTTTTAAATAGCATAGCGATTATAGCGGTATAGCGGAGAGAAACAAAAAAAAAAGTTATTGCGAATAGCGTAGCTATAGTGAAAACTGTCATACATAGCGTTTATTTTTATTTTTAAATTTATATTCTATGTTTCTACTAATTATCAAATGATCAATATTGGAGAATTGAGATAACAACTAAATGACAACTAATTTAAGTCTATACTTTTCTTCAATCATGCAAATAAGAAGAAAAAAAAATCTACGAGGTAACATTATTTAATAGTTCATACTTCATAGTATTACATATTATAATAGACGAAGAGAAATTAATTTTACAAGTGAAATGAAGTTAGTATACTTATTTGAACATTTTATATATTATAATAATTAAAATCAGCTTTCAGTGAAACGAACGACAACAATTTTACGAGTGAATACTAGACGAAAAGCAAGCAAAAAGAAGAATTAATATTTAAATATTTTCCGATATAAAATTAGAGAATAAATCACAAATAGGAACATAAGCACATATGTGGTGTTTGGTTGTGGACTAAAGTTAAGGTGGCCTAAGTTGTTATTCCAACTTAGGCCGGCCTAAATTATTTATGTTTGGTTGAGGTCTAAAGTTAGACCATAGCTTAAAGTATTTCTTGTTTGGTTAGAGTTGGTGGAGAACTAAAGTTTTGGAAGCCTAAGTTAGTTAATTATTAATAACAAGATACTAATTATATAATATTAATTATTAATTATAACTATAATATATTATAACATTTTTATAATAATTATTTAATATATTAACAATATAAGATATTAATTATATAATTAATAATAAGATACTAATTATATAATATTAATATATTAATAATATAAGATATTAATTATATAATTATATATTAATAATAAGATACTAATTATATAACATTAATATATTACTAATAACTATAATATATTATAATATTATTATAATAATTATTTAATATATTAACAATATATGATATTAATTATATAATTATATAATTAATAATAAGATACTAATTATATAATATTAATATATTAATAATAACTATAATATATTATAATATTATTGTTAATAATTATTTAATATATTAACAATATAACATATTAATTATATAATTATATATTAATAATAATTAGTAATAAAAAAATACTAATTATATAATATTAATATATTAATAATAACTATAATATATTATAATAATTATTTAATATATTAATAATATAATTATATATTAATAAAAAATACTAATTATATAATATTATTTAATATATTAACAATATAAGATATTAATTATATAATTATATACTAACAATAATTATTAATAATAATATACTAATTATATACTAATAATAATTATTAATAATAATATACTAATTATATACTAATAATATATTATTACTAATTAATGAGGAGAGGGGTGAAATGGTTGAAGGTGAATGACAGTGGGCCACAGTGGCGTAAAATTGAAACCTAAATTTAAGGCACCTCAAGAGGTGGTTTAATTTAGGCCCGTTTAGACTGGCCTAACTTTTAGGCTATTCCATGTTAGGCCAATTAGTTTAAATCATGTTTAGTGGAATAACAGTGATCTAAAGCCTTTAAGCCACCTTTAGGCCACAACCAAACATGGAAATAGTTCGATTTAACATACTTATCATAGCAGACCATGTAGCATCAGAAATAGGAACATAAGCACAGAAGCCCATGCAAATCGCAAAAAAAAAAAAACCATGTAGCATAGCGGTAGCAATAACACGTAGCGGTAATAACAGTCAACTATTACAGCTATAGCGATCGTAGCTGAATTAACGCACTTTGATCTCATAGCTTAGCTTTTATGATCCAAAAAAAACTATAACGTAGCTATAGCTATTTAGAATACTGATTTTTACTGATTAAAATAATTCAAATTTTAAGCATATTTCTTCCTCGACCATTGCACATTGACAAGTGCTCTCTTCATCTACTCTTAGTGAGACCAACTCTATATAACATATTTCATCAACAAAAATTTTACAGTGGATTCAATTTCACAATGAGAATCAATAGTAGAGCGCATGAACGCATTTTCAAGCAAACTATGATACTTTTAGCCACAAAATCATCTCCTAGAAACATTCTACTATTCCTTTTTTCAACTGTCTTTCGCCTCATTGAGCATCTCTATGACTTTCTTCATCTTTGGCCGTTTTGCAGGGGTTCGATCTGTACACAACATAGCAACCTTTAATACTGCAAGCATTTGCTTTCTCCAGGCAAATGAAACGGTGCTCAGCCTCGCATCCATTATCTGCTCTGGTGTCTCTCCTCGTGCTGACGCCCCATGAACCCATTTCACCAGATCAACGCCTTCCTCAAAACACTCATCAACGGGTAACTTGGATGTTAGAATTTCAAATAGTACCACCCCAAAACTGTACACATTTCCTGGTACGGTCACTTGCATTGTGTAGGCATACTCTGTTGTGCATCAAACAAAGAAAATATGCATCAAACAAAAAAAACACTGCTAGTATTCGTACCTTTACCAAGGCAACAACACCTCTCCCCCTCTCAATAACTTATCCTTTGGTACCACTATATAAAGGAAAGAGGTTGAAAACTACAACTTCATATATATTTCATCTCATAAAAGAAAAGGAAAAATTATAAAAGATGGACCAAAGTAAACTTACCAGGAGGGATATAACCGAAAGACCCAGCAACAGCACTTATGCTAGCTGTCCCTTTTGAAGGGTCCAAAAGCTTGGAGATCTCAATCTCCCCGAGAAATGCATTGAAATTCGAGTCGAGAAAAATATTTCCGGAGCATACATCCAAATGAATTGTTGCAATTTGGTGCAAGAAGGCCAACCCCTCTGCAACCCCAATAGCAATTGACAGCCGGCATTGCCAATCGGGATCTTTCATGGCTGCGCCCACATCATGTATGAGTTGTAATAACGTACCATTTGGCATATAATGGTGAAGCAACAGTGCCACATCATCGTAGATGACATAACCAATGGGTCGGATTAGGTTTTTGTGTGTCAGGTTAGAGAGCCGTTCAACCTCCCGTAACATTTTGTTCTGATGGTGAGTCACAGTTCGGTCCACCGATTTGAGTTTTTTAACCGAAATAACCAACCCAGACGGCATCACTGCTTTGAAAGACGTGCTAAATGTGCCATTGCTAACCTTGTTTGCTTCCTTTAGAGTTGCCTTGACACAGGTGTCAAAATCCACAGCTTGTCTCAAGCTTTCAACAAACACATTCGCAACTAGTATTTGTGGTGGTTCTATTATCTCTTGTATGGCCATTTTGGCCTTGGCCTCTTTCTCTTTTTTCTCTGTCAACATAAATAACCCGACCACAAGAGAGACTACAGCGAAGACTGTCACACCAGATCCAACAACTACTAAAACTATTTTGTAAGAAACCTTATGCCCATCAAGCCCATCATCATAATCCGACCCATAGTTAGGCCGGCAAGTTGAACCCAACGGATCACCACAAAGCTCGTTGTTTCCAGTGAAGCTTGATTGCGGGCTCTTTTGGAAAGGCCCAAAGGCGGGTATCGGCCCGGTAAGCCTGTTGTTAGAGAAATTCACCTCTATCAAACTCATCATGCCTTTGATCTCCTGTGGAATTGGTCCTGAAATCTGGTTACTGGACACATCTAAAGAAACTAACTTGTCGAGTTTACCTAATTCTCTAGGCAATGCTCCCTCTAACTGGTTGAAGCTGAGGTTTAATGCAATTTGTAGGTTTCTTATCTTGCCGATTTCAGGAGGTATTGCACCTGTGAAATAGTTACTACCCATTTGCAACTCGAGAAGTCTAATACAGTTGCCAATTCCACCGGGTATAAACCCATTGAAGGAATTGTGATCCAAAACTAAAAATTGCAACCGCGATATGTTACAAAGGTTCTCTGGCAAAGGTCCAGTAAATTTGTTATAACAAAGATCAAGCTTGCTCAAATTTCTACACCTAAGAATAGATTTTGGGAACTCGCCACTTAACCCGTTGTCTGACACAATGAGCTCCTGTAAATTTTTCAGATCACCAAGCTTGTCAGGTACCGTACCAGTTAACCCATTAGAGGCCAGGTTAAGCAGGGTTAGATTAGAGCAGAGAGCAAACTCTTCTACAATTTCTCCTGAGAGATTATTGTTATCAGCCTCAAAATATGTTAGGCTACTGACATCTCCGATCGAAGTGGGTATACGACCCGTTAGCCTGTTATTGCCAATTCTGAGGTTGGATAACCCTTTGCAGTTGCCGACTAAATCGGGTATACTACCATTCAACCCATTAACAGTTAGAATCAGTACTTGTAACAATCCGGATTTGAATATGCTCGCCGGTATTTCTCCTTCGAGCTGGTTTGAATGAAGGTTTAGCACCTCAAGATTAGAAACCGAACCGAGATTTTTTGGTATAAAACCCGTAAACCCATTCTCATAAGCAGAGAAAACCCTGAGATTAGAGAAATTACCGACCCAATCAGGGATTGAACCGGTCAGATTGTTCCCGGATAGTTGCAACTCTTGCAAATTTTCTAAATTTTTCAACCCCTCTGGGATGCCACCAGATAAGAAATTATTTGAGAGATTAAGTGAAATTAGGCTTGATAGACTACCAAACGAAGAAGGGATTACACCTTCAAAATGGTTCATGGATAGGTCGAGAAATTCGAGAGCGAGAATGCCACCAATTGAAGAAGGGATAGGTCCATTAAAAGAATTCGAAGAAAGATCCAATTTTTTCAAGGATTTTAGCTGAGAAACCAGAGTGAGGTTACCTCCAAGGCTACGGTGCGACAGATTAAGCTCTTGTACCGACTGAGACTGGTTTGTACCGGTACCGGTACAGATCACCCCACGCCATGTACAGTAGTCGGGCTGGTTTGGGTCCCAGTCGGGAACTGAAAGCTCCTTTTGAAGAGCTGCCATGGTAGCTTGATCATCAAGCTGAGCTTGGGATAAAGAAAGAAAGGTGGTGGTGAGTAATAAAGAAGAGAAGAAAAGAGAAATCGCATCCGCCATTGGTGGTGGGTCTACAGAGATCTCGTGCTAGGATTCCATGGCTTTGTAAAGAGGCACACTACTAGAAGAGATAACGATGAGAGAGGGATTGAAAAGACTACACTAAGTTGAGATGAGACATGACAACTTAGCAGAGAGAGGGCATCTCGTTTTACCTATTTATTAGTAGTATAGGTGGTGAGGGGGGGATGGAGGGGCTAAAGAGTAGCAGTACTGCTCCTCTCTCTCTCCTCTGTCTCTCCTCTAGTAGTAGAGACTAGAGAGAGATGAAGGAAGGTAAAGTTGAAAGGAGAAGGGAACAGTTGTGAGGGTCAGAGCTCTCAGAACCTGGTGCTCAGTGCCATGAGTGTGTTATTTGACCTATTCTAGTACAATGCTTTTTCTAAAGTTATAAACGCTCTCTCTCTTTTTTTTTACTTGACAAAAAATAAAGCAAATGCATGTTGTATTGTTGTGGATACTGTGAATATTTTTTTTTAGCGTATATTTTCTCGCAAATCTCTTCATGTGTCATTTTACTGGCTAGACAATCTCCCAGTCCCAGCGGGTAGAGATTTTAACAGAGTAGTTTTTGACTTATACAGCTTACAGACTATAGAATAAAAACAGAGAGATATAAAGTTTGTCTGCTGCATGAAGCCAAAACAGCTCTGTTATATTTTTAGTGAGCGGATTTAATAAACCAGAGTTCCTTTGTAATTATTGGTGATGAATGATATGCTTTAGACTTGACCAACCTTTGAACGAATAATATTGAAAAAGTTACAAGTTCATTCATGATTCGTGACCTTCACGCCATTCTATTCTATCCAATATTTCCTATTCATACAAAAAAAAAAGAATAAAATATATACTTGATAATGTAATTGTCGAAAGAGACTACATGCATTTGCTTGATAATTAAGTCTTGCATTTAACTACTTGTAATCAAGTTTTAGTTTTATTTTAATTTCATTTATCAAAATTTATATTTTAAAACTAAAGTTTCCAACACTTAACTCATGAATAGGTCTGATAAATAATAAAAAAATAATTAACACAAACTTTATAATTTGAGTGTTATATTTAATTAAGAACATGGTATGATTTTTTTTTATTCTATTTGAAATTATGCTTGTTAATATACACGAGTCACAAAAACATTAATAGACAAAAAATTAAATAGCATAATTTATAAATTTTTATGCTGAAATAAAACCATTAGATATGGTCTATATTGTTTTCTCTACATGCATATAAAATTATCACTTTTAGTTATATATTTTATATGCATCAATAAGTTAAAAATTTTATGTCTAGAAATTATTCATATCGGTGCATTTTTCAAAAAAGTTGAAATACCATGATTCTTTACATGTACGTAGAGAAAATAATACAAGTCATATCTAACAGTTTTAATTTGACATTTAATTTTTAAACTTTAAGTTATTAAAGCTTTAAAAATAAGGGGAAATTTCATGTACACCCCTCAAAAACTTGGAAATTATGTATTTTTCCCTCTAAAATTCATAATATCATATTTACCCTTCTAAACTTCAAAAACTTACAAATTTACCCATTTTAATATCTTTTCTATTCAAATTCACTTTAAATTTATGAAATACCCATTTCATCCTTCATTAAAATAATAAAAATACGTAGCATGTTTTTTAAAAACATCAGTCTTCCAATTGGTCGGTAGAGCAAATGGATCATTTCTCTATTTCTGACGCTTAAATAGGGACATTTAGGTATTTGCTAGTGTAAGCGACAGAAATAGAGAAACGACCAATTTGTCCTCATAAACCGACCAATTAGAAGACTGACATTTTTCTGAACCATGCCCCCATAGATTTTTTTAATGAAGGGTAAAATGGGTACTTCGTAAATTTAAAATAAGTTTTAATACAAAAAGATAATAAAATTGATGAATTTGTGAGTTTCTGAAGTTTAAAAGGGTAAATATGATATTAAGAATTTTAGAGAGAAAAATATGTAATTTCCATATTTTTAAGGGGTATACATGAAATTCCCTCTAAAAATAAAGACATAATAAAAGCATAAAAAAAAAAAAAATAAGGATTGTTTGAACCCTCCTATAATTTATAGGATCCAAATCTGCTGAAATTCCAATACATGAACAGTGTTCCTAGAATTCCTGAAATCCAGAATCCAACCGTTGAACTGTTTCGAGATACGTGCACAGAAAAACTAGCTATTTCGAGATGCGTGCACATAAAAAGTTGAACAGCTGGATTCAGAATTTCAAAAATTTCAAAAACACTGTTCATGTATTTTGGATTTCAGCTGATTTGAATCCCCTATAATAACATAACGGTTTATGGAAACCAACTTGACTTGGAAGAAGACCTATTTTATTTTTACTCAAATTTTATAATTTGAACTGCACGAGCTTGGTTAACATGGTACTTTTGAGTTTTGATTTTCTTTAGAACAAGCAGCACAAGTAGCAGCACAGAAAGTGTCACAGAAAATCTGGTCCGATTCTCTGTCCTATTTTAACTGTATGTTTGTCTTACGTTTACTTAATATAAAAGTTATGCTGCACTTTTGCAGAATATTTTGTCTCCTCATCATTTTCTTAATTCAATTATTGTAAGCATTCATTCCCTCTTCAAGTGTTTAGGCAACCAGGAACAATTAAAAGTTCCTGTAAAGCATTAATTCCCCTTCCATGGTTTTAATTAATGAGAACATTTAATCGCATTGAATACTTATTGTCCTTACAAGTTACAATCAATGCATGGTTTTGCACTTTGGTCCTTTTTTAAAATGTTATTTACTCCACAGGAAGCAAGTCACGGTATTAAAGTCCGAACAGTCGATCCGAACAGCTCAACATGATCTTCATAATAAAATATGATTGTAGACCAAATTTTATATTTTTTAGAATTTGTTTACTATTTTTTTAGATAGATACAAAATAACTGTTTTAAGGAGATTCTGGACCGAAAAAGTGATATTGTACATATGTAAAAAAATAGTAAAAAAATCTAAAAAATAAAAAATTTGGTCTCCAAGAATATTTTATTATGAAAATCATGTTGAGCGGTTCGGATTAACTGTTCGGACTTTGAAAACGGAGATAAAGAATGTGAAGCATATTGGAGCACAAAATCATAATGCATTTTAACCCTCCTCTAAAAAAAATATGTATAAGTGTGTATGTGCGTGTGCATATAATATGTCGTAATAAACAAATAATTACGAGCATACCCATGAAATTAAAATTTATCAAAACAAAAATATCAAATCACTAGCGTATTGTTATCTTATTAAGTCTTTGTTGTTAGTAAACATTTATATTTCAAACACCGTAATTATGATTTTTTTTTCTATGACCGAACTTCACCTTTAAATAATGTGGTTCGATGTGAAATAATAAAGCTGAATTAAAAAATAAAATCTAATAATTTTAAATCTATAATCTTACCTAAATAGTGGCCTAGAGGTTTTTTTCACCTCACATTAAATTTTAGGGAGCTGATAACAGTACCTACACTATACCCGTACCTAGGGCTATAAATGAGCTGAGTTTGAGCGAGTTACCCCCAACTCGAACTCAGCTCATTAAATAAATGAGCGAGTCAACTCGAGTTGGGATGGTAATAACGAGTTGTAGAGCCAACTCGATATCAGCTCGTGATCAAATTGAGTTGGCTCACAACTCGTTTATAACTCGTTTAACCAGTTAATTATATACTACTAGTAAAAGAATTTATTAGTATCCAATCATTTTTCTCACAACAATAGTACATAAGCACCAATAATTTTTCATACAACAACTTAGTACATAAGCACCAGCAATTTTTCATACAGCAGCTTAACAAAAATAATTTCTGAGATTTATTGTGACCAATGCTATATAACTCGAGTTATAAATGAGCGAGTTGGGGTAAGCTCAAACTCAACTCATTTATTAAACGAGTCAACCAACTCGAGTTGTAAATGAACGAGTTAAAGCGAGCTGTAAATGAGCGAGTTACGAGTTTGAACAATTTTTCCCAGTCCTACCCGCCGCACCATAACTTTCATAATTATTTAGAGGACCACAAAAACTCCAGCACTAAATTTTTTTTCTAAAGTATTAGTATATAGAGTAGAACTAGGGTGTTCTTAAGCTCACCAACTATCTTTGTGAGCTTAACTCAAAAACTCATCGGATTGGCTTCAAGCGACGTATCCAAACTGTTGAGACCGATCTACTTCACGAGTGATGAGTTTACATGTCAAATTTATAAATTTTCAAACTAATTTAGTATAAAGTCAAGCAGTAAAAAAATAATGAAAAATGAACACATTAAAATTAACTTAAAAATCATCTTTTTTTTTACCGCTTGACTTTATACTAAATTAATTAGAATGGATCATGAATTTTCTATCAAAAAATTCTCTCTTGTAAATTGAACTCCTGAGTTTATGATATAAGTAGCCTTAAAACACAGGCAAATTTGACAATTATACAAATCAACATAAATTAAATGCGCCGTGTGTTTTTGATTAAATAAAGTAGCATAAGATTCAAAAATACATATTTATATTATTTTTAACTAAGTTTTCGGACTTCGCTTCAAAAATACATATTTATATTAAAAAAAGTTAATTTTAAAGTAGTATAATTTTACAAAAAAATATTTTACATTTAGGAAATTTTTAACGGGAATAATTAAAAAAAATTAACTTAAAGATATAATGAATAACAAACAATACGATAAATCACACAATAATTCAACATAAAAACAAAATAAATTGAGTTATTTTAATAGTTAGATTATATTTTACGCACATCAAGCACATAACTTTCATATATTAAAAAAATGAAGAAAGAGAAAATAAATCGGATAAATAAAAATATTGATGATGTGATATTTTGAGTTATAGAATTCGAATCTTTTATAAAAGAAAAAAAAATTAAGGACAGATTTCTTATGAAAATATTGCTGGTAAAGATATGCATTCCATAATCTCCATTCTTATATTAAGCATATAGATGTTCTGATCCGCCAACGGTTTTGATTGAAAGATGAAATTTGAATATCATCCTCCGATTAAATATTCTGATTTTATGCATCTTTTTCATATTTTTTTTACGTGTACAAGTCTAAATTTATGTAGACACGTACTCGCTACATGTATATTGTATCATATTTCTGATTGGTCATGATTTATTTTTATTTTTTAAATATGATTTAAGGAACTTTTGAATTGATTAGTCATGTCTTTATTTCTTTATATTTTTTATATCATTTAAAGAATATTATTTGTCATTTAACAAGGCATTTTGTTTGAATTTTTTTTTATGAAAATATGTTAAAAAGATAAGAAAAAATATATGTTATTTTATATCATTTAAGAAATATTATTTACATGTATATGTCAATAATAGTGTTTGTATACTAGTGATTCATTGTCATTACAATTCTATTCCCTGTTTGGTAAAATTTGTAAGTGAATAGACATGGTAATATGTAATTACTAGACAGTTACAATTCCATAGTTTATGACTATTCCGCTAGCCAAAAAAAATGACAAATTTTTTAAATTCCAGTCCCTTTACATATATTAATCTATCAGTTGCTATTTTAATATGAGCGAGGCTACGATACCATCCATGCATAGCGCGGATTGATCTGTACTATGAATCAATATTTTTTTTTTCAAAATCTTAGTGGTTGAACTGAATCGTTCAACACAGTCTCTATATTATTGTTTCTGTTCGGCTGGATAAGATTAAGGTTCCTTAAAGTTCCTTTAGCTCTTAATCCATGTTAATCTTGCCGAACAGTAGCTCCTTTTGCAAGATTAAGACCCCTCCTTAACGCAACCCCTTAATTCGGGTGACCCTCTTCCTTGAGATTTTGGCTTCCAAATCGCCTCCTTAAGACCAAAAAGTGTATATTTGTTTTACAATTATGTCCTTACCAACAGACCTCCTTAAGGTTTTCTGCATTTTTAATTCATTTTTGGCTGTCTTCTTCGTCTAGATTTTTTGAGATGGATAGAAAATTACTTGATCTGATAATTATAGACCATCCAAACACAGTAATTTTAAATAGTAAAAAAATTCGAAAAAATATAAAATTCAGTTTACAAGTACATATTCATATAGAGACCATGTTAAACTGTTCGGATCGACCGTTAGAACCTTCAAACCGAAGATTTGAGTTCATAGTGCGTATCAATATTTTTTCCCAAAATCTTAATGGTTGAACTGAATCGTTCAACACGGTCTCTATATTAATGTGTCTGTTCGGCTGAATAAGACTAAGGTTCCTTAAAGTTCCTTTAGCTCTTAATCCACGTTAATCTTGCTGAACAGTGGCTCCTTTTGCAAGATTAAGACCCCTCCTTAACACAACACCTTAATCCAGGTGACCTGATAACGCTAAATTATATATACATTTGATCTTGATTTTATCATAAAACAACCTCAAATATCTTGTGTTTAGAATATAAAATGATTAAAATACACCTGGAATCAAGTTACTGCGGTTATTTGACTTTTCAATGCAGGAAATGATGCAAATTGGTGAAAATACCTCTCAGTGCGGATCATCTACCCGCAGTGCGGATGGGTTCGGACGCACTGGAGATTCAGCTCTGCGCAGGATTTTTCCCGAGCGTAGTGCGGACGCACTGAGAGCCGCACTGAGATCCGCACTCAATACTTAGCCAATTTCAGAAACTTCAAAACACAGAGTCCAACCGCAGTGCGGGTCATCCATACGCAGTTCCACCCGCACTCATGTGAATTCGCAGAAAATCCAGGAAAGTTAAAAAAGGAAATTTAGATCCAGTGCGGGTGAGACCACCCGCAGTGCGGATGGACATGACCCGCAGTCAGCCAGAATTACTCAATTTCAACACGGATTCTATTTTTGGCACTCCAAGGACACGATTTAAGAAGACAAAAATAGACATACTTGCCAGGAAAGAAATGTAAAAAGAGCACCCACTAACTCCACACTCTAGCCTCTAAATTGGGCATGATCTCTTGCTTTAAAAGGGGGGCTCATTTCCATTCAAAACACAACATTATCTCATTCTCTCTCTCTATACACAAACTCTTAGCCATAATTTCTGAAGGAGGTAAAGCTTTCAAGCAAGGAGAAGAAGGATTTCCTGAGCAAGATTCGGCAAGATAGAGGTTTTAGATTCAAAGGGTGTAATTATTCTTTATTCCATTTCCTTTTATCATTTGCCAAACTTTGTGATGTTTTCCTCCAAGAGGGAGTAGTTCTCTCTCTAGGGGTTTAGGTCAATATGCATGAACTTGTTTAATTCTATTTTATTCGATTGTTTGCTTTTATTATGATTGTTTTATCGGATTTGATTGTTAATTTCTGTGATTTAAATAATTTGTGTTAAATACATAATTAGTACTTGAATTGTAGCATCTCGTTTTGGTTTCAAAAGAACCAAAATTGACTAGGATCAATAGGATAGTACCAAATTATGAATGCAAATACCTTAGGTTTAGATTAAGATTCTAACCAATTTAATCTAAGTCGGAACTATAGAAATTAAGGTTAGGGATTTGGTGAAGAACCTAACCGTGAAGTCAAACCCTAATTAGGACATCTCAAATCGAATCGGATATTGGTGTCATGGACTTAATTGTGAAATACCAATATTTGAGGAGAGGAGAGACTAACAAGAGCTTATGGTCGAGGTAGCTAGGATGAAGGACTTAAACGTGAAGTCCGAATTACTTAGACACGTCATTAATTCATGAAAGTGACCCTTAATGACATATTATGTTAGAAACCTCATCAAATCAAACATGAATTTAAGCAAATACCGAATAAATAGAGTTAACAAGGGATTGTAGACCAAAGACCCCTAGATTCTCTTAACCTTGAAAACAAACCGACTTGTCTTTCTTTTACTTTTACTTCTAATTGTTTAAAAACTCCTTCCTTCGGGTATTGAACCCAACCTTAGGATTTTTAGTACAAACCCCCCCCAAATTTACTTTATTGCACTTTATTTTCTTTCTTTTCTGAAATTTATCATCTAAAATTGAAAATTAAGTATTTATCTTACTCCTTGTGGTTCGATACCCGATAATATACTACACGGTAGGATTGTATACTTGCAATCTAAATCGAAAGTGTATTTGAGGATAAAGCTTTTTATATATACCCTTTGGACGTATCATGACCCCCTTCCTTGAGATTTTGGCTTCCAAATCGCCTCCTTAAGGCCAAAAAGTGTATATTTGTTTTACAATTATGCCCTTATCAATAGACCTCCTTAAGGTTATCTGCATTTTTAATTCATTTTTGGCTGTCTTCTTCGTCTTGAGCGGGAACGCACCCCTAGAAACTTTTACTATTTTTTTAGATGAATAGAAAATTACTTGATCTGAAAATTATGGACCATCCAAAAACAGTAATTTTAAATAGTAAAAAAATTCTAAAATATATAAAATTCAGTTTACAAGTACATATTCATATAGAGACTGTGTTAAACTGTTCGGATCGACCATTAGGACCTGCAAACCGAAAATTTGAGTTCATAGTGCGTACCAATATGCACTATGCAGAGTACCGTAGCCTCACTTTTATAAAATATTGACTTTTTATGGCATGATTTGTATATTTTTTTTTATTTAAACTAGAATTTTCCTCGGACTTAGTCCCGAAAATAATCTATGCTGAAGGAAACTTTAATTTATTAAAATAATATTTTTATAGAAAAATGTCGTGCAGTTTGAAAATTTTGAGTTAAATCAAATATCGATATTTTTATCCGTATTTGTTTCCGAATTAAAAATTATATATGTATTTGTATTTATATTCTAATACAGATCTATAATTATCTTAAATATAGATTCAAATATGGACGAATAATATCTGATATTTTTTTTTTTCACCCCTGTATGTAAAGCTGTTTGACATTTTTACCGAGGTCGATACAAAGAATGTATAGTTACATAGGAGTCTGGCTACTATACCACTAGTGTCATTCCAAATTAAATAACACTACATCTTAAACCATTGGATCTACTTTAATATTCGTGTACAAGATAGCGCTGGAATGACACTAGTGTCTTGTACGAATATTAAAGTAGATTCAATGGTTTAAGATGTGGTGTTATTTAGTTTGGAATGACACTAGTGTTATAGTAGCCAGACTCGCTACACAGTGTTAAAAAAAAAAGATGAATTCTGTTAAGAATAGAGATGAAAGAATCAAAGAAAAAGTTGGGTAAAAGTATTAACAGAACTGTTTTGACTTTACGCAGTGCATAATCAATAGAGAACATATATAACTCGTGCCGTTGTGCGTTGCAGGAAACGAAAATAGCTCCGTCAATATCTTTACCCAAATCTGAAAATATTCGAGCAGTGGAAATCTGGGCTTATAATTTAGAGATCAACATTTCAGCCCAGGCGCGCAAAAAGCCCGCCTAAAATTTCACGGTTAAATTAGTTCAAAAATAGATAATTGACGCTTAAATAAGGAAATTAGGAAAAACCCAAGCTGTGTAGCCCTCATTCTCTCAGTTCTCTTTGCTTACCTCCCGCTGCTCTTTCAAGATCTCACCAAGAGATAAAAATCTCCGTCGACTTACCGATCGCGAAGGAAGCAAAGGTGAAATTGTGCGATCGATGATGTATCAGAAAAAGAGGTGAGGGTTCTTCCATACGCTTTTTCCTATTCGATGATGGTGTAATTGTTTAGGTTTTTTATGCTTTCTTGATTGTTATATATATTGCACTTTTGAGAGAAATTAGAAAAAGGGGATTGTCGGGAACCCTAATTTTGTGCAAATCCCTTCCTTGATAGTTTCTTTTTCATCTTTATTTGAAGTTCTTTGAATTTGGATTTTCTTTACTGTTTTTCTGTAGTTTGTAGATTACTAGATTTTAGATCACTAATCGAAAATCTATCTGGACTGTTTTCATATCAAAGTCGCTCAGATACCTACGTTTAGATATTAAGGTATAATTTTTAGTTTCTTATGTTTTCCTGATCGTTATATCGAGTATTTGAGAGAAATTGGGGAAAGGGGATTACGAGGAACCGTTAATTATCGCTCAGATACCTGCGTTTAGATATTAAAGTATAAAATTTAGTTTCCTATGTCTTCCTGATTGTTATATCGAGTAATTAAGAGAAATTGGGGAAAGGAGATTTATGAGGAGCTGGTAATTAGTGCAAATCCCTTCTCTGGCCATGAAACAGATGCATTTCATTATTTGAAAAATCTCTGAATTTGGATCTCATCTACTATCTTCCCATAATAGTGTATAGCTTACAGTAATGGATAATCGAAATGGAGAGGAGCATCATTGTATAGAAATTAAAGTCTCTGAGATACCTTCTTATTTCTTTCTTTCTTTTTATATAATTAGCAGGCTGAGATATTACTTTCTGTTAAATTAAAGCAAAGGAGCAGAAAAATGTACTGCTACCAACATATCTCTTCCTCTATATCTTTAGAGGGGGAAATACGTAATTTTTGAGGGTTTTGAGGGGTATACATGAAATTCTCCCTTAAATTAAAGGCTCTATTAATTTAACCATTTCTATTAACTTCTATTCATCTCCAGGAAGTACGATGGCAATGATTCCCGTGCAATGGGCCTGAAACGACACCAGCCGTACCCAATGGAAGCATCTCTTTACGGCGCCCCAGCACCCGGGGGAATGAACATGATGTACCCTGCGGGACCTTTCGGGTACTCGAATCAGGCCTCACTATTCCCGGCCGTTCGTCTCCGCGGCCTGCCCTTTGACTGCTCAGAAGTTGATGTGGTTGACTTCCTTCAGGGCCTCGACTTGATTGACATATTGTTCATACACAACGGGGGCCGCTTCACCGGCGAGGCATACTGCCTTCTGGCGTATGCTGTTCAGGTACAGTTCTTATCTGACATGTGTTTAGTAGCTGATTATTTGTCCTTAGTTTGTTATAGTACTAGTTTGGTCTCGGGTTGGGTCGGGTCAGGGTGACCTGACTTGCCCCACAAAAGTGAAAAATTATCATTTTATCAATCGTATTTTTATTACATGAAGCAGTAGGTACCGCACTTGGTACAGTTGTTAACATTGGTTTGGAAGGGTGTGGGTATGAACCCCATCTCTCAACAAATTATGTTTTTTTGTTCTATTTTCTTTCAGGATCTGAACAGGTGGGCCAAAAATTAAACAGCAGGGTTTAGTCATAACCGGTCAACCTTATCCTATCCTAACCCGTTGTTAGGGGTTAGTAAATGGTGAACCGAAGTCAACCTTTTAACCTATTACCAACCATATGTGGGTATGGTCAAGACTGTCAGTCCTAGGCACACGTTACCAGTAATCCCTGTACCAGCCCTTGACTGCACATGCCGCTATATGTGTACATATGGTACATTTTGATACCCTACCCGACTAAGATATGCATGAAAGGAATTGTTTTTTTTTTTTAATTTTGTTTCATGAATTTAGCTTCTAAAGTGTAGCTACTGATAATAACAGTAAACAAGGGCAACCCATTTTTGATAAAATAACTTTGATTTGTGTAATCTTTTTCAAAACAATGAGTAACAGAAGCAAGAAAATATCTCTATTACAGGTTGATTTCGCACTTCAACGGAACCGACAAAACATCGGGCGGCGTTACATTGAGGTGTTCCGGTGCAAGAGAGAGGATTACTACACAGCTATAGCGCAAGAAGTCTCTAGCGGCAAAATCGGTGGATCTTCTCCTCGAAGAAATGCGCCGCCACCCAAACCCAGGCCTTCATCTGACGGCCCGAAGGATGACCATGCGGTGCACACAGGTGTTTTAAGGATGCGGGGCCTACCCTTCTCTGCCACAAAGGAGGAGATAATGGATTTCTTCGGAGAATTTGAGTTGACTGAGAACAGGATCCATCTGGTGTTGAATCGTGATGGGCGCCCGAGTGGGGAGGCCTTTGTGGAGTTTGAGGATCCCGAGGAATCTAAAGCGGCCATGAAGAATGATAGAATGACACTTGGAAGCCGCTACATAGAGCTCTTCGCATCTCAGTTGAAGGAAATGGACGAAGCCATATCAAGAGAGAGGCATTGAAATGCAGCCCCCACACCATTTTTTTTTTCTGTGTTTCCTTCTTGGTCTGGTGGGTGTCAAGTTATGAATAGGTTTTTAGTATGTGTTATGTTATGAAACCAGTTCTGGTGGGTATTTAGGTCACAAATTGAGTCATGTTGGGTGTTAAGTTACAACTGAGTTCTTCAGTAATTTTTGTATGGACAGATGCAGTTGAGAATTGATATTCATGGCTTTTTTTATTGGAATGACCAATATGCCTCTTGAGTTTATAGAATATGGCTTATTATGATGCTTGAATGGTACAGTTTTTTTGGTGTTAAGTTATGAATTGAGTTCTTCGGTAATTTTGGTATTGACAGATGCAGTTGATAAATTGTAGTTGAAAATTGATGTGCATGGCTTTTTTATTGGAATGACCAATATGCCTCTTGAGTTTATTGTCTCTTATAATGATACTTGTATGTACAGTTTTTTTTGGTGTTTTATGAATTGGTGTTTTATGTTGGATATAATTGTAATAATTAAGTTAATAAGAGATAAAAACAATTTTCGTTGAATCATCCAGTGCTTGTTAGTAATTGCAAAAAAGGAGAAAATAAATTGACAGCCATGATTTGTGAAAGTTCCCAAAATATCTATTCAAGAGGCATTAATAAAAAAATGAAAACATTATGCTGGTGCTGACAAGTCTTGCTGAAACATGAGCAAAAACAAATTGATGCTGGTACAAATGCCCTATACCAGTACTGACTAGCCACGTTACTACAAGTACAAGGCAATTAGGGTTCTACTTGTATACGTGTGCATTTATTCAGACTTTGCGTAATAATACATACTTTACTCATTTTCTATGTTTTTTTTACATATATTACAGTAAGATGAGCATTTAAAGCTACTGTCAAGTACTTATTTGACTGCATTATAGAATTATCTAAGCATTGTTAAGAGCTGAAATAACATAATAATTATTATATATTTCTGTCATCTGATTCAACAAGGTTATACACGTTGGATAATAAAAATATAATGGATCACACCAGGGATATTATGAATTATCTAATAAAGAAAAGATATACTGACATTATTATGTTTTTCTATAGAAGTGGTCATGCCACCAATTTTCTATACTGACATTAATTTAGTGATGCTTGGACATACTTTTCAAGGAAATCAAAAGAATTTCATAGGCCTTTGGTAATGGGCCTCCATGAGGTAGTTACTTGAGGCCCATTTGGGAAGGAAGAAGTCAGATTATTTTTATAATTTTTACAAGATAATTGTGAACCTGTCTGTCTTATGAAGAAGCCAATATCTTAATTAATTTTATCAAACGTAGATTACGACAAGCAATTGTTTTACAAATTCAAAAATTATTATGTTAAATGTATTATAGCCATGGACCATCTTCTTAATTTATTCTCTAGCTCCAACCTCACACACACACACACACACACACACACACACACACACACACACACACACACACACATATATATATATATATATATATATATATTAAATCATTTCTAAATTCCAATCTCAACTCTCACCTATTATATTGTTTAATAGTCACTCGTACCATGTTTAACTACTTCGTGATGTGTAGGGGTGTTCATCGGTTACCGAACCGAACCAAATCAAAGTTTTATTTCAGTTTATTGAACCGAAATATATTAATTTTTTTATTTAAAGCAATTGATTTATAATAAACCGAAGTATATTAAGAAATAAACCGAGGTATTAAGAAATAAATCGGAATATTAAGAAATAAACTGAAGTATTTAAAGCAATTGATTAAGAAATAAACCGAGGTATTAAGAAATAAACCGGAATATTAAGAAATAAACTGAAGTATTTAAAGCAATTGATTAAGAAATAAACCGGGGTATTAAGAAATAAACCGGGGCGGTCCGGACCAAATTCATAATATATCAAATTTCGGTCGGTTCGGTTATTTCGGTTTTGAAAATTTTCAAACCGAACCGAACTATTAAACCGAAAAAACTAAACCATTTGGTCCAAACTAATTCGGTTCGGTTCAAAACCGACTAAACCGGACCCAATGAACACCCCCAGTGATGTGATATAATAAGAGATGGAGTTTTGATTTTTAATTATTGACAACTTGAATTTCATTGTCGTCTATTTATGATTTGTCACATTGTCAAGTGTGGACAATAGACTAGTTTGATCTAAATAATTCACAAATTTACCCTTAAAATTATGATTTCAGGCATTACAACCATAATACACAAATGGCTAGTTGGTGTAGCCATATGAAAAAAAAATGAACGTATCCGGGATTTTTGAAATTACATCAAACTATAAAATGTATCTTGATAAAAAAAATTGTGGACCAAAGTAAAAAAAAAAAAACTCAAATAATCTTTTTTTTTTTTGTTGCTAAAATGAGTCTTCTAAACAAAATTGCTGATTACCATGAGTGCATAGCTAATCATCTAATTTATGTAGTACAAACAAATTAATGAAGAAAAAATGAATAGCTTCATAGTTTACAGAACGAGAGATATTTCTTTGGCTTTTTTTAAATAAAAAAAAGGAAGTTGATAACAGTATCCGCGCTACAGTACCCACATCATAACTACCATAACTATCTGGGGGGACCACAAAAACTCCACCACTGAGAAAAGGGGACCATATAATTAGTGGAGATCATAGAAGAAGAGTGTTACAGAAATTTTAGAATAATAATTAGTGGTGACCATATAATATCTTTTTATAATAATAATTAGTGGGGATCATAGTACACAATTTCTTTAAATTGGGTATGAAGATTTTGAGGATACTGAAGCGAGGGTAGTCAAATAATTATTAAAAAAAAAAAATCTTACTTGACACTTCTTTGATCGCTTGGAGGATACGTGTGAAAGTTCTCACTATATGAAGAGATGACCGTCCGATCTGCTTTAAAATCCGTGCCCGCAACTTTGCGTATGCTTTAAAATTCGTGCGCATGAATCTTAAAGCATATCGGACGGTCCCGAAATCCATCGGATTCAAATTTGAATTCAATGGACATCAGACCCAAGCTGCTCTGTAACCAAAACAAGAATTTAGCTACTTTTGTCGGCAATAGCTATGCAAAATTCTAAATAGTTGGCACCAAGTGTACCTAAAAAAATTATATTGGGATATTTAATTAGTAGCTATTATTGTTTTGATAAATATCACATGGACCAGCTGCGCTTAACATGCTGAGGTTGAACTAATTTAATTAAATTATGAATCCAAGAATAATATTTTTAGAATTATGTATTATGCCCCCCTGTCCTTTTCAATTTCATTATTTTTTTTCTTACAGTTAAAGGCCTTAATTTGACAGATAATACACGTGTTCTACTTTACATTTAATATTTTTTTCAAGCTCTTGAGTCCTCTAATGAACAGATTAATTGCGTTAATTATTATTTGAAATTTTAAATATGTAAAGAGGCCTTGAACCAGTTCTGACAAAATCAAATTACATTCATCATTCATTATTCAGTTTAATAAAAAAACATA
Source organism: Carex myosuroides (assembly GCA_028015225.1). Taxonomy (NCBI): domain Eukaryota; kingdom Viridiplantae; phylum Streptophyta; class Magnoliopsida; order Poales; family Cyperaceae; genus Carex; species Carex myosuroides. The sequence goes on from CM051477.1 coordinate 14,361,733, forward strand.
AACATGACAGAAAAATGTCTAAAATATAACAATATATTTTTAAAATTTAATTGGTGAATTAAATATTATTAAATGTTGAATCTGAACATCACTTTTGTATGACTTGGTATAATGGGGCCCAAAATTGAAGTGCTAACGCCTGAAAATAACAATAACAAATTATTAAACTAACATAATCTTATATTTTCCAACCGCTATGGTTTTGGGGATTCAAATCAGAATCTGAGATACATGAACACTACAACTGGAATTCTTGAAATTTCCAATCTAGCCGTTCAACTTTTTCTATGCACGCATCTCGAAACAGCTGATTTTTCTGTGCACGTATCTCGAAATAGTTCAATGGCTGGATTCAGAATTTCAGGTTACTGTTCATGATTTTGGATTTCAGCACATTTGAATCCTGGTTTTGGTGCACTGTAAAAAGCTAAAAAAAAATGTTAGAATTTAAAATAAACTAAAAGCTAAAGGGAGAATTATAAAATTTCCCAAATTTGTTATAAGTAAGTTAAGAAAAAAGAGGCAACACAATTTTAATCTATAGGAATAAATGGAAAAATAAATATCTTTATTATTTTTTTTCTAATTGAATTTAGTTTTAAATCTTATTTGATACGGTTCAATCAGTTCCTTATAAAATCGCATGCTGCTCGTCGTCAGCTCGTGCCTTAAATTAAAATAAAATTAACAAACGCAAAGCGAGGCAGTTCACACGTCAAAAGACGGTGCAATGACGAAAATACCCTCCAACCCAACAACCAAAACCAAGCTGTCGGTGCCCCCAAGGTAGCACTGAATTTTTTCACACCCATAAAAAATGTCGCATAGACTCGGAACATGAGAAAACCCAACACCACACTCCACGAGTGGAGTGACCCAAATCCTTATTTGATCGTTAGACAATTTCCTTTTGGCTGTATTATGGTGATGATCTGTGTAGTAGTTTCTTTGATACATTTTAAATATGTGGAAATTAAATTTTGTTATATTGAAAAGTAAAATAAAAATAAAAATAATATATTTTAATTAAAACAAGAATTTACTATGTTCAAAACAAAGTTGTGGAAGTTTCAGCAATTCAAAATTGCACATTTATTTAGTCCTCAACAAAACATATTGTTACAACTTATAACTGCACTATTTTACCACAGAAGATCCTGTGGCCACGGCGTTGCTCTTTGTATATAAAACAGTAAGCATTTTTATTCTCTCCATTTTTTTATATTTCAACATCGCTCCATTTCTTTAACTGGACTTGTCTATTAAAGACGTACACTCTTCACATCAGGACCAGCTCCAGCTGCTTCCCTGAGAAACACTGGAAGTACTGGGATTATTTTGAACTGCAGAGAAATAGATTGATAATCAGGTCAATGCATGTTCGCTCGTTGGCCGTAAGAACATAGACAGCTAACGAGTTCATATACTCTGAGGTAACAGAATATTTATGCTTATCTCCGCACCGTTCGATCAGAATTAAGTGAATTCACGACCCTTTAATATTCGTCCGCATTATGATCGGACGGTCCAAATCTAAACAGAAATATTCTGTTACCTTAGGTGATAAATTCGACAGCTCACTCTCCATTTGTCTCACCCTTTCTTCTTCCACTCTCTCTCTCTGTCTTCCATTAATTATCCCTCTACATTTCTTTAACCCATAAACAAAATCGAAAACGACTTGGGAACCAAGACTCGCTGGTAGAACGTCGCTTTCTCCCAAATGAGATAACCTCTTTCTCTCTCCCCCTCTTTTCCTTTTTTATCCCTTCACACACCAGTGCCCTCTTTCATTCCCTCTAGTCTACTCCCTCCATTCTGTCGGTGCGGCTCCAGTTCAGGATCGGAGGGATCTAGCTCCAGTAGTGGAGTAACTAAGTGTATGTGATCTATTCGCTCCAATTTGGTTAGATCCACTGAGATTATTTTGTTGCATTGGGAATTTGATTGGTTCTTCTGGTTGATTAGGGAAGAAGAGGTGTGGATCTGAAGGCAATGTGGTGCGTTGGATTCTGATTTAGCTAAGATTTGAGAGTTTCCTGGTTCTTAGATCTTAGTAGGATAAAGGTTTTCATCAAGTTTCAATGGAGGCAGAACGTGAGCCTGGGGTGAGTAGTTACTTAACCTGATAAATTGAACTCTTCTTCTTCATTTTTTTCAGCTTATTTGTACTTGATTCCTTTAAACAAAGAGGGAATTGGGAATATAATTTAGTAACTCCGCTCAATTGACTGAAATGGAAATATAATTTAGTAACTCTGCTGTCACTCTGGATTTCTTAGCTTGTCTAAAAATACTTCCTTAATACAAAGGGATCAGTTGGCTCTCTAAAATCATGTGAATTTGCATTAGTTATTAACAGTGAATTGTAATTGTCTGCTTAATCCTTAACCTTTCTAAATCTTCAATGCCAATTATATCATTTGATTTTGATTTGGCAATGCCTTGGGTTTGATCTCCTCAAATAGTCCTTTTAACTCTTGTCTTTATCAGATTGTCTAATTTTGTAATTGTTTGTGTTTGCCTGCCGGATCTGTGCAGAAATCTGAGAAGAATCCAAGTGGCCAAGTGTGTCAGATCTGTGGTGACGGTGTGGGGACCACACCTGATGGTGATCTCTTTGTTGCCTGTAGTGTATGTGGCTTCCCTGTTTGTAGGCCTTGCTATGAGTATGAGCGCAAAGAGGGGAACCAGGTTTGCCCCCAATGCAAGACCAAGTACAAGAGGCATAAAGGTTGATTATTAATCCATAATCTCAATTTCTTTCAGCTCAATTTAACTGATTCTAATTTAAGAGATTTTTGGGGCACACTTCTTTTCTAAACAAGGAAATGCTGGAAGTTGGGCCATAGGATTTGTACCGCTTTGCACACATGCTGCTTAAGACTTTATTAAGTAAATAGATTCATTAACTTAATAAAGAAAAAAATATTCATCACCGTCGCAATTGTATTCCACATCTCTTGTGATTTTCATGGTCTGACTATAGCAAATCCAAATAAATCAAGTGAAGAACTAATACTTGAATTTTTCCTGCCGGGATTATGACAAATGACTATGTTTTGGTACAATCATAGATGTTCGCACTTGTCCTAAAATTGCTATTCATGTAGGCGTCTTTGAAATTTTAATAAATTATCTCACTGCAACTTGGTTAATCTTATTTTCAGGGAGCCCCCCGATCCATGGGGAGGAAGGTGAGGATACTGATGCTGATGACACCAGCGATTTCAACTACCCATTGGGAAATCAGGATCAGAAGCAGAAGATTAGTGAGAGAATGCTGACATGGCGTCAAGGGCATGAAATGGGCCGCCCTAAGTATGATAGTGGGGAGATACCTCGTTATGCCCCATCTCTTACTACTAGCCAGGTATTATAATGTTAGAGGCTTGGAGCAAATTTTGATACTCCCAAGTCAAATTGTCAAATGCCATCCTTCTGCAAAAAGAAACAAAAAAAAACTTTTTTTTTTCTTTTTTCTATTTAACAGTTTGGAGTGCACTTCAAATAACCCAATCATTTAGATATTAAGAAAAAGCCACAGATATTCATTTTAATAACATCACGTCTACATCAGATGAGACTGTCCTTAATATCCAAAGAGGAACTGTTCATATATTCAATGCTTTTATTTCAGGTCTCAGGTGAGCTTCCAGGAGCTTCCCCAGACCACATGATGTCACCTGGCGCCCATGGTGGCAAACGTGTGCATCCTCTTCCATATGTCAGCCACTCATGTATACTTTTTTATCATCATTTCTTTCATTTCAAAATACTTCTTATTTCTGTTACAGTTTTTAAATGAGGTTCTTGTTATTGTTTTAAACAGCAAACCCGTCTCGGGAGTTCTCAGGCAATCTTGGTAATGTTGCATGGAAAGAGAGAGTTGATGGCTGGAAAATGAAACAAGACAAGACTGCAGTACCAACTATTAATGGTACCAGTATCGCTCCTTCTGAGGGAAGGGGAGCTGGAGACATCGATGCATCTACAGAATATAACATGGATGATTCGTTGCTGTGAGTAATTAACCTTATGCCTTGTGCTATTTTTTTACAAATAATTTCTCTTTTTGTTGTCTTTTCAACTTTGTACCTTAAAAATTTGTCCTTTCATATTACTATGGAAAAGTTGCGCTCGCCAATGGCAAATTTTGTGAAGTTGTTGTTGAATAGAGTTTGTCAAATTATTTGACCCATACCCTAAATCAAGCTCCAATATTCTCCTGTTTAGATTTCTATTCATTTTATGGTATTATACCTTAACAAAGTAATCTAAATCGTTCTAACTAACCTTGTAAACTATCTTTCTATTTCAGGAATGATGAGACTCGTCAGCCCCTCTCTCGCAAAGTTTCGTTACCCTCTTCCCGAATTAATCCATACCGTATGGTCATTGTTCTGCGACTGATAATTCTCTGTATTTTCTTGCATTATCGTCTCACCAATCCTGTGAGAAATGCCTATGCTCTGTGGCTGTTGTCTGTTATTTGTGAGATCTGGTTTGCCGTTTCGTGGATTCTCGATCAGTTCCCCAAATGGTTCCCCGTCAATCGTGAAACTTACCTTGATAGACTTGCTTTAAGGTATCATTCAAAATGCAAAACCCTTTTTCATTATCTAGATTTCCTACTTGCATTTCTCCATGTCAAGTTATTAATAACCAGAGGCCACTTGTGAATGATGACTAAACATTGTGATATCACCTGTATTTACTTATCAGGTATGACCGAGAAGGAGAACCATCTCAGCTTGCGGCGGTTGACATATTCGTCAGTACAGTGGATCCAATGAAGGAGCCCCCACTTGTGACAGCCAATACGGTGCTGTCCATACTTGCAGTTGACTACCCAGTTGACAAGGTTTCTTGCTATGTGTCTGACGATGGTGCTGCCATGCTCTCCTTTGATTCACTGGCTGAGACCTCTGAATTTGCAAGAAAATGGGTGCCTTTCTGCAAAAAGTACAACATAGAACCCCGTGCTCCTGAGTGGTACTTTGCTCAGAAGGTTGATTACCTGAAAGATAAGGTGCAAACTTCATTTGTTAAAGATCGTAGAGCCATGAAGGTAACATTCTGAAATATAATTGTACTTGTAGATTTCTTCCTTCCATTCTTTCTTATTTTCGCGGGGACTCATAATGATAGTAATTTATTACCGTGCAGAGAGAATATGAAGAATTCAAGGTGAGAATTAATGGGCTTGTTGCCAAAGCACAGAAAGTTCCAGAGGAGGGATGGATAATGCAAGATGGCACACCTTGGCCTGGAAATAACACCAGGGATCATCCCGGGATGATTCAGGTTAGCTTTTATTCAAATACTAAACTAGTTAGAAAAGTTACCTCAATTTTTGTGTACATAATATAGTTTCAATTGTCTTCTATTTTTTTAAAACTTGTAATTTGTACTGCTCAGGTTTTCCTTGGACATAGTGGAGGTCTGGACACAGAGGGTAATGAGCTCCCTCGTTTGGTTTATGTTTCTCGTGAGAAGCGTCCGGGTTTCATGCATCACAAGAAGGCCGGTGCCATGAATGCTCTTGTAAGTTTCTAAATTTAACACTTCTAGCACTTGTCGAAAGTGTAGCCTCAGATCTGATCTAAACATCTCTGGTACGGTACAGGTGCGTGTCTCAGCTGTGCTTACAAATGGGCCATACTTGTTGAATCTTGATTGTGATCACTACATCAACAACAGCAAGGCTATTAGAGAGGCTATGTGCTTCCTCATGGACCCAAATCTCGGGAAGCGTGTCTGTTATGTGCAGTTCCCACAGAGGTTTGATGGTATTGACAGGAATGATCGTTATGCCAACAGAAACACTGTGTTCTTTGATGTAAGAACACAAATCCTTCTCATTTAAATTATATCAAATACTACTTTCATTTCATCTCTCCAAGTAATCTAATATTTACCACTATTGCATCCATTTCTTCTTTTGGTTGTAGATTAACTTGAGAGGTCTTGATGGTATTCAAGGACCGGTTTATGTGGGTACGGGTTGTGTGTTCAACAGGACAGCCTTGTATGGTTATGACCCCCCTCTTAAGCCAAAGAAGGAAGTCAAAATTCTTTCTTGGTGCTGCGGTGGCAAGAAAAAGAGTAAGAAATCAAATAAGAAGAGCTCAGAAAAGAAGAAATCTGACAAACATGTTGACAGCTCTGTGCCAGTGTTTAATCTTGAGGATATTGAGGAGGGTGTTGAAGGTACACAAATTTAGTTTCAATTTCATCTTAAATTCAGTTAAGGTCATACTCTTTACCCTTCTCAACTTACTAGTTAGAGAGATATTGTGTTCTCTTTATGGAATAACCTTGTGTTCCTGTCAGGTGCTGGATTTGATGATGAAAAATCACTTCTGATGTCACAAATGAGCTTAGAGAAAAGGTTTGGTCAATCAAATGTTTTTGTCGCCTCTACATTAATGGAGAGTGGAGGAGTTCCTCAATCGGCAACTCCTGAGTCTCTTCTCAAAGAAGCCATCCATGTCATCAGCTGTGGCTATGAGGATAAGACTGATTGGGGTCAAGAGGTATGCTTGCAATTTTTGGTCATGAAATACTAATCAACCCATTTTACAAATCCATGTATATTTCTTAAAGTTGGAACTTTACTTGCTGGTATGTGCTAATCTTAACCGGGAGAGAGGGGGGGGGGGTTTCCATTATTATTAATAGCAATATCTTAAACCAGTTTGTGCAAGTAATACCTAATAGTTTAGTACCGACCAACGGCATTCACACTCTGGGGACTTGTTTAACGATATAGGATATATCAATAATGTGATCATGAAGTACCGAAATTTAATTTACGGGGCTATATTTTCATTCAAATAATCTTTATGTTGATGCCGGGTACATTTATATCTAACAAGAGCGGTAAAACGCAGATTGGGTGGATCTATGGTTCTGTGACAGAAGATATTCTGACGGGATTCAAGATGCATGCCAGAGGCTGGAAGTCGATTTACTGCATGCCTAAGCTGCCCGCCTTTAAGGGTTCTGCCCCTATTAATCTTTCAGATCGTCTGAACCAGGTGCTTCGGTGGGCCCTTGGTTCAATTGAGATTCTGTTCAGTCGGCATTGCCCCATCTGGTACGGCTATAATGGCAGGTTGAAGTTCCTCGAGCGGTTTGCATATATTAATACCACCATCTACCCGCTCACCTCCCTTCCTCTTATCTTGTACTGTACATTGCCTGCCGTCTGTCTCTTCACCGGAAAATTCATTATGCCTCAGGTACTTCTTTTGCTATTGGTTAATTTCTTCTTAACTGTAAAGTAAAAACTTGAAAGATAACATTTATTCTTGTTATGGGATTACAGATTAGTAACTTTGCTAGTATATGGTTCATATCTCTCTTCATTTCGATTTTCGCAACGGGTATACTGGAGATGAGGTGGAGTGGTGTGGGGATCGACGAATGGTGGAGGAACGAGCAGTTTTGGGTCATTGGAGGGGTCTCTGCTCATCTCTTCGCTGTCTTCCAGGGTCTCTTGAAGGTTTTGGCCGGCATTGACACCAACTTCACTGTCACTTCCAAGTCCTCTGATGAGGATGGTGACTTTACTGAGCTGTACATGTTCAAGTGGACCACTCTTCTCATCCCTCCCACCACCCTCATTATTATCAACCTGGTAAGTAATTTTGATAAAAGGAAATATTTTTTTGGTCCGCCCAGAGTATTCCCAAAGCATATATCATCAAACTTCCCCAAAAGTTAGCACTTTTGGGACTAAATATGTAATATGAGTGAGGCTACGGTACTATGCATAGCGCACTTTGGTCCGTACTACGGATTCATATCTTCATTTTCCAATTTTTTACTATTTTTTTAGATAAGTAGGAAATTTACTACTTCCAAATGCTCTAAAATCTTCAAGTGATTTTGTACCTATTTAAAAAAATAGTATAAAATTTCTAAAATCTGTAAAATTTGGCATCCAAGCACATTTTCATATGGAGATCATGTTGAGCGGAACGGATCAACTGTTTGGACTCATGTAATATCATTGTATTTTTCATTTTTGTTTCTTCCCTTCTTCTTTTCTTACTTTCTTTGGATTTTTGTTTGTTTCTTTATTTTTTATTTTTTTCCTTTAGTTCTTTCCCCCTGATTTCCAAATCCTTGTTTGGTCTGACCAATGTTAAATTTGGTTCATCACAGGTTAGTGTCGTGGCTGGTATTTCTTATGCTATCAACAGCGGTTACCAATCTTGGGGCCCGCTTTTCGGTAAGCTCTTCTTTGCTTTCTGGGTGATTGTGCATCTCTACCCGTTCCTTAAGGGTCTTATGGGCCGTCAGAACCGCACACCAACCATCGTCATCGTGTGGGCCGTCCTTCTCGCCTCTATTTTCTCCCTTTTGTGGGTCCGTATCGATCCATTCACAACCCGTGTCACAGGACCCGATGTCCAACAATGTGGTATCAATTGCTAGGGAATGATGTTTTTGTATAAAGAAGATCAGGGAAAGGAAACCTATTTATTTATAGTAATAGTGCATGCTTTGGCAACATATTTATTTATTTTTAGTTTCTCAAGTTTGTTGTAGTTAAGATTGGTTTGATTGGTGGTGGTGGTTCTGATGTTTATAAGTTATATATGGCAGTTGTGCATGTGATGGAGCCAGGCAATGAATTTTGTATTTTATGAGAACTACTGAACATTTTCCATCTTTATCCAAATCAATTTCTTAGTGATTTCTTGTTTTTAAAATGTGTCCTGTGCTACTGTGTTGGATACACTATTCTTTGATTAAGGCTCAGAAAGTCATAATTAAATAAATAGCTGTATTCACTAAAAAAAGGTGTCTAATAATTACAAGTATGAATCTCCTACAAATACAATGTTTATTTACTCCACACCTATGCCAGTGATGTTCATGTACAACTAGAAGGTATCTAACTAGCTACATACAAATCATCTATATATATATATTTTTAAATCTAACTTGTGTATGCACACGGGGTGGGAATGACGGTACCAATTTTGCTCCACTTGGCATTCTGACACGCGCTCCGTGCTGATTTATTATTTTGAGTGACTAAATTAATGTTCTGCAACTGTATCCCCCGACAAGCCATGGTTTTACTGCAACTCAATTTGATTGCAACATCACCTGCAGTTGTTCCCTTGATGTTCTTGTACACTATGCCGCTGACCTCTACAGCTGATTTCTGCAATTTATGTGAAAAGGTTAGTAAATTTTACATCAAATGAACTTATCAGAAGGTTAATATAATATATAAGCTATAATTCAAAGGAATGTATTATTATAATATGGGAGAGATGTTTAACCTGTGTTTTGCAGGGTTTGTTGGAGTCACAGTAGTTCTGATCAATGATTATGGGATTTTTCACATTGTACATCACAATGTTTTGAAATATTATATTCTTCGCATAACCACTCCCGCCCTGTCGAAAGAAGAAATTAGTTAGTGGTGTTGGTAAAACAAAATTTAAAAGATTCATAATGCACTTATCATTAATGGAGGAAAGTACAACTTTTAATTACAAGCTGACCTGATTTAACATATTTTATACAAGTAAACTAAGCCAAACAGTCGACTATGTTTGCTATCTAAATTTTTATTTTTTTCTCGATCGTTTAAAATGGTCAAAGTGTTTGGCAGTTTTATTTTGGGTACTAGAATAAAAGCAGTGTTTCACCCATTAGCAAGTCAATTTTAGAAACTTAACTTTTATTTAGGTATGATTTGACTTTGACCTGATCAAACCTAGCTACTTTAAAGTACCTAGGTCAAACAAACGAGTATGTTAATTTGCCAAACCTGTTAAAATTGACTTTCATTTTTAGTTGTATATACCAAACCTGTTAGAATTGTTCTGCTAACAGAGAACCTTTAGAGGTCAATTTGCTTATCTTCAGATAGCAAAAAGGGTACTAAATTTGAAGAGGTATCTAAAAGATGGCATGAATGAAAAGCACAGAAAAAAGGAGAAGAAAATCAAATGTGGGTCCCACCTGCCAGGTCTTGATTCGGACGCCGTTGGTTGTGCCGTACAATTTAACGGTGTCAATCAAAACATCAGAAACTTGAGCCATTGAATTGCCATCTCCTAAGCTCCCAATGCTGTTTGTGAATTTAGTTGTACACACAAATTAGTTATTATATATATATATATATATTTACTTAGATTACATAGACATCTTTTAAAGAGGTAACACTATAAAATTGAATTTTCCATACCTTATACCATGACCGGGCCCACAAGTTATCTTGGTAGCTCTTAGGTTTTTTGTTCCTGTCTCTATTGACATGCAATCGTCACCTTTATTAATATAAGCCATATTAGATGCTGGAAATGCATGTCAACTAAATTTGTATATAATAAGTAGGTAATGAAGTGCTAAGGAGATGATCAATTAATAATTTTAAATTTAATCTTGCTTTAAAGCAAGTACTAAGCATGATCTTGTTGTCTAGTGTTATTATATATTTTGGCATCTATTCCATATGGTTGCACTAATTGACATTTTTTACACTAGGCTTAGCTTCACAGCTACAAGTTCATGTCAATTAATTTATGTCTCTGGCTTAATTTTAAATTCTAATTTGAATTTGTGCTGTATATTTGCAATATTTAACCAATGGTGCCATTGAAAGCTTAAGTTACTAAAAAGAAGGTTCTTTTACCATTTTAAATTATCCAGAGGCCAATAAAAATTAGACAGAAAAAAAGATAAAATCAATTGCAGAAAGGATAAAATAACAATTAATTATGTGAAAAAATATCTAGTATAGTAACAAATTCAAAATGGTTATGTTATCTGAAAATAAATCTGCTGTTATTCCCAAGTGATAACAGGACCCTGTTATTTCGATCCCTTTGAAATAACAGGGTTCTGTGATCAATCCCTTTGGAATAACAGCAGATTTATATCCATGTTATGTACCTGTCTTGATTACACAGTTTGTAATTACTATGTTAGTTGTGGAAGAGATATGTAATCCATCGGTATTAGGGCTCGTTGAAGGTGCGGTTACAGTAAGGCTTGCGACATTCACACTGTTACATTTCTCGATAGAGACATGAATTTGTTGGCTGTCTTTCACGTTTAAGTTCTTCAATTCCAAGTTATTGCAAGAATAAAATGTCATAGCCTGTATACAAAATGAAAGAAATATTAATTAATTAAGAAGTTCAACTAATTATTTGATAGCCAAATTAATATATATCTTGAAATATATATATAGCATTGTATCACACGTACCGTTGGTGCTTTTGTGCAGGGCTGCAGAATCAGTTAAAAAAAAATTGAGTTAGTATCTTTTTCAACTAAACAAAAAAGGCAGCTAACCTATTGTAATTATGAGCATCTTGATAGCATGTCATTGTGATATATATTTAAATTTATAAGCAGCTAGAAACTTGTGGCAATGTCATTTGAGTGTTTATATTTGCTGGAATTAAGAATCCTGTATATATATATATATAACAGCTAGCATTGCTTTTCAGGAGAAGGCACATACTTTTGATTTGTTAATTTTGCATGAGTTTTGCCACCATGCATTCCCATTTCCATTGATAGTTCCACCACCAGTAATGGCGAGATTACTTAGGTATTTAAACATGATCCAGTGAGTTGTGCTCTTCGAATTCCATGCCGACCGGGAAGGAGCTAGAATGATACCTTGTATCTGTTATTTTCATAGGAAACAATTAATATACAAAAACCATACACATCAATTTCAAACAAGATGCTAATACTAATTTACAATTAATATTTAAATGCATGGTTTCTCTTTTTCAATCGTACCGCAATTTGAATAGGCGATTTGCAAGGGCCACTGAATGTAATAGGCTTCAGGAGAAATTTCTTATTGTTTGGAATCAAGAGAACAGCTGAGTGTGCAGAGGCGCAGACTGCCGTCCATGCTTTCTGAAATGCCTGAAATTAAGAGAAAAACTGTTGTAAATAAAAGCAAACATCTTCAGAAAAAAACTATATATGAAATTGTATATAGCAAAACTAAGCCATCAGATAGCCTCCTACATGCATTTGTAAAGAGTCAGTACTGCATGGTTGAATATAATGCATGCATGTATACATATAATTAATGATCTAATATATATATACCTTAGTATCATCAGTTGCTCCATCGCCTTTTGCACCATAGCTTATTACATTGAATGTTGTTTGTGAGACCTTAAGAGACCTGCCTAGGTACTTTGGGAAATATATTGTAGAGGTTTCTTTTAAAGAAACAGAGCTGCTACTGCTGTAACAGCTAATTATTATGTTGTTGGAGGAAAATATCAGGATCAGAAAAACAAAGAAAATTAGCTTTTGCATGGCCATTTTCTTTGTTTGTTTCCAAATTAAGAGAAAGGAGACAGTAGTGTAGTGCTTTTAATTTGTTGATCGAATATATATATATATCAACTCATGGCAAGGTGGAATGTATTTATAGAGAGAAACACAAATATGTTTAGAGGGTTAATTGTTGCTTGTGCACGATGTCATTTGTAAGGTAAAAATGCATGAGTATAGAAAAAGTTAATCTAAGATTCTTTCTAGCTAGGTATGGAGCTAGATTTTATTTTAAGAGACTTTGAAACGCAAGTCATTTTTAATTAGATATTACTTGCCTCAAAATCTCTTGTCATGTAGTAGAAGAAAGGCGGCAATGACCACTTTTTATTTTGTCTTTTATTATTATTATTAATAATTTTTCTTGAAACGGTTGTGGATTAAAAGTATACACAGATACAATAGTATATGTTAAGATGCCCCATACATGTTAATTCTACCTAAAAATTTGGTAGCCTGCCACCTTTTATGCATTAATTAGTTGGTGTTTTCTGGTATACAGAAACTCCGACAATTAATAAATTTATGATAACTACTTACAGCTAGCAAATTATTTATTATACAAGTTAATTAATTAATCTATACATATATACATAGTAATTAAGATGAAATTAATTATTTCAAAAGTCCTTAATTTAAGAGAGAATTAAATTATGTGATCGATGATGCACACTATGATGACAAAACTCAAATATGTAAAAAAAAAAAATAGATTGATGTGATTGTTCTATCTATTTAATTAAGCAACACAACAAATTAATATATATATAAAGTGTTTTTTTTTCTTAATTTTGAATTGATGAATTCATTTTGAGGAATATTGCTAAAATATATTGTCAAATATTAATTCTATTAATGAGAAATTCAATTTGTAAATTAATTTTAAAATATTGACAATAAAATAATTAAAAAAACAACACATATACATCCCATGCATATGTATATATGCCGAAATTTTTATTGTTACCATGAGAAAAAAACGGAATTAAATCGTTACCACTGCCTTGGGGCCCTTATCAATACTACCACCCTCGCTAACTCAGTTCGCGCACCAAATAGGCTGGTGCGCGGACTGGGTTGGCGCACCAGGTGGTGCGCGGACCTGGTTAGCGCACCAGCCTGTTCTGCCTATTAAGGCACCAACTCAGTATACTGTGCTCATTCCATTCGACCACCCAAGGCAGCAAGCAAAGAACATTCTCGCAAAGACCAAAGAGTAAGTTTTTTTCACTCTAGTTAATCCCACTAGCATTTGGATTGGTAGAGAGCGAAGATTTTGAGAATTAGGGGTGGTTTATGAAGTGGGTGCGGGATAATGTAATTGGTAGTTGTAGGTTCATGTGTGTGGTATCTGACCGGCACAAGGGCATAAAGAAAGTGTTCATTCAAGATGATTTGGGTTGGTCAGAGGAGAACGGGCAGTGTGCCCACATGTTCTGTTCTTAACACGTGTTTGAGAATTTTGGAAAACACACTCAGGATAAGGTTGCTTCTAAATTCTTCAAGATGATGGTTAAAAAGAAGAAGCGAAGAAGATTACAAGATGGCCTTGATGCAATCGGAAGGCAAAATCCTGATTGGCTGACATACTTGGATACATGTGGCAAGTATAATGAAAATGACGAGGAAGAACCAGCTAAGCCATGGAAGGTTTATCAAGCTATGGACGACGGGAGTCGTTGGGAAATAATGACTAGCAATGGTTCTGAATCGCTGAACAACGTCTTCAAAACTTCTCGCAGGTTTGTTATTCACAATTTCCATAGTTTACTATTAATGAAATATTTTAGGTTATCTTTATTTTAACTATAAATTGTAATTCTCGTAGGTTACCGGTTGCTGCAATTATTAATGAGACGTTTTACAAATGTGTCACATGGTTCGTTCAAAGAAGAGAGAAGGCCGTAGAATGCCAACAAGAGGGTCAACTTTTCTCCACTCGTACGCACTTGAAGCTGAACAAGCACATCACGAAGACTAACAAAATGACCGCGGTTGCATTCAATAAATCCGGGGAATTCATGGTGACATCACATGGCGAGAAAATCCCATTTGACATAGAGGCAGGCAAATGGGTGTACACGTCCCGAGACTGTAGGTACAAGGTCGTTGTGAAGAACGACCATGAGGTGGAATGCTCTTGCCAAAAGCCTCAGCTCACCGGAATACCATGTGTTCATGTGATGACAGTGTGTAAAATAAGGTACGAACAACTGTTAAAATTTCATTAATAATCTTGGATGATGAAACTTACAAATGTGTGAAAAATGTAGGAACTACGATCCAAATGTCTTCGTAAATTACTATTACAACATTCAAACGCTTATCGACACATGGAGTGGAGAATTTCACGTGTATGACAATCAAGGTGATTGGCCGCCGCACGAAAGGGATATCTTAACGCCAGAGCACCGGTTAGTGAAGTTGGGTCGGAGAAGACACAATAGGGTCCCAATGTGGATGGACATACTGGAAGGAAGTAGAAGGGGTCACGAGACCAACAGAGCTACCCTCGAAAGGAATGCGAGAAGGAGAAGGGATGCTAGGAACCGTACCCAATAATGTCATGGTTAGGGCTTTCTGTTTATGTATTAAGGTTAGGGTTTTCGGTTATGTATTATGGTACAAACTTTCGGTTTTGTATTAAGGTTAAGGCTTTCGGTAATGTTTTATGTATTGTGTGTTATGTTTTAAAATACTATGACTGCAGAATATGTATCGTTGTGTGTTATGTTTTATCTATAGTGTGTTCTTATGTTTTAATGTATTATGTATTGCGGGATATGAGATCTAAAATACGCAACATAAGAAGTAATATGAAAATAATATCTAAATACGCAACATAAAACTAATCGAAATAACGATCTAACTTACGCAACATAAAAATAATACTGAGTTGGTGCCTTAACAACTATCATCAGAACTATACCACGTAAGATAGACATTAATACACCATGTAAGTTGGTGCCTTAATAGGCAGAACAGGCTGGTGCGCTAACTAGGTCCGCGCACCACCTGGTGCGCCAACCCAGTCCGCGCACCAGCCTATTTGGTGCGCGAACTGGGTTAGCGAGGGTGGTAGTATTGATAAGCACCCAAGGCAGTGGTAACGATTTAATTCCGTTTTTTTCTCATGGTAACAATAACAATTTCGGGTATATATGATATATAAGAGCAGGCATTATGTTTTTCATGCCTCAACCGTGTCTCACATTTTAATTTATCTTTGTTTTCAAAGTTCAAACAGTCAATCCGAACCACTCAACATAATCTCCATATTAACTGTACTTGAAGACTACATTTTATATTTTTGGAACTTTTTTTACTATATTTTTTTATAGGTACAAAAATATTTTACTGAATGGTCCATAATCTTTTGAAAAACAATAATTTTGAACCTATTTAAAAGAATATAATTTCCAAAAAATATAAATTTGATCTCCAAGAACATTTTAATATGGAGATCATGTTGAGCAGTTCAATGGACTGCTTTGAAATTTAAAAACAAAAAATAAGAATGCGAGCCATGAAAAACGTGCTGCATTTCAACCTTGCTCATGTAATAATTAACTGAATGGTTTAAAATTGACAACCATTTGGCGAAATACCAAAAAAAAAACCCGAATATTACAAAATTGCTCGAACCCGAATATTATAAAAATATCGCCTACATTTTAAGAAAGGGATGCTTCTATGGACATAAGGATCTATTTGTAAAATGAACATATTTTCATTTTCAAAGTTCAAACAGTTGATCCGACTGTTCAACATTATCTCCATATTAAAATGTACTTGGAGGTCAAATTTTACATTTTTTTTGAATTTTTTTACTATTTATTAAGTATTTTACAAAACTAGTCAAATTCAGACCATTGAATTTTGTACCCATCTTAATATTTTCTTAACTATTTATGATAATAGTTAAGAAATTTTATTTCTGATCACCCATGCATATATTTGACTAAGCACTTATTCACAAATTTAAATGGCATCAACTACTTTACAAATATGGCAATAATAAGCATTCAATTTGTTAATCTCAACAAACAATTTATGGTAAGGTCAATAGAAAATAGAAAAGTGTAAAATGAAGAGTGTTTAATTAGGTCTCCATTTTAAGAATGGGCAATTAAGGGTTTTGTTTTAATTAAGGTTAGTCACAAACATGACACGTGTAGGTGGATAAGATTTTTAGTTACTTGCCAATTACTCAAATAGTGGTACAAAATTGGGTGACACTGAAAGTGAAATTTGCCCAAAAAAACAAAAAATTAAAAAAGATATCAAGGCATGTGTAAAAAAATTTAGAGACTTAGTTTAGGCGAGCCTTCGCTGCACCTGAACTGAATAAGGTGCCAAACTTGATAAATATAGGTTAGGTTAAGTGAAGGTAACCTATCATATATACGGGTCAATTTGGGAATGATGATTAAATGTAATCTGCAGTATAATAAATTAATCATATATTTTAATATATATATATATATATATATATATATATATATATATATATATATATAGAGAGAGAGAGAGAGAGAGAGTGTGGCTAATATCAAAACGTTTGCATAAGGGCCCTCGTGCAACCAAGTCGTTTTCGGATTTTCAAAGTCCAAACAGTCGATCCAAACCGTTAGATGTTCAATCTATATTAAAATCTGCTTGGAGACCAAATTTTACATTTTTTGGAAATTTTTTACTATTTATTAAGCCACTTTGAAAATTGCTGATCCGGGTGAACAGTAAAAACAGTGCAACCAAATTCTGGACCATGTGATCAGCAATTTTCAAAGTGGCTTAATAAATAGTAAAAAAATTCCAAAAAATGTAAAATTTGGTCTCCAAGCAGATTTTAATATAGAGATCACATCTAACGGTTTGGATCGACTGTTTGGACTTTGAAAATCCGAAAACGACTTGGTTGCACGAGAACCTTTGTGCAAACGTTTTGATATTAACCACTCTCTCTCTCTCTCTATATATATATATAGTGAGTGGCTACTCTACTTACATAAGCATATGAGAGCATATGCTTATAAGTCATTTTTGCATTTTCAATGTCTAAATGGTCTATCTGAACGCTCAACATGTTCTCCATATTAATATGTGTTTGGAAACGAAATTTTACATTTTTTTGAATTTTATTACTATTTGTTTAGAATTTTTTAAAATAACATTTTTCAGATTTTTTTTATTATTTTTTTTACCATATTAAATCACTGTTTTGAAAAATTCTAGAAAAATAGTAAAAAAAATTCTAAAAAATATAAAATTTCGTTTCCAAACACTTATTAATATGGAGAGCATGTTTAGCGCTTTAGATCGACCATTTGGACATTGAAAACGTAAAAATGACTTATAAGCATATGCCCTCATATGCTTATGTAAGTAGAGTAGCCAACCTATATATATATATATATATATATATATATATATATATATATAGCTGAGCTATGGTGAGTTGTGAAGTAAGAGGTCATTTTTACTTCACGCTCATATTTTCATTTTGAAAATCTAAACAACCGATTCAAACCGCTCAACATGATCTCCATATTGAAATGTGCTTGGAGACCAAATTTTACATTTTTTAGAATTTTTTTACTATTTATTAAGCCACTTTGAAAATCGCTGATCCGGTGGTTCATAAATTTTTACTGTTCACAGTGGATCAGCGATTTTCAAAGTGGCTTAATAGATAGTAAAAAAATTCCAAAAAATGTAAAATTTAGTCTCCAAGCACATTTCAATATAGAGAATATGTTGAGTGGTTCGAATCGGTTGTTTGGATTTTCAAAATAAAAATATGACGTGAAGTAAAACGTCACAACTCACCATAGTCTATCTATATATATATGTGTGTATCATCCCGAAAAAAAAATGAATTATTATTATTTATGGTTACAAGATTTTTTATTTTTGATTCATTATTTCTTCTAAATTAATTTGTTGCAACGTGTCACATTTATATTATGGTACTATGTCAATAGAAAATCCTTTTTTTTAAGAAAATGAGAAAGGAAAATAGAAAAAAATAAAAGAGAATTTCGATCCATCCGATTGTAATCCATTATAAGTGTTGATACCTCGCATATTTAGTCTATTTTAGGCCTGTTTTAGTACCAGATTCGTGCCATAATTCACCAGAATCATGTGCATTTCATCGATATATCTTTAGAATTTGGTACTGCTGAGTGTTTGTTTGTTTTCTGCAGGTTTGGAGCAAAACACACGAAGAAATGGCGATTCACATGATGAGGTACGACCCTTACCAGGCTTGGTACGGGTCGGACCTTACTTAGCCATTTTCAGCTCTTCACGCCTGGTACGGCCAGGCCGTACCAAATTGGTACGGGCCGTACATGAAGGCGTCCTGACAGATTCAAATTTGGGCAGGGGCTATTTAAGGCGGGGAACTCTCCAAATTTCACATCCAATTCATTCCAGATAGATCTGAGAGCTCAGTAGGAGAGAGAAAGAAGGCTAAGGAGCTGAAAGCAAGAAGGAAAGAAGAGGAAGAGGCGAAACTCGACGGATCTAGCTTCCTCCTCCATCTCCCTTCAATCCATGGCTATCTCTCTTCCTCTTATTGTATTTTTAGACATTGCTATGTGCTGTGAGTAGATCATTTTAGTTTCTAGGGTTAGAGATCGAATCTTGATTTGTTTTGACTTTCTTTGACTTTTACTTTGTATGAACTCTTTAGTTTGATTGATTGTGATTTTCATTGCTATATCTTGCTTTGCTTGCTGTGATTGTTGTATGATGTCCCTTTAGGTTTAGATCGAACCTATCAAGGTCATGTGATCATCTCAATCTCTCATCCAATTCAAGTACATAGGGTAGAATAGTTCGAATTGAAGCCGAAAGGTTGAATTCTCCTCTAATCGACAGATTAGAGGGTGCCTTAGACATCTAATCAATCAGCTAGGGTAGATCTGTACCAACATACGATGGTTGAGGTGTAGAAACCCTAAAAGGCTCTCAATCGCATTCCAACCTAGATCTTGATCCAACAAACGACGGTTGAGGGTTAGGAACCTTAGGTATGGTCAATTGAACCTTTCTAAAGAGTTTAGCACAAGGTACCAGCAAGGAAATGCATTTACTCGAACTGGTAGGTTCTGTTCTGGGAAGCCGGTACGGGTCTTACCAGGGTGGTACGGCCTAGCCTTACCAAGTGAGGTACGGCCTAGCCGTACCTAATTAGTACGGGCCGTACCACTAGAGGCAGATCAGAGATGAAGTCTGAAACCCTGGAAACGCCTTTTATCCATAATCAAAACACAATTTACATTTCTTCTAGCATTTTATTACATCTTCTTGAATTGTTTGATCTGATCCTTTAGGAAATTAAACACCAAACCAAACCTTTCTCACTTCTAGTTTTTGATTGAGTTAGGTAGATTCTAACCTAGTAATTGCCCGTCCCTGTGGATCGATACCCGATTATACTACTCGATAGGGGTTGTGCACTTGCGACCCTTACTCGTGAAGTGTAAACGCGGTTTTAAAAGGTACGCCCTCAAGCGTACCGAAACTTGCGTTGCGCTTTGCTGCGAACAAGTTTTTGGCGCCGTTGCCGGGGACGGTAACCAATTGCCTAGTTAGATTTTACCTTACTTAATTAATCTAGATTTTATCTTGTATCTTTCTTGCTTTTTCTTATTCAAAATCACTAAAAAAAAAAAAAAAAAAACTGGCTTTTGAACCCCCCCTGCAGGCCAATACAGGTTGAAATATCATCTGAGAAGCAAGGGCCCACTGTTCGATCAAACTCCTCCAGACTCATCCGACACTGCTCAGCCACCCCCTGGTACGACCCGTACCAACTCAGGCACGGCCAGGCCGCACCAATCTGGTCCGACCCGTACCAATTCAGGCACGACCAGGCCGCACCAATCTGGTCCGACCCGTACCATCTGAGGAGCTCAAGATGTACATGGTGACAGACCGACATTGGTATGGCCGCGACAATTTTCAAGCTGGAGGAGGTGGCCGATCCGAAGCTGATCAGATCACAGCTCTATATGCTAGAGCTGCCAAGCTAGAGGAAGCCATGATCGCAGCTCTACATGCCAAAGCTGCCAAGCTGGAGGCGGCCGTAGAGAGTTATTCAATCAGACTGAGCACGAGAGCAGCCAGAAACCAGCAACCACAGCCATGTGCCATATGTGGGGACAGGAGACACTCTTATGAGTATTGCCCACTGGCTGATTGGAGTGAGGAACAGGAGCAGGATGGCTATATCAGCAACAACAATTGCAATTTCTACGACCCTGCACCATTCGATGACTCGAACAATTGCGCATTCCAACCCGATCCACCCGAGCCGTACATTGATCCCGCTGAGATCGAATTCATACACGAGCAAGGGAAGGTGAACCAGATGCTGTGGGAACAGTTGCAAAACATGTCCACACAGATGGCCGCTCAACAAAATCAAATGGCTGCCCAAAACAAGTTGCTGGAGCAATTGAGTCACATCATCATCTCACGCCAATCTCAACCTGCAAAGCTGCCAGCTCAGCCAGAATGCGAAGGACCAGCCCAGCCAACAGACCAGACCGCACTTGACGCGACCCGCATCATTGAGACACGACCCGCATCACCCACGGAAGAACATGTGGACCCAGGTTGCATCGAGCCAAGTCGACCTGCATCTCCACCTGAAGAGCATGTAGACGAGACCCGCATGCCGTGGTCTGATGACCTGGAGACCAAAGGAAGCGATTGGGATTGGTCAGCATGCGATGCCATTCCACCTGATGCGACCCGCGTCAAGACCCAGACAGAGCGGCTGACTCCTGAGCCCAAGCCTCCAGCAGCTCACCTCAGGTACGAGTTTCTAGACCCAGATAGATGTCGTCATGTAATCATAAGCGCAGATCTTGAACCCGATCGGACTGCTACACTCTTGGAGAAATTGGAAGCGCACAAAAGCGCGATCGGGCGCTCGATCAAGAACTTGATGGGAATCTTGCGGATTCTTCTGATGCAAGAGTGTGATCGCATGGGCCGTGTACCTCAGAAGTGGGTGCTCCCACCAGTGCCACCTGATCCACCTCCCACCGATGACTGAGCGGGTATGTTTTCTCTTTCCCTTTTGCTTCTATATCTCTTTATCTTTCAGTCTTGAAGCATTGAGGACAATGCTCAGGCTAAGCTTGGGGGGGAAGACGACTTTTTGTATCTTAGGATTTACTTTTGTGTTTTAGGATTTATTTTGATTGCACTTAGGTCATTTTTACTTTTCTCTTGCATTGTTAGGTGAAAATTTGCGTGAATTGCTAGAATTGAGAATAACTTTGAAACAATTTGGTTGTGATTAGAATTGAGTGAATTGGAACTAACCCATGATTGGTTATTGAACTACTTAGGTTGAGATGTTTTTAATAATGGAAAAGATGAAACAAACTTAGAATTGAATCGAACGAGATTATTCGAAAAAACTGAATTGTGCCTTTAGGAATTGAGATTTTCAAATTAAGAAAGTTTGGAATATCCATTGGTATGAATGAATACCAATGGATGTGTGTATTCATGGTGTGAGCAAACCAAAAAAAGAAAAGAAAAAGAAAAAAATAAAAAAATGAGAAAAAGAAAAAGAGAAAACAAAAGAGAAAAGATGGAGAAAATAAGAGTACTGGCAATAAGCCTCGAATGGGCGCCTTTGAGCTCGTCTCCCAATTAGAAATAAAGAAAGAAAATTTTGCTCATACCAACACACTTCGTTCGCAACTTTCTTACCCTTAAGCTTGATTCAAGCTTGGGGGAGGGCAAATGCAAAGAAAAATCACTTTGAATAAAAGCAATAATTCGGAAAAAGAATGAAATTGATTCGATCAGACCTAGGTAATTAGTCTTTCCATTGTTAGAAGCATCTCAAAATAAGAAGTTCAATTGACTAATTGTTGGAGTGAATCAAGGTTTACAAAGGAATGTTTGAATTACAACCGAATCGATTCTAGAAATTCTTGACTATAGCACACTCACGTAGGTTTTCACATTTAGACTTGTATCTGCATTTAGATTTAGTTGTCCAGCACTTTTACCCGAGTTTGAAACTTTTTGCTTGAGGACAAGCAAAGGTTCAGCTTGGGGGAATTTGATACCTCGCATATTTAGTCTATTTTAGGCCTGTTTTAGTACCAGATTCGTGCCATAATTCACCAGAATCATGTGCATTTCATCGATATATCTTTAGAATTTGGTACTGCTGAGTGTTTGTTTGTTTTCTGCAGGTTTGGAGCAAAACACACGAAGAAATGGCGATTCACATGATGAGGTACGACCCTTACCAGGCTTGGTACGGGTCGGACCTTACTTAGCCATTTTCAGCTCTTCACGCCTGGTACGGCCAGGCCGTACCAAATTGGTACGGGCCGTACATGAAGGCGTCCTGACAGATTCAAATTTGGGCAGGGGCTATTTAAGGCGGGGAACTCTCCAAATTTCACATCCAATTCATTCCAGATAGATCTGAGAGCTCAGTAGGAGAGAGAAAGAAGGCTAAGGAGCTGAAAGCAAGAAGGAAAGAAGAGGAAGAGGCGAAACTCGACGGATCTAGCTTCCTCCTCCATCTCCCTTCAATCCATGGCTATCTCTCTTCCTCTTATTGTATTTTTAGACATTGCTATGTGCTGTGAGTAGATCATTTTAGTTTCTAGGGTTAGAGATCGAATCTTGATTTGTTTTGACTTTCTTTGACTTTTACTTTGTATGAACTCTTTAGTTTGATTGATTGTGATTTTCATTGCTATATCTTGCTTTGCTTGCTGTGATTGTTGTATGATGTCCCTTTAGGTTTAGATCGAACCTATCAAGGTCATGTGATCATCTCAATCTCTCATCCAATTCAAGTACATAGGGTAGAATAGTTCGAATTGAAGCCGAAAGGTTGAATTCTCCTCTAATCGACAGATTAGAGGGTGCCTTAGACATCTAATCAATCAGCTAGGGTAGATCTGTACCAACATACGATGGTTGAGGTGTAGAAACCCTAAAAGGCTCTCAATCGCATTCCAACCTAGATCTTGATCCAACAAACGACGGTTGAGGGTTAGGAACCTTAGGTATGGTCAATTGAACCTTTCTAAAGAGTTTAGCACAAGGTACCAGCAAGGAAATGCATTTACTCGAACTGGTAGGTTCTGTTCTGGGAAGCCGGTACGGGTCTTACCAGGGTGGTACGGCCTAGCCTTACCAAGTGAGGTACGGCCTAGCCGTACCTAATTAGTACGGGCCGTACCACTAGAGGCAGATCAGAGATGAAGTCTGAAACCCTGGAAACGCCTTTTATCCATAATCAAAACACAATTTACATTTCTTCTAGCATTTTATTACATCTTCTTGAATTGTTTGATCTGATCCTTTAGGAAATTAAACACCAAACCAAACCTTTCTCACTTCTAGTTTTTGATTGAGTTAGGTAGATTCTAACCTAGTAATTGCCCGTCCCTGTGGATCGATACCCGATTATACTACTCGATAGGGGTTGTGCACTTGCGACCCTTACTCGTGAAGTGTAAACGCGGTTTTAAAAGGTACGCCCTCAAGCGTACCGAAACTTGCGTTGCGCTTCTGCGCGAACAAGTGTGTTGAAGGGAGAACCGGTTTTTTATATATTTAGTGGCAAAAGATAAATTGCAGGTTCAAAATTCAGATAATTTTTTTTTTTTATGGATATTAGATAGTTGGACGACTTAATCCTCTTCCTTTTTCTTCTTAAAAGAAATGTTGAAGGGACTAGGTCAGGAACATTTGTGAGCTAGTTTTTTGAGATATAATGAATGGATAGATCTAGTCTTTCAACATTTAATGTTAATAAATGATTTTTTATTTAGAATTCAAACCAACGACTCTTACACAGAGAGCATTGTCCTTTGTTACTAGACTGAAAGTTGATTCTTACATTTGTGAGCTAGTTGTCTTTTATTCCGACACGATGACACGTTGCAAAGGTAAATAGGTCTTTCCATTGTACGTTAATCTCATTTATTTTGTTCTCAATAATTATACCCCTCCCCTAGTATTAGAATTGAACTATATAATGATCATATAATCCTCTAGTAATTGACATCTACGAACCATGATTCATAAATTGTTAGGCCAAATGATCATAATTTGGGAATAAGTCGTCTTGAGTTTAGTTTAGTTTAGTGGCTAACTTTTCATATTTAATTATTCGAAACTTGATTGAAAAATATTTTGTAGATATTTAAAATTAAAAACTTAATCCTAATTATCATCATCGTTACCTAAAAAAATTGAACATTCAACCATGCAATTTTCATATGGCATTTTCCAAGTCGACCTAGTTGCATGTCAATGTATTAATTGTTGGGATATGGAGACATACGATTGAACTCAAATATTGTATTAAGGAGGCCACGAAACAATTTATTGAGATTACGAGCTTTCCAACATATATATATCATCTCCATTGCAATTCGGAGGAAGTTATATATATGGCCAAAATACAATCTACATACCACATATCATGCGCGCGTTGGTGCTATTTTTAACTCTTTCCTTCTCCAAAGGAGGTCAATTTGGGTCTGAAGTTCATCGGACTCAAAGTGAGTTCGATGGGTTCGATGACCGTTCGACCTGCTTTAAGATTCGCACTCTCAATTTTCGCGTCTGCTTTAAAATTTGTGCGCATGAATCTTAAAGTGGATCGGATAGTTCCGAAACTCATTGGACCCAAATTTGAGTCCGATGCCCATCTGACCCAAACTGTTCTCCAAAGACGCTTGTAACTACTTTTAGGGTCTATAACCATATTGGAGTAGTTATTTTGAACAAGATAGTATATCACTTTCTATGTTATTTTAGGATAGTTAGTACTTAGTAGTCAGTAGAGATCCTTGTGCTATAAAAGAGACCCTTGACCGCCGGTAGCTCATAGGAGCTAAAAATACGAAGGCAACAAGAGGTGCCAAAGAATAGAGAGGCGCCGCTTAAGCGGTGAAAAAATTGCCATGACGATTTCGTAGCCCCATCCCCCGTCTACACACTCTTCCTCCTCTGCTTCCACTTTTACCTACCCTTTTATCTCTCAGGTGCTTCTACCTCGTGGATCTTAGTGATTTCGTTTGAAAGGATCTGATTACCACTCTTTGCTCTGTTTTTGTTTGAGCAGGTGCTTCCGTCTAGTGGATCTGGCCGCCGTTCCCGGTGCTTTCGCTTAATGGATCTGGTCATTGCTTTCCACACTGGAGGCTCTTATTTTTCAAGACAAGTTTTTTTTTTTTTCTTCTCTTCTCCTGAGCTCTTATTTCTCTTTTTGACAATGAAAGAGTAGGTGAAAGTAGCTGTACATATACTTAACTATGTTATATGTTTGTGCGTTGTTTGTTGTTGTGCTTGGCTTGTTGTGTTTTTTCGGGTATTTCTTGCTCTCCCTCTTGCTTCTTTTTCTCTCCCCCTGTTGCTCTAATAAAATTTTCTAGCTCCAACCTAGCGGCTCTCCCTCTGAGAGGTGACTCTCCTGGTCCGGTTGATTCAGTTCCCGATATGGTTTGATTTAGTGCCTTCTCGGTTACACACTCCTCTCGGCAGTGATTGTCCTGGTCCGGTTGATTCAGTTCTCGATTCGGTTTGATTCAGTGCCTTCTTGGCCATGCACAAGGAATGGTTCGATACGGTGTGGTATACCAGAAGGAACAAGACAAATATGTGCACAGTGGAAACAATAACTAGGCTCCTATCATTACAATCAAACAAGAATAATCAAATTTGTGTCTACAGGATACACATATTCCTGTGCGTGTTTATTTATTTATAGCTGTTTGTTCTTAAAAATATTCGTTGTTTCATATCATGTAACAACTAGTTTATAATTTTTTTGAATCAATGCAATCGCTTACAAGTTTTAAATAAAAAAATAATAAAAATAGCAACTCATATTGACAACAATTCAAGATGTAACTCTCAATAGAAGAGCCCGGAGAGTTCAGAAGTGATTACAATATGTATCTTCTTGATGGTAAATGAAAAAAAATGCTTGGTGATGTTATTTTTTTATTTTCTGTTAAGGATTTTCATCATAAATCTTTTATCTTATTTTGTCTTGCGTTGTCCAAAGGATTTTGCTATCATGTTCTAACATTTTTTTTTTGGAAACAAAGTTGAAAATTAAGTCTTCAAATTTTATACTCTTATTATTATAATAAAGAATTTTCTCTGTGTGAATTACGATCTCATAACCGTCCTAACAACTGGTATCAGATATATCAGACTTTCACTGCCATGTAAAACCTATTAATAATATGCGGTACTTCAATATTTATTTATTTTTTTCTAAGATGAGATACTTTTGGAAATAAAGCTGAAAAATTTATGAACATTTTTTAAAGTTTCTTAAAATTTGCGGGCTATTAATAAAGAATAATAATATGAATCCTCCTTTTTCAGTCCCCCTCTTCAAAATTTCCGCAACAACATTCCTCTAATGATGTACTATTATTCTCACTAATTATATGATTCTCCTTTTCCAGTCTCCGCACTTGTTTTCGCGTCAACCTTTATAGATATAAATACTTGCAACATAAGATATTAATATTTGCATGCGTAACTTAATATGATCATCCCCTTTTTTCAGTCCCCCAATAGTCTCGTGTCAACATTCCTCTAATGAAGTAGTGGAACTTCGTATCCCTGCATCAACATTGTCCAATCGTCCCCTCGTCAACATTCCTCTAACAAAAATTGTTGACCTCGTAGGTATAAATACTTCATTGCAAAATAAGATATTCATACTTGAAAAATAAGATATTAATACTTTGATGTGTAACTTGATATAATCAAACGTCTAAAGATTAAACTTTGTACAATGTATATACATATAAATACTTCAATGCATAAGTATAAATACTTACAATACTTGATATTAATACTTTCAGATGTCATCGAGCATCAAATGTAAAAACAAATATCAAGTTTTCCTTTCAAATATTTATGACAATATTAATACTTTAAAAACATGTATGGTTCCCTTCCATGTAGTTTGAGTGGCCCCCATGTATTTATGGTGTGGAGACGTTTGAGGGATTTGGTTGGGGCACAATTATTTACATAAAAATTATTTACTATGAGTATAATTCCTTTCGTGCATAGAATTAAATAGTTGAGAATAACAATATTAATACTTATAGAAAAAAATCATAGTGCTAGAATTTTGCGGCCCCCAAGTTAGTCAGTTATGTTAGTTATGGTGCAGGAATTTTGGGAATAGTTTAGTGCGGGCACTGCTATCACCTCCCATTAGTAAAAGCTGAAAACGTTGAAAAACTAATTTATTTACATTAATTCTTTAGGGCAGTTTTTTCTTATTGAAAGTAGAACCCGTTGGCAAATTTCTCTAATCACAGGCATCTAAGAGCAAATCATAGTATAATTAAGAAGTAAAACAGACGTATGAATACAAAAAACAAAGAGAAAAAAAAAGATGCACTAACAATTGACTATATTGTTCTGAACAAATGGAATTACTATAGCTATATTAAAGAAAAAAAAGAAGCAAAATATATTATACATACTTACACACGAAACACCTCTTGGTGTGGTCTTTAATTATAGTTTTTTTTTACCAGAAAATGCGACTTTGTTGATATACTGAACCTCAATCAGCTATTTACTAACCAATTTTCTCGGTGTTGGTGTCATCGGATGGCCATATGACGGTTTCCATCAATCGTTCCCGCATCAGCTCTAAATTCTCATCTGATATCTTCTGGTACATCCTTGCATGATCACATTTCTGACAACAACAAAAATCAGTACCAGTTTTTTTTTTTTAAACCCAACACTCCCTGATTTAGTTTTCATAATTAAAATGTGTCATTTTTTACTTTTAGCTTTACCTTAATCCATTTGCCGTATAGGTGAAGTCGTGTTATCATTACCCTTTCAGCCAGTTCTTGCCTCTCCTGAAAATAGTACATTCAATTTCAAGAAAATATTTCTGAAATATAAAGTTCAATTTTTTAAAGGAGATTTATGATTTTACCTTTCCTAAAGCACGGAGAAAATATTTTCCATCCTTCGGATTGTTGGAAGCAACAAAGCTGTAAAAATAATGTTATACTTTTATTCTAATGTGAGCGGTATAGAAATGTTCTGTTGTTCTTATTTCTTTTTTGTTCTATTTTTTTTTCTGGCAAGCGAACTTACTTATAGAACCACCGATAACTGGGTGGATTCATTTCATACAGCTGGGTAAGTACTGTTCTCACAGCCTTGTATGTAAAGTAGTTCATGAGATTCTGAAAAGAGTAAGAATTATGAAATATTTTATCAGAGAATAAAAATTAAATATACTTGAATACTAGATTAAGAATTCAAAAGTTTATTCATTAATTTGGTTTGAAACAGACAGGCAAGATCTGTTACCCCAAAGAGACCCAATTGCTGACAAGCGGTCCCCACATTTTTTTTTTATAAATTACAATCAGGTCCCTCTATAAAAATAAGGTTTAAGACCGTTTTAGCAATAAAATTTATAGCACCACTACCAGCACCAGAGCATTTGGATTCTGGGATCTGGAATCTGGAATCCACAAAATTGGTAACAGTTATTATCTAAATTTACCAGAAAGTTGATCAAGGTAACACAAAATCCCTATATCAACAATTAAACATCTCCTCAGCTAAAATCAACTGGAAACAATGTTTTAGGTGTTTAGCTATCCTAAAGTTGTTGGTATAGTACATTTGTACTACAGTAGAACATCTACATGAAACCAAAAGGAATTCAATTAGTTGAAAAATTATGGTTTAAAAAAAGTTTAAAGTAAGAACAAACCAGATGAACATCCTCAAATCCTTCTTCGTAGGTACCGCCAAGCTCATCAACCACCGTCATACCTCTTTTCTTGGAAATTTTCCTCTTTGATCTGACAAGTGGGGCACGCCCATTCCAGTTCCCCATAAACGAAGAACTGAGCTCCCGAGAGCAAAAACTCCTTGCTTTTTGTATCGAATTCCCTTTTACCTTGACATTGGGACTTTGAAGAGCAACCGATTCAACGCAGAGGTATGGCGACTGGAGCGTATCGAGCGTTACAGATCTGATCGCCATGGCCATTGAGAAAGCTGGTAATTTGGAATTGGAATCGGAATTGTTGCAGATTTGATTGATATATACTGAAAAGGAGAGGTGAAAACCGTGGGAACGGGATTTACTGGGGAATTTGTAGAGTAGTTTAATTTCACGCCAAACAAAATTCTGAGGCCGAAATCGTTTCTACAAATCAATCAACGAATAGTGTCCGATGGGATTCTTATTTGTTCTTTTTCTCTTTTACAAGTGGCAGCCTCGGACACAAGAATCCACAGATTCCAAAAGGGTAATGCAGCTGCTGCTCCTCTCCAGTTATTAATAAATTGAAGGTGTTCCTGATTCCTTTCCCACCGACATTTTTATTGATATCCAAAGTTAATTACAAATTAATAAATATATCAAAAATTCCAGAGTTTTTCGAAAAATGCCCAAACCGGTCAGAATTGACCGGTTTCTTCACTTTTTTTTTAGAGACACTATGAAGAGCAAGATAATGAAATCTAATACTGAAAATTCGAATTTTTTGTAACACTATGAGAATTTTGATGGTCCAGAATTTTCAGAAAACACTGATTTTTCTACCTATCTAAAAAAATAGTAAAAAAATTCGAAAAAAATATAAAATTTAGTTTGCGAAGTATATATTCATATGGATATCACATTGAACGGTTTGGATCGACCGTTAGAATTTTAAAAAGTACCATATTGAGCCGTAGTACACTAGCCATCCGTGCTATGCATAGCACCATAGCCTCACTCAAGCATTAATATTTCAGATTTCGGTATCGTTTTTGGTCGGATCATCCAACCAAATCTAAATGAAACTGACTGAAAATTTTGGTGAAAATATGGGATTCTTTTTATAAACCATAATTAAAAAAAATATTTTTACCAAACCAACATGATTACTTTTGTTTTTACAAAAATTATAAGAACCAAAATGTCATTTTGGTCCGTTTTTTTTTTCCTGACTGAAATGGCATTTCGGTCCATGCTAGTTTCACAGCTTTTTAGAAAGATAGCCATAGAAAATTCGAAAAAAATTATGAACCCAAATGCTATTTACAAAGTGGGTAATACATCTCTGACTTTTTACAAAATTTACAAAATTTCATTACTAAACTCGGCTAATACGTCTCTGACTTCTTATAAAAAAGGAATAGAAAAAAATTCTTTCCAGTTCATACTTGTTCATTAATTCAAGCTTGTTCATGCTCGGCTACTCTTAATATGAAAAAAAAAAAAACAGTCTTACAAAAATATAGTCTTACAAAAATATTAATACAAATTAGCGTAGTGAATATAAAAAAAAGCATAGTCTTATATAAATGAGTTCACAGGATGCATCTCTCTTAAAACTGTTCATCGTTCTTTATATCTGAATATTTTGTTCATCAGTGTACCAGTTAACCGGTTATCAGATGGTCAGCTACCAGATGGTCCTGCTTCACTACCAGTGGCCTCTGGATTACTAGCATATGCCTCTACCCGACTACCAGATACGCTTCTCCGTGCCCCTTGTATAGCAGTTGCCTCTGCATACATAGAAAATGCCTTTGCCCGGCTACCAGATACGCTTCTCCGTGCCCCTTGTGTAGCAGTTGCCTCTGCATACATAGCAGATGTCTCTGCCCGGCTACCAGATACGGTTCTTCGTCTTCCACCAGTTGCCCCTGTATAATACGGACAAAAATATAATTAAATGTGTAAAATCTTCAAATAATTAAAATATGAACTTATTTACTCTTATAATTTCCAACCTGAAGTTCTTGTTCTATTGGATCCCTCTGGACGTTGTACTCCATTGCGTGGCCTGATTCGAGCTTCCATATTATCCATAGAATTAGGAACTCGCTTGTGTTTCCTCCTACCCTTATTAATTTTATTTGGGTCCGGCCTAATTATAGGTGATTCCATGTCATATGGCCAATTGGAGGCGTTACCAAAGCCGTGAAACTCACATGTCCATGTGTTGACATAATTTTCAACGCTATAATAGTGACTTACATAGTTTCTCGGATTTAGATGTCTCTTACAACACACCGTCAGGACGTGGTTGCAAGGAATGCCAGTAAATTGCGGTTTCTGACACTCACAAATAGGCGTTCCCTCATCCCTTTCTGAAAATCTAACTTCATACTTCATATCTCCATTCACTCCCTACAATCAATAAATCAAGATAATTAAATGTTACAATTTACAAATTTTGTATGAAATTTAAGTAAATAGCTGACATACCGTCCTGACGACTCCATAATGAACTATGATATCATAAACGGGGAATTCAGACCCATTGCTATCACTCGGTGCTCTTTTACATTTTTAGTCCGGTGTTCTAAAACTGATAATATGTTTGCTGATAATCCCATTCTGTTTCGAAGCCACTTTTAAGCAACCTCACCTCTTTTGACATACCAATCCACAACTTTGTAGAATGTGCGCTCAACTACTGCCGTTACAGGCAGTTGGCGAGCCACTCGAAATATATTGTTCAAGAATTCTGATCCGTTTGTAGTCATAATAGCCCACCTATTCAGGCCTCTGTCATGACATTGTGCCCATTTATAGAGTTGCAAAGGCTTTTCTTCGAGGTTTTGCAACATTTTACCACACCACATGATGTACTGATGAGTAGTAATACTCCTACCTTTTATTAATTTCATACCCTCATTAAACCTCCAAGGTTTCATCTTACCCACAATTTCCTGAAAATATTCTTGATTCTTTTGTCCTTGCACAACTTGAATACATTTGACGCAATATGTTAAGAACATAATCGATGAACTGCTTCACCCTTTTCCTCACACCACCCTAAATCAGGTCAATCAAACACTGAACGGATTGCAACATGCTGGTCTGATATAACACATATCTGACCAGGGCCGACAACATCTTCGCGTACAAATTCCATAAACCAGCCCCAATTAGATGAAGTCTCCTCTTTCGCAATCCCGAATGCTATTGGCAGTAATTGTTGTTCTGCATCATAAGCGCATGCCATGAATAGTTTTCCTTTATACCTGCCGGATAGGTGTCCAGCATCTACATCTTGCATCATAATCTCATCCTCAATTTCGGCCATATCATCTTCCCCGATAATCGGGTCACCAAGGTCAGAGTTTGTGTCTGAGCCAGTATCATTATTCAGCTGGTCAAAATAATTATGCAAATCAACCGGTGCCGGTATTTCGGGGGGGGTCATCACAATATATGGGTGAATCAGGCACCGGTATGTCTCTGTTACTTCCAGGTACACTACCCGGGTATGGGTCATAATTGGTCTGACTAACAACTGGTACTGACTCAACCACTAATTCAAGAAGTTTAAAATTTAGTACCGGAGTGGCATTCCCAAGCACCATATTCATATCATTTCGTGGTCTATGTTAAATAAATGGTATTTTTCTGCTGAGTGATGTGGTGCCGTGTTCAAACGTGCCATGATTGTCAGATCGAACTGGTTAGGGAGCAAACGAATGTCAACATATATATGTCTTCTGAGCTCATCAAGACTAGTTGAGTTAGTAACATGAAATGTGCAGGTCGGTGCGTCTGAAATTTCGCGTCTGTGGTACACATTTATTAATACTTGAGACATTTTTCGAACAAAAAGTTTGACAATCAACCTTCGATATTATTTTTAATTTTACAACCTAAATATGATCGTAATTGAAAAAAAAAACTTACTACAATCTTTAGACGGAAGCTAAAAGCACAATGCAGAGGCCGATCTGTAGATAACAGACTTTCTAACACTCGAACTGTGGACTTTTGTTTTCAGCTGGAAGAAGGAAAAAAAATGGTGACTGAGAGTTGGAGGGAGAAGAATGGTATTTATAAGCAAACCCTAAAAAAAAAAAAAAAGACCGGACCAAAATGCCAATTCGGTCCCAGATAAAAATAATTTGGACCGAAATGACATCTCGGTCCGTAGGTGTTACACCAACGACTACACGTGTTTGATCTAAAAAGCTGTGAAACTAGCAGGGACCGAAATACCATTTCGGTCCGGAAAAAAAAGAGCGGACCGACATTTCAGTTCTTATTATTTTTGTAAAAACAAAAGTAATCATGTTGGTTTGGAAAAAAAAAAAAATTTTAATTATGGTTTATAAAAAAAATCCGACAATATGAATAGAAAAAATGAATCTAAAGACTCGATGTAGTGTTGTAATTGTAAACCTCCTTGGGAGCTTGGCTCTTTGCACGCAAGACGCAACGCCACCTCCGATTTAGGTATGACCGTATGAGCTTGAAACGGGTCAAAGTTGTTAAATGATATTACGAAAGTACTAAAACTATGCCACGTTGAACTTGGAAACACGTTGAGCCTCTCAACAAGTGTGAAAACAATTCACATCTCGGGAGATGTCTCAAAATTGTTGATATGTAAAAAAAAGTAAAACTACGTTGTTAGGCATAACAAGCATTTACCTGTATTATAAATTAATATTTTTATTTTTAAATTAAAATTAATTCGCAACATGATTTTCATATAAAAATATACTTGTAAATTAAATTTAAATTTTGTAATAAATTTTTAAATAAGTAAAAAATCACTTTATTTAGAAATTTCAGACTAATTAAAAGTAGCAATTTTCTAGTTGTGTTGTAAATAACGGTATGCGCTCGTCGAATGAACAGTGTACTGCTAAACGATTAATCAGGAACAACTGATCATAATCAGAAATAATTGATCGACTAGTTGAAAAATTCCGTGACGGTTTGGTTGCCGCCAACGAGTCAACAACTAATCGGACGATTAATCGGTCTAAACAACCGTTTTTTACAACAGTTTTTTCTACCTATCAAAAATAATAAAAAATTTATTAAAAATGTTAAAATTTAGTCCGCAGTACATTTTTATATGGAGATCATATTAAAATATTAAATACATAGTACAAAACAATCTGCCCTATTCATAGTACCATAGCCTCACTCTATGTATAAAATCTACTCCGTTCAAATCTTTACCGTACGAATCTCAAAGCAATAATTAATAGGATCCCACTTTAGATAAACTGAAATCTTTATCTAAAATCTTTAGTTATCACAGAGGATATGATTCATTTGTTGACCTAAGAAAATGAATCATTTGCAAATTAAACAACAATATATTTTGTTGGTTCTTAAGTGTCAGCTAAAATTGTAAAACCTTGCTCCAGATCGTGAATTCATATAGGATCTCTATTATAATTTAGATGGGTAAAATATTTCCAAGGAAAAAAAAAAATGACTGGAACATAAACTAATTTTATACTGGATACTGAGCCGATTATCAATCTGCTTTAAAATAACCTTTATTCTCTCCTCTTAAAAACTCTAAAAACAAAACCTAAATGAATATATAGTACCAGGACGTTTATGTATGGGTCCACAATGTTACATTAACTCTACATTAATTCAAAAATAACTTACACAATTCTCCTTGTAACTAAGCAAAACAACAATAAAAGCAACTAAGAAACCACTAAATTCCTACACAGAATGTTACTGCAGCTACAAGTGCTGAACCCTCCACACAAACAAATGGACAATTACTTGTCAGTTAAGGGAGTCTTTAGACCATAGCCTATTTTTTAGATCGTTTCTGAGAGATGAAGCGGATCTTCTGTTTCCCGAGCTCTAGTATCTTTGATGTGCCATTGTCTAGACGAACTGATAAGGATGAGGTGCCGTCTTTTACATCTGAAACCATTCCTCTTTGCCTGAACATGCAAACAAAACAGAGTTGAAATTCAATTCAAGTACGTTGGTTAGTTTTAATGGGAACTACTGATATGTGAAACCAGCTAAGACCTAAAATATTTTCAGAATTTAAGCTATAATTGTAATATCTAGTTACAATCTTGAAAAATTCATGAAGATATTACTAAATTAGGGTAAAGATTTTAACAGAGCAGTTTTGGCTTCATGCAGTGCACGAACCACATGCAGCACTGATTTGATTCTATAATCCGTGCGCTGCATGAAGCCAAACTGCTCTGTTAAAATCTTTAATCCAAAATTACAATATGTACCTCTATGCAAACATGGAAATAATTGTAATGTCCCTCACATGACAGTTGCCTTAAAACATGCCCGAATATTTTAGTAAGCTAGCAGATAACAGAAGAGATACTATTTAGGAGAATGCAAGATTTTGTGTGTACAACATTACAATATGCAAGATGCCTGAAAAGAAAATAAACACAAGGGCAAAAAAAGAATACTCACCATGAATTCACAGAACCTTCATGGACCTCAACCCGCTTGCCGATTGCATCCCTCCCAAGCTTCTTCAAAATCCACTCCGCATCGACCACATCAGCACTTGCCTCATTTGTACCGTGATTTGTCTCCTCTTCCCGATTCACTTCGAATTTCCCGTTTGATGAAGAAGGCCTCTTCCTCTTAGATCGCTGACCCTTGACAATCGGGGTCTTCTCCTCTTCCACTTCCTTTGGGCCTGCTGAGGCCCAAGAGCTTTTCTGCTCAAAGTATGGGTTCTTGAACTTCAGTTTTAGAAGTGGTTTCGGGTCACTGGATGTGTTTGGTTCTTTCGCGCGGGGCGGCTCAGGATGGGTGAATTTGATCTTAGATTTGCTGGGTTTCTCAGAGGATTTGTTGCTGGTGCTTGCTTTATTAAATTTATTATCTGGAGGAAAAGGAAACTTCTAAAATGTAAACTAAGCCAAAAAGAAAGCAACTAATGAAGTTCCCAAAATATATTTATTATTTTAACATATATATTATTATATATAAATTATAAATATATTTATAGAATCTATTTATCTATATAAATAGAATTATAGTAAATTTTTAAGATTTGCATAAAATGTATACTCCATAGTGAACAATGTATGCCTACAAGGCATAAGAATTATTCAGAAACAATCAATTTTTTTATAGCAAAATAGGGTAAATTTTGAATTTCTTATTCTTGTTTAATATTATTATTTTTAACCCAGATCACACTAAAAACAAATAAAAGAAAAAAATATTTAAAAAAAAAACCAAAATTCTGTTTCTATTACAACTATTTACCATAATTCTAGATCCAGTCATAAAGAGCAAACTGAACCATAATCAGGTCAAACAAATTTTGATATGTCAATTCCCCAATATATAAAAAACTAGTAGTAAATATATTTAGCTGGAGTAAAAAGGAAAAAGATAACACATAGGTCATTTTTGTTTCCTCGAGCTAACCCAGTTTAACATTTGGTTATTATTTGCAAATAACACAGAAGATGCTACTGAGCAAGCACAAGTTTTAAAAAAAAAAAAAAAATCGAGTCATATTCATGAACTATAGTAACATTTCCAATGAATGCATATTTTAAAATAGGGGGGATTTCATGTATTCCCCTCAAAAACCTTGAAATTACGTATTTCCCCCTCTAAAATTCATAATATCATATTTACCCTTCTAAAGTTCAAAAACTCACAAATTTACCCAATTTATTGATTTTTCTAATAAAACTCATTTTAATTTTTAAATTACCTATTTTACCCTTTCTCCCTCTTTTCTTCTTCTCCTTTCTCTTCGTTCCTAGAGATATCCCAGAAATTCCAGAGAAAAACCATGTGGCGGCCCCACATACTGATGCCATATCTCCTTCTCTAGACTTTGGCTTTGACTTTGACCAGGCATCCAAACCCAGTATGTCTTTTGTAAAGCATGCGTTGGAAGCTGAGGAATTCAAACGTATATAAGGATAATACAAACGTATCCAAACCCAGGAATTCGGGTCTCAGGCGATGAAATGGGCCATGATCTCAGTTTACTGGTAAACAAACAAGGCTGTCAGACAAGGAGAAGGAAAGTTGTAAGGAGACCCCCCACCTTTTCACTTATTTTAAAAATGAAAGGGGCTGGCACTTGGATGATTTCTTACTTTCTTTGTTTTTCTAGGAATTAATGTTTCAAGTTAGTTTTTCTAGGACCTTTTCGTTTCAGATAGCAGTAGGTACTTTAATTTCCTCTATTTCCTTCAGTATGGCAATGTAATGCTTTCAGACTATTTAATGTTTTTCTCTCAAAAAAGAATACTACTACTAGTGATTTGTATTCTGACCCATCAAGGAATCAAAGAAGTTATCACTACTACTAGTCAAAGTCAAAGTCTGGGGAAGGAGATATGGCATCAGTATGTGGGGCCGCCACATGGTTTTTCTCTGGGAACGAAGAGAAAGGAGAAGAAGAAAAGGGAGACAAAGGATAAAAATGGGTAATTTAAAAATTTTAAATGAGTTTTATTAGAAAAATCAATAAATTGGGTAAATTTGTGAGTTTTTGAACTTTAGAAGGGTAAATATGATATTATGAATTTTAGAGGGGGAAATACGTAATTTCAAGGTTTTTGAGGGGGATACATGAAATTCCCCCTTTAAAATAAAAAAAAGTGGTAAGGAGCACATACCAATTAAAGGAACAGACTCTGTCTGTCTCTGATGACCTGGCATTTCAGACCTGGGTGGTGAGTTTGGTTTCTTGTTCTTTGTGCCAAGGTGTATCACCAGTTTCGTCCCTTTGCTGCTTTCACTTTCCACTGAGCTCTTTCCTGTACTCCCTTTAATATGCAATTTGCGAGGTGCGCTAGGTTGTAAAATAGCATCTTTCTCCACCCCCTTGCTGGAATCACCGTTACTCCCAACCCAACCCACATTGCTAACAACCGTTAACAATTCGACCTTCTTTGTGGCTGCTTTACTCGATGATTTCTTGGTGGGACTCTTCATTGCATCCTCCTTGGGTTTCTTGGTTAAGCTATCAGTGATGCTCTTGACTGAAAATTTAAGGGTTTTACCGGGTTCATTTTTCAAGATAACGGGTCCCTTCTCCTCGTCATCAGAGTACGGGTAAGCGGAAGCCTCAATAGGTAAACCAGCAGCTGCTCGCATGCTGGCTATGAGGCGCCTGTCAGAGTCATCTCGCCTTCTCCAGAGTTCTCTAACTGCATCCTCCACATCTTTCACCTGAAAAATTTGAGGTTGAGGTTAGTATCAGCATCAATGAAAGTCTTGATAAGAGACCCAAGTAACTGTCGGTACGTACTGGTGGGCACCACACGGTACCCAAATACATATGCCCTGTGAGTAATGAGTACATAAATAATCCAACGAAAATCAAATTCAGTTAGTGAATTATGGTACCAGTCCTAGAATGATAAACAATTCATACATGAAAGGAGTATTACCTTGTAGCATTCACCACGGCAAGGAGGGCACTTATAGTGCAAATTCCTATCTGATTCAAACTGCCGATACTTCTCATCACTGTGAAAAGTAAGAAACAAAAAATGATGATTGGTTAAGAATACTTCTGACAAGAACAAATTCAAATTTTTAATGCTTCTGACAAGTAAACTGCAGTAGACCTGATGCCATCACAGACGCAATGCACCCATTGTTGGCAACCGTCGCAGCAAACCATAGGCGTCATCTCAGAGTCTCTATACACCTGAAAAGTTTTGAAAAAAAATCAACAAAATTTCTCCATCACATAAAGCAATTTTATCAAGATAAAAAGAGAACACACTTTTCGTTTTTCATACTACCTTTAAACAAACAGGGCAGTATTTGCCTTTCACAAATAGCCTTCCGCATGCATCACAATTAGTATAGCTTAGGAACCACCTGATAGAAAATAACTTACAGAAGTCAAACAAAACCATACATAATTTATCTCAAAATTTAATATGTGTCAACATAAATAATACTATGTGAAATATCTCATTACTACCTTGTACTAACACCACTACCAGGAACAGTAGAACCACAGCTGTGGCACCTAGTATGCTTCGGACATAGAAAAGGCCCATGACTAACATTCTGAAAAGTTCGTAACACACAACAAAAATATTGAATGAAACGACAATTAAAAAATGAATAAGTAAAACCAGTAAATATTAAATATAATAAACCTTGTGGGGAGGTTGTTGGCAGTAGCAGTGATATGCACCATCACACCTTTTACAGAATTTGAACTTGGTCGGATCACCAGTCCTTTTACAAACCTAAAATTTGCAAATGGAATTCAGATAAGTTTCTTACTCAACTGGTACATTTTCTAACAAATTTTTAAGGACCTAGCTCGGATTTATAGTTTAAGAGAAAAATGTAAGGCTTTTCTAACCTCACAAGAGCGGCACGATGGGCATGACCACGAATCCCAGTGAAACAAGTCTGAAAAAAGAAAGTTATGTTATTTCTAACAATCAAAGGATCAAATGGTAAAAAAAAAAGCCAGTAGAAATATACCTCTATATTCAGCCCAGACTTTCAAGCAACTCCTATGGTACTTCTTATTGCAAGTTTTGCAAGGTACCATCTTATTAGCACTTGTACTACCTTCGTTCTCACCAGAGAAGCAAATTCGGCAAATTATTTTTACGGCAGGAGTAGAGAGATCTTCAATCGCCACATTGTTAGCTGCATCTCCTGCCACCTCCTGCAATATCATATAGTTTTGTAGCTTTAAACATATTTAACACCAGAAATTGTAAATGACTGAAATATTTTTACAAACTACCAAGTAATTGATATATGCAGGTGAAAATACAGTATTTCAGCATTTCAAGAACTTCCAATTCTCATCAAATCTAAAAGTTAACAGTATAACTGATGCAACAGAACAGTGAAAGAAAACAAAGAAATTACCATAGCTGCAGCACCAGCCTCGAGCCGTCTCACATAATCCTCAGCTGCAACTGATGCCTCTGCGGCTTGCCGCTGGAGCTCGGCCCGCTTGGCACGCACTGATTGGGCCCAAGCGCTCTCCTCCTTGCTGCGACCCCCACCGCCGCCGCCGCCACCATCACTAACAACTTCACCTCTGATTCCGACTCCAATTGGTTCCGTCTCCTCCAATAGAGGGCTGCCAGGTGTACCCGCTAGCTGTGAGTGCTCCAAACGAGGCACCTCCACCTGAATTGTGGTTGTGGTAGAATCTATCGCGGGTCTCAGCATCCATGGATCCTGCAAGAAAACCTCGAGCTTGGAGATCTCTTGGTGAAACCCTGGTTTCTGCGTGAAGCCTAGCTCGCAGTAGCAGATCCGACGACTGTCAAAAAACAAGGTCAGTGTTAGAGAGAGAGAGAGAGCGAGAAAGAGAGAGAGAACAATCTTTTTTATTCCCTGAGAGAAAGAGAGAGAAAGAGAGAGAAGGGAGCGAACCAAGTGATGGGGCACGCGACATGGAAAGCCATGGCGCGCGAGCGAGAGAGGGAGCGAGATCGATTTGAAAAAGAAAGGGAATTCGTATAATACCGGGCGATTATTAATATTTTTATTAAATATTATTCGGGAATTAAGAGAGCCGATTTGGTTTAGGGGTTAGAGAGAGAGAGGAGAGAGAAGGGTTCAATTTGGGGATTTCGATTTGGGGAGAGGCGCCGATTGGGGGGAATTGCCGAATTGGGAGTTGGGAAGAGCGGTGAGAAATGGCAAGGATCGCCGTGTTCTGGCTCGCTACAAGATACGCGTTAAGGTTACGAGGATTTTATCTGGACCGTCTGATATTTGTCAAGAATCCATATTTGGGTAGGCTTAGATTTCTAGGGCAAACCCGGGCCTAAAAATTGGGCCTGAAAATTAATGTAAAATTGGGCCTGTATATTGACCTCAATGTTTAACTTTACACAAAGCAGAGAATATACCTTCGCTGAAAAAGGCTTGCAATAAAAATATAGCTAATATTGGGCTAATTTCCCTTGACAAGCATTTTGAGAATAAACCTAACACAATATCAAATTTGCATAAAGGCATTCTTAATTATTTCAGAAATCAAATCTTGTTCTCTCAAAACGTTTTTGCAAAAATATAATTTTACAAGGGTTTGATATTAAAAATGCACAAACCATCAAATTCTGAGGCAAATTCATGTACACTTGTATAGTGAATGAGGGTCAATTGACACTATTTATTTTCAAATTTTTGTACTTATGCATGATACTATATATAGTTTAGAGTAAAATACTATGGATATTGTAAAATTGACAACCATATGTAGCATGAGAATTTTATATGATTGACTTTTAATTATTCACATTTGATTTCCATAATTGAAAGTCTGGCTTCATCCCTAATCAAAACAACGAGATCTAAGAAATCACAATACAGTGAAGTTAAACAGTTAAAATTGGGATCAACAATAAACATGAGCAAAACAATTTAACCAACTCAATGCGGATTGAAAGTAAAATTCACACTTGACATGTGATCAAAAGTGGAGAAGGCGAGGAGGAATAGTTTATTCAACGCATAAATTTTCTCTTAAAATTGCGCGGGAAATGACATTCAAAATATAGAGATCTGATCAAATATGTTTTCTCTTTCTTCTTTCTGTTCTCATTTCCTATCTTTCGTATTTACTGTGTTTGCGCTCTATATTTTCGTGACTAATTCAAATTCCTTGTAAAAAATTGAACCAAAATTTTGAGTATTTCATAAATATCTTCTAATAAATTCTTCTTTAATCATTTTCAACATTAATTACATATTATTTACTGAATTTTAAATCAAATTGAATCAAATAAACTGAATTTTAAATCAAATTAGTATGAAAAATTAAAGTTATTACTAACAGTGTAAGTATTAACTTGATAATTGTATATTAATATGTATAATATTACAACATTAATTACATATTATTTACTAATATTTCGATTCATTTAATTTGTTCGATTGTTTTTATTTTCTGTTGCCAAAAAAAAACTATATATAAAAAAAAAAATCAAACTATCTTAATTTGTAAAGTAACTCGAACCAAATAAACCGAATCATTTATTCAAAACAAACTTATTTGATTAAAATTAAATAAACCAAATCGTTTAAACACTCCTCCGAAAAAGAATTAAGGTAAAATTATCTTAGTAGCAAAAAAATATCATCCGTATGGAAAATCACATAACCGAAATCTCTTGTAAAATATCTCATTGATGGGTTAATAATTATTAACAGATCAATTTTAACTTCATGCAGTGCACAACTATAGAAATAAAATGAAAGTGTATGACTAATGCACTGCATGAATCAAAACTATCTCTGTCGATATCTTCCGTAACACAGATTATTTTAACCCATTTGAGCACAGAGTCGCCATTGCAGAAGAAGCAAAAAAAAATCATAATAACAGAGGAACTAAAATAATTAATTTGTTTCGTTAGTCTATTATATCATATTTTTCAGTATAAGCGTATTCATTAGTTATGCTATTATAATTAATTAATTTACTTCTCGTAGCTTATCTTTTGTCATGTAACATAGATTCATA
This sequence comes from Carex myosuroides, assembly GCA_028015225.1. Lineage (NCBI taxonomy): Eukaryota > Viridiplantae > Streptophyta > Magnoliopsida > Poales > Cyperaceae > Carex > Carex myosuroides. The sequence continues at coordinate 14,404,401 of CM051477.1, forward strand.
CCATATGAATATTTTTTAAATTATATAATTACCAAAGTTTGTTATTTGGTTAATTAAGCCTCCAAAATGCTAATGTCCTGCACAACCCAATGTTTTTTCTGATTCTAATTTTATAATTTTTTACACTTTTTTAATTAAGTTTAGCCTAATTAAATAAAAAAAGAGCAAAAATATATTTTCTATTTAATGTGGAGTTTATAAGGGGAATTTCAATGGGCTCTGATTAATAGTTCCTAAAAGTTTAAGCAACTCATACTTAACCTTTAATTAACAAGATCAGACTGAGAAAAAAAAAATGTAATAATAAACAAGAACTTACTTTGTCGGTGTCGACATCGTGAACAATTGCATTGATGATTTCTTCATGGTTGGTACTGAGATCATCGATCAAGCACTCCGTAAGCTCTTCAATTTCGATGTAACCAGACTCATTTTTATCAAAAAATGCAAAAGCTTTGTGGAGATGCTCGTCGTTTCCCATTTTTCGAATGTGGATTGACACCGACATATTGATATAATGTCGATTGGTACCTGTGCAGGTACAGTAGTGGTTGGTTTTTGGTTCTGTGATGCCTTATATGGCATTGATAAGCAATTACTGGCAGTTTGATTTTGTAAACTGTCAGGTATGATAATCAGTGATTACACATATCAGGTTTATACCAGAAAAACACCAGGAATATGACATAAATATTGATTGCATAACACTCAATCGATCGCCAAGCACCAAGTCCCGACAAAAAAACATAATTAAAATTTTATATTAACTGGTACAGGAACTGAATGAGATAGTATGGCAGATAAATGAAGTATTAGATAACACTTACAGCATCCATTATCATACGAGCATCAGAATCGGGGAGGTCATGTCCTTGCTCATAAAGAGCTTCTTTCAATTAATCAAAGGTTAATTCTCCCTTCTTTTCAACATCAAGCTGCTCAAACATCTCCTTTATATCAGCCTCTTCATCGATAGTCAAATGCTCGGCCATCACCTGACCAAAATTATCATAAAATTAATTCATTTTTTCTACACTTAAGATTTTTTTTTTGCATGATAAAAAATGTGCTAATAATTATTAGTGTATCTCACTATATTTTATTTGATGCACAAAAAGTGTTCGATGAATGTTTTAATTGTACTTGTTGTATTTATCGGGTTCCTATCAACGTGATTTTAGATTAATAACAAAAAGAAAAGATAATATTGATTCAAGGTAGGTAAGAGGCAATACACCAAGAGCTTTCTTTTTGAACTTGTTCATCACAGTAAATTGTTGGAGCGAGTCTCGTGCGAACAGACTCTCCAAGGGCACCATCAGGTGCCTTTTTCAGATTACGTATCCGAGGATGCTCTGTAAAAGTAAATTTGCAATGTTATAAGAAACATATAAATTGTACATGAAGATCTTGTCACTGGCATTTAATATAAAATTTATTGAGAAAATAGAGGAAATTGTACCAAGAATAATAGTCATACTATCGATGTAGCCAGTTGCAATTTTCAGGTGCATTTTTCAGGATGAAGCAAGGGTAATTTAGCCTGCTTCAACATTATCAATGTAATTTAATAAATTAAATGAAACTTTAATCTATTAAATAGTATTGGGCCGACTTGGAAATTAATTATTAAAATGAAATACAACTAAAAGGTTTAATCTTTCCTCAAATAAAAATAATCAACTCATCTAGTTGACTCTTGTTTTCATTTCAATCATTTCATTTTAGAGGTTCTTTTAACCCAATATTCACCAATGCAAGGCATAATAGTCATACTATCTGATAACATTATTTAAAGAAGGTTTTTTAATCAGCTGCTTCTTGTTTGGCTTTCTTCGGTTCCGGTCACCATCTCCTTCGTCGGTTTTGGGTCTCAGGCAACCCCGAAAAATATTACTCATCAATCAACCTCTTATGTTGTTACAAGGATTTTGGATATTTGCTGATGGCAACAATGTAACTTGTTCATGGAGAGAAAGCAACATATGGTTTTAGGGAGAGGTTCATGACTTGATGGTTTCTTTCTCAGTCATGTTTTTGTCTAGAAGATAATGAACTTTGACACATTTCTAGAAGTACATAGTGGGCATGAGTTCTAGATGCCATTATCAAATAGGGAAAGAAAATCAAATAAATAAGCTATAAATATGATGGGGACAAAAAAACAAAACCCAATTCTCTTTTAATATTTTATCTATATATATATACTAAAAGCTTAACTTCTAGTTGATCTTTCTCATTCTTCCCTTCACAAAAAATATGAAAAATGTGGAACTAAGGTCAATGGCATAAAAGGAGTTAACAATTGTAATGAAAACAAAAAAACAAAAAGGAAGTACATATAGTACTTGTCAAAGATCCAGATTCCTGAGAAAGGACCTAGGAGGCTATATATTGATGGAATTCATATCATCTTGAGCCTTGAGGTAACCGAATTGTTTAGTTGGAATCTGGTCCACTCATTACAAACTAGCCGCACGAATCTTAAAGGTCCTATGCATTACAGGTTTGGACCGGATTAGTCCATCGGATGGTCCGGATTGAGACTAAAAAATTCTGGTACCTCAGAGGATGCGAACTCACGTTAATGAGGGTTTAGGTACATTCAATTTTTTTTATACCTTCAGATTTCTATTTTTTTTATATTTAGTAAAATTCGGGTAGAAGGTTCAAAAGTTGAATAAAATTAAAATCATCAGATATAATCAAAATTGCTTTCTGATATCAATATTAAAATTATGACAATTTATCCTTGTTTCAGAGAAAATCAAAAGGTTTACAAATATTTATTGATTTAGACAAATTCCTGTGCATTGTTTTTTCATGTTCTTGGTGTCCATGAAAAATATTAATGAAGCCAAAACGCCACAATAATTTTTTTAATGCTTCAATCTTCTGTATCATGGTTTTGTTAACTGAGTTATATATATGTTATTATTGAATATTTCAAAAGTGAATACATCAAAAGTATATATTTGAAAACTCCTCTTATGTAATATAATTCATTCATAAATTATTGGAGATATATATATAAGAGATCAGTTTTCTATTTTTCAGTATGAGTAGACTTTGTCAAAAACAATGATTTCGAGCTATAGATTGTGTACCAAAAATAGAATATTTTGTTGCTTATTTAAAACTAAACAACTAATTTTTTTCTCACAATTTATTTTTCAGAGAAAAAAAAAATGGTTCCTGATAGTTCCAACATAAAGCATTTGCTACTTTCAGCAAACTAAATATGGCCTCTTTTGGAACACCCACTCAATTGATCAAAAGTATTTACAAACGCAGCTCTCAGTATGCCTTTTTGTTTCTCTTTACAAAAATTTAACATGCCAAGATAAAAGTTTTAATACATGCAAAGGGAGGTAGAAAAGGTTTATATATAACACACTAGCCTGCTTAATTAACTATAACTTCAGATAGCGCCACACATAAAGAAAAGAAAAGAAAAAAAAAAAAAAAAGGAGCAACCCTAAATGACAATGGTTGATAAAAAAAAATCAATTTTAGATACAGATACACAATTACATGTCTTCATCTGATTTCTGGAGCAGATGTTTTCCTACTATATATATTTCTTCACTCTTAAGCCGCAATTTGCACGGCACCGTCTTGTTGCAGCTGCCAGCTGAGGCTGTTGAATCGCTCACGCGAGTAATGCCTCGATACCTTCCTCCAATCAGTACCCGCCTTCATCATATGCTCAAATTCTTGGTAACTAATCTTTCCATCCTGTAAACAAGCAAAAATATATATCAGAAACCAAAGAGTAATTAACAGCCTTAATTAGTTTAGATTTTATTGGTGCTGTATGTACCGGTTGATGTGGTACCTATTTAGGCACACTTATAATTAATATTTACATTTTACCTTATCAGTGTCGACGTCGCAAATAATGGCATTGATAATTTCTTCAAAATTGGGGCCAAGGTCATGTTCTAAGTGTTCTTTAAGCTCTTCAATCTCTATGAATCCACTGTGATCTGAATCAAAGTACGCAAAAGCCTTGCGTATGTGTTCATCATTTCCCATCTTTTGAATATGGATCGCTACGGCCATAAACTCCCCTATATCCAAAGCTCCGCTCCCATCCACGTCAGCCTAGAAAATCAAATGCATTTCTAAGATTACATATTTATGGCTTAATTGAGTGTTAAAGTTCTGAGTATCATCAATTTTAAATCTTAAATGTAAAAACTAAACCGTTAGATATATAATCTAAATCATTTTCTCTATTCACATGTGAAAGATTATGACATTTCAACTATGTTTTAATTGTTATCAAGAGTTTGCATAAAAACACTGATGTGGATAATTTCCGGATGTCAAATTTTAAACTTACTAATCGCATAAAAACAAAAACCCAAAAGTGATACTTTTTTATTTGCATATAGAGAAAATAAAATAGATCACATCTAACGGTTTTATTTTGACATATAATTGTAATAATTATTATTATTAAAAAATTAAAAAGGCATTTGAACCCTGCTCTCAGGTATGAGCCCAATGGTAAAATCATTTTAGTCTAGAAAAAGAATTCTCACGGCGTCCATTAATATAAGAGCATCAGAGTCAGGTATGTCGTGCCCTGCCTTGCGGAGACCATATTTTAATTCGTCAAAGTTTATCTCTCCCACATGCCGCACATCGAGCTTGTCGAATAAACCCTTTATGTCGACTACTTCATCTATTGTCAGATGCTCTGCTATCACCTGTCCATATGATTAATAATCACATACAATCACATTAGAAAATTAACCTAACCATAACATAAGAACGTGAATTGAGAAAGAATAATTAATTACCTTAAGTGCTCTTTTTTTGAACTTGTTCATCACACTAAATTGTTGGAGTCTTGTATGAACAGACTCGCCTAAAGAAACAACAGGTCCTTTTTTTGGATTGTGTAGCCAAGGATGCTCTGTAAAAACCAAACGAAAGTTAGAAATGGAAGGTAATGATGTCCAATGATGCCTATAGATAACAAAAACAGAGGTAGCTGTACCAAGAACGCCCAGTGCGGTTAAACGCTTTTTTGGATTAGGCTCTAGCATTTTCTTGACAAGATCTTTTGCATGATCCGACACTATGGGCCAGGGGTCTCTTTCAAAATCTATCACTGATCGAATAATGGCCTGTGCAACACCCTGCTCTGTTTCTGTATCACCCAAACAAGTTTTTTACAATATTACATAAATTATTAGTAGTTCTTTGTTATCGTAGTCATAAATATACAACTTTCTTCCTTTTCTTTTTCTTGAAATCGTGTTTGCATTGTAGAGTAGCTAATGAATAACAGAATGCAGTGAATAGATTTTGAATCAGGCTCTAGGACAGCCCGCTATTATTCTCTAATAATGTTGTAATTCATATAAATAATTAAATGTTCAACAAACTTCTGATTTCTTTTAATAGGCACAAAGATGACGAATTATATCGCTCAGAAAAATCACATTAAATTTTTGAGAAATAGACAAGATACTGGCAACGATCTCAGCGATTTAACTCTTCATTTTTTGTCAATTTAAAAAAAAAAAAAAGGAAAAACCAGACAACCAGTCTCCATGTCCTACAGAACTCTACAAGGAAAAAGATAGTTCATCTTATAACAAATCTAGGTTATCATTTCTCATCTAGTGATGACTTTAGTATAATGAAAAGTAAAAAAAATGCAGTAAATTTCAGAAATAACAAGAAGGGTACCTGCCCAAAACGGCGGAACACCACAGAGAAGAATGTAAAGAATTGCACCTGCGCTCCAAATGTCTACTTCAGGGCCATAGTTTCGCTTCAAAACCTCAGGAGCCATGTAGTACGGGCTCCCTACTATTTCATGAAATTTTTGATCTGAAGAAATCAAATCAGTACCGGTTAGCTGCATTCTATTTACCTTCCGGATTATCTCAGTCATAACCAGCACCAGTTCAATTTTGTTGCAGGTTGCTTTGGTCCCTTTTATTTTTTTTTTCCTATTAGTTGCATATGTTTTGTTATTTTCGGTTTATGCAGGAATTTACGTTCTTATTTAAAAAGAAAACATTTTTGTTTTACTCTTGCAACCTTCTTTAACACATGGACGTAACTGGCCGGCAAAAAATAAGCGCCTCAATCATATACAAAAAATTCCCCCCAAAAAAAAAAAACACAAAATGGAAGTTTAGTGTTTGGGCAAATACCTGACTCAAAAAATACAGATAAACCAAAATCAATAGCCTTCAATGGACCATTTTCCTTTTTGTTGCCAAATAAAAAGTTCTCCGGTTTGAGGTCCCTGTGAATCACCCCATGAGCATGGCAAACCTATGACAGCAAAATATATATAAGAGAAAAATTGAGAAGAAGCGACTGAACAATAATTTTCTTACTAAATGGTGCCTAATTGCAAATTTAGATCCTCGCTATACATAATTGTGCCCAAATTTACTAAAAATTTAAAGGATAACTAAAACAACAAGGATATATCAAGGGAAATAAAAATCAACCTGGACCACTTCCACAATGGTCTTAGTAACAACTGCCGCATCTCTCTCTGTATAGTGGCCCCGCGCCACGATCCGGTCAAATAGCTCGCCTCCTTCACATAACTCCATGACAATGTGCACCGCATCATCATCCTCGTAAGTAGCTACCAACTTCACTATATTTTTGTGTGACGGCAGGCGCTCCATGATCACCACCTCCCGTTTCACATCCTCTATGTCGATTTGCGTGCGAAGCTTCTTCTTGGAAATGGACTTGCATGCGTACTTTTTTCTGGTCGACTTCTCGATGCAAAGATAGGTGATGCCGAATTCGCCACGGCCCAATTCTTGACCAACCAAGTAAAACGCATTGATGTCGGTACCATTCGGTGCCGGCAACACAGTTGGTTGCTGAGTTGAGTTTGGGGCCCACTTGTAATTTGTTACAGTTTTACCATGTTTCTTTGGATGCTTAGTCTCTTTCTCATCTTTGTGGGATTTCGGCCAGTAGCAACCTTTAATGGTGTTACCCATTGAGATCTAATTTTTTTTAAAAAGGAGATTTTGAGGTTGATTATGCTGGTCATGGTGGGATTTGGGATTTATTACGGTGCAAAATATGAGACTTTCTAGAACAGAAATTGTGGAAAAAGTAAAAATAGTGTGGCTTCCGATGAAATTCTTGGTTGTTGCTTAGGGTTTTGTTTTCTCTAGAAATTAACGAACTTTGACAAAAGTCAAAACCCCATTTTCAACAATTAAATGAATAAACAAACCTCTGGAAGCAATATCAGGGCTGAAATTTCATTGGCTAGATATCGTTATCAGTTGAGAAAACAGGAATCGGATTATTTAAATTGAAGAAATTAAAACCAGAGTCGTTTTCGGAGAAAAAAATGGTGGAAAATTGAGATAAAATAAGGGAGGATATGAGATGCGATTCAACGGAGTCGAGATTTAAACTACTCCCCATTTGCGACTTGAAAAGGTGAAAAATATTGACAGAGCCTCTTTTCCTTTATGCAGCTCACGGGCAATAGAACCAGTCAACCAGGTCAATAGTTCAATACTTCACGCACTGCAAAAACTGCTCTGTCAATATCTGACGGGGAGCGATAGAAAGCGATTAGGATCCGTTCTCCCCGTTTGCGACTTGAAAAGGTGAAAACTATTGACAGAGTCTCTTTTCCTTTATGCAGCGCACGGGCAATAGAACCAGTCAACCAGGTCAATAGTTCAATACTTCACGCACTGCAAAAACTGCTCTGTCAATATCTGACGGTGAGCGATAGAAAGCGATTAGGATCCGAACCGTTGATTAAAGATCTCTCATGTGTCTGATTCAGATCAACCCGTTCACGAAATAAAGATAATAGAAACATAGTAATAATAAAAAAAAAAAGTTCTAGAAAGGAACGCATTTTCATGCTTGGCTCATAAGAACAATCAAACCTCAGACCACATTTTCATGCTTGGTCGGGAATTTAGATATAAATTTTTAAATTTTTTTTTAAGAAAAATATAGATCTACCCCGTATTTGATAGTGTTTGATTAGTTAAATTTTTATTTTTTTTAAAGTCAATTACATAGATAATTTTGAATATCACTTATTTATCATTTTATTTTTTAAAAAAATTAAAATATTATTCTGATTCTTAAAATATTACTCGTTTACCATTTTGACCATAAACTTTTCAAAAGTACCATTTATTCTTAAAATATCAGTCGTTTTACTATTTTGGTCCTGTCATTTTTTTTAATTATAACAAATTAATCTTGTATTATCATCAGTAAAATAAAACAGATGAAGATCCACGAACACAACTATATCATAATGATATTTAATTATTTATAGTAAGATACATGTTAATATTAATTTTAATTAATTTATGAAGGCACAGATATTTTAAATAACGTTTAATAATTATATCTGTCTATGCACTATTTGCACTATTTGCACTATTTGCATTATTTGCATTATTTGCATTATTTGTATTGTTTCAATGCTGACCGACATTTTTATTAATATCCAGAGTTTAATACAAATTATTAATTATGCCCAGATTTTCAAACTTTCGCTAAAAATACCCAAGCCGGCCAGAAAATGGCCGGCTTAGGTCCCTCACTAAGCCGGCCATTTTCTGGCCGGCTTGGTACTTTTTTTTTTTAAGAGAGAAACACTATGAAGATCAAAATATTGAAATTTAACACTGAAAATTTGAAATTTTTTGTTTAAATTTTTTGTTATATTACTTCTTTTGATATATAATTAGCATATTTATACTAAAATACGCTATATTAATTGAAATTATATTGAATAACACTATATTATGTTAAATTACGCTAAATTACATTACATTACATTACAATACACTATATTAATTGAAATACGCTATATTATTTTTTATGTTGTGCTTCTATTTTAATGTTGTAATATTTTCTGTTTAGCATTATCATGATAATTTATTTTGATCTGTAAAATATAATATAAAAATAGTACCATAAAAGCACACATACACAGGAACCGAAATATAGAATAATCCAAATATACCAAACATAAATAGTATATCAAATATAAATAGTACAAAATTAGTAAAAATACAACTAAAACGGAGAGGGGGAATATCGCTGAGACGGTACTCTGGCGTTCGCCCGGCGCCAGCACGGCCAGGCTCCGTCTCTCTCGGGTTCATTTGGGGCATCGGCAGACCTGAGTATCTGCTCGGCGGTATCCCATCTGGCATCGCCTGTGGAGACTGGTGGTACTGGCGAAGGTGTACTGAAGATAGATGCGGCGAACTCAGTCCCAAATGCAGGCTGAGTATGAGACCCACTACCACTAGCCTCTCTATCATGCGGCATCTCTGTGCCATATCGGGACCATACCGGTGCCGTAATGAAATCCTCATCGAATACTCCGAAGTCCTGGAGACTGCACGAGAGGGACTCGTACTCAGAAGTATCGGTCTCTGCAGGTGGTGGCTGTGGTGGCGTCTCTGCTGGACCCTGCAATCATACACATAAATTATTAGATTTGATCTGAATAAAGAAATTTATTAAAACCTGACAGATACTGAAGTATGACATACATGAGGTTGCACCGGACGTCCATGCTCGTCGTACCATGCCGTCCACCCAATGTTGGACAATACCCAACGATGGTAGTCCCACTCTAGATGTGAATCGGGGGAAGATGGCATATCATCTAGCAGAACCGGGCTCGGTCGGAATTATCTCACGCCAGTTGATGTTCTCTCCGGCGTCTCGCAGCATACCGATGATCTTTCCACCGTGTCTGGCATCCTCAACCACATTCGCATTCTTCTTGAGGACATGGTACCCAAGCCGTCTCCAGTTCTTCTTTCCCAGCATGGCAATCTCATGCCCGCACTCCTTGACCGCGGCCAGAAGCTGAAAAAAATTTGGCATGTCAGATCAAACCTTGATGAACTACTAAGTTAGACCAAAACTATGTGGTTTTAGGTGCTTTACCTGGCGAGCCCATGAACGGCCGTTGGGATGGTAACCATCATCGGTTTTGATCCTGTCGCGGAGATGGGCACCGTAATCACCCTGCAGATAGACACTCACCATGCAGGCCTGCGTGTACCATACATCGTACCTCAACTGGGGATCTCCCTGGGTCTGAATGATCCCATTTGGCTCATGATAGAAGTCTATCTGCTGAGGATCCTGGGCCGTCCCGTAGTATGCATCGAAATGGGTGCTCCAGTCCTTATCCAGTCGCCCTCGGTGGGTTACGCTGTAAGGAAGACGTTAGTTGTAATACAAAGCTATCAAGTAATTTGATGTATTTGACAATAAATACAATAGACTACGACTTACCTGTGCAGGGCTCTGTGCGTGGAACGCGGCAAAGATGGGTCTGCAGGAATCAACGCCGTACGACCAAACTGGCGGAGCACCCGATCTGGATAGTGGTGCTCCACTGTCTAGAAGTGTATGAGTGGATCTCGATAGAGCCACATCGCCCGCTCCTGCTCGTCACTCACACTGCCCGGCATGAAGTACTCCTCGTACAACTGATCGTACGGCGTCCACTCAACAAGAGCCTCATGCAAACTCTGAAGCTCTGACCGGACAGGCCTGATCCCAACGGTAGCACCGTGGGTCTGATCCAAGTAGTGGTGGAAACCGTACTTCTTGGCGTATGCCGGGCATCTAAACAAATCTGGCGATCCCCAATCCGGCGCCTCATTGGGGACAGGACGGCCCACCGGTAGCCGTGACCACGACCAGTGCTGAAGCAGGAGTACCGGCCCATACATCTGCTTCGCTTTCGGCTGCATTTTCAAGAACATTACACGTCAATGTATTTTGATGGATTGATTGATTAAATAATTTACACTAAAATAAGAGTTGGTGACTTACCTCACTACTACGGCACAGGTGGGAGTATAGATATGCCAGGACGGCCCCACCCCAGTTGTACGTCGACGGCTGCTCAAGGTTCATCAGCAACGGGAGATACATCATCGGCATCTGGTCATCGCTGGAATCAGGAAACATGACAGAACCAAAAAGGTCCATCATGTAGCCCCGTGTATATCTGTAATACAAAACATATAAAAATTCTAATAGAATCATCGTATTATAAATTGATTAGTACAAACAAGTTATAAATTTTACCTCTGAATCTCCAGCTCGGTGGAATCTGCCGAGAGACCCGCGATGAAGTGCTGCCATAACCTCGTCATCCGCAAATAGAACTTCGACCTCCCATGGTCCCCAATGACATAGGAAGGCTCAGCTCCCAACAACTCTTCGACATAACCTGCGAACCTGGTGCTGTCAGAGACACCGCCGACGGGTGTGCCACGGATAGGCAAACCCCAGAGAGCACTCACATCCTGGAGAGTCACCGTCATCTCTCCGAACGGCGTGTGAAACGTGTGCGTCTCGGGACACCATCGCTCCACCAGTCCAGCGATGAGAAATGCATTGATGATGCTTTTCTCGGTCCGCACGATGTCCACAATCTGATAGAGACCTAGGTTGACGAGGTATGGCTCCATCACATCGTAGTACTTCATGTGCACGCACCGCAACTTCACATCTAGAAGATCCGTGTCCTGCGTTGAAAAAGGTAATCCGTATAGTGATAACATAATAAAATTTAAACCCAACAAAATTTAAAGAAAATCTAAGAAAAAGAACGTACCTCACGAGAAGCCAGTGAAACTCGGTGCTCGCTGTGGGGAATCCACAGAAGAGGACTGATGTGCTCCGTGCTGCTGGTACTGATCGGCTCGTCCACTACTGGAAGCGGGGTAGACCGTGCTCTAGGCATCCTGATGTCTAAAATAACATAATTTCGGTGAAATTACGCTTAATGAGCCTAATTATGATAAAAAAGGCCAAAATACCCTAAATATTGGTCATATGTGCTAATTTCGGTAAAATTACGCTTAATCAGCCTAATTATGGTCAAAATAACCAAAACACACTAAATATTGGTCATATGTGCTAATTACACTAAATTACGCTTAATTAGCCTAATCATGGTAAAAAAGACCAAAATACCCTAAATATTGGTCAATGTTCGCTCCCAAATGAGAGGTACAGAGCTTCACTACAGCCTAAGCTGTAGAGTTTAAACCCTATTCAACTCTTAGACGAAGGTTGCAAGTGCACAACCCTGTCGTGTAGTTAGAACGGGTGTCGATCCTCAGGGACGGTTCAAGTTCTAGACTTCTACTTTCCCCAATTAGGTACTAGAAGTTTGAATGTTTGGGATGTGTTTAACTAATCCTAGGTTTTATGAACAAATCAAATGAATGTAACAAAAGAATGTATGAACAATTTCAATTAACAATGTATGAACAAGTAATGGATCAATTAAATGTTTGTATTTTGTACTATGGTATAAAAGGGCGTTTCAAGGGTTTCAGATTTCATCTTCAACTTTGCTGCTCAGGCCCTGCCACGCGACCCGCATGCTCTCGCATGCGACCTGTGTGACGCGACCCGCATGCTCTCGCATGCGACCCGCTTGGCCTTAAGCGCCCTGAACCTGGCACGCGACCCGCAAGCTGTGGCTTGCGACCCTCGTGATGCGACCCGCGTGCTAAGTCACGCGACCCGCATGGTCCCTTGAGCTGAGTCTGCACATGTCAGAAACTTGTTGTTTAAGTCGTGTAAGGTTAGATTGACCGTACCTAGTGTCACTGAACCTCAACTTTCGTATGTTGGCTTAGCAGACCTGGTTTGGAATTGCAATTTCACCTTCTCAGGTTTAATCAAACTGTTTGATCTAAACCTAAGTTCTCAATTCTGTTTACTAAAGGTATCCACAAGCTGAGCAAGAGCAAGTGGAAACTTTCACCTTTCGGCTACTCATTGACCTCACATTTCGGTTCTTAGACCTACCTCAAGTACTTAACCTAATTTGCAATAAGCATCAAGCCTTTGGTACAAGAAGAAATGCCTAAGGCATTCAACAGTAAGCAATCAAGAATCAAACAATTCAGATCAAGCAATCTCAAATAATACAGGAATCAAAGAAACACGAAATAACAATAAGAATCAATCCATGTGCATCATCAAACAAAGTATCAGACTACAAATCCAAACCCTCGAAACTACAGTATCTACTCAGACATCGATAAAATCAAAACAAGAGAGAGAGAAAGAAAGCAAATCATAGTGAGAAGGGATGGTGAAGAGGATTGAAGCTTCAGATTGAGTCTTCTTCTCCAAATCGCCTCCTCTTCAGCTCCAGATCAGCTCTCTCCTCTTCAGCTTGCCTCAGGCGCCCAGGCCTTTGCTTCCAATTCGGATCTGAACTCTTTCTAGTGAAAATCGTGGATTAATGGATCTCTCTTCTGTTGCCAGGCCTTCTGTATAAATAGTTTCCTTCGTGGGCCTCAATTGGGCCTGGCTCAGTTAACTCGACGCGACCCGCATGAGTTTGCATGCGACCCGCGTCAGGTGGAAATGCTGCGCGCAATGAGGGTCGCGTCTGAGGTCGCGTCTGGCTGTGAGGCGACCCGCGTCAGGTGGGACGCGGGTCGCGTGGGGGAAGTCAGAACTCTGCCTTTTTGCCTGTTTTTCGCCTATTTCCTGCAAATCAACCACAAAACCGCAGCAGTACCATATTCTATTGATTTTCAATATAAACTATGCAATTTAGTGGTCAAAATCATAAGGTCTGGTCTGGAAATAAGACGAAATAATAGGTGAAATATAGACATATCAGTCAACTATGCTAATTACACTAAATTACGCTTAATTAGCCTAGTTTTGGTTAAAAATAACCAAAACACACTAAATATTGGTCATATGTGCTAATTACACTAAATTACGCTTAATTAGCCTAATTATGGTAAAAAAGACCAAAATACCATAAATATTGGTCAACTGTGTTAATTACACTAAATTACGCTTAATTAGCCTAATTATGGTAAAAAAGGCCAAAATACCCTAAATATTAGTCAACTGTGCTAATTAATCTAAATTACGCTTAATTAGCCTAATTATGGTAAAAAAAAGCCAAAATACTCTAAATATTGGTTATCTGTGCTAATTTCGGTTAAATTACGCTTAATGAGCCTAATTATGATAAAAAAAGGCCAAAATACCCTAAATATTGGTCATATGTGCTAATTTCGGTAAAATTACGTTTAATCAGCCTAATTATGTCAAAATGACCAAAATACACTAAATATTGGTCAACTTAGCTAATTACACTAAATTACAACAATATAATCTAAATTCTAACACCTAAACACTAAATCCAAAACCCTAAAATAAATAAATTACAAATTAAATTAGATAAAAAAAAATTACCTCAAAGAAGAGCTCAAATCCGGTTGTGAGATGAGAGAGTTGTGAGAAGGAGAGAGAAAATGAGGGTATATATAGGGTGAAATGCAGGTTAAAAAAAAAGTACCAAGCCGGCCAGAAAATGGCCGGCTTAAGGAGGGACCTAAGCCGGCCATTTTCTCCCCGGCTTGAGTATTTTTAGCGAAAATTTGAAAATCTGGACATAATTAATAATTTGTATTAAACTTTGGATATTAATAAAAATGTCGGCAATGCTGAACATGAAGATGTGATAGATGAAAAAGAAAATGTTTTATATCATATTTTTCTAGATAAAGATAGGGGTCAAGCTTCTTAAACATCTACAAGAGATCTCCCATGTCCCAACTGAACTTCTAACATGCGACTTTTTTACAATTTTATGTTTAACGTAGGACCAATTTAGTACAAACTACAAACTTGAAGGATCAAAAATAATTTTCAAAAATTAAGAGAGCAAAGAAAATGGCATGTACATGTAAAGATTTCAATCATTTATCTCACCAAAACTAACAAAAATCAACGTATACAGATACTTCTCAACAACATATATCCTGAACATATTTACAGCCACGCTCTGAGACTACTACACCTTTGAGTAACTTTTTTACATCCCCGGTAAATATCATACATACAAAAGAAGAGCTACATTTGGAATTAACACGTAAATCTTGGAGAAAAATGGAGAAGAAAAACAAAAAGAAACCCAAATTATGATATCAGTAAAGCACAAAAAAAAAAAACCTTTGTACTAAGTAAAAGCGAATCAATAGCTCCAATTCTGAATTCGCAACTCTTCGTGAGATTTCAGATCATTCTAGAGAGAAGTTTTTATACTGTACATCCATCTAAGCAGCAACTTGCATGGCACTGTCCTGTAACAACTTCAAACTCAAAGTATTAAACCGTTCTCGCGAGTACTGCCTTGAAGCTTTCCTCCAATCAGTTCCCGCTTTCATCATATTTGAAAATTCCTCGTAGCTTATCTTGCCATCCTGTGAAACAACAAACAATCTCATCATATAAAAGTTACGAAATTAAAAAAATGTCCATTTCCATTTTGTATCAGTCAGTTTTGGCATTTCAATGTACTGACCAGTACATTACCAAATCACAATCAGGCCGTGTACAGAAATCTCTGCACAGAACTTATGCTGATTAGGTATTGTCAGCGAGCGAGGCTATGGTACTTTGCAAAGTGCGGATCGGTACGTGCTATGGATCCATATCTCCATTTTTAAAATTTAAATAATCGATCTGAACCATTCAACATGATCTCCATATGAAAATTTACTAAGAGACCAAATTTTATATTTTTTTTATTATTCTTTAAGGTAGGTAGAAAATCACTACTTTCGGATGGTCCAGAATTTTTAGATCAAGTGATTTTCTACTCTTGTCTAAAAAAATAGTAAAAGAATTCTAAAAAATATAAAATTTGGTCTCCAAGTACATTTTCATATGGAGATCATGTTGAGCGGTGCATATCAACTGTTTGGACTTTGGAAACAAAGATATATATCCATAGCACGGACCGACCCGCGCTTCGCAAAGTACCATAGCCTCACTCATTGTCAGCTCTGCTTTATAATATTTACTTTCCTAGTTAATTTGGTGCTTCATAAAGTTATCGACACGGAAAAAGGCAGTACTAAGGGACCTAATCGCTTTTCTAAATCCAAGCCAAGAAATAACAAAAATGTACAGGAGTAATTGATAATTAGTAAATTACCTTGTCAATGTCAACATCGCGAACAATAGCATTAAGGACTTCTTCATGATTCGGGCCGAGGTCATTCGCCAAGCAGTCAGAGAGCTCTTCAATCTCAATGAAGCCGCTATCATTTCTATCAAAGAATGCAAAAGCCTTCCGGAGGTGGTCATCATTTTCAATCTTTTGAATGTGGATGGATACTGCCATAAATTCACCCAAATCCAATGTCCCGCTGCCGTCAACATCAGCCTAGAAAGAATGTTGCTCGCAGTGTTATTAGGAGAAATCCACTTTGTTTGGAGTTTGGAGTTTGGAGCCCACATTGTTGGTTTAGTTGAGTATAGGGATGTAAATACGTGCGTACTTGGGGTCACGTGCCGTGACCAAATTGAGATGGACAGTCATGGCATGTTAGTCATGTCGTGACCACACGTGTCAAAATTCACCATTAGATCAAGTTCTAATGGTCCTGATCACGTGTGACTCGCGTGACTACATGCCGTGCCATGACCAGATCATTTTGCGTGACGCGCCGAGCCGTGCCAATTTTCCGAAGGATGGTCACGTCACGCGGATGGTTACGGCACGGGACCAGCACACATGCCGGCAGTGACGTATCCAGTCACAGCGTGACTTTTTTACATCCCTACCCGCATTGTTGGTTTAGTTGAGTACAAGCATCATGTTCCAGAAAAAGAACCCCAATAAAGAATACAACTGAACACTACACAAGTGGGTTACCAGTACAAGGCAGTATTGTAAAATTTTGGAAATAACAGGGTACTGGTACTTACAGCATCCATAAGTACACGGGCATCAGAATCAGTGATGTCATGTCCTTGGTTGCGGAGACCGTCTTTCAATTCATCCAAGGTTATCTCACCCTTTTTTTGCACATCAAGCTTGTCGAACAAATCCTTTATGCTAGCGACTTCATCTATTGTTAGATGCTCAGCTATCACCTGTTCATACAATCAGTTCATAAAAATAATTCTCTGCTTTTTCGGAAAGAGTTGCAATGCCTCTTGTTTCTAAAACCCCAACCTCATTGGAACTCATACGTCACCATACACTAAGCTTGATCCCCTTACTACATACCAAACGGCATCAGATACTAAGCTAAACCCCTACCTTAGCAGTACCCACACGTCACCAAATACTATGCTAGAACCCTTACTACCTTTCTGGACCCACGCAGTATAAGATATGAAGATAGACCCCAACTATGCCAGTTAAAGCATTATAGAGATGAATACTGTAGAGATACAGATAGAGAGAAGATTGATTTGTAATTTGCTTTTCTTAATCAAATGTATTACAGTACTTGGGTATATATATACCTTGTACAAGCTATAACAACTTGTGATCAACTAACTGAATATGTTACATCTTCTAATTGCTTCCTATACTGTGTTGATTCGGTCAAACTGCTGTGTTGACTTGGTCAACTCTCTATTACCAGTACCTACATATCACCATATACTTAGCTAGACCCCTTACCACCTTATCTCAACCCACATGGTACCAGATACTGAGGTAGATAACACCATCACCAATTGCTACCTAAAAAGGTCCAAAAATTAAGTCTAACAAATCATGAAGCGGAATAGAGTGAAAATTATTACCCTTAGAGCTCTCTTCTTGAACTTGTTCATCACAGAAAATTGCTGAAGTCTTGTACGAACTGTCTCGCCTAGAGAAACATCAGGTGCTTTTTTCAAATTGCGCAGCCAAGTGTGATCTGAAAAGACCATATATAAGAAGTGTCAAGAACAAACTTATTCTTGTAATTCACTAGCATTTTTCAACTAACAATGAAATATAAGAGAGGAAGTGAGAAATATTGTACCAAGCACTTCCTGGGCTGTTAGACGCTTCTTTGGATCAGGCTCTAGCATTCGCTTGATAAGATCTTTAGCATGATCTGAAACTATGGGCCATGGGTCTCTTCTGAAATCTACCACTGATCGAATAATGGCCTGAGCAACACCCTGCTCGGTGTCTGTATAATTTTGCAAATATATCATATATAAGGATCAAAACAATAAATAATGCTTATTGGCAAATTTTAGTGCTTAGGTTCCAGACACCACCTGGTTACATTCTATAGGGCTACTGCATTAAAAATGTGATATAGCTAAAAGATACTGTGAGCAGACAAGTTTAAGGAATTTTATTCTATTTCACACACCAAGTAACCAATCTCCAACTAGTCAATACAATCAGTTTCCACGGGAAAAAAAATAGAGATGGAAGCAATAGATTGTCTAATGATAATATGCTGCCCCTCTACTTAAGTAGAAGTAAAGAGGAAAAAAAAAACAGAGAGACTATGATGCCCTTTTGACGATGTAATCTACCTGCCCAAAATGGAGGCACACCAGAGAGAAGAATGTAGAGGATTACACCGGCACTCCAAATGTCTATTTCCGGGCCATAATTTCTCTTCAAGACCTCAGGGGCCATGTAATACGGGCTGCCTACTATTTCATTAAACTTTTCACCTGCAAAATAAAATCAATGCCATTTAAGTACCTCTTTCTTGCACTCTCTTTCCTTCTTTTTGTTAATGAAAATTTAGCAGACAGTAATTTGTGCTTTTTATCTTTTAAGGAATGTCATTATGTCTATTTAATAACATAGGTATCAGGTATTGAGCTCATTTACAGAAAATGAAAATAATGCCTAATCAATAAAGAAGGTATTTGAACTAAGATAATACCAGGCTTAAAGAATATAGATAAACCGAAATCGATAGCCTTCAAAGGGGCAGTTTCCTTCTTGTTACCAAACAAGAAATTCTCTGGCTTCAGATCTCTGTGAATTACTCCATGCCCATGACAAATCTGTAATAGTAGACAATGGGAAAAAAACAACAACAAGAAGAACCTGAGAACTGCTTCAAGAACAACTCTTCAATTGTTGGTTAATGGAATTAAATTACAAAGAGGACCGAAACACCTTACTGGTGAATAACTAGCTTCTGTAAAATATTTTGATAAAATGCAGTTGCATGATAAAATTGGCATTCCTTGATAATTGGAAGAATTACAATTTGAACTTTTTTTTGGAGAAGCAAACATTTGCCCTTAATTTGTCAGTCATAGTCAAAGTTACTAGTTTATATGTACCAAAAATTGTAAAAGTAGTAAAATTAACCTGCACCACTTCCACAATGGTCTTAGTAACAACAGCTGCAGCTCGCTCTGTATAGTGGCCCCGTGCCACAATTCGGTCAAATAGCTCACCACCCTCACACAGCTCCATTACCAGATGCACAGCACTCTCATCCTCATAGGTATCCTTCAAAGTTACTATATTTGTATGCACTGGCAGGTGCCGCATGATCTCAACCTCCCTCCTCACATCCTCTATGTCGACCTGCGTGCGAAGTTTGTTCTTGGAAATTGACTTGCATGCATATTTCGTGCCAGTTGACTTCTCAATGCAGAGGTAAGTGACGCCGAATTCGCCGCGGCCGAGCTCACTACCAAGCTCATAGAAAGCGCCAATGTCATGGCCAGTAGGGTTCGACAGGACAGTGATTCTACCCACTGAACTAGGGCCCCGGTTGTAGTCAACCGTGAAAAGGTTTTGCTTCCTCATGGGGTTAGGCGCTGGATCACCGCCTTCGTAGGTTTTTGGAGAACTGGCGCAGCAATTCCCCATCGGATCTGATTTTGAGATTTCTTGATTGAATATTGGGGATGATGGGGTTGGCGATTTGTGTTGTGTTGGGGTAAACGATGCGATAGCGACCTCTCGATGACTTATCGGGAGAGCAATAGCAAAATGTGGATTGCGGATTCGTTCAAGACTTCAAGGTCTTTGTTTCATCCACGAGTTCAAGATCCTTTCTTTGTTATTTATTTCTTTGTTCGTGCGCTTCTAGAAGGCCGACTTGGCCAGGTCTCGCAAGTTTGCTGTCTTTGTCAGAGAGGAGAGAAAAAGGGAAAATCTTGAAGAAATTGAAAGAGAAGAATCACTTATTCAGATTGAGAGAAGATGATGATTTGGCCATTGCCGACTGATCGGAGGAGGTAAGAAAAATATTTCTTTCGCTTCGCCCTCTTCTCTCTTTCGCTCTCCGTGTGTGCTGAGCTGGCATCCTATTAGCTAGGTAAGAGAAAGAGAATATGTTCGCAATTTTTTATTCCAGGTAAAGTATGTATGAACTCATGAATGTAGACTGTAGCAAGTTGGTTAATTAACGCACAACTGTACAGAAAAGCAACTGTTGTATTTACGGGCTTGCCAAGTTCATGGGCTTTTTACGTCTAAGCCTGCCAAGTTCATGGGCTTTTTACGTCTAAGCCTGCCAGGTTTATGGGTTTGCATGAGAAAGCATTGGAGTGTGATATTGGTTGTATTTTGAGACCAAGGTCATGGAACCATTTTTTTCTCATAGGAGCTATTGTCCTAGTTGGAATTGGTGAACAGTGAGCTTACCTTAAAATTGTCACTTTGAAGTTTCTTTGCTAAGCTATTAATAAGTAAGGATTTAAGGAAAGAGAAGAGTATATCTGTCCATTTAATATTAAAATAATCAAATAAAAAGTTAACTAAATAAAAGGTTATATGAAGAAGAATGTTAAGTTTTTGTGAGGATATTGAATATTATGTTGTTTTTATAGAAAAATTAATTACTTTGAAAGTTTATATGGGCACACCAAAATTTTTCCCTAAAATGAATAATGTATAGAAGCTGAGATTTGAATTCAAGTCTCTACGACCAAAAATTGAAATCGTAACCACTAAGCTACAAGTAATATTTAACATTTTGTGAGGCTTAATATATTATATAAAAAAATTTGAGACAATA
Source organism: Carex myosuroides (assembly GCA_028015225.1). NCBI lineage: Eukaryota > Viridiplantae > Streptophyta > Magnoliopsida > Poales > Cyperaceae > Carex > Carex myosuroides. Next base: position 14,425,229 of record CM051477.1, read on the forward strand.
AAATTCAATTAAATTTCAATATAACAAAATTAAAAAAAATTAAAACTTTAGGGTGGCTAAGCATCTCTTATCTTGCATCAAGATCCGATCCGATGTCCGGTCTAATGTCTGATCAGAGTCATTCGATTCACCTCAAGAATCATTCAAACAACTTTAGATTCTTTGCGGAAGTGCACACGAATTTTGATACGGATCAAACAGCTCGGAGGGGGGGGCGAGATCGATGAAATTTGGTATTGATTGAGTAGTCTAAAAGAGAAATATATATAAAGCATTGCGGAGAAATTATCTGCAACTAGAAGATGGAGACCTCAAGCACTTACAAGTATAGTGACAAATGAATTATTTGGGTTCAGTTCGGCGAGGTTAAAAGTTCGTGATTCGGAAATAATTCGAGTATAATTCGGGAATGATTCGGAATTATCCGGACTAGAAATCTCAGTTCTACAAGAAAGCAAAAAAAAAACAAAAAAAAAATGTTCTGAGAAAAATTCGGGAAAAATTCGTAAAATTCGCGAATTATTCGGTCAAAGTTAGATCTACCGAATAATTTGGCGTTCAGTTCGTCATCACCAAAAAAATAAATTATTCGCGAATTATTTATGAATCTTGTGACTATGCTTACAAGTACATGAAATACTTAAAAATAACGAAACATTCCAGTTTTTTGTAATCTTCATTAATTCCTAGAATATTATCACATACCAGCAGCAGATGGTGCCAATAAGTTAAGGGACGACAGAGACCCTATGACTTAAGTGGGAGGCAATCTATCAGGAAGCATTAATTGTCAGTTGAACAGGGAATTTAGATAGATGCTCAGAACCTTTTTTTTTTTTTTTTTTTTGTGTGAACAAGTAGCCAGTGCTGCCTCCTTCAATTAGCAATATAAATTTAGAATCCTTTTTTTCCGACAACATATGCGTTAATAAAAAAAAGAATATCTAAAGAAACCCCAACTTACAACATACAGCATTGCCAAAGAAAAGCACAAGCATATATGTATAGAAACACAGCAGACTGTTTTGTATTTTGTATTGGCAACAAACAATAATTGTACCACAAATCAGATGCTATCACTGAAATCAACTTGACTCAGCAGGTGCAGGTTGCTCTGATTTATGTGTTGTATTGGCAAAAAAACAATAGCAAAAAATAACCAAAGTATTCCAATAAATTCAGTTCTGCTGAAATCCTAGGTCGGTATTGTTCCCCTTGAAATTCCGGCAATCCGAATTCAATCGTTGAACTGTTCAGAGATTTCAGGGTGCAAGGAAAAATCAGCTGTTTTGAGATGCGTTCTCGAAAAATAATTGATAGCTAAATTTCAGATTGCAGAAATTTCAGAGTGAACATTAACCGATCTCGAAATTTCAGCTGATTTATTTCCCATAAAGTGGGGAACAGATTCTAGGATATAATGTACAAACCGACTCTGTTCCCTGATCATGAAAGATTGGAAGCCTTTAAATTATGTGGTATGTAATGTAAGTCTCATTTATTGCTAGAATGTTCCTGCCAATGCTCCAGCTCTACTATCACATCAAATTTAAGACCATTAAACAGAAAAATACAGCATGACCGACAAATGTGGGCAATGACCCATTATGATTTCTCATTGACAGGAGCTTCAAATATTTCTCGCACTCACAAACCTATTTTTTTTATATATTAAAGGCTCAGGTACACAGCATGTTTTTAGACCGAAATTTTTATTAATAGGAAATAAAATAAAAAAATATCGATATTGAATAACGTTTTCGCTGAAATTCAAGATGTAGCAAAAACGTAATGGTCCATAACGTCCAGGGCACTGTAGCTGGACGTTATGGTCGATAACGTTCAGTTAATCTGATCGCTAATGATCTCTAATTAACAAAAAACACTGTAGCTGAACGTTATGGTCCATAACATTCAACTACAGTGTTTTTTTGTTTGCTTCAATTTGCAATTTTTTTTTAAAAAACAACAGTAGCTGGACGTTATAGAACATAACGTCCAGCTACAGTGCTTTTTGTTAATTAGAGATCATTAGCGATCAGATTAACTGAATGTTATGGTTTATAACGTCCAGCTACAGTGCCCTGAACGTTATGGTCCATCATGTTTTTGCTACATCTCGAATTCCAGCGAAAACGTTCTTCAATGTTGATATTTTTTTTTTATTTTCTATTAATAAAAATTTCGGTGTTTTTAGATGATTTTCGTCAGAAAAAAAAACCTGTGTTTTTTCGTAGAACCTAAAATGCTCTTAGCAAAAACCATAATTTGATATTAAAAAAATTATCAGAATCACAGCTAATATATTATCATACCATATTGAAATCAACTAGATGATAGCCATGGTACAACAAGCTGATTCTTAGAAAATAGGTTCTTACATAATATTGTTTCTTTGTGTTTTTGGACCAAAAAAAAAAAAAAAGTATGAAGTAAACAAAATGGTACCATCAATACCAGTTCCCTTAGCCAAACAGGTATAGCTTGTACAATTACACAATATACAAAACAAACAATTTGGAGCAGATCAAACACAATCCACAACCAGCAAAAAGAAGCTTAGAAGCCGAACACGAGCTAGAAGAAGTAAGAATGCCGAAAACAGTGCTAGAAGAAGGAGCGCTTAGTCGGAACCCGACCGACGGCTCTCATAAAATTAGCCAGCTCCAGCACTTTGGCCACTTTTAAGCCCCTTTTCGCTTCCGCAGACGCCCTTCTCTCTTCCGCTTTGCGGTGCGCCTTTGCCACTGTATTCTGGGTCTTCTCAAGTGCCTTGGCTCTCTGCTCCTCTAACTTCCTCTGAAATAAAAATAATTATCAGACCACCAAAAACCTTGCAACAAATTAAAAATCATGTATATATAAAACTTTGCAACAAATTCAAAAGCAGTGATTTTCTATCTATCTAAAATAATATTAAAAAACTTACAAAAAATGTAAAATTTAATCTGCAAGTAATTTTCATAAGATCAAATTGAACGGTTCGAATCGACTGCTTGGTCTTTAAAAACAAAAATATTGATCCATTGTACGGACCAATTTGCGATGTGCGCATAGTACCATCTAATTATATATATATATCTCACCTTAATCCATCTAATTAACACTGAAGTTTTACTGATCAGGTCTGTTCGTGGGACCAGAGTGTACCAGTAATCTCTGAATATCTTTTTCAAAATTATCATATTTCATTCTAGTTTGCATTAATATCTGATATTAGGTTGAGATTTCTATTGAATGAGATCAAATCTAAATTGAAATTTGCTATATAAAGGGCAAAAAAAACCTCGATTTTCTTGAGCCGTGCCGTGGCGACCTCGACCTGCTCATTCTCCCAGCTGTTTATAACCACCTCCTCCCTCTTAAACCTGTTATTAACCTTAGCTATCTCCTCTGACTGCCATGCGGCGATTTTGGTCTCTGTTTCCTCCTTCTTCACCTGTACAACCATCACCGGTGCCTCCCCCTCCGATCGTGCCACTTCGGGTTCAGTGATACGAGACGAGACGATCGGATTATTATCAGGCACGATCGCAAGTGGATTGGTCTCCACAAAGTCGTCCTCGCCTATCACAATCAGAAAAAGAATAGAAGCTCAAAATTCAATAATGTCAGTTCAAACACAATTTTTATTTTCGCTCACATCGTTGAAGCCTATATAATTTTTTTTTTCAAATTTTGAGATATATTATTTGTATGTTTAATATTTAAACTCTGATGTTAATCTTTGTTGCTAATTAATTAATTTATTTATTATTTAATAACCGGTACAACAGTTGATCATCTTGGTTGATTTTACTACTAGATATCCTTAATAACCTCTAAACCAGTATAAAAATTCACCAGAAACCATCTCCCCTCTCCGAAAACCCCTAAAAATATATATATATAAATAAATAAAAGCGTACCAATTCTTGCGAGACCATAATTTTCAGAGTTATCATTACTTCCATCATTATTACTACTATTATTATTTTGCAAGGTGGATCCAGCGACAACCATGGCGTTGAACTCTCTGCTCATAGTACTGAACTGCTCGCTGAGAGTCGAAGAGTGGAGGCTCCCGGCCTCCCACGATTCCTGACGACGGGGCCGACCTTGGCTCGAAGGCGGCGGGCTCAGAGCGTGGATGTCTCGCACTTCAGGGATGTCGACAACGGCAACGTCGCTCTCATCGTTGCTTCCAGGGGGTGTTGTAGAAGGGTTTTGATCATGCAACATGTGTGAGGTTAGACAAGCAGGGGTTGATTTGGATAAAAGGGATTAGAGAACATTGGTGTGTTTCAAAGGGGGGTATTAAGGAAGTGACAGGGAACAGGTGAGGTGTCTGAGTGAAGAGCAAACAGGATTGATTGGTTTGTTAAATAAACGGACATAAGAGCCTGGAGAAACAGAGCATCTACTGTTTCTGTCATTGTCCCTGGCTATTGTGCTTTTGGTAAATGGAAAAAGGAAAAGGTAAATACTAAATAGTACATCAGTCTTCTTTGTTTTGGCAACTTATGGATTTAACCAGAAAGCAAAATAAAAAATAAAAAAAATTATGGACTTAACCGGGTCAACGACGCAACGTAGACTTATTTGGAGCCGACATTTTTATAATATCCAAAGTTTAATGGAAATTAATATTTATGCTAAAGAATGCTGGATTTTTGTCAAAAGTGCTAAATGGCTGACTTACGCCCTCCTAAGCCGGCCATTTTGTGGCCGGCTTACTATATTTTTTTTTTAACGGTAAAAAATCCTATAAAATGGCTCTTTTCTTCTCTCTCCTCCACACAATTCACTCAACTCGCAAAAGAAAAAGGAAGGAAGGGACAGAGAAACGTAAGGTGATTTTTGAGGTGAAAAGGCCGATATTTTGAAGGGGCCAAAAAGATGAACAATAGCAATTGAGGTAGGTCGTCCAATCGTGGCCTAGCGAGAGGAGTGACAATTAGTGATCGAGGTAAAATGAGGAAAAAAAGTACAAGTGCCAAGTATGTCGTGATTTTCTTAATTGTGAGACATGTAAGATGGAGGAAATGAGTAGACGGCATGGTCGGTATGAAATTTCAGACGATGACTTTGTGGAAAACCCCTACGGCTTTGGTTTGAAAAAGAAGAAGATTGATCCAAAGCCTCCAGCATCAGACGACGAGTTTGTTCCATGTACTTATACTGGTAAGGCCACCACTTTGTCTGCTGTGACTGATCCAGATCCAGCATCGGACGATGATTTTGTTTCCTGCACTTTCAAGGTTCGTTGTAAGAAGTAGACTTATTTAGAATTTATGTTGTATTAGCAGGGTTTAAAATTTGGATGCATTTGAGCTTGGTTCTAAGAATTAGTATTTTATTGTAGTTGGATGAATTAGGTTGTAATTTCTTTGAGTATTAATTAATTTCATTATTTTTTATTTAGTAGTCCTATGTTATTTCCTCTGAAGGCGTGAGAAATAGAGTCCCAAGTACATGACAATAAAGTAGTCTCGTACGAAACAATACTTGTGCACAAAAAGCTCGGGAGACCATCCGTATTCAGCTGTCAGTGTAGCTTTGATCCCTTTGCGCTGGTCCGATATAACACACAAATTTACTACATCCGAGCACTTCATTCCTCAACCACTGCAAGAAAAAATCTCAATTCTCAGTATCCTCCTTCCGCACAATTGCAAATGCAATAGGCAACAATTGGTTCTCGGTATCGTAGTCGCAAGCTATCAAAAGCCTCTCCTCATATCGCCCAGACAAGAAGCAGGCATTCTGATCACAGGTCTCAAGAATTGAAACGCTGCAATGCATGGACCAAAAGCCCAGGTTATGGCTCTGAACTGGGCAACCCCTGGCATGATTTCTCCTGTTTTCTTATGTCGTATCGGGCTGGTCAGAAATTGGTACGTCGAGCCGGGATTGTTGTTGCAAATTGCCATCAACAGTGGTCTCAGCAAGCTGTATGAAGTCTCCCAACTCTCAAATTGTCGGGCTATGGCAAGCTCACAACCCCTCCATAGTCAGTTGTATTTAGGTTTCACATTATCATACACAGCCAAAACAATGTCTGCCACCGTTTGGATGCTCATACACGGGTCATTTTTAATGTTGTTCTCAATGACATTGGCAATGAGTGATGCCGTCAGACATTCGTGGTCAGTCCTCGTGTGCTCAGTCCTACATGTATGAGGCCTGTCTTGCTTAGTTATAACCCATGCGTCTCCATATCCCGCCGGCTTTCCCCGAAGTTCTTAATGACAATTTGGGTCCTTGCACACTGCATGAATCTGATCCCTGTCACTTTTCTCCATTCTGAACTCCTGGTTTTTTTTTATATGGTGCTCTCTAATCTTCTTCATTATATCTTCTTTGCTTTTAAAATATTAGTTCGCAGTCAGCTCACCTTTGTACTCAATTTGTTGCCCATATTAACCAATATCTGCCTCTCTAAACTCAGATCATCATTGAGGTCTGGGAACGGGTGCGTATCAGTCTGGCCACTAAGCGGCATGTTCTCAACAGTACGACCTATTTGCCCTTCAGCTGTTTCAACTGGCCCGTCTTCACCACAACCATCCAGGTGATCCAAATCTCCCCAAGTCGGTACGGCTAGACCGTACTTAACTTGGTAAGGCAAGGCCGTACCACTCTGGTAAGACCCGTACTGGCTTCCCATAACAGAGCTTACCAGTTCGAGTTGATGCATTTCCTTGCTGGTACCTTGTACTAAACTCTTTGGAAAGGTTCAATTGACCATACCTAAGGTTCCTAAGCCTCAACTGTCGTTTGTTGGATCAAGATCTAGGTTGGAATGCAATTGATTGCCTTTTAGGGATTTCTACACCTCAACTTTCGTGTGTTGGTACAGATCTACCCTAACTGGTTGATTGGAGACCTAAGGCACCCTCTAATCTGTCGATTAGAGGAGAATTCAACCTCTCGGCTTCAATTCGAACAAGTCTACCCTAAACAATTGATTTGGTTGAGAGATTGAGATGATCACATGACCTTGATAGGTTTGATCTAGACCTAGAGGTTCATCATACACAATCACAACAATCAAAGCAAGAGATGGCAAAGAAAATCACAATCAATCAATCAAAAGAGTTCATACAAGATACAAGTCAAAGAAAGTCAAAGCAAATCAAGAATCCATCTCTAAACCCTAGAAACTGAAATAACTACTCACAGCACATGATCTGATCTAAAAATACAATAAAAGGGATAGAGAAAGCCATGGATCGAAGGGATCGAGAGGAGGAAGCTTGATCCGTCGAGTTTCGCCTCTTTCCTCTTCCTTCCTTCTTGCTCCTAGCTCCTTAGCTCTCTTTCTCTCTCTTACTGTGCTCTCAATTAGATCTGGAATGGAATGAATATCGAAATTGGAGAGTTCCCCGCTTTAAATAGCCTCTGCCAAAATTTGAATCTGTCAGGCCGCCTTTAGGTACGGCCCGTACCAAATTGGTACGGCCAGACCGTACCAGGCGTGATGAGCTGAAAAATGGCTAAGTCCGGTAAGACCCGTACCAAACTTGGTAAGGGCCGTACCAGATCATCCCAAATCGTCGTTTCTTCGTGTGTTTTGCTCCAAGCCTGCAGAAAACAAACAAACACTCAGCAGTACCAAATTCTAAAGATATATCGATGAAACGCACATGATTCTGGTGAATTAGGGCTCGAATCTGGTACTAAAACAGGCCTAAAATAGACTAAATATGCGAGGTATCAATCGTCCTCCGGTATTTCATTAATATCTTCAAAGTCCGGCCAGCTTGCATCAGATACTGGTGCCTGTCTGGGGTAAGGTGATACTAGAGGTAACGGTAAAGGCGCCATATTTATGGGTCTAGGTGGGGATGAAACTGAGTGTCTTAGTCTGCCTCGATGGGGTCTAAGTGAGGATGACACTGAATGTCTTCGTTGGGGTCCTGGTGGAGTGACGTAATTGTAGGTTTCTGGGTCAGGTTCGATTAAAGGAACGAGGGATCTGTATGTTTCTGGTTGTGTGGTATAATGTGGTGCTGCTGATCCAGAGCCAAAACTTCCAACCCCGGCTCTACCGAAATTCTTCTGGCATAGATTTCTATTACAAAAACCACTTGGGACCTCAAATAACCGAACATGCCTCTCCACGTACTCTTATCTACAAGTTTCACAACAATCCATTTCCCGTTGGAGGGATGGCAATGTCGAGCTGCCAATTCTAAGTTACACCTTTCTGGGTTATAACCGGTGTGTGTGTGTGTGTATGTGTGTGTAAACCATGGATTTCAACTCCAAAAGTGAGATATCATCTGGAATCATTAATGAATGAACTGCATCTTTGTTGTAATAAGCCCCGTGTGCATTACTAAGCATCTTCCCACCATAGTGTAATGAAATAAGGGTCATGGTAAACAAACTACATTTTAGAAAACGGTAAACCATTGTCAGGTTACTAAATGGTAAACAATTATCAGGTTACTAAATAGTAAACAATTGACAGGTTACTACTTCAAATTTTAGGATTTTTGGTTTAGGGTTTAGGATTTAGGGTTTAGGGTTTAGGGTTTGGGTTTGGGCTTGGGTTTTGGGTTTTGGGTTTAGGGTTTTGGGTTTAGCGTTGGTTTTGGGTTTTGGGTTTTGGATTAATTAAATTTAATTTTTTAATAATTAATTTAATTATTCTATAAAATTAAAAATATAATAAAAAAATAATATAATATTACCATATAAGGATTTCGCTAAGGAGCCTTGGGGTGTGTGCCCTTAGGAAGGGGTTTAGGACCTTTTTATAGATTTTTTACGGTAAAAAAAAATTACTAAGCCGGCCACAAAATGACCGGCTTGGGGGGGTGTAAGCCGGCCATTTTGTGGCCGGCTTGGGTATTTTTGGCGAAAACCCAGTATTCTCGGCATAAATATTAATTTCCATTAAACTTTGGATATTAATAAAAATGTTGGTATTTGGAGTATCCATTAAAGATATTAGATATTATTTATTCATGATATTGGTTTTCTTAGAAATTGACTCGAAATATTGTAATTTTGGAGGTTAATTTAATTCTAGCATATGGTCAATTTTATGGTATATGTACTTGATATTTAAAAAATAAATATTGTTTTAATTAAAATTTTATAATTATATCAAATTTGATTCAATTTAAAATTTAATTGGTCATTCTTCATTAGAACTTCGGCATCTAAATTTTTTGGAAAGTTACATCTTTCAAATATGTCTACATTTTTTAAGTTTTCTAACTTCAATAATACATCAAATGATTGTACATCGGAATTAAATGTAAGTTAAAACTATCATTTTTTATATGCATAAACTACAAGAAAATAGTATAAATTACCATACCTATCGGTTTTATTTTATCATTGTAATATTAAATTTATTTTATTAAATTTTCCAGAGATAACGGAATTACAGAGAAATCAAAATGGATCAGGCAGAACTGGAACCAATTTGGATCCGATGCCCATCAGACTCAAAGTGAGTTCGATGGGTTCTATGACCGTCCGATCTGCTTTAAGATTCGTGCCCGCAACTTTCGCATCTACTTTAAAATTTGTGCGTACAATCTTAAAGTGAATCGGACGGTCCCTAAACCCATCAGACTCAAGCTGTTCTCGGCAGAACTTGCTAAATAGGATCATCATGAAACTACCCTTATACTTTTTATCAAAAAAACAAAAAAATATTGTTGCCTCCCATTCTATTCCTCATATTTTGTTGATAAATTATAAAAAATAATAATAATTTCCAGCTCAGCACCTTAGTGTAATACACAATGCTGTACACTGAAAATATGGCATGATAGCTGCATCCATTACAGAATTCTTGTACAACTAAAAAACAATTATATGGAATTTCCCTTATTTATACTGATATAATATAATTTATAATTGAAAAGAAAAGGAAAGGGCCAACCGACATAACCTTATCCCGTTGATAGATATTTGACACCTCTAAGGCAATAATAATATCATAAAACGATAAACACTTTACACCACGGTGTTCACTTCAAAACGAAACATGACATGAGAAAGCGCGCCTAACTAATTTGGTGGTTTAGTTGCGCGTAATCTTAAAATTAAGAACTTAATTAAATCTTTGATGCAGTCAACACGGTTTGCATTAGATTTATTTCATGACAATACATGCATAGAACATTAATTGTGGAGCTTTTTTCCCTTTTTTTTTTATAATGTAATGAGATTATGAGAGTGTTCATAATGACTAATCTTTCCTTGAGAGGGATGTTTTTGGTCGGTTAAGGAAGATTATCGTTTGATTTTTCATTTTAATTTGTGTGCCAATTTAATTACCTTAATTATACATATTTCCCTAAAGATTCGAGTATCACCGTATATAATTAGGCCGACATTTTTATTAATATCCAAAGTTTAATAGAAATTAATTATAATGCTCAGAATTCCTGAGTTTCGCCAAAAATGCCCAAACCGGCCATTTTTATATTTTTTAGAGACACTATGAATAGCAAGATAATAAAATCTAACACTGAAAATTTGAATTTTTTGTTTAAATTATTTGTTAGATTACTTCTTTTGATATATAATTAGCATATTTATACTAAAATACACTAAATTACTTGAAATTATGTTGAATTACACTATATTAAGTTAAATTACACTAATTACATTACATTACACTAAAATACGGTAAATTACACTAAATTACGTATGAATAGGGACGATATCTTCACTGAAAAGGCGAAAAACGACGATGAAACTTCAAACAGTCATAAAATGACGCTCGAGTGTTCGATTTCAGCAAATGACCACTTTTCGGAAAGCTTGTGAAAAGACGCATGCGTCCATGCTGCTATACCGGATTTCAAAATTCAGAATTGCCAAAAAACTAAGAGAAGAGCCTCAAAACTTGAGTTGAAGTTTCTGATTAAAATTTTTATTTCTATTATTCAATCTAAGTAACTCAGTAAATTAGTTACATAATGAACTTGTAGAATACCAATTTTTACTATTTTCATAATTTTTTTACTATTTTTTATGATTCATGAAAGATGGCACAAAATCAGTCTACTTCAGCGTAATTTACCATATTTCAGCATAATTAGCGAAGTTATTGTAATTTAGCGTAATTTAACGTAATTTAGTGTAATTCAACATAATTATTGAATATAGTGTAATTCAACATAATTTCAAATAATCTAGTGTATTTTAGTATAAATATGCTAATTATAAATGAAAAGAAGTAATCTAAACAAAAAATTTAAACAAAAAATTCTAATTTTCAGTGTTAGATTTCATTATTATTTTGCTCTTCATAGTATCTCTAAAAAAAAAAAAATCGGTCATTTTATGGCCGGTTTGGGCATTTTTTGCCAAACCCGGAAATTTTGAGCATAATAATTAATTTCTATTAAACTTTGGATATTAATAAAAATGTCGGATAATTAGGCTTAGATAATTAATCTTAGTCAAGTATATCCGTACTTGTATATTTTGTTCATTCCTTAAACCAACAAAATATATAGTTTCTAATACAAAAATAGCAATAAAGAGGCAAAAGAAGCTTCCGATAATTAATTTTACCCGAAATTTTTATCCTTACCATTAAAAAAAAAAACAACAAAATGTGAGAAATTTTATTTTTGACACGGTTGCAACGTGAAATTGCGTCCAACAATTTTTTTTTTTTTAACTTTGATCAAAATCAAGAGAATCAACGAGTTTTGATTGGTTCTCAGTGGTTGTTGCGGTCGTGTCAAAAATTAAATTTGACTAAATCGTGATTTTTTAATTAGTTTATTTTTTTCGAATGGTAAAGATAAAAATTTTGATAATTTTACGAGCAATATCTAGCACAAGGATTGTCAAGTATGATAACTAATAAGTCAATATATAAATTGCCACGCGAGGAAAACTTCCAAAGTAATATGATATGATTCAAAATGGTATCCCTAAATCCTTGAATTGTGGCATGAAAAAGAATCGGTAACAATATATATAACCATGTAGTTTAGTCTTTTTATTATTCCACCCCACCAAATTTCTGTAGTTGCATGTAGGGGTATTCAACTGGTCGGTTCGGATCAAATCGAATTTTTTTTGCCGAACTGCAGCTTGAATCGAATTTTGAAAACCCAACCGAACCTACCGAATTAAAATTCCAATCCGATCTAAAACCGAACCGATTAAACCGATTTAAATTTCGGTTTGTTCGGTTGAACTGAATACAAACATTTCAAGTTACAAATAAATATTTCAAAACCGATTTAGATAACATTTTTGATAACCACACAAGCCGGTTTTTGATAAACCGATCCATTTGAACCGGTTGATTCGGTTCAAACCGATTTGGAGATTCCAAAACCGAACCGAACCATTTAAACCGAACTTCTTCAAAAACTAAACCGAACCCAACCATTTAAACCGCAATTAAACAAAAATTTACCGGTTCAGTTTAAAACCGAATAAACTGATCCATTTGAACACCCATAGTGCATGAGATAATGCAAAAGTATGTCATGGCCAAACATACTGAGCAAAACATGTTAAATTTTTAATTTCAAGTGACACAAGAACCGCTATTTTTTGCAATAATAAAAATTCTCCTTTTTTTACCGATTTATTTTTAATTGCGGGAATTGTTAGTACTTAGTCGCCATCATTTGTCATAATTTTGTCTCTAAAAGCTGTGAGCTGAGCCGGAAAGTGCGGCCATAACAAAACCTTTATTGGTATATGCACTAACATATTATTAACAATTTAACATAAACAATTATAACAATAACTAAAATAATTTATGATTCAATATATCATGATAAGATAAAAAATTTCCATTGCGTAATGCTAAACCAGCTGTCAAAAGAGATTGGAATATGGAGTAGAACTAGGGTGCTCCTAAGCTCACCAAGCCCTTCGTGAGCGCGACTCTAAAATCTATCAAATTGACTTCAAACAACATTTCCAAACCGTTAGATGTTCAATCTATATTAAAATGTGCTTGGAGACCAAATTTTACATTTTTTGAAATTTTTTTACTATTTATTAAGATGGTTTGAAAATCGCTGTTTTTATTAAAATTCTGCACCATTGGAAAACAGCGTTTTTCAAACCATCTTAATAAATAGTAAAAAAATTCCAAAAAATGTAAAATTTGGTCTCCAAGCACATTTTAATATAGATTGAACATCTAACGGTTTGAAAATATCGTTTGAAGTCAATTTGATAGGTTCTAGAGTCGCGCTCACGAAGGGCTTGGTGAGCTTAGGAGCACCCTAGTTCTACTCTTGGAATATGGTTATTATGGGCTAGTTTGGTCTAATCATAAAAGGATAAAGCAAGTATAATAAAAAATTATACTCGGATTTTCCCTACGCAAAATATCTACTCCACATCGTGTGGCATGCTCCTGACAGGTGAGGTAAATTAGACCCAAATTCACCTAAGGTAACTCAAATTTTTAGTTTAGATTTAGACCGTCTAATTTCTTTTGGCACGAATATTAAAGAGACTTAGTGCACTTCAGTACCCTACCGTATTGAACGAGATATACAATGTCTGTTTTAAATATGGTACGATTCTTAAAGCATATCTATAATTCAAATTAGCACCGAAATGATTTTGGCTAGACGGGGATTTATTATACACAGTAGGGTATCGCAGGAATACTCATATGTGTAATTTATCTCAGATCGGATTGGATCGAAATTTGATCGGACAATCTGAATCTAAACACAAAATTTGAGAATTCATACTCGAACAAATAAAACCCAAATTGGTAAACACAAAATTATACATCATATTTGAAAAATAACGATAAACAAGATAATATGACATTCAGGAATCAAAATCTTCTCTTATTTAAAAAAGAAAAAGAAATAAGAGGACCCTCTTCTTTTCATTTTGTGTCTATCTTTCTTCTAAAAGAGAAAAAAAACAGAGAGAAAAACAAAAAAGAAAATAGGAACAGATTTTGATTCGGCATTCGGTATCTGCCGCAGAAGATCCGAACTGTGTAGAACCAGCGAGTGTCCGTCGGCAAGAAGGAATTTGCAAGGGAGAGACACGTGTAGTGTACTATGTGGGTCCCACAGTACCTATTCGATATTACAGTCGCTGTCAGGGACCACGTGGCCCTTCATAGTGAAAGACGCCAACACCATGCTGAGTGTGAAGCTTCCGGGGCTCCCACGGCTCCCCCATCTATTGCACCCAGCAGTCCCTTTCGGTGTTTCCCTCAAGATTTAAGGGATAAGAAAAATAAATAGAGGGAAATGTTTGCCTCTCTCTCCGGGAATTTTTATTGTTTACATGAACATGTGTAATATTTTTAATTAGAAAATAATAAGTCGTGAAACTGATTGGTCAGGTTTGTATAAATTAAAAGCAAGGATTGTTTAATTAGAAATTAAATAACAATCCATAAATGTTTCTCTTCTCTAAGTTTGAGCACTATTCTTTCTCTCTATTTTTAATGTTATTAATGACAGGGTCAGTTTGACAGGGAACACACTTGTCACCGTTGATTTATAAAAAAAAATTAGAAAATATATTTGCATTTATTTTAAAATATATATAAATACACTAGTATATAAATTATGAGGAGGGTTCAAATGCCTCTATTTTTTGTGCCTCCACCATGCCTCCATTTTTAAAAACTTTAATAACTCAAAATTTAAAACTTAAAAGTCAAAATAAAACCGTTGGATATGATCTACATCATTTTATCTATGTGCTCATAAAAAATTATCACATTTTGATTTTGTTTTTATGTGAATCAATAAGTGGAAAAATCAACGTCTAGAAATTATCTACATTAGTACATTTTTTACAAGCTCTTGATGACAACCAAAATAAAATTGAAATGTCATAATTTTTTACATGTGCATAGATAAAATAATGTAGATCATATCCAATGGTTTTATTTTGACTTTTTAGTTTTAAATTTTGAGTTATTAAAGTTATTAAAAATAGAGGCATGGTGGAGGTATGAAAAATGAAGGCATTTGAACCCTCATAAATTATTGATGCATCAAACTTTATTAGAATTTGTTGGTAAATTTATGCATTAATTATGGTAGATATATATCAAAGAAGGATATATATAGTTGGAATTTAATAAGATAACTTGATAAGACAAAGGAAAGTCCTTTTCAGAACTAAGTTGGTCATTAAAGAGAGGTAAAAGAAATTATGATGTGACAACAACAATTTTAAAGTAAGTGTGATACATGTACTCGACCAATGGATAAGGCACACTTGGCAATTTAGATATCGTTCAATTTTTCACGGCCAAACTCGTATTCAAATTTTTTTATAAATAAACTAATAGTACAAACTAGGGGTGACTAAATCGCTCACAACTCGTAACTCGCTCATAACTCGCTCGCTAAATGCTCATTAACAACTCGCTCATTAGCAACTCGCTATAACTCGCTCATTAACTTAATGAGCCGAGCATGAGCATACCCCAACTCGCTCATACTCGCTCATTAGCTCATTAAGAAATTAGTTACACAAATCCTGTCACATCTAATTCCTAGAATAGTATTTGGTTCTGTAGCTAAAATTTTGAAACTATTTAGGCAGCAGCAAAATTTTCACCGACTAAAAACTTAAGAGGCAAAACTACAAAATTGCAAAACTAAAGTCACAGAGAGTCAGAATATGTATTGTTAATTTGCTTATGGACAATTTTATGTTAAATTATGTATTGTTTAATTTGCTTATGAATAATTTTTTGTTAAACTTGTTTATGGAAAATTTGTTAAATTCTATAAATGAAAATTAGTTTTTGAATGATGTATTTTAAACAACTCGGTAACTCGCTCGACAACTCGCTCATTAACAACATGCTCATTAACAACTCGCTCTAACTCGCTCATTAACAACTCGCTCATTAAGCTAATGAGCCGAGCATGAGCATACCCCAACTCGCTCATGCTCGCTCATTAACCCCTAGTACAAACCAACAATTATTTAATTTTAACTTTTAGCAAAGGCGTCTAATCAAGGGATTAATTTTTTATTTATTTATTGAGACAAAATAAAATTAATCTTGTTTTATAGGTATAAACGGAGAAAATTTTAGTTTTGATCCAAATGGTCCGTAGGCATTAATTTCAGATAAAGAAAATAGTACAAAAGATTTGTAGCACCAGAAAACATAAGAACGATTGCATTCAAACCTAATACATAACAATATAGTAAATCACAGTACATTAAATGACAGTGTCAGATAAAGCAAATGATGGTGCATTTGAACCCGGAATTTTTATTAATATCCAAACAAAATATTAAATTTTAAAATCTACAATCTGTTGGATAAGATTTCAAAAATTGCTCAAACCGCAGATTTATTTCCCGGTTTCAGGCGGAATTTAATTTGCGGTTTTGAATATTAAATTCTGGTTTTCGTTTTGTGTCAGACAAAGGTGATTTAAATAACTTAAATTTTTTGTTTTTTAAAAAATTAGAAGGATTATAATATTTGATGTATTTACCTAAAAGTGACTTTTGAACCGGATCAATAACTTAGATTCAAAACATTGTTAATTTTTTCCAATAACACACAAAGAAATATTTTAATTTTTCTTATAGCCGCAAAAAATCCGGTCTGAAAAATGTTGATCCGGGTTATTTGTCGCAGTCTTTCTAATAAATCAAATTATATAGTATTCCATCTATTTTCAAAGAAATATATAAAATATTTCTTAAATTTCAATACAAAAAATAAATAAATTATAAACATTTCTGTTTAATTAAAAAAAACTTAGAACCAGGAATTTAAATCTCCGGTTTCGGACTGCCTAGAACCAGAATTTTTTTTGCGGATGAAATCGGGAATTTAATCTCCGGTTTGGACATATTTCGAAATTCCTATAGGTGTAGATTTTGAAATTTAATATTTTTTTTGGATATTAATAAAAATTTCGGCATTTGAACTATATAATCCAAACCATAACATCAAGGAAGTAAAATAATAGAGAGCAACAAGCCAGAAATCGAAATTTTTATTGATGATACATAGAAAAAAAAAAGGCAAAAATGAGAAAGGGTTTGAAAATAAAAAAATATCCACATGGTATGGTGTCTAACCTGGAGGCATATCCGATGGAGCTCTCAGCCTGGAAAAAAAATTATCCTTGAATGCTATTTCAGTAATTTGTGCAATTCTTCTACACTCAATTATAAAAAATCATCATAAACCCATTTTCCGATTAACATTTTTTTTAAATTCTTTGTCTATATTTTTACTTTATCTGATTGGACCTCAAGGATTCCATCCAGACGGTATCGAATTCAGATCTTTCCCGGTACCGTAATAGAAAATCTTTTTATAATTACTTGATCTGGACCGTTCTTTTTAACTTGGCATGAATCTCAAAGCCCAATAATACTGCCCCCTCCGTCAGCCCGAATCCCAAAGCGGTTGGGAGTTAATCTCAAACCGTAAAGTGAAGGGAATCTTTTACAGTAATGGAGAGGATACTTGTCCGACAGTGGATGAAAACACAGAGAGAAAACAAAAGTCTTAGTAAATCTAGAGGACAAAGCTTTTATATGGTTTTTTGGTCTTATGGAAAGACTAAAAATGTTATGTGGATTAGTTCTTAGTTAATATCAAATCAAAAGAGGTTTCGGCCCAATTAATTCAAACCGAAGCACTCTACTGGGCCAGCACAGCATACGGGTTTAACACTATTTTATTTTTCTTCATCTGTTTTATTTATTAAATTAGTTGGCAACGGCCTACATGCCTCTGTGGCTCTAACAATTATATCAACAAATAAAAGAGGCAATGTATTCGGTCCACCTTTCAAGTATCAAATATAGTTTGTATATCTAGAGGAATTTAATATTTAGCTTATTTTTTAACAAGTTGTCTTTAATAGTAAGTTAATTTATTTTAATGTATTATAATAAAATAATAAAAGAACTGTCATGAGAACTGTAATTATACGTCGAGGAGGCTTCAAATGCACTAGCACTATGATTTTGTATGCTCCGCATCTTTTATCTCCATTTTTAAAGTTTGAACAGTCAATCTGAACTGCTCAACATGATCTTCATAATAAAATATGCTTGGAGATCAAATTTTATATTTTTTAGAATTTTTTTACTATTTTTGTAGATAGGTACAGAATCACTGTTTTAAGGAGATTCTGGACCATCCGAAAAAGTGATATTGTACCTATGTAAAAAAATAGTAAAAAAATTCTAAAAATAATAAAATTTTGGTCTCCAAGAATATTTATTATGAATATCATATTGAGCGGTTCGGATCGACTGTTCGGATTTTGAAAATGGAGATAAAGAATGTGAGCATATTAGAGCACAAAATCATGGTGCATTTGAACCCTCCTCTTATATGTGTTAAAAAGAACTACTAAAATATAGAAAAATAATTAAGTGCCTACCGTAACAATATTTTTTGTTAAAAGTAATTCGGTCAATATTTTTTTTTTAAAGTACAAAGCCACATGAGTCATATTTTTCATAATTATTTGTTAAAAACAACAAACTTTATGTTAATCTAATTATCTAAGCGTGTAAATATACAACATATCTCTTAAAAAAATTCATGATTTTATTTTGATACTTAAAATAGCACTTTTGATTCTTTCACTTTTCTTTATTTGTAACAAATTACTCGTATCATTATCACTAGTAAAATAAACTATATGTAGATCCGGGTACCTTTTTATATCATAGTGATATTTATGATAAGATATATATACTAATATTATTTTTAATTAATTTATGATGGCACATGTATTAAAACTAGTATTAAATTAATTAATATTTAATGCCATAAAATAATTTTATTCTTTTTCACATTATTTGTATTATGTGGTATATTATCAGGCATTTGTTTCAATGCTAGAAATAAAGATGTGATGGATGAAAGAAATATTTGTTTAATCTATATTTTTTTAGATAAAGATATGCGTCAAGCCTCTTAAATATTCACAAGAGATTTCTCAACCGAATTTCTAGCATGTAACTTTTCTACAATTTATATTTAGCGGAGGTCCAATGTAATACAAACTAAAAACATTAAGGATCAAAATTATATGGCAAATTCTTCTATGCACCTAAGGACTTCTTTGTAAAATGAGCATATTTTTATTTTCAAAGTTCAAACAGTCGATCCGACCGTTCAACATTATCTCCATATTAAAATGTACTTGGAGGTCAAATTTTACATTTTTTTAAATTTTTTTACTATTTATTAAGATGGGTACAAAATTCAATGGTCTGAATTTGACTAGTTTTGTAAAATACTTAATAAATAGTAAACAAATTCAAAAAAATGTAAAATTTGACCTCCAAGTACATTTTAATATGGAGATAATGTTGAACGGTCGGATCGACTGTTTCAACTTTGAAAATGAAAATATGCTTATTTTACAAATAGGTCCTTAGGTGCATAGAAGCATCCCTCAAATTATATTTGTAGAATTTTAAGAACTAAAAACATTAAGGGTGTAACCTACATAATTAAACATTTTAATCCTATCTAGATTTGTCAAAAATGAGTCTATATCTAGTGGCGTAGTCATGATTTGAGTCAGGAGGAGTAAACAAAAATAGTAACAATTCAAATTTCATAAAATAATGAAGTACAAATTCGAAAACTGCAAATTATATCATGTGTTGGAAAATTCGGACTTCACAGGATAGGGCAACAACTCAATACTATATGAGTTTATAAAAATATTTCAAAATCCAGAATAAAACAGATACCCAATCCTCAACTATAATGACTCTTCCACTTACTATGGGTATGTTTGAATTGTGCAAGAATTAGTGTAAGAATATTAATTTTTGGGTTAGTAGCTGAGAATAGTGCTAACCCGAGTGGTTTCAAAATAGCGCTAACTTTGGACTATTCGGGACTATTCGGATTAGTAAAAATGTCGTTTGGATTGTATAATTAGAATAGCGATGGAAGGAATGAATAAAATAATACTTAAACTAATCTAATATTACATTCAATATTTAAACTAATATTATATTACATTTAAACTTACATTTAATATTTAAACTAATATTATATTACATTTAAACTAATATTTTTAATACTAATCTAATATTTTATTTAATACTAATATAATATAATCTGATATTATATTTATTTAATACTAATTTGATATGTAAGCTAATATTATATTACATTTAACATTTAAACTAATATTATATTACATTTAATATTTAAATTAATATTATATTATATTTAATATTTAAACTAATTTTGTATTATAATTAATTTAATATTTTATTTGATACTAATCTAATATTTAAAATAATATTATATTACAATTAATATTTAAAATAATATATTACATTCAACACTTAACATTTACACTAATATTATATTACATTCAATTTTTAAATTAGTATTGTATTATATTTAATCTAACATTTTATTTAATATTAATCTAATTTTATATTATATTTATTTAATACTAATCTAATATTTAAATTGATATTATATTATATTTAATATTTAAACTAATATTTTACTTAATATTAATTTAATCTAATATTTAAACTAATAATTATATTACAATTAATATTTAAACTAATATTATATTATATTTAATATTTAAACTAATATTATATTACATTTAATATTTAAACTAATATTATATTACATTTAATATTTAAAATAAAATTTTATTATATTTAATCTAATATTTTATTTAATACTAATCTAATATGATATTATTTATTTAATACTAATATAATGTTTAAACTAATATTATATTCCATTTAATACTTAAGTGACTACAACATGATATTTAATCTAACATTTTATTTAATATTATTCTAATTTGATATTATATTTATTTAATACTATATTTTAAATCAATATTATATTACATTTAATATGTAAACTAATATTTTATTTAATACTAATCTAATCTAATATTATATTTATTTAATACTAATAAAATATTTTATTTAATACTAATTTAATATTTAAACTAACTCTAATTGAGAGGAATCAAATATTTTATTAATATTTCTAACTCCGCTAGCTCTATTCTTGCTAACTCACCATTTTTATGGGTTAGTAGAATAGAGCTATTTTTGAGCTAATTCAATTTGCTAATTTGTGTTTGGATCACCAAAGTTAGCTCCGTTCTTGAGTCATCCAAACGCACCCTATATCATTTCCTTCTCTCTCAACATAATTGCACCTAAAACCCCTATGTTTTCTCATGAAGTGTCGGACCTGCACAATTCTTACTGCTTTACCCGAAACCGAAACCCACGCAGTATAAGATTATAGATATGAATACTGTAGTAGAGATACAAAGAGAGAGAAGATTGATTTGTAATTTGCTCAAGTGATATATATGCATACCGCCGACATTTTTATTAATATCCAAAGTTTAATACAAATTATTAATTATACCCAGAACTCAACTCAATATCGAAATATACCCAAGCCGGCCATTTTCTGGCCGGCTATGTTCCTTCCCTAAGCCGGCCAGAAAATGGCCGGCTATGTACTTTTTTTTTTTTTTAGAGAGAGACACTATGAAGATCAAAATATTGAAATCTAACTCTGAAAATTTGAAATTTTTGTAACCATATGACAATTCAATATGAAGGACACGCTTAATTATTACTCTTGTCGGAAACATTGACTGGTGATATTAATGTAATGATATTGATGGGACTTGTCTCATAGTGAAAACAAATACCTCAAAAATAACATCAATATCATCACATTGACTGACGACAGTACCTATCTATTTTTTTTTTTTAACCCACATTATTCAACTTCTAGATATTAATAGAAATGTCGGGTATTAGTTCATAGAAAAATTTGCCATAAAACAATATAGCACATATACTCTTATAACTACATGATATACGGCATTTTATAATTTACGACTTACGATTTATAATCGAATTTTTTTTCAAAATAATTTATAACATGATACGTTTCGAAAATAAAATGATAGATAAAGGGTGAATTTTGACTTAATTGCATTATTTTCATATTTTATTTATTTTTACAAAATTTCAGCCTTTTTTTTTGGTTAATTACAACCAAGGCGTGATCACATTTTCATATTCGAACTTTTGAAACCCCATATGATGGTTTTCTGACTAAGCTCAAACACAAGAACCGAAATATAGGATAATCCAAATATACCAAACATAAATAGTATATCAAATATAAATAGTACAAAACTAGTAAAAATACAACTAAAACGGAGAGGGGGAATATCGCTGAGGCGGTACTCCGGCGTTCGCCCGGCGCCAGCGCGGCCAGCCTCCGTCTCTCTCGGGCTCATCTGGGGCATCGGCAGACCTCAGTATCTGCTCGGCAGTATCCCATCTGGCATCGCCCGTGGAGACTGTCGGTACTGGCGGAGGTGTAGCGAAGATAGATGCGGCAAACCCAGTCCCAAAGGCAGGCTGAGTATGAGACCCGCTACCACTAGCCTCTCCATCATGCGGCATCTCTGTGCCATATCGGGGCCATGCCGGTGCCGACATGAAACTCTCATCGAACTCATGGAGACTGCACGAGAGGGACTCGTACTCAGAAGTATCGGTCTCCGCAGGTGGTGGTTGTGGTGGCATCTCTGCTGGACCCTGCAATCATACACATAAATTATTAAATTTGATCTGAATGAAGAAATTTATTAAAACCTGACAGATACTGAAGTATGACATACATATGGCTGCACCGGACGTCCATGCTCGTCGTACCATGCCGTCCACCCAATGTCGGACAATACCCAACGATGGTAGTCCCACTCTGGATGTGAATCGGGGGAAGATGGCATATCATCTAACAGAACCGGGCTCGAATCGGGCTCCTGCGGATCTATCTCACGCCAGTTGATGTTCTCTCTGGCGTCTCGCAGCATACCGATGATCTTTCCACCGTGCCCGGCATCCTCAACCACATTCGCATTCTTCTTGAGGGTGCGGTACCCAAGCCGTCTCCAGTTCTTCTTTCCCAGCATGCGGATCCCATGCCCGCACTCCTTGATCGCGGCCAAAAGCTGAAAAAAATTTAGCATGTCAGATCAAACCTTGATTTACTACTAAATTAGACCAAAACTAAGTGGTTTTAGGTGCTTTACCTGGCGAGCCCATGCACGACCGTTGGGATGGTAACCATCATCCGTTTTGATCCTGTTGCGGAGATGGGCACCGTAATCACCCTGCAGATAGACACTCGCCATGCAGACCTGCGTGTACCATACATCGTACCTCAACTGGGGATCCCCCTGGGTCTGCTAAATCGCCTCTGGCTCGTGATAGAAGTCTATATACTGAGGATCCTGGGCCGTCCCGTAGTATGCATCGTAATGGGTGCTCCAGTCCTTATCCAGTCGCCCTCGGTGGGTAACGCTGTAAAGAAGACGTTAGTTGCAATAAAAAACTATCAAGTAATATGATTTATTTAATAAATACAATAGACTACGACTTGCCGGTACAGGTCTCTGTGCGTGTAACTCGGCAAAGATGGGTCTATGGGAATCAACGCCGCTCGTCCAAACTGGCGGAGCACCCGATCTGGGTAGTGGTGCTCCACTATCCAGAAATGTATGAGTGGACCTCGATAGAACCACATCTCCCGCTCGTGCTCGTCAGTCACACTGCCTGGCAAGAGGAACTCCTCGTACAACTGATCGTACGGCGTCCACTCAACAAGAGGCTCAGGCAAACTCTGAAGCTCTGACCGGACTGGCCTGATCCCAACGGTAGCACCGTGGGTCCGATCCTGGTAGTTGTGGAAACCGTACCACTTCTTGGCGTATGCCGGGCAGTGAAACACATCTGGCTCTCCCCAATCCGGCGCCTCATTGGGGATAGGACGGCCCACCGGTAGCCGTGACCACGACCAGTGCTGAAGCAGGAGTACCGGCCCGTACATCTGCTTCGCCGTCGGCTTCATTTTCAAGAACATTACACGTCAGTGTATTTTGATGGATTGATTGATTAAATAATTTATTATAACATAAGAGTTGGTGACTTACCTCACTACTACGACACAGGTGGTAGTACAGATGCGCCAGGACAGCTCCACCCCAGTTGTACGACGACGGCCGCTCAATGTCCATCAGCAATGGGAGATACATCATCGGCATCTGATCACCGCTGGAATCAGGAAACATGACAGAACCAAAAAGGTCCATCACGTAGCCCCGTGTATATCTGCAATACAAAACATATAAAAATTCTAATAGAATCATCGTATTATAAATTAATTAGTAGATATTAATAAAAATTTACCTCTGAATCTCCAGCTCGGTGGAATTTGCCGAGAGACCCGCGATGAAGTGCTGCCGTAACCTCGTCATCCGCAAATGGAACTTCGACCTCCCATGTTCCCCAATGATATAGGAAGGATCAACTCCCAATAACTCATCGACATAACCTGCGAATCTGGTGCTGTCAGAGACGCCGCCGACGGGTGTGCCACGGATAGACAAACCCCAGAGAGCACTCACATCCTGGAGGGTCACTGTCATCTCTCCGAATGGCATGTGAAACGTGTGCATCTCGGGACGCCATCGCTCCACCAGTCTAGCGATGAGAGATGCATTGATGATGCTCTTCTCTGTCCGTACGATGTCCACAACCTGGTAGAGACCCAGGTTGACGAGGTATGGCTCCATCACCTCGTAGTACCTCATGTGAACGCACCTCAACTTCACATCTAGAAGATCCGTGTCCTGCGTTGAAAAATGTAATCCGCATGGTGACAACATAATAAAATTTAAATCCAAGAAAATTTAATGAAAATATAAGAAAAGGAACGTACCTCACGAGAAGCCAGTGAGACTCGGTGCTCGCTGTGGGGAATCCACAGGAGAGGACTGATGTGCTCCGTGCTGCTAGTACTGATCGGCTCGTCCACTACTGGACGCTGGGTAGGCCGTGCTCTAGGCATCCTGATATCTAAAATAACCTAAATTCGGTGAAATTACGCTTGATCAGCATAATTATGGTAAAAAAGGCCAAAATACCCTAAAAATTGGTTATCTGTGCTAATTACACTAAATTACGCTTAATCAGTCTAATTAGGGTAAAAAGACCAAAATACCCTAAAAATTGGTCAAACGTGCTAATTTCGGTAAAATTACGCTTAATCAGCATAACTATGGTAAAAAAGACCAAAATACCCTAAATATTGGTCAAACGTGCTAATTTCGGTAAAATTACGCTTAATAAGCATGACTATGGTAAAAAAGACCAAAATACCCTAATTATTGGTTATCGGTGCTAATTACACTAATTGCGCTTAATTAGCCTAATTATGGTAAAAAAGACCAAAATATCCTAAATATTGGCCAAACGTGCTAATTTCGGTAAAATTACGCTTAATCAGCATAATTATGGTAAAAAAGGCCAAAATACCCTAAATATTGGTCAATTGTGCTAATTAAACTAAATATTGGTTAACTTAGCTAATTACACTAAATTACAACAACATAATCTAAATTATAACACCTAAAACTTAAATCCTAAACTCTAAAATAAATAAATTAAAAATTAAATTAGATAAAAAAAAAAATTTACCTCAAAGAAGAAGAGAGAATTCGGAATTCGGTTGGGATGAGAGAATTGTGAGAGGAGAGAGAGAAAAAAGGGTATATATAGGGGTTAATGCGGGAAAAAAAAAAGGTACATAGCCGGCCATTTTCTGGCCGGCTTAGGGAGGGTACATAGCCGGCCAGAAAATGGCCGGCTTGGGTATATATCGATATTGGGCTGGATTCTGGGTATATTTATTAATTTGTATTAAACTTTGGATATTAATAAAAATGTCGGTGCATACCTTGTACAAGCTATAACAACATGTGATTAACTAACTAACTGAATACCGTTACATCTTCTAATTGCTTCTTAGAGCATCTCCAACGGAGTAATCCGTAAAAAATTAAAAATAACTGTAAAACACTATTTAATTTCTTTTAAATCTCCAACCCAGCAATTTCAGAAATTTTCTTTTAATTTCTTTTGAACGCCAGTCTATACAACGAAAGGGTCAGAACCAATAGGAAAGAGAGAGAGTGTGTCAGCAAGTCCAAAAGAAATCGTTTGCTTTATAAGCAAATTTGTTTTTTTCGAAATCAGCCTGTATCCATGCCACTAAAATAAAGTTATCCACGTCAGATTAGAAATTGAAAAACAATCAGCGTTGTAGATACTCTTATACTGTGTTGACTCAGTCAAACCTCTATCTTGACTTGGTAACATCTTTATCACAAGTCTACGCTTGAACTGACAATCCAACAAAAGCAATCCAAAAGCAATCCAACAATTTTGACTTAGTCAAACCTCTGTATTGACTTGGTAACCTCTTTATCACAAGTCTACGCTTGAACTGACAATCCAACAAAAGCAATCCAAAAGCAATCCAACAATTTACTGAACCAAAATCAAACAAAAACAATAAATAATGTTTGACAATTACGTCAAGTGTTTTCCAATGCGGCCGCATATGCGTACGCGGTGGCCTTCTGAATACAAAATCTCATACAATCATAAAGTTCATGTGGTTTTAAATATGTGGTCGCATATGCTGATCGTATATGCGGTCATGCGGACGATGCGGTTCATGTGGATTTGAAAAAATCTCAAAACATAATAGACCGCATATGCGTATGTGGTGGCCTTTCGCATACAAAATTTCATGCAGTCAAGTTCACACGAATTTGAATATGCGCGGCATATGCTGACTACATATGCGATAAGACCATGAATATGGTAAAGAGCACAAACCACTACGTTAGACAACTCTTGTGATATAAATTAGTTTTATATTATCTATATTCCTTTAACAATGCATAGTGAAACCGCATATGTATTTTCACAAAGAAATCTTCATATGCGGCCGCATATGCGGTATGCAGTAACCTTCCGTATGCATGAACAAAACTGCATTTTAAACACTCATTACGTCAACAAATTAAAGAGAAGAGAGGTCTTCATCTGAGTCAGAAGAAACTACAACAGTTACAGCTCGACGTGCTCAACAAGCCTTTCAACGGGCACTTAGATGGCATCCCTCTTAATGCCAATATCCACCACATAATGCCCCGCACAAAACATACCGGCAGTGCGAGACCGTTGGAGATGAGGAAATGTATGGGGGCTGAGGTGACTGCGGTGACAAAGCTGAGCTGGCCATTGCAGCCAAAGCTAAAGTCAGTGTTCTCGGTGAGGAGACTGATTTTGCAGTAGATGGCGAAGTCTTCGCAATTTTTATTGCAAAGGCAGTAGGAGCCTAAACCACAGGTTGCAGAGGAAGTGGGCGTAGTGGAGAACGACATTTTGAGGGTCAGAGACCGCTAGGGTGTATGGGCCACCACGAGCCTTGGCAAGGAGAAAGGCGGGGGAAGGGGGAGACAGAGTAGGTGAAGATATTGAGGTAGCCTCGTCCAGGAAGCAGTCCAGGCAAGTGATGACAACTCCACCATTAGATAGTGTTTTAAAATGTGGTTTTATTCATGCATGCGGAAGGCCACCTCATACCGCATATGTGAATTTTTATGCAGAAATACATATGTCATTTAACTATGCATTGTTAAAGGAATATAGATAAAATAAAAGTAATTTATATAACAAGAGTTGTCTAGCTTAGCGGTTTGTGCTTTTACCATATTCTAATGGTCATGGGTTTTAATCTCATTCAATGCAAAATCATTTTTGGAACTTTTTTCAAATCCGCATGGACTGCATATGCAGTGTGTTCGCGCAGAAGCGCAACGCAAGTTTCAGTACGCTTGAGGGCGTACCTTTTAAAACCGCGTTTACACTTCACGAGTAAGGGTTGCAAGTGCACAACCCCTATCGAGTAGTATAATCGGGTATCGATCCACAGGGACGGGCAATTACTTGGTTAGAATCTACCAAACTCAATTAAAAACTAGAAGTGAGAAAGATTTGGTTTGGTATTTAATTTCCTAAAAAGGTCAATTCAAACAATTCAGAAAGATGTAATAAAATGCTAGAAGAAATGTAAATTGTGTTTTGATTATGGATAAAAGGCGTTTCCAGGGTTTCAGACTTCATCTATGATCTGCCTCTAGTGGTACGGCCCGTACCAAGTCGGTACGGCTAGGCCGTACTTAACTTGGTAAGGCAAGGCCGTACCACTCTGGTAAGACCCGTACTGGCTTCCCAGAACAGAGCTTACCAGTTCGAGTTGATGCATTTCCTTGCTGGTACCTTGTGCTAAACTCTTTGGAAAGGTTCAATTGACCATACCTAAGGTTCCTAAGCCTCAACTGTCGTTTGTTGGATCAAGATCTAGGTTGGAATGCAATTGATTGCCTTTTAGGGATTTCTACACCTCAACTCTCGTGTGTTGGTACAGATCTACCCTAACTGGTTGATTGGAGACCTAAGGCACCCTCTAATCTGTCGATTAGAGGAGAATTCAACCTCTCGGCTTCAATTCGAACAAGTCTACCCTAAACAATTGATTTGGTTGAGAGATTGAGATGATCACATGACCTTGATAGGTTCGATCTAAACCTAGAGGTTCATCATACACAATCACAGCAATCAAAGCAAAAGATAGCAAAGAAATCACAATCAATCAATCAAAAGAGTTCATACAAGATACAAGTCAAAGAAAGTCAAAACAAATCAAGAATCCATCTTTAAACCCTAGAAACTAAAATAACTACTCACAGCACATGATCTGATCTAAAAATACAATAAAAGGGATAGAGATAGCCATGGATCGAAGGGATCGAGAGGAGGAAGCTAGATCCGTCGAGTTTCGCCTCTTTCCTCTTCCTTCCTTCTTGCTCCTAGCTCCTTAGCTCTCTTTCTCTCTCTTACTGTGCTCTCAAATAGATCTGGAATGGAATCCCTGTCGAAATTGGAGAGTTCCCCGCTTTAAATAGCCTCTGCCAAAATTTGAATCTGTCAGGCCGCCTTTAGGTACGGCCAGGCCGTACCAGGCGTGATGAGCTGAAAAATGGCTAAGTCCGGTAAGACCCGTACCAAACTTGGTAAGGGCCGTACCAGATCATCCCAAATCGTCGTTTCTTCGTGTGTTTTGCTCCAAGCCTGCAGAAAACAAACAAACACTCACCAGTACCAAATTCTAAAGATATATCGATGAAATGCACATGATTCTGGTGAATTAGGGCACGAATCTGGTACTAAAACAGGCCTAAAATAGACTAAATATGCGAGGTATCACAGTGCATAAGCTTAACTGTATAAGGTTAACATATGCGACCGCATAAACTTGACTGTATGAGATTTTGTATGCCGAAGGCCACCGCATACGCATATGCGGCCGCATTAAAAAACATTGCCATCAGGTGATCCCCTCTTAAACCCTTGATGAGGTTGCTGCATTAGGTGCTGGTGTTGAGCAACAGTACAGCGCTGGCAGGTGTTGTTGGTGCGGGTGGCAGGCCTAGGGAGGTGTTGAAGAGGACAATGTACAACATATTGTCGGTGCCAATATCATGGCCTGCAACCCTGATACAGTGGATCACTTTGTTATCTCCTATGTAAATCTCTTCACCCAATTCATTCTCATTACAAAAAAGAAATAATAAAAAAAATGAAAGAGAAGAGCAAAGAATTAATCATAGAAGAATGTGACATACTAGCATACTGTAATGGGAGTAGGGGAGCGCCAAGTGTAGATGTGATCATCGGCCTTCAAGTCCTCCCGCTCAATCTTTTTCCATCTATTTTATTTTTTAATTCTCCCCATCTTTTTTGATAGTACACCCACCATTATTTTATCTATTTTTAGATATTAATTTATCCTCTCTTTAGTCCTCTTCCATTCTTTTCCTTTTGAGGTGGAGATATTGTGATTCAATTTACGGGGAGGATTTTGGCTTATCTTCCTCTCTTACCTGCTATTGTTTTTTCTTCTGGATTTTTTTTGTAAATTGGGTGGGGTATTTGGTTTCGATGTGTAAATTTAGTGGAGGTTTTTGGTTTGGGTGTGTAAATTTGGTTTTCTTTTTTTCAATTTTTTGTGTACTTTTATAGGTTTTGTGTAAATTTCTTAGGTTTTGTTTGTTTAATTTTGGGAGTTTTGAGGTCTTTCTCACGTATGGGGGTATTCATTTCATTTTTTTTTTTTTCTATTTTTTCAACTGCTACTGCTACAAAGAGCATTCTTGTTGCTTCATTCCAATGCGGTTGATCACCAAATTGCTCCCTGACAAGATTTTTGGGACCGAAATTTTATTGATGGTAAATAGAAACAAAATTAAAAATGAGAAAGGATTTGAAAGATTTTGAAAAATGAGAAGACATCCACCTGGTATGACGTCCAACCTGAGTGCCATTTCAGACAACGCCCATAATACAAATAAAAAAAATTGAAAAATCAGAAACTGGAATGCCGTCGGACAAGTATCCTCTCCATTACTGTAAAAGATTCCCTTCACTTTACGGTTTGAGATTAACTCCCAACCGCTTTGGGATTCGGGCTGACGGAGGGGGCAGTATTATTGGGCTTTGAGATTTGTGCCAAGTTAAAAAGAACGGTCCAGATCAAGTAATTGTAAAAGATTCCCTATTACGGTACCGGGGAAGATCTGAATTCCGCCACTGCTCCACCCTCTACCTTTCTAGGTTTTCTTTTCTGCTCCCAATACAAGAAATACTCCTTAGTCCCTGCGATGGGAGGCCAAAAGGGTAATGCGGCGCGGAGCAAGAACCGAGCTTCTAGCAGCAGGTTTGATGCTTGCTTCAATCGTTTCACTTCTGCACATTTCTTCCTTCGTCACCTATTTTTCAATTTTACTTTTTTTTTTTCAAAAAAATCATATCAGTATGGCATCAGCGCTTGCGCCTACTGGTGGTCCGGT
Organism: Carex myosuroides; assembly: GCA_028015225.1. Lineage (NCBI taxonomy): Eukaryota > Viridiplantae > Streptophyta > Magnoliopsida > Poales > Cyperaceae > Carex > Carex myosuroides. Next base: position 14,456,029 of record CM051477.1, read on the forward strand.
TGTGGGTTTTGGAGGATATCTGGGAAGCTCCAAAATCGAACCCTCTGTTTCTTCTACTTCAGCTGAAGAGTCTCTGTCATTTTCGGTACTTATCTTCTATTTAATTTTGACATCTTCTAATTAATCAGGTCATTTGTTGTCTAAATGGAGAGTACATGGTACTTTTGTATTTAGACCCTTACAAGTTATAATGAGAATGAACCCTGGAGCTATCTGTAGTGTAAATGCTGGTGGAAATAAAGGAGGCTCGCCTTAATGCATGTGTTAGTATGTAATGTACTGTGAGGCCTTAATTGTAAATAATCTTTATTGCTACTTCTGTGATGTTTTAGGAAAACAATGTTGATTTGTATTTTACATTGAACATCAAGTATTTTAGTCATATTCTGGCTTTGTAGTAATGACTTTACTGTACTAACCTATGTTCCCTGCACCATATGTTGTAAATTGAGTAGTGGAGAATATGAACTGGTACTACTGACGGTATCTTAGTTTTCACATTACGGATTTCTACAGCAATTATTGGAACACTTAATTTGTGGAAGTTCTCATGCTATTCTTTTATTTTTGTTTCATTTTTTTAGGATGTAGACAATGAAGTAACACAACATATAAAGAGGCTTGGTCGTAAAGATCGTACAACAAAAGTAAAGATCTCACTTTTAATACTATTCATGTTACTTTTTCTTCAATTCTGATTCATGTTTATTTTCATTATTTTTTGGGCAACCTTGTTTTATTGTGAGATATTTAATGTTTTTCATCGACCAGCTTAAAGCACTGGCATCACTGACTCAGCTTTTCAAGGAAATCCCTGGGGAAGAAGTTGCGCAAATTATTCCACTATGGGTATGTTTCTCAATGAAGTTATTTTATGTGAATGTTTGCACTTCCTTTCTTTCTAATTTTCTAGCCTTCTTTTGGTGAACTTCATAGGCATTTGAGTATAAAAGGCTCTTGCTTGACTACAATAGGGAGGTCCGTCGGGCCACACATGAAACCATGGCTGCCCTTGTCACTTCTGTCAGGTTTCTGCTAATATTGTTTTTTTGTAACTTCGTATATATGTTGTCTGTAGAGTAATTTTGATATTTTTGTTTGTTTTATTATATAAAATATAATAATGTTAATTGATTTTGTTTAGGAGGGGATTGGCACCACATTTAAAATCATTAATGGGTCCTTGGTGGTTTTCTCAGTTTGATCCTGCTTCTGAGGTTTCACAAGCTGCACGGCTTTCTTTCGAGGTCTTTCCTATATACCTTATACCAATGGACATGCTCCTAAGGCCATTATAGCCATTTTCCTAAAAAATTATTTGACTTTCTAAATTGTGTGGTGATCTGCTGATTTTTTTGGGCATTTCTTGGCACTTTCAAAGCTCTTAGTCATTTTAAAGTAGTTGCCTGTGACTGTTTGGAGTAATACTTTTTAAACCTTGTTATGATAGGCAGCATTTCCACAATCTGAGAAAAGGTTGGATGCATTGATGCTCTGTGCAAAGGAGATATTTCTCTGTCTTGAAGAGAATTTAAATCTTACTCCTCAAGCTCTGTCTGACAAAGCAATACCTACAGATGAACTAGAAGACATGTATCAGCGTGTATGATTTATTATTTCTTATGTCATAAATATAATCAATACATCAAACATCCAAGTTAGGTAATTCATATAAGTTATTAATATTTTCTTTCTTTTCACAGACAATTTCCTCTTCATTGCTAGCAATAGCCACACTCATAGATATATTATTAGGTTTAGAACTACAAAGGAATCTTGAAAACCTCAAGGATGAAGAACAGAAAGGACTCTCTAAAGTTAAAACTACAATCATATCATCAGCTGAAACCCTATTTCCCTCGCACAATTTTTTTCTAGATTTTTTTAAGTCTAAAGAACCAGCCATACGGTCAGCCGCTTATTCCCTCCTGACGAGTTACATAAAGCACATACCCTCTGTATTTAATGAAGGAAGCATGAAGATTGTGTCTCCTGCCATACTCGGTTCATTTCAAGAGAAGGACCCATTTTGCCACTCGTCCATGTGGGAGATGGTTATCCTTTTCTCTAAGTTTCAAGAAGGTTGGTTTAATTGTAATATAGAGAAGGTTGTTTTGGCTCGCCTATGGACCTTTTTGCGAAATGGTTGTTACGGGTCACAGGAGATTTCGTACCCAGCTCTGGTGAAGTTCTTTGATTCTATACCTGTTAAAGCAGTGAATGTGGAGAAGTTTGTTTTGGATTTTTTAAGAAATTTTTGGGCTGGGAGGAATCCATCAAGGTCTTCAGCTCAGGAGAGAGGTGTATTTTTCAGTTCCTATAAACAATGCCTTCTTTCTGTGCTGCACAATAATTCAAGGTAATGCATAGTATAAATAAGCAGGTCCATTTTTTGTTTTTAGAATTCCAGGTTTTACCCTTACAAAACACAATTTATATATTCCCCTGCAAAAGAAGCATTTGCACTTAAGCTCCTCTCCAGATCTCTTCACAAGTGCTGAATTCCCCTCTTCATCCCCACTTATGTACAAATGAACATTGAACAAGCACAATTAGTTTGGATATTGAAGTAAATCAACAATGGAGAGCACAAAGGATATTTTTTTAGTTTTGTAGCAGTTTGTATTACTATTATTACATTTATGTTTCAGAACAGTATAAATGATATTTTATACTGGAGGCTTGTTCCTTTTTATTTTTTTTACTAGGACTTTCCTTGTCAATTCTTAAATTTTTCCTCTCCAGATACTGTGCAGAAGGCACATCAAGCGACCTTCCTACCAAAATCTTAGATGAAATTCTCCTAAAGCTCCTTTTGCATGATTACCTTCTCTTGGACAACACTTCATTAGATAAGAAACCAGAGCAAACTTCAAAGGCTTTAGATGATTATCTCAAAAAGCTGGGTAAAGGCATAATCGAAATACTGTCAGACCTCTTTGATCTGGCAGATCAAAAACTGTTCAATGCCTTCTGCTCATCATTTCAGAGAGAATGCATGGAAATTATTCAAGAAGGGGACAAATCCAAAATATTTAATATGCGCATGGAGCAAATTTCAAAATTCTTTGTTTTGCTTGATGACCTTGTGTTGCATAAGGGAAAAACCTGGCCGTTGGACTCTCTGGCGAGGCCATTAGTTAAAGATGCTTTCCCCGTTATCAGATCATCAGTAAGCTCTATTATTATATCTCAATCATCATTTGTTTGGAGTACACGTACTGTGTCTGATTGTGTTTTTGTTTTCTACATTTTACCTTCTCTTTCTGTACTTATGGGGGTCATATGATGTACATGGGGTTTAAATGAGGATGTAAATAGAATGCTCAAGACAAAACAAAAATTCAAATATTAACATAGGCTAATTGTTATATATTTTGCGGAATGTGGATGGTTTCTGACCCTCAGTTTGAAACAACTTTCTGTTTTTCTAAGATCAGATGATAACAGTATGATTACTTCTCTGCAGAATAATGATTGTCTTGTCAGCCTTCTATCTACCTTAGCTGAGACTTTTGGGCCAGTAGAGTTTTTCTCAGAACTTTCCGACAAATCTGCCAAAGGCGATGAGCATGAGAAGCTGAAATTCTTTCTTCAGGCATTCAAGGATGATCTTGTCCCTTGGTGTTTGGGCAGTAATACCTTCACTTCTGGTGCAAAACTTGATTTTCTGATCAGTTCAATGCAAGAGGTGTGTTTCTCTGAGCAGTGGTGTTCAATCCTCACTTTCTTGACTGAAGGTCATAGTTCAGTAAACATTGACCAATTGGAAGTACTTGTGATTCTTCTGGAGAAAATTGAGGGCAATATTGGAAAATTGGAAAGAAAGGGGTGTCTCCCTGAGCACTGGCATCATAACTTGTTGGATTCTGCCGCAGTTGCAGTTGCAACCGGTCCTTCCTCTGGAGCTTTAGAAGTTAGCTTCTTGTGGTATGCAATCTTTTTTTTTTCAGATTGGTGAGGTGTTGTAATTTTGTGAAGTAAACATCCGTTCCAGTGAGTTCATTGTATGGCTCCAAACCTGAAACTTAACTTTTATTTTATTTTTTTTCTTGTTTATTTTTCTTATTTCTTGGAAGAACCCTGGCAATATGTTTGCTCAACATACCTTAATCCCTGGATTTTAATTTCTTGAGCTTTAAGAGAATTTGCCCTATTTTCCTAAGAAACTGTATTTAAATTTTGGTTATCTGCTTGTATGTAAAGAAAGTTATTTGCTGTAACAGATAATTGTGGATAGCCTTCGGAGTATGTAAAACCTATAAATATTCTAATTTATTTCATCACATTATTTGATGTGAGCTATGTTTTATTGTGTTATTATGTTGAACTAACTGTATTACTTGTGCTTACAAAGATCTGTAACTCTTGCAGTACTGCACTTGGAGGCTCAGTCAAAGCTGACCAAGCATGTTTCATCTCAAAAGAAACATTGAAGAATGTTCTTGATGGAATTTTGACAAAATTTGTGTACCCGCTAGCTATTTCACATCTCGACTGGGCACAGTTTTCTTGCTTCCAGCTCATGTCCTTGGCTGATAACAAGTACAAAACACCAAATGTTCCCAAGGGCTCGTATGAAGCTGCTTGTTTTGCTTTCGAAGTTATCAAGAGAAGCTTGCATCGTTTCACCTCACTATCTGAGGAGAAAACACTCGTAGCTATTTTGGCTGCCTTGTTTTCTTACAGTTGGGAATATAACATGCATGGAAACAACACTGACATTGAGTCCCCATCTGAACTGAACCTTGGGAAGATGGTACATGGTTTTCTCCAAGGTGTTGGAACAGGATTTTGGGCTGATCTGGACCCATCTGTTCGGGCTGCTGTCGGGACTATCCTGGTTAAGGTTATTAGGTTTGTGCTTTTTAACACAACCGGACCAATTACTGAGGAAATGCTGGATTTCTATGCTCAATGGGTGATGGATTTGGCTTCAACTCTGTGTCAAAATGACACTGAGTTGCAGGCCCTTCTTGACCAGTTACTGTCAGAAGAAAAGTCTTTGTCCTCTTGGCCTATTTGGGTTGGGCTGGATAACCAAGGAGAATCAAGATCTTGCTTTGTGATAATCGATCGAGCTAGCATGGAAGATATTCCCGTAAGTAATTAATTTTTGATGTACACAATTGCTAGCCTTGATTATGTTCTCTACCAGGATAACTATCCTCTGTTTATGGATTTAGCTATTTTTTGTGTTAAGTTTGTATTTCATGGATGAAGCTGGGTTAAACTGTTTTAAGCAAAAATTATTTCAACAGATCTATCATCAAAACATCAGAATCTTATCAATGGTTCTAAAAGCCAAGACATGTCATTGCATATTCTTAAAATATATAGGAAGTATTTATGTTAAAGTTACCACTTAAAGTTACTCTCTGGTTTGTTTAATCCCCTCTTCACCTATTCTTTATACTAGTTGAATACTGTATTTGTCAGGTCAATTCCTTGTATTAACTTGATGAAACTCTGTTTTTTCTGTATTGATGCAGAAAACTCATCAAAATTTCATTGCCTTCGTCAACAAGCTCATTTCATGCCTTGGGTTTAGCAAGGTGATTGGTGGTGAAATTCCCAAATCTCCCTCTTCCTCTCTCACCAGGGAATGGCTTGCTGCTGAGATACTATGCACATGGAAATGGCAAGGCGGTAGTGCTCAACATTCATTCTTGCCTTCTCTGATTGAATACACCAAAGAGGAAAGTTCCTTCCTGCCCTCCATAGCCAAGATATTACTTGAAGGTGCAGTTTTACATGGATATGAGTTCAATAACAGCTCTTGGATACTTTTCAACTCTTGGTTTCCCTCAGATCAAGAAGTCAATAAGATTCAGGAGACATTCTTGCGTGCTTTGGTAACTGTTCTCCTAGTTTTAAGTGCAAAGGATAACACCCATCGGAAAAGTGATGTGTCTGTGTTTTTCAAATCTGTGAAGGACATGCTTATTAATGCAACGGTTAGAAACCGGGCTCATCTGAGAGTTCTTCCTTATGTCATGGGTGCTATAATTCAACCTCTCTGCGAAAAGTTGGATTCTGACCATGGAAATGATAATGTAATTGATCGAAGTTTATTGGGTTGGCTACATACATGTATATCTTCTTTGTCAGACCAATCTTTGAAAGAAGGTAAATTAATGTCCAATCCTTTCAATGTAGTTTTACAGCTTAGCAAGTTATCCTTTCTATGCCAGATAACTATGATTTATTTTTTTCCCATTCATATGCAAGACCCATAAACTTTTTGGAGTATATCTGTCTGACCTTGTAGAATTTAATTTTCCTTTCTTTGAGGATCTTATATTTACACTTTTGTTGTAATAGCAGATTTTGAAGATTGGATCCAAGTTGTTCTCTCTTGTTACCCCCTGACAATTATAGAAGGAAATGGTACATTCAGAGTTAATACCGGAAGAGAGGTTGGCCATGAAGAGAAATCTCTGTTGGTTAGTTTATTTCGGAAATACCAAAGAAGTGGTAGCGGGATTGTCTCCTCTAATCTGATGCAAATAATAGAATCAAAACTAACTGCAGTTATAGTTGCTTATTGCTGGCATGAGATTGAAGAAAATGACTGGAGGGTTGTGTTTAATCGCCTAAACAAATGGATTCAATCATGTGTTTTACTAATGGAGGAAACGGCTGAAAGTGTTGACAACTCAGAGACAAATTTGGAAAAACTCAAAGCAATAATTCAGAATTTAGATCGGGTGACGATAGAGACTGCAAGTGTTGGCTTGACAATTATTTGTGTAATTTCTGGAAATAATGAGGTTCAAGAAAAATGGGAAAATGAGATGAAAAACCGAATGATGGAAAATATTTTAAGGCTATTTCTTTCTACTGGATCAATGGAATCAGTTGCAAAATCAATAAGTGAAGGGGCATCGGAAATTGTAGCCTCAAGCCGGTTTTCTTATTTGCAGTTTTGGGGCCTAGTGGCTTCATTTGTTAACAACTCGACTCTGGAGGTTAGAAAATCAGCTGTTGAAGCAATGGATTTGTGGGGTCTTAGCAAGGGTTCAGTTGATGCATTGCACTCCCTTCTTTTCTCATCCCGGCCGGTACATTATTTGCAGCTTGCGGCCTACAATGTGCTTGCGTCAGAGCCGGTTTGTCAGGTTTCAATTGTTAAAGAAAGTGTTGACCACTCTGATTTGGATGGGGATTTGTGCTTAAGAGATGAGATCCACTCTTTGATCCTAGTGCCAACTGATCAGCTGTTAGAGATGGATTTGTTGGAACTAACAAGGGTAAGAAATTGTATTAATTACCTTTACTACAACCAAAGATTTCCTTTTTGACTGACTTAAATTTTACTGGTGTTTTTAGTTAGTTGCTGATTTCTCTAGAAAGCTTTTACTTGCTGATTTCTGTTTAACAATGAATCGTTATTTGCCTTCTGGAAAAGCTTAACTTAGTTCCATCTGAAAAGGCAACAGTTTTCTTTTATTCTCTGCTTTGTTTTGTGAAAACATTTCTTTCTAGTCTGGAAACATCACTTTTGCTTAAAAATGCGAACCTGGAAAGCTCATCATAATTATTTCATTTCATGTTTGTTTATTATGCTTTCGTGTATTGGTAACTGAAATATTTTCTATCCCCTTAATCAGGTGAAAGTGTTCATTGCTTGGGGGTTATTACTGAATTACCTGCAAACCCTGCCAGCTTCTGCCCCAACCAGAGAAAAGATAATTCAATTCATACAAGACAATATCAACCCGGAGATAATTGTATGCCTGTTTCAACACATACCTCTAAGCACCAACCCAAGCCCGAAAAGAAAGGACAAAGATACCACCAATCTTTTACCAGAGGCTTCCAATGCGGCCAATGCTTCTAAGCTTGCTATAGTAAACTGCTCTGTGTCATTGTTCATAGAATCGCTCTGGCCGATAGGGACAGAGCAGATGGCGTCTCTTGCGGGAGGTTTATATGGAATGATGGTGCGCCTTTTGCCGTCATACGTGCATGGCTGGTTTACTAGCTTGAGAGATCGATCTCTTTGCATGGCTATTGAGTCCTATACTAAGACTTGGTGTAGCCCTTCTCTAGTTTCAGATGAATTGTCTCAGGTATCCAGGTTTTATTTAAGCAATTTCAGATACATTCCTAACATGTCTTGAAATTTCTCATGTCCCCCATGTTTTCAAGCTTTAGCAGAAGACCCCTTTGCTTGCCAATGTCCCCTGATATCATGTTTTGATCCTTTTAACCTGTCCCACTTTACAATATTTCTTCTTTGTCTTTCTAACATTTCACATGCAAAACAATACAGGTGAAGGACACTGTAATTGCGGATGAGAACTTCTCAGCTAGTGTAAGCCGATCTGCAAATGAAATTGTTGCAACATACAAAAAGGAGGAAGCAGGTATGGATCTTGTGATCCGCCTCCCTGCCTCGTACCCGTTACGCCATGCTGATGTGGAGTGCGCAAGAAGTCTCGGGATAAGTGAAGTAAAGAAGCGGAAGTGGTTGCTATCTTTGACAGCATTTATCCGTAATCAGGTTATTCTTTCAATCCAATTTCATCAGTAGTGTATGTTATGATTCCTAGGTATTCCTAGTATCCTTGTTTGCATGTTAAGCCAAATTTTTTACTGTACTTGCAAGTGAGACCAACATGTTGTCAGTTATTTTCAAATGGCAACAGACTAAGGTTTAAGATGGGCATGTCTTCTAAATAAACATTTTTCATGATTCAAGTTCTATTGATTATGAATATAACTATGCTAAATAAACACAACATATCGATCTTGCCATTGTAAATTGTTTCTGTACTTAATTATTTCATGTGGGTCTGTAGTAAACTTGATACTATTATGTGGGTCTTAAATAATTAGTATATATAAGAAGGTTCAATTGAAGAAAAAGGGCTACTGTATATCTCTATATCCCCAAAACTGGTAAAACGCAGATTTGTATATTTTGTGTGGTATGACCCAAAAGAACAATAAAGTGCCATATTTTGAAGTTTGCAACTGACTGTTATTTTTAATATTCAACAACCGAACTTCATAAGTGGTTCTTATAAACTTGGGTCCATCCATTCTTTCCATCTAGGTTAAAGTAGAGTTAGAGTTAGGGAAAAACATTTGTTTCTTGTGAAATATGCTGCTTTCTCACCACCACAACTTAGCAGTTGGATGTTTTTATTTGCAAAATTCTTCAAAAATTATGGAATGATGGAAATGTGAGAAATTGTTGGGGCCGCCTTAGGTGCAAAGGTCTTATTCTAAAACCATGTTTCTTTTTGGGATGGTATCTAATTAATTGTTGACTTGCTGTAGAATGGAGCAATAGCAGAGGCAATACGTGTATGGAAGACTAATTTCGACAAGGAATTTGAAGGGGTGGAGGAGTGTCCGATTTGCTACAGCATTATCCATACGACCAATCATAGCCTTCCTAGACTGGCGTGCAAGACATGCAAGCACAAGTTCCACTCGGCATGCTTGTACAAGTGGTTTTCTACTTCCCACAAATCAACTTGCCCCCTGTGCCAGACACCATTCTAGATGCGCCTCCATCTTTTATCTACAATATTTTCAAGTTTGTTTATCAGAGGTTTTGGCTTATAGGTACTTGTGAATTAAGATCTATAATTTTGCAGCATTGAGGAATTTGTACGGCGTGACTATTAAAGTGCTTGTGTATAAAATACTATGAACAATAGCTTTTAGTGGATCAAGATCTGTTAAAAAGGGTATCTTGACGCCTGGTTTTTTTCTGCTCATCTGATTTTTAGATATGCAGAAAATTACTAGTATTTATCTTTTATCTATCTAAAGAAATACTGTGTACATCTAAAATTGAACAATAAAATGAACACTTGAAAGATGAAAATATTAGTTTAAGAAACACATATGTTGCTACTAATTTAATAAGTAAATAAAATAAATGAAAAAAACGTGCTAATCCCGTACATGGGCCTGTATGGGCCTAGAGTTGAGAATCCAATAGAGTTCCTTCAATTGGAACTAATTGGGCCGAAATTTCTTTTGATATATATTAAACTTAATGCCCATAACATTTAGGTCCAAATTAACCTATTTAAACTCGGCCCAAATTCGCCTTATTCAATGCCTTGAACAATCAAACATCCAAAAATTCCCAAATAACTCCAAATTCCAAACCTTCAAAAATTCAAACTCAAAAGACTTATAAAAGTCAATTCAAACGTTCAAATCCCACACTAGTCAGAGAAAATATTCATTATAAAACAAGGATAAAAGAGATAATTTTTTTTTTTTTTTTGAGAAAATGTGAATCGGCAACTACCTCATCTCTCATAGGCTCATTATACAAATAAAAGTATAAACAGATCCCTTTTCGAATGCCAACTGAAATTTGGGATGCTATTAATTTGATTGGAGCAAAATGAAAAACTCAAATCAATTAGTTCTCGGAAATATTTCGGTCTGAGAGATCTGGCAAGAGTTATTTATTTTTTTAAGTGGTACAGTCGCTCCAATGAACTTCAATTCAAAAATTGATGTGATTTGTTTTGGACAATTTGAATTTTTTTAACAAACTAAAAAATAACGGTGCGCTAAAGCTGTAAATGAGTCGAGTTTGAACGAGTTACCTCCAACTCATAATCAACTTATTAAGTTAATGAGCAAGTTAACTCCAGTTGGGAAAACAATAACGAGCTGAAAACGCAACTCGAGTTCAGCCCATCTGACCAGTCAATTTTTCTAATTACAGTCATTTCTGATACATAGTATGGTGAATTATTCTTTAAGTTGTATTCTTACAAAATTATATTTAAAAATTAATTGGACATGAATAAAATTGGGTGAGTAGAGTTGGGTCCGTCAGTCCGAACATAATCATTTAGAGTAGAGCGGACCTGAGTCGATTCTGGCAAATTCTGCATAATTCGAGTTGTTAATGAGCGAGTTAGAGTACGCTCAAAACTCAGTTTACGAGTTAAATGAGTCAGCCAATTCGAATTGAAACTAACTCAATTTGTACATGAACGAATTAAAACAAGCAGAGTTATGAGTTCGTAACCTTTTTTTTCAGCCCTAACGGTGCCCAATAAATATTATTACATAATACTCATTATAAATTAAAAAAAAAATACAATTTATTTTGTCCAACAACTTTTTGAAGTTCGATATGCCTATAAATTAACCATTTGTTTTTCGAATTTTTTTTTTTACTGGTTTTAAAAGTTATTATCAAGTAGTTCTGTTATCAGCAAATCCCATCTTTTTTTCAAAAAATTTACATACGAAAAAGTTTAGACCACCAACTATGAAAATAAAGAAAGTTTAATGAAAATTTTAGTAACATGTTATTATTGACAATATTTTAACACTAAATTATTATAGTTTTCATTTTAATTTTTCACCGAAAACATGTAACAATTATTTTGTCTTCCTGTTTCTAAGATTGTGTTCCAAAACAATATGTATAAAAGAAAAGAAGAGAAAGAAAATACATAAAAGTTCACCGTGGCTATCTTTGACTTGGCTCTTAAATGATGTCCTCAGCGTCGAGGAACATGTGCTAGGGGTGTATGTGCGGCTCGTTCAGATCGTAAACTTCTTGGTTAAATCCGATTACGACGAGGTCAATTTGGGTCCGATGCTCATCGGACTCAAAGTGAGTTCGATGGGTTCGATGACCGTCCGATATGCTTTAAGATTTGTGCCTGCAACTTTCGCGTCTACTTTAAAATTTACGCGCACGAATCTTAAAGCAGATCGGACGGTCCCGAAACCCATCGGACCCAAGCTGCTCTCGAGTACGACATCGCTATCATTTTCTTTCTTTTAATCGTCGTTGAATTATGAAACACAGTTCAAAAATTCCAAACCAAACTATGAAAGCATGATGATGATGGTGCATTTAAAAAGGTGCACAAAACTGCCGAATGACGAATTGAATTTGATGCGGATCCGGATGTGTAACAGGGTTACCGGGTCTAATTAAACAGCCCGTCATTATCCCAAGAGCCGAGGTAGGGCTTCGACCAGCCGCCTTTTTTAATCCCCACTCCCCAAGACGAATTAAGATCTTCCCGGTACCGTAATAGGGAATCTTTTACAATTACTTGATCTGGACCGTTCTTTTTAACTTAGCACGAATCTCAAAGCCCAATAATACTGCCCCCTCCGTCAGCCCGAATCCCAAAGCGGTTGGGAGTTAATCTCAAACCGTAAAGTGAAGGGAATCTTTTATACTTGTTCTACTTGTCCCCCCAAGACCCGACTTCTATCCCTCTTCTCTCAATTCTCTCCTTTGACAAACGAGGCTAGGAGAGAAGAGAGAGAGAGAGAAAATGAAGGCGACTATCAAGGGGAAGTACGAGGTGTCGGAGAAGGCCTCTCTCGGCACCAGCTTATTCACTCTCTCGGCCACCGCCGGTGATCTGAGATTTAAGGCCACCGCCACCAACGCTACCTTCTCACCCGGACCTTCGCTCGAAGGTATCTCTCTCGCCGTTGAGAAGCCCGGTGCCTTCATCGTCGACGTCAATGTCCCTAAGAAAGTAAGCATCAGAGGGGTTTCCTCTAATTGGTTCTGTAATTTTGGGTTTATATTCTGGGAATTCCTTGGAGTGTTAGTATTTGTGATTTCAATTAGATTTTTGATATGTAGCTGTTTATACGAGAATAAAGAAACTATCATGTTATTTTAGTGTGATTAGACTGTAAAGAGCTTCCCCGGTCTAATCTTGACTGTTGATATGGTAGAACTTGGAAGTGCAGGTCAAAATTGACATTGAAAAAGTGCATAATTTTCATAATTTGTTTGTTTCCAGGGTAAATTTGTAGGTTTTAGCAAAGTTTTGTTTCTACGATTCTAATCCTGTAATTAACCATGTGACTCAACATGTTATTTTGGTTTGCCATGTAGAGGAATTAGCTAAGCAGTATAGCGTGACTAGATTGTGTAATGTAAAGATGGTATAATTATCCGATCTTATAAATACCTCCAGTGTTATTTGGAAAAAGAAGTTCAACCTTTTACTGCTAAAAAGGGAAAAAAGAAAATTATCAAGTTCATTGTATGTACTCATGGAACATTTATGCTTGCTTTTGGGAATGATGTAAAGGAAACAAAACATTTTGTTACTTTGCATGTTTGGCTTATTAGGATAAATAAACAGTGTACACATTATCGAGATTAGCTCAAAAAGTGATGCATTTAAATAATCTGTCCTCTAGTGCAAACTAATCAATTTGATGTTTTTGTTTACTTGAACATCTTAGGATGTGCGGTTTCAATTCATGAACATGGCATTGGTGATGAACAAGCCAATGAATATTATGTACATGCACTCATGGGGGGACAACCGCACCACAATTGACTGCACCACGGTGTTTGACCCTGCCAACAAGGTCTTAGTGAGCCACCCGGTTGGCTCAAGTGCGTGTCGTGTCAAGTACACATATGCGCATGGTGAGTTGCGCAACACTGTGTTTGAGCCCTGCTATGACACTGGCAAGGACACTTGGGACTTTGCCTTGACAAGAAAACTTGAAGGCGGCAATGCGGTCAAGGGGACTTACAACTGCTCGAGCAAGTTGTTGGGACTCGAGTGGAGCCGCGCTTCCAAGACTGATGGAACATTCAAGGTGATCTTTTTGTTGCTTTATATTTTTACTCTTTGATCTCCTTATTTATACTCAACTTTTAATTGTATTTGTTTGTTACATCTAACATTTATCGTACTGGGAGATGGCACAGAATTTTCTTGGGTTGTATTTGCAAATGACACCCTGGCATTCTATTAAGCCAACCACATTCTCTTCGGAATTCAGATCTCCCAAAGTAACCCAAAATTTGAGTGTGGATCCGGACCGTCTGATCATAATCTGCACAAATATTAGTGCATTTCTACCTTGGGTCGGATTGGCTCGGATTCTGATTAGACGGTCCTGATCCGTACTCAAATTTTGAGTTACTTTAGGGGATCTGGACCCTTATCTTTGTTGCTACTTGCTAGTTTCTATAATTTGGAGTGGAACTTACTATCAGAGTGTCTTGAGCAATATTATATTTGAGCTTTAGATGGGAAATAATATATAAATGCTTGATGAACAAAGTTGTCAGTATTCAACATTTTCTCCATCATGCTGACCTAATGTATTTTCTGTTGCTATGGTTTAGGACAGTTTTATCACACAAAAACGTACACTGAAAACTTATGGTTGGTGCCTTTACAAGTGAACTATTTTTGTGGTAATTCCTATAATTTTAAGCAGAGTATATGATCCAAGTGTGTTTAGCAATATTCAATTTGAGCTTAAACAAGGGGGAAATAAATGCTGAATAGACAAAATTGTCAGTATTAAACATTATGCACTTTTCCATTACTCTGAACTAATATTTTCTGTTGTTTAAAACATTTCATCACATAAAATGCATATTGAAACTGTCATTGGTACCTTACATATGCAAAACATATCTCCATGGGTAGTTCCTACTTGGCTACTTGCTACAAATTTGTAGTTGAATGTGTGATCTGAGTGTATTGAGCAAGTAGTCAGTTGAGCTTAAAAGGAAACAAATGCTTAATGGACAAAATAGGCAGTATTCGACATTATGCACCTTTTTTGTCTAAACTAATATTTTCCGTTGTTTGTGTTGAAAAAATATACTCTGACCATCATTTGTGCTTACTATGTACGAGTAACTTGTCTTTTTGGTGCAAGCTAAAAATCCAAGACCGAGCTATTGCTCTAAGCTTGTGTTGCTCATATCATGGGATTAATTACTCCATGAATTATACAGTTGATCTGAAGTTTTGGTCAAGAAGCTTTCTTTAGCTTATGTTGTGTTTCCTCTTGTAGGTGTCGGCTTCTGTTAATATGGCAGAAGAAAAGAAATCTCCGAAGCTAATGGCTGAGCGTGTTTGGAATTATGACTTATTCTGATATGTCGCAGGAGAACTGTAACTTGTAATGTCGCTGGTCTATTTTGAACAAGGAATTATTGTTTCCCTCTCTTGTTGTTATCTGATCAAATATGAGAGGTTGAAGAAATACTTTTTTATGTTAGCTTTTGTACCTAATAAGTCATTTACTAGCCAAGAGGCAGTGAAGGTCAGTTTATCCTGTGCTTGTTTTCTCGGTTTTTTTAGAGGTGTTATTAGTTCAGGTGTATGTGGTCAATTGAAAAGCTCAAATTTTGGTTTAAATATGTTAGGTGTGCCAATAAAGGTAAGCATCATATTGGAAATATAGTGGGGCCTTGTAATTTTGCATTGTTGCCTTGTTTTGGATAAATTTGCAAATCTTAAAAAACATAACAATTTTTTATATCCAGTTTGGATAAAGTTTGGTGTTATTGATATCGTTGCACTGGTCCCTTAGCTGCAAAGTTCTATTGATGTTCAATCTATTTCGATGTAGTATCCCGAATAAACTAATTACTTCATAGTTTCTTAAATTCTATGTAAATTTTTATATTCTTACATAGTCTTTTACTATGTAATTTTTTTTGTAATTTTGTAATTAATATTTTATTTATTTATCTTATGGAATAAAGATAGAACTAAAAAAATTCTTCTGACACTTGACACAGCCACCGTCAAGAATTAATAGGTTCGTTCAATTTCAAGTGATACTAGTTATTATTGAATCTTATAAATATTCAAGTGATAGGTTCGTTCAATTTCACACGGCCGGCGTCAAAAAATTATCATACGGAAATTTGTATCGGTTCCCTCGCACAATTTCTCATTTGCAATTGTCCAGATAATTAATGTTTATTCTAAAAGATTCTTATTCTTTAATTTGCAGTTGTCCAGATAATTAAGTAACTTGTTTTAAGCTATGTTTATGTATTATATGACATTTATTTTTCAAATGAATTCGATTTCAGAGAAAAGTAACATGAGTGTGACACTAATAGCATGCTAAAAATAACAAAGGAAAATGCCATTTATGTATTATATGACATTTTATTTTTTCAAAGGAAAATGTTTGTGCCTTGCTTTCTCCATTAATTTGATTATCTGATACCCCTCTGTAACTTTGCCCCCTTCTTTAAAATGTAGTTAATAATATTTACTCCCTTCTGGTTCTGGTTGAGAAAGACATGTTATATTGATATTGGCTTGCATAACCAATTGTTGCTAGCTATAATCCTTCATATGAATCTGATATTAAATCTTCATGTACCTTTGTATGTATAAATACCAGCAGGTACTAGAACAATTTTGCTTACTGGTACCTTGACAGAGGGGGTTCAAAAGTAAAATTTAGAGATCTATTTAACTTTCTGACACATCAAATTTACACACAACCCCCTCAACTCTTCCATCAAATTGACACATCAAATTTAGAGATCTACTTAACTTTCTGACACATCAAATTTACACACAACCCCCTGAGAAAAACAAATTATAAAAAAGCAACTAATTACAAAAGATTTTATTAGATTTATTATTTGCACACGTGATCTCTTTCTCATTAATGCACTCCCTCTCATTAATTACTTATTTCCGAAATATAGCCGTTGGAGAATGTGTCAATCACATTAAATTAAATCAAACTAATCTCCGCCTCAAAGGGGAAGGGAGGGGAGATAAATTAAAACAACAATGGTGGGTCTGCTTTCTAACAAAATTGGCAGGGAGGAGTTGCAAGCCGGTGATCACATATACACTTGGTGCTCGGCCTATCTTTACTCCCACCATGGTATGATGTTCTCTTCTCCACCGTATCAGAGCTACAGGCCATGACACCGGCACCGGCACCATGCTGGACACTCTCCTCTTCAGCACCTCCCATAGGCCTACCTCCCACACCGGCAACACCTGCCAGCGCTGCACTGATGCTCAACACGAGCACCTGAGGCAGCAGCCTCGATCACCTGATGGCGGGGTTGTTATCACTTGCCTCGATTGCTTCCTGGGCGGGGGCCACCTCTACATCTTCACCTACTCAGTTTCTCCAGTCGTCTTCCTCGCCAAGGCCCGTGGTGGCACATGCACCCTAGCTGACTCTGACCCTCCAAATGTGGTTCTCCAACGTGCCCACTTCCTCCTGAACCACGGTTTCAACACCCCCGTCAAAATACCAGTTGCACTTGTCTTTGACATTTTTGTGACCTTCTTAACCCATCCATCTATAAGGTGGTTAATTATTTGATTTCCTCTAACATTTTAGTAAGAAACTGTAAAAATATACTCAAAAACAAATAACAAATTTTTCTATCATTCTCAATCTTACTTGTTAATGATAATCAGTTTCAATTGTATAACAAATAAACTTATATAATAGTTTGGAAGGATTTCAAAATAATAATGAACACATGAATGTTTCATAAAAAATGTATTTTTGTTCAAACCAATAGTGTTAATACACACAATTTGATGGAAGAGTTCAGGGGGGTTGTGTGTAAATTTGATGGAAGAATTCAGGAGATTGTGTGTAAATTTGATGTGTCCGAAAGTTAAATTCCCCCAAGATAAACATATTCAGGAAATTGGTATTTTAGTAATAAGATCGGCCGTATTGGTACGTTCCGTTTCTTAACCCATGTTTCAAGATAAACATATTTCCCTATGGCAACTTATTAATTAACGTTGACAAATGACTATGTCTCATCTGAATTTTTTTTTATTATAAATGTTTTAACGTAACAAAACAGATCATACATATTTCTTAACTCACGTTGACAAATGACTATGTCTCAAGCTGTGTAAATTTAGGCCTAAAATAGACTAAATATGCGAGGTATCAAATTCCCCCAAGCTGAACCTTTGCTTGTCCTCAAGCAAAAAGTTTCAAACTCGGGTGAAAGTGCTGGAAAACTAAATCTAAATGCAGATACAAGTCTAAATGTGAAAACCTACGTGAGTTTGCTATAGTCAAGAATTTCTAGAATCGATTCGGTTGTAATTCAAACATCCCTTTGTAAACCTTGATTCACTCCAACAATTAGTCAATTGAACTTCTTATTTTGAGATGCTTCTAACAATGGAAAGACTAATTACCTAGGTTTGATCGAATCAATTTCATTCTTTTTCCGAATTATTGCTTTTATTCAAAGTGATTTTTCTTTGCATTTGCCCTCCCCCAAGCTTGAATCAAGCTTAAGGGTAAGAAAGTTGCGAACGAAGTGTGTTGGTATGAGCAAAATTTTCTTTCTTTATTTCTAATTGGGAGACGAGCTCAAAGGCGCCCATTCGAGGCTTATTGCCAGTACTCTTATTTTCTCCATCTTTTCTCTTTTGTTTTCTCTTTTTCTTTTTCTCATTTTTTTTATTTTTCTTTTTCTTTTCTTCTTGGTTTGCTCACACCATGAATACACACATCCATTGGTATTCATTCATACCAATGGATATTCCAAACTTTCTTAATTTGAAAATCTCAATTCCTAAAGGCACAATTCAGTTTTTTCGAATAATCTCGTTCGATTCAATTCTGAGTTTGTTTCATCGTTTCCATTATTAAAAACATCTCAACCTAAGTAGTTCAATAACCAATCATGGGTTAGTTCCAATTCACTCAGGTCTATCCTAATCACAACTAAATTGTTTCAAAGTTATTCTCAATTCTAGCAATTCACGCAAATCTTCACCTAACAATGCACGAAAATACGAAAAAATGCAAGAAAAATAACGGTAAAGTAAATATGACCTAAATGCAAATGCAATCCCCCCAAGCTTAGCCTGAGCATTGTCCTCAATGCTTCAAGACTATAAGATAAAAGAGATAAAAGAAGCTCGGGGAAAAGAGAGCGAACCTGATCAGTCCTCAGGGGGGTCATACCAGAGCCAGTCGCTAAACCGCTGCTCTATCCCAGTCACTCGCCGCGTGAGATCATGGAGTGCGGCGCCCTGCGCACGAATGGCAGCACCCTGCTCATAGAGTGCAACACCCTGCTCCTGACGCATGCCGTACATCAGATGGTAGACATCCTGGATGGTGGGCTCATCGACTGGAGGGGGATACACGGGTCTACTGTAGGAGGTCGAGGGTCCGGCTGCGTATGCAGAGGTGGATGGGCCGGCAGCGTAGGCGGAGGTGGATGGGCCAGCTCCATAGAATGAGGTACCTGCACCAAAGGGTGAAGGATGTACCTGCTCGGAGTAGGGGGAAGCCTGGCCGGGGAAAGGTGGCACAAGAGGAGAGAGAGGATGCAGCGACACAAACGGAGCCTGGACTGGAGAGGTGGTGGCATCGAGCATGTCCTCATCGCCCTGCGGTGGTGGTGGAGGAGGTGGAGGTGGGGGAGGTGGAGGTGGGACCTCAGGGGCAGGCTGCACGCGGGGCGGACGTCGGAAAAACCAAGTGCTCCGGTCAGTGAAGGAGAGAGTGACCGGGAATGGCATGATATATCTGGTCCGCATGTCAGGCATGCGCCAAGCCCAAGCACCTCGCCCATCGCGTCCTGCTGCTGACTCGATGAACTTGTAGGTGGTGAACTGAGTGAGAGAGAGAGATCGGGAGCTCCGGCACTCCTCGTCGCCGATGATCTGGAGGTGTAAGCGCTCGGCGATCAGAGTGACATAGGCCGAGATGTAAATAACGCCACCCGGCTTGGGCTGCCTCTGGATGCCGAGCCAGTGGTGGATCATGGCGAGCATCAGATCGGGCCGCTCGAGAGTGCTGTCGGGACGCAGCATATGATCCACCAGCTGCATATCCTCAACATTGGCGCGGGCGAACGTCTCGCCACGCGCAAAGATGGTGCAACCGAGGATACGCAGCAGGACCCGGATGACTGGATGAGGGACATTGAGCTGCTTGTACTCCCTGTTGAAAGCTGACCCGGCTGGGGCGCCAGAGATCAGCGCCCAGAAGCTGTCGCGCTCCAAGTCCCCAGAGAAAGAGAGGGAGTCAGTAGTCGGGTTCGGCTCAAAGCCAAACCACTCCCTCAAGTCAGACAGCCAGACGCGGTGGGTCTCACTCAGCATGCGGAACCTGATGAACGGGGTATGGTTCCGCGAGTACTTGAGCTCCAGAGAGGAAAGAAACTCCAAGGTGAGCCTCTTGTATCCCCTCTGGGCGATCTCCCAGAAGGCTGGAGTGATCCCGACCCGGGTGGTGATGCGGCGGAACTCATCCTCCAGTCCTAGCGTCTGAAGAGCAGAAAAGTCAACAATCCTCGTATTGTTGATCGATTTCGTCAGCAGGATATCGAAGTACTTGAACTGCCGACGGGTCGGTATGGAGAAGTACTCCTCGGCGTACGCATCGGCACGCTAGGTGGCGTCAGAGAGGGCCGCATCAGTGCCGAAGGAGTCAGAGGCGTGGTCGGAGTCGTGGATGGAGGCCTGATCAGAGCCCTGGGCCTGGTCAGAGGCCTCGTCAGAGTCCTGGTCATGGTCTCCAGATGGATGGTAGGAGGGGCTCTCTTGTGGGCTCCGGTAGACGGACTGATGGCCACTGGATGTGGTCTCTCCCTCATAGTAGATGGGCGTGACGGCGTCCTGAAGGGAAGGGCTCTGGCGGGACCCAGTCCTGGCTGCACTCTCCCGGGAGTGGCGAGATGCGCGGGAGTCACTCCGAGACGCACTCCGGTGGGAGTGATGAGATGAAGTGGGGGCATCAGCAGGAGGGACGTTGGCCATCGGGCCAGTGGCGGAAGGGATGGAGGCGTCAGAGGGTGTGGAGGAGCGAGAGGATTGCCGACGCATCTCTCTCAAACGTTCGTGGTGTTGGGTGGTAAGGGTCCGACAGGGTAGGTACGGCCTGGTCTGACCTACTTGGTACGGCCTAGCCTGACCTAGGTAGGTACGGCCTAGCCGCACAGGCTGATACGGGCCGTACCTAACTTAGGGTTTCGGTGTTGGCTGGTAAGGGCCGCACCAACTAGTACCAATGGCAATTTGGGGTTTCTTGCGACCAATTAACCCCTAAACCGGACAAGGTGAGTACACAACACAGAAATGGGTTGGGAAGGGTTAATTGGTACAAACTGGTACAGGTTTGGTGTCAGGTCAGAAAGGTCGGTACGGGCCGTACCTAGCTGGTACGGGTGGGCCGTACCAAGCTAGGGTTTGGACAGAAACTGGGCAGAACCGAGCAAGGAAGAGAGGGAAGCACAAAAATGGAGAGAAACAAAGAAAATGGAAGGAGAAGGACTAACCGAGAGCAAGAAGGTGCGGGTCGGACCGAAGAGAAGTGCGGGTCGGACCGAAGACGTGCGGCTCGGATCGGTGAAGTGCTCGGTTGGGTGGCCGGTGCTCCTTGTGCTCGGTTAGGGTGGAAGAGAGGTAGAATGAGTGGAGAAGGAGAGAAAATGGAGAGGGAGAGAAGAGGCGCGGCTGGGAAGAAAGGGGAAAAGGAAGGGATGCGGAATCGGGGGTTTAAAAAGAAAAAGGCGGCAGTTATGGCGTCGGTTCGCGTCCCTGACTTAGGTACGGCCTGACCGTACCAAATTGGTACGGGCCGTACCAACCTTCCAATTTTCAGGCCGTACCAATGTGGTATGGCCTAGCCGTACCAACCTCAAAATTCTTTTGTTTCTCTTTCTCGTGACTTCTCAAGCCGCTCGTGATGCAATGCAGAAGAATGAATGCATGACTATCTGTTCCTAAGATGCAAAACGGGTAAAAAATGGCTTGGGCTGCCTCCCAAGGAGCGCTCGTTTTAGGTCTCGAGCTCGACCTTCTCTTTTCAGGCTTTGGTTGGAAATGGATCAGGTGGCACTGGTGGGAGTACCCACTTCTGAGGTACACGGACCATGCGATCACACTCTTGCATCAGATGAATCCGCAAGATTCCCATCAAGTTCTTGATCAAGCGCCCGATCGCGCTTTTGTGCGCTTCCAATTTCTCCAAGAGTGTAGCAGTCCGATCGGGTTCAAGATCTGCGCTTATGATTACATGACGACATCTATCTGGGTCTAGAAACTCGTACCTGAGGTGAGCTGCTGGAGGCTTGAGCTCAGGAGTTAGCCGCTCTGTCTGGGTCTTGATGCGGGTCGCATCAGGTGGAATGGCATCGCATGTTGACCAATCCGACTCGCTTCCTTTGGTCTCTAGGTCATCAGAACACGGCATGCGGGTCGCATCGGGTGGTGTGCGGGTCGCGTCCATATGCTCTTCAGGTGGAGATGCAGGTCGTGTCTCAATGATGCGGGTCGCGTCAAGTGCGGTCTGGTCTGTTGGCTGGGTTGGTCCTTCGCATTCTGGCTGAGCTGGCAACTTTTCAGGTTGAGATTGGCGTGAGGTGATGATGTGACTCAACTGCTCCAACAGCTTGTTTTGAGCGGCCATTTGATTTTGTTGAGCAGCCATCTGAGTGGACATGCTCTGCATATGTTCCCACATCATCTGATTCATCTTGCCTTGCTCGTGTATGAATTCGATCTCAGCGGGATCAACGTACGGCTCGGGTGGGTCGGGTTGGAATACGCAATTGTTCGAGTCATCGAATGGTGCAGGGTCGTAGAAGTTGCAATTGTTGTTGCTGATATAGCCATCCTGCTCCGGTTCCTCACTCCAATCAGCCAGTGGGCAATACTCATAAGAGTGTCTCCTGTCCCCACACATGGCACATGGCTGTGGTTTCTGGTTTCTGGCTGCCCTCATGCTCATTCTGATTGAATAACTCTCCATGGCCTCCTCTAGCTCGGCAGCTCTAGCATATAGAGCTGCGATCATGGCCTCCTCTAGCTCGGCAGCTCTAGCATATAGAGCTGTGATCTGATCAGCTTTGGATCGGCCGCCTCCTCCAGCTTGAAAATTGTCGCGGCCAAACCAATGTTGGTCTGTCGTCATGTTGTACATGAGATCCATGGTGTCTCGAGCTCCTCAGATAGTGATCGCCATAGTGTTCCTGAAAAAGAGAAAATAAATAAATAAAAGAAACAAAATAAAAGAAAATAAAGGATACAAGATAAAGTCTAGATTAACTAAGTAAGGTAAAATCTAACTAGGCAATTGGTTACCGTCCCCGGCAACGGCGCCAAAAACTTGTTCGCGAAGAAACGCAACGCAAGTTTCGGTACGCTTGAGGGCGTACCTTTTAAAACCGCGTTTACACTTCACGAGTAAGGGTCGCAAGTGCACAACCCCTATCGAGTAGTATAATCGGGTATCGATCCACAGGGACGGGCAATTACTAGGTTAGAATCTACCAAACTCAATTAAAAACTAGAAGTGAGAAAGATTTGGTTTGGTATTTAAGTTCCTAAAAGATCAATTCAAACAAATCTGACAATGCAAACAGATGTAATAAAATGCTAGAAGAAATGTAAACTGTGTTTTGATTATGGATAAAAGGCGTTTCCAGGGTTTCAGACTTCATCTCTGATCTGCCTCTAGTGGTACGGCCCGTACCAAGTTGGTACGGCTAGGCCGTACTTCACTTGGTAAGGCAAGGCCGTACCACCCTGGTAAGACCCGTACTGGCTTCCCAGAACAGAACCTACCAGTTCAAGTGAATGCATTTCCTTGCTGGTACCTTGTGCTAAACTCTTTAGAAAGGTTCAATTGACCATACCTAAGGTTCCTAACCCTCAACCATCGTTTGTTGGATCAAGATCTAGGTTGGAATGCAATTGATTGCCTTTTAGGGATTTCTACACCTCAACTCTCGTGTGTTGGTACAGATCTACCCTAGCTGGTTGATTGGAGGTCTAAGGCACCATCTAATCTGTCGATTAGAGGAGAATTCAACCTCTCGGCTTCAATTCGAACTATTCTACCCTAAGCATTTGATTTGGATGAAAGATTGAGATGATCACATGACCTTGATAGGTTCGATCTAAACCTAAAGGGACATCATACAACAATCACAGCAAGCAAAGCAAAAGATAGCAAATAAGATCACAATCAATCAAACTAAAGAGTTCATACAAAGTACAAGTCAAAGAAAGTCAAAACAAATCAAGAATCGATCTCTAACCCTAGAAACTAGAAAGATCTACTCACAGCACATAATAATATCTAAAAATACAATAAAAGGGAGAGAGATAGCCATGGATCGAAGGGATCGAGAGGAGGAAGCTAGATCCGTCGAGTTTCGCCTCTTTCCTCTTCCTTCCTTCTTGCTCCTAGCTCCTTAGCTCTCTTTCTCTCTCTTACTGTGCTCTCAAATCGATCTGGAATGGAATTGATGTGAAATTTGGAGAGTTCCCCGCCTTAAATAGCCTCTGCCCAAATTTGAATCTGTCAGGACGCCTTCATGTACGGCCCGTACCAATTTGGTACGGCCTGGCCGTACCAGGCGTGAAGAGCTGAAAATGGCTAAGTATGGTTCGACCCGTACCAAGCCTGGTAAGGGTCGTACCTCATCATGTGAATCGCCATTTCTTCGTGTGTTTTGCTCCAAACCTGCAGAAAACAAACAAACACTCAGCAGTACCAAATTCTAAAGATATAACAATGAAATGCACATGATTCTGGTGAATTATGGCACGAATCTGGTACTAAAATAGGCCTAAAATAGACTAAATATGCGAGGTATCACTTTCGCATACCGCATTAAAACCGTATTTAATAACATTGAGAAGAACCATGTGCATTTTCCTATGAGCTTGGGATGTCCACCTGTCAAGTTGATCAAAGAGGCCTTAAAAGTTGTGTCACCGAAATCCATATGCCACTGAACTCCAAGTGAACCAGTTGTAATATTAAAGTTGGTTTTGACGGTGTGCGCATCCCATATTTTGTCTATGCGAGAACCAACTAAATTGAAGGTGTCGTCAAGGGAAATGTCGTGCAGAGTGTCACCCTGCATGAATGAATACTTGAGACGCCCTTCGCGCGAACCCAATACGTGACGTATGAACATCTTGCGGGCCGGGTCAAGGACTCCAGTGACATTCACCGTGGTCCGATTTGCTAATTGGGCCGTATTAGTACATCTTGGAACATCTTGGAAGAGTTGATCACCTTGAACTGTAAACCCTGCATGATCAAAGAGGTCAGTAAATATTTTCTAGTTAATAATTGTCAAGTCTTGGCCCACAGAATAATTGTATTAAAAAAACTTACTATCATACTGGCTTCTAGGCTAAATGTTTGAGCTTTCTCTAAACCCACGAAATAATTGCCAAGTTTTGGCCCCATCAAAGTGAAATTATTCACTGCACTTGCCTTGATCCTCAGAGTATTAGAAGCTATACCCTTAGCAATCAATCTAAAAATGTAAACAAAGTCAAAAGTCAAACAATAGAAAACATCCTATAATGCTATAATGCGGCTGGTGCTATTGATATATAGAAAGAAATCTACATAGAGACAAATATCCATCGGGTGATATTGAATATCTAAAAAAAGACTAAATAATCTACAGAAAGACTAAATAATCTACGAAATTGATCTATTAAATCATTGCAAGACAAATATCCATTAGGTGCTTGACGACTTAGCCCCAGTGTAACAAAATACGGTTCATGCGGCCGCATATGCGTATGCGGTTGGCAATCGCATAGAAAATCAATATGCGATGTAATATGCGGTTTCTCATATGCGGCCGCGTATTTTTACCGCATATTCCGCTGCATATTATCGCATAATACAGCATACTTATTTGTATGATACCGCATATTACCGCATACTTGTTTATATATATATTAATTCTCATTTTAAAATCCGCATATATAAGACCGCATAAAAATCAGCATATGCGGCCACATACCGTATATGCAGTATGCGGTGGCCTTCCGCATACCGCATAGAAACCGCATTTTAAAACATTATGTAGATTAGTGTCCATGCAAAAGGCAGTGGTCATAGATCGGAGATAGAAAATAGGATGAAAGGGATGGTGGAAAACTCGCTAGCTGCAAGATGAGAATCAAAGTAGCAGGATGAGAGCCATAATCATCACTACATTAGATAAACGAAATTGATCTATAGAAAGAAATCTACAGAGAGACAAATATCCATCAGGTGTTATTGAATATCAAAAGAAAGACTAAATAATATACAGAAAGACAAATATCTACAGAGACTAAATAATCTACGAAATTAATCTATTAAATTATTGCAAGACAAATATCTATCAGGTGCTATTGAATATCTAAAGAAAGACTAAATAATCTATAGAAAGACAAATATGTACATAAAGACTAAATAATCTTACGAAATTGATTTATTAAATCATTGCAAGACAAATATCCATCAGGTGCTTGACGACTCAGTCCTAGTGTAACAAAATGCGGTTCATGCGGCCGCATATGCGTATGCGGTTGGCAACCGCATAGAAAATCAATATGCGGTCTAATATGCGGTTCCGCATATGCGGCCGCATATTCGACCGCATATTCGGCCGTATATTTTTATCGCATATTCGGCTGCATATTACCGCATATTACCGCATACTCGTTTGTATGATACCGCATATTACCGCATATTTGTTTATATATATATATTAATTCTCATTTTAAAATCCGCATATAATATATAAGTCCGCATAAAAATCAGCATATGCGGCCGCATACCGCATAGAAACTGCATTTTAAAATATTGCTTAGCTCAGTGTCCATGCAAAAGACGGTGGTCATAAATCGAAGATAAAAAATAGAATGAAAGGGATGGTGAAAAACTCGCTAGCTGCAGGATGAGAATCAAAGTAGCAGGAGAAGAGCCATAATCATTACTACATCAGATAAACGAAATTGATATATAGAAAGAAATCTACAGAGAGACAAATATCCATCAGGTGTTATTGAATATCTAAAGAAAGACTAAATAATATACAGAAAAACAAATATCTACAAAGACTAAATAATCTATTGAAATTGATCTATTAAATCATTGCAAGACAAATATCCATAGGTGCTATTGAATATCTAAAGAAAGACTAAATAATTTACAGAAAGACAAATATGTACAGAAAGACTAAATAATTTACGAAATTGATCTATTAAATCATTACAAGACAAATATTCATCAGGTGCTTGACGACTTAGCCCTAATGTAACAAAATGCAGTTCATGCGGTCGCATATGCGTATACGATTGGCAACCGCATAGAAAATTAATATGCGGTCTAAATGCAGTTCTGCATATGCGGCCGCATATTCGTCCGCATATTCGACCGTATATTTTTCTCGCATATTCGGCTGCATATTACCGCATATTACCGCATACTTGTTTGTATGATACCGCATACTTGTTTATATATATATATATATATTAATTCTCATTTTAAAATCCGCATATAATATATAAGTCCGCATAAAAATCAGCATATGCGGCCGCATACCGTATATGAGTATACGGTGGCCTTCCGCATACCGCATAGA
Organism: Carex myosuroides; assembly: GCA_028015225.1. Classification (NCBI taxonomy): domain Eukaryota; kingdom Viridiplantae; phylum Streptophyta; class Magnoliopsida; order Poales; family Cyperaceae; genus Carex; species Carex myosuroides. The sequence goes on from CM051477.1 coordinate 14,483,210, forward strand.
AACTGTATTTTAAAACATTGCTTAGCCCAGTGTCCATGCAAAAGGCAGTGGTCGTAGATCGAAGATAGAAAATAGGATGAAAGGGATGGTGGAAACTCGCTAGCTGCAGGATGAGAATCAAAGTAGCAGGAGGAGAGCCATAATCACCACTACATCAGATAAACGAAATTGATCTATAGAAAGAAATCTACAGAGAGACAAATATCCATCAAGTGCTATTGAATATCTAAAGAAAGACTAAATAATCTACAGAAAGACAAATATCTACAGAGACCAAATAATCTACGAAATTAATCTATTAAATCATTGCAAGACAAATTATCCATCAGGTGCTATTGAATATCTACAGAAAGACTAAATAATCTACGAAATTGATCTATTAAATCATTGCAAGACAAATATCCATCAGATGCTATTGAATATCTACAGAAAGACTAAATAATCTACAGAAAGACAAATATCTACAGAAAGACTAAATTATCTACGAAATTGATGTATTAAATCATTGCAAGATTAATATCCATCAGGTGCTATTGAATATCTACAAAAAGACTAAATAATCTACAGAAAGACAAATATCTACAGAAAGACTAAATAATCTACGAAATTGATCTATTAAATCATTGCAAGATAAATATCCATCAGGTGTTGAATATCCACAGAAAGACTAAATAATCTACAGAAAGACAAATATCTACAGAAAGACTAAATAATCTACTAAATTGATCTATTAAATCGTTGCAAGACAAATATCCATCAGGTGCTATTGAATATCTACAGAAAGACTAAATAATCTACAGAAAGACAAATATCTACAGAAAGACTAAATAATCTATGAAATTGATCTATTAAATCGTTGCAAGACAAATATCCATCAGGTGCTATTGAATATCTAAAGAAAGACTAAATAATCTACAGAAAGACAAATATCTATAGAGACTAAATAATCTACGAAATTGATCTATTAAATCATTGTAAGACAAATATCCATCAGGTGCTATTGAATATCTACAAAAAGACTAAATAATCTACAGAAAGACTTAATAATCTACGAAATTGATCTATTAAATCGTTGCAAGACATCCATCAGGTGCTATTGATCTATAGAAAGAAATCTACAGAGAAGAAGCTTTTATTTTACGAAATATAGAGTTGAGAAACAAAAGCATTGAGAAACAAAAAGGAGAATGCACAGAGAAGATGCTTTTACTTACCAAAGGAGAAGAGAAGAAGTGAATCTGATCTGATGGGATGCAAAAAGGAAAATGAACAGAGGAATGGCGGCATCAGTTCTTTTATAGCTGGGAATTTAAATTTTGATGGGTCAAGACGGGTCAATCAATATCTATCACCTCCAGTTTTATCTCACTGGATAGTTTAAAAATTCGGCACAGACATGAGGCCCAGGACAAGAGATATGGATAATTTTGCTTTGAGGTTAACTGTTCATTTTTTAGATCGGACGGTCAACATTTTTAAATAAATCACCGCATATACAGTTAAGTTTGACAGAAGTTTATAACAGAAGGGTAAAATAGTCATTCTGAAATGGACAAGTATCCTCTCCATTACTGTAAAAGATTCCCTTCACTTTACAGTTTGAGATTAACTCTCATCCACTTTAAGATTCAGGCTGATGGAGGGGGCAATATTATTGGGCTTTGAGATTCGTGCCATGTTAAAAAGAACGGTCCAGATCAAGTAATTGTAAAAGATTCCCTATTACGGTACCGGGGAGGATCTGCATTCCCGTCTCCTTCTCCTCTCATCCACCTCTCTCGTCCTTGCCATCTCCGCCTACTTCACCAATAGCGAGCACCCCGTCTCCTTCTCTCCTTTCTCCTCTCTCTCAGCGTGATCGACCTTTTTAAATGTAATTTTTTTGTCTCCAGAGAAAATAAACGACTATATAGAGTGAGAAAATTCTAAATTGTCCGTTGTGCATTTTAATTTAAAATGAGAAAATAAGATATTTGAGTGTTTTGATAGAAAAATAGACAATTTAGAATTGTTTCAACGGGTGTCCCAAAAATTGTTTACTATTTTTTTATGGTGATAGCATACTAATTTTTTATGGTTTTAAAAGTAATAATTTTGACACATGGAGATAATTTAATAAATAAATAAATAACTGAAAATAAAAAGGTATTGTTCTTTCTTTCTACAGTATTTTTTTTCAATAAAAGACGATAAGAAAAAGGAAATGTCAAGTTTTTTGGGATATTAAATATTATGATGTTTTTATGGGGGAATTGACTATTTTAGAAGTTTGGATGGGCACACCAAAAAAAACTAAGTTATAAAAATTAATTTGATTCATTTGAGAAAGGTTACAGTTATTTTTAAAAATTAAGGATTGATTTGGTGTAACTTAAAAGTTAAGTGAGCAGCTTCAATTTTTTCAAAAATAATTCTTGTATCCAACATTCTTCACTCCTTATCTGCAGGTAAAAATGTTTATATCTTTTTTGTCTCTATTGTGCCTTCATTTTTTAAAATTTAACATTTGAATATCAAAATAAAACTGTTAAATTTGATATATATCATTTTTATGACTATGCAATATTCATGTATAAAAGTTTACGGCATTTCAACTTTATCTTGATCGGTATCAAGAGATTGCAAAAATACATTGATATGGATAAATTAATTTTGAATGTTGATTTTTCCACTTATTGATTTTTATATAAAAAAAAGTATAACCAAAAAATGATAATTTTTATGTGAATGTAGAGGAAACATGTAATATAGATCACTTCTAATTATTTTATTTTGACATGTAAGTTTTCAAAAATTTATTATTAGAAAATTAAAAAGTTGAACTGTGATGAAGGCACATTTGAACCATCCTCTTTTATTATATATTTTTTTGAAGAAATATCAGCCGGTACTAGAACAATTTTGCTTACTGGTACCTTGTCAGAGGGGGTTCAAAAGTAAAATTTAGAGATCTACTTAACTTTCTGACACATCAAATTCACACAACCCCCTCAACTCTTCCATTAAATTGACACATCAAATTTAGAGATCTACTTTAACTTTCTGACACATCAAATTTACACAACCCTAAACTCTCGCATCAAATTTACACACAACCCCCTGAGAAAAACAAATTACAAAAGAGCAGCTAATTACAAATTTTTTTATTGGATTTATTCTTTGCACACGTGATCTCTTCCTCATTAATGCACTCCCTCTCATTAATTACTTACTTCCGAAATATAGATGTTGGAGAATGTGTCAATCACATTAAATTAAACCAAACTAATCTCCGCCTCAAAGGTGAAGAGAGAGATAAATTAAAACAACAATGGTGGGTCTGCTTTCTAACAAAATTGGCAGGGAGGAGTTGCAAGCCGATGATCACATATACACTTGGTGCTTGGCCTATCTTTACTCCCACTATGGTATGATGTTCTCTTCTCCACTGTATCAGAGCTACAAGCCATGACACCGGCACCGGCACCATGCTGGACACTCTCCTCTTCAGCACCTCTCATAGGCCTACCTCCCACACCGGCAACACTTGCCAGCGCTGCACTGATGCTCAACACGAGCACCTGAGGCAGCAGCCTCGATCACCTGATGGCAGAGTTGTTATCACTTGCCTCGATTGCTTCCTGGGCGGGGGCCACCTCTACATCTTCACCTACTCAGTTTCTCCAGTCGTCTTCCTCGCCAAGGCCCGTGGTGGCACATGCAGCCTAGTTGACTCCGACCCCCCAAATGTGGTTCTCCACCGTGCCCACTTCCTCCTGAACCATTAACAATAAAAACATGGTTGTGTGTGTAGAATCCAATAGGAAGATTTTATAGAATTTTATGAAGAGTAGAACTAGGGTGCTCCTAAGCTCACCAAGCCCTTCGTGAGCGCGACTCTAAAATCTATCAAATTGACTTCAAACGACATTTTCAAACTGTTAGATGTTCAATCTATATTAAAATGTGCTTGGAGACCAAATTTTACATTTTTTGGAATTTTTTTACTATTTATTAAGATGGTTTGAAAATCACTGTTTTTATTAAAATTCTGCACCATTGGAAAACAACGATTTTCAAACCATCTTAATAAATAGTAAAAAAATTCCAAAAAATGTAAAATTTGGTCTCCAAGCACATTTTAATATAGATTGAACATCTAACGGTTTGAAAATGTCGTTTGAAGTCAATTTGATAGGTTTTAGAGTCGCGCTCACGGAAGGGCTTGGTGAGCTTAGGAGCACCCTAGTTCTACTCTTTTATGAATACTAATAAAATGGAAACCTTTGTGTGTGCAGTACACAACAAAGTAATGGTTCAGTACCCAAAAATTACTGTTGAAACTCCTGTCCTCCTTACCATTCCGATTTAACTATCCAAATCTATTATCAAAGCAAAAAACAAAAACCATTACTAAAAAGTGAAATATATAGATAAAAAATAAAGCAAGAAATACATTCTACCCTTCTACACTATATTCATTGCTGAAATCATTCCGAGTTCAAAAAGAATTGGTTTATATATAGAATATGCTTTAATTAATTTTTCATGGTTGGATTTCTATACTTGAATTTGTTACTTTTTTACTTAATAGAAATGGTGTGTAAAAAGTGTAGTTAATTTTATTTTAAAAAATAATAATGTTATAAAAAAAAATTAACATACTCATAATTAATACTGGTTATCGTTGCACATCTTTTGTTCTCATGACTTTCTTATCGGTTTTGATAAAACTAGTTATGTTTAGTATTTATTACAATAAGTGAGATTAAATAATATAATATAATCTCATTTGTCTCTTCATTTTAATTATTTCAATTTAATTTGCTCCAATATCCTATATAAATATTTATTTTCGTTATAATATTCAACGATTGCTTTTGCAATTTATCTGAATATTAGTAAATGAGACTTGTGTAGTAAATTACAAACTAAAATAAAGATAGATTGGTTATTACAATTTTATAAGCACAGGAAACATTTCCACCGAATAGAAAAAATTTCATGACTTGTACATGAGAAAAAATAACATTTTCATGACTTGTGGTAAAGCTACATTTACCATTCATGCTTTCTCTCACGAAATGTGACCATTTTCATGACTTGTGAGTGTCCAAATCCAAACCCGTTTACAACAGCTTATTGATTAAATCCCGATAGGGCACTAGCAATGGGAAGTTGTGGTCTTTGTGGCCCAAATCCATGGTTACTTTTAGAGAGAGATGTAAACTTGTTCGGCCCAAGGCCTTGATTAGGGTTATTGGCATTCCAATTTTGTCCTTGAACAGCACCTAAACCAGGTTGCCTTTGAGGCGTAGTGCAATTCAGTGGCGATTGAGGGGAGTCCGGATTCCCTAAAGGAACCCAATTTTTGAGTTTAGACGTGTAAGGTGCCTATTCGGTGGTAGCGCAGGAGGCCAGTATTATTTGTGGGGTCCAGTCTCTTTAAGATTCGTGTTAGAGCATCTTGGACGGTTTGGATCAAAACTCAAAAGTTGGGTTAATGCACTGGATCTGAATTCCATTGAGGGGGGGATGAATTAGGGTCGCGTTAGAGTTGGGTTAAATTCATAAATGCCTTCTCGAACATACATTTTCTCATCTGTAAAAACATTCTCGGCACATACACGCAAAGAACTATTTTTTTTTTGATAAATAAATAAATATAAGTTACTGTATGGAATTGAATTTTCTTGAGTAAAAAGAAAAAAAGAAAAAAGAAAAAAAAATTGCAAAATAAAAATTTATAGAGTTGAGAAAGAATATTTTTTTTTTTTTTCCAGAAATTGATTATTATTTTTATTTTATTTTGAGGAAAAGAAATTGATGGTCACCATGTCAATTGGAATTCACATCCAGTGCAATACCTGAGGTGCAATAAATAGATTCGGATTTACCATGGCACGAATCTCAAAACGGATCTCTATAGTTTTCACAGGCACCGGATTGAGTTTGGCTCAGTTGGAATTAATTTGGGCCGTTGATTTCCCACCATGCAATAGTCTCAGTACCTGAGGCTGAAAGGATACGGACTCGTCAAATTGCGCCCGCGCCGTCCCTCTTCCAAAAGTTTCCCTCCCGTGGATGTGGATTCCCTCCAATTCCCGATCCGCAAATTTTTTTTCGCTTGGCGCGCTTGCTTTCGAAACCTTCCAATCCAAAAACCCCAAATCCCCCTAAAATCTCCACTTCGTCCCTCTCTCCTCTCTCTTCAATCCCTGAAACGAGCACACTTTCGCCATGGCTGCAACATTCGACGAAGAAGACGATATCATGCTTCCCTTGCCCGAAGAACCCTCCTCTCCAGTGCGACCCAAGCTGAAACGTTTGAAAAAAGCGTCTGAAAGGCAGACCACAGTACACCTTCCCGATCTACCACCAGTAAACCAAACCTTACCTCCTGATTCACCGGAGCAACCGCTTGATCCGTTATTTCCGGAGTCAGTGGGGTTAATCGATGAGTTGAGGAAGGAGAAATCGGATCAAGTTATGGAGGATGAACCATTACTACCTGATTCACTCGAAGTAGAGGTAGAGCCTATTGTAGAAGATGACAGCATTGATCCGTTTTTCCCGGATTCAGGTGGCTTGATAGAGGAATTAAGGAGGGAGAGACTGGAAGAAACTAAGGTTCAGGGTCCAAATCTGACACATTTGGAGGATGAACCTCTAGATCCAGGCCAAGATGGACTGGATGATGGTTTGGATCCTTTGTTTCCAAAACCTGGCGAGTATAAAGCTTGGGAAGGGGAAGAGATCGGAGAGGGAGGTTTGATTGAGGAACTGAGGCAAGAGAAATCGGCTAAGAAGTGTCTTAATTTTAATGGAGAAGATGAATCACCAGAGAAGGAAACCAAAAAGAAGAAGAGGAAATCTAGAGACAAGGCCGATGTCAAGTCAAAAGATCCTGTGCGAGACAAGAGAAGATCTGCAAAGGTAGATATATTGTATCTTGTTTGCATTGTTAATCTATGGATTGAAAATTTATTCAGAAATGTCAAGCTTGTTGATTCTTTATTATCAGGAGAGGAGAGTTCAGTTGGATATGATACATGCTGAGTCCCAGAGGCTCTTGCGGGGTATGTTATTTTTGTTTCTTTTTAGGGTTATCTAATTAATTTTAGAAATGTACTAAGCCTAATGGTTCCAATTGTGTCATGTAGAAACATCTGATGCTTCATTTAAGCCTCTACCAATTGTTCATAAGCCAATCTCGTCCGTCTTGGAGAAGATTCGTCTTAGAAAGTTGGAGATATTAAAAAAGTATGTTTTTTTTTTTAAATAAAAATGCTTTCATTAGTTAAGAAAATCTTGTAATGATTTTAAGTTGGTTCTGTTTGTAGATCTAGTGCTTCATTTCAAACTTCTGAGATTGATTCTTCAGTTGGTGTTGAGTCTTGGTCGGTTAATGCATCAGATACTCGAAATATCACAAAAGATGATGTTGATTTGGATATCGTACGTACGCTGAAGGGTCCTTCTCATGTACTTTGTTTAAATACAAAATCTATATCTTCTAATGAAAATTGCACTGTAAAATATTCATATGAGAACAACACTGCTGTATTTTACTAGGGTGGCAACGATGATCAAGCTATGCATGTCAAAAGCAGTGAATGTGCTCTAGAAGGTGAAAAGACTAGTGAGTCTCATGAGACCAGAGAAAACGGTTCTGAGAAGCAGATGCCAAATCCAGATATAAGTGAAAGTGCTTCTAAAGATGAGGTAAGCATGTGGCACACATGGATTTGTTAGTGAGTGTTTGGAGAAAAGTTAAAAAAAAAAGGGAAGTGCTTTAGATTTCTGCTAAAAATGAAAAACAAGAGACTTGTGTTGTCACAAACTCACAATACAAGATTAGTGATTCTAAAATTAAGTTAGGTATTGTCAATTTATTTTTATTTACCCTAAAATTGATAAATGTATGTTTCCCAATGAAATAGGACAAGTCTGACAATGTTTATCCTAGCAACGGAGAGCATAACCAATCAGAAAATGACGTAACTGACAATGAAGCGGATGAAGTACCTAGTTCATCTATGCCCTGTACAAATCCTGCTGTTCCATCTGATGATGTGTGAGTATCATTTTACATTGAGTTCCTATGCATGAATAATAACATCCAACAAATTAAAGATCTCAAACAAAAAGATTAAATCAAACCAAAACTTTGAACATGCATCAAACAGCTGCTTGTAAGTGCCATCTGTAAAATTCAGTGGTAACTTAATAACAGACTTCATTATGCTTTGCCTACTTTGCACTAATGTAAATTCATCAGATACCTTATGGCATATTCGTAAAATTTGGATTGGATGAAATTGTCGTATTCTCTGTGCTCAGCTAAAATTTTGCATCCTTCTGCATAGAATTACTTTTCATTGGTTTCTTCTATTTAATTCTTTTTTTTCCTTGTATCAGTTCATCATCTTCATCAGATGACGATGAAGAAGAAGAAGAGGAAGAGGAAGAGGAAGAATATAATGACAAAGAAAACATCGACCCATGCTCTCAAAGCTTATCCAAAATGAACAACAAAGACTCGAGATCCGCTGTCCTAAAAGATTTTGTTGATGATGAGGCCGAGGAAGAGGACGACAGCGACCATGACCTTACGAGATTCCCAGAGAATGCCAGAGAAGAAGATAGTGAAAGTGATGAAAATGAGGTGATGAAAGATTTGATTGCAACTGGGTACAAAGAGAGCAAGCGAGACCATGAGAGACGCAACGAGCTCCATTTAATGTGGCTCGAGCAGCAAGATGCGGTTAAAACTGACAATGTTCTACAAAGGCTTAAATACAGTAATTTGCATAAGGAAGATTTAATGGATGAAGTCAAAGAGGAGGAGGATGGAGAAGAAGGGGAAGGGTCTGGAGATGATACGATGTTGTCCGATTCTGGTGCTGGCGCAGGTGGTCTGAAGAACATTTTGCGGCAGAACTCAGAAAAGGTTAAGCAGATGATGATGTTCAATGATGATCATGATGTTTATATGCCATCCGATGAGGATGAGAATGAGGATCATATGCTTCGCCAGCGCATATTGAAAAAACAATCGGTAATTACTTTACCATTTGCTTGCTGATATTGGTATTTATGGGATGGGGTTAATTGGTTTGGTTGTTCTTTACATGAGTAAATATCATATAAATCACCCCTGTAAAATCTTTCAAATAAACACAACACACTACACATGCAAAAAACCAAAGAGGACAGTGTCCAGTTCTGACCTTTGATTGCTTTGCTAGTCCATCAACTATCAATAGATTTTGCAATAGGTTACTTGCTTTGGTGCTTATTCCAAGGATTACTCAAATTGGCTAGTAGTGAGGTATCTGTATTGTATTCATGTTACATATTTGTTTCCCTAGTACATTGTGGCTCACCATAAAAATTAAGGTCATAGAAATAAAAGAACAATTGTATATTTTAAACTGATAAATGAAGTTGATTCCTCAAAATCCAGGACATCAAAACTACTGCTCTTTTGGAAAATGAAGAGTCAAGGGAAGTTTTTGGTCTAATAAAGAAGCTTAACATTGCCCCTCCCCCAAAGAGGAGAGGAAATCATGCAGCATGTATAAATGTTTCTTGTCCCAATTTTCTTTTTATTATTCTTATTTATTTAACTAATTTTTAAATCTCTAATATCTTATACTATATTTCAATGATTACAGCGAACTTGGATATGCTAACTGTGGGGAGCAACAGCAATAGCTTTTCAAAGGTTGGATATTTGGTTGTTACAGTTTGCACTTCATATATTGTTTTTTGTTGTACTTCACATGGCGGCCTACTATTAGAGCAGCTGGCTATATAGCTTACTGATATTGCCTAAATAGAACTTAGATATATAGGTTAGTGATACTGCATGGAATGTGATAACTGATTATAATGCATTGGCACAATAGACTGGAGATGTCTTCCATGTGCTTAATTTGATTGCCACTGAAATATAATTTGTAAAAAGTACACCCATGATCTTTTTTCCACCTTTTCTTGGGCATGCTTGTATTTTTCTTTAACACACTAGTTACATTCACAATTTCCTAAGTATATGTTATTTGGTTCTTACAGTTTTTTGGTCGAAAAGGAAGTGGCTCCATGACTTCATCTCGCAAAGCAGTGATTGGTCGATCATTCATTTTTGGTCGTGATGACAGTAACAGTAGAAGTGGGTTATCCTCTGACAACCAGTCTGAGAACCATGACCAGTCAGATACGGTATTTCTTCCTTTTTATGCAAATCCAATTTCATACTTATTTTATGGCATTGTGGGATATTCACTGGATATCAGCATCAATTACCACTGGTACAACATATGTACCACACAGAAATTACAATCTAACCCCTTTTATACATCTTGCAGGATCCAAAAGAAAGAAATCAAATGCATAAGCCAATATCATCAAGTCAGCGCAGCTCTCAAATGAAATCTGCTACAGCTGCAAATTCAGGTGTCAGTTCCAGTTCTGGTTCCTCACTATTTGAGATCCTCCGTCAGTCCTCTATCAGCTCTGACAAGCAAATTGAAGAGAAGAGTCAACTAACAGAAACACAAGCTACACACATCTACTCAGCATTTAAAGTAGGGAGAGGGTTTTCAAGGGTTGATGCCAGATTCTGACAGCTGAGGGATAAAGCAAAGTTGATAAGAATCGATCTTCTTTATTTTTATTTTTCACGTTCTACCTTATAAATTGGGGCAAACTTTTCATTCCCTATGTACTCGGGAGTTGTGGGTCCACTTGGTTGTTTGGTAAAGTACTGCATCATAATTCATAACATTGTCCTTTTACCTTTTTCTCCAGGGTTTCTCTTTGATCAGAAAGTGCAGTACATGTGCCACCTATTACAGAAAATTTTGGCTTCATATCTACCAAGTTCTTAATTTTGCTGACAATCAACAAGTCAATGGACAACAATAGGCGATAGTATCTTTATTAAAAAAAAACAAGAAGGCAATAGTATCAGTTATATAATAATTGGCATGACAGTTCCTACTATTATGAGCAATGAGTAGCCATATTTAACTGTCGACCGATATAATTTTCTTTTAGCAATTTTTAATTTGGGATAATGGGTCAATATTATTTAACTACTGTCTAATTTATATTTTATTTTCGACCTAATTAAATTGTAAAGGTTTGATTGGCTCATCTAATCCATCGACTGTCCCCACTACGCAATCAAGTAGCTGTTTTCTAGGATGCTAATTTTTTGTGTACCAAATAACAAGTACGTGGGAAAAGTTTTCTGATAGCCAAAGGTATTATTTCTACCACAAAAAAATGGTCTTGTTTCTTTTGTATTAGAAAAAGGTGCCTGTTGCTTTAAAATAAATCCGAAAGATTAAGACTACTGTTGTCTGTTCACAACCACTCGGTTAAAATCGTATGACAACTATCAACAATTATGGCTAAATTGAATAAAAAATATATATTGATATACTGAAAATAGACTATACAACATGATTATCAGGTCTGTTATAGGTTCGTCTTAAAATCATTTTTTTTTTTTGGGTGGAGTTTTTGTTCAAAGGACTTTGGACAAAGTCTCATCTAAAGTCAGTTTTAAACCGTCCGATTTAATTTAAAATTTGCATTAACGATTTAGATTTCTGGAATCATTTAAATTTATTAAGTTTTAAAAATATTTGCACGAATCTTAATGCAAATCAAACGGTTGATTTCATCCTAAGCCATTTGGACAAAATCCAATTCCTTTTATTTTTCAACTCCAAATCAAGGTGGGACACTCCTTAATTGACTTCTCAAAATTAAAAAAATACTCTCCAGGGGCCCCTTCCCTTGTACGTTGTACCGTAGCTACCGTTGTTCCCTTGGTCAAACAAAGCCCAAAATTCCAATTCCAATAGGCCCAACCAAACCCAACCTAAGAAGAAAGCTGGAGTCAACCCACCGTCGAATTTATACTCTCTCCAACCTTATCGTATAAAATAAGATCGTGTGTCTTATAACTGCCACGTGGACCCCAGCAAAGGTTGCACTAAGAAAGTTAAACGGGACCCACATGCCAGTAGTTGATAAGCTGTGAGTTGTCCTTGCATTTCCCAAATAATCGGAGAATCCAGACCATTCTCTAGGGCACAAAGAAAGCCGTCTCTATCTGCCTTCGAAAGCCGAAATTATCTCCTCTAGCTCCCAATCCTTCCATTCTCTCTCCACCTTCCCCTCTCATCTACTCTCTCTCTCTCTCTCTCTGATTGCCATTTGGGAGCACGATAGGAGACGCCATTTAAATATCCATTCTTTTTTTTCTTTTTCTTTTTAATTGCGAACAAGAGGTGCGTGCCTTTCATATCGTTTCTTGCCCTTTTTATTTTCCTAATTTTGATCCCTTTTCTTTCTTATTTTGAAGTAGATCTCCTAATTTTAATTCAAGTCGGTTGTCTAATTTTGGATTCATCCATTTTTGTTGTTGTTTTTCCCCTCCTTTTATATGTGTAGGTTCAAGTAATGAAACCTCTCTATACCATTTCTCTCCGGTGCTCGATTGAATTTGTAGCTCATCTCTGCTGTTTGAGATAATAAGATGCCATCGGTTTCTCTGACGAATCAAAAAGGGCTCCAGACCTCGACAGAGCTCCTTCTGGCACGGAGTCGTAGCTTTTTGTTTGGCAACACCTGGTTCTTCATCTCCCCAAAGTCTTCTTTGAGCGTTGCAAGGGTTTTCCACACCGGAGATCGACGCTCGCCATTGCCGTTCGTCGGGGCATCAACGCGAACACCTGAGGAAAGGATTACTTCAAGTGTTCTTCAAAAGGGTTTCATGTCGGCTTGTAATTATTTCCTTGGGCAGCCTCAGCTCCGTTCCGTCAAATTACAAGGTTCTGTCAAAAATGGCATTGCTTTGGCTGTCTCGGCAAGGTCCCATGTGTGTTATGGATACAAAGGGTTGGATTATTGTAAGAGTGGAAATTTGAGAAATCGGGAGCCATGGAATAATAACATGGTATTTAAATCGTTGTGGACTGATGCTTCTGGGAAAAGTTTTAATTCAATCTCTTCAAAGGCAGGTACGTAGAAAACTATTACTATCTTTTGAATCGAGTGCCAATTACTGCATCTTTTATTGACTTTCCTTATTCTACTTCTTCAATGTCAGGGATTCAAGATTTTAAATCACCCTGTTCGGCCGCATCTTATTCTACCGGGGCTGCACCCGAAGTGTCTTTTGATGGGGCTCCTCGGGACGAACAGTCCACAATTTCTAGCACTCCTGTCGATGCGTATGCATCTCATGTTTTTTTTTTTCCTGCTATTTTCTCTTATTTTTATGTAGACTAATCAGAGGCGGAGAAAGGATTTTAATCGATGGGGTCAATATGCACACAAGGACTTTAATCTCGGGGGGTCAAATTTAGCGTACATATAGCAATTTTATCTATAATATTATAATCTATAGTACAAGTTTAAAGGGATTTAGATTAAATGGGGGTCAATCGACCCCCATTTAGCAAATGTAAATCCGCCCCTGGAACTAATGATTAATTCAATTCATCACAGGCCTGGTAATTTATACCTTTTATACCTCTCTTCCTTTTCGATGAATTACCTTTTATCATGCAACAGAAAACCCGCCGAGGCAAGGGCACTAAAGCTTCTTTCTGGATCTTGCTACCTACCGCATCCAGACAAGGAGTCAACTGGTGGAGAGGATGCACATTTCATCTGTGTTGACCAACGGACAATTGGTGTAGCCGATGGCGTCGGCGGCTGGGCTGATCTGGGTGTCAATGCGGGCCTGTACGCCAGAGAGCTTATGTCAAATTCAGTATCTGCAATCGAAGACGAGCCCAAAGGCTTAGTTGATCCTTTTAGAGTCTTGGAGAAGGCTTACACAAGCACCAAGGCCCGGGGCTCCTCAACTGCATGCATTATTGCTCTCACAGATCAGGTTTCAATTTAAATGATAGCATCTATAGAGTGATGCTATGGTACTATGCACAGCGCACTTTGCTCCGTACTATGGATGCATATCTCCATTTTCCAAGTCCAAGCAGTCGATCCGAACCGCTCAACATGATCTGATCCATTTGAAAATGTGCTTGGGGGCCTAATTTTACATTTTGTAGAATTTTTTTACTATCCTTTTAGATAGATAGAAAATCACTACTTTCGGATGGTCCAAAATCTTTATATCAAGTGATTTTGTACCTATCTAAAAAATTAGTAAACAAATTATAAAAATAAATTTGGCCTCCAAGTACATTTTCATACGAAGATCAAGGTGAATGGTTCGGATCGACTATTTGAACTTTGAAAATGAATATACGGATCCATAGTACGGACCAAAGTGCGCTATGCATAGTACCGTAGCCTCACTCCACACACACACACATGTATTGAGCGTGTTTGTTGTTAGCCAGCACCTGCATCCTTCAGGCTTTCTTCTGTTTCTTTTTTTTTTCTTTTTTGCATTATATGGTCCATTTGTCTTAAGTTTTGACCCCCCATTTTAATAAAGATCAAAAGGAAAAAAGTAAATAATATAGGCATTTCCTTGCACAACCCTTAAATTTAACAGCAAGGCATGAAAATTCATTTATTTAATTGACATTTTTTCCTCATTTTGTAGGGAATTCATGCTGTTAACCTAGGGGATAGCGGTTTCATTGTAGTTAGGGAAGGCTGCACAATATTTAGGTCACCTGTACAACAGCATGATTTTAATTTCACTTATCAGCTCGAGAGTGGCAATGGCAGTGATCTTCCTAGTTCTGCCCAGGTGTGATTTTACCTTCTAATACTTCACATTTGCTGTCTCTCTTTATACAAGATCTTTACTGACTGGACATTATCAGCATTATTAAAGAATTGAAATAAAAAAAAAGGACCAGAAAAAAAATGGGTTGATATCACATATACACCCTTCAACTCTTTTTCTAATTTCTGATTTACCCGTCAACTCTTCAATACATCTTATATATCCATCAACTCTTTAAATCTTCTCATATTTACCCATCAACTCTTCAATATATCTTTGTAAATCCTTCAATCTTTAAATCCTAGCTTAAGCTGAAGAGAGCTGATTTCTAATTCGTTCTTTTGGTACCCTTGTCCAATGAGTGGCATCACTTCTGCCAACATGTCAACAATTGCAGGGTGGTACTTGTAAGCTTGAGACATGTACATGTCAGATGTTATCAGCAGGACAGTAAAATATTTGCTGTGAGTCTGTGACCTATTTAATACCTCCTGACATGGTCTTTTGCCCCCTCTAGGTATTCAATTTCTCTGTGGAATCGGGCGATGTCATAATTGCCGGCACAGATGGTCTATTTGACAACCTCTATACCAACGAAGTAACCGCCGTCGTTGTGCACGCGGTAAGAGCTGGGCTCGGGCCCCAGGTCACAGCACAAAAGATCGCAGCACTTGCTCGTCAAAGAGCCCTGGATAAGAACCGGCAAACCCCTTTCTCCACTGCAGCACAAGATGCAGGATATCGGTACTATGGCGGAAAGCTTGATGACATCACTGTTGTGGTCTCTTACATCACCTCCTCGGACTAGATTGTTAAATTTGTCAATTTCCTCTGTAGCGGTTTTCTGGGGTGTTTCGTACGGAGTCTAATGCAATTACAGGCGCTTGTTACACATTTAGCTACGGAAGTTGCTCGACAGTTTGAGGATACTGTGGCGGTGCTATGAATCACCAGTGGAAGTTTTTTTTATAAAATCCGGTCTCTCTCTTTGTTCGGAGTTGTGTATAGGAGGCTCTGTTAGGTGTTTGGATAATTTGCCGCTAGTTAAAAAAAAAGCTTGTGAAAGGTGAAAAACCGTTTTGTTATTACACGAAAGGATATGTTTATTTTGTTTAGGATTTATAGGCCTTTCAACTTCCTAGAAATTTAAAATTCGGTAAAATTGTTTTGCCTTTTGTTATTGATTAGATTACTTTGTAGTGTTTTTTTTTAGAGAAATTTAGATATATGTCCATCATAACTTCATCAATTAGATATTTCCCCATTAACATTTCAAAATTAGTTATTTACCCATTGTATATATAATATCACCATGTCAAGGAAGAACAAACAAGAGCATGAGATAGTCCATATTATTTGCTCTTGTTGGCATCGTTGTTTACCTTTAATATTTTTATTTGTATTTTATTTTATTTTGTGTGATATCATTCTTGCTTGATCTTTTGAGTATCTGTTAGAACCATCAAATAATTTCTGTACAACTGTCAAAGAGCCCAAAAACAACATGCTCAATATTTGGCAACAAGTAATTTAACGAATTGCTCAATAATTGTTAGTTAATAGTATGTAATATTTTGCAACTCTTTTTCTTAATTTAAGTAAAATTTGTCATATTTCCACTTTTCATGACAAGTCCCCTTCAAGTTTGGTGCAAATGTATGTGCAGACATAGTAATTTTGGTAGGTAATTTACCTGAGCTGTTTCTCTTGATGAGTAGTCGGTTGGTTTATCTTAATTAGCAACTGTTTTGCTTTAAATTTGGAACCATATAGATGGATTTTTTTTAAAAACAGTAATTAAAATAATAAAAGTTAAAGAAACGACATGATTGCTTCGTTTGTTATAAAAACAGCAAAAACCGAATCCGGGATTCGGTTAAGTTATTTTTTCGCTTCACCGAATACGCTATTCGGTTAAACTGGTGGTTTTAAAAGGGGATACATGGGTTGCCACAGAAGATCCTATAAGCCATTTTTTTTGGCTTAACCGAATAGGGGATTCGGTGAAGTCGATTTCTTTGCTTTTTTGGCTTAACCGAATCCCGGATTCGGTGAAGGCGATTTTTTTGCTTTTTTGGCTTAACCGAATAGGGGATTCGGTTAAGCCAACGCCTTTCTGAATATTTTTTAATTTTAATTTTAATTTTCACATTAAATCCATGTAGCAATCCATGTATTTTTGGGTTAATTTTAATTTTAATTTTCGGTTAAGCCAACGCCTCTGTATATTCATGTAGCAATCCATGGATTTTCGGTTAAGCCAATGCCTTTTTGGGTTAATTTTAATTTTCACACCTATTCAGAAAGACGTTGAAGTCTAGTTTTCAGATAATATAATTTGTATTCACAAAAATATTACGGTTTGCTACAGTTTTGACGATTTGTCGATGGAGGTCAGAAATCATAAAAACAGAAAAAACAGAAATTCAGAAATTTTATCATTCAGAAATTCGACCAGATTGAAACAAACATAGTCTTATATAAAACATAATCTTCCATTACAAAATATCCATCGTTCCTTACGTCTGAATAATTTTTTCATCAGACGTCCAGCCGTCCGACTAACAGATGGTCGGCTACCAGATGGTCCTGCTTGACTGCCAGTTGCCTCTACATTACTAGCAGATGCCTCTGGCCGGGTGCCAGATACGCTTCTCCGTGCCCCTTGTGGAGCAGATGTCTCTGTATACCTAGCAGATGCCTCTGCCCGGGTGCCAGATACGCTTCTCCGTCTTTCAATAGTTGCCCCTGCATAATGCGGACATAAATATAATTAAGTGTGTAAAATCATAATTTAATTAAATGACATTGAAAATCTAAAATTCCGATAACATTGAAAATTAAATGACACAAAAAATGCAGAAATTCGGCCATATTCCATGGAATTCAAGCAGATTGAGAAACAGAAAAACAGAAATTCAGAAACTTTACAAAATAGAAATTCGACCAGATTAAAAATTCAATTATGATTAAATGGCTACATGGATTTTTGGGTTCATAATATTTATCTAATTTTATAAAAAATAAAAAAATAAAAAATAAATTAGATAAATTCGGTTAATATTTATGTAATCTCATAACCGAATACCCTATTCGGTTAACAATAATTTAACCGAATTTATCTCATAACCGAATTTAATTTAACAAAACCGAATAAATTAGATAAATACGGAATCATAAATACAAAACCGTTCATAATATTTATCTAATCTCATAACCGAATACCCTATTCGGTTAACAATAAAAAATAAAAAAAAATCCAAACCGAATACCCTATTCGGTTTATAATAAAAAATAAAAAAATAATGTAAACTGAATTGGCTATTCGGATTCAAAAAATAATCTAAACCGAATAGCCAATTCGGTTAATGGTGGGTGTTACACGGTTAGTTACATAATTCCGGAATCTGTTCTGTGAAAATATGCTTAACCGAATAGCCAATTCGGTTAAGCAAAAAAAAATAACTTAACCGAATCTCGGATTCGGTTTTTGCTGTTTTTATAACAAACGAAGCAATCATGTCGTTTCTTTAACTTTTATTATTTTATTTACTGTTTTTAAAAAAAATCCCATATAGATACAAAATAAGAATTCGATGTGTAAAGCTTGGTCCTATTTTCAATGGAAACAGTTGACATTGCCACTCTTTTCCCAAAAAATAAAAGAGTTATTCTTTGGACAGTGATTGAACGAGCAGGTAATAGCTGAGCATCTAACAATAGGCGAAGTCACTGATATAAAAAAGTTTGTTCGATGTAACTAAAAGGAGATTTAATTTTGCACGAATTGAAAGGATAGTCGCTATTTCAGCAAGGACATGACATCTGATTCTGATGCTCTTTAATGGATGCCGTACCTATTATATCAATATTTTCTATACTGAAATCTCATAATACAGATTAGAATCCTTTTTTTTTTTATAATGATGGGAAGTCAAATCATTCAACTAGCCCGATTTATTTCTGTCTCCAGATTCGAGTGGGAAGTAGCTGGACCTTGGATTTGGGTGAATTATTGGCCTTTGTCAAATTTTATTTTAGAAAATGATGATTTTTGCATTCCTCGATAATAATAACAGCGGCCAGTATCGATCTCTTTACAGATAAGTTTTATACAAAGTGAATCTATATTGCGTCATAAAGATAGAAAATTTATAATGATCTTTTCCATGTAAAAAGTTATTATTGCTGTTATTCGTGCAACACTAATGTGATAATTACTAATTTCTAACTATGACCTCAAGAGTTTTCCTATTTCTAGGCTTGAAGTTGCTTTCACTTCGGCCTCAATTTTAACCTTTTCCGTAACATGTCGTGAACAAGGTTTCTACGCAAAGAAAACATGAAAAAAAAAAAATACAATACATCATCATCTCCATAAAACTAATTAGAAAGATATCCAAAACAATAAAAACGAAGCAATGTGAAAGCTAGGTTTAAAACCGCACTAAAGCATTTCTTTAACATAACATATACTATCAA
This sequence comes from Carex myosuroides, assembly GCA_028015225.1. Classification (NCBI taxonomy): domain Eukaryota; kingdom Viridiplantae; phylum Streptophyta; class Magnoliopsida; order Poales; family Cyperaceae; genus Carex; species Carex myosuroides. Next base: position 14,502,405 of record CM051477.1, read on the forward strand.
ATAATCAAATTATCAGAAAACACTAGTCAAAATACAATGTCCTGAGCTTTCTACGTGAAATTAGCTTATCACATCAAATCTGTTAAAACAACCTCAAAAAGAAGCTACATCGCCTAAATGGTATAGCGGTCAACTGTATATATAACTGAAGCTTCTAAACAAACCCTCACTAAAAAAAGGGATGTGTTTATGCTTTGCTAGCTTCAGAACGTGTCAGAGATACGTAATATGATTTCATCTTAAATTAGAATCAAAGTTCTTCTAATTGGAGTTGGCGTTGCCGCCATTTTCTTCAGTTGACTTCACTGCATTCATTGAGCACGGTTTTAAGCACAGTGTAGTCATAATTTCTGGCCCATGCTGCTTAATCATCTCTTCCTATTACAAAAAAAAAAAAAAAAAAAAACCATAAAAAGGTTAGAAAAAGAAACATTGGAAATGTTTCTTTAGCAAATGATACCAACCCGTGATGTACTTTCACAAATAATATTTCTCTTCACGGAAGAAATAATAACTTGCATTTTTTAAATTACCAATTAGAGCCAATAAATTTGTAATTGTAATTTTCTACATTAACCAAATCAAACACTCGTACTAATTACAAGTTCATGTAATTGCATTTGAAATTTATTTTGCTTGATTGTAACTCAATATTTACAGAGAAAAATGCTTAGAGATATTTGCCAATCATCAACGGACTACAGATTACAAAAAGAATCTTGGAAATGTTTTAGAGCAAACTACCGGTCTAGAACTTATGATGAGATATTTGCACAAGATTCTTTTCCGTGAATTAACCAAATTTCCAGAACTTTTAAAGTATTTCATTGCAAATACACGGATATATTGGCGTATTGTTTGCATAAACATAAAAGCTAAGTAGGAACTAACCATTAGTTGATTGTTCTCAGTTTCCACATTTTGCAACGATTCCTTGAGTTCAAAAATTTTCGCTTTCAATTCACTGTTCTCACTACTCAGCTCTTTCACTGTCTTCCCCAGCTCTTCGCACTCTTGCTATTAACCAAAAAAAAGGAAAAAAACAAAGACTCGTAAATCATCAAAGTCACTAAGGTTTGAATTTATACTTATAAAAAAAAAAAAAAATTGAAGTGTTGATATCTCAGCTTTGTGTTCCATGAACAAACAAAGAAAAAGGTAAAAGTAAAACTCAAAACTTTTTCAGCCAGAAAGAGGAATAAACAACAGATGCCAACTTTCACCTCTCAATTAGTAACTGAGAAAATGAGGAAGCAATTTTAAGCAATTAAAAACAAAGAAAACCTGTTTCCGTAGCCTTGACCTCCTTGCAGATTCCCTATTTGATTGCTTTCTTCTCTCCCTCTTCAATTCCCTCTCATCCTGCTATAAGTAATACACTATATCAGTGAGGTTAATAGTTGTACATGTTATTGTGCAGGTATTGCCAAAGGTAGCAACAACTCACAACAGAATTGTAGGAACGAGATCAGGAATGTCTGATTAAATTCTTCCAAACTCTCATATTGGAAAATTAAGAAGATACATTATTTAATGGACTAAATAGATTGGCAGATGCTGAAAAAGTGACATGTTATATTAGTTTAAACTTCACATATAAAAGAAACCCTTTTAGTTAATTTTATAATTTAACTTTCATGAAGCAGGGCAGGGAGTCAGACCAAATAGGACTGAGATTTAAATAATCAAAATAACTTAAAAGTGATATAAACAAAAAAGAATAAAGATACCGCTTGAAATGGAGCTGCATCACTTGGTCTTGAGTTCAAGGCAAGAGCACTAGTATGACTAGTGTTCCAGATATCCATCCCCATGTGCAAACTTGTGGCAGCTGGGGCGACAGCTGTCCTGCCAGGTGCAGAGACTGGGAGCTTAGAAGCAGCTCTGCCCCTCACATATTGCGATGAATCATTACTGTTGTTACACAAAGACAAAGCCTGAGATGATTCCCCTGGTTAAATTACAGATCAATCATAATGTTAGACACTATGTTGGATCTGAACACTTAAGTTACGTTAAATTGGTGTTATGTAGAGCTCACAGCTTAATTAAGGCTAAACCTCAATATCTGCTGTCTGTTTGTGCTATTATAAGGGTATAATAGGTCCCAAATTGCTTTCTAATGAGTCTGAGAAATGGAAAAAAAAAAAAAAATATATATATATATATATAAATATTATTGGATGTGATTGATAGACAACCTTCTGTGTAGGATTTACCATATTTTCTCTTTTTGGCAGAGGAACCCTGGGAAAAAAAGTAAACAAATTTGAAGAATTAGTCCACACTGAGGGTTACAGTTTCAGTCTCTAGTATGTACCAAGCCATACAGAGCCATTCTAACTAGTAACTCCAGAGGACCTTGGTTGTGGTCATCACAATTGAGTCTGTATCCTATGAGATATCTCAAATTTTCAGTTTATCTAAAGACGGGCCAAATTATTTTCGGTGCCCTATTCGGAATGCAGGGAGGCAGTATTATTGTGCTTTGAGATATGTGCAGAAAGGATATGAATGGTCCTGATTTTCCACAGATCAACTCGAAGTTTGAGAAATCTCAGGGGATGCGAATTCATTACAATTACCATTTTGTACCATTCTTTTCAAGTAACTGCTGGTTGTACGCTAATTTGCCTCATTTAAGCAACAGATCATAAAACCAAGAAATCTTCTAACTCCAAAGCATCAAACAGTACAGTCTTACTATCAAGTACATCTCAGTTTTAACCCCAGCTTGACAACCATTTTAAGAATGATTGAAATCAATAAACAAATATGTACCTTAACTTCTGCATCATCATCTCTTGTTTCTGATGAATCATCACTGCTGCTGAAAAAGAAGCAACAACCAGAAGAAATTGTAACGAATAAGTACCGCATTTAAAGAGAAAAGGATTGAAATCAACCGATGAAGGACAAGAGTACACCAACACAAACCTTTGAGAAGCCATATTCCCAGAACCTGAGGTCCCTTTTCCTCCATCTCGTGACTTTTCAGGTGTATTTTCAGAACTACCCTTGTTCCTTTCCTTGTCTTCTGTTTGTCTCCCTTCACTTTCGCCCATTGCATAAGCCATGCTCTGTAAGAAAACTCATTAAACCGGAAACAGAGCAAGGCAAAATTGAGACAAGGAAAGCTTAAAAATGCATAACTTACCACAGCCATTGACGGGTGGGGATAGTATGGTCCAGAACCTGAGTAATACGCTGAGTAAGTCATGGGAGTTCCATATGCAGGCATGACATGCTGTATATAGAAAATATAAAAAAAAATTAAGACTCTTTGCATATGTGATTTTAAATAATGGACTTTCATATAATATTAGTTACCACATCTGCAAATTTAAATATAATTGTCTATATTCAAAGCTAACAAAACTTCTGAAACCAGGGTGCTGATAGAGTACTGATTCTTTTTCTCTCTCCCCCTCTGTTATTTTTTTGTGTGTATAATGCTTACTTGTACAAATGAGGTCAACATTGAGTCTCCAAGTTCATAGTATACAACAGAAAACAGCAGTACTCGAATCACTACTAGGCATTTTATTAAATCCAGGCTGAATTATCAAGTGCCCGATTAATGCATCCTGCCAAATTTCATGCCTTTAAAACCCTTTAGAACAAGCATGATTTACCCAATTGAATAACTTCTCACCGAAGAGTCAATAGTGCCTTCACACCCTTCTAACATAATTCCAAGTTTCCAATTACCACACAAGTCAGAACCCGACAAAACAGCCAATATTTCTAATATTAAAAGAATTTTCCGTCTATTATCTGAACTACTTCTATTTAATCGACTAGCACATACGGACAAAATCAATTACTACCCTTCTCCATTCTAATTTATTTCTAAACCATACAAGTCGGGATGAAACAGTACCTGTCCAGGCCAGACATAAGGGAACATCGCTGGCCACTCGTGAGAATTCGGGTACGCCGCAGCGGCCATGACAGCGTGGTTCGCTGACGTGGCAACATCAGCCCTGTTGCTAAGCTCCGGAGGCTTGTTCTGCCCCTCCGACGCCATACAAGGGGAGTTGAGACCAAATTAAACAAATAAGTATCTCTTAATCAGATTTTGCCTTTTTGGGAGGGGGGATTAAACGAGAGATCCAAAAGGGAAAGAGAAAGAAAGTGTTGGAGTAGGAGTGCAGAGAGAGAGAGAGAGAGAGAGAGAGAGAGAGCTAGGGTTTGGAGCGTGGCGAGAGGTGGGGAGTCTGTCCGACGCGGCGATCGATGGATGGATTGGAGAGAGGGGATTTATGGGAAGAGTGGTGCGTCTGGGGTCCACAGAGAGAGACCGTATTCTTTCGGACTTTATTCGGTGCACCTGGAGCATGTAAGCTCGAACGCCTGTAAAATAGCACTTGGTAAAGAGGTGGGTAACCCAACTTTTGGGTTTTCGATCGGAACCGTCTGATTCGATTTCGTCGCTCGAGATCATTTTGAGATTCGAATCTGTCGTCGGGAGCGCTCCACTTCAAAATGGATGGTCTCTGATCTGAAACGGACGGTCCCGATTTAAAACCCAAAGATTAGGTTACTTCATTGGATCCGAATTCGTAAAGAGGTGGCTACCCTATTTTGAGAAGTGAAAACAAATAAAATTTTATAGTTGATCCGAACCGTTCATGTTAAAATATATCTGAAAATCAAATTTTATAGTTTTTGAAAATTCTTAACTATTTTTCTAATTATTGAAAATTACTGTAGAAAAACGATTACCAACTTATTGTAGAAATAATGAGATGAAAGCGATATTCATAGTTTTCGTTGAAAGCCTCTAATTAATGAATAAGACGATAAAAAAAACCATTCATCATGATGCAAGTAAAAACAAATAAACGAATCTCACTGATGAATAAAAAAACAAAACGCTCTGCTTAGATCGGTCTAAAATTTTTCATGTTTGGTTGTGGTCTAAAATTAGATCATGACCTAAGATATTTCTTGTTTAGTTAGATATTTCTTGTTTAGTTAGAGTTGGTGAAGGATTAAAATTTTGGAAGCCTAAGTTAGTTAATTATTAATAATAAGATACTAATTATATAATATTAATATATTAATAATAACTATAATATATTATAATATTATTATAATAATTATTTAATATATTAACAATATAACATATTAATTATATAATTATATATTAATAATAATTATTAATAAAAATATACTAATTATACAATATTAATATATTAATAATAACTAAAATATTATTATAATATTTATTTAATATATTAACAATATAACATATTAATTATATAATTATATATTAATAATAATTATTAATAAAATGATACTAATTATATAATATTAATATAATAATTATTTAATATATTAACAATATAAGATATTAATTATATATACTAAATTATTAATAATAATATACTAATTATATACTAATAATATATTATTATAATCATTCGAGTTAGGCCATGACGTGCAATAAAATTAAACCACCACGTGAAGTAATTTAATTTAGGCCGACTTAAAGATCGGCTTATGCCATCTTAGTCCGGCTCAATTAATACTCGTTTGGTGGAATAACGAGGACTAGATCCCTTATTCCACCCTTTAGGACTAAAACAATATTTTATCAAATAAATATTTTATCAGCATTTTGGACTAAAACAATACGGTATCAAACACAAAACACTCATAAATGGAGGAGCCGAAATTATTACTTTAATCAAATAAATATAAGAATAAATGGCTTAATTCAAAGATATCTTGGATGAAAATATACCATTGTTGTTGGATAGTTAAAATGCTAAGTGTTTACAACTAACAGAAAAAAAAGATATAATACATACAGCGTATGCAACTGTACAAGTACACTTATAATAACTATTTGAGAACGCATGAAAATAATATTTTATGTACACGCGTCTATGAATGGAAGGTAATAATATTTCATATACAATAAAAAAATTATGGTTTTCTCAAAGAACTGAAGAAGTAGTTGTCAAAATATTGGAATTAATTTTTAAATTCTTGTTCTGAACTCAAAGTTAACATAATTTCGTAATTTGCACTATTTCCGAAGAAGATCGTAGACATATAGATGTTTAAAAAAAGAGGTCAATTTGGATCCGATGCCCATCGGACTCAAAGTGAGTTCGATGGGCTTGATGACCGTCTGATCTGCTTTAAGATTCACACCCGCAATTTTCGCATATGCTTTAAAATTTATGCGCACGAATCTTAAAGCAGATCGGACAGTCCTGAAACCCATCGGACCCAACCTGCTCTCTTAAAAAAATATCAACACACAAATATGGGCAGTATAATATTTGTGGTAAAAATAACATATGTCATTCTTGTCACTAACAATAATAAGTGTAAATTCTGTCAATTAATTCCTTTGTCCTGAATTGGTCGCCTGTGATTTGTTTCTCTGTAGCCATTGAATTTTTCATTTGTTCTAATCAAATCACTTCGTTATTTTTTTCGTCCAGAATATTAACAAAATATGCTCATCCATCTCCATCTTCACGTCGTTTTTTATTTTTGATAAATGCCTGTAGGCTTTCATCTCCATGTCATTTTATATTTTGTTTGTATTTTGGATGAAAAAGGTAACACAGGGTCTTAATTAGAACAAATGCAAAGTTCAATAGCTATATATAAACAAATTAAACTTGAAATTTTAATAGGATAAATTCTAGAGGATAAGAGTTCAATAGCTGTATATTATTTAGCAATTATACGGGTGAGGAAAATTCCAACAGGTAAAAAGCGATCCGTATATTATACATGAAATTTTGTACAAATTTTGTCATGCATCAGATGACATGAATTTAATTTACAGTAATTTGTACTAACAACATTTACCGAAACATCATATATATTTTAATAGGATAAATTCTAGAGGATACATATTCCAGAGCTCTGACCCCGAGGCCCGAGGTGTAAAAGCGGTTACGTTTGCAGTGTTGCGGTGTATTCCGGTGATATACTCCGAGTGCAAACTACAATGTGTGTTCGTTTGGGAAAGGTTCGAGAGGCACAGATGTGGGGATGAGCTGGACACCGGGATCCGCGCGCTGATTTGGATAACACGATATAATGGCTACACCTGGAGTGGAGACGTGCTCGAGTTGAATCAGATCCCAGTTAATGGAAATGGGATTACTTGCAACGACTATGGATGATTTCAACCTACAGCGAGTTACGACACGGGAAGTTGGGAACAACTTCCTTGTTCTCGACGTGTTTTAGTAACCTCTTACACCATTTTGAGACCTGGACAGTCCGTAGAAAATCTAGAAACAGTTTCGTCCGACAATAAGGATAATTAGTTTGGTCTGGGTTCAAATTTAATTGGGTCAAGCTGGTCTATCGTACGGACGTAAACCATCTGCAACCAATGATTTCTGCTCTCCAGGAAGTGGAGAACTGGAGATAAATAGATAATGCAATTTTAACCAAAAATAAATAAATAGATAATGCAAGTTTTTTTTATTTTTTTTATCTCGGTTAAAATTGGAAAAAATTTAGTGAGCCAATTAGGGATGATCATATAAGAACTAAGAAGTGGCTTTCTAAATCTTCACCTAAATGAACAGGGTGTTAATTTAGTAATTTTATATATCTCTTGTCATAATAAAATTACATTTTATAAATAATGATAGGAAATTTTTGTAAATTCAGTGAGGTCAATTAATTTCACTGACTTTGTCATTGATTATAACTTTATATAACGAGCGAGGTTATTATGCATATTACGGATCGAAGTGTTTATGAATTAAATTTCAAAATTTTATATTCGAGATATCAATCTAATAAGTAGCTCAATAAATTAGTTAAATAATAAACTTGTAGAATATTAATTTTTATTGTTTTTATAATTTTTTACTATTTTTTATGATTTTTTAAAATTGACCTTTTTTGGACCTAAAAATAAAAATACTGATATTTTAGAACACCATCTTTCAAAAATCATAAAAAATAGTAAAAAAAAATTAAAAACAGTAAAAATCGGTATTATACAAAATAACCAATTTATCGAACTATTTAGATTGACGTTTCTAATATGAAATTTGACACATAAGCACGTCAATCTAAGTGCTACTAGAAGCATTTTAGCTAGACTCTACGAATTGCCTCGCGTTATGGATCTATATTTCTTTATAAATTTCAAAAAGTTGATCCGAAACATTAAACACGACCTTCATATGAATATATACTTATAAATCAAATTTTATATTTTTAGAAACTTTTTACTATTTTATAGGTAAAAAATCACAACTTTTGAATGGTCAAGAATTAATAAAAAGACGATAATCTACCTACTTAAAAAATAGAGTTAATTTTTCATATGTCCCTCAACTTGTTTTGGGTTTTTTTTATCTACCCGTCTAGAGTTTAATATACTGTATATATCCTCCAACTCTTTTACATATTTATTCTATATATCTAATTTTTGATCCCACTGTTCATCTACAGTATCCGCAATAAGGAGTGCTTATTCGCTGTCCATGTTCCACACATCCAAATGTCTATTTTCATAAACATAAGCTTCGAGTAAAGAAAAATGTGAAGAACCAATGAGCATGGTGATTAACATTGCGATGATCAAACAACTCGGATATCCCATCATGCGCACGAACGTAGATGCATGAGCAGAACTAGAAAATTTAGATTGAAAAGCTGAAACGTGAAATACATAATATGCAAATGCATAATTTGTGATCATTAGAATTTGAATTAAAGTATTCACAACTAAAAGTTAGAATTATAACCACTAGGTACATATTTAACATTTATAAATAGACAAACTATATAAAAACTTAAAAAAATAAAAAATTTCAATTAATATTCTATACACATAATGAAAAGTTTTAAGATCATGAAAATGGCTAAGCAATCTCAGCATTACCTTCAGCTCCGCCCTGTGCAGAAGTGAAGTGTGTTAATTGATGTGAAATTTTATTGTGGGATTTGTTCAATCTCTGAAGCTGGGGATGAAGAGCTCCATTTAAATCTCGGAATTGTTCTCGAAAAATAAAATTATCCAAAATAATGTAAATGGAAATAATTCAAATATCAAAGAAAATTCTTCAAAAAGTATATAAAAAAAAGGGATTGGGTTTTGTCCAAAGGGCTTTGGACAAAATCTCATCCAAAGTCAAGATTAAACGTTCGATTTGCATTGAGATTCGTACAAACATATTTAAAACTTAATAAATTTAAATGGTTCCTTGAATCTAAATGTTTATACGAATTTTGATGCAGATCGGACGGTTTAGGTCAGACTTTGGATGAGACTTTGTCCAAAGTCGTTTGGACAAAAACCCCACCCAAAAAAAAAATAGATGGAGATGATGTCATGGTGTCCGGGTTCAGACAGTACATTCCAATTCTCATTTGTACATAAGGGCGAAGCGAGAAAAAAAAGGAAAAAATGGGACAAAATTTTCATAATAGAACATAATTGTATAATTATTTTAAACACAAGTATATATGTTTGTATTTCTTTCTGAAAAAATAAACATAACAAAAAAAATATATATATAATTTTTTTTTTTTAGACGTGGATAGACAAATATCTCATACTGAAATAGTGTTTGTACACCGTCAGCATGTAGCCTTCAAATATACCAAATAAATGTAATGAAAAATCTACTTTAGAAATTTATATATCAATCGTTTCAAAGTAAGTCCATATTTGAGCCCAGTCAGTTAGATCAGGATAAGCCCGGTCCATTACTAGCTATTAAACCGGTCGTTTCCTTTGAAAAGACGAAATCTTATTAGTCCCACAATTTAAGTATAAGCCGCACAAGCTCCTCAGACCGCTTATTAAAGAGAACGCCCGGTTTCATTCCAACTCATACCTTTCTCGGCCTTTTGGCTAAGATCAAGTGTAGTATCTGTTCTTATCAGTTTAATATCTGATATGTGGGCCATGCGCTCACAACGATATTAAATTTATTTTTTGTGGGGAAGGGCCCACCACAGTAGCTTGCTTCTGGGGCTCTTACGCGTCGCCCATGCGCTGCACTATTGCACGGGCCTGGCGCAACCCAACCAAAACTAATTGCAAATTTATTTTCTTTCATAACGGGTTTAATTTAAAGTGGAATTAGACCTGTTACTGTACCCGGAGCAGACAGAGCAGTCGTATCGATCTCTACCATTTCTGCCTCTATAACTTCGAACTATATATGTTTCTGTGTAATGAGTCATTTAAAGTGGTATAATGGGTCAACAGAACTTGCTACAAGTTTTGTACACAACTCTTAAATTATGCAAAATCACCACATGTTGTTTGCAAATCAAACATTGATAAAATAAGATGGTACATTTGGGTGACATTGAAAATTTGTTAATGCTTAATATTTCCGCTTTTTTTTTATAATTTCTGATTTATTTCTTCTTTCGCCAAACTAGGATAAAAAAACTGGTCATTTTAGACAGGAAACAATAATTCAATTATCTAAAAATAAAATTTATAACCATCTCAACTTGTACTTTCCACCAAGAAACTCATACTAAGTAAACTTTTTTTTTCCTGACAAAAAGGAATTGAAATAACAGAAATATGTATACTAAAGACAATTGTCAAATAATATGTTTTAAATTGAACATTTCTTGTTGAAGAAAATGTGATAAACAACTCAAGAAAATAAATTATTTCTCAACTTCTTTTGCAGGCACAAAATTCAAATAGATAGAAATATTGGAAAATAATAAAGATAAAAGAAAAAAAGATGGAATTTCTCCAAAAAAAAAATAAACACACAGATCAAAGAAAGGGGGCGGATCTTCTCTCCTTGTGCGGCTAGAGTTCTTATTATCCCACCTTGATTGTTATTCAAATTATTTTTCTTCTAAATTATTTCGTCTTATTATTTAACCTGCATAGTCACGTGGTAAAAGTGGATGATAATAATTTTTGGTAACTTAAAATTATAAAAGCATGATTTGCAAATCAATTCGTGGGGTCAGTGCGTTTAGGACATATAGACCAAGAGCATACAAAAAAATTACTTATAAAGCACTCTAAAATCCAAGAGTTGGAGGATATATACAATGAGAACCGAGTAGGTCCGATGGGCATCGGACCTATTTTTAAGTTCAACGAGCATCATGACTGTCCGATCTAATTTAAGATTTGTGCGCACGGAAATCGAAATAGACACGCACGGAGTTTAAAGCGTTCCGCACGAATCTTAAAGCAAATCGACGGTGATTAAACCATCGAATGAGAGTAGGTCCGATGCCCATCGGACCTACTCTCAAGAGGGGTAAACAATATATTAAAATATTAAAATTCTAGAGGGGTAAACAATAAAACCAAGACAAGTTGAAAGACGTGTGAAAAATTAACTCTAAAAAATATTAAAATTATAAAGCTATAATATTTGGTATGTTAGTGCATTTTGATCACTTTGAACAGTTCAAAACTTCAAATTGACAATTTCAACTTAAAAAATAAAAATACGACAATTTCAATTTTAATATGCAAGTTACCATAGCCTCGCTCTTATATAATTACTAGTATTGTGCCCGTGCGTTGCAAATGAGACATATTATAAGAGAAAAAAAAAATCTCATACAAAATAACATATTTTTGTTGAGTATTTTAGGTATAGGATTTTTGTACTCTTTAGGCTTTTAATATTTATAAACCTTCATACACAATGAATATGTTAGTTGCAAGCGCACAACCTATCGATTGTAGTATTTAGGTATCGATCCACAGGAAGATAGAGAAATACCAATTTTTAATAAAGAAAACTACTTTTAAAACTAAACAATAAGAGTAAAAAAGGAGGGTTTTGTGTAATTTCGTTTTTGAAGAAAAATTAATGTTTCGTAATAAAAAGCAATTAAAAGTCGGGTGAAAATCAAGTTGGAGAAGTGTAGGGGTATTCGGTCCACAATCCCTTGTTTATTCTATTTACTCGGTTTGTTTAAATTCATGTTTGATATGACGATGTTTCTAACCTAAAATGTTATCCAGGGTCACATCCGTGATTAAATAACGTGCCTAGATCACCTAGACCATGAAGCTTAATGTTAGCCTATCCTATCCTTAAATATTGATACTTCACGATTAAGTCCTTCATACCAATATGCAATTCAATTCAAGGGGTCCTAATTAGGGATTTGACTTCACGATTAAGTCCTTCACCAAACCCTAACCTTAATTTATATAGTTCCGGTTTGGATATCAAATTACGGTCGATTCTAATCCAAATCCTAGGATATTTGTGCTCATAATTTGGTACTCTCATATCCCATCCTAACTACTTTGGTTCTTTCGAATCCAAAGCGGGACTTGTCCAATTCAAGTACTAAACTATGTAATTAGCACAAATGATAAATCACAGAAATTAACAATCAAATTCCATAAAACAATCATAATAAAAACAAATATCCGAGTAAAATAGAATTAAACAAGTTCATGCATTGACCTAAACTCCTAGAGAGAAATCTAGCCTCTTATGGAGATGCAAGCATCCACAAAAAAAAATACAAGATAAACATGATAAAAACTGAGAAAATACGTAAGAGAAAAGAATACAACCAATCTCCTAGTTTGTGCCCAAGTTCTTCCCTTGTCGCTCAAGCAAAACCTCGACTTCTTCCTTCTCTTCCTTTGAAATTCGTCGCAACTTTGATCACCGCCGGAAAGCGGAGTAGAATAACTTCAATTGAGCAATGATGAGCAGTGATACTTTCTCCTGTAGTCTCCTTAGCCTTATATAATATTTTCTGAACTTGGAGATCAAGTCGTTTTATTTTCGGCGCCCACTAATTAACTTAGTCATTTTCTGAACTTGGGGATCAAGTTGTTATATTTTCAGCACCCACTAAGCTTACTAACTTCTATATTTCTAATTCTGTGATTATGAATTGGAGACCAAGTTATTCTAATTTTGGCGCCCACTAAACCCACTAACTTTCCATATTTAGCAGTTTTTCAGGCTGATGCGGCCATTGATGCGGCTGTACAAAATTATACATTCCGAATTTGGATTTTTTTTCCTTCATGGAAGTTGTAGATCTCTTTGTCCTGGTTCCTTCAAGCTTTGATTCACCCAAATCGGAGTTCGTATGACCAAGATATGGTCAAAATACGAACTGTGTGTCGCTGAGTGCTGGTGGCTGACCCGCACTCTGGGTCAGTGCGTCCGCACTGGGCTCTGTTTCCCTGTGTTGTGTTCTGAACTTCAAACGGGCATAAATCATGATCCGTAACTCCGTTTTCAGTTTTCTACCGCTTTTCGGAAAGCTTGCGAGAAGATCTACAATTTTCTCCATTTCCTGTAACTTAAATAAACTTTGGCAGTAACTTGGTTCTTTGGATGTATTTTATTCTATTCTCTACTAAAATATAAGATATTTGGTGCTATTATGTAGTAAAAATCAGACCGAACATGTATATAATTTAGGCCTATAAATTTTCATAAAAAATTTAGATCAAATGACAAATAGCATTTCTTAAATGGCATATTAAATGATATTTATATGTAAATAACATTTCTTAAATGACATATTAAATAACATATTAAATGATATATTTTATTTTTATTTTTTTTGACATATTTTTATAAAAAAAATCAAACAAAATGACATATTAAATTACAAATAATATTCCTTAAATTATATAAAAAGTAGAAAGAAATGAAGACATGACCAATCAAATCAAAAATTTCTAAAATGATATTTAAAAAATAAAAATAAATTAAGACCAATGAGAAAGATATACAATTTGCATGTAGAGAGTATAATGTAGAGAGTACGCGTGGCGAGTACGTGCCTAAATAAATTTAGACTTCTACATGTAAAAAAATATAAAAAATATACATAGAATCATAATATTTGATCGAAGAGCTGATATTCAATCCAGAATTTGATATATTTAATCAAAATTGTTGACAGATTAGGACAGCTAACTGCTTAACATAAGAATGTAAATTCTTGAATTTCCTTTTCAAAGTACAATCAGACCTAACTTTTCTTATAAATTTAAAAAGGCTTAAAGGACTTAAAAGAAACAATAACAAAACAACAAATACGGTACTTGATGTTTATAACTAAAAAAAATGTCCCGCGTGTCATTGTCCAAAAATACAGAGAGGTTTCGTATGCCGACATAGATCCTTAAAAAAATCACTATAGAATATAGATAGACAGTTAGAATTGAAAAATGTCTTACCGTCACTTTCCAAAATGGATAGTTGTCAACTTGTCATCGATATTAGAACCCTTGAAATTGAACGACAGTTACAATTGATTAGTAATCTGGTACTTTCTAGTAACGCAATTAATTAATTAATTGGGGTAAAGTGAATAAACCAGTGAAGTGAGCCAGTGAGGTCCCGTCACCAAGATGCGATGCGATCCCGTCATGTTTGAAACGAGAACGGAGTAGGTCCGATACCCATCGGACCTACTTTTAGGTTCAACTAGCATGATGACTGTCCGATCTAATTTAAGTGTGTGCGCACGAAAATTGAAACATATGTACACGAATTTTAAAGCATTTTGCACGAATCGTAAAAAAATCAACGGTGATTAAACCCATCGAACCAGAGTAGATCCAATGCCCCATCGGACCTACTCTCAAGTGGTTTGGACTAGGTGAAAAAGTAAATGTGACTGGAGTTCGGATCTTCTGTTGCAAAAACCTTCAAAACATAATCGGTCATAAGATACTGAACGGCGGGTCCCACATGTTCTTTTCAGCTGGTTCCACACTTCCACGTGGTTGACCCACCCGTGAGTGGATTAAAACAAATTCTTTGAAGGGAATCTCGTAACGGGAATTTCAGTTTTGGATTTTATCCCGGAGGGGAGCGTAATCGCCCGTGAATCCTTCCGTTAACCCCCTTAAACACGGGAGCGAGGGCGGTCCCATATCCGATCGGAACCATCCGATATGCATCAAGATTTGTGTGAACACTGATCCGTAGACAGTAAAGATGTTTGCACTAATCTTCATATGGATTGGATGGCTTTGACTTGGCACCGGACAGAATTTTGTACGATACTCATTGGATCGCTCCCGATTCTAACCCTCTTCCACAGTTGCACTTGTCTAACCCCACGATCTCACGCACCATCGCATAATCCCATTCCCAATTCCTTCTCTCAGATGCTATCTCCAAACCGTGAAAGTCAAAATGGGGAGGTGAGGTGAGACCTGAGAGCGAGAGCTAGCGATAGATACCTCGCACCTGCTTCATTACACCAGGGACACCATATGAGGCAGAGGCCCCGCCATCCCTCTCCTTCGCTTTCCACTTATCCTGCCAAGATGAAGTGAGCTTCTCTCTCTCTCTCTCTCCCTCTCACTAATTCTTTTTTACCAGTCGCTGTAGATTTCATTTCTGTAGCTAAAGCGCACAAATGGTTAAATTTTAAAGAGTGGTGCTTTGAACAGTAAGCTTCTGTTGTTCGCTAGTCACCCCTTGGCGACTTTTCGTTATTTCCCTGTATGAATAAATAATTTCCTTTTAGCTGTAGTTGGACACTTGACACTTCGTTTGGATTGGGAGATGATAAGGATCTCAACAATAGGATACTCGATGCTAAGATTTCAAGGAGTCATTAATTTTTTGGAAAAAAAGGACGATTAGGGGAATTGCAAATTTAATTTTTTACCTTGTTAATTAGCTCATGGCTTGCAAGGTTCTATTTGATTGTTTGTGTGTAATAGATGAACATTTGCAGGAAAAAAAAACTGAAATTATTTTTGATAGCTGTGGTTGAACCGATGGGATTTGATGAAAGTGTTCTTTTTCCATTTTAGACATGTACTCAGTGATGATCGAATTAATCTTTTTGGAGGCTATAAGAAAGATAAAACAAAGAAACTAAAATAATTATTGCATAATTTAAACCTGTAGTTGCAGGCACATAATGGAGTAATTTCATGAAAAAAATTGAAAATATCCTTATTTGTAAAAGGGATTGAAGCAGTAAAAATACCCATATGCACATTAAAATAGTTCCTCTCAACCACAGGTAGAACTCCAAATTAAATTGAAAATTTTAGAAAAATGAAAATAATAAATGACGAATAGCTTTATTAAAAGATAGTAATATATAAATAATAGACAAATGCAAATGGAACCAGGTACAAGTTATTAGGTATCTACCTTTGGCACATAAGCATGAATTTTGTTCTTAATTTCAAGTTTTCAACATGTGGTAGCTGTTAGTAGTAGTTTTGATTCAATTTGAATTTTCTGGAAAATTACAAAAATATCTTTATCTTAAATTTTTTGTTACAGAGCGAGGACGATATTCGGCTTTTCGATCTCTCTGATTCTAATCAACATGGCATCTATTTTGGAGAAAGCAGATGAGAATCTCCTTCCAGCAGTTTACAAAGAAGTTAGTGAGGCATTTAATGTGGGCCCAACTGAGCTTGGTTACCTCACTTTTATAATGAACTTTGTGCAATCGGCTTCTTCTCCCCTTGCTGGTACGATGTCAAATTTGAGTCTGGTCTGGTTTTTAGTACGACAGCTATCTGATTAGCCAAATCTCTTTTTTTTTTTTTTTTTGAAAGCTTGTCAGCGGCTGACAAGTTTGATTAGCCAAATCTAAAAACAATTTATGTAAATAATTACAGAATTACTGCTCTTTTGAACTATGCCTGGTGCTTTGCTTTACTTGCAATAATTGTCATAAGCAGCACTGTAGTTAATTAAAGCTAACACCTAACTTTTTTTTGGGTTAGATGCAAGCAAAGCTAAACAATTAAACAGGGTTAAATAAGCAAAATGATGCCATTACCTATATTGACTTTACCAGGGGCGGAGGCACACTTTCAAGTTACGAGGATCAAGGGATTACTTTCACAAAAAATATGGGGTCAATTTTACAGTACCCATAGCATTTTTCTCTATATTATATAACAAAATTATCTACTTTCGGAAAAGAATGGGGTCAATTGACCCCATTTCATCTTATTAAATCCGCCCCTGGACTTTACCAAATATCTCAATATAAAGTTAAGACAATGTTTGTGGAAGTTGCACTTGAGGGAATTTTTTTTGTTGCATTTAGGGGAAAATTCATCCGCTGCACATCATAAATATTCTGATGTTGTTTGCAAAAGCCTCCAATAAATTTGGTTCGAGTGGCATAATCTGAGAAATTTGGGGTGTTAACTGCAATAACCCCCCCCTTTTTAAAAGAAACATGGAACCCATTAATTAATCATGTTCTGTCATTCATAAATTAAATATCTCCCAAGTTCTAATCAGATTAATCATTATAAAAAAACAGGTTGATCCATTTTGACATATTTCAGTTTAGCTGCATCAATTTTTTTGTAGGTATTCTTTCACTCCACTATGACCGCCCGACGGTCCTTTCAATGGGGACTGTGTGTTGGGCCATCTCAACTGCTGCAGTCGGCGTGAGTCAGCATTTCCGACAGCTGGCATTCTGGCGAGCGGTAAATGGGTTTGGACTCGCCATCGTCATCCCGGCACTCCAGTCTTTCATTGCCGACAGTTACAAGGATGGGTCCCGTGGCACGGGCTTCGGGATATTGAGCCTTGTTGGCGCGATAGGTGGAATAGGTGGAGGTATATTGGCAACTGTTATGGCCGGACAGGAGTTCTTGGGCATGCCAGGCTGGCGGTTTGCATTTCTCATGATGGCATCTGTTAGTTTAATTATCGGGCTTCTTGTGTACTTGTTTGTCGATGATCCAAAAAAGACCTCTCCAATGCATCTAGGGACTGATGTGGACTCTAACAAGTACAATTCTATCCTCAATAATAATGTTTTTTTAAAAAAAAAATTCTGCTTTTTTCAAAAAGAAGGAAAAATGTTCTTCTTTTGATGTCTACATTATTTAAAATTGATGTTTCATTGTTAGTAAGCTCGAAATAAATTATTTGTGAATCTGATGTTTTCTAGAGCTAGGCTGTACTGATTAAATGGCTGTGCTTAACTCTAGGTTTTATCAGCTAGGAGGGAAAGCGGGCCTACCTCGAATTTCTCTCTGGCGCGATTCATTTGTAGCAATGAAATCTGTGATGAAAGTGCAAACATTTCAGATTATTGTGTTGCAAGGAATAATTGGATCTCTACCATGGACCGCCATTGTTTTCTTTACAATGTGGTTTCAACTGATCGGTACGCAAGTTCAAATTTGTTTAATTCAAAACTACTGAGTACTGTAATGCAAACTATAATATTGAACAATTTCTCTTACAGGTTTTGATCACAAGAGTTCAGCTGCTTTGAACAGCCTCTTTTCTATTGGATGCGCCACTGGTTCATTCATGGGCGGGTTCATAGCGGATCGATTGTCACGGGTTTACCCGGATTCGGCCCGTGTCATGTGTGCCCAATTCAGTGCCTTCATGGGCATTCCCTTTTCACTAATCCTCCTTACCGTGATACCACAGTCCGTAGATTACTGGTTCGCATACGCTGCAACACTTCTTTTGATGGGTTTGACCATCAGTTGGTGCGCCTCATGTGCAAACAACCCCATGTTTGCTGTGGTGGTGCCACGTAAACACCGCACCATGATCTACGCCTTTGACCGTGCATTTGAAGGGTCGTTTTCCTCCTTGGCTGCCCCGGCCGTCGGCTTGGTCACCGAGAGGATTTATGGGTACGACTCGAAATCCATTAGTCTAGCAAACGGGTCTCCGCAAGGGGCATTGGCACTCTCTAGGGGGCTTCTAACGATGATGGTAATTCCCTTTGGTGTTTGTGTTTTGTTCTATAGTCCCTTGTACATTGTTTTTAAGAAGGACCGAGAAAATGCTAAGATGGCAAGTAGTAAGGAGCAGGATCTCGAGCTTACCTAACACCTCAAATCCTCAATGGTGGCTTGGGGTACAGTATATTGATTCACTTGGTATTTTAGAAGTTTTGTTATTCTTTGTTTCTTTCTTTTCCAAATTTTTGCTTATTAGTTTCTTATAGGGAGTTTAATTTTTCTTTAAATTCGGTTTGTTTAACACCTTCATTCGCAGATACGATTTTGGGGGATTATTTATTTGACATTCAAGTTTTTTATGTACAGTAGAACCGTGGTGTTCTTAAGCTCAAACGTATCAAATTGACTTTAAACAGTGAATTTAAATTGTTGAAACCAATCTAGTTCACGAGAGATGTGTTTATATGCATAATTCGTGAAAGAGATCATTTTTAACCCTTTAGATTTGTCATATTTCATATGATAGGATTTTGGATTTAACTCACTAATAAGAACTTGGCGATCATAAAAATTTTCTAGTTCTACGCATGCCTGTAATTCTCTTTCGTTTAGTTTGTTACATTATGGTCATTTCACTGTATTTTTGCCAAATGTGACCTGGTATTTTAAATTTTATAGTCATGAAATTCGAATTTAAAATGCAATCATAATATATCTATATGGTACACATAAAAATATAAATGTTATCGTTTATCAAATAACAACATGTCCATAATTTTTTTATAAATTAAATTAAATATATATTATTAAAATGTCCAAGTATTGACTTTACTCAGGTTCTGTACAGTCTACGCTGAAGTGTACATCTTCTGAACCGTTGTACGAGGCTGCACATGCTACCCACCGTCTGATATGCCGAGAGATTCCAGATGATAGAACAAAAGTTGCTATCAAACGGATAAATCCGAAACATTAAATTAAACTATCCTGCACTGCTACTGCACGCAAAGCTCCAAGCCAATAAAATATGTACAATTGGAGAGTACAATCCAATCCTAGCATCCACAGAGCTGGGCTCTAGTGGCGCCTGGAATTCAGATCCCTGAGATAATATAAATTTTGTGTTTGGATCCGGACCGTCCGATCTGAATCCGCACGATTTAAAGGGTACCGTGAATTTTAACCTGGGTCGGATTGACCCGATTCCGATCGAATTTTGAGTTACCTTAGAGGATCCGGACCCGTGGCGCCCAGGGCAGCAGAAATAAACATGAAGAATATTCCTAGCGAACGTGATCGCGCGGGCATCGCGATATTTCCTGTTGATTCTTCTATGAATCTCAGCCGTTCATTTGTTACAAATCCGTACGAACGCGTATTCTCCCAGGTACCTGACTGACCAAAATTATCTCTGATTAAATATCAGCCGAGCGATTGGAATTCGGTGCCTATTTAAACACGGGTCTGTTTTGAGATTCGTACCAATTTAAAACTGACGACTTAGATCTAATTGTACTCATTGCACTGGATACGAATCCGATTTCCTCGGAGGTTGTCGCAGGTTAATTTATAAACTCTGCAATTTTCCTCTGCACTTCCTTCCCGAGCGCAGGCGCAGCTCTCATCCCAAAAACTGATCCAATGAAAGCTCATTTTAAAAGTCAAGAGGGAAGATGAGAAAATCACGAGAGAAATAAGTATTCTCTATCCAGAGAAAATCACGCTTGCCATTCGTTCAATTTCTCTTTCGAGTTACAATTCATCCCGTCAAAATGAAGTAAGCTTCTCTTTTCATCCTCGTCCCGTCTCCTCTCTTCTCTCTACAAATCGGGGAAGTTTTAATTTTATGGTTTTGTGGTTACGCTGATGTCATCTTGAGTTCAGATCCTCTACAGCGCTGCATATGTAGTAGTGTTCGGGTTTCTAGGATTTAAAGAAATTGCATTTATTTTAACCTTAGCAATCCTATGGTTATGTTCATTTGAAATAGAGTTATATTGTTGAAGACTGGTTTTATTTAATAGATGTGGTAAATGCTTCGAATTGATATGTTTTGCTAACAAGGATTAATTCCCTTTCACATTTGAGATATGTACTAGTAAAGCAATATCACTATTGTGAAATCAATTACAGTTGAACACTTTCAATCATCTGACTCAGTAGAGAAATGTATGTGAAGATTAGTTTTGCATAATCAAAGAATGCCAATAGCTTAATTCAATCCTGGTGGTTTAAGGCATTATATAAGATTATATGAATCCTCCACTGAAGCACCTGATGCGTATGTAATTGCAGTAACCAGTTGACTGCATTATATAAAATATCCATATTTGCTAGAAAAAGAAACATATGCTGTAAGAGTGGACTAAAGTTCTTGGGCACCTAAATTGAGCCAGAAAAATTTAAATGGAAGTAGAAAAATCATACCGGTGTAGAATTAGACAAGTTAGCCAATGATTTTGTCTAATTTGTTGTCAAATTCAGAAGATATCTTATGCTTGATATTTTTTTTACAGAGGAAAGAAACTATGGGGCTTCTCAATTTCTCTTATACTAATCAACTTGGCATCTATATTGGAGAAAGCTGATGAGGCTCTTCTTCCTTCGGTTTACAAAGAAGTCAGTGAAGAATTCCATGCGGGCCCAACTGATCTTGGATACCTTACTTTCATAATGAATTTTGTGCAAGCTGTATTTTCTCCAATTGCAGGTGGGGCCATCATATGTGTCGAGTTGGGTTTGGTTTTAGTCTATTCAACTAAAAATGATCAAGCTTTTTTAATATGAATTAGACCTAAATTGACTATTGAGCAATAAACTTTTCTTGGGCTATCTGAAACTTACTTTGAATCAAGTAGCATGACTAAATTGCCCTTAACCTTTTATGTTTACATGACCTGATGTCTTGACATTCTGTTCATATAAACTTTTATAACAAACATCTGAGCTCCCTGGCATAACCAAACACAAATAAAATACTAGAATAAACCCAAATTGGAATATGAATTAGAATATTAGAATATGAATTAATAATCATCTTTGACAACTTGGCATAATCAAACCCAAATTGGCTAATGAATGCAATGATCCAGTTCCAACCAATAAAATACTTTTTATTGCTACTCGTAGGTGTACTTGCATTTCAGTATGACCGTCCAACAGTTCTCGCATCGGGTACCGCATTTTGGGCCATCTCAACCGCTGCAGTCGGCTTGAGCCAGCACTTCCAACAGGTTGCATTTTGGCGAGCAATAAATGGTTTAGGGCTTGCCATTGTAATCCCGGTGCTTCAATCTCTCATTGCAGATAGTTATGCTGCAGGGTCCCGTGGTGCAGGTTTTGGCCTGTTTGGCCTTGTTGGTGCAATCGGTAGAGTAGGTGGTGGTACACTGGCGACTATTATGGCTGGACATGAGTATTGGGGGATGCCAGGTTGGCGGTTTGCATTTCTCAATATGGCATCTGTTAGTTTGCTTATCGGGGTTCTTGTGTACTTGTATGTGGTTGATCCGAGAAAAGCCTCTCCAGTGCATATTGCTTCGGAAGTAGATTCTGAGAGGTATGTAATGTTGCTTTTTATTATAATTTTTTTTTCCAGAGCTTCTAGGATCATAGAAAATGTACAGTAGGCTATTATATCAAGTCTACAAGGGGCTTTGGCCATTAAAAAAACTGTTCTTTGTGTTGCAATTACTCTTCTATGTACCTCTTATGATTCTAATTTCTGCACACCGATACAAAGAAAGATTTAATTTCATTGTCTGACTTTATATTTTTTAAGCTGGAACATATAAGCAGGGTTTTGACTTTGTTTTCCTATTTTGTTAAAAAAATGATATCTAGTCTGATAATAGCTACGATGAACTCCAGGTCGCATCTAGTAGGAGGAAAGGATAACCTACTTCCACCGTCACTTTGGCGCGATTCATGGATTGCAATGAGATCTGTTATGAAAGTGCGAACATTTCAGGTCATTGTTTTGCAAGGAATTGTGGGCTCTATACCTTGGACTGCCCTTGTTTTCTTCACTATGTGGTTTGAATTGATTGGTACGCAAAGTTCAATTTAGTATACTTTCTAGACTACTTAAAATATTTGAAATCTTGCAATATATTAAACCAATATTACATTTGTGTATGGTGTACATGATGGTAAAACAAATTAAACTCCTTCAAAGGTAACCTACTTCAGAAGCAGTAAAAGACATTAATTGAGAAACACATTTAAGAAAAATAAAACAATAGCAAGGAACTCCCATGTAGAGAAGGGTTATGTACTGTTATGAGGTACCACATTTTTTTGCTTATAAGTGGTCGCACAATGATTTATAACATAATGTTTGGTTTTTTTCCGTGCCAGGTTTTGATAACAAAAGCTCAGCTGCTCTGAACAGCATATTTACCATCGGATGCTCTTGTGGATCTCTTATCGGTGGCCTCATAGGCGATCGTTTTTCACGGTACTACCCAGATTCAGCCCGAATCATGTGTGCTCAATTTAGCGCCTTCATGGCAATCCCATACACTATAATCCTACTAACAGTAATACCACAATCCGTAAACTACTTCTTCACATATGCCACGATTCTCTTGTTAATGGGTTTGACCGTAAGTTGGAACAACGCATGTGCAAACAGCCCGATGTTTGCAGAGGTGGTGCCACTTAAGCATCGGACCATGATTTATGCATTTGATCGTGCATTCGAAGGGTCATTCTCGTCTTTTGCTGCCCCAGCTGTCGGAATGGTCAGCGAGAGGATTTTCGGGTACGACTGGAAAGCTGTTAGTCTAGAGAATGGGTCTGCTCAAGGGGCACGTGCTCTCTCAAAGGGACTTTTGACAATGACTATTATTCCTTGGGGACTGTGTTGTTTGTTCTATAGCCCCTTGTATTTTGTTTTCAAAAGAGACCGGGAAAATGCGAGAATGGCAAACAGTAAAGAAGAGGAGCTTGAGCTTAACTGAGAATTCATATTGAGTTAGGTATGAAATGTAGATTGGTAAATTTCTTTGGAAATCATCAAATTATACCCCAATTTAAGGATTTTACACTCAGCTTTGATTTGATTCCGGGGATCCACTGAACTATCATTTTCTCTCAACTCTGTTTTCTTTTCCCTCCATACTTCTCTATTTATAAATGAACATGACTCTTATTTATAAATGGAGATCAGTGGAGTTGATCAGAGACCTAATTGGGATAAAACTTGAGTTCAGTGACTTCTCAGTGAAACTAAAGTTGAGAAACAGATTTTTGACTAGGGTTAGATCTTAGTGATGGCCCTTAGGATTACCACGTGTACTTTTATTTGATCCATGTGGAACTTTTTATTTGAAAGAAGTAGAGATTTTTGTTTGATATAGCTTTAAAATAGAGAGAGACATGCCTGTATTATGTAAGAATATACCAGTTTATCAGATCCCTATTCATATTTCTTTTTGTTATCACTTTTCAGTATTGTTGATGTTTTATTTTATTTTTTGGCTTTAAGTATTAAGTCTCATTTTAGAAAAACCTCCGATTGTTTTTTAATGGCAATTAAAAAATAGAAAGAAAATCTTGAGACCAGCCATGAAAAAAGAAAAATCACAAAACTGAAAATTACGCTAAATAGTATGGCGAAATATTATTATTTCTCTTTTTTTTTGCACTATTAAAATCTTCAATTTTTTAATAGTAGAATAGTAACTATTCTATTACTCTTTCATATAACAAATTCATGTGTGATATTAATTTTTGAGCGAAATATTATTTCTATTCAAAATAGTATTAAAATAAAAATTGGAAGATGGTGCGCCTAAAGATTTGTACTTGACAAAAAAAACTAGATTAGCAACTTTTATACTTATTTTTTCATTTTCAGAATTAAGTTTTGTTCAAAGAATTTTGAATAAAATTTATCTTAAAAATAATAACTGTTAGGTCTGCATTTGGAATTTGTGTGAACAAATTTATAGCTTTGTGAATTTAAATGACCTCAAATTCCCGTTCCAAATTTTTTTAACAAGAAGGGTCTGGATCCTCTGGGCTAACTCAAATTTGGAGTTTTGGCTCTGGACCGTCCGATCAGAATATGGACCAATCCGGTCCCCACTTGTAATGCACCGGACTCTTTAATATTCGTACGAATTTTAATTGGACGGTCCGGATTTAAACTCAAAATTTGAGTTAACTCAGAGCATACGAATTCCTGTATTCCACCTATCATCTAGGAAGTCAAGCTAGTATGACATTGATGTTATATGACACCAACTACAAAATTGATTGAATAGACTTTAAATGACTAATTGAAACAGTTCAAATCGATTTATTTTATGAGTGATGCGTTTACATGCAAAAAAATTATATTTTCTAGTTATTTTAGTATCAAATCAAGCAGTCAAAAATGTTGAAAAATGAATGCATTAAAATTAATTTAAAAACTCACACATTTGACCACTTGACTTGATACTAAATAAATTCAAAAAATTATAAATTTTGCATGCAAACACACAACTAATGAAATAAATTAGTTTAAACGGTTTGAATTCACCGTTTGAAATCGATTCGATAGATTTTAAAATTAATGTTATATATACTAAAATGACACATCATACTAGCCAGGCTCGCATCTAGGTCAACAAATAATATTAATAATATGATATTAATAGTGAGTATTGACCATCCGAATGAAATGAAGTCAAACGAGGATGAGAGATGCGAGGAAGCAAACGAAAGATACTTCTCACCTGCTCGCAGAGATCTACTACTCTGCACTCCACATATGAGGCAGAGGGGTTTCCATTCAACACCTTCCCCTTCGCCTTACTCTACCAAGATGAAGTGAGCTTTATCTTCCCTTTTGCTCTACTTTTCCCCTCTTCTTTTTTACCGTTCGAAGTTCGAACTGCTTTTGATTGTTTGAATTTAGAGGAAATGTCTTTCTTTGTATTCAATTTTAAAGTCTGGTACTGTTCTCGTGGTTTTCATTTTGATAAGAATTTGGACCTCAATCCCTTTTACGACAGTGAGAAATGTTTTACTGAAATTGGAATTCTTTTTTATGATCTAAGTAATTGATTTCAAGGGTTGCTATTTTAGCCTAAGAGTTTCCAGCATTAATTACAGTATAAAATGCAGTCGACATGCTGCCAAAAATAGTCTTATGCAATTAAAATGAAGCTAAAAGAGCTTAAATATGTACCAATTTGAAACCTAAGTTGATGTTACAAAAATTGAAATTGAAATTATGCTAATTATATGATCAGTAGATAACCAGAATCAAGTACTTCTTTCCAAGTTCATACCATTAGCAAAGAAATAATTAATATGTTTACCTTAACATAGGATAGCATAAGGACCCCATAATTTATTAATTTGCTTTTCTCAGAGTCAAGAAGATATTCGGCTTCTCAATTACTCTTGTGCTAATAAACTTAGCATCGATACTGGAGCGAGCAGATGAGACTCTCCTTCCGGCTGTTTACAAAGAAGTTAGCGAGGAATTTAATGCTGGCCCAACTGAGCTTGGCTACCTCACTTTTGTAATGAGCTTTGTGCAATCTATTTCTTCTCCGATAGCAGGTACGGAAATTAGAAGTGACGAGGCAGGATGAATTGATTTGTGTCACTCTATTAACCAGACCAGATCATAATTTGAAAACAGTTCAAATTAATTAAGGTTTTTGTGTAAGCAACACACATATTTTGCTGCAAAATGCTCTCAGGCTCTCAGCATTTCTCTAATTTGGTGGAAGCATTTAAAATTTTGAAGTATTTCTTTTGGTTCTTTGTAATAAAGGACATATTCTCCAGACCCTATGTCAAATCATATAAAAATAACGAGCCTTATGGTGTTATTTGCAAAAACACATGAATTAACCAGCGGTCAAGTTTATAAGGTTAATCAGATACAATTATGAACTCAGTGTGTTGACAATTTGACATGACCCGAAACTTCACCTAAAAACCAGTTTGATCCATTTTGACCAATCTAAACCACTTTGTTTTCCGTGATTTTCTCCTTGTTTCAGGTGTGCTTGCTCTTCAATACGACCGTTCAACAGTGCTTGCAGTGGGTACCGCATCCTGGGCTGTCTCAACTGCAGCGGTCGGCATTAGCCAACATATCCAACAAGTCGCATTCTGGCGAGCGGTAAATGGATTTGGCCTCGCTATTGTTATCCCAGTTCTGCAGTCATTCATTGCTGATAGCTACGGAGATGGATCCCGCGGTGCTGGTTTCGGACTATTCAGCTTTGTTAGCATGATAGGTAGAATAGGTGGTGGTCCACTGGCGACAATTATGGCCGGAAAGGACTACTGGGGGATACCTGGGTGGCGGTTTGCATTTCTTATGATGGCGTCAATTAGTTTGCTTATCGCGCTTCTTGTGCATTTATTTGTTGTTGATCCGAGAAAAAATTCACCCGTCTATCTCGGTTCTGATGTTGAGGCAGAAAGGTACATACTTGGTAAAATAATGTTTTTTGGGTTATCATTTTTATCCTGTGAATATCATTTATTAATTCGTAGTTGATATCATTTCGATCTCCTCTGATTAAGAGCGTATATTTTTATCTGATTTGTTTTATTTCTATAGTGAGGCTACGATACTTTGCAAAGTATGAAATGGTCCGTGCTATGGATTGATCTCTGTTTACAAAGTTCAAACAATCAATCAGAACCGGTCAATAATGTACTTAGAGACCAAATTTTACATTTTTTAGAATTTTTTTACTGTTTTTTTAGATTGGTAGAAAATTACCTGATCTAAAGATTTTGAACCATCCAAAGTAATGATTTTCTACCTATTTAATAAAAATAATAAAAAAGTTCTAAAAAATGTAAAATTTGATCTCCAAATATATTTTCATATGGAGATCATGTTGAACGGTTCGGATCGACTGTTTGGACTTTGTAAACGGAGATATGGATCCATAGTACGGACCAATCCGTGCTATGCATAGTACCATAGCCTTGTAGTTGATATCATTTTGATCTCCTCTGATTAAGAGTGTACATTTTTATTTATAACTACCCGTCTGCATTTGGCAGGTCATCTCTGATTGGAGGAGGGAAAGATAGTCTATCGCCACCTTCTCTCTGGCGTGATTCGTGGATAGCAATTAGATCAGTCGCGAAGGTGAAAACATTTCAGATCATTGTCTTGCAAGGAATAGTTGGGTCTCTACCTTGGGCATCCATTGTTTTCTTTACGATGTGGTTTGAACTGATAGGTACACAAGTTCGACTTAGATTAATTCACAACTTTGTTTATGGTGAAGTACTTATTGTCCTCATTTTTTGAGGATTTTTTTTATTTAGAAATAAAATATTATTTTCTGCTGGAAAGGAGTCGGGTAGGTTTTCGAAGAATAGGTAACACCAGAAAATACATGGGCATACTGCATGCACCGTAGAGTTTGTACGGTCTACGGTGCAACCAATATGCCCATGTTTACACCAAAAATAGAGTTTAATGTTGTGTGGTCAGGTGGGAAAAATTCCTTGCATCAGATTTTTTCTATGTGCAAGCATTATGCCCATGTTTACACCGTAACAATTTTCCAGTGTTACCTATTTTTCGAAAACCTACCTGACTACTCTTTCCAGCAGAAAATAATATCTTATTTCTAAATAATAAAAACAAAACTTTTTTGGGACTCTTAACTGATAATCGACTATACAATTTTAACAATACTTAATTGCATAGTAGCCTAACACAGCAGTTCAGTTTTGCCTAACTACAGAAAATTCATATACCTCATTCCATATATTAAAAAATATTGCATTTTTGTCTTCTCTTCTAGGTTTTGATCACAAGAGCGCAGCTGGCTTGATCAGCCTGTTTGCCATTGGATGTGCATTCGGGTCATTTGGCGGTG
Source organism: Carex myosuroides (assembly GCA_028015225.1). Taxonomy (NCBI): domain Eukaryota; kingdom Viridiplantae; phylum Streptophyta; class Magnoliopsida; order Poales; family Cyperaceae; genus Carex; species Carex myosuroides. Next base: position 14,530,932 of record CM051477.1, read on the forward strand.
GGCTAATAGCAGATTGGCTGTCACGATACTACCCGGATTCAGCCCGTGTTATGTGTGCTCAGTTCAGTGCCTTCATGGGCATTCCCTTCTCACTAATCCTCTTTGTAATGATACCGCAATCGGTAGACTACTGGTACACGTATGCCACGACTCTCTTTTTCATGGGTCTGTCAATCAGTTGGTGTGGGACAAGTGCAAACCAACCCATGTTTGCTGTGGTGGTACCACTGAAGCACCGCACTATGATTTATGCTTTTGACCGTGCGCTCGAAGGGTCATTCGCGTCTTTTGCTACCCCAGCTGTCGGCATGGTTACCGAGAGGATTTATGGGTACAACTCAAAATCTATTAGTCTGGCAAATGGGTCGGTCCAAGGCGCGCTGGCCCTCTCGAGAGGACTTCTGACGATGACCGTTGTTCCCTTTGGTATGTGCAGTCTATTCTATAGCCCCTTGTATTTTGTTTTCAAGCGGGACCGGGACAGTGCTAGGATGGCGAGTAGCAAGGAGCAGGAGCTGGAGTTTACCTAAGTGGCCTTAATGAACTGTGATCACGGGATAGTATAGAAGCTACGAGGAATTTTGCTAAGATTCTCTTTTTCAGATTCTCGATTTTTTGTTGCAAAGGGATCAGCTGCATTTTTTTTTTCACTGCTGCTACTTCCCAATGAGATGGTACTATGGCGTGACGCAAAATGGCATATTATTTATGCTTTGTTTTGTTATATTATCCTAGAGTATATGTACTATTTGTAGATTTCTTTATTTCGTTAGGTCATGCTGTTTTTGTATTATTATCATTTTTTTTTCAAAGATGTAAACTATCTGACAAGTTGGAACACTCAAAGAATTCAAATTACTCTAAATTTTTTTTGAGAGGAAAACAGTAGGCCAAAATTACTGTTTCTTAGGTTTAAAAATATATTAATTACTAATCATACTCATTTTTCCTTCTTTTCTCTATACTAATATTATTAAAATGATATCTTTTGGGTGGATTTGTTGGATTAAGACTTTTAATTAAGCCCTGTTTAATTGGTTATAACTTAGAAGTGATATACTTATATGTCAAACAAATTGATAATTTTCATATTAAAAAAAAACAGTTATACTTGACAAATCCAGTCTTTCAACTTTTTTGTTTAAAATTATTTGTCTTGAGGGATAGCAGGGCACCCGTTTTCTAAAGATTTATTTTCCTGCTTAATCCAATTTTTCAATTATATTACAATAATATTTTTAGTTTAAAAATTTGAAAATTTATGTTTATTTTGTAAAACGGATGCGTTCACAACAACATTTACCATGTTTATGACTTTTAATCCCTCAAATATTTTCAATTTTACTTTAGTTAGAAACTGAATATTTCTTTCTATTTGTGTTATCTGAGAAGAGAATAGAGTAGGTCCGATGGGCATCGGACCTACTTTTAGGTTCAACGAGCATGATGATCGTCCGATCTAATTTAAGATTTGTGCACACAAAAATTGAAACAAACAAGCACAAATTTTAAAGCATTCTGCACGAACTTTAAAGCAAATCAACGGTGATTAAACCCATCGAACCAGAGTAGGTTCGATGCCCATTGGACCTACTCTCAAGTGATATGAGAATTGGAATCTTTTGCTCAAGTGAGTTTGTATTAGTGAAGCAAAGTTAGGGTGTGATGTGCTCATTAAGAGAGGTTGGCGAACACAACTTCAAAAATCTATCTGATTGTCTTCAAACGACGAATTCATACCGTTGAAATCCATCTTAATGAGTGATGCATGTACATGAAATTTTTTGAAGTAGATGTATTTCAACAGTATGAATTCGTCGTTTGCATGTACATGCATTACTCATAAAATAGACAGATTTCAATAATTTGAATTCGTCGTTTGAAATCAATCCGATAAACTTTTAAAATTGTGTTCATCAACCTTCTTAACGAGCACATTACACTCTAGCTTTGTTCGTACAATACAGTGTGTTCAAATATAGTATCAGAACGCACAACGATCAAAAATTTTATTCTTACATATTTTCTTTGAATGCATGTGTTCCACATCCTTCAATTGTGAACATGTGCATTTTAAGTTTGTTGTAAGTTCACGTTGAGTTGTCAACTATTTAAAACCGAAGATATTGTTATTATTATTTAAAAAATCGGACTAGAAAAAATATAATTTGTTCAAATATTATTTATATTTATACTATATCATTTGGCCAATTACGCTAATAAGTCAGCTACTTTTTTCATGCTGACGTGGCAATCAGTCTCTCCCTCCCGAAATTTTTATTAATAGATAATAAAATAAATAAATATCGACATTGAAGGACGATTTGACTGAAATTCGAGATATAACAAAGACGTTATGGTTCATAACGTCCATGACATTGTAGCTGGACGTTATGGACCATCACAGTCAGATTAGCACCTAACTAACCCGCGTTAGTATAATAAAAATACGGGCCGTTATGGTCCATAACGGTCAGGGACGCGTTGAAAAAAAAAAAACAGACCGTTATGGTCCATAATGTCCAGATATAGTGATTTTTTTTTTTCAAAAAACTCAAACTGAAGCAAGCAAAAAAAAAAAAAACACTGTAGCTGGACGTTATGGTCCAACGTCCAGCTACCGTGGTTTTTTTTTCAAAAAATTTCAAACTGAAGCAAAAAAAAAAAAACACTGTAGCTAGACGTTATGGACCATAACGTTCCGCTACAGTGTTTTTTTTAGATCATTAGTGATCAGATTAACTAGACGTTATGGTCCATAACGTCCAGCTATAGTGTCCTGGACGTTATGAACCATAACGTCTTTGTTATTTCGAATTTCCGTCAAAATGTTTTTCAATGTCGATATTTATTTTATTTTATTTTCTATTAATAAAAATTTCGGTTCTCCCTCCCTTGTAACTTGTTTTGATTACTGTTCAAAATAATAAGAAAATTGCCTACGGGCTACGGGCCAGTTCTAAAATAAATAAATAATTGTAATAAGAAAAGTTGAAAAACAGATTTGTTTGACCGGGCTCCTTGTTGACTTGTGCCACCTTGTCTTTTCTCTCTTGCCTATACATCTCTCTCATGACTCATGGAACTTGTCAGACGAATACTCTTGGCAGCGCCTGCCAATATTTCAAGCGAGAGAGAGACGTCGGGGAAGAAAAATGGAGGCTGAAAGAAATCCTTTTCTGAGCGAAGGAGGAGGAGAAGAAGAAGAGGAGGAGGAGGAGGAGGAGGAGGAGGAAGAGGACGAAGAGGAAGAGGAGGAAGAAGAAGTGTTCGTCACACCTCAATCGAGCATAGTTTCCAGATATTCATCGCGTGCGGAGAAGGTTCTTCTTCTCTCAATCCTTCCCAAAGTATCTTGGTAACGGCGCCTGGACTGTACCGGGTTGTACTGGTACCGCTCTGGGCTGGTACCTACATATTGTCTGGTGTTATTCTTGATTCATTACTGAGTTCATAGTGCAGTCAATTGAGCAGCTGTGCCTTTGCATTTAGTCAATTGTGGTGTAATTGTTTGTCTCCATTTTTTGTGCCTCCACCATTTCTCCACTTTTTAATTTTCTAATAACAAAAACTGCAAAATTTATATATCAAAATAAAACCGTTAGATGCGATATATATTATTTTCTCTACATGCACATAAAAAATCATCACTTTTCGATTTTGCTATATATGAATTAATAAGTTGAAAAATCAATTTCCGAAATTTATTTACATCGGTGTAATTTTGCAAGCTCTTGATATTAATCAAAACAAATTGAAATGTCATGGTCTTTTATGTGTGTATACAGGAAATAATGTAGATCATATTCAACTATTTTATTTTGACATTTAAGTTTTAAATTTTAAGTTATTGTAGTTCTGAAAATGGAGGCATAATAGAGGCATTTGAACCCTCCTCTTGTTTTTGATACTACAATGTTTTTTATAAACACCTATTTTGAGTGTAATTGTTCAGATTTGAGATTTTTCTTCACGTCTTTTTATAACAGGAGATGAGGGAAATTTGTTCAGAGCTTCTGAATTTAAAAGAGGCGGCTGTATCTCAGCTTTATAATACCAGATCATGCTACCAAGCTTTTCAAAGGTAATCAGAGAGATTTTTAATTCTTTAATTACCTCTCAGAAGTTTCTCAACAAATGTGACATGATATGTTATCGATTGTACAATTTAAGATAACCGAGGATGTCATATGTGACTTAGTTTTGCTAAATTAACGTGCTGTAAAATATTTTATCTGAACAAATTCGGGCAGATAGTACCTGCACATTAAATATTTAATCTCATATTAATGTAGATTTTCTCAAGAAGCTAAAAGAGTGAATGAAGTCGTAGTTGAACTGAAGAGCAACTGCTCGGTGCACAAAAGCCTAGTTCAAGATCTATCCAGTGGCATCACCAGTGAACTAAATACATGGGAAAAAATTTACAGAGAAGAAATTGCTGACCTTGAAAATTCTGATTTAGAAAATCTCTTAAATCTTGATAGCGACAATCCTCAAGTAGTCTTTTTACAAAATTTAGATATGCTCATTGCAGAGCGCAGAATCGAAGAAGCGTTGTCTAAGCTTTTGGATTCAGTTGCAGTAAGTGAGATCAATTCCTTTGAAATTAGTAAAAGAAAAGACATGCTAACCGAGCAACTAGTTGCCATTTCCAATCAGCCATGCATTAAATATTCAGATTTAAAGAAAGCTTTAGAAGCATTAATTAAACTCGGCAGAGAAGCCTTAGCCCAAGAATTGTTTTTGAAGGTATTTGCTTTGCGTCTCCAGAGAAACATTGACCTTTTTCTCCCGTCTTGTCCAGTTATTCCCATTACATACACTGCCACTCTTTCGCAACTTGTTTTCTCAACAATTTCCAAGGCAGCAAACGAATTTAACATGGTATTTGGAGAAAAAGAGCCTCGTTCAAGTCTTTTGGTCGAATGGGCTGAGTCAGAGATAGAGCATTTTGTAAATCGTGTCAAAGAGAATGCTCCTTTGCTTGAAACCACAGCTGCACTTTGTTCGGCTTGCATTTGTATTCATGCCAGCCTTAGTTACTGTGCTATTTTGGAGAGTAAAGGTCTGAAATTGTCAGATTTAGTACTGTTTTTATTGAGACAGTACATTGAAGAGGTAATTGACGAGAATTTCAGAAGAGCAAAGAGAATGGTTCTTGATCTTTCGAGCGAAAGTGGTACCTTGGATCAGTCCTGGCCAATAGGATTGCATTTCTCTGCTGATGCACTCACAAATATTTTGCTGACAAATATTGTAAAGAAGTTTATGTCAATAATTAAAGTAAGTCTCCTTTATTTAATGGTTATTTTATCAGAAATGAACACATTCTCTTCTATGAGTTTGGGCCAATCATTTTTCTATTCTGGGGGTTCATTCATTTAATTAGAGCATGATTAATCTACTGGTTTGATGTTAACTTCTGATTTTTTTTGCCATTTTTTTTTGTTTACACAACTGTAGGATTGGTAAATGCGGTATTGCAATTCTGGATCTGATAGTATTGCTTCTTTTGTTGGTCCAACTAAGCAATTATCAATGTTTAATGCAATTTTGTTTTATTGTTTCAGGATATTCTGGACCAGCTAACTCCGATGGCCATATTGCATTTTGGACCAATTATTATGAGAAAAATACACCAATTATTCGACAAGTATGTGGATGTAATGATCAAATCGATTCCGATTTTCTCTGAAGATGGCACCATCATTTATCTAAAAGAACCGATACATTTCAAGGCTGAAACCGAAAGACAGCAACTAGCGCTGTTGAGTTCTATGTCAGCAATTGCCGATGATCTCCTGCCTATTATGGCCATTTCAAAAATGTTGTCATCTCAAGGGAAATTGAAAGAGCTAGAGGACGGGATGGAAAAATTTGCCTCTATTAGTAAAGAGTATAGAAACTGGAGGCGCCACGTCCATCATTCATTAGATAAGATTAGAGTTCATTTTTGCCGGCAGCATGTCTTGAGGTTGATTTATTTGCGCAAAGGAAGAGCAGAGTTGAGTGCACATGCATACTTGAAATTAGAAGGTGATTATCTTACTGGAGACTTAGAGCCGCTTCCATCATTGCAATTTCAGGTCTTTTATTCTATATTATTTCCTTTTTCTCTTCTTTCTTCAAACTGAGTAGGGTTAAAATGCCACATTGTTTTCGTGCCCCAATCATGCCTCATATTCTTATATCTGTTTTCAAAGTCCAAACGGTCGATCCAAACAGCTCAACACAATCTCCATATTAAAATGTGCTTGGAGACAAAATTTTATATTTTTTGGAAATATTTTACTATTTTTTTAGATAGTTACAAAATCATTGTTTTCGTAAGATTCTTAACCATCCAACAAACAGTGATTTTGTACCTATCAAAATCATTGTTTTCATAAGATTCTTAACCTCCCCCTTTTTTTTAAAACCCTAATCAGACTTTTCTCTTTTTCTGAATTATGAAGCCAAAGACCAACAGATACAAATCACATTATGACTATGGTATGGCGTTAGGTGTTCTTTTATAGATTCGTGTTATCCCTGGTATTTAATGCCCAAATAAAATAGGCCACTTCATCTGTTCGCTGATGACTCAATTCCCAGTTTTTATCGTTTACTGGTTATCAGAACCTGCATCAGTAGAAAATTTTGGGCATTCAATCATAAAAATGAATACATAATTTTTTTTACTCTAGGCAGAATTTCTTGATGCTCATCGGGCAACATAAAATTATATTCTTATTTTTGAATTGTAGGCACTATTTGCAAAGTTGCAAAATCTAGCAAGCGTAGTCAACGAGGCGCTCATTGGGAGAGAAGAGGCACAGAAAGCGCTACTCTCAGGAATAATCGAAGCCCTGTTGACATGGTTATCAAATGATCAGGAATTCTGGGAGTTGATTGAAAACAAATCTCTGCAATTCAATCATGTAGGATTGCAAAAGGTACCTTCTTCTTCTTCTTTTTTTTTTGAGTGAGGCCCTGGTAATATGCATATTACACAGTGGCTCGTGCTATGAACTCATATCTCCATTTTTAAAGTCCAAACAGACAATCTGAACCATTCAATATGATTTTCATATGTAAATGTACTTGTAGACCCAATTTTATATTTTTAGAATTTTTGTACTATTTTTTTAGAAAGGTAGAAAACACTTGATTTGAAAATTCTGGACCATTGAAAAGCAGTGAATTTCTACCTGTCTACAAAAATAGTAAAAAAATCTAAGAAATGTCAAATTTGGTCTTCAAGTACATTTTAATATGAAGATCATGTTTAATGGTTCAGATCGATTGTTTGAACTTTGAAAATAGAGATGTGAATCCATAGCGTGGGCCGATCCGTAATATGCATAGTACCATAGCCTCACTCAACTATTTATACAGTATTGCAAAAAGATCCGGTGTTTATGGCATTTCTGAAGTACATGAGCATTGTGGACTTAATTTACAAGAAAGAGTACGAATAGGATTTTATTTTTCTAGACCACTAACAAACGGCATCATAATATACAACTTGTATTTGTTTGCCCTTTTTTTTTGTCTTGTGTCCTTGTAACTCTACATCTGATAATTTCTTGAATGGGGAAAAATAAATATAATAGTTATTTCACGTTGTCCAATAATATAAACATAAAAGAATATTTCATTGTTGCTGTGACTGCAGATAAATAGTAAATTCTATCTGCAAAAACACTGCTCTTTGGTTCCAAATTTCTATCACAGTATCATTTCTGGGCCAAGTTTGTTTTTTTCTGGAATATGTATATTGAACATTTCATAGTATTTATAATTTTTCAGGGATATAATTATTTGATTGTGCCCTTATTTCAGTTTATTCTTGATATGCACTTCATCATTGAGATTGCAATGTTTGTGGGGTACTCTTCTAGAAAGATCCATCAGCTCGTGTCAGCCACTGTCACTAGAGCAATTGGAGCCTTTGCTTCTAGAGGTGTTGATCCACAAAGGTAAATGAAAAAAGAAAGAAAAAGAACATCAGTTCTGAAATTTTAATAAGCTTTTGCAATGACCAGTATTTTACTTGGGATTGGTCGATCATGCTTTAACTGGATTTGACATATATCTGATATTATCATCATGTCACAAAAAAACTTACTAAACCAGTTTAAGAAAAAAAAATTATAGGGGGGATTTCATGTATACCCCTCAAAAACCTCAAAATTACGTATTCCCCCCTCTAAGATTGATAACCAGCCAATTATTGTGGTTGTCAGTTCAGCTACATATTTTCATAAGCTACGTATTTGCCCTGACTAAGCATTTCTCTAAAACAAGCTACATTATTTTTTATTTTTTTAATAAGGGTAAAATAAATTTTAAAATTAGTTTTAATATAAAAGGCTATAAATTGGGTAAATTTGTGAGTTTTTGAAATTTAGAGGGGTAAATATGATATTATGAATTTTGGAGGGGGAAATACGTAATTTTGAGGTTTTTGAGGGGTATACATGAAATTCTCCCAACTTATATAAAGTTTCCTGGTAAAGTCCCTGTAATTACCATTGTTAAATAGTCTTCATTAAACAATAACTGATACCTTTAAATATTTAAGAGCGCTTCATGAAGATGAATGGTTTTCTCATGCTGCAAAGTCGGCAATAAGGAGGCTGTTGCTGGTTGTACCAGTTTCAAGGGAGTCGTTGCGACCATACAACCATAACATCAATTTGCATGACAAGGGTTTGGACTCTGGTTACATGTCATCGAGCTCGTCAGATTTAGAATCTAATTCTGTAGATTCTTTTGCCTCATTAGACAGCACTGAAACCCCTAATTACTTTAGTAGCAATGAGTATTGAACAGATTACATTTTGTTTTTTACCCTGTTCAATTTTTCGTTTATTTGTTACCTGATACATTCTTTCTATTTTTGTAAAAAGAAAAGTGTGTGTATACATCATCAATTTTGTAAAATAAATAAGATCGTTTCTGCTGTACCTTGTATGTGCATAAAGAGAAGTTCTCTCTTTTCTGTTTTTAAAACATCACGGGTAACACAAAAATTTAGCTGAAATTTGGAAAATAGAGAATTATAGAAGAACAAAAGTAACATGAATTTAGCTGAAATATAGTTAGTTCTGTCAAAAGATATATAATGTACCAAAACTATCAGGAGAGCGTTGCGAGTCTAAATTGAAAGCCAAATTCATAGAATCTCAAATTCATGAAAATACCCATTGCATGTAAGTGTTGAATTGGTAGAGAGAAGAAAATCAAGGAACTTCAAATTCATAGAATCTCAAATTCAAAATTCATATATTGGGCGGCCAACTTCCACAACAAAAAAAAAAAAAATTAAACAAGTGTACATTATGCAACAATTAAGAATGCAATTTAAGAAACTTTTGACACTTAGTATGTAAGTTTAAAATAGCAAATTTGTATTACACAATAATTAAATTTGCATTATTGAAAGAGTAAGGCTTAGGTGCTATAGATAGCATAAGGCCTTACGTGTTACGGTCTCAAAAATCTATCGTATAAATTTCAAATTTCGATCTAAGTAGCTCAATAAATTAGTTATATAATGAACTTGTAGAATACCAATTTTTACTATTTTTGAAATTTTTTACTATTTTTATGATTTATGAAAAATGGCAAAATATGACTTAAAAAAAAATTGCTCATGTTTTAAGCCATTTTTTGTCATCTTTCATAAATCATAAAAATAGTAAAAATTGGTATTCTTCAGGTTCATTATATAACTAATTTATTGAGCTACTTAAATCGAAATTTGAAGTTTATACGATAGATTTTTGAGGCCGTAGCACGGAAGACCTTATGCTATCCATAGCACCTAAGTTGAAATAACCAAATGTGTGTTTTGAAGGTTTGGATTATAAAGTTTGAAAAATGATGGCAGTTGTAAAAACGTGTTTTAATTTGGTAAAAGATGTATAACAACTATCAATAGTTGCTTCGAATATTGCACAATATTAATTTAAGCATGTATTTTGAGAAGCATGGAGAACTAAGGAAAGAATTTAAGGAGTGAAATAATGAAAAGCTATTCAGAAAAGTAGCTGAAGTTTAAAGTTCGGCCCACTAAAACCCAAATTTGCTTGGAGAAAAAGAGCAGGCCCAGTTATGAATTCCAACTCTGTGCAATTAACTAAATTTCAGACAATCAAACTGCCTTCGGAGTCTCCCCTCTCTCAGTCTCTCGTCGTCCTCTTTGTTCCCACTTCCAGGATCGCGCCAGTTGAGATCCAAAGCCCAAAACCCTATCGAGCTGCGTCAATGGCGAAGCAACGACCATCCTTCCTCCTCCTCTTCGCATTGATCAACCTCATCCTCTCCCCGCTCCCTGCCTTCTCCTTTTCCGGCGAGAACCCCACCGCTCGCCGACTCCTCGTGCTGCTCGACGATCTAGCTCTGCGCTCTTCCCATTCCATTTTCTTCAACTCCCTGATCTCGCGTGGATATCAGCTCGAGTTCAAGCTTGCCGATGATTCCTCCCTCTCTCTGCAGCGTTATGGCCAATCCCTCTACGATGGCCTCATTCTCTTCGCTCCTTCAGTTTCTCGTATGTTACTGATACCTCTATCTTAGTCTGGAACTCTATTCGATCTGATTTTATTTCATTGTGAAAATCGATCCAGGATTTTGTTCCTGATCTAAATTTGGGTTTTGCAATTCTGTAGGATTTGGCGGATCGTTGGATCAGAATAAGGTTCTTGAATTTGTTGATGCGGGACATGACCTGATATTAGCGGTTGATTCGTCTGCATCGGATTTGATCCGTGGAATTGCCACTGACTGCGGGGCTGATTTTGACGAGGTAATAAATATTAAGTTTTTTCAATATCTTTTTGCTATGATTTTGTTGTGTTAAGTTGTTTCATCTCATGTCTTCCCTTTTTCTTTGTATTGAGTTTATTTCTTTGCTTGTGGCAGGATTCTGAAGCTGTGGTAATAGACCATCTCAGCTATGCGGTCTCTGATACCGAAGGGGATCACACTCTCATTGCTAGTGATAACTTTATTAAGTCAAATGTTATTTTTGGCGACAAAGCTATTGAGGTCAGATCTTTACTAAACAGTATTTGTGCCCCTTTTATGGAGTTTTACTTCTGTTATTATTTTTAATTATTACTATTATCAACATCATTTTTTGCAAATTCTACTGAGATCTTTTTACATTATGGGCAGAGATCATCCAATGTTTGTTGTTTGCAATTAAATCTTTTGTGTGGGAACCTATTAGAGATAGCTTACCAGTATGTTAGAATCAGAGAGTTTGTTAGAATCAGAGGCTTACCAGTCGGTTAGCAATTAAGTATGCTAACTAATTGCTTTGACCAGTCAATAATTCCTATACAATATTGCCAACCGACTGGTAAGCCTCTGATTCTAACAAACTCTCTGATCTAACATACTGGTAAGTTATCTCTAATAGAACCTATGGTGAATTTACCAAATGATAATTAAATTGGTTCCAATTATTTTATATACTTCTAAACTAGTTCATATAGAGTTGAGACTTGATCTGACTGCATAAATCTCCTCTGCTGGAAGTCACTTAGGAAATAACAAAATTGATGAAGTTAAGGCAAATTTGACAATGGTTATACTTACATGCACTAACCTGATAGCTAGGTGTCCTTTGGCCTTCACAAATATCTTATGTTAGTTGCAGAAGTATAAATGTTGAATATTACTCGCAGATTCAATAATTTGTCAGATTAATTCCAAAAAAGAACTCTTTTCATTGTGCGTTTTATGTCTGATGTTAATCAATCTAATTTGCAAAGATGAGATATCTGGCTGGACCTATATCATATCAGAGAATTTAATTTAATTTTATTTCATTTGAAATTTCTGTGTTTAGTAAGTCGCACAACATACCTTTTTCTGATTACTGGTCTTACAAAATCCACAGGCACCAATCCTCTTCCGAGGAATTGGACATTCAGTTAATCCTGCTAATACTCTGGTAAGACCTCTTTTGTTATAATTTCCCTCGTTATCAATTTCTTTCTATCACTTCATTTCAGATACACTCTTTCGACAGGTATTGAAAGCTCTCACTGCCTCCCCTTCAGCATACTCAGCCAATCCAAGGGCAAAGTTGTCAAGCCCTCCTCCTCTCACTGGCTCTGCTATCTCTCTTGTCTCTTTAATGCAGGTAACGAATCAATTATATTTTATTTGTCCCTACAATTGGGTCAGTTCCAAGATGTACTACTACAGAACCGTTATAAGATGTATCCGTTGCTATTCGAACAGTTCAAAGAGTAGAACCATTATGAAATGTCCAATCTCTTATAACGGTTCTGCTATTTGAACCCATTAATGTCTCTAGTTGAAGCTCTCTAAGCTCATCTCAGTTGGCAGGTTCCCCTGCCTTCTTCACAAGTATTTTTTTTCCCTTGGGAACCGTTAGAAATTAGTTCGACTTATTTACCAATATGACACAAAGGATATGCACTAACTGTTTTTTATAGAAAAACGTCTAAAACTGTTATGGATTGGGCGTGGTTATGTGCTGTTTTGTAGTAGTTATGCTTATAGACTTTGTTGGGTTAGGCAGGCCTAAAAGTACCTCAGACAAATGAAAAGCAATCTTAAAAAGGAAGCAAAATAGAAAAAGATGATGAAAATGTGCCATGGTACAGTTACCATTATATCCTTATAGCTTATACCTGTGACTGGTGTGTATAATGTGCCAATTCTATAATTCCACCATTTTTTGGCATTTGAAGTTTCTCTTGTTGTTATGTGTCCATACTAAGGTTAAGATTTTATTGTTGGAGTTATTTATTCATGTTTGGGTTTTATAATGCTTGGTTCGCTGTTCTTCATGTGATGGAAACATGAATTAACTAGATTTTTCCTTTCATATAGGCTAGGAATCATGCACGTGTGCTGATATCTGGATCACTAGAAATGTTTAGCAACAGGTGTGTTATGATGTTTTATGTTGAATATTGATTCTTATCTTTTGTTTACTTCTATAGGATTCATGTTTATTATTGACTTTCTAATGATGAATCTCTTCTTTGCTTATTTTCCCTATTCCCTGAACCAGATTTTTAAGATCAAGTGTACAGAAGGCTGGAAGCGAGAATTTGTAAGCATAGTCCATTTTAATTATTTTAATACCTTTACTTGGCTGTCTACCTAGTCTGATTAAACTTGGTATGTCCTATATTTTGCATCTGAAGTTTTTAATGGCGAAATACAACAGGTATGAAAAATCTGGCAACGAGCAATTTGTGACTGAAGTGGCGAAATGGGTTTTCCATGAAAGGGGCCATCTAAAGGTGAATTGATTAAAAACTATAATTATATTATTTGACACTGTTGTTACCTGACCCATTGTTTCTTGGTGCAAATTCTGTTATTATTTAAATGATAGCATAAGAGCTAAATTTTCTATAAAAACATTAATTAGAGATAGACCGGGCCATACAGTTTTCTCTGTTGTTTTATTTTCAAGCTTACACATTTCATATCCAAGTTGCGGTGCTTATAATGATTCTATGCTGTATGATCCAGGCCATTAATGTCAAGCACAACAAAGTAGGAGAAACGACTGAGCCTAGCATGTACCGTGTAAATGATGACTTGGTAACTAACTACCTTCTCTTAGGCTTCAAAGTAACAAACCTGATATTGAGGCTATTGTTTATTTGATTCATTCAATGGTTATGTTTCATTTAAGGAGTACTCGGTTGAAATCTATGAATGGTCCGGAAAAAGCTGGGAGCCGTATGTAGCAGATGATGTTCAACTTCAATTCTTTATGATGAGCCCCTATGTGTTGAAGACCATGTCAACTAACAAAAAGGTCTGCTTTACTTATCTTAACTTTACCATTGTAAAAAGAAAAAAGAGCTGCTTGTGCTAACTTATGCTAATTTATATCTTGATAACATATCGGAATCTTTACTGAGCAGGGTTCAAATGCCTTGTGTCTTTCATACTCATTCATGCCTCACATCCTTATCCGTTTTCAAAGTCAAAACAGTCGATCCGAACCACTCAACATGATCTCCATATTAAAATGTGCTTAGGGACCAAATTTTATATTTTTTTTGATAGGTACAAAATCATTGTTTTTGGATGGTCAAGAATCTTCTGAAAAGTAATGATTTTTTACCTATCTAAAAAAAATAGTAAAAAAAAAAAAAATTCAAAAAAAATATAAATTTGTCTTCAAGCATGTTTTAATTCGGAGATCATGTTGTTCGGATATACTGTTTGGACTTTGAAAACGGAGATAAGGATGTGAGGCACGATTGAGGCATGAAAGACACAAGGTATTTTAACTCTACTCGTATTTACTCGACGTGCTCAAACTGACTTTCATCTTGATGACAAATCATAGGGTCTTTACTCAACATCCTTCAAGGTTCCGGATGTATATGGAGTATTTCAATTCAAGGTCGAATATGAGAGACTTGGATATACTAGTGTCTCTCTTGCAAAGCAGGTTTAAACTTGCACCTTTTAAGTTGGCTGGGTACTTTGATTGATTTTCTTTCATAGCACATGGGACAAACCTTCTAATCTGGAGTTTTTATATTGCAGATTCCAGTGCGGCCATTCAAACACAATGAGTATGAGAGGTTCATACCTGCTGCCTTCCCGTATTATACAGCATCTTTCTCAACTGTGAGTCTACTCGTTATTTTTCTGTTTTTTATTGTTTGTCTATGGGGAAATTTTCTCTTGTTTTTTATATGAAAATTATGAAGCAATACTTTACTATAAGCGGTTATTAACTATGAAATTCCTATTTGGATTGCAGATGGCAGCATTCTTTATATTCTCCATAGTGTATTTGTATCACAAGTAATGCTCTACTGGTTTGAGTGGGGCTCTACTCTACAGTTCAAGATTATAAGCTGTGCTTCAATTTTGTTTTTTGACCCTTAGGTCTATGAAATGACATTTAGAGGACTCTCATGGTTCATTTTTCTTTCCTTTTTAAATTTAAGCAGAATTTTTCTGTCACCAAGCCTAATATTTCTATATTTGACCATGTGGTTTTGGTGTAGTTGTTTAGTTAGGAAGACTTTGCTCCCTTTTAGAACAAACCATTTGTTTAAGTTTATAGGAATTCCTTAGTGAGCAGGGATTATATTATGTGGAGTAATATATCAATTCATAAGAGAATTATTAAGAGATCAGTCTGACTGCTATTTGCTTTCTCTATATGGCATGTATTTGCTTTCTCAGTCTGACTGCTATTTGCTAGCATATTTAGCTGTAGTGACCGTTACAAGAAGTCAAGGAACTTTAACCATGCCTATGTTGTTAATGCATGATTGGGCTGTGTTAATTCAAATCAATTATCTCAAATCGAAGCAATCCCACGTACCATTTTTTTGTTTTCCCCTTTTTCTTTGATTTTTTTTTTTTTTTTAAAGTAGCTGGATATCCTTAATTCCTTGTACTCTATTTTTGTCAGAATATAGTGAGCACTTGAACATTATATAGTAAGAACGCTGGAATAATTTAATAGCTGCAAGTACAATCCTCTACTTTGTTTCATTCATACAAGTAGCCGCATTTATTCAATTACCAGATCTATCAATACATTAGTTTCTAAACAGTTGATACTTTCCCAAACTACTACCTCTTGACATATATCATCTCACACAAGTGAACTTATTCCTCGGATGCACACGCTTCCAATCTGCACCTCATGATAATTGATTGCACTTCACAAACTGTTCACATCACACCATGATCTCTAAAGTCCACTTGTACATTTCCTTCTCTGGTACTGGGATTTCAACAGTCATAAGACCGCTGCCCGAGTCATAATCGAACTTCACTTCTGATGCATCCAAGGTGCATTTGATTGGCTTCTGAGAAGAATAAGCCCCAAAACGGCCGCAGCCTCTCAGCTTGATTACCAAAGTTGCGGTTGTTTTGGGGCCATTGTTAGCATCGTCTGTACTGGAAGAGGAGGTGATAGCATCGAATTGTTGCACGGCTCCACCGGAGTTGAACATGTTGAGCAGGCCAATCGGTGCAAAGTAAATGTTCGGAGCAATTACCTATGTTACAATAGATGGTTAGAATTGGGGATATGCAACTAATTTGGTTTTCAGTGAGATTTGTAGTATATGGCTGATTTGCTTGCTGCTTGGGAAAGTAAAATATTTGAGTATTGAGATTTTAGTCTTTTTTTAATGTGAAGGTTGTTGAGTTTACATTTATTGTATTTTTTGAATTATACCGTGATATTTTTCTAATTTATAAGTTTATAACCCATTGAGTTCGATTTATTATTTTTAATTAACCAATTGTTAAAGTAGCACATGACCTATTATCCTCACTCCTAGTCTTTATTTGTTTCTTTATGATTTTTCAATGATTGTTTTTTTTTTGTATCACTTAATACATTATCAGAAGGAATAGTAAGGTGTACAAACCTTAATAGGACAAACATGGAAGAGCTCAAATTCAAGAACTTTCAGTGTCACTGACAAGGTGGCATCTTTGGGTAGCTTAATTAATTCTCCTGGAAAAAATAAACAAGAACAAAACATATCAGATCATGTCCAAATGTTAATCTTTGTTGGTAAAACAAATGAAAACCCCAAATACAAAACCTGAAAGTTATGTACTTTAATGAATAAATTTAATTTCTGTTCAATGAGCAAACCTGATTTAAAGGCATAGATGATGGCTTCACCATTCCAGCCTGGGCCAGCAAGCTGCGCAATTGAATCGACATCTTCAATTCGCACTGATCCAGTGATAGTTGCTGGAGCTGAATCATGGATGCGCGTCTTTTTAATAACACGACACCACCCGGCTCCTTGGCAATTGAACACACCCACAACTCCGGAGCACTTGTTCACATTCCAAATCTTTAGCAAGCTGTGATGTTGTCAGAAAATGAATTGTCAATGAACCAGAATATTAATTTGAGTCAAAATAATAATATATAGTATTGATATAGTTTACTAATATGATACAATGTTTTATAAGGATCACATATGGTAAAACTCTTGTAATTACTATTTATAATTTTTAAATAAAATTTATTGTGTTCATTGTACATACATTGGTTTTAAATTTTTTCTTGCTGATTATATAAATTGAACATGAGAGTTTTACCAGCTTAGTTAAATTATATAAATAGATCATCTTACTCTCATAATTTTAATTCAACAAAAGAGAAACAAAGAGGTGACAAGGTGCTGATTCCAGTTACCTTTTTCCATCCCGGGCTGGATCAGAGAAGAGGCTGTCTCGTGTGGGGCGGCCGGGAAGCTGGGCGCGAAGCACAGACCCATCTGGTAGCACCAGTTTCTTTAGGAGATCAAAATTGTGTTGGCCTGGCTTGTCACTGCATCAAATTTTGCCAGAATATGTTTAAATTAGGCCTCATAAATTATAATGTCATAACTGCAAAAGGGCTATTGTTTGGCACATTAATTATGAATTTATGCTGTTGTAAGTGACAAAGTTGGACAATTTTTTTTTGGTATTTACTGGCATAGACTCTGCATGTTTTTCAGAAGAATAATCTAGAAGCTAATTTTTTTTTTTAAATTTAATATTTTTATTTTATTTTATTATTTTACTTTTTCGGAAAATTAATTAGTAGCCAAAAGACAGCATGCTACTGTTCAAACTACCAAGCAATTAAGTGCATGTCAATTTTGACACAGATAGATTGGATTTGGATTTGTTTTAGCTGTTTTGAAATTATCTCTCTCTGATGAATTAGATAGATATGTACCTGACATAGATAGCACAACCGCCTATTGCCCGAGCAGCGCCGTGATACTCCGCCGCTGGATGACGACTCTGTACGCAATAAATGATTAAAATTTATCAGCATGCAATTCATTAAATGAGCAACATCAATTATAAGCACATAATTCATTAAATGAACAACCAACTATTATTAGCACATAATTCATGACATTTTCTCATCATGTCAATTGTCACATCTACTATTTGGAGCGTCAAGATCAAGGGCCTATTATGTAAACACACAGCATACACAAAAATTCAAAACACTAACTCTGTACCAAACTGGTACAGGTCCAGTGGTACCGAACAGCTATTAACCTGAATAATCTAGTGCTTAATTTAAGCATGGAAGGATTTAAACTAAAGAGATCTTACATGAAACATGTCCCAATCAGGCTGCATAAACTCCCCTAAAAACAAGGTGTTATATGCCACTGATGATATATGAATTGTATGTGATGCAGGGTCCTTGGGATAGAAATCATCTGATGCTCTCACCACCGCAGTTTGCTTTGAACTGACAAAAATCGAAACACCAAACCAACAAACTCGTTAGATTTTTTGTCTGGTTTAGTCTGTACTGGTATTTGTTAGCTGATATTTTAAATTTTTAATTGGTAATAGGTGCTGATATAATGATTGGTATGTATTTGAACAAAGCATTGCCCCTCACCTATATAGCATGTCAGTGTTATGGCACATGCAAGATATGCAACCATTATCTGGGAAGTTACGGGCAACAGATGCCTCAAGCGCCTGGTGATACGCACGCGTAATCAAGACACGGCCGCCATGTCCAGCACCTAGGGTTTCAAGGATGTTTTGCACATCCACCTTCACACCATCGATTCCACACGAAGCGAGGTACGCGTGCAGCTCATTGTAGAAGTTGTACACCTTCTTTGGGTGTACCAGGCCCAGCCCGAGTATCGATAGACTGTCCATGACTATGTCTGGTTGGTTTCCCATCACCCCTGGCGATTGTACCGGGTATGCGAGTGAACTGTCGTAGTGCTCCATGCCAACAGCAGCAGGTTTCACACCTCCCCAGTAACCTGCCATCGCATGCCATACGTAAACATACCTGAAATGTGGCACCGTTAGTGTGCTTGTTACAAAGTTTAACAAATGATGTCAAATTCTTAATTTCCAAGCAGCAATATACAAAAATCTTATGTAAATCCAAGTATATATACAATGTATAAGAGTAAGGTACTCACTTGACATTGTTTTGCTGCTTGACTTCATTAACAAGCTGTTTAAGGCCTGGGGTTTGTTCATTCTCCCCCTTTTTCTTTTGGAATTTGGAGTTCTCTTTTATTCCAGTAAGCCTATTGGCAAACCTGAGAAAAAGGTAAAAAAAAAAATTTAGTAACAATTACAGAATCAAACATTGAGGTACCTATCATAGAGCAATCCAGCAGTTTATCAATTTAATTTTGTAATATATAACATACTGAGCTCCCTCTTGTACTCTGACACTGGAGTCGGAGGCATCCTTCGATTCGTTGCCTATCTGTTGCCATCCATCGTCTATAATCAGGAAGCGCGGTGGTGTACCTCCTTCTGACAAGCTGTTCAAAAGTAAAACTTTTTAAGTTTGTTGCCTTAATAATTTGAAAATTAAGGAAAAAAATTAGAGCAATATATGATTAACTTCACCTTTCAAGGCCTTCTTGGACACCCTCAGCAGTAACATCAGTGTAGAATGCATCCCAGGTGCACCAACCGAACCAATCGAGAATCGAAGGCAGCTGCATATCAAATTATATGACCATTAAGTACATCATTTATGAAAATGTACAGAACAAACATCAAAGAATTGTAGCAATTGTGTTACATTTAGGATTGCATGTCAAGTACCTTTTTCCTTTCCCTGTGATGGAATGTTTGCATCTGCTTCTCCACAGCTCTGTTTCACAAAAATTAAAAAAAGAATTTAGTTAGGGAAAATTTTGTAGTTTAGAATCTAGATAGTGTTTGTGTAATTTTGGTTTATTTTAGAGAGCTAATTGAATTATTCCTGTTTAAACACACAAAGTGATTTACACAAGTAAAATCTTCTAAGGAAAGAAAAGTAGCATAATCTTTTGTACTAAAGCCCAATACAATTATAGCAATTGTGAATCAGTACTATCAGACGATTCACAAAGGATTTAATTGAACATGATAAATTAAAAAATTAAGATTAAATATAGTGATAACATACTTGACTGCCTGGTTAATAACTTCAAACGGGTTGGTACCGCAATGCATGTACATCATGTGCATTGCCTGGCTGGTCTGAACCGCCTTGTCACCTAAACAAAACAAACAACAAAAATTTCATATTTTCATCTGACAAAAACAAAAGAACCAAAAATATATTCCTCAATAAAAGAAACCAAAAAAAATACAAAAATTAACTTATTTAATTACCACTCTCAAAGCAAATCTGTAATTCATCATGCTCGTTCCCTTGCAGAGCTGCCCGGAACTGCCCCTCGAGCAGTGGCAAAAACACAACATAAACAGAAGCTGGCGCATCGGTTTCTGATCCATCATTTGGGCACTCGATCAGCATGAATTGGGTCTCTAGAGGCACGTCACGGCCGTTGGTGCCCATTATCTGCGTCATCCACCACAGCTTGAACCGGAAGCAGCACACGAACCGCAGGTCCCTGCTCACATTTACATTAGTGACACATGAAGGCATGCATTACAACTTACAAGTTCACATCAACAACAAATTTGGTTTATGGTTGGGTTTTCGGGTGCGGAACAAAACTGCAGGATTTGATAACTTCGTTTGTTTGGAGAAGGGTCCCCCGATTTGCCGGCGTAATCATCATCCCTCGGAAACCTCTAATAAGTCAAAAACAAAGTATAATATGGATCAAAAATTGATCGTGAATTGGTGATAATACTTGCCAATTTGGGGTCTTAGTGCATAGGACACACAAAACAATATTTAATTAATGAAAATACATTCAACTTATACGACATAAAATCCCCGAAAAAATTGGGGAAAAAAAAACATAAATGATATGTTATCAAAATTAATTACCTGAGAGTACCAAAGGGGAAGACATGAATGCTTTTGGGCTCCTCCGCAGTTGCCCCGACAAAGGCACCGTCGACGAGTCCGGCTCCGGAGACATGAGAGAGCTCGATGTTTTTGGGCACCCCGGTGAGGATCGTCTTTCCATGCACCACCAGATTTCCGCCGCTCACTTGAATTTTCGATAAAATCGTCATTTTTTACTTCCTTTCCCTGTGAATTGATTCTCAAATTAACCACATTTTCTGATATATGAATCAGAGAAGCTAAATGCAAAATAAAGATGCAATTCTGAGAATTTCACCTTACCTTTAGATAATTATGTGCTGAGATGAAGAGAAGAAAGATAGTATCCAACAGAGATGTGCTTTTTCAAGGAAAGCACGTTACTCTGTTTTTATAAGAGAGAGAGAAGTGGTTGCAGAGGAAATTTAGCGACTCTGTTCTGATGGGGAAGAAGAGCAACGAGCAGAGCAGTTTATATACTAATTGATTTTGACCGACACGTGGCGGTAAAAATAAGAGAATTTTGATGCATCTACCGGTTTCTGGAGATGATTAAGTTTATTACTTGTAGAAATCAATTAACGGTTGAGAGATGGAGTGTACAAATTCCATGATAAACTCTAGAGGATTCGCTAATTTTTTAATGCAGATATTGTCTTATAAGTTGCTTGTATTAATTAATTAATTGAGAATTGTCTGATAAAAGTTACTCGAAATATTCCACCTATAGTAAGTTGACACGTGTATGGATGAGAACAAACGGGAAGCTGTCTGACTAGGAGATGACGTGGATGGCTAAGGTTATTCGTAAAAACAAGCAAACTAGAGGGGTGGATTCAGGATTTTCGTCGGAGGACAAAAAAATATTGAATCGGATCTAAATATATAATTGGGTTTAAATTCATTAACCAATTGGATACTCGATAAAAAACAATGCTTTAACTTATACTTTCTAATGTTTTGACTTGTAATTTCTGATGCTCTGACTTATAATTCTAATTACCAGTCAAAATTTAACATATTTATTTCCATTTTAACTCTAAATTTAACTCGAATTACAAATTAAACATCCAAAAATGAGCAAAAAAATATTTCAAGAGAGACAAAGTCGGTCGGAACCGATAAATGTCTACTGAAACTCAAAATCCAGGAGGCAGCTCTAAGTCCGGCCCCGAAAGTAGATACTTAAATACTTTATTGACAAATATGATAAGAACAATAAAATAAATGAGCTATTTTTAGATCAATTTTACTTTTGCAAAGATGTGATATTTTTCAGGTAAATTTTACTTTTTCCATAAGAGTAAGATGAAGATTTATTCGTGCTATAGATCTATATATTTATTTTTAATAAACAGTTGATCTGAATCATTAAATATAATTTTTATATAAAAATGTATTTACAAATAAAATTAATTTTTGTAAAAGATCTAGAATTTTTAGATCAAGTAATTTTTTACCAATCTAAAAAAATAATAAAAAAGTTTTAAAAAATATAAAATTAATATTCTAGTATAGTTTTATATGAATATCGTGTTTAACGGTTTGGATCCGTTATTAAAGTTTTGAAAATAAAAATATAAATTCATAGTACAAGTCTCTTCGTAGTATGCATATAACCATAGGACATAAATCAGCTGAAATTCCGAAACCAATAGACATAACCCCTGATATCCCTGCAATCCGAATCCAGCCATCAAATTTTTTTGGAGAACACATCTCGAAACAGCTAGTTTTTTCTTGCACGGATCTCGAAATATTTCGACGGCTGGATTCAGATTGCAGGAATTTCAGGGTGAACAGTAAATGATTTCGGATTTCAACAGATTCGGATCCATAACCATAGCCTCAATCTTTGCAAAGCAAAAAAAAAAAAAAGAGTTGTGTCAATCAAACACGTTTGTTTGAGAAGAAAATATTTTTCTCACCTATAATTAACTTGTGGGTCAATAAAAACATGTTGTGTCTCAGTAGATGCAAGAAAAAATTATATACGATTTACATTAATCATAGCGCATGATTAAAATTTATTTCACTAAATGATGGACATGTGGTACGCTTCTAGGCTTTTGAGGTGAAGTATATTTCAAGAAAACATGATAACAAGTCAAACGCTTCCTTCACGGTTCACCTGATATTCATGACTATTAAATGCTGATTTTGTTTTGCAATACCCGTTTTGGGCCGAAATTTTTATTTATAACATACTTCAAAAAAAAAAAACCAAATAATCATCGTTCCGTGGAATTTAGATTTTCACCACGGCCGCACCGGCATTCTGCGGACCCATTTCAGCAGGGCCGCATAATGCCGATGCGGACCCATATTTTTTAAATAAAAAAATTGAAATATGATATTTGTTTATTTGTTATAGAAATATTTTTATGTTGTTAAATATGATATTTATTTTAGTTTCAAGTGTTGTTTAAATTGATATATATTTGGTCATATCGTATTTTAGAAATGTCGTTCGTTTGAAATATTTTAGATATGCTGTTCGTTTGGAATATTTTAGATATGTCAATCGTTGGGAATATTTTAGATATGTCGTTCCTTTGAATTTTTTTGTGTACGATGAGATAATGAAATCAACAAAATAAATAAATAACAACAAAACCAAAAAAACCAAAAAACAATCAACGAAATAAATAAGTATCTGACAAAACATCTAACAATACTACAAATAAGAATCTAACAAAATATCTAACAGTACAACAAATCATAGTCTACGGCTCAGGACTAAATACCGTCCTCGCCTTCTTCTTCCTAAACCCTCGCCCCCGCCTGGAGAGTGGCGTCTCGTCAGTCTCAGCTAAGTCTGTAGAGTCCTCAGCCTGGACATCTGAAGACTGAATCGGCTCGTCATGAACCGGCTCGTCTCGTATGTCCAGACTCAGCTTGCGTGAATAGAAACGCCTGTCTGGCAATAGGGTCATCATGGAGGGAAGGGAACGATACCTGCTATGAGGACTTTCCAGGGAAGTCCGGGATGGGCTCTGTCTAAACATACCCTGGCTGATAGACATGAGGTACCGTCTGAGTCGGACTGTAACCCTGAGAATACAGTTCATCTCCCTCTGTGCCAAAATCAGTGGAGATATTGAAACCCAGCGGCTCCTCCTCCTCACCCTGTAGTAACTTACAAATTAGATAATGTTTTGAATTTGAAAAAAAAATCACAGTTATGTATTTTAATTACAATTATACCTCGGCATCCATCCTAGCTTGGGATCCCATGGCATCATGTGCGGCTCGGCGCATCAACTTGGCACCTCAGTCGAACGCCTGACCGACCGTCTTAGCGTCATGGATGGCTGCAAACACGTCCTCATCACCAATGTATATGATAACTGATACAATCCCATCACGCGTAATGTCCCCCCGTACGCCAGCTGGTACCGTAGCCACATGCGGTTGTGATGAACTGTAACCGCATTCAAACCCTGCATTTAATTAAAAAATCAGATCAAGTTCATATACCAAAAAAATTAAGGTTATTAATATTTTTATAAATATGACAAATTTATAACTTACCCCAGTGGCAGCCTCTAAAATCCGATGCTCCGCATTCAGGTTCCACAAGAAGTCGTTGACCCTGTCGGTGCAACTCCGGATACCTGGAACATCTGCCAGCGCACTCTCGATGTACTGGGACATCTCGTACGGCGTGGCTGTAGGGCCATGTTGTGTACCTCTACTGGAAGAAGGTACACCCCTACTGGAAGACGGTATATCTCTACTGGATGCCATGCTGTATTTGATAATTTTTGGTCAAATATGAGAGTTTTGGTACAAGTCTAATTTTATGTTGGTGCTCAAACAATTAATTTTGGTGAATAAACCTAGTTCAATTTTGGTACAAGTCTAATTTAACTCAAACAATAAATTTTGGTATAATAAACCTAGTTAAATTTTGGTATAAGTCTAATTTAACTCACAAAATAAATTTTGGTATAATAAACCTATTTAATTTTTGGACAAAATCCATTAATTTTGGTACAATTTTAAACCTAAACCTAAACCTACATTTTGGTACAATTCTATTTGCTCAAACAATTAATATTTGGTACAATTCTATTTAAATTTTGGTACAATTTTAATTCTGAACCCTAAATTAATATCTAATTCTAAACCCTAAATCTAAATTCTAAACCTAAACCCTAAACCCTAAACCTAAACCTAAACCTAAATCTAATTACTACTTTACACTAAAATTAAAACTAGAAAAGAAGAAGGAAACTTACCCGAGGTCGAAGGGATTGAAATTTCTTTGAATTGATACAAAAAATGAAAACAACGGACCCCTTATATACCTTCCTAGGGGTCCGCACCGGCATATTGCGGACCCATTTAAGGGTCCGCATCGGCATTATGCAGCTCCGCTTAAATGGGTTCGCAGAATGTCGGTACGGCCGTGGTGAAAATCGAAATTTTAGGTAACGATGGTTATTTGGTTTTTTTTTTTTTTGAAGTATGTTATAAATAAAAATTTCGGCGTTTTGGGTTCCTTGGTTGATATTTCCAGAATTCCGGTTCAAACGAAGAAAATGGCTTTTTGCACTGCAATAATTTCTAAATTAATAAAATGGACTAAAATTAGAATAAAAATAATTGAAACAATGTTTAAAGTTACTTTCAAAAGCACTGCAGTCAGGCGTGCAACTAATTTTGATTGTTTTTTAGATAGATGAACGAATATAAATTAATATTTTTGTCAACATAACATTTTGAAAATAATTTCATTACAAAAATCTTTTTATGATGAAATTATCATACATTCTGATATCACAAATAAAATTGTTCGTAAAATTGAAGTGAATTATCAATGTAAATGCTTAAAAACCCATAAGGCCATTAATGATGAGGTCAATTTGGGTCCGATGTCCATCGGACTCAAAGTGAGTTCAATGAGTTCGATGACCGTCCGATATGTTTTAAGATTCACACCCACAGCTTTATCGTCTGCTTTAAAGTTCGTGTGTACAAATTTTAAAGCAGATCAGACGGTCCCGAAATCCATCGGACCCAAATTTGAGTCCGATGGGCATCGGACCCAAGCTGCTCTCATTAATGATTCATAGGTACATGAAACAGGGTCCGGATCCCCAAGGTAATCCAAGTTTTGAGTTTTGATATGGATCGTCCGATTAGAATCCGAGTTCACGTGAAAAATTTGGGTTACTTTAGGAAATCCGAATTCACACGAAACATGGGTTTCCTTTTAAATCACTGACTTTGTATCTCCTGTTAGAGACAAGATATGACTACACGAGTATAGTGACAAAATTTGCGTATAATTCGTTTTTTCGACGTTATCAAACTGAACTTCGAGTAAAATGCAGAAAACCGTATAATACGTTTTATTCGCGAATAAAACGCGAGTTGACGAATTATTCGCGATAAAAACGCGAAAAAACGCAAAAAAAAAAAATTTATCTTTTTTTACTGTTTTTTTGGATTTTTTTTTTTGCTTCCTTGTTATACTGAATTATTCCCGAATCATAAATTTTTTATCTCGCCGAACCGAACCCGAAATATTGATTTGTCACTATGCTTTGCACAAGGCTTTTTGTAGTGGCACCACCGACAGAGCCACAGAGGATCCAAAAGCAAGAAAACAAACATGCTTTTTGTGATTTCACCCATGATTCCGTAATTTAACGTCCGACAATTTTCTGAACCAAATTAATCACCGACCTACTTTTGTGTCAGAGTGCATGCCCCCCATGTGCACTCGCGCCAACTTTTTTTTTGTCTCTTCTCGATTTTTTTAGAATTCAGTCCATATCTGTCCAAATTATATTTGGTAATAGTCTACAATGGCAACCGCGTGCGTCTAACTCGTCAATCAAACATTTACATAATACAAGCCATTAGATACGACAAAAATGACAGAAATCCATTTCACATGACATAACAATTAAGATGAGAAACAATGGCAGTGTTGGATTTGCCATAAAAATATGAGAAACAAAAAAAGAAAGAAAGAGAGGAAGAAGAAGAAATCAGAAAGGGACTAAATGATGTCTTGTTTAATGAAAAGTTGATTAAATGATCCATATTGAATCCAAGTTTCTAATTTAAAAGTCAATAAGATTACTATAACGTAAATTATTTCTGAGAACTCTGAAATTATTTTCATAGCAAAATATCTAGGGATAGACCAACAGTCCTCCCCGTTCTGTTCTCTAAACGTCACCATGATTAACTGATGTGTAAAGTACGATGGAGACCACTAACTACATTAACTACTTGAAGGACCTCTTATGATTGAAAAAATTTACAACTGGTGCGCGTATGTATGGATACTTATGCGTGTAAGTATTACCATATAATATATTAAGTATTCATACCTAAGACATCAAATATTAAAAAAAAAAATGAACATCAACTTTATTTTCTCTCTAATTACACACTCATCTTTTACATGTTTTTAGAAGCGAGTTTTTTTTCTCCGTTTAATCTCGTCAATATTGCTGATGATCTGTGAGAAATTTTGCGAATCTAAAACTACATACATCTTTTACGTAATTTTATCTTTCAAATGAGATCAATGATGAAATACTTTTGGGTTCTTCGTCATTCAAGTATTCATACCTCGGTGTGCAATTATTCATAACTTGTCAAGTATTCATCTCTAATATGTCAAACATTATTCTCTAAAATGCCGAGTATTCATACTTACTCAGTAAAGTGTGAATATTTATGTTGTTAAGTATTTATGAGAAATCCACATACGTGTCTGGGGCATTAATTATCTGGGGGACCACTACCGACCTGGGGGACAGCAAACGTCGCTTGAAAGCGACCACGATAGGAACCACACGCAGAAAACCAAGGACAAGCGGATGCGTAATGACCATCTCAAGTGTCAGCGTTGTAATTGTTGTAAACGTTTATTTTTAAAATATCAAGTATTCATACTTACACACTGAAGTGTGAATTTTTATGTTGTAAAATATTCCTAAAAAATCTCTAAATGTTCTATGTGCATTGACTACTTGGGGGAACCACCACCGCACAATCACCAATACAGTAGTTTTAGTAAAAATATTAATATATAAAATATTAAGTATTCACACTTACGCATTGAAGTGTGAATTGTTATGGGGTAAAATAAATTAAATCAGTTAATCTATTTGGTGCTTGAATGTATTGATAAGTACTGAAGAAAATATTCATACTTATAACTGAAGTATGAATTGTTTACACGTGACACTTGTATTTCTAAAAAAAATATATAACATATCAGGTATACTAAAATTAAATAGACTTGTACCAAAATTAAATAAATTTATTATACCAAAAAATTTTATATAATAAACCTATTTAATCTGTTCATCCACCACCTCAATTCCAGCCAACCCCTTTTCTTTATACAAAACCCTCGCCTCTCTGTACAGCTCAGATTTTCTCATCTGATCTAGTCTCTTATCTCTCACCTTAGCGGCAAGCTTCAACAGCTTCTCAGAATGGTATAACATATCTACTGTTGCAGTAAGGTTCTTAAGTTGGATCGTACGGGTTTTGAGCATGGATCGGGGCGTGACAAGGTCCTGGCGAGTTCTCTGGGGTGAGGAGGTGAGAGAGTCGACGACGGGTTGGAGGGAGGTGGAGACTTGACGAAGGGACAAGAGAGAGGAGAGTAGGTGAGGGTGGCGAGAGAGAAGCTCAGACCGGAGGTAGTGGTTCAAGAGGCGGATCGGCTCTTGAAAGGACTCAACGCAAGCGGCAGAGTTGCAAGAGGAGAGGGTTTGAGAGGAGAACGCGACAGAGTCGAAGAAAGGGGAGAGGAAGGCGGAGAAGACTGGATCGGAGGCGAAGGTCTCTAATGGCGAGGATTGAGGAGGATCGGCATTGGACGTAGGATCGTTGAAAGTGGAGAGGCGGTGGCTGGTGGAGGAGGAAGAAGAAGGCGGGATCGGTGGAGAAGCCATGGCGAGATCTCGTTCCCGCGCTTCGCTTAAATTTAACTCAAACAATTAATTATGCAGAAAGTTTTTTTTTATTTTGTTTCTGGAGGGGATGAAGTGGGAGAGAAAGGAGATAACTTTGACCGTTAAGGGGGACATTTAGGGCATGAGATAGCGGGGACAATATAATTACTCAAATATCTATTTCTAACCGAAAATTTGTACTATTTTTATGCTTATTAAAATTGTGTTTTAATTTCTTTATGCACTTCATGTGATCATGAGGATTAATCAAGCGGTTTAATTTAATCCTTTTAACATACTTTTTTAATTTTTGAATTCATCTTTCTAAAGTTGTGCAATCTATTTTTTATTAGCGATGCTATTTCAAATGTGATACAATCAGACATAATTTGCATCACTTAGAGCAACTTGTTTCTATTCGCTAGTTAAACATAAAATCAGAATAATAAAATTATCATTCTTTCTCTCTAACATTATTTTAATCACATAAAAACAACATCTGCATAATTTGAATTAGCATAAATCAATATTCCTACGATTTTGGGCCACCCGTCAAATCATGTGCGCTTATGGGAAGAAAAGATGAACGATAATCCTAGAAGCAGCCAAAACGTTGCAATCATGTGTTTGTATGTATGCGTTGTGCAATGACTCAGATACGCGTGTCTTCGCATGTTTGGAAATTTTGATTTGTTCACCATTTCGGCATTTCCACACAAAGTCCACAAAATTCGTATCAAATGATTGTTTGATGTTAATTTGCTCCTGGGTTTTTGGCTGGCAGCTCCCTATTGGATATGATAATATTTATGCATATCTGACCTGGCATTTCACTTGGTTGGTACAAGTCCATATCACCTACGTAACAAAATATTTCTATTTAGATCCGGATCTTCTGATTAGAATTCAAGCAATTGAAACCTCAGAATATATGGATTCCTTTAATATTCGTGTGAATTATGATCCGACGGTTCAAATCTAAACAAAAATATTTTCTTACCTTGGGTGAATATGAATTCAGTTGGTATTGGGTATGTATTTTTTGATAAAGAGATGGAAGTCTTTGTCTTTTAAATATTATCTTTGTTATTACCCGTGTTTTTAAATACAGACGCATGAATCGCATATCTGTATGCAGTATTACATGCAGTCCATTCGGATATTTTATTTATTAACAAAAAAATCTAAATTCATTCGGATCTAGATAATTTTATTAATAGAAATAGGATATCCGGTATTAACCGAAATCCAATTCCAAATTTTCATCCGGACTCCATCTAGTTGAGTGGTTTTTCGAGTTGTCTCCAACTTGTTTTATAAGCTCCAGATTGATTATTTTGTTTGTTTTAGAGATGTGGGACCAAAGAAGTGTTGATTATACCGGACAGAAACTAGGATTACACAATTTCTTTCTTTCCTTTTATAGGTTCATTATTTTATTGCTAAATGGAGCAATTCATCCAAAGAAATTTGGGCCGAAGGATTTTGGGCCGCCCGCTAATCATGCGCGTGCGCTTATGTATTTTCCTATTATCTACAAGTTACCACCAGTCTCTTAAATTATATCTATAAGATTGTCTGTTGACTGTTGTAAGGATTTTGGGCCACCCACGTCAAATTACCACAGCCTCATATATTATATATTTGTAAATCACCTAAAGCAACTTGCAACTGAAATTATTGAGCTTTAGAAATCACCTAAAGTAACTAAAACTTTTGAGTTTAGATGTAAATCGTCAGATCTGTTAAAACACGAATATTAAAGGAATCGTGCTAGCCCTGATTTTGATCAGACGGTCCAAATATAAAAGCAAATTTGAGTTACTTCAGAGAATCTGGACTCATTTATTTATGCACATGATTTTCTTCACTCTAATTTTTGTTCGTTTTACGAAATTCTACTGACTCACTTGAAGATTCCTACTTCATCGACCATGGCGAATGAAATGGATTGTAAGGCGACGATCGCCGACGAGCGCCCCGCCGTGCTCGTCACCAACGACGACGGGATCGACGCCCCTGGCCTCCGCTTCCTCGTCGCCCAGCTCGTCGCAGCTCGCTACGTCGTCCTTGTCTCCGCCCCTGACAAGTCAATTCCTCTCCTCCCTGCTATTTTCTTTCAAATTTCTCATTTTTTAATTTGTCAGAATCTAGTTTATTCCTCAGAGTAAACTAAGTTATGCAATGTGTTTTTATTTTTGGAAATTGGAGCTTGATCATGTACAATTTTGTGTGTAAAGTGGATTGATATGTTGACATATATTTAATATAACATGCAGAGACTACTCTGCTGTTAGCCATGGGATTACGTGGCGCCGTGCAATGAAGGCGAAGCCTGTTGAAATAGAAGGGGCTATAGCTTTTGCAATTTCAGGTTTGTTTTTGAAAGGAAATCGCTGTAGAATTGTCATTGAATTCAGAGATATTAATGAAATCAGTTTCCCAAATTATAATCTTAAACAGTTTCAATTACCATTGTTCAGTACACAAATATACCGACCAGAAGCAGTACAGATGCATTCGTCTCTTTATCAATCTTCGTACTTGTTACCAAAATAGTTTAATGCCCTTTGATTGAATTTATTTTATCTGCCAGGAACTCCTGCTGATTGTGCATCTCTTGGTGTTTCTGGTAAACTTTTCGATGGCTTGGTTCCTGATCTGGTAAGCGCTTCAAATTTGTACTAATACTGTTGTGTATATCTTGGAGGTGGACTGTGACAGGTAATGTTTACTTGTTTTCAGCCCTAATACATACTCATTTTTTTTTTGCTGTCTCAGAAAATAGTTGCTGATGCTTTTTTCTTTATAAAAATAATTCTATTCTGGCATTGAGTGTTACGATTTTCAATTAGACTCAACATGCACCAATACTATGTGTTCTTTTTTTTTTTGTTCCTATGTTTAGGTTTGTGCTTTTATTTATATGAATATAGTGAGATTCAATTCAACTCTACATTATTTAATGTCCGTTGAGATTTAGACATAACCGTTCCCCTCCAGTCGATGTAGTACTGTGAATTTGAATATGGGTGATTTGGTTTCCTGAGATGGTGGGAATGCTCTTTATATTTCAGGTGATTAGCGGCATTAACAATGGCGACAACTGTGGGTATCACATGTAAGTTACTGTCTTTAATATTGTTTCACCTTGTTGCCATTAATTTTTTTATTCACACTTCACTTTTCTAGTCATGAAGTATTGTTACCTTTTTTAATATGCAGTGTTTACTCTGGAACAGTTGCTGGTGCTAGAGAAGCATTCTTCTGTGGAGTACCTTCTTTGGCCATATCACATCATTGGTACCGCAATCTTTCTAATTGCATTCAACTGAACTTAGAAATAAATTATGTGAACATAATTTAATATGTATTTTAAAATTTCAGGGTTGGAAGTAAGAGCACTGTAGATGACTTAAAACTTGCGGCAGAGGCATGTATGCCTTTAATAAATGCGGTACTCTATGAGGTAAAAAACAAGTCATTTCCTGAAGGATGTTTCTTGAATGTTAATGTCCCAACTGACGTTTCACATGTGAAGGTATTTAAATTCCTAATTACGTACATGATTTATTTTTACTTATTTATTGCCCCTGAAATAGTGACATTTCATTTTAAGCACTAGTGTAACATAAAAAGTGTGATATATTAATTATCACTGTTGGTTATCCCAAACCATAGTTATAACACAGGACTTGGGTAAAAGGTTTGCTTGTCTTTTCTTTTTCTTAGGAGGATATCAAATAATTTGGGTCATGCAATTTACTTTTTCCTCAAAATTATTGTAATAAACAAGTTATTATTGAATGCAGTCAATGTCAAAATTGTGGGTTATATATGTTTCTTACTGTTTCCTTTTTTTTCCCCTGTCTCTGGTCATGCCGATAGGGATTTAAGATTACTAAGCAGGGAAAATTCTTGATGCGGAGTGGTTGGGAGCAAACTACTGTGGACATGCCTACACTAGAAAGCTATCAAACGGCAAATATCAGCACTGCTAACACAAGCAGCTCCGAAGGCAGTGCTCCTCTTTCTGAGAATGAGATTTTATTCGAAAGAGTTGTTAGTCTATCTAAACGTTTCTCTTTTTTTCTTTTTCTTTTTTTCTGAACAAAAGCAGAAATATGCAAAAAAATGCAAGAGATGAATGCCCCTAGGATACACTTGGACTTTGCAAAAATTAGAGATGATCTATCCAAATAGGCTAATCTCACTATACTTGATCTGACAAAAACACAACTTGCCCGACACGACACTCCAACTTACCCAGCCGGACTGATCTGACTGAATCTCCAAATAGTGACCTGACTGATCCAAACCGGAGCAACCTTACGGACTCATAATCCGACTCACCCTACTCAACACCCAACTCACCCCAGCTGGACTGATCTGACTGGGACCCATACTGATGACCCAATTGACCCAAAAACTGAATGAGACCTAGAAACCAAAATGACCTGAATTGACCACTCGACTCTTTCAAATCTTCGAAACCTGTAACTGAACTGAGCAGGGCAAGTTGGGAAGACTGTAACCCTAAGACCACCGATTCATCGACTGAAGAGTGATGACTAAAACCTAGACCTGAACATGATTTGCTCTGACCCAAGCCCAATCAAGCCAGTACGGTCTTGGTTTCTTGCTTAGATGATTTGATCTAACCACATATCCGATTCTCTTTGGTTAAAATTGAATTACTAAGTTATGCTCAATGGACTAGGTAGTATTCTTAGTGACTGCCAGTTAGTATAGTCCTGCTTGGGTCTACTCTTATCATGCTCACTAGAATAATATTTGTTTTTATTTTTTATATTTGGATCAAATAGAGAAGGCTCATAACTGCCACTGCCACATCTATATCTGTTTCTGTGGGACAATGTTTCACTTTATTTTTTATGCAAAACCTGATATGTCTGTACACAAATAAATGTGAGAATACTTTTTCTTAACTTAAACGCAGCGTACTAGGATTAAAAATCATGAAGTCGAAGATGGGGAAACTGACATTGAAGCTCTGATGGATGGATATGTAAGAAATATTTGTCGATACATGT
Organism: Carex myosuroides; assembly: GCA_028015225.1. Taxonomy (NCBI): domain Eukaryota; kingdom Viridiplantae; phylum Streptophyta; class Magnoliopsida; order Poales; family Cyperaceae; genus Carex; species Carex myosuroides. The sequence continues at coordinate 14,564,714 of CM051477.1, forward strand.
TTATGTTTTTTTTTGTATGTTGATGGACAGGTAAGAAATATTCAATTGACTGTTATCTAATTTGACTTGCTTGATATTGTTTTAGATTTCGGTCACACCATTAGGTGCACTCTCCTGTAACTTGGAAACCCTTCCTGAGTTAAAAACTTGGTTAGAGCAGCGGTTAGCAGGGGCGGAGCCAGACTTTCAGACTATGGAGGTCAAACGTGAATGGGAGTCAAGCATATAAAATTTTCCTACTACAAATGGGGGTCAATTTCACAATATCCATAATATTTTATTTTAAACTATATTAAAATAAGGTATAAATAAAAAAAAATTCAAAATGAATGGGGGTCAATTGCCCCCCATTCATTGAGGGTAGATTCGCCCCTGGCGGTTAGCATCATCGCTTTAAAGTAGGCACTTTATTGCTTTGACAATTGGTGGAGGTGCTTAGAGGCTCCGGGCTGGTGACTCAAGCTATGATTATATATCCAATAGTTCAAGTGGCCTGTATTATTTTGCTCTTCACGACAAGGCAACAAGCCCATTGGCTTATCCATACTATAAGTGAAATACCATTGGCTTATCCATACTATTAGTAAAATATCAGATTTTTAAATATGCAGACCTGGTTTTAAATTTTAAATTTTATTTCTCTAAGGTTAATTTAAATTTCGTTCTTTAATTTTTCGTACACAATTTTTTTTCCAACCAAACAAAAGCAAATTCCTATGTAATAATTTCTTCCAAATATTTTTGTTCTTTTTTTCTGCCAATGTTGCAGCAAATATAGGTCAACAAGACTGTCAAGGAGGGATCAAAGAGAAGAAGGGTAATTTTATCCTATAAATTTATAATGAAAATTTAATGTTGCTTTGATTTTTTTTTTTTAAATATGGGCAAATATCAATATTTTGAAACTTAAATGGGTACATATTAAATATAAAATTTTGATGAATAAATATTCAAGAAATTAAATGGCTATACACATAATTTTCTATTTGGGAAAATTTCTAGTGTGTCCATTCAAACTTTCAAAATATCTAAGTTCCCCATGAAAACATCATAATATCCAATATCCTCATAAAAACTTAATGTTATTTCTTCTATTTCCTTTTATTTATTTAACTTCTTATTTAATTATTTTTGAAATGAAATTGACAAATATACCCTTCTTCCTCCTTTCACTGTATACAAGCTTTTACGTCTCTCCCTGTGTTAGAAGCCATGAATGAAAACAAAGTAATAAAAGAACTCATTATTTCGAAGCAGTTTGACAGGCTTAACAAAAATAATACTGTTCACAAATTTGCTTCTAGAATAACTAAAACAAAGAAGAGATCGAAGTAAATTGAAAAAAAAAAATTTAATAATAATAAAGTACATCACAAGGGTTTAGGGTACAGGAATCACCCAAAGCCCAATAAACCGCATTGAGATTTTCCTATTTCTACATTGGGATTAATTAGAAAGCTCTACTTTGTTTCACAATTTACCAAACTTTGGAGCAAGAAAAAAGGAAAAAAAAAATCTGAAATATTGTTTTGGAGCCTCATGCCGTATAATTGGAAAAGAGAATAAGCATATTGTCAAGGGCCTCGGGATAAAACTTGCGAGCAAACAAGTAGCATGATCTCTTCGACCCAGTTCATAAGCAAGGGTTGTGTTACCACTTTCTGTCAACAAAGAAATCAATTAGTTAATTAATTAAAAAAACAGAGAACTGGTAACTAGTGCTTAATTAGTGTAAAATTGTTGGGATCTAAGGAAAAATGTGATGAAAGTCTGATGACTGACGAAGAGCAAAGGAGTTATTACATTGTATTCAGAAATGATAAAGAGTGAAAGTTTGTACCTTCCCGTTACTTGTGAAAGTTTGTACAGTGAAGGAGAGGGGAAGGAGAGGAGAAAGGAGAAATGAGGGTATATTTGCTATTTTTTATTTTTAAAATAACTAAATAAGAAGTTAAATGACTAAAAGAGGATAAAAGAAATAATCCTAAGTATTTATGGAGATATTGGATATTATGGTGTTTTTATGAGAAAATTGGCTATTTTGTATGGGTGCAGTAGGAGGAGGAGGACATGGCGTCAAAGGGCCAAAGCCCGGTGGGAAACACGAGGTGATCGGCAGGGGCGGATCCAGGATTTTCGTCAGAGGGGGGCAAAAAAATATCGAATCGGGTTTAAATACCTAATCGGGTTTAAATCCATTAACCAATTGAATACTCGATAAAAAATAATGCTTTAACTTATACTTTCCAATGCTTTGACTTGTAATTTCTGATGCTCTGACTTATAATTCTAATTACCAATCAAAATTCAACAAATTTATTTCAATTTTAACTCTAAATTTAACTCGAATTACAAATTAAACGTCCAGAGGGGGGCAAAAAAAATTCCAGGGGGGGCAGAGTCGTTCAAAACCGATGAATCTCCACTAAAACTCAAAATCCAGGGGGAGCAGCTCTGGGTCCGCCCCTGGTGATCGGACCAAGGCCAAACCTCTTTTTAAGCGGAACGGACTCTGCTGCTCTTCCGAGAGAAGAGCATGAGCTTGCTCTTCCGATCTCCACCATTTAAAATTGTTGAGATCTGTGCATGAAAAGTTTTTTTATCGAGATACGTAAATGAAAAATTTTGAATGGTTGAGATCAGAAAAGCAGCAGAGTCAGATCCTTTTTAAGCATATTGAATTTCAAGGGGCACAGTACTCGGACCAAAAAACGAAGGCATGTGCCAACATTACAAGTTGATGGGAACATAATCTAGCCATGTGCCAGACATACACTGGGAGAGCTTATAACTCAATTTGTCATTTGGCGAGAAAGATGCGGGCGAATCTTCAACGAATCAGAAAAATGCACTGCGGATCTAATCGAAGAAATTGTGCAACAAATAAGATACAACTAAACCTATCAAAACTGGTACCGGTCGGCAGGAATCCGATACCAGTATAACGCCCTTCTTTTTACTTTACTGTTTCCTTTACCGGTGCAATATACACCAGTTCTTTTTCAGTTTTTTTATTTATTTCCCTTTTCACTGTTATTTGGTTCAACTGTTTTGAGCCTTTTTGTTTTCTTTTAAGTTAGTTAACAACTCTGTAACTGACTTCATTTGAATGGAATGTGGGCTAGGAGAACAGCTTGGGTCCGATGGGTTTCGGGACCGTCCGATTCACTTTAATATCGTGCGCACGAATTTTAAAGCAGACGGAAAAGTTGCAGCATGAATCTTAAAGCAGATCGGACGGTTATCGAACTCACTTTGAGTCCGATGAGCATCGGACCCAAATTGACCTCGTGGGCTAGATCCATATTTTACTCAAGAATTAATCTGTGCCGTGCGTTTATATATGTTGCATCTCAGGTACCTCTGGGGAATACGGACTCGGGCAACGAAGAATCAACATGGGATCGAATTGAATTCCCCGACCAGTATGGTCCCGAGCCCAGCGCTGTTGCAACTTGCAACTGCATATATTGAGATTTCAAATCACCTAAAGTAACTAAAACTTTGAGTTTATATGTGAACCGTCAGATCTGTTTAGACACGAATATTAATGGGATCGTGCATTCCACCTCTGGCCGGATTAGCCCTGATTCTGATCAGACGGTCCAAATATAAAAACAAATTTGAGTTACTTCAGAGAATCCGGACTCATTTATTTATGCACATGATTTTCTTCACTCTAATTTTTGTTCGTTTTACGAAATTCTACTGACTCACTTGACGATTCCTACTTTATCGACCATGGCGAATGAAATGGATTGTAAGGCGACGATCGCCGACGAGCGCCCTGCCGTGCTCGTCACCAACGACGACGGGATCGACGCCCCTGGCCTCCGCTTCCTCGTCGCCCAGCTCGTCGCAGCTCGCTACGTCGTCCTTGTCTCCGCCCCTGACAAGTCAATTCCTCTCCTCCCTGCTATTTTCTTTCAAATTTCTCATTTTTTGATTTGTCAGAATCTAGTTTATTCCTCAGAGTAAACTAAGTTATGCAAGAAAATAAATCTGCTGTGATTCTCGGAGAATCACAGGACCCTGCGATCCCATCTTAACTGTTGGTCTTTCTTGAGATGCGTGCATGAAAATTTATTTTTTCAAGAACGTTTTCGAGGTCCGCGCACGGAAAAATTTGAACCGTTGATCTCGGAATTTTAGGATCCTGCGATCCATCTCGGAATCGCAGCAGATTCGGACTCGTTATGCAATGTGTTTTTATTTTTGGAAATTGGAGCATGATCATGTAATTTTGTGTGTAAAGTGGATTGATATGTTGACATATATTTAATATAACATGCAGAGACTACTCTGCTGTTAGCCATGGGATTACGTGGCGCCGTGCAATGAAGGCGAAGCCTGTTGAAATAGAAGGGGCTATAGCTTTTGCAATTTCAGGTTTGTTTTTGCAAGGAAATCGCTCTAGAATTGTCATTGAATTCAGTGATATTAATGAAATCAGTTTCCCAAATTATAATCTCAAACAGTTTCAATTACCATTGTTCAGTACACAAATATACCGGACAGAAGCAGTACAGAGGCATTCGTCTCTTTATCAATCTTCGTACTTGTTACCAAAATAGTTTATGCACATTCAACATGCCCTTTGATTGAATTTATTTTATCTGCTAGGAACTCCTGCTGATTGTGCATCTCTTGGTGTTTCTGGTAAACTTTTCAATGGCTTGGTTCCTGATCTGGTAAGCGCTTCAAATTTGTACTAATACTGTTGTGTATATCTTAGAGGTGGACTGAGACAGGTAATGTTTACTTGTTTTCAGTCCTAATACATCCTCATTTTTTTTTGCTGTCTTAGAAAATAGTTGCTGATGCTTTTTTCTTTATAAAAATAATTCTATTCTGGCAGTGAGTGTTAAGATTTTCAATTAGACTCAACATGCACCAGTACTATGTGTTCTTTTTTTATGTGTTCCTATGTTTAGGTTTGTGCTTTTATTTATATGAATATAGTGAGGTTCAATTCAACTCTACATTATTTAATGTCAGTTGAGATTTAGACATAACCGTTCCTCTCCAGTCGATGGTAGTACTGCGAATTTGAATATGGTTGATTTGGTTTCCTGAGATGGTGGGAATGCTCTTTATATTTCAGGTGATTAGCGGCATTAACATCGGCCACAACTGTGGGTATCACATGTTAGTTACTGTCTCTAATATTGTTTCACCTTGTTGCCATTAATTTTTTTATTCACAGTTCACTTTTCTAGTCATGAAGTATTGTTACCTTTTTTAATATGCAGTGTTTACTCTGGAACAGTTGCTGGTGCTAGAGAAGCATTCTTCTGTGGAGTACCTTCTTTGGCCATATCACATAATTGGTACCGCAATCTTTCTAATTGCATTCAACTGAACTTAGAAATAAATTATGTGAACATAATTTAATATGTATTCTAAAATTTCAGGGTTGGAAGTAAGAGCACTGTAGATGACTTAAAACTTGCGGCAGAGGCATGTATGCCTTTAATAAATGCGGTACTCTATGAGATAAAAAACAAGTCGTTTCCTGAAGGATGTTTCTTGAATGTTGATGTCCCAACTGACGTTTCACATGTGAAGGTATTCAAATTCCTAATTACGTACATGATTTATTTTTACTTATTTATTGCCCCTCAAATAGTGACATTTCATTTTAAGCACTAGTGTAACATAAAAAGTGTGATATATTAATTATCGCTGTTGGTTATCCCAAACCATAGTTATAACAAAGGACTTGGGTAAAAGGTTTGCTTGTCTTTTCTTTTTCTCAGGAGGATATCAAATAATTTGGGTCATGCAATTTACTGTTTCCTCGAAATTATTGTAATAAACTAGTTATTGTTGAATGCAGTCAATGTCAAAATTGTGGGTTATATATGTTTCTTACTGTTTCCTTTTTTTCCCCGTCTCTGGTCATGCCGGTAGGGATTTAAGATTACTAAGCAGGGAAAATTCTTGATGCGGGGTGGTTGGGAGCAAACTACTGTGGACATGCCTACACTAGAAAGCTATCAAACTGCCGATATCAGCACTGCTAACACAAGCAGCTCCGAAGGCAGTGCTCCTCTTGCTGAGAATGAGATTTTATTCAAAAGAGTGGTTAGTCTATCTAAACGATTCTCTTCTCTTTTTTTTTCTGAAAAAAGCAGAAATATGCAAAAAAAATGCAAGAGATGAATGGCCCTAGGATACACTTGGACTTTGCAAAAATTAGAGATGATCTATCCAAATAGGCTAATTGTTACACCAAAAAGGTATAGTACAAAAATACACTTCTGGTTCAGACTGCAAGTATACAATCCTACCGCGTAGTATATCGTCGGGTATCGATCACAGGGACGGTTCAAGTGTTATCTGGACTCTACCTAGGTTAATTAAAAACTAGAAGTTGGAAGAGTTGATTTTGGTTGTTTATGTTTCCTACAGATTCAAGGTAATAATAAAGTGCAAGAAAGAAGATTAAACTGGTTTTAATCAATAATAAAAAGCGTTCCCAGGGTTAAGACTTCATCTCAGTTTTGCCCTCTGACTGTCCTGTCCGGGCCGTGTCATTTCCTACACGGGCCGTATCAGTTTACACGGGCCGTGTCATTTCGCTACACGGTCCGTGTCAGTCTCGGGTTAATGCAGCAGCTATTGTTTCTTTGTATCGTTCCTTTGTGTAGGGTTCTACTGACCGGACCTAATGTTTCTGGATCTCAACTGCCGTTTGTTGGTTCATCAACTTGGTACGGAAACTGCAATATATGCCCTCGTCGGGTTCTAGACCTCAACTTCCGTGTGTTGGTCCCTACTACCTAGTTGCTTGATTGGTATACTAAAGGTAACTCCTATCCGCCGATAGAGAGTAATTTTCGCCTCCCGGTTACTACTTGGTTTCACCTTCCGGATCACAAATCCTACCTCATGTACTTAGTTTGGTTGAGAGACGTTAAAGGCCTATAATGCCTTCTAGATGTGCGCATTCATCTAGTAGCAAACCAATATAAGTCAAACACTTCAATCTAAGCAATTAAAATACTACTCAATCAATCAAACACAAACTTCAATACAAAGATTCAATAACTAGCATGCAAGACAAAACATTCGATTACATCAAAACCCTAGAAACAAAGTAAATTACTCACTCATGGTTCTAAAACAGCAAATACAAATAAAGATAGAGTTGATCATGACAAAACCCAAAGTGCAAAGAAGATCAATCGAAAGTGCAAGAAATTCGCTTCTCCAATTCGCCTCCAAGCTTAGCCGCCAAAGATGAACCCTAGAACTTGCTCTCCTGTTCCAGAATTGCCCTCTGTTGGACAGAGAGGCCCCTCTTTAATGCCAATTCGCGACCTTCCTTCATTAGCCTTGTTTCCAGATTTCTGGATCTGTTTCCGGAAATGCTTGACACGGGCCGTGTCAAATCTGTCCGGCCCGTGTAACCTGTGTACTTAGCTCAAATTGTAGATCTTCTCGCAAGCTTTCCGAAAAGTGGTCATACACTCAAAACGGAGTTACGAGTCAAAAGTTATGACTGTTTTAAGTTCGGATGCTGAAATTTCAGCATCATATGGATGGTGTCCTGGTCGTGTCTGTGGTCGAGTCGAGGTTGACACGGGCCGTGTAGAATGTGACACGGGCCGTGTAGAGACTTCAGAATTCCAGATTTCTCCTCGATTTCGCCCGAATCCTGCAAAATAAGAATAAACTTGCAGCAGTACCACATTCTAAAGATATTCAATGAAATACAACTGATTTAATAGATTTAAACACAGGTTTGGTGCAGAAATTGGTCGGAATTATAGGTCAAATAACGAGACATCACTAATCTCACTATACTTGATCTGACAAAAACACAACTTGCCCGACACGACACTCCAACTTACCCAGCCTGACTGATCTGACTGAATCTCCAAATAGTGACCCGACTGATCCAAACCGGAGCAACCTTATGGACTCATAATCCGACTCACCCTACTCAACACCCAACTCACCCCAGCTGGACTGATCTGACTGGGACCCATACTGATGACCCAATGGACCCAAAAACTGAATGAGACCTAGAAACCAAAATGACCTGAATTGGACCACTCGACTCTTTCAAATCTTCGAAACCTGTAACTGAGCTGAGCAGGGCAAGTTGGGAAGACTGTAACCCCAAGCCAGCGATTCATCGACTGAAGAGTGATGACTAAAACCTAGACCTGAACATGATTTGCTCTGACCCAAGCCCAATCAAGCCAGTACGGTCTTGGTTTCTTGCTTAAATGATTTGATCTAACCACATATCCGATTCTCTTTGGTTAAAATTGAATTACTAAGTTATGCCCAATGGACTAGGTAGTATCCTTAGTGACTGCCAGTTAGTATAGTCCTGCTTGGGTCTACTCTTATCATGCTCACTAGAATAATATTTGTTTTTATTTTTTATATTTGGATCAAATAGAGAAGGCTCATAACTGCCACTGCCACATCTATATCTGTTTCTGTGGGACAATGTTTTGCTTTATTTTTTATGCAAAACCTGATATGTCTGTACACAAATAAATGTGAGAATACATTTTCTTTACTTAACGCAGCTTACTCAGATTAAAAATCAAGAAGTCGAAGAAGGGGAAACTGACCATGAAGCTCTGATGGATGGATATGTAAGAAATATTTGTCGATACATGTTTATGTTTTTTTTTGTATGTTGATGGACAGGTAAGAAATATTCAATCGACTGTTATCTAATTTGACTTGCTTGATATTGTTTTAGATTTCGGTCACACCATTAGGTGCACTCTCCTGCAACTTGGAAACCCTTCCTGAGTTAAAAACTTGGTTAGAGCAGCGGTTAGCATCATCGCTTTAAAGTAGGCACTTTATTGCTTTGACAAGCGGTTAGCACAATCACTTTAAAGTAGGCACTTTATTTTGCTCTTCACGACAAGGCAACAAGCCCATTGGCTTATCCATACAATAAGTGAAATACCATTTATATGAAATTCTTAATAACCGATTGCTGAGCTAATAATTATTTCGTGGTCCCTGGGTGGGAGCTCGAACGGGGAGTATGTATTTTTATTCGTTACAAAGTACAAACCTTGAATTTGCCTAATTCAAACTTTGGGTATGAATTGTTTTTGAGTCGTTGGCAGCGGCTGCCAACGAAATTTTATTGAATTATAAAGTAGGTATTTACAAAAACTTTGGGTATGAATTGTCACTATGAATCTACATAGATTTACTTCAGGGTATGAATTGTTCCCTTGTCGTTGGTTTTACAAATTTTGGTATTATATGGGCCCTCGGTCATTTTTTCCGTCTAATATTTTTTATTAAAAACTTGATGCTGGGTGAATTTTGTTTGGTTCCCAGAATTCGGCTGAGTGCATACTAGTTGGTTAAATTTTGATAGCTTTTATGCTAATCTGCATAATAGTTGGTATCTAGATTCTAGAAGTATTTTTTGAAGAACTATCAAGTACGATTGTGCAAACTCTACAATGTGGCATATTATGAGGGAAATAAATCTGCTGTTATTCTTTGGAAATAACAGGAACATATTAATCCGATTCTAATCATTGGTATTTGTCGAGATTCGTGCATAAAAAACTTTGTTTAAATTCGTGCATTGAAAAGTTTGAACAGTTGGGATCGGAATAATAGATGTTGTGGACCCATCATAAACCCCAGAGTTGTTTAAAGAAAGCAAAGAAGTCACATTCAATATATGCTTTAATAATAATGCCAGAAAGATATTTGCACTAATGCATGTCTTCCTATTTGAAAAGAAGAAATGGGCTCACGTTGGCAACTATGATTTCTGTTTGCAGCCGATCATTAAATTATATATTCCCCCTTTTCTTTTAAAAGAAACAATACAAAATTTGTCCTGCAAATTAAACGCGGTTTTAATTTCCTTGGATTGTTCCTGTCAAAAGGAAAAATAATAAATAAATAAATATCCTTGAATTTGTCAGCCACTCACTATTGCTCGTGCAATTTCGTGATGGCCACTTCTATTATTTTTCATAAACAAATAACAGAAAAATAAAATCGTAATTGAGTTAACAAACTTCTCAATTATGATTGCTGTTTTCTTTTTTCTTTGATAAAAAGAAAGAAAGAAGGGGAATGAGTCTATAGAAGGCGACAAAACATGATCATTTGCACCATACATCATTGCATGTGGAAAGATATTGACAATGTTCTTTTGATTTCATACATTGCATAAACAATATAGTTCAAATGAAAAAACATATAATTTGTACGTTGTATGAAGTCAAAAGAGCATCAGTATCTTTTATCTCATTGCATTAATTGCATTTGTTAATACTTAATAGTGATCCTCTACAGACAAATGCCATTTTTTGTATATACAAATTTACAGTTCTTTGATATATTTTGTAATTATATGAACCACTTAAGGCGGTTCATGTTATTTTGTTATATTTGGAGCTACTTAAGCTTATTCGTCCAGATCAGATATGTAAATTTTGAAGTACCTTAATAGAAAGAAATAAAATACAATGGAAGAATTTATTTATTATAATTATAAATTTTGATATTACGGAAATTTATATTCTACACTTATTATTATTATTAATCAAAATTTAATCGCAAATAACTTTACACCTATTATTATTATAAAAAAATTCGTTCATCAAATATTCATTGAAAATCCTCAGAATATATATACTTGTCAATAGTTTCGAATATCTTATATTATTCATCAAAGATTCTGTATTTATTTTAATTACATATAATTTGTTTGAATTACATGACTTAATTTTTTTGACTTCGTCATAACAAAAATTGCTCAACCACTTATACATAAAAAAATATCTTATTTTTTTATTAGATTATTGGTTGCTTATTTCTTTGACCAATGAGGTTTAGTTGGCTGAGATCATATGGATGAAGCTTCTAATGATAAAAGTTATTAACAGTGTTGTTTTGACTGAGATCATATATATTTTTTTATTTTGATATTATTTGTGCGTTACATGAAATCAAAATAACTATGTCAATATCTTACTTCTTCATTCCACAAGATATTAACCTCTTAATTTTACATCAACTTTTTGTTTTCATTTTGAACTTTATTTTAATAACATATGTGTTAAATAATTCCCACCAGTTTCAAATTTGCTGTAAGTCACCGGAGGCGGATTCAGAGTTTGAATATCTCTATCAAAGAAAAATTAAAACAAAAAATAAAGTTCCTTTTAAAAAAAAAAATTAAAATTAATACTGGTAATCGCTATCTCCCTCTCCCTATAAATTAAACTCTGCTCTCCTCCTTTCTCTCCATCACCTCAATTCGACCATCTCTTTACATTTTTTAAAGGTCATTAATTTCACTTCTTCTCACAAAAGAAGGAAATGGAGGCAAAGATGAGAATTGTTGCCATGGCAATGGTGGTCATCATGGTAGCATCCTTCTTGGTAGACACATCCATGGCTGCCGACAAAGCACCAGCTCCTGCCCCAGCTGGTCCGCCCAAATCTGATGCAACCTCCATCTCTCCGGCTATCGTGCTTGTTTCGTTGGTGGCTGGCTTCTTTGCTTACTACTTCTGAGTTTGATTTGATTTGATTTTATCAAAGAATGATATTATTTGGTTTTTTTATTGTTTTAATTATATGTATACTTGGGTTAATATATATTTCAAATGTTGTGAGCAAATTTGTTGTTTTGTTAAGAAATAAAGACCTATCTATGAATTGAGTTATAGAAATGGTGGATGGTGGAAGTTGTTGAGATAAAATCCATTTATGATATGTAAGGTTGGATTCAGAAACGGTATATATAAATCAAATTAAATGTAAAACTTTTATTTATCTTTTATTATTATATATTAGGTACAGGTGCAAAGCTTTTTGTCTAATTAGAAAATTAAAATATCTTATAACATTGTACAATGAGCAATATCATTTTTTGTATAATGGCTGGCTTATAGCATTGTATAATGAGCATCATTGTACAACGTGCAAACCTCCATCTCTCCGGCTACCATGGTCGTTTCCTTGGTGGCTAGCTGGCTTCTTTGCTTACTACTTCTGAGTTTGATTTATCAAAGAATGATTGATCGCCTTTATTAATTAATTGATTTTCTTTCCTTCATTTTTATATATGTATGATCGGATTAATATGATGTTTCAAATGTTGTGGGGAAATTTGTTGTTTAATTTGTTAGAAAAGAGCTATAAATTGAGTTATAGAAATGGAACAATTAATGGTGGAAGTTCTTAAGATAGAAGCCATTAATTGATTATATGTAAAATTGGATTCTAGAAGCAGTACAAATCAAACTGCATGTAAAATTCTTTTTCACCTTCTATTTTTTCTTTTATTGAGAGAATTTTTTTTTTTAAGAAGAAAAGGAATTCAAGAAAGAAAGAGAGATGGATTGCTGCGAAGGGGGTAATTGCAATTGCAATACAGACTGCAACTGCACAGAAGGTTTGATTTAAAGGGGAAAAGGAGAATGGCGACTACAGGAGCGACAAAGGGCGACTCTAATGGCGATTGGCAGACAGTGAAAAGACGGCGCCCCTTCCCCACCAACTGGAGACACGCCAACCCTCCCCCACCAACAGCTAACCTCTACAAACCCTATTCCCCTACCTACGCCCAAATCCTTCTTCGGCCGGCGCCACCGGTAACCGCCATGACCTCACACAAGTCAACACCCCCCACTTCACAGCCCTCTTCACCTACTTCTTCTACTGATACCATCTTCTACGTCTCACCCCATAGCCCATCCCGCCTTCGATTCCCTCCTTCACATACCTTTGCAGAATGGAAAGGACGATGCTTTCGTTGCTGCCGTACCGGACACTCAGCGGCAAACTGTCGCAATTCAAAGCGATGTGGTAGATGTTGGGCTTTTGGGCACATTGGATCTAAATGCAAGAAAGATGTCGTGGTTCCACCACCACCAGTCAGGCAAGGTCCAAACACAGCAGTCAAACGGCAAGGAGAGCCGGGTTTTGAGGAACTTCTTACCGGCAACTTTCCCATTCTTGAGCCCGAGATGCCAAAGGAAAGACCACTCAGGTTACACTGCTTCATTCATAGAGATGAGGCCTATTACAAGGAACTTGACCGTCTCAAGCGGGGAGTTGTCATGCACACGGCAGGTTTCCAATGGGAACTCACGGTAGATAACGTGGCATCTTATGCTTGCCGCACAAATCTGATAAAGAAGGAGGAAATCCAGGTATCCGAGCTCAGCGGCTCTCGGTTTCTCATTGTGCTGCCGGAGGGGTTAGACCCGGACACCTTCATCAACGCTACACCGCAAGAAGCTTGGGACGAGGGACTATCATTTCAACCATGGACTCCTCTAGAAGCTGCAGAGATTAGTATCCCGGCTTACAAGATTCTTCTTCGATTAGTTGGGGTGCCGGCTCATTTATGGCGAGAAAAACACATTATCAATGCCGTTAACAGATTTGGTGTATATCTGGGAACCGTAGCTCCTGAAAATCCGGCATCCATTGCTTCCTGGATAGTGGCGGTTGGAGTTGATGACCTAACGCTGGTACCGTCTCAGCTGGCCATGCACGACGGGGGAATGGTACATCCTATCCTTGTGTACACATTGGCATGGCACAGAAACCCTATCTACACGCTCGAGGAAATGCCGAAACATCCCAAAAAATATGTTCGCCCTCAACCTCCGCCTTCTTCTTCATCTTCCTCAGATGATGACTCGATGCGGGATCCACCTGACCTTGTTCCCATGAGCTCTCGGGTCCTTCGTGAGTTGTGCAGAGGCAGACCGGCGGAGTCACTACCGTCTGAGCTCCGTCAGTTTGCCACCTGCGAGGAGATGAAAATGGAGAACACATGCATGGCCACACAAGAAACAAACACATCAGATCACCAAACACTGAATCAGAGCCTCCCGCAGATAAGGCAGAAAGAATCAGAACGGTCTGATTACCGGAAAGAAAAGAATCAGGAAATTTTGAGCATCAAGGATGTTGCGGGTCACTCAAGCAGGCCGAACGGATCGCCACATGAAGTCTATACAGAAAAGAGCCATAGTCGATTGGCACTGGGACCGGTGATTAGGGAGAAAACAGCTCACACTGCAAGCACGCGGATTCATCCTGGCATTGAGACACAAACAATTCGGGAAACAAGTAGAAATACAACCTCCTTGATCCAACCTCAACATCAAGCCAGGCGCATTCAGCCACAGAAAATCCTTCCGAGAGGAGCAACTTTGGAAAACAATGCGCCACCTGTCCCATTCATATCAGACAGCGCGATTTCTGCTCTGAAACAGAAGAAACTTCTTTCCAAAACTATTGATAATTCCAAAATCTCTACGGGGGCTGTGCAAGGAAAGCCAGGAGAACATTTCAACAATGATTCTCCTATTACTTTGGAAGGAAGCCACGTGGCAGCAACATCAGAGGATCGGTTCTCATTCCAAGCAAAAGGAAAAGGTGTCTGATACCTCGCATATTTAGTCTATTTTAGGCCTGTTTTAGTACCAGGTTCGTGCCCTAATTCACCAGAATCATGTGCATTTCATCGATATATCTTTAGAATTTGGTACTGCTGAGTGTTTGTTTGTTTTCTGCAGGTTTGGAGCAAAACACACGAAGAAACGGCGATTCAGATGATGAGGTACGACCCTTACCAGGCTTGGTACGGGTCTCACCAGACTTGGCCATTTTTCAGCTCATCACGCCTGGTACGGCCTGGCCTGACAGATTCAAATTTTGGCAGAGGCTATTTAAAGCGGGGAACTCTCCAATTTCGACATTCATTCCATTCCAGATCTAATTGAGAGCACAGTAAGAGAGAGAAAGAGAGCTAAGGAGCTAGGAGCAAGAAGGAAGGAAGAGGAAAGAGGCGAAACTCGACGGATCAAGCTTCCTCCTCTCGATCCCTTCGATCCATGGCTTTCTCTATCCCTTTTATTGTATTTTTAGATCAGATCATGTGTTGTGAGTAGTTATTTCAGTTTCTAGGGTTTAGAGATGGATTCTTGATTTGCTTTGACTTTCTTTGACTTTCTTTGACTTGTATCTTGTATGAACTCTTTTGATTGATTGATTGTGATTTTCTTTGCCATCTCTTGCTTTGATTGCTGTGATTGTGTATGATGAACCTCTAGGTTTAGATCAAACCTATCAAGGTCATGTGATCATCTCAATCTCTCAACCAAATCAATTATTTAGGGTAGACTTGTTCGAATTGAAGCCGAGAGGTTGAATTCTCCTCTAATCGACAGATTAGAGGGTGCCTTAGGTCTCCAATCAACCAGCTAGGGTAGACTGTACCAACACATGAGAATTGAGGTGTAGAAATCCCTAAAAGGCAATCAATTGCATTCCAACCTAAATCTTGATCCAACACACGACGGTTGAGGCTTAGGAACCTTAGGTATGGTCAATTGAACCTTTCTAAAGAGTTTAGCACAAGGTACCAGCAAGGAATGCATCAACTCGAACTGGTAAGCTCTGTTCTGGCAAGCCAGTACGGGTCTTACCAGAGTGGTGCGGCCTTGCCTTACCAAGTGGAGTACGGCCTAGCCGTACCAACTTGGTACGGGCCGTACCACTAGAGGCAGATCACAGATGAAATCTGAAACCCTGGAAACGCCTTTTATCCATAATCAAAACACAATTTACATTTCTTCTAGCATTTTATTACATTGTTTGAATTGCTTGAATTGACCTTTTTAGGAACTTAAATACCAAACCAAAACCTTCTCACTTCTAGTTTTTAATTGAGTTTGGTAGATTCTAACCTAGTAATTGCCCGTCCATGTGGATCGATACCCGATTATACTACTCGATAGGGGTTGTGCACTTGCAACCCTTACTCGTGAAGTGTAAACGCGGTTTTAAAAGGTACGCCCTCAAGCGTACTGAAACTTGCGTTGTGCTTCTGCGCGAACAAGTTTTTTGCGCCGTTGCCGGGGACGGTAACCAATTGCCTAGTTAGATTTTACCTTACTTAGTTAATCTAGATTTTATCTTGTATCTTTCTTGTTTTCTTTTTCTTAATCAAAATCACTAAAAACTGGCTTTTGAACCCCCCCCTGCAGGCAAATACAGGTTGAAATATAATCTGAGAAGCAAGGGCCCACTGTTCGATCAAACTCCTCCAGACTCAGCCGAGACTGCTCAGCCACCCTCTAGTACGGCCAGACCGCACCAATCTGGTCCGACCCGTACCGATTCAGGCACGGCCAGGCCGCACCAATCTGGTCCGACCCGTACCAAGGCACCTGAACCTGAAGAGATGGCTGGGGCAGAGGACGAAGCCCGAATCAGACTGGAGGCAGAGGCCAGAGAAAGAGAAAGAGAAAGGCGAGAAGAAGACGGTCGTCTGACGGACGATGATGAGGATGTTTTCATGCCTCGGACCCTGCGGGAGTTCAACGTGTCGAGAGCTGGAGACGTGCGAGGTGCGATCCGGCTGCCACACATTCCAGGACAGCAACCGAACTTCAATCCGGGGGTTGTCAACATGGTGCAGCAGAACACCTTCCACGGACTCGACCACGAGGACCCGCACGCTCACCTCCAGACCTTCCTCGAGTGCATCACCACCATCAAAACCAACGGTGAGAATGCTGATTACACCAAGCTTGCTCTATTTCCTTTCACTCTTAGGGATAAGGCCAAGAAATGGTTAGGATCTTTGCCTAGGGACTCTGTTAGAACTTGGAGGGACTTGTCCAAATTGTTTCTGACCATATTTTTCCCTCACAAGAGGACAGCCAAGGTAAGACATGACCTGACCAGCTTTAGGCAGATTTTCGATGAACCCCTGAACGAGGCTTGGGAAAGGTTTAGAGAATTGCAGTACTCCTGTCCACACCATGGTATACCCGACTGGCTTTTAATTCAAACGTTTTACGACGGCCTTAACGAGAGCACACGTGCTTACGTGGACGCTGTTGCGGGAGGCGCGCTGATGTCAAGGGAGCCTTTAGAGGCTATGAACTTGATCGACAGCATGGCGCAGAACCAGCAGTGGTCCGGCCGCGACACGTCACGCCAGCGAGGAGGCCAAGGAGGTAGCCAAGGAGGTGGCAAGTACGAGCTCGATCACATCACGGCTCTCACCGCCAAGATGGACGCCATGCAGCGGGCGATGGACAAGCTCAGCGTCAAGGCAGTCGAACAGCAACCTCAAGTCTGCGTCATGTGCGGAGACGAGAGGCACGCATACGAGCAGTGCCCGCTGGTGCAACAAGACGAGAAGAGTGAGCAGGTCAACTCTCTCAACAACGAGCCTTCCTTCTTCCCAAGACCTCCCTTCAGCCGGTCCTACTCCAAGGATCCGGTTGAGCAGCAGCACTGGAGGTCGAACCAGAACAACCATGCGCCTTTCAACAACTCTTCGTTCAGACCGCCCTTCAACAACAACAGCTTCCAGAGGCCGCAGTACAACAACAACAACTGGAACAATCGGGCGAACAACACTGGAAACTACCCCCCTCCGAACAACAACGATTGGAGAGCCCAAGCTTCGAGCAGCAGCAACAACAACAATGGCAACAGGAACTTCTACCAGAACGCTTCCTTTCCCAATCAAGGCAACCGAGCAGCTCCCTCTGACCCCTCAAAGTTAATTGCGCCTACCGAAGTGAACAACTTCACTCACGAGCAGGGCAAGATGAATCAGATGATGTGGGAGCAGATGCAGAGCATGACCACTCAAATGGCTGCCCAAAGCAAGTTGCTGGAGCAGCTGAGCCAGATGGTCACCTCAAGCCACTCTCGACCCGGGAAGCTTCCAGCTCAGCCCGAACCAAATCCAAGAGAAGAGGCTAAGGCGATCACTCTGAGAAGTGGGACCCAATACGACGAGCCACCAATGCCAAGTGAGGGCACAGTTGACCCGATCCTTGACGCGACACCTGACGCGACCCCGACCCCTGTGTCAATTCCACTGAAGGAGGTTAATCCAGAACGAGCTGAGGTCATCCAACCTCAAGCGAGTGCAGACTGCACCAGCTCGGCAAGACCTGCACAACCTCCATCCGAAGCGTCAGGTGGTCAGAAGAAGAAAGGTGCCGAGAAACCACCTCCATACCGGCCACCTGTTCCATTCCCCCAGAGATTAGCTGAGACGAGACTGAACGAGCAATTCGCCAACTTCGCAAACGTCATCAAGCAGCTGCAGATCACCATCCCTTTCACCGACGCTTTGACCCAAATGCCCACCTATGCCAAGTTTCTGAAGGACATCCTTTCCAACAAGAGAAGCTTAGAGGGGCACGCGACAGTCAAGCTGACGGAGCAGTGCAGCGCAATTTTGAAAAGCGAGTTACCCCCAAATTGGACGATCCTGGAAAGTTTTCCATTCCATGCACCATTGGGAAGGCTACAATCAAGAAAGCCCTGTGTGATCTAGAAGCGAGCGTGAGTCTCATGCCACGCACCATCTATGATCGCATAGGAGTGGGGGAGCTCAAGCCCACAAGGATGACACTGCAGTTGGCGGATTCTTCAGTCCGACTTCCACTTGGTGTGGTGGAGGATCTGCCAGTTCAAGTTGGGAAGTTCTTCGTGCCCGTCGATTTCGTCGTCATGGAGATGGAAGAAGATAAGGAAGTCCCAATCATCTTGGGGCGACCTTTTCTGAGTACAGCTGGCGCGATAATTGACGTGAAGCAAGGCATCCTGACTCTGAACTTTGGAGGAGAGAAGGTGAAATTCCAAATCGATCGCGCCATGAGATATCCGTCACGATCTGAGACATGTTTCCGAGTTGACGGGATAGAGGAGTGCTTGGCTGATCTGGCCAAGGACTACTTTCTTGAACAAGTCAACAACTCGCTGCGCCAAGACGCTGAATTCCTCTCCAAGTTGCCAAGCGAGGCGAGCGAGTCAATTTGTGCAGCAGATGCGATTCCTGAGGATCTGGAGGATCGTACATCACACTCTGAGACGAGGAGTGGAGCGGAGCCTGCCAAGGTCGACGTCTCGACAGCACACGAGTCAGATCACCCAGATGCGACTCGTGACAACGATCAGCCTGAGCGTCCGACTCCCGAACTCAAACCTCTTCCAACCAATCTCAGATACGAGTTCCTCGATCTAGAAAAATCATGTCCTGTGATCGTCAATGCGAGTCTAAACCCCGATCAAACCGCCAAACTTCTGGAGAAGCTGAGATTTCACAAGGGCGCGATCGGGTACTCGATCAAGGACTTGAAAGGGATCAACCCAGCCATCTGCTCACACCGGATTCTTCTCGAAGATGATCACAAGCCGTCTGTGGAGCACCAGCGGCGACTCAACCCCAACCTGAAAGAGGTGGTGAAAAAGGAAATTCTCAAACTCTTGGATGCAGGCATCATCTATCCCATCTCTGACAGCAAGTGGGTGAGTCCAGTTCACGTGGTGCCCAAGAAGGGAGGCACGACAGTGGTGAGAAATGAAAAGAACGAGCTAGTCCCTACTCGTGTGGTATCTGGGTACCGCATGTGTATTGACTACAGAAAGCTCAACGCTGCCACGCGCAAGGATCACTTCCCATTGCCGTTTTTCGACCAACTCCTTGAAAGGCTTGCGACTCATTCTCATTTTTGCTACCTTGACGGGTACTCAGGATTCTTTCAGATCCCCATTCACCCGAACGACCAAGACAAGACCACTTTCACATGTCCTTACGGTACATTCGCATACTGTAGGATGCCATTCGGTCTGTGCAATGCACCTGCCACCTTCCAAAGAGCCATGATGGTTATCTTCTCAGACTTCATCGAGAAAGAGGTTGAGGTCTTCATGGACGACTTCTCTGTCTATGGAACTAGCTTTGACTCATGTCTAGCCAACCTCTGCAAAATCCTGGAGAAGTGTGAAGAGGTCAACCTGATCCTGAACTGGGAGAAATGTCACTTCATGGTCCAAGAGGGAGTTGTCATTGGACATGTGGTGACCTCCAAAGGAATTGAGGTTGACAAAGCCAAGGTGGAGGTGATCGAGAAGCTGGAGATCCCAACAAATGTCAAAGCTGTGCGAAGCTTTCTGGGACACGCTGGCTTCTACCGCCGATTCATCAAGGACTTCTCGAAAATCGCGAAACCATTGACCAACCTGCTCATCAAGGACTCTGATTTCATCTTCACGCAGGAGTGTGTCGATTCGTTTTGCCGACTGAAAGAAGCTCTTGTCTCAGCACCCATCCTGCAGCCTCCAGACTGGACCTTGCCATTCGAATTGATGTGCGATGCGAGTGATTACGCTGTGGGAGCGGTTCTTGGGCAGCGGAAGGAGAACAAGCCATGTGCTATCTACTATGCTAGCAAGGTGCTAGACCCTGCCCAGATGAACTACACAACAACCGAAAAGGAGCTTTTGGCTGTTGTGTTCGCTCTCGACAAGTTTAGATCCTATCTGGTTGGTTCCAAGATAGTGATCTACACTGACCACGCCGCACTCAAGTATCTGTTGAGCAAGCAGGATGCCAAACCTCGCTTGATTAGGTGGATTCTCCTCCTGCAGGAGTTTGACATCGAAATCAGGGACAAGAAAGGAGTCGAAAACACCGTGGCTGACCATCTGTCCCGGCTTCACTGGGAAGATGAGGGTTCTGGTAGCCTGCCAATTGATGACTCGTTCCCTGATGACCAATTCCATTCGATTTCTGCCATGGAGGAGATCCACTCGGTTGGTACACCGATGCACGCGACTCATGTGGTGCAAGATCGGACGTTCCATGCAACTGACCGAGTGAACACCAAGTCAGCGCCCTGGTATGCAGACATTGCGAACTTTTTCGCCTCAGGAGTACTTCCTCCTACCATGTCATACCAGCAGAAGAAGAAGCTACGATCGGACGCCAAGTTCTACTTCTAGGACGACCCCTACCTCTTCAAGACTGGCGTTGATGGCATTTACCGACGATGTGTGCCATACGACGAGACGCGCTCCATTCTTGAGCACTGCCACTCCTCAGCCTACGGAGGACACGCTTCATTCTCCAAGACTGCTTCAAAGGTCCTACAATCCGGCTTCTTCTGGCCTTCACTTTTCAGAGATGCTAGGACGTTCGTTGCAGCTTGTGACAAGTGTCAGCGCACCGGGAACATCTCCAAGAGGAATGAAATGCCTCTCCACTCTATTCTAGAGGTAGACATCTTTGATGTCTGGGGCATTGACTTCATGGGACCGTTTCCACCCTCGTGTGGGAACGAGTACATCCTGGTGGCAGTTGACTACGTCTCCAAGTGGGTGGAGGCAGTAGCGTGCAAGAATGCAGACTCCAATGCAGTGAAAAGACTGTTCACTAACATCATCTTCCCTCGCTTTGGAGTTCCAAGAGCCGTCATCAGTGATGGTGGCAAGCACTTCATCAACCGCCAGTTCGACAATCTCCTGAGTCGCCATGGAGTCACTCACAAGGTGACCACATCCTACCATCCTCAAGCCAACGGTCAAGCCGAGATTTCCAACAGAGAGATCAAGTCTATCCTGGAGAAGACCATTGCTCGAACGAGAAAGGATTGGTCGCTCAAGCTGAGTGACGCACTTCGGGCCTACCGTACAGCCTTCAAAACTCCGATTGGGATGAGCCCTTTCAAATTGGTGTACGGAAAGTCCTGCCACTTGCCCGTGGAAATTGAGCACAAGGCATACTGGGCCACACGGGCCATCAACATGGACTTGCTCCCAGCTGGAGAGAAACGCATCCTTGACTTGCATGAGTTAGAGGAGATGCGTCTCAATGCCTACGAGAACGCGAGAATTTACAAGGAAAGGACCAAACAGGTTCACGACAAGCGCATCATGCCTCGTGAGTTCCATGAGGGAGACCTGGTCCTCTTGTTCAATTCTCGACTTAGGCTCTTTCCAGGGAAGCTGAAGTCCAGGTGGTCCGGTCCATTCCGGGTGAGGGCAGTGTTCCCATTTGGCGCCGTGGAATTGGAAAACAAGGAGGGACAGACTTTCAAAGTCAATGGTCAGCGTCTCAAGCACTACATTGCTGATCATCCCCAAGAAATGCGAGTGAGCTTGGATCTCTCCGATCCATCTCCAACCAAAGCCTGAAGAGAGAAGGTCGAGCTCGAGACCTAAAACGAGCGCTCCTTGGGAGGCAGCCCAAGCCATTTTTACCTGTTTTGTATCTTAGGAACAGATAGACATGCATTCATTCTTCTGCATTGCATCACGAGCGGCTTGAGAAGTCACGAGAAAGAGAAACAAAAAAATTTTTGAGGTTGGTTCGGCTAGGCCATACCACATTGGTACGGCCTGAAAAATGAAAGGTTGGTACGGCCCGTACCAATTTGGTACGGCCAGGCCGTACCTAGGTCAGAGACGCGAATCGACGCATTAACTG
The DNA here is from genome assembly GCA_028015225.1 of Carex myosuroides. Taxonomy (NCBI): domain Eukaryota; kingdom Viridiplantae; phylum Streptophyta; class Magnoliopsida; order Poales; family Cyperaceae; genus Carex; species Carex myosuroides. The sequence goes on from CM051477.1 coordinate 14,587,005, forward strand.
CCGCCTTTTTCTTTTTAAACCCCCCCCGTACCCGCACCCCTTCCCCTTTCTTCCCAGCCGCACCTCTCTCCCTCTCTCTTCTTTCTCTTCTCTCCTTCTCCATTTTCTCTCCCTCTCCACTCCCTCTTCCTCTCATACCTCTCCTTCCACCCTAACCGAGCAACAAGGAGCACCGGCGCACCACCAGCCCCTCTTCGGTCCAACCCGAACCAGTTCTTCGGTCCGACCCGCACCACCCCACTTGGTACGACCCGCACCACGTCCTTGCTCTAGGTTGGTACGTTTTTTTTTTTTTTTTTTTAGTTCTCTCCATTTTTCTTCCATTTCCCTCTCTTCTTCTCTCGGTTCTGCCCTATTTCTGTCAAACCCTAGCCTGGTACGGCCCACCCGTACCAGGTAGGTACGGCCCGTACCGGCCTCTCTGACCTGATACCAAACCTGTACCAGTTTGTACCAATTAATCCTTACCAGCCCAGTTCTGTGTTGTGTAACATCCTTGTACTGGTACCAGTTGGTGCGGCCCTTACCAGCCAACACCAAAACCCTAAGTTAGGTACGGCCCGTACCAGTCTGTGCGGCTAGGCCGTACCTACCTAGGTCAGCCAGGCGGTACCAACTAGGTCAGACCAGGCCGTACCTACCCAGTCGGACCCTCAACCAGCCAAACGAGCGTAGAAATGCGTCGGCAATCCTCTCGCTCCTCCACACCCTCTGATGCCTCCGTCCCTTCCGCCACTGGCCCGATGGCCAACGTCCCTCCTGCTGATGCCCCTACGTCATCTCATCACTCCCACCGGAGTGCGTCTCGTAGTGGCTCCCGCGCATCTCGCCACTCCCAGGAGAGTGTAGCCAGGACCGGGTCCCGCCAGAGTGTTTCCCTTCGGGACGCAGTCGAGCCCCTCTACTATGAGGGTGAGACCACATCCAGTGAGTCTCTGTCAGGTCACCGGAGCCCACAAGAGAGCCCCTCCTACCACTCATCTGCTGACCAGGACCAGGGCTCTGACGAGGCCTCTGACCAGGACCAGGGCTCTGACCAGGCCTCCATCCACGCCTCCGTCCACGGCTCCGACCACACCTCTGACTCCTTTGGCACTGATGCGGCCCTCTCTGATGCCACCCAGCGTGCCGATGCATACACCGAAGAGTACTTCTTCATGCCGATCCGTCGGCAGTTCAAGTACTTCTCCATCCTGCTGAAGAAAAAGATCAACAACACGAGGATTGTTGATTTCTCTGCTCTACAGACGATGGGACTTGAGGCTGAGTTCCTCCGCCTTACCACCCGGATCAGGATCACTCCTGCCTTCTGGACGATCGCCCAGAGGGGGTACAGGAAGCTCACCATCGAGTTTCTCTCATCTCTGGAGCTCAAGTACACGCGGAGGGATCACCCGTACATAAAGTTCCGCATGCTCCAGGAGACCCACCGTGTGCTGCTGTCTGACTTGAGGGAGTGGTTTGGCTTTGAGCCGAACCCGACCACTGACACCCTCTCTTTCTCTGAGGGCCTGGAGCGCGACAGTTTCTGGGAGCTGATCTCTGGCAGCCCAGCCGGGTCAGCTTTCAACAAGGACTACAAGCAGCTCAATGTCCCTCATCCGGTCATCCGATGTCTGCTGCGTATTCTCGGTTGCACCATCTTTGCGCGTGGCGAGACGTTCACCCGTGCCAATGTTGAGGATATGCAGCTGGTGGATCATATGCTGCGCCCCGACAGCACTCTCGAGCGGCCCGATCTGATGCTCGCCATGATCCACCACTGGCTCGACATCCAGAGGCAGCCCAAGCCGGGTGGCATTGTCTACATCTCGGCCTATGTCACTCTGATCGCCGAGCGCTTACACCTCCAGATCATCGGCGACGAGGAGTGCAGGAGCTCCCGATCTCTCTCTCTCACTCAGTTCACCACCTACAAGTTCATCGAGTCAGCAGCAGGACGCGATGGGCGAGGTGCTTGGGCATGGCGCATGCTTGACGGGAGGACCAGTTATGTCATGCCTTTCCCGGTCACTCTCTCCTTCGTTGACCGGAGCACTTGGTTTTTCCGACGTCCGCCCCGCATGCAGCCTGCTCCTGTGGCCCCACCTCCACCTCCCCCCACCTCCCCCTCCACCTCCTCCACCACCACCGCAGGGCGATGAGGAGATGATCGATGCCACCACCTCTCCAGTCCAGGCTCCGTTTGAGCAGACGCATCCTCTTTCTCCTCTGGTGCACCCATTCCCCGGCCATGCTCCCCCCTTCTCCGAGCAGGTACATCCTTCACCATTTGGTGCAGGTACCTCATTCTATGGAGCTGGCCCTACCACGTACCAGACTGGCCCATCCACCTCCGCCTACGCTGCCGGTCCCTCCACCTCCTACAGTAGACCAGTGTATCCCCCTCCAGTCGCTGAGCCCACCATCCGGGATGTCTACCACCTGATGTACGACATGTGTCAGGAGCAGGGTGTTGCACTCTATGAGCAGGGTGTTACCCTTCGTGAGCAGGGCGCCACACTTCATGATCTCACGCGGCGGGTGACTGGGATAGAGGAGCGGTTTAGCGACTGGCTCTGGTACGACCACCCCGAGGACTGATCAGGTTCGCTCTTTTTTCCCCGAGCTTCTTTTATCTCTTTTATCTCATAGTCTTGAAGCATTGAGGACAATGCTCAGGCTAAGCTTGGGGGGATGACATTTGCATGTAGGTCATGTTTACTTTACCGTTATTTTTCTTGCATTTTTTCGTATTTTCGTACATTGTTAGGTGAAGATTTGCGTGAATTGCTAGAATTGAGAATAACTTTGAAACAATTTAGTTGTGATTAGGATAGACCTGAGTGAATTGGAACTAACCCATGATTGGTTATTGAACTACTTAGGTTGAGATGTTTTTAATAATGGAAAAGATGAAACAGACTTAGAATTGAATCGAACGAGATTATTCGAAAAAACTGAACTGTGCCTTTAGGAATTGGGATTTTCAAATTAAGAAAGTTTGGAATATCCATTGGTATGAATGAATACCAATAGATGTGTGTATTCATGGTATGAGCAAAAAAAAAAAAAAAAAAGAAATGAAAAAGATGGAGAACATAAGAGTACTGGCAATAAGCCTCGAATGGGCGCCTTTGAGCTCGTCTCCCAATTAGAAATAAAGAAAGAAAATTTTGCTCATACCAACACACTTCGTTCGCAACTTTCTTACCCTTAAGCTTGATTCAAGCTTGGGGGAGGGAAAATGAAAAGAAAAATCACCTTGAATAAAAGCACTGACTCGGAAAAAGAATGAAATTGTTTCGATCAAACCTAGGTAATTAGTCTTTCCATTGTTAGAAGCATCTCAAAATAAGAAGTTCAATTGACTAATTGGTGGAGTGAATCAAGGTTTATAAAGGGATGTTTGAATTACAACCGAATCGATTCTAGAAATTCTTGACTATAGCAGACTCACGTAGGTTTTCACATTTAGACTTGTATCTGCATTTAGATTTAGTTGTCCAGCACTTTTTACCCGAGTTTGAAACTTTTTGCTTGAGGACAAGCAAAGGTTCAGCTTGGGGGAATTTGATACCTCGCATATTTAGTCTATTTTAGGCCTGTTTTAGTACCATATTTGTGCCCTAATTCACCAGAATCATGTGCATTTCATCGATATATCTTTAGAATTTGGTACTGCTGAGTGTTTGTTTGTTTTCTGCAGGTTTGGAGCAAAACACACGAAGAAACGGCGATTCAGATGATGAGGTACGACCCTTACCAGGCTTGGTACGGGTCTCACCAGACTTGGCCATTTTTCAGCTCATCACGCCTGGTACGGCCTGGCCGTACCAATTTGGTACGGGCCGTACCTAAAGGCGGCCTGACAGATTCAAATTTTGGCAGAGGCTATTTAAAGCGGGGAACTCTCCAATTTTGACATTCATTCCATTCCAGATCTAATTGAGAGCACAGTAAGAGAGAGAAAGAGAGCTAAGGAGCTAGGAGCAAGAAGGAAGGAAGAGGAAAGAGGCGAAACTCGACGGATCAAGCTTCCTCCTCTCGATCCCTTCGATCCATGGCTTTCTCTATCCCTTTTATTGTATTTTTAGATCAGATCATGTGCTGTGAGTAGTTATTTCAGTTTCTAGGGTTTAGAGATGGATTCTTGATTTGCTTTGACTTTCTTTGACTTGTATCTTGTATGAACTCTTTTGATTGATTGATTGTGATTTTCTTTGCCATCTCTTGCTTTGATTGCTGTGATTGTGTATGATGAACCTCTAGGTCTAGATCAAACCTATCAAGGTCATGTGATCATCTCAATCTCTCAACCAAATCAATTGTTTAGGGTAGACTTGTTCGAATTGAAGCCGAGAGGTTGAATTCTCCTCTAATCGACAGATTAGAGGGTGCCTTAGGTCTCCAATCAACCAGCTAGGGTAGATCTGTACCAACACATGAGAATTGAGGTGTAGAAATCCCTAAAAGGCAATCAATTGCATTCCAACCTAAATCTTGATCCAACACACGGCGGTTGAGGCTTAGGAACCTTAGGTATGGTCAATTGAACCTTTCTAAAGAGTTTAGCACAAGGTACCAGCAAGGAATGCATCAACTCGAACTGGTAAGCTCTGTTCTGGCAAGCCAGTACGAGTCTTACCAGAGTGGTGCGTCCTTGCCTTACCAAGTGGAGTACGGCCTAGCCGTACCAACTTGGTACGGGCCGTACCACTAGAGGCAGATCACAGATGAAATCTGAAACCCTGGAAACGCCTTTTATCCATAATCAAAACACAATTTACATTTCTTCTAGCATTTTATTACATTATTTGAATTGCTTGAATTGACCTTTTTAGGAACTTAAATACCAAACCAAAACCTTCTCACTTCTAGTTTTTAATTGAGTTTGGTAGATTCTAACCTAGTAATTGCCCGTCCCTGTGGATTGATACCCGATTATACTACTCGATAGGGGTTGTGCACTTGCAACCCTTACTCGTGAAGTGTAAACGCGGTTTTAAAAGGTACGCCCTCAAGCGTACCGAAACTTGCGTTGCGCTTCTGCGCGAACAGTGCCATTAAAAAGGCCGGCCCATATTCTTCAAGATACAAATGGGTCAGGCCTGTAAAGCAACTCCCAACTAATAATGCCCAAAACACAAAGAAGGTCATGACAACCCACAAAATAAAAATCCAACTGGGACCAGCAGGCCGACAGGTAAAGAAACCTGTAACCAAGGAAAAATCAACAGAAGGGGCTGATGTCTCTTTTAATCCAGAGGGGTTCTATGAGGTGCGAGTTGACTATGGGCATATCACAAAATTAGCAACAGGATGTGGGTTTAAAAGTGAGGATCTTCGAGCTGTTCTTCACACAGACAATGCTGACCGTAAATCTCAGGCGCACCTTGCATCAACATCGGCGACAGAAGCAACGGAGGAGGACCCGGAATTATCCCGATTTGAGCTTTCCTCTGACGACGAGCTCTCTTCTGACGAGGAGGCTTGTTAAGTGCTCTCTTTCCATTTTAGGGATTTAGTTGTTTCTTTTGGTATCTAAATGTCAGCAAAATTAAGGAAATTTAAACTTTTGTCATGGAATGTACGGGGGCTTGGGTGTTCACAAAAATGCGATGTGGTTAGAAATGTGATTAGAAAATCAAGATGTGATATTGTAATGATGCAAGAAACAAAATGGAATGATTATAATTTGAACTATTACTCGCGGACTCTCCCTTCTTTTTTCAACAGAAACTGTGTCGTGTTGCATGCCATTAATTCGGCAGGAGGACTTCTTATAGCTTGGAAGCATTGCTTTCAGCTACTCAACTCATGGGTAACTCGTCATTCTATATCGGTACTGTTGCACCAAACACACTCGGGAGCAGTTATGATGGTTACCAATGTCTACGGCCCCTCAACGGATGATCTCAAACCAAACTTCATTAGGGAGCTACGAGGTTTGGCTTCCCTAGTTAATCAACCGTGGATACTAGGTGGGGACTTCAATTTAGTTCGTTGGCTTATTGATAGATCCGGCAACCAAAGGAGTTTTTTGCTAATGTCGTTATTTAACGATTTAATTAGAGAATTGCAGCTCATTGATATACCTCTGCGAAACAGAAAATTCACATGGTGCAACAACCGGCCGGATCCGACCCATTCTAAAATTGATAGAATTTTTGTGGCACCTGAAATTTCTATTCAATTCCCAATAATATCTTTACATGCCCTGGAAATCCTAGCCTCTGATCATGCACCCTTGCTGGTTAGTTGTGCAAATGATCCGACACCGAAGCGTCAATACCGCATGGAACTATTTTGGTTATCTAACCCGAAGGCCAAGGAAATTATCCAAGAGACTTGGAATATTGGAGACCGAAACCTCACTACTTTGCAGAGGTTTATCAAAAGCTGCTCTCTTATGCACAGAAAATTAAGAGATTGGCACTGCCAAAATTTTGATGAAATTGAAAAGCAACTAGAATGCTGCCGGCAAACATTGTTGCTATTTGATCAAGTTGAAGAACGAAGGAGACTGGAAGGGTATGAGCGTCGCTTCCGAATCATGGTAAAAGAGAGGGCATATCATTTGGCTTGCATTATTGAGGCACGATGGCACCATAGATCCCGATGCAAATGGTTAAAAGCGGGGGATAAGAATACCCAATATTTTCATGCAGTGGCATCTGCACGACATAGAAGGAATAAAGTCTCTTCTCTTCAAAATCAGAATAATTTAATAACTGATGAAGACCAAATCCTTCACATCTTCAAATCTCACATGGAGGGGCTGCTGGGGGTGGAAAATTCGGTCATTAAATTCAATGCTCAGGTATTGTACCCTACAAACCCGAACCTATCCCACCTACAGGTTCCTTTTACTGAGTTGGAAATTGAAAATGCGGTTGCACAGTTGGCAAGAAATAAGGCCTCGGGACCCGATGGCCTTCCCAATGAACTTCTCCAGAAGCAATGGCCTTTATTCAAGGAAGATCTCATATTGATAGTTCAAGCTTTTTACAATCAAACATTAAACTTGGAGGAGGTTAACCAAGCAAACATAGTCATGATCCCAAAAAAAGAAGTTTCAGCCACTGTGGGTGATTATCGACCGATCAGTTTAATTAATGTGCTACCAAAGCTCATTTCTAAAATTCTAGCTAATCGGTTGAGAAAGGTGCTACCTGATCTGATTTCACCAAATCAAACGGCTTTTATTCAAGGTCGACAAATTACCGAAAATTTCAACTCTACAAGGGAGATGCTCCAACATATCTCCACCACTGGTAGATCGGCATGTTTTGTTAAAATCGACTTTGCAAAAGCTTTTGATTCGGTAAATTGGTCCTTCTTAAGAGATGTCATGCAAGCTAGGGGCTTCCCGGATAAGTGGATAACATGGATTACCAATCTACTAAACACAGCTACTTCTCGAGTGGTTATCAATGGGAAAGAGTCAGAATTTTTTTCACACAAACAGGGATTAAGGCAAGGTGATCCATTATCACCTATGTTGTTTGATATAGCCGTCGATGTGCTTCAACGGATGGTGGAGGTAGTGAACAAGTCGGTGCATAACCGGATCTCAACAAAACTGCGTAAGGCGATTATAATCCATCAATATGCTGACGATACAATATTTGTTACTAGCTCGAACAACACTCCTGTGGTCTCTCTCAAGCTTATCCTGAGGCTATTTTCGGCAGTATCAGGTTTAACTATTAACTACAACAAAAGTTCTTGGATACCGATTAATCTGACTCAGGATCAAATATCAACCATTTCAGCAGTGCTTGGCTGCTCCCTGACCCGATTCCCAATCACCTATTTAGGACTGCCTTTGACCATCAAGCGACCAAGCAAAGCACAGTTCATCCCGCTAATTGAAAAGTTTGAATCGAAATTTGAGGGATGGAAAAGCCGACTGATGTCAAGAGGGGGACGCCTTCAGTTGATCAATTCGGTTCTAAGCTCTATCCCAATTTATTTCATGTCGTCTTTTTTATTGCCTAAGTGGGTCATTAACAGATTGGATAGAATACGGCGCCGGTTTTTATGGGGACACACAGAACAGAAAAGGGGAATCTCATTAATTGAATGGCCAGTGGTATGCCTGCCAAAGGACAATGGAGGAATGGGGGTAGCAAACCTTTCAATTAGAAATCAATCGTTGCTCTTGCGATGGTGGTGGAATCTCTACCGGTCCCCTAATTCATTATGGACTGAAACAGCGGTTACTCTCAGATCATTAACACGAGGCAATACACAACATCGAATTTGGATGCGGAATGGTTCGTTCTTTTGGATGCAGCTGCTTAAAATTAGGCCGCTGTTTGATTGGAGCACGAATTGGCAAATCGGCCCGGGATCTCGGATATCTTATTGGTATGATTCTTGGTCTCACCCAGTTCTCGCGGCTTCACAGAGGCCGGTGCCGGCCAATCGCAAGTGGTCCTTACAGATGGCCGTTCAGCAGGGCTTACAGGCGGATATCACACTCAACAATGACTCTGCCTCAGAAGATGTTCTACAATGGAGATGGAATACAAACAAAGAGTACTCGGCAAAATCGTTCTATGCTGTCATGGTGTCAGGTGGAAAAACAAATTGCCAATTTCGATTCATTTGGAACCTTAGGATGCCACCCACAGTGCGAGTGTTCGCCTTTTTGTGCTTACATAACAAGCTTCTCACACATGAGAAAATGGCTCGTAGGGGTTTCCACTGTGAGCTCAAATGCGTGGTCTGCAACTCATGCTCACTAGAAACGGCGGCCCACCTATTTATCCAATGTAGGTTTACAACTTCATTCTGGCACACATTCTCCTCACTAGCGGGTTTCAGAACTTTACTTCAAGGAAACTCGGTTGCGGCAATGCTTACAAACACAAGCCGAGCATATCGAAGTAGGGCAACGAGAAGCAAACGGAGTGTGCTATTCTTTGCTGGATGTTGGTTTATCTGGAAGAACCGAAACAAACTCATATTTGAAGGGAGTGGAAGCGACCCAACTACAGTGGCAAATCAAGCTTGGAGAGAAGCTCAACTCTGGCTACAATACTGCTAATGTTGTGTTATAGAGTGTTGTAAATATTTTAACAGTTGTACCAAACTGATAGCCACTATCAGTGTTTCAAAAAAAGAGAGAATTTTTTTTATCTTCTATTACTAATACGAGGTCAATTTGGGTCCGATGCTTATCGGACTCAAAGTGAGTTCGATGGGTTCGATGATCGTCCGATCTACTTTAAGATTCGCATCCGCAATTTTCGCGTCTGCTTTAAAATTCGTGCGCACTAATTTTAAAGCAGATCGGACGGTCCCGAAACCCATCGGACCCAACCTGCTCTCTACTAATACATATTGCGTGCCAAATTTTGTGTTGCTACAGCTCGCTCTTCTAATTAATTATTTTATGGATATATATATTTCTTTAAAATAATAAGAGAATTAAATATCTTATAATTTATACATAAATGAGCTTGAATCTCAGCTTAATGAACATTGTATCTTATAAATTTACTACTTCAAATTAAAATTTTTTTTTTTTTATAAAACGAAGATCAAACGAAATTCTTTAAAGATACTTAGTAAATAAAAAAAATATTATACAAAATAGAAGCATATCAATATCTCTCAAAATCGATCAGTTAATATTAATTAGCTAAAAATTTATATATTTGCACGGTAAAATTAGTAAAATAAACAATTAGACATGGTAAAATTATCCCTTTTATGATGTTTGTTTCATATCAAACAGCTAACAAAAAAAATTTATTTTGAGTTAAAGTCTTGAAGACCTCAAAAAAAAAAAAAAAATTCTCTATAACCATGTTTTCTTTAGATTGTTTGATAAGTATCAAATATATAAGATAAAGTAGAACTAGGGTGTTCTCAAGTTCACCAAGCTTCTTTGTTAACTCAACTCTAAAATCTATCGGATTGACTTCAAACGATAAATTCAAACCGTCAAAATCCATCTACCTTACGAGTAATGCATCTACATGCAAAAAAAAAAAAAACTTTCAAATTAATTTAGTATAAAATCAAGCGGTCAAAATTAGAAGATTTATAAATTAATTTTAGTTTTTTTGAACGTATTTTGATTACTTAATCTATAAAAATTAATTCCAAAATTTAAAATTTTCGTATATATAGATGCATCACTCGTAAGATAGATGGGTTTCAACAGTTCAGATTCGTCGTTTGAAGTCAATCCGATAAATTTAGAGTTAAATTCACAAAGAGACTTGATGAACTTAAGAACACCTTAGTTGTACTCTATAGGATATGTATATATCAATTTTGTTACTCCCTAATAAACATAAGCATATCTCACTTCTCAGTACAAAATTTTATAGATAAAACAATGAAGAGGAATAAATTTTTCTAGCAAGCAAGCATCGATTTTTTTGTTATACATCGTTAGTTTATTGGTGGGCCTCAAAGTTACTTAAAGCAGTAAGTAACCCAGGCCCAGCCCACTTAATTTCCGCACATGAAGTTTCTAGAACTTTTCATTCGAATCGCCTCCCCCCGCCTGTCACATGAAGTTTACGAGAACGGAGTAGGTCCGATGCCCATCGGACCTACTTTTAGGTTCAACGCAATGATGACCGTCCGATCTAATTCAAGATTTGTGCGCACGAAAATTGAAACATACATGCACGGATTTTAAAGCATTATGCACGAATCTTAAAGCAAATCTACGGTGATTAAATCCATCAAACCAAAGTAGGTCCGATGCCCATCGGACCTACTCTCAAATCGAAGTTTACATGCACCATGATCACAACCTGGTAAGCAGGTCTACATGTCAGCGATTATTGGTTCACCAAACACCTGAATCACACGAAGCGGTGCTTCCATTTATGGTCGAGAATTTTCCACGTAGTACTTCCTTCCTTTGGCAACTTTCCAGTTTCCATCTTTATCGCTTTCCCGCGTCTCTCACTATCGAAACCTTTAGCAAACCCTAACCCCAACCAATCTCTCTTCATCTAAACAATGGCGGAGCAAACTAAGGATGTAACACCGGTTCGAGGCCTTGACTTGAACCGGTACATGGGACGCTGGTACGAGATTGCGTGCTTCCCGTCTCAGTTCCAGCCCAAAAATGGTGCCAACACTCGCGCGACCTACACTCTCAACCCAGACGGTATAGTGAAGGTCCTGAACGAGACATGGACGGATGGGAAGCGCGGTTACATAGAGGGAACAGCGTATAAGGCCGATCCGAGTAGCGACGAGGCCAAGCTCAAAGTGCGGTTCTATGTACCGCCTTTTCTTCCGATAATTCCTATCACGGGAGATTATTGGGTGCTCTATGTGGGAGATGACTATCAGCACGCTGTTGTGGGACAGCCAAGCAGGAAATATCTCTGGGTATGATTCTGTTTATTTAAGAATATATCTACATATGTCTGATTTAACTAATTTTAGGAACACTTTTTTTTTAGGAACACATCCCTTGAATTGGTTTGGTGAACGAGCATTTATTAGTGAAATGGAGTTTGTTTTGTGGTCCAATTGTGGTTTAAATGGTGTTATATATGCCCCAATTATGTAATTACCGAGGAAAGGAGCCTGCCAGTTAAATTATCTTGAAATTGTGACTTGTGCTGTGATCACTTTTTTTTCCTTTTTGAGTAATTATTTTTTAATAGAATTGAATTAGGGTTGAGACATTGTTGATAGTTTAATATTTTCACGAGAAGTGCTAAAATGTTAGTATGACTTGCAACAGGTCATAGTTTCTGATTTCTTATGATATGTTCATATAAAATAAATATACCAACTTACCAAGTTCAAACCTATCAGGTAAATATACTCAAATGTCTCAAAAAAATAAAACCAAAAAGAAGAAAGAAATCATAGATAAAATCATTTGGCTTGTACTACCAATTGTGCTGATACTTGTTTGTTATAAACATAACAAACTTCCAAATTTAGTGCTGTTTCACTTATTTAATGTACCTATTCTAAATAATTGGTTAATACTTTGCATGTAGATATTGTCTAGGAATCCAATAATAGATGATGATGTCTACAACTTTTTACAAGAGAAGGCGAAAGAAAATGGGTATGATGTTAGCAAGCTCAAAAGGACGCTGCAATCTGAGTCGATACCAGAAGCCGATGAAGCGCCTAATGACAAGGGGATTTGGTGGATTAAATCTCTCTTTGGCAAGTAAAGGAATTGCGTCTTAGTTTGTTTTTAAATCAACTATAAATATGTTTCGAGATGTTTCTATGAGGTTTTTATGATTGCTTGATGTGTTGTTGTTTGGGAATGTTCAGCGAGTTCTTTGGCGAGGTTTTGTTAGAGATAACATTTGGTTTGTTTCTTTTGATTGTGTAATAGAAGTAGTGCTTTATTTCATCTTGGTTGTTTTCTCAGATAATTTGAAAAGGATAATCATCCATGACTTTAGTAAGACAGCATATTTGCGCATACAAACTTAGTTAATACAGGGGTGGATTTAAGGATTTATTTTAAAGGTTAGCCAGAGCTGCTCAGCACCTCTATTAAGATTTTCAGTTCTGCCTCTTAGTAAATATCATATACATCCTTGCAAAACAAGAAATAATCTGGTATACCACAGCAAAGAGAAGCCAAAAACATCTTTGTAAACCTCCTCAGCCAGCATACATGATGAAATAAATTTAACCAACTTGTCGGTGCAGTATAGATCATTAAAGAGAAAATTTTCTAGTGTGCCCTTGTAAACATTCAAAATAGCCAATTTATCCATCAAAACATCATAATATCCAATATCCTCATCAAAACTCAATATATTTTCTTCTATACCCATATATAAATTAAACATTTTATTTAGTTCGTTTAAAAATTGAATTGACGTATATACTCTTTTCTCTCCATAAAGAATTGAATTGAATTGAATTGAATTGATTCACTGAGACAAATCCAGATCCACTCCCAATTCCCTCCATCCCCAATTTCAACAGAATTGTAAACTGAAAATAAATTATTTATATCTCCAGTTAGTCTGTTCTCTTCTTTTTTCTTTTTGCGTTATAGTCTCTTTTAATTTATATTCTTTTCTTTTTGCTCTTTTCACAAATTTGAATGGAAAAGAGATATAAGGAGAACAATACAAATAGAGAGAGGAAAAGAATGGATTGCCACCGAGAAGAAAGGAGAAATTGATACATGATAAATGGCGTAATTGAAAAATAAAAAGATTGTAACTGATGATTGGTTGGGTTTATTGGTCAATTCAATGTTTAAAATAACTAAATAAAAGGGTAGAGAAGAAAATATATTGAGTTTTGATGGGATACAGGATATTATGGTGTTTTGATGGATATATTGGCTATTTTGTATGGAAAAAAGGTAAGCAAGCTTCATCATTTCTTAAAATAAATTAGGTGGGCATGTTTATTTAATTTTGTACGAGAGCTAAATTTATATTTGTATTGTGACTAGCAAGCTTCTCATTTTTTTTTTATACAAAAGGAAGGACTAATTCAGGTCTTTTTTTCCCCACTAGGATTGTCTCTCGAGTGAAATAATATTTATTTTATACTAAATTGAATTTTCACAATGATAATTTTTATTAAAAATCTTATAGTCAAGTAAATTTTAAGCATAGATAAATATATTTTTAAAACACTAAAAGTTTATATAGTAAAATACAACACGAATACCGTACTATGTTGAAATTCATCTCTTGTTGACTGTTGTTGTTGGTCAATATGTATCCTTATCTAGGCTAAAAGAGACATTCTTGTAATAGGAAACCAGGGCTTGTCTAATTGGGTTGGGTTTGCTCATATCAGGTTTCAAGTTAGTTTTGGGTTTGCATTGTTTCGTATTTGGTGTCAAGTCCTGATCAAAATGGGCTTGGGCTGTTTTGTTTTAATTCTCAGATTATTTGACTTGGAGAAATTTTCAGGTTTGCATAATTTGACTACTGAGAGTTTTGTAATTTAATTACTGTACTTTCTTGTAAATAGTACTTCTCAGCCTTATTCCTGATCTTGTAGCAGTTCTCTGATAAAGAGCTTTGATCAAGGATTTGATAATGGAAAAGAGGCTAATGGTTAGTCTGGCAGCAAATTAACAGTAAGACTTCATAATTGTTTCTTTTTAAAATCAATAAAGAAAATATACTTTGAATGTTTGTACAGGTGAAGATTTCGGATATTTGTCTAAGTTGTAAAATGAAAGTTGTTAGCCAGTCTAAGAGAGAAAAATAATCAAATATATTATTTCCAAAAGGATTCATAAAGCCAAGTATGGGATTATGGTAGCATGTTGCCTGAACATGGATCATTCATCATTGGCAGTTTGGCACCCACTTTATCAGCTGTTATGAATATAAATTATAACAGCACACAATTGGATATTTTAAGTACAGTTGTACAAGCCCTACATGCTTGTACAACATTTTGACCAATATATTTAGTTGCTTCCGTTTTTGTCAAAAATAATAAAGTAGGAACAGTGTATATATATACACCCCTTCCTTAAAGTTGGATCCAGTGTATATACCTCTGTCAAATAAAATAAAAATATACTGGCCCCCCACGATCTCTACCTCCCTATAGACTGGTCACATCTGCCTCAGTTCAACCTCTCATTCTTTCCGGAGGCCATTTCTCATTTTCATATTCTAAAAATCAAAATCATATTGATTCATCGACCAAACAGAGAACAATGGAGGCCAAGTTGAGCTGTGTTGCCATGGCTATGATCGCCGTCATGCTCGCATCTGCCATGGTAGGTCCATCCATGGCTGCTTCACCATCTAAAGCACCTGCTCCTGCTCCCGCTCCCTCTTCTGATGCGACCTCTATCTCTCCTGCATTCATTCTTTTGTCCTTGGCTGCCGCCATCTTTGGTTATTTCTTCTGATTATATTGAATTTATCACAAAGAAAGGTGTTTCTGATGTGAAATTTTTCCACATTCATTACATTTGTTTTATGAATTTTTTACGTGACTTGTTATTCATTTTTGCTTTGATAATGCATAGAAATGTGTCCTTTATGTATATGGGGTCGATGAGATGTAACGAGTACTTAAAAGTTGTATTAAAGATTACTAAATAAAAGTATTTCTCATGAATTAAAGACTTGAATGGAAATCCCGTTGAACATATGTATTGTTTTTCTGAATGCTACCCTTCTTTTTTATTTCTCTTCGCTTTACTTTTCTTTCATGTTAAATTAATGTTAATTCATGCTTTATAGCAGAGGATGGGAAACAACACAACGGTACAGGTTCAAAAGAATTAAAATAAAAAGTTAAGCATATTAGCATAATTAGATTTCAGAACAAAAAGAGTTCAACTCTTCACCCAAATGAGAATATTTGTAAATATACAACGCCCCAAAAGTGTAACAGTGCAAAGGTCAGTTATCTCAGATCAACTGGATTCCTGAACCTTACAACTAGAACCACAACAAAACACAAAAATCCAGAATTAGAACCTCATTTACAATCTAGAAGAACTGCTGAAGCCATGGATTACTGGTAGCATCCACCTCCAACTCAGACCTGAGTTGCGCGACACGACCCAAAGCATCATTTAGATCCATCCGATCCAATGGCAGAGCAGAAAACTCCTCCAAGAATTGACGAGCTCGATCTGCACCTCTTGTCAGGTCATCAGGGCTGAATACCCTTTTGCGCTTCGATCCGACCTGGAAATTCCCAAAAAAAAAAAACACTAATCATAACTATGTTTGGAATCTATAATACATAGTAAAGGAAAGGAAATCAGCTTTAATTTAATTATCTCTGAGTATGATTGTATGATTATACCTCTTCTTTCGAGTCATTACAGGATAGAGGTGCAGTTGAAAAATCTTCAAGCTCTTCTGCTTTAGTTTTTGCAAGACTGATAACTTCTTCAGGGAAGTTGGCAAATTCTGCTACATGAATTCCAAAACTCTGATCACAAGCGCCCGGTTCAACCTAAAAACAAGTATACCCGGTTCAATCTAAACACATGTTGAGGCAATTTTATACTGAAAAGTGATATCAAAAATATATTTGAATGTATTGCATCAGAATGGAACGTTCTATATCAACTGAAGCTATCTCAAATACCAGATGAGAGCAATTAAAATAAAAAGAAGATAAAAGTTGAAAAGGAGGTCAACAGATAACTAACAAGACAAGTGAACTACCTTGTAAAGCATGGTTAGCTTCTTGTTTGACGGGTCAATATGTGCTTTCACATGATAATTTGCAACTCCAAGACTTTGGGGCTCATGCTCATTTTTTTGAGCGAGTGCAGTCAGTTCATGGAAGTGAGTTGCAAACAATGTTGGCGCTTTGATCACTTCCACAAGATGCTCACAGATAGCCCATGCAAGACCTGATCAAAATTCCAATTGCACAGTACACATGTCATAAGAAAAACAAATTAACCATGATGCTATTGTAAATAAAATTCTCCCACATCAATTCCTTTTTTTCCTTTTTATTCTGGTTTGGCCATATTAGGATCCCTAAAAAACAAACTTGGTATACCATCTGCAAAAATCTAGAAGGATGCATCAATTATTTGCAGTGGTAAGATAACTTTTAGAAACTCTGAATGAAACAAAAAATAAAGGTTGAAAGACGAACCAAAGCCATCATATGTAGAAGTACCACGGCCCAATTCATCAATAATAACAAGTGATTTTTTAGATGCGCCTTTCAATATGGATGCTGTTTCCAGCATTTCCTGCATAAATGTGGAAACTCCACGGAGCTGCAAAGGGCATAAAGAAAAAATAATTTGTCAGAAACAACAAAAGCAATATACTCCAAAGCAGGATTTACATTTCTAATTAGCTTTTTCAGGTATCCGACACAGGTTGGTTGTTTATGGGGTATTCAAGTGATTTCAAGGATAAAAGATAGCAGTAGAGCCTTATTGCTTCACGATCCAACCATAGAGGGTCAAAACAAAGGAAGAAATGCATCTAAGAAAAATTTAGAAAACCCTTTAGTTCTACAAGAGCTCAGTATGGTAGTAGCCAAAACTGGAAAACAATTTTGAGTTAATTTAAATTCATTATTGCCTGCTTGATTCTATTCATCCAAACATAGCCTCAAATGATAGATTAAAGTTAACACTTACTTGGCAATCGCCTGCACCAACACGAGCAAAGATACAATCTCTTACACTAATAGTTGCACGGTCGCATGGAACAAAGCAACCGACTTGAGCCATTAAAACATTGACACCAACCTGTCAATAATTGCGTAATATGACAAGTTTAAGCTTTTCTCAGTAAGTAATAGTGTATTTCAGAATCATTATACTAATTAAAACATGTGATAACTAGAAAGAAATAAAATTAAGAAGATGACCTGTCGTATAAATGTCGATTTACCCCCCATGTTTGGCCCAGTTATGATCTGAAACCAGCTCTTTCCACGCACCTAATTTCCCAGAACATACACCACAAACTTATTCAGAAAATTTCTCTAAATACAACCAAATATAATATATGAAAGGTCTGTATGAAACCCACAAGAGTGCAGTCATTAGGTATGAAGTTCACTTCATCCTGAGCCTCTAAACAAGGATGTCTACATCCTTCTAGTATAATATCGCCTTGCTCCTGTAACAAGTAAAATATTTTACACAGACAGTCTGCAAAGAAATCATTTTAATGAGATAATATGATTGGACCTTACCGATGCTGTGATTTCTGGCCTTACATAAGGGACTGGACAACTAGTTGCAAGATCGGCAAAACTTGATAAAACGTCTAGCTCTGAAAGCATCCCAGAAATAGCTTCAAACACCTAAGATAAGAAGTACTAATCAGACATGCTATGTTTACAGGCAAAGAAGATAAAAATAAATGCAATATCTTTCAAATGCATTCTTTTGGTAATGTGCAATTCTTTGGGACTTTGTAGTTGGATTTATTATTCAGATTAAAGTCGCACAAATTACCAAGAGTTGAAATGATAAACAAAAAAACATAGGCCTAATGCTGAAGATAAAGAATCAATTAGTGATTAATTACATTGATAGCAGATAAATTAGAGATCAATTAGTATTAATTATTAGATATAGCAAATCATGTAATTAGGAAATATTTTAATAGCTCTTTAAATTCTGTAGCCTATAAATAGGCACCACTAAGAGATTGAAATAATATCAGAAATCAGTAAAATTAGTTATTTTTCTCTCAAAATTCAACACCTAAGCTATTTGCATAAGCTCAGCCAATGTACCAAGTATAATTAATTGATCGATAAAGGACCAAAAACAAGGAAATAAAAAACAGCTCAAAACCTCTGAAAAAGTAGCTGAAGTAGACACCACCCTTGCAACAACCGATCTCTGACAATCCATGTACTCGCCCAATAACTTCTGATACTGATCTCCCAATTTCTTGAGCTTAGAGTTAGTGAACTTGACTCCATCTTTGCGCGTTTCTAGAACAATGTACTGGCCACTCAGTTTTTTCCTCACCTTCTGCTCCTCTTTCTTTGTTATCCTAAAAACATGCCCATACTGTGTCCCTTTCTCCAATTTCAACGCCTTGTCAATTGGAAGATCGAGATCATTCGCAGTTTGTTTGTGCAATTTGGTTAAATGCTCCTCGATTTCATTGAGTTGATCCTTGAGAGAAGCAAGCTCTGTCTCATAGCTCGGTGAGATCATATACTCTCCGTTATCTATTTTATCGAGGTCTATTGCAATCTCAACCATAGCAGTGAACTTACCTAATGTATCCTCTTGCATCCAAAACTCAAAAGGCTTAACGTACCTACTGTTTATTAAACTCGAGAATTGGCCTTGGTAATTTTTTAGGACATCTTTGATGAGCGGAAGCCTGATTGCTGACTGAAAACGAAAAGTAAATTACATTTAATTTTCCGAAAAAAAATACGAGAAGTGATAAAAACGACATGACTAGCCATAGTTTATTCCAAGGTAGTTCTGTTGAATTTACTGCATTCACCTACCATTCTTATCTATACTGCTGCCAATTTACCAAACAAATATTTTTTTCAATGTCCGAGGGAACTAACCTGATAAAGCTTTACCACAGGAAGGAGGCTACTGGTCTTCTTTTGAAGTACCCGAGTTATTCTTTCGATGTCAGCTATCCTCTTTAGGTGTTGTCTTAACCCTTGTCTAATCTCAGCATCTTCAACAAATGTCTGAACTAAATCCAACCGGCAATTTATTTCACTGACATCTAACAAGGGCTGTTTAAGCCACCGATTCAAAAGCCGTTTACCCATACCAGCAGTACAGGTACGGTGCATTAGACCAAACAAGCTAAAATTCTTGTTCAGGTCAGTCTTGCTCTCAAATACATTTAATGCACGCACCGCCGCAGAATCCAGCCTCATGTACCAATCCAAACTGTACTTCTCGATCGAATAGTTCCCATAATTGCTATCATCTGCCAGTAAATCGACATAGGAAATCAGAGAACCGAGTGCACCCAACGCGAGGTCAAAATTGGAAAGAAGGTCTCGAACAGGCTCAATTGAACCTCTTACAATCCTGCCAAGATCTTGATCGAGATCTCTCGACCTGAATTCTGACTTTTTTCTTTCAGTCAACAGTACATTGCATTTTGAGATAGCTTCGTAAAGAGGTTTGAATTCAACAGATTTTGCACTTTCAATTGGAACAAGGCACTCCTTACAACCAAGTGCTACCAGCGCTGACTCCACATTTGTGAACTGAGAATCATCGAGAAATTCAGCTATGCCGAGCTTTCTCCTTGTCAGATCAATAAGACATAACCCCACAGTGCACTGATTCTCACGAGAAATCGGGAGAAGCGAAACAATAACAGGTGTTTCCTGCATGTCATTGTTTGCAAAAAGAACATCCTCAAAGCTACCAGTGTTGCCGGGTGTACCTGTTTTGCTCACCCTCCAGTTCGACCCACTACCTTCATAGAGCTCAACAGTGCGATCTGACCTCTCCAGTAGAAGATCACGAAGGATCGTCTCGAACATGTTTTTGCTGATGGTTACACTGGAGAGAGCGTCAGAACCATTTCCTAACTGGCGCAAGGCAGTGGTAGTGTGGTAATATGTCCTTGCAATGAAGGTGGCATTTTCACCGTGAGCAGTGTAATAATCCTGATCAGATAAGTTCGGAATCACATGTAAAATGACAAAAATTGCTTAGTTAAGTAAAAAACACAATCTCCAAAGAGCAGCTAGTGGCAGCAGTACACTTAGACTTATTTAGCTCAACATCATTTGTTTAATTCATCCTATGGGCATCAGCAATGTTTCCATTATTGTGCAAGAAAATTTTACCAGTGATACAAGGGTGCTGAAGAAGAATAACATCCAGAAAAGAGGCCTAAGAAATTTTCTATTGTTTAAAACTCATGCATTCAATATTATATTATATAGATAAAATATAATATAGTCATGTACAGTAAAAACAATGAAGACAAGGACAGATAGATAAAAGAAAGCCACATATGAAATTCATTTGACATATAACATATGCAGAGCTTAAACCTTAAAGATATCTAGTAGATTATGCAACTCTTATATTAATTATTTCCATTGATAAAAGAGCAGCTCACCTTGCGATCAAAGAAGCGCACAGCTCTACAATCCTACAATCCACATAGATATGAAATAGTTAGCATATTTTGCTGACAGTATCAAAGAGGGTTAGATGAACCACCAAATTAATAGAAATAAAAAGCTCACTTGAGGCAGCTTCTTGAAGAAAGATATGAATCCCTGCGCTTGTCTAGCATCTAAACAGAACCACAGAAGACAAGTTAAAATCAATCGAAACAGCCTTTTTTTTTTTTGCTCAATATTAAGAGAACTTAACTTTTTACCATCCCCCTCCACACCCCGAAGCAGGTATTCCAACACAATTTAACCCTTTTTTATTCAAACAAGATTCTGAAATTAATGTGGAGGTAAAATATTGAATAATAAGAATTTGGGAATGAAAAGAATAACCTAATTTGAGCTCGGGAAGCTTGTTCCCTTCAGGCGATTGATCTTTGTCCATTAGCGTTAGCGACTGTGATCAAGGAAGAGGAGCAAGAGATGGGAGAGAACGAACCGGATACTTTCTCTAGCGATGGAGATTATAACCTCTTTTAGGTTTATGGCGGGAATGGAAATGTATGGACTGGTGGGTGATGGCCTGGTTACTTGCGAGTTGCGATTGTAGAGAGCGTCTCGATTAGACCGGTAGGGTTTAGGGTTTAGGGTTTATGGCGCCAAGCTGTGGCGGGAAAGCCACGCTAGTATTAGGGAATTCGGGACCGGCGAAAACTGAGAAAAAGAGTTGCAGAGAAAACAGTGTCCTGATGTTCAGATCCCGTGTGGTACAATACCGTGTAGGATGAGATATGCATTATCCGTTTTAATTTGGTACGAATTTTAAAGCAGATCCTATGATACAAGAATCCGTATTCTATGAGATGTTTCAAATTTTGTGCTTTGAAATGCACGTAGAGAAGGATTTAAACGGTCCAGATTTTTCACATATCAACTCAAAATTTGAGATATCTGATGCCAATTCATTTTTACTCTGCTGGGAGTGATTCTACGCGGTCGGGTACCGCAGCTCATCTGTCCTGCTCCTCAATGTTTTGCAACAGTCAGACTGTCAGAGATCCCTCCTCCTGTTCTCTTGTGAAATGCCAATGTCAGCGGGCAGTGTGCGGAAACTAGTCAACTTGATCCAGTCCGAATCAAACCGTCTTCTTCTGATCCGATTGCTTCTGTTTCATGCTACGCACAAAACTGGCAGACAAGTATGCTCCCAGGTAATGTAAAAGATTCCCCTCATTTTTTTAACTCCCAACCGCTTTGAGATTCGGTCTAGTGCAGGAAGCAGTATTATTGGACTTTGAGATTTGTGTCAAGTTAAAAAGAACGTTCCAGATCCACTAATTGTAAAAGATCATCTCTATTACAGTACCGGGGAGGATCTGAATTTAAACTGGCATGGGAACCATCATTCATAGTCGCCGTAAGTGTTATTAGTTTAGATTCGCTGCTTAAGAACTGTTTCTAATCTAAATTGGTGGTGTTTGGTGTGGACTAAGCTAAGGAGGTCTAAATTGATTATTCCAACTTAGACTGGTCTAAATTATTCATGTTTGGTTGAGGTCTAAAATTAGATCATGGCTTAAGGTATTTCTTGTTTGGTTAGAGTTGGTGTTTGGTTAGAGTTGGTGGAGGATTAAAGTTTTGGAAGCCTAAGTTAATTAATTATTAATAATAAGTTACTAATTATATAATATTAATATATTAATAATAACTATAATATATAATAATATTATTATAGTAAGTATTTAATATATTAATAATAATTATTAATAATAACTATAATATATTATAATATTACTATAATAATTATTTAATATATTAAAAATATAACATATTAATTATATAATTATATATTAATAATAATTATTAATAAACGATACTAATTATATAATATTAATATATTAATAATAACTATAATATTATTATAATAATTATTTAATATATTAACAATATAACATATTAATTATATTTTAATATGTATTAATAACAATTATTAATAAAAAATACTAATTATATAACATTATTATAATAATTATTTAATATATTAACAATATAAGATATTAATTATATATTTATAAACTAATAATAATTATTAATAATAATATACTAATTATAAACTAATAATATATTATTATAATCATTCGAGTTAGGCCATGACACGCAATAAAATTAAACCACTAAATAAAGTGGTTTAATTTAGACCAGCCCAAAGATCAACTTATGCTATCTTAATCCGGCTCAATTATTGCTCATTTGGTGGAATAACGAGGACTAAATCCCTTATTCCACACAAATTCGAATAGAATACAGCTCCGATATTTTTATTAATACCCAAAAAAAAAACAAATTATCAAATCTGCCCCCACCCCAAACTTATTTTTAAATCTACCCCAACCGCCCGCCTGCTGGGTGGTCCAGTTTCCTAGCTGACCGCCCAGCTGCTGGGCGGTCCCGTTTCCATAGCTGACCGCCCACTGTCTGGGCGGTCCACTATGCATAGCTGACCACCCAGCAGCTGGGCGGTTCGCTAGTGAATTTTTTTTTTTTAGAGACAATATGAATATCAAGATGCTGAATTCTTAATGCTAAAAATTCGAATTTTTTTTTTAAATATTAGTTAGATTACTTCTTTTAAGCATATTTATACTAAAATACGCTAAATTACTTGGAATTACGTTAAATTATGTTGAGTTACACTATATTAAGTTAAATTATACTAAATTACATTACATTACGCTAAAATACGGTAAATTATGCTAAATTACATATGAATAGGGACGATATCTTCACTGAAAAGGCGAAAAACGACGACGAAACTTCAAACGATCATAAAACGGCGCTCGAGTGTCCGATTTCAGCAAATGACCACTTTCCGGAAAGCTTGTGAAAATGCGCATGCATCCGTGCCTGCGATGCTATATTCCAAAATTTATAATCGCCAAAAAACAAAGGGAAGACCCTCAAAACTTGAGTTGAAGTTTCCGATTAAGATTTTCATTTCTATTATTCAATCCAAGTAGTTCAGTAAGTTATATAATGAAATTGTAGAATACCAATTTTTACTATTTTTGAAATTTTTTTACTATTTTTATGATTCATGAAAGATGGCACAGAAACGGTCTACTTTAGCGTAATTTTGCGTAGTTTAGCGTAATTTACCGTATTTTAGCATAATTAGCGAAGTTATTGTTATTTAGCGTAATTTAGTGTAATTCAACGTAATTTAACATAATTTCAAGTAATTTAGCGTATTTTAGTATAAATATGCTTAAAAGAAGTAATCTAACTAATATTTTAAAAAAATCTGAATTTTTAGCGTTAAGAATTCAGCATCTTGATATTCATATTGTCTCTTAAAAAATAAAAAATAAAAACACTAGTGAACCACCCAGCTGCTGGGCGGTCAGCTAGGAAACTGGACCACCCAGCAGGCGGGCGGTTGGGGTAGATTTAAAAATAAGTTTGGGGTGGGAGCCGATTTGATAATTTGTTTTTTTTTTGGGTATTAATAAAAATATCGGAATACAGCTCTTTCATACTTTTTGTTTTTATAATATTTTTGTCTGGTGCATGTTCTCGATGTTACAAGTCTTGCTGCTCCAATCTCACAAAATATCACAATCTAATTCTTTTATTTATATTGTATAATTTAATATTCGCACGTAATTTTGTGACTTTCAGAATTCATTTTATAGTGATCAAATGTGAGAAATTAAATGCATTAAAATTGATCTATCACAATTAACTAAATTCGTTCTTTTATCAATCACTTAATCTAATATAAAATAAATTTATAATTATATAATTTTCTATAGACACATCTCTCAAAAAATAAACAAGACCAACAATTTAAATATAGCATTTAATTCTAAATTCTAAATTATAAATGAAAAACAAAACATTATAACCAGCACTGTTATTGTTTTGCGGTAGGTGCTTTGGAAATGTTCTCATGCCAGCATTTTGATCGTTAAAACCAGAACACGATTTATAATTTATAAATAAAACCAAAACATCACTGCAAAAGCTGCAAATCTTTACAGCTTTGAACAAGCAGACAGAAATACAAACAAACAGAAGATGATCGAATTCATATAGTAGTTGATGAGCAAATTGACATGAATGAAAGAAAAAAAAAAATAATAATAATGAAAACATTTCAAGTTTCCCTCACTGGACTGACTAAAAAAGGGTAATAAAAAAAAACACCATAGGCCCAAATTACAGCACTAGGTCCTCCGAAATTTACATGCCCAAGATGCCATACGGCGTATATCACATCCACAGTTAAAAGGATTAACTAAATTAGAGAAAAGCATTCAGATTAATCGACTAGTGGAATAAAATACAAATCAGAGCTATATCAGGTTGCGTGTCGGCTTGAAGTAGAACATTCACCAAGCGAAACAGAGGCCAAAGAGGAGGCCCAGACACGAGCACTTTTAGCGCCTCTCCTCAAATTCCTTTTCTTGTTGAAGTGCTTGAGCTTGTTGCAGAGCCTCTTCACATCAAGCACATGTGCTGCTCGCTCTAAGATATGATTCATCCCACCAACAACCTTTTGCTTTAAACCCTGTGCATAAACCACCCAGAAGGCTCTTAGGTGTGGCCCGACCAAAGGAAGGATCCAGAGTGCAACTCTCAGCAGCACAAAAAGCACGCTAAGGGTTAGGTAGGGGTCAGCCACAACTTTCTCCATTAATGGTATATCTTGTAGCCAAATGGATGTGAAAGTGATGTCACTTGGCTGGACATTCAAGTTTGCAACTGGTTCGAAATCTGTGTAACAGAAAATTTTGGTTAGTTCAGAGTTGCCAATGCTACTATTTACCCTAATGTACTGGCTGTCAGCTGGTACACTGAACCAGGCCCGGAGTTGCAAATAGGAAAAAGAAATGGACAAAATAACCTTACTGTTTACCAGCAACCAACAAAAAACAATGTACATCTCTTCTTCTTCTTGTTTTTAGGTCTAGTTCAACAGTTATCCAAGTAGACAATCAAGGTGCTCGAAAACCACACAGGAACCAGCTGTTGAAAGAGCTTTAGTTTGGATGGGTGAGGGGTTAGCGAGGTTAGCAAGCTATTCCGAAGTCTATTCTGTGTTTGGACACAACTCTCTATGCTCTCTCTCTCTCTTGAGCTACAGGCTATTCCGCTATTCCAATGAAAAGTTCGGTTAGCAGCTATTCCGAACTCTTGGGTTAGCTGCTAACCTCGCTAACCCCACGATACATCCAAACGCACCTTTAATGTTTAAGACTTTTCTTAGAGTGAGGCTATGTACTATGCATAGCGCGGATTGGTCTGTACTATGGATCAATATCTTCGTTTTCAAAGTTCAAATAGTCAATCTGAACCGTTCAACATGATCTCCACCTGAACAAGAACTTGCAGACTAAATTTTACATGTTTCAAATTTGTTTACTATTTTTTTAGATAGGTAGATAATCACTACTTTTTAATGGTCAAGAATTTTTAGATCTAGTAATTCTCTACCTATCTAAAAATTTCTAAAAATGTAAAATTTGAGCATAAAGTACATTTTTCATATGAAGATCATGTTGAACGGTTCAGATCAACTGTTTGTACTTTAGAAATGGAGATATTGATCCATAGTAAGGACCAAACCGCGCTATGCATAGTACCATAGCCTCGCTCCTTTTCTTATTCTAATACCATCCTTCAAACTGGCTTAGTAGTAAAAGAATGCAGAACTACAACACAAATACAATATTCTGTGAAACCATGAGAAACCAAGGCCAGACAACCTACCTGTGTTTTCCCTGTAAAATGCCACAAGAGAGCTAATATCCTTTGTATCAGTGAATCTAACTGTTGAAGTGCCACTAATCAACAGCACAGATGGAACGCTGCGAATTCCATATCTTGAATACAGACTACAAAAAATTAAATACAATTGTTACATTACATTGTGTTCTTGTTCTTTGCATTTCAGAAACACATATATTATACCAGATTCTGGTACTATGCCAGTCAGGACATTACAAAATCAATTGTATTACTAATCCATGTCAGGGACAGATCCTTTTAATAATTGGTAAAATAACACGTATTTCCAAAGCAGCGGTACCTTCGGGTGGCAGCGGATTCTTCCAAAGCAAGGTGTGTCACTTGTGGAAACATATAGCTGAGTGCATCAAACATTGGTCTGAAATTTCTTGAGAAGGGGCACCACTTGGCATAGAACAAGACCGCGTAATAAGAACCTCTCTTGTTGGCACGCAATAGACCCGCCACCAGTTTATCCAGAGACTTGCCATCCAACTTAGAAAAAAAAAAACAAGAGCACCAAATAAAGATATATATAATTCAAAGTAACAAACAGGAGGCAATTGAACGACGAAACAAACAATTTGAACCAACTGTACCATAAAAGAGGTACTGTAGTGCATAAGAACAAAAGATTATTTCAAATGAATCTCGACCACTTGTTACATTAGCAATTTCAGGTTCGGAATAATTTCAAGATACCTAGGTTATTTGATATAGAGAATGGGAAGGAGGTTATCAACACTATACAATATTCACCAATTTTGTACACCACCCACCCCCCTCCCCCCCCCAACCCCCTCTTGTGAATTGTAGAGCACAGCCTAAGCATATAATCCTACTATCCTAATGCAGCCTAAACATATATTATCATCTTTGTATGTCTATGCACTATATTAAAATAGTGCCTCTGTTGGTACATCAAATAAACAAACAAAAATAATAGTAATTATCCAAGTTGGATAAAAGAAATTAAAAAAAACACAGAGAGAGAGAGAGACAGAGATATGTATGGAACCATATTTAGTCTCATTCCCAAATTGAAAGTAGTGAGATTTGGACTTCAACATGCTGGGTTCTACACTTTAACACTAGCCTCACCGCATACATCCAAGGAATATTCAGTGTTTTTTTCTTTGCGAGCAAGAGCTCAAAGCAAGAAATAGCTCACAAATCATGGTCGTTTGATTCAATTAAAAGGATCTCGGTTCAAATCTAATAACAATAATAATAACAACATTGAATACTAGTTCAGCTACCATAGACCAATAGAACCTAAAAGAACAGGAGGCCCCTTCAATTGAAGCTCAAAAGGCATGAAAAAACCCCCAGAATATACTCGAATTAAACCAATATCGCAAATAACAAAGAAATAATACAACTGGAAAGGAATAAGAAAAGAAGAGAAGAAACCCTAACCTCTATGGGTAAAGTGAAGTCGATCGAGAGAGGGCATTGAGCTCTGATGGAATCAACGAAGGTGGGACCCAGCTGGAGGCAGACAGGAGAAGGCGCGGCAGCCGACGATTCGACGACTGAGAAGGCGGAGATGCAAAAGACAAATGCCAATAGACACCGTAACCAAGCCATGTGAGAAAGATGGAGAGTGTCACCTCCTTTTTGTTTTCCTTTTATTCTTCTTTCCCCCTTTCTATTTTATCTGATTTTATCTTGTTTCTCTCCAAATTTCTGATATTTTCCTCTTTTGCTCCGGGTCACCTCTCTCTCTCTCTCTCTCACCTTTAACTCGTACAACCTAGGTACCTCACCGTCTAACTTCGAATTTGGGTCGTTCTTTATATATTACTAATATATAAAGAACCACTTGAGAGTAGGTCCGATGGGCATCTGACCTACTTTGGTTCGATGGATTTAATCAACCGTCGATTTGCTTTAAGATTATTGTATAACACTTTAAAATTAGTGCGTATATGTTTCAATTTTCGTGCGCACAAATCTTGAATTAGATCGGACGGTCATCGTTCTCGTTGAACCTAAAATTAGGTCCGATGGCATCGGACCTACTCCGTTCTCAGAAAGCACGACGTGCATTGGAGCCTTGGGCCGGTTTGACTCGGATTCTGATCTAACGGTCCGGATTCAAACTCAAAAGGTGAGGTAATGCAGAGGATTAGTTATCAGGCCACACAACAGTCAACAACCCCGTACCTTCTCTGCGTTTCACAGCTAAAACGGTAAAACTACCGCGCAAAAATACAATCCAAGTCCGATGCCAAAGCGGTCTAGCCCTGTCGGCTACGCATTTGGATTCAAGGGCGGGCCCGTGTGTTTTGACTTCTCTAGATGCATCATACGTCGGTTTCCTTTTTGATAGCAAGTGTCGAAAAGACTGCATCTTGTAGTGCCACTGGAATCCTCCTACAGGTGGCTCCTCATCAGTCACCCATGTGCTATTGCTATACTTACAACTTATTGTGTAATTATTGAGTTGCGCTTATTTCGGATAACCTTATGATAACCTCCTCTGCAGATGCTCAAAAACATCCATGATAATTTTGGGTGAGGGTTCTTTTGATATTAAATTTGTAATAGCTATTGAGCTCGCTTGACAGTTGTTAAAATTAATAAAATAATATAGTAGACCAACTTTATGTTTTTTTTTTTTTTCTAATCCATTATATGCGAATACAGCTGCTTAAGGGTGTGCTCAAGAAGAAAAGAGAAGAGGGATAACCGAGTTGCTCAAACAAGTTTATTTGTTTCACAAATTAAAATTTTAAAAAAGAGTTAAGGGAACGGAAGGGGAACCAAGACACAAAAAAAAATATAATTTTTCTTCAAGCTTTACATTCTGATTTGGAGGGTAGTTCTCCCCTTTACTCATTCCATCCCTGTCCTTCCATTCACTTTCCTTTGAGGCATGTTGGTATGCTTTTAATTTTGTGGGAATTGATGGATTCTGAGCATAACCCATCAATTTATCTCAAGGTTTGTTCAGTAGGTCTTTTTCTTTCCCTTCTTCCCCACATTTATTTTCCAAAATAGTTCCTGCGCTGTGTAAAAAGCTAGGAAAAAAATCACGAGCTTAGGGCATGTTCAGAAATATGGAAATTTTATTGAAATGGAAATTTTTAATATGAGAATGAGAATTTTAATTTGTCAAAACCAAAGTCATTTAACCCGTGAAAAATTGCAAGTGTTTTGATATTCTAGAGCTGTCAATTCACTGATTTTTGCTTCATAATCTTTTACCTTTAAGTTCTAAAATATTATTTATGATATTTGTAGCTTTTAACCTTTCACTTTCGTCTATTAAACTAATTAATTTTGAAGTTAGTACTTCTATTTCACTAGAGTTGGATTGTCTTGACTATGATTCTAATGCTACTACTTCAAAATATTTGAGTTGGGAGTCGAGCTTTATAATTTTAACCTCACATTTTTCTATTATCGCTTCTCTCTTAAGTAGGGTTTCCCTAAAATCATCTAATAGATTTTGTAATCTAATTTCTTCATCAAGTGCTTGTCTTTCATTAAAAGAAATACTTGTGTTGTTAACTAGACATGTATGATTAATTTTATCAATATTTCCTTGACCTCCACCTTCATCTGTCAATTCAATTTCATGATCATGAGGTATATCAAATATACCTCCACATTCATCGCCTCTTTCATCTTCATCAGTCATTTCAAATTCAGACTCAAAACTAATGCAATTGTATTATAGTGTTACCTCTTTAGCAGAAATTGTTGAGGCTTCACTTGATTCTTATGAGTCTTTCTTTCTTTTCTTAGACTGTGCAATCTCCTTTAGCATTTCGATGGTACTCTCGTTAGTAATGTTTTGGAATGCGGTAATTTCATCAACATCCTCCTCTTTCGAATTCTCATCAAGCATTGTCATAAAGGATAGAATAGGCTCTTGGTTGTTGATCAAGTCACTAATCATTCAATTTGAGCATTTCCTTCAAAACGTGCCCTGATTGTCAGATCGAACTGGCCAGAAAGCAAACGAATGCCAACATATATATGATATTAGCTCATCAAGACTGGTTGAGTTAGTAATAGAAAATGTGCAGGTTGGTGCGTCTGGAATTTTGCATCTGTGGTACACATTTATTAATACTTGAGACATTTACTGAACAAAAAATTTCACAATCAACATTCGATATCATTTTTAATTTTACAGCCTAAAATATGATCGTAATTGAAAAAAAAAACTTACTACAATCTTCAGACGAAAGCTAAAAGCACAATGCAGGAGCCGATCTGTACATAACATACTTTCTAACACTCGAACTGTGGACCTCCGTTTTCAGCTGGAAGAAGGAAAAAAATGGTGGCCGAGAGTTGGAGGGAGAA
This sequence comes from Carex myosuroides, assembly GCA_028015225.1. Classification (NCBI taxonomy): domain Eukaryota; kingdom Viridiplantae; phylum Streptophyta; class Magnoliopsida; order Poales; family Cyperaceae; genus Carex; species Carex myosuroides. The sequence goes on from CM051477.1 coordinate 14,617,644, forward strand.
TAAGGGTATTTATAAGCAAACCCTAAAAAAAAAGTTTCGGGATGAAATGTCATTTTGGTTCTGGCTAAAAAAACTTTGGACCGAAATGGCATCTTGGTCCATGGGTGTTACATGAACGACTACACCTGTTGTTTCTGAAAACTTGTGAAACCAGTTTGGATCGAAATGGTATTTCGGTTCATATGGTTTTTGTAAAAACAAAAGTAATCATGTTAGTTTGATAAAAATATTTTTTTTAATTATGGTTTCTAAAAAAAATTCTGTAGCGAGTATTGACAATTTAAATTAATAAGTGTAGAATTGCTCATGACTGACTGACGAGTTTGATCGATTGATATCTAATTAATGACTGAACTTTCAGATATCTAATTACAAAAAATATGTGAACCTAATTCGGCAATTAAATATAATTATTTTTTGTGAATATTAATTCGATTTGAAATTCGGATATAATTATATTTTGTGAATATTAAAACAATTAAATAGTTTCACTAAAAAAAAAACAACTTCGCACAAATATTTTGAATTCAAAATCCATTCACCTGTAAACCTGAATAATGATAAGCTGTAGATAGCGCCGACATTTTTATTAATATACAAAGTTTAATACAAATTATTAATTATGCCCAGATTTTCAAATTTTCGCTAAAAATACTCAAGACGGCCAGAAAATGGCCGGTTTGGTATTTTTTTTTTTTTTTAGAGAGAAACACTATGAAGATCAAAATATTGAAATTTAACACTGAAAATTTGAAAATTTTTGTTTAAATTATTTTTCTTTTGATATATAATTAGCATATTTATATTAAAATACGTTATATTAATTGAAATTATATTGAATAACACTATATTATGTTAAATTACGCTAAATTACATTACATTACATTACATTACATTACATTACATTACATTACAATATGCTATATTAATTGAAATACGCTATATTATTTTTTATGTTGTGCTTCTATTTTAATGTTGTAATATTTTCTGTTTAGCATTATCATGATAATTTATTTTGATCTATAAAATATAAAAATAGTACCATAAAAGCACACATACACAGGAACCGAAATATAGGATAATCCAAATATACCAAACATAAATAGTATATCAAATATAAATACTACAAAACTAGTAAAAATACAACTAAAACGGAGAGGGGGAATATTGCTGAGGCGGTACTTTGGCGTTCGCCCGGCGCCAGCGCGGCCAGGCTCCGTCTCTCTCAAGCTCATCTGGGGCATCGGCAGACCTGAGTATCTGCTCGGCGGTATCCCATCTGGCATCGCCTGTGGAAACTGGTGGTACTGGCGGAGGTGTACTGAAGATAGATGCGGCGAACTCAGTCCCAAATGCAGGCTGAGTATGAGACCCACTACCACTAGCCTCTCTATCATGTGGCATCTCTGTGCCATATCGGAACCATGCCGGTGCCGTAATGAAATTCTCATCGAATTCCCTGAAGTCCTGGAGACTGCACGAGAGGGACTCGTACTCAGAAGTATCGGTCTCCGCAGGTGGTGGCTGTGGTGGCATCTCTGCTGGACCCTGCAATCATACACATAAATTATTAAGTTTGATCTGAATAAAGAAATTTATTAAAACTTGACAGATACTGAAGTATGACATACACGAGGCTGCACCGGACGTCCATGCTCGTCGTACCATGCCGTCCACCCAATGTTGGACAATACCCAACGATGGTAGTCCCACTCTGGATGTGAATCGGGGGAAGATGGCATATCATCTAGCAGAACCGGGCTCGGGTCGGGCTCGATCGGAATTATCTCACGCCAGTTGATGTTCTCTCCGGCGTCTCGCAGCATACCGATGATCTTTTCACCGTGTCTGGCATCCTCAACCACATTCGTATTCTTCTTGAGGACACGGTACCCAAGCCGTCTCCAGTTCTTCTTTCCCAGCATGGCAATCCCATGTCCGCACTCCTTGATCGCGGCCAGAAGCTAAAAAAAATTTGGCATGTCAGATCAAACCTTGATGAACTACTAAGTTAGACCAAAACTATGTGGTTTTAGGTGCTTTACCTGGCGAGCCCATGAACGGCCGTTGGGATGGTAACCATCATCGGTTTTGATCCTGTCGCAGAGATGGGCACCGTAATCACCCTGCAGATAGACACTCGCCATGCAGACAAGTGTGTACCATACATCGTACCTCAACTGGGGATCTCCCTGGGTCTGAATGATCCCATCTGGCTCATGATAGAATTCTATCTGCTGAGGATCCTGGGCCGTCCCGTAGTATGCATCGAAATGGGTGCTCCAGTCCTTATCCAGTCGGGATCGGTGGGTTACGCTGTAAGTGTTATAACCCGTAAAATTAAAACTTAATTAATTAGTCTAATGATCGAGTTTTACAACTAAATAAAACTTAGGTCAATTAAATATCTAACCGAATGAATTGTTCTATATATAATTGACTAGTAAATCGGATTATTAATTTGGAAATGCTTATATCTAAAAATATTAATTTCAACAAGTTTCGAAATTTATTTAAATAAATAGAATTAATTAAGTTAAATTGATTGTGTTGATTTATACGTTAAATCAATTGGAAATTTACCAAAATTTTGTTAAGGTGGTGTAATTACAAATTTCGAATTTAAACCAATCATATTTAATGACCATTTTATTTAAAACTAAACAGGTAAACAAATAAATTATGAATTAACCGAGAGTTTCGTCCAAATTTCTAAAAATACGAAATTTTGTTTTATATCCCCGATTTTTATTTGAATTGATCAAAGGGCTCACTAAAATAACCATCTCGATGATTATGATTCTTTCAACCGTTTGATTTAACAATTGCACGAATCTTGGAGTTTATGATTTCTTTGAACCCTCCATTTTAACATTTGCACGAATCTTGAAGCTGGACCCCTTTTTAACTATCCTTCCCCTTTCTGTCTCTCTGTGTCACTGCCGAAGGAGCCCCCTTCCCTTTTGCAACCCGAGCCCTAATGTTGCCCCGCTCTCTCTTCCTCTCTCGCTGACAGCGAAACCTACCCTCTCCATCTCGGTCAGTGACCACCGAGCCCACTGTTACCGATCTCTCCATTTCATCACATACGGGAGACAATCGGCCTGCAACTAATTCTTCCATTTCCAGAGAATATCAGATTCCGTTGTTTTGTTTTATTTACAGCTCAAATTATAATTTAACTTTTAGTACAGCACAACAATGTAATCCGCCTATTAATGGTCTGTAATCTCTTCTTCTCAAAGCAATGAAAACATAACAAATTCAAATTACATTTCTCTCTTCTCTTTCTCTTCTCTTTCTCTTCTCTTTACCAGTATACAAAAACAAATGAAATTCATGTACCAGTAAACTCGTTTAGTTTGGTGGTGCTCGGGAGTAAGAAGAAATGCAGACTCGAGGTCGGTTAGGAGCAAGGTGGAGAAGGCATCGACCAATCGTCACCTTAGTACCGACCTTCGCCGGGTCGCATATTGGAAGCACTATTCGAATCTGAAATTTCAGTGCTTGGTTGTACACTCGCACGTGTAGCTCGTGACCGGTTAAGAAGAGAGGTGGTGAAGGCAACAACCGACCTTGCCCGCCTTGGTACCGACCAACTCTCGCCGAAGCACGACTTGGAAGCATATACGGGTAAATTATCAAATGCCTTGTTGTTTTCTTTTCTCGGTTGAATGTGGGCTGAGCCCTCATCTGTGTTTGTCTATTTCATCGATGATTGTGTTCATGTGTGCATTTTGTGTATGCAGTCTAAGTCCTTCGTGACTCTTGAAATTGTAGTTTTTATGAAATGAGTATTGAACGAATATGCTGCTTGAATTTGACTTTCCTGTGGTTGCTACCTCCGTTGATTGTTAGAGAATTGAACTCTTTGTGCCTTTCTTGCCTCGGTGTGGGTTTTGATCATATTAATGAGTGGTCAATTTGCCTTTACTTGAGATACTTAGTTTTCGAGTCGTGACGGTTAGCTAATTGATTTTCATTTACACCTACTGATCCAACCGATATCTCCTCGTTTCTATCATTGCAAAAATTTATTCAATTTCTAATCTAATTGGATGTTGTGAGGCTTGGACATTTACTCTTGATCATTTCTATAACTTTTTGTTTAATTGGAACTATGGGACCTAGTTAAAAAGCGATGTTCTAGATTTGCATATTCATACCCAGATCCAATAATACCTGTACTAGTCGGTAATCTGTTGCTGGTACGTTTCTGGTATAGATCAGGGACTGACCTAAAATATTTGCTAAATCTGGGGTTAAATGGGTTGAGTGCTGCAGCCTTGGTAATTATCTCTTGTCAGTAGGGCCTATATGTAAAAGTCTAAATAAATTCGGAGTTCCGGACTTAACAGATTTTAGTAAAAAAATGCATATTACGGGCCTTAAGGCCTTAGGCCGAGGCTTTCACTACATTAAAAGATAAACATAATTTGGGACCCGTGTATTTAAATGTAGTCAAACGTAGTTGGGACCCGTGTAGTCAACTGATTTAGAGATTAAGAAAAATGATGAAACACTTGATAAAATGATACCATTAGTTAAGCATGCTTTAGATAAAAGAAGACGTTATTACAAATGTAATGTTAAACATATAATTACTATCAATCGATATAATTAGTATATCTTGTTTGTTATAGTTATAGTACAATTTATCTTATATGCTTATCTAATATATGTTATACGCTTATTTGAATATGTTAATGTATGTTATAAGACATATAAGCACAAATAGTAGGTAGTGTAACGCAGGTATATAATATATTTCTTCAACAAATTAAATATATGACACTTCATAAGTTATTACAAAATAAAAATAATTCAACACATGTAGATTAATTAGGATTTTTGATTAATTAAAAGTTGAGTATTTAGGATTTTTAAATGTTAAGCAAATATTAGATTAAATCAAAAGTAGTTTTAAATAAGGTAAATAATTTATAAATAAAATATGTTGTTAATTAATAAAGGACAAGTAATTAACAACATATTAACGCTTTCGAATCATTACGAACACAAAATCTTACTAAATAGAATAATTAGATAATCATGTATCAATTCATAATTAAATTATTTGACTCGCACAAATTAGTAAAAATAATACGTATGATTTTAGCACGCTATACTAATTAAGTATTTAACAATTATAAACTACGTACTTAGGATTTAAAATTTATTTGTAGCTTAATTAATTAGGAAAACACGTTACCCTACAATTGATTAAATAGAAAATTAATAACAACAAATTAAATTATGTAGGTTATACTTTACCTATTTTATCGTAAAAATATGTAATATCCTTAAGTTAAAAGTTATAAATAATTAAACTACATTAGATTAAATTAAACCAACCTTGACCTAATTTTACACTCAATCGGAATCGAATAAAATCGATCGAACCGGTTGAGCAGGTTCGAACACTTAGTGAAATTTATCAAACGGGGTAATCAGGGTCACGAATATTTAGTATAGACTCTAATTAAGTTACGACTAAATTACAGGTCAGCCGACCTACACCGAGTTCGATCCGTGGACCGATTCCGTTGACGCTTGTGCAGGAGCAGGCGAGGATTACGTGGATCCCGGAGATTATTAGCTCTTTCTACCCCTACAGTTATCAGGTGTGGGATATCTGTATTTTTCTTTCGTGGTGTACTCTCACCAGTCGACCACTTGACCTGACATTTATACTTTAAATTGTGTAGTTGCATTAGAGCATGTTTAATCCTTTCTGAACTGTAATATAGGATTTGCACAACCCCTTCTAAATTGAAAATTTAAATGCTTTCTTAGGAGTCGTGTAATTTAATTAATAATATATTAGGATATTAGTTGTCCTCTTCTCGTAGAGGACAACATATTATTGTAGTGAAGCATGTGCATTGGTGAGCGTGAGATAGAAGACCGAATGACTGCTTTCCGTTCTCGTAGTATGGGATGCGAGGCGGTTCGTGGGTCATTGGGCTGAGGGATCACTTGATCTCTTAGAGGTCTTATTAGGATTATTATTATTATATGCATGAGATTGGTATTATATCATTTTCGATCATTTTACATTTTGTGCGGACCGATCTCGAGTCCGGAGACGATTCGGGAGCTATCCCCCCTACATTAGGAGCTACTTGCCTAGTACGGCTGCCGAGGATGCGGTGGCAGATTTTATTTTTGTTGTTATGGGCCGCTCACGAGCCCTTGTCCCATTGATCTGGCCGGATGGTGGAGTTTCGTCTCTGCTCATGAGGAGACGAATTGACTTATTCTTACGCATTGCTTGTAGTTTTCTCCTATTTTATATGTTTGGTGATGAATTGTCTTAGAGTAAGGAAAACACATGGAATTGGGTGTAACCATCGGCTAGCGTGCCTTTCTTGTGTGGGCAAAGCTCGATGTCATTAGGCATCGGGTACCTTTGCCCCTCTGATCGCAGTCCTTGGATTGTTACACAAAATTCGATATAACCATCGGCTAGCGTGCCTTTCTTGTGTGGGCAAAGCTCGATGTCATTAGGCATCGGGTATCTTTGCCCCTCTGATCGCAGTCCTTGTGTTATGTCACCTTTGAGACGTAAATCCAATTTGATTGATTTTGGCACGGCACGGGGTGACAAAATTGTCCGTACTATTACTATATCAATTTGTACACACAGTACCTATTGTACTGGACTTCGGTTGAGTATAATATTGATCCTCATATTTTATCTTGGGAAACTTTGGCATTTTGGCATAATAGGATAATCACATCATGTCATCTATTAAATGTATATTTTTCTTTTGTAGTACTATGATAGGTTTAATTTCGCAGCATATGCATTAAAAGTGAATTACCGACTTTACGTAGATTTCAAATTAAAATGTGCTTTGACTTGAGAGGATCCCTGAAGGGGTAATACTGGGTCACATACTGGGCGATCATTCGCTCATCCCCTCCTTTTTATGGATGTGGGCAGGTACAGAGTCTGACGGTCCGCAGCAGGAGGCGTCAGGAGTTGTCCCCGACGGTCACATCACTTGAGGTAGATTAGGGGCTTTTGTTTAGGATTTTACGAGTCCAATGTTTTGTTATATATATTGGACTCGATAGATCATGTATCCCTTTTGACTAGTTATGTTTATTTTATCCCGAGGTGGATTGTATGGATGTGTGTATATGTATGTTTATTTGATATTTATGACTATTGCTTGTTTGTATTATACTGCTTCCGCTGCTGTTTGATTATTATGTTGATTAGCCTTGCGTGTTTATTGCGTATTTGAGACACGAGGCGGGGATTAATCACATCCTAATCCGGAAATCCTGGTTTGGGGTGTGACATCCTTTGGGTGGTATCAGAGCCAGGTTTATCGTAATCCTTCGTACGATAAACCGAATACCATTCAATAAGCAAATGGGAAGCAAAGTCATAAATTGATAAATAGTAATATATGTATACGAGTCAAAGCACTTGATCGATACTTTAAATAGTATCTCACGTAGACATCGACAATCGAGCTTCATCCTATCTTACGTTCTATCTGCTCTACTAAACTGAAATCGAATTCGTCATTTTGCTCCACCTGTATGAGGTGGATTTACAAGAAATATTTATGATCACAGGATTATCTTCACGATTTACGTTGCCTTCAACCCAAATTATTACACACGTGACTAAACTCGAGTGGACGGCTACGCGATATAAGTCCTGAAACACTCAGGAGGCGGTTTGTCACCTCGATTATCGACCTTAAGAACTTGAAGCAGATATTCGTGTAGAAGGATAGAGGAGACTCGAACTGGCTAAGGACTATGACGTGGAGACCCGGTGTTACCTCGAGAATGCTAACATAGCTAATACACTAATGTTTTAAATTATAAGAACCAAGTATATTGTGTGACTTAATATGCGAGTAACCCTTCATCACCACCACCTATGGTTCATTTCCAGTCATCCATAGTGCGAAGTCACAATGCCACTTCTTGTAGTGCCACGTGCTTACTCCGAAGAGTAGCGGAATATAATCGAGAAGGTTACCGCAGAGCATTACAGGCAGGCAGCCTCCACCTTCTCCAATCATCGTCACCAACCTCGTCTCGTCCGCCACCACCCCGAGAGGAGTATGGGCCCGACACAGTTCATGCAACAGTTTCCTTTGTTGACGTGTTACTTTTCCACCCGATGGACCGGAAGTAGTTCCTTTCCTCCACTGCGATTATCCACAGAAGATTCGTGTGTTCTTCCTTGTTATCTATTCAAACGCAAAAAGGTTCTTCTTAACACCTCGATACTTCAGCCTTCTTCTCTGCAGTGACGATCGAACAAGCTCCAATTGATTTGTCTCTCTGAGAGAAATGTCTGGAGAAAAACATCGTTTGATTCGAACTACCGTCTGTACGGATTTTAACTCCAGCTATCAAAATAATTTGAAATATAGTGATAATGTCCTAAACCATCGGTATGACATTTCAGTTAACTAAATCCAATTTGACTCAAACCACGATCATTCCCTAGGAGTTGATTCCTATAATTTAGTTGAATGTTGGGCTGACAGTTAACAAAACCTCTCTCGCTAATTCGATCCTTCCTGACCATCACTCAAAATCCAAAATTTGAGACTCAATGCTAGTGCACGAATCTTTTATATAACCATGAATATTTAAGATGTGTTATTTCCGTCATGATTTGATAGTATTCAATATCATTCCGTAATGAGACTTATTCTATGTTATTCCAACCCCGTTTGAATTGTAAGAATGTGATTATTCTTGATTTCAACTTGTTTATTCGAGCACTACATTTGTTATCAGCTCTAGAAAACGTGTCGTTCATTTGACCGTTTAAAATTCTATCTAATTCAATTATGTCAGCTTGACTCCGTTGGAAATTATCCGACCAAATTCCGATTGATTACTCCGAATAAATTAATTAGACTTGATTCTATATTTACCCTAAATATATATGGTTGAGCTGGACAAGATCAAATTAAATTAAATTAAACAATTCCTCGTGTATTAAGAAGCAATTATCATTCCATTTGAACTTGAGCATACATATACTATCCAGATTCGAGAATTTATTTCTCATACTTGACTCCTTAGCTAATTATAAATTATATCAAGTTGTTGTTCAACTAATTAATACAACTTAATTCAAGATGACCCACTTCCATCAATATATTCGTCGAAAAGCATTATTGGATTCTGATTAAACTTGAAATAGATTATGCCTTAACTATCCCTAAGACAGTTCTATTTGAGTGATTCAACGTAACTCGTGTCCTTGCCATTTCTCGAATTAATCGGTCTAGATTAAATTGTCTAGAACTGATCTCCTTTTTGTTCTATATAAAATGGATAAATTGTGTGATTAGATCTGGCTCACTTCCCTTTCAATAAAAAAAAAAAAAAAAAAAATTTAGTGCCTACTAATCACAAACGCAACCCCTAACTCGGAAATTCAATTGTTGTAATCTAATCTTCGTTTAAACAATGGATCTCTCTTGTAAGTCATTTGAAGAGAACATACCACTTAATTTCAACCCGAAACCCTTCTCAAGATTCCGAAGGATCGTCCGTTAAATAGAGTCCGAGTGGAAAGTATTATCGAGTTTGAAGTTAAGTAAACCCATTTCATCATTTTAAAATTTAATTCGTCATCTAAATTAAATTATATCGCTCTGGTTATGCTTAGCCCCTTCTTGCTATAAATCCGATGAAGCTCGTTGTATGACCATATTGTGTGATTTCTAGCGGATTGGAAATTTTGCCTTCTAAACTCTATATCCCCTCTTTGAGTTCCTAAATCAAATTTAGCTCGGGTTATTAGCATAAACCGAACTTGACAAATTGATTCCTGATATTACATAAATTAAACAGAATAAATTAATTCAATCCGAATTAGATTCTTTTCATTTCCTAAAGGCTTTATTACGCTATACAAATTTTTGGAATTTCTTACCCTCTAGACATTCTTACATTGCTGTTTTAGAAACTTAGTAAATCATCTGCATAAATTAAAATCGACGCACTTGAAGGCTTTATGTCCCCACATTGACTTGGAGAATCGAGAGGGAAGCTTAAATTTAAGCGCCCAACTACGTATTACTAACCCCGTCGGGGATTTAATCAAGGTACAAAACAGAGCCACGAGGAACATGCTAGAGTACAGATCCTATCAGGACCATGCGTAAGAAAAGACGTAAACGCTAAGGGACCTAGCTTCAGTGATTATTTAATCAACGTGACTTGTGCAATGAGCGCACACAACGGATAGCCTAATGCTACCTGAAATTTCGTCTCTTACGAATGATCTTTAAGTTTCGAGACGAAACTTTTTATTAGGGGGGGAGAATGTTATAACCCGTAAAATTAAAACTTAATTAATTAGTCTAATGATCGAGTTTTACAACTAAATAAAACTTAGGTCAATTAAATATCTAACCGAATGAATTGTTCTATATATAATTGACTAGTAAATCGGATTATTAATTTGGAAATGCTTATATCTAAAAATATTAATTTCAACAAGTTTCGAAATTTATTTAAATAAATAGAATTAATTAAGTTAAATTGATTGTGTTGATTTATACGTTAAATCAATTGGAAATTTACCAAAATTTTGTTAAGGTGGTGTAATTACAAATTTCGAATTTAAACCAATCATATTTAATGACCATTTTATTTAAAACTAAACAGGTAAACAAATAAATTATGAATTAACCGAGAGTTTCGTCCAAATTTCTAAAAATACGAAATTTTGTTTTATATCCCCGATTTTTATTTGAATTGATCAAAGGGCTCACTAAAATAACCATCTCGATGATTATGATTCTTTCAACCGTTTGATTTAACAATTGCACGAATCTTGGAGTTTATGATTTCTTTGAACCCTCCATTTTAACATTTGCACGAATCTTGAAGCTGGACCCCTTTTTAACTATCCTTCCCCTTTCTGTCTCTCTGTGTCACTGCCGAAGGAGCCCCCTTCCCTTTTGCAACCCGAGCCCTAATGTTGCCCCGCTCTCTCTTCCTCTCTCGCTGACAGCGAAACCTACCCTCTCCATCTCGGTCAGTGACCACCGAGCCCACTGTTACCGATCTCTCCATTTCATCACATACGGGAGACAATCGGCCTGCAACTAATTCTTCCATTTCCAGAGAATATCAGATTCCGTTGTTTTGTTTTATTTACAGCTCAAATTATAATTTAACTTTTAGTACAGCACAACAATGTAATCCGCCTATTAATGGTCTGTAATCTCTTCTTCTCAAAGCAATGAAAACATAACAAATTCAAATTACATTTCTCTCTTCTCTTTCTCTTCTCTTTCTCTTCTCTTTACCAGTATACAAAAACAAATGAAATTCATGTACCAGTAAACTCGTTTAGTTTGGTGGTGCTCGGGAGTAAGAAGAAATGCAGACTCGAGGTCGGTTAGGAGCAAGGTGGAGAAGGCATCGACCAATCGTCACCTTAGTACCGACCTTCGCCGGGTCGCATATTGGAAGCACTATTCGAATCTGAAATTTCAGTGCTTGGTTGTACACTCGCACGTGTAGCTCGTGACCGGTTAAGAAGAGAGGTGGTGAAGGCAACAACCGACCTTGCCCGCCTTGGTACCGACCAACTCTCGCCGAAGCACGACTTGGAAGCATATACGGGTAAATTATCAAATGCCTTGTTGTTTTCTTTTCTCGGTTGAATGTGGGCTGAGCCCTCATCTGTGTTTGTCTATTTCATCGATGATTGTGTTCATGTGTGCATTTTGTGTATGCAGTCTAAGTCCTTCGTGACTCTTGAAATTGTAGTTTTTATGAAATGAGTATTGAACGAATATGCTGCTTGAATTTGACTTTCCTGTGGTTGCTACCTCCGTTGATTGTTAGAGAATTGAACTCTTTGTGCCTTTCTTGCCTCGGTGTGGGTTTTGATCATATTAATGAGTGGTCAATTTGCCTTTACTTGAGATACTTAGTTTTCGAGTCGTGACGGTTAGCTAATTGATTTTCATTTACACCTACTGATCCAACCGATATCTCCTCGTTTCTATCATTGCAAAAATTTATTCAATTTCTAATCTAATTGGATGTTGTGAGGCTTGGACATTTACTCTTGATCATTTCTATAACTTTTTGTTTAATTGGAACTATGGGACCTAGTTAAAAAGCGATGTTCTAGATTTGCATATTCATACCCAGATCCAATAATACCTGTACTAGTCGGTAATCTGTTGCTGGTACGTTTCTGGTATAGATCAGGGACTGACCTAAAATATTTGCTAAATCTGGGGTTAAATGGGTTGAGTGCTGCAGCCTTGGTAATTATCTCTTGTCAGTAGGGCCTATATGTAAAAGTCTAAATAAATTCGGAGTTCCGGACTTAACAGATTTTAGTAAAAAAATGCATATTACGGGCCTTAAGGCCTTAGGCCGAGGCTTTCACTACATTAAAAGATAAACATAATTTGGGACCCGTGTATTTAAATGTAGTCAAACGTAGTTGGGACCCGTGTAGTCAACTGATTTAGAGATTAAGAAAAATGATGAAACACTTGATAAAATGATACCATTAGTTAAGCATGCTTTAGATAAAAGAAGACGTTATTACAAATGTAATGTTAAACATATAATTACTATCAATCGATATAATTAGTATATCTTGTTTGTTATAGTTATAGTACAATTTATCTTATATGCTTATCTAATATATGTTATACGCTTATTTGAATATGTTAATGTATGTTATAAGACATATAAGCACAAATAGTAGGTAGTGTAACGCAGGTATATAATATATTTCTTCAACAAATTAAATATATGACACTTCATAAGTTATTACAAAATAAAAATAATTCAACACATGTAGATTAATTAGGATTTTTGATTAATTAAAAGTTGAGTATTTAGGATTTTTAAATGTTAAGCAAATATTAGATTAAATCAAAAGTAGTTTTAAATAAGGTAAATAATTTATAAATAAAATATGTTGTTAATTAATAAAGGACAAGTAATTAACAACATATTAACGCTTTCGAATCATTACGAACACAAAATCTTACTAAATAGAATAATTAGATAATCATGTATCAATTCATAATTAAATTATTTGACTCGCACAAATTAGTAAAAATAATACGTATGATTTTAGCACGCTATACTAATTAAGTATTTAACAATTATAAACTACGTACTTAGGATTTAAAATTTATTTGTAGCTTAATTAATTAGGAAAACACGTTACCCTACAATTGATTAAATAGAAAATTAATAACAACAAATTAAATTATGTAGGTTATACTTTACCTATTTTATCGTAAAAATATGTAATATCCTTAAGTTAAAAGTTATAAATAATTAAACTACATTAGATTAAATTAAACCAACCTTGACCTAATTTTACACTCAATCGGAATCGAATAAAATCGATCGAACCGGTTGAGCAGGTTCGAACACTTAGTGAAATTTATCAAACGGGGTAATCAGGGTCACGAATATTTAGTATAGACTCTAATTAAGTTACGACTAAATTACAGGTCAGCCGACCTACACCGAGTTCGATCCGTGGACCGATTCCGTTGACGCTTGTGCAGGAGCAGGCGAGGATTACGTGGATCCCGGAGATTATTAGCTCTTTCTACCCCTACAGTTATCAGGTGTGGGATATCTGTATTTTTCTTTCGTGGTGTACTCTCACCAGTCGACCACTTGACCTGACATTTATACTTTAAATTGTGTAGTTGCATTAGAGCATGTTTAATCCTTTCTGAACTGTAATATAGGATTTGCACAACCCCTTCTAAATTGAAAATTTAAATGCTTTCTTAGGAGTCGTGTAATTTAATTAATAATATATTAGGATATTAGTTGTCCTCTTCTCGTAGAGGACAACATATTATTGTAGTGAAGCATGTGCATTGGTGAGCGTGAGATAGAAGACCGAATGACTGCTTTCCGTTCTCGTAGTATGGGATGCGAGGCGGTTCGTGGGTCATTGGGCTGAGGGATCACTTGATCTCTTAGAGGTCTTATTAGGATTATTATTATTATATGCATGAGATTGGTATTATATCATTTTCGATCATTTTACATTTTGTGCGGACCGATCTCGAGTCCGGAGACGATTCGGGAGCTATCCCCCCTACATTAGGAGCTACTTGCCTAGTACGGCTGCCGAGGATGCGGTGGCAGATTTTATTTTTGTTGTTATGGGCCGCTCACGAGCCCTTGTCCCATTGATCTGGCCGGATGGTGGAGTTTCGTCTCTGCTCATGAGGAGACGAATTGACTTATTCTTACGCATTGCTTGTAGTTTTCTCCTATTTTATATGTTTGGTGATGAATTGTCTTAGAGTAAGGAAAACACATGGAATTGGGTGTAACCATCGGCTAGCGTGCCTTTCTTGTGTGGGCAAAGCTCGATGTCATTAGGCATCGGGTACCTTTGCCCCTCTGATCGCAGTCCTTGGATTGTTACACAAAATTCGATATAACCATCGGCTAGCGTGCCTTTCTTGTGTGGGCAAAGCTCGATGTCATTAGGCATCGGGTATCTTTGCCCCTCTGATCGCAGTCCTTGTGTTATGTCACCTTTGAGACGTAAATCCAATTTGATTGATTTTGGCACGGCACGGGGTGACAAAATTGTTCGTACTATTACTATATCAATTTGTACACACAGTACCTATTGTACTGGACTTCGGTTGAGTATAATATTGATCCTCATATTTTATCTTGGGAAACTTTGGCATTTTGGCATAATAGGATAATCACATCATGTCATCTATTAAATGTATATTTTTCTTTTGTAGTACTATGATAGGTTTAATTTCGCAGCATATGCATTAAAAGTGAATTACCGACTTTACGTAGATTTCAAATTAAAATGTGCTTTGACTTGAGAGGATCCCTGAAGGGGTAATACTGGGTCACATACTGGGCGATCATTCGCTCATCCCCTCCTTTTTATGGATGTGGGCAGGTACAGAGTCTGACGGTCCGCAGCAGGAGGCGTCAGGAGTTGTCCCCGACGGTCACATCACTTGAGGTAGATTAGGGGCTTTTGTTTAGGATTTTACGAGTCCAATGTTTTGTTATATATATTGGACTCGATAGATCATGTATCCCTTTTGACTAGTTATGTTTATTTTATCCCGAGGTGGATTGTATGGATGTGTGTATATGTATGTTTATTTGATATTTATGACTATTGCTTGTTTGTATTATACTGCTTCCGCTGCTGTTTGATTATTATGTTGATTAGCCTTGCGTGTTTATTGCGTATTTGAGACACGAGGCGGGGATTAATCACATCCTAATCCGGAAATCCTGGTTTGGGGTGTGACAGTAAGGAAGACATTAGTTGCAATACAAAGCTATCAAGTAATTTGATGTATTTGACAATAAATACAATAGACTACGACTTACCTGTGCAGGGCTCTGTGCGTGGAACGCGGCAAAGATGGGTCTGCAGGAATCAACGCCGTACGACCAAACTGGCGGAGCACCCGATCTGGATAGTGGTGCTCCATTGTCCAGAAGTGTATGCGTGGACCTCGATAGAGCCACATCGCCCGCTCCTGCTTGTCACTCACACTGCCCGGCATGAAGTACTCCTTGTACAACTGATCGTACGGCGTCCACTCAACAAGAGCCTCAGGCAAACTCTGAAGCTCTGACCGGACATGCCTGATCCCAACGGTAGTACCGTGGGTCCGATCCAAGTAGTGGTGGAAACCGTGCCACTTCTTGGCGTATGCCGGGCATCTAAAGCAGGAGTACCGGCCACTTCTTGGAAACCGTGCCACTTCTTGGCGTAGCCGTGACCACAACCAGTGCTGAAGCAGGAGTACCGGCCCGTACATCTGCTTTGCTTTCGGCTGCATTTTCAAGAACATTACACGTCAGTGTATTTTGATGGATTGATTGATTAAATAATTTATACTAAAATAAGAGTTGGTGACTTACCTCACTACTACGGCACAGGTGGGAGTATAGGTATGCCAGGACAGCCCCACCCCAGTTGTACGTCGATGACTGGTCAAGGTTCATCAGCAACGGGAGATACATCATCGGCATATGGTCACCGCTGGAATCAGGAAACATAACAGAACCAAAAAGGTCCATCACGTAGCCCCGTGTATATCTGCAATACAAAACATATAAAAATTCTAATAGAATCATCGTATTATAAATTGATTAGTACAAACAAGTTATAAATTTTACCTCTGAATCTCCAGCTCGGTGGAATCTGCCGAGAGACCCGCGATGAAGTGCTGCCGTAACCTCATCATCCGCAAATGGAACTTCGACCTCCCATGGTCCCCAATGACATAGGAAGGCTCAGCTCCCAACAACTCCTCGACATAACCTGCGAACCTGGTGCTGTCAGAGACGCTGCCGACGGGTGTGCCACGGATAGGCAAACCCCAGAGAGCACTCACATCCTGGAGAGTCACCGTCATCTCTCCGAACGGCATGTGAAACGTGTGCGTCTCGGGACGCCATCGCTCCACCAGTCCAGCGATGAGAGATGCATTGATGATGCTTTTCTCGGTCCATACGATGTCCACAATCTGATAAAGACCTATGTTGACGAGGTATGGCTCCATTACATCGTAGTACTTCATGTGCACGCACCGCAACTTCACATCTAGAAGATCCGTGTCATGTTTGTTGATAACATAATAAAATTTAAACCCAACAAAATTTAAAGAAAATCTAAGAAAAGAACGTACCTCACGAGAAGCCAGTGAGACTCGGTGCTCGCTGTGGGGAATCCACAGAAGAGGACTAATGTGCTTCGTGCTGCTGGTACTGATCGGCTCGTCCACTACTGGAAGCGGGGTAGACCGTGCTCTAGGCATCCTGATGTCTAAAATAACATAATTTCGGTGAAATTACGCTTAATGAGCCTAATTATGATAAAAAAGGCCAAAATACCCTAAACATTGGTCATCTGTGCTAATTTCGGTAAAATTACGCTTAATCAGCCTAATTATGGTCAAAATAACTAAAACACACTAAATATTAGTCATATGTGCTAATTACACTAAATTACGCTTAATTAGCCTAATTATGGTAAAAAATGCCAAAATACCCTAAATATTGGTCAACTATGCTAATTACACTAAATTACGCTTAATTAGCCTAGTTTTGGTTAGAAATAACCAAAACACACTAAATATTGGTCATATGTGCTAATTACACTAAATTACGCTTAATTAGCCTAATTATGGTAAAAAGGCCAAAATACCCTAAATATTGGTCAACTGTGCTAATTACACTAAATTACGCTTAATTAGCCTAATTATGGTAAAAAAGGCCAAAATACCCTAAATATTGTCAACTGTGCTAATTAATCTAAATTACGCTTAATTAGCCTAATTATGGTAAAAAAAGCCAAAATACTCTAAATATTGGTTATTTGTGCTAATTTCGGTGAAATTACGCTTAATGAGCCTAATTATGATAAAAAAGGCCAAAATACCCTAAATATTGGTCATCTGTGCTAATTTCGGTAAAATTACGTTTAATCAGCCTAATTATGTCAAAATGACTAAAATACACTAAATATTGGTCAACTTAGCTAATTACACTAAATTTCAACAATATAATCTAAATTCTAACACCTAAACCCTAAATCCTAAACCCTAAAATAAATAAATTACAAATTAAATTAGATAAAAAAAAATTACCTCAAAGAAGAGCTCAAATCCGATTGTGAGATGAGAGTTGTGAGAAGGAGAGAGAAAATGGGGGTATATATAGGGTGAAATGCGGGTAAAAAAAACAAAAGTACCAAGCCGGCCAGAAAATGGCCGGCTTAGGGCACCGGCTTGGGTATTTTTAGCGAAAGTTTGGAAATCTGGACATAATTAATAATTTGTATTAAACTTTGGATATTAATAAAAATGTCGATAGATAACGCATGTTTCAAATCTGAATAATAAATTCGTTGTGTTGAAAACATTGGGAAATTATTAAAAGAAAAGAAAAATACAGTAAATTTTGAAATAAGTGCGAGTAATGGACGGACCGAACACTTATTTACTTTTTATTTATTTTTATTTCATTCGTGTTTGATTAGCGATTAATAGGAATTCACGTAACCTTAGGTTATTTGACTCAAGCAAATTATGATCGGACGGTTCTTTTAACATGACATGAATCTCAAAACAGATCCGCTACAGTCTCCATAGGCACCGGATTGAGTTTGACCCAGATAGAATTAATCTGAGTTGTCCGTTTCAATTTGCTTGAGTCAGGTACTTGGAAGGATACAGATCCGATTAATAGCTAGACATTCCAAATTTCTCAATGTGTTGTCTCGAAAACGAGTCGTGTCCTCCCCCGGTACCTGAGGTACAATTGAAAAATACGAACGGTCCAGATTAATTCCAACTCGGTCAAACTAAATCCAGAGCCTAAGCCTATTGAGACTGTAGGAGTCTGCTTTGAGATTCGGGCCACATTTAAAAAATGATCCGGATTTATAACTGGCACCTCAGGTACCTGGGTGATACTGATTCCTCGAAAACAGCTATTTGACCGACTTGTTTTGCCTGAAGGCCCTGTTCGACAGACACATGGGCAAGGGAATGGGCACAGGAACAAAAAAAATTTGAACTGATTTTTACTATTCACGTGGGAAAAAAAAATTCAGTCTGAGTAAATTTTTTTTATCCCACGTGAACAGTAAAAATGAGAGTGCAGCCGAACAGGATCTGAATGTCATTGCTCAAATTTATTATTATTTGATAAATTTTATTAAGGGATGCATCGTCTTTTGTGCCATAATGACTTTCAAGTGCAGGAAAAAAAAATTGGGTCTAATTTGCAAAAAAAAAAATATTAAAAGATGATTTATTTTCTTAAAACCTAATTCTATTTTTGAGGAAAAACATGAGTAAAGCCCATATTTAATTAATTAGAAGAGTTACAAACTTACAATAGGGTTGTAACAGTACTGAGAAATTGAAATTGCTCAACATTGTCTGTGAAAATAAAAAACCAAAGGAAAGATAATAAAATACAATAAGAAATTGGTAATATTTTTTTAAGAAAATGGGCTAAGTTGAACTGAGCTGTTGTCAGTGTCAGTACAGGAGTCTATCAGTAGAAACGCCTCTGATCAGTCATTTCTTGAATCAAATTGGACGCAACTAGGAGTGAGAAAATCGCTTATAACTCACTCGTTAAAAATTCGCTATAATTCGCTCATTATCAACTCGTTTGTTAACTTAATGAACCGAGTATGACCAGACCCCAACTCGCTCATTATTACCCCGAATGGAGTTATGTACTGTTTGGTTGTTAAATTATGCTAGATTGAAATATTTAGTGTTTTTGTTTTTGGTTAAATTTACTTTCTATTATCTATTATGTATTATTTAGGACTTTCGATTTTAAGAAATTCAAGTTACTTAAAATCCAAACATCAATTAGTCTTAAGTCTTAATGAATTGCTTTACGAGTTACAAGCTAGTCAACTCGAGTTGGTAACGAGCATGAGCACAAGTGTCAGTTCGATATTGTCTTCTCAACTTGAGTTGACTCGCTCGTTAACTTAATGAACCGAACACGAGCATACCCCTACTCACTCGATAGGACAGATTCCAGCATCACCAAGATTTCAAATCTTTGGTTGGCTTCTACTGCTAAACAGGTTGCTCACAGTTGATAACCTGAGACGAAGAGGTTGGCTGATGCCAAATCACTTGAGAGTAGGTCCGATGGGCATTATCGGACCTACTCTGGTTCGATGGGTTTAATCACCGTCAATTTGCTTTAAGATTCGTGTAGAACGCTTTAAACTTCGTGTGTGTTTGTTTCAATTTGTGTGTGCACAAATCTTAAATTAGATAGGACGGTCATCATGCTCGTTGAACCTAAAAGTAGATCCGATAGACATCGGACCTACTCCGTTCTCATGCCAAATATATGCATGTTGTGCAGAGCGGATGCCGAATTGGTACACACCAAGGAATGCAACTTTGCGAGGGACCTGTCACCTGTACCAGTAATTGAATGCAATGAACACACCAATACCACGCCCTTAAAACCTAATTCGATTGAACTTTGTTTTGCTCGTAAACAAATGTATTAATTAGGACTTTAAACATGAGTCAAAAAAAGGATTGGAATCATAAATTATTATTAAAGATCCCTCATGTATTATAAAATATGTGTTTGATCACTGCAACTCATTACATAATTATAAAAATACCAGTGCCAAAAGCAACATACATGGTAGGCGTGGTAGTCACAAATATATATGAAAAATAGTATCTTCATGCCCCGAGTCCCTGACACATCCTTTGTTGCAGAGAAACTCAACACAAACTAGTTCTGAATGACTGAAAAGACTTTCCTAGAGTGGGAAAAATGGCACGGCGGAGCCGGCTCAGTCACGGAATAACACAGTTACGGTACGGTTATAGCACGTGTGACTGTTACGTGTCGTGACTCGTGTGTCGCGTACCATGATCATCTTTTGAAAATTTGGTACGACACGTCACGCGAAAGATCTAGTTACAGCACGGCACGGCACGTGGTCACGCGAGTCACGTGTAATTAGAATCGTTAGATCTTGATCAAATAGTGAATCTTGGATAAACTAACCTAAATTATGAAAAAAAAAAGTTAAACGTGATCAGTCACGTTTGGACACGACACGTTTGGGCACGACGCGTGACTCGTGTGCCGTGACCATTCACATGCCGGACCACCTTCGACATTCTGATCACGGCATAGCACGTGTGACTGTTCACTTAGTCACAGCATGACACAACACGAGACCAAAGTCACGGCGTGTTAATCACGTTGAGTGACGGCAGACACGTTTTTACCACTCTAGACTTTCCTATGACGTGCTGAAAGAATTACACGGGATGTAAAAAAGTCACGCTGAAACCAGATATTTCACAGTACGTACAGTATGTGTGTCGGTCACGTGTCGTGATTTGCGTGTCTCGTACTACGGTCAATCACGTGACATGACTATTCTTCGAAAAATTAGCACGACACTCGAACTGGTGTAGTCACGGCACGGTAAGAGTAAGACATACAGTCACACATAATCAAGACCGTTAGATATTGATGTAACGGTGGATTCTGAATAAACTAACTTAAATTACGAAAAAAATAGCTAAACGCGACAAACACAAGCAGTCATATTTAGACACAAGATGTGCGCTTACAGTGCGACTAACGCACCGTGACCGTCTATCCTAATTAATTTGATCATGCACTACACATTGCGTAAAAGTTGTATTGGTCACAATACAGCATGCCGCATAACTCAAATCACGATACATTACGGCATGACAAGTATTTTCGTCTTAGAATTATGCAAGGATAATAAATCAAGTGAACAGAGATGACATTAAGCGGAACTAGAGCTGTGCTCTAGAAATACGTGCACAGAGAAAAGGGACAACAAGAGAAGGAAGAGATCGTGCACAACAGTTTACTCTCTCTACACTACGATTTAAAGATTTAAAGATGAATAAATTCGCCAAAAATATACATGATACTCACATTCGCTCCCTCTCATCCCTCTTCAAAATTTCTGATTCTGAAACAAATCAGCTGCGGTTACAAGCATAAGTATTCTCTTAAATATGAATAATAGCGCCAACAAACTTTTTGTTTTCTCTTTCCCCTTTAAATGGAAAAAAGGACTAGAGTGCCTAGGGGCGGTCAGTATTCTCTTACAGCATCTACATTTCTGGTATTATGAGAGTTTCTAATATAATGTGATAGTTTCTAATTCAGTTCTAGAGATGTGGGAGAGTTTCTTATTTAGAAACTATGCAGAAAAGTTTCTTATTAAAAAACTGTTTATAAATTTCATGCTGGCCAAATGATTGGCTCAAATTATTTCTCCTTTTTAATTTATTACTGATGTGGCTTAATAGAAACTCTAAAATTAATTTTAGGAATGTGAGAATTAGAAATTTTAGAGACCTTAATTTCTAAAAAGTAGTTAATAATTATTTAGAAACTCATTTAAGTTGCTGAGATGTAGATGCTCTTAAATAATGTAATTTTTAAATTTATCTGAATGAGATATTTAATTAGTACGAAATTTATTATGAACTGACGAGTTAGTATAAATAAAAATTAAATTATTTTAAAATCCGCACTTCCAAAATATAAATAGGATTAAAAATGAAGTGGATAATATCCGATCTGTATTTAAAAAATTAGATATGAATATTTGGTATCCGAATATCCGTGTGGATACGGATACTGATATGGTTTTACGTTTTGATTATTTGTATCCGAACAGTAGATATATACCATATAATTTAATATATATTTTGAAAAAAATTATGTTATTCATCATTATAATTAGATAAATATTATGAACTTTAATATTTTTTTTAATAAATATTTATATCTGTAATATTCGATCCATATTCATATTAAAAAAATAAAAATAAATATAGATATGATTTTACCACTATCCGCTCCGTATCCAATCCGTTTTCACCCCTATTAAATATATAAACGGTCTGAAATTTTTTATAGAGAAACTCAAAATTCAAATATTTCAACTAAATGTCCGATCTTCCTATCAATCCAGAAATTAGCTGGAATTCTCGCGTTCTATTCCCTAACTCGTACCGATACGTTCGAACTCCAAAGAGATTAAGTCGTATATTGTCAAGACACGTCTTATTTCGAGGGTGACTAGACCGTGCATGTTCGGTATGTGTTTATATAAAACAAAGTGCAGATCCGATAAGGTACGCAACTCTATCATGTATGTATCTTGTACTGTTGAATTGTGGATTCCGAGCTCAGTGAACTCGGAGGTATTTATAGGCTCGTAGGTCGGTTGTGACTCCGTACAGATATCTCGAACAGACTTGTCAAGTGGGCCTGTAAGTCGGTTGTGACTCCGTACGGACATTCCAAACGAGCTTGTCGAGTGAGCTTGTAAGTTGGTTGCGGTTCCGTACGGACGTTCCGAATGAGTTTGCTAAAAGGACTTACTGATTGAGCTTGATACTTGACCCATAATAATTTATGGGCTTTTAAGTACATGGCCTATCACATACCAATTTCAAACGAAATCTCAAAATTTTCAAGAGAATAATCTACGAAAGTATATATCACATCACAACCATCTTTCCATTTGAGTTTGTATAAATAAATTCTGAACAATCAAATAATTAAATGTATATAAATTATTCTTATTTACAAGACGCATCATATACACGGGCTCGATCGTACAAATTTCTGATTACAGTCCTTAATTTGATGCCGCTCAACTTAACCCTTTTAGAAAATTTAAAATGTTACCTTTGATATTTTAAGTAAATCAGAGCAACAAGCTATAGATCTGTCGGATTTTTAAAGGTCGACAGCTAGCATCAGATGTTTACCCAAAGAATGGACAGCTAAACCTCCGGTGGATAAGGGATTAGATCCTCGACAGCACTTGAAAATTTACAGTTCTGATCAGACGGATAAAATTGTATACAGTTCGTGATCTAACGGCACTCGGTGCACTAGAAATCTTACAACGATGTCGAGGATTAGCACTCAAGGATAAGCCTACCTTACAATCATGTAGATTTCGGTTCTTCTGAGACCATATATAGTATGTGTAATGTGTGTCGAATAACCGAATCCGAGGTCCAGGCATATTCAAAGTTTTAATGAAACAGTGTTTAAGTGGGGTCCTTCGTCAGAATATTTTTTTGTACGAATGTTTGAGCACCAGAAAATCTGAATTTTCTTTGCCGAATTTAGCTCACC
The DNA here is from genome assembly GCA_028015225.1 of Carex myosuroides. Lineage (NCBI taxonomy): Eukaryota > Viridiplantae > Streptophyta > Magnoliopsida > Poales > Cyperaceae > Carex > Carex myosuroides. The sequence continues at coordinate 14,641,389 of CM051477.1, forward strand.
CACTGGCCACTATTTCTTAATTTCTTATCTTAACGGGGGGTCATTTGTAAACTCGTGCAAATAAAAGCACATACCGACACTCCCACTCTTTTCACTCTCCATTTCTTTTCTCACTCCCCCCAGTAGGTGGAAGAAAGCTAAGCGAGATCTACTACTCAGATAAGAGAGAAAGAGAGAGAGGAGAAAGAAAAGAGAGGCAAAAAATGAGGGAGATCATTAGCGTTCACATTGGCCAGGCCGGTATCCAGGTCGGTAATGCCTGTTGGGAGCTCTACTGCCTCGAGCATGGCATCCAGCCTGATGGCAACATGCCTTCGTAAGATCTATTATCCTCCTTTTTTTCCCCTTTCCTCTTTTCGAGTTTTGTCTAGTAGGTCTGATTATTTATTTAGTTTTCTACGCATTGGATCTACGCCTCAACTGCAACTTTTTAGATTTAAAAAAAAAAATGTTCCATCGAGATCTGATGCCAGATCTGCAATGCCAAGCTGGTGTGAATTTAAAGATCTACGAAGACAATTTCAGTTGTATTTGAAATTATTGGAGTAGATCTCTCGATAAAGGAGAATCAGGACATTGCTTATTAGTAAGGCAAATTGTTCCTGGATCTAAGGATCTCTAGATCTTTCTGTTGTTTGCGATTGATCGCTTGCCTTTGTTGTTAGTCTGAGCCTGATCTATATAATGTGTTATCTCTGTTCGACTTGAAAAAAAGGGTATTATGATTATCAGCTGTATTTTAATACTGGAGTTTTTTTCTTAGATCTCTTACCTAGGTTCCTAAACCTAGTATCAGTTAGATTCTGTGTCTTTTGTTTTTAGGTGTTTCTTGTTATTTTAAGTCAGGTATGATGTCACTAATGATTGATGAAGTCTGTGCCTTGGATCTAAAATTGATTTACAAGTTTATTCATATTTTAGTAGAATTAGTTGAATTCTTATAGTTGTGCATTTAGGAACTGGTATTTAATTTATTGCCTTCTAATACATGCGTTGGTTTTTGTCATTTCTTTTAAATTATTCTTTTTATATAATATTCTTTAGATAAATCTACAATTTAGCAGCACGAGTCTTATGGATCTAGTTTTTGAAGTCTCCTACGATAGAACTGCATTTTTTTGTATAACTAAGTTAGTGTATGCACATTACAAAAAAGGGTAATCATAGGCATATACAAGACTAAATATGCAAGATATCTTTTGAATTGACTTGAGCAACCAATCCCTATTTACACGAAAAGCTTGTAGTTTATTGGAAACTTCGGACATGCAAATTTTTTCTTAACTTTAAGCCCACTTGCTTCAGTGGCATGAAAAAGAAGAAGAAAATTGTCAGTTTTTGTCTGATTTATGGATTGATTCATGCTAAATAACTGCAATTTAAATCCCAGGATACTAAATCTGATTACTCGAGACCTAAAGGAATCTCATAACTGTCTGGCATATAAACATCCTTAATCAGTCTATAGTAATTTAAATGGATTTATTTTTTATTTTTTCACCACTTAATTTATGATGCTTCTCTTCAACAGTGATAGCACAGTTGGTGTAGAGCACGATGCATTCAACACATTCTTCAGTGAGACTGGAGCTGGCAAGCACGTGCCACGTGCCGTCTTTGTGGATTTGGAACCGACTGTTATTGATGAGGTTCGTACTGGTACTTACCGCCAGCTTTTCCACCCTGAGCAACTCATCTCCGGCAAGGAGGATGCTGCTAACAACTTTGCCAGAGGCCACTACACTGGTAACGACCTTTTATCCTCCCCTATCTCTTATCAGTTTGAATTTGACTTGCTCTTGTGACGAAAATATCAGGTTTGGATGGATGATTTTTCTTTATTTTCTTTATGTTATTTAAGGTACAGAAGAATATATTATTTAGGAAACAAAATGTAAATTGAGTGAAAAAAGGAGACCCCCATCCCTGCAAGGCTGCAACAACAACTTTACACAAATTTCTTAGAGGAAATTTTAAAGCAATACTAATGTTTTTGGTTTATATTGTATTTTTCTTCTAGTTGGAAAGGAGATTGTGGACCTATGTCTTGACCGTGTGCGTAAGCTGGCAGACAACTGCACTGGGTTGCAAGGGTTCCTTGTTTTTAATGCAGTCGGTGGTGGCACTGGATCTGGCCTTGGTTCTCTGCTGTTGGAGCGCTTGTCTGTTGATTATGGGAAAAAATCGAAGCTTGGCTTCACCATATATCCTTCTCCCCAGGTACATCTTTTAAAAAACTAAAGTTCTTTTTGAATGGCCAATGCTAATATTAGTACATCTTTCATAAATGGAGCCTTGCAGTATTCATGAATAGAACAGAATTATGCTTAAAAGAAACAGTTGATGAAATGTAGGTGTCTACAGCAGTGGTGGAGCCGTACAACAGTGTGTTGTCAACCCACTCGTTGCTTGAGCACACTGATGTGGCTGTCCTCTTAGACAATGAGGCCATCTACGACATATGCCGCAGAGCCCTTGACATTGAGAGACCAACCTACACTAACCTGAACCGCCTCATTTCTCAGATCATCTCCTCACTCACCACCTCTCTCAGGTTTGATGGTGCTATCAATGTTGATATCACTGAATTCCAGACCAACCTTGTCCCATACCCTCGCATCCATTTCATGCTTTCGTCATATGCCCCAGTCATCTCAGCTGAAAAGGCATACCACGAGCAGCTCTCAGTACCTGAGATAACTAATGCCGTGTTCGAGCCCTCCAGTATGATGGCAAAGTGTGACCCAAGGCACGGCAAATACATGGCCTGCTGTTTGATGTACCGTGGTGATGTTGTGCCCAAGGATGTTAATGCTGCTGTTGCTGCTATCAAGAGCAAGAGAACTGTCCAGTTTGTTGATTGGTACGTTATTCCTGACATTACTGATCAAAGAATTATGAATCTTTTGCTTGTCTTTTTTTATATATCAACTTGAAGTAAGAAATCTCAATTTTTTTTGTTCTCTTTTGTTCAAAGAGAACAAATATTCCCTTTAGAGCCAAGATGTCCTCAACTGTTCCATTGCATTGAACATTGGTTTTAGTTAATAAATCTTGTTACTCATGGATTCTATATAAAACTAACATTTATTTTTTGCTTAAAGGTGTCCTACTGGTTTCAAGTGTGGTATCAACTACCAGCCCCCAAGTGTTGTTCCGGGAGGAGACTTGGCCAAGGTGCAGAGGGCTGTATGCATGATCAGCAACAACACCGCCGTAGCGGAAGTGTTTGGCCGCATTGACCACAAGTTCGATCTGATGTATGCAAAGAGGGCGTTCGTGCACTGGTATGTCGGTGAAGGTATGGAAGAAGGTGAGTTCTCTGAAGCAAGAGAGGATCTCGCTGCTCTTGAGAAGGACTATGAAGAAGTTGGTGCTGAGGCAGCTGATGACGAGGGTGATGAAGGCGAGGATTATTAAATTCATTTATTGGTTTGCGGTTGTTTGTCATCCTATTTTCTCGCTTGTTTGTTCATGTCTATGATGTGTGTGCTTCTCTCTTGATATTTCCCACATTTGTCTGCATCTGTGGGTTGTGTATCTATCCGTGTCTTCTCGCTTTCCTTTCTCTCTAGTTTTATTATGTTCAATTTAGGCTTCTTTATTTCTGAATTGGATCATTAGAGATGTTGAACTGTATTGGTTTGGATTATTTCTGCATGTCTAATTTTGTTATTTTGAAGTATCTGCTTTGCCAGTCTCAATTAAATGTTTTCCATACACCAATTCAGTGTAGGAAGGCATTTTTTATGTAGCTTTTTGAGTCCATTCCTGTTTGGTTGTAATCGTAAGCTTCGGACCAGTTTTTGATACATTCTCGCAAAAAACAAGTTCATGTTTTCTTAATGAAATCGGTGGTATAGAACCACTATCGTTAAAACAAAATAGATATGCACAACAAATCCAAGCGTCTCATGCAAAAAGACCTAACAAAACAAAATCAAAATCTGAAACCAAGACCCCTAAATAATGAAGTATCTCATTGTTTGCTGTTTCACACCGCTGAGAACACTCTCAAGTAGTTGTCTTTTTACCCAATGGAAACTGGTTTGGCCTCCAAAATGAATCAGTAAACTGACTACATAAAATGCAATTCCTAGCAAATAATGACACAAACATCTTTTAAGCACTCTCAATCTAATTACCATTACCACATAAGCATTAAGTCTGAGCACAAAAAAATGAAAAGGATAAATGCAAATGGAGCCCCCTCTGGTCTCGGCAGAGGGGACCCACATTCTGACTTAAACTAAGGCATGCAAATAAAAAAAAAAATCCAAAATTCTTTAGTTAATTCGTGTTCCCCTAACTTCCATCTTTTTACACAAGAGGCTAACTGGACATGAAAGAAAAGAACATCTAATTCTGATTGGTACGAGCAGTAGAAGTCAAGTTTTTCTGTTCCGTAAGCACCGATTTCGAGGAAGGAAGATATGACCATGCAATAGCAACCGAGCCAAGCGTTGCAGCGAGACCAATAGAGACCAAAATCCACTTCTGCCTTCTCTTGCGCCTGTTCCTTTGTTGCCTTGCCATCTCTATAAAGTAGTCAAAAATGGAAGAAAGCTTTAAGTTCTCTTTTGCTCTCTGTTTTGGTATTGTAAGATGATAAAGCACCAGAAATAAGATTTAAATGTAAATTACCGAAAGCCTAGACAGCATAGCATATTTAAATTAAATGTAATTACCCAAAGCCTTGACAAAGTAAATCCTAGACAGCATAGCATATTTATGTTTTCTCCCTCTGCAAACTTCAGTATTATGCATTCCAGCGGCAGATTCAGTGTTAGTGAATGGTGGTCAATTGACCCCCATTCATATTCAAAAGTTATGTGCTTATACATGATTTTCTATATAGTTTAAGAGTAAAATGGTGGTCAATTGGCCCCCACATACTCAACATGAAATTTTTATATAATTGACCTCTAATGTGTGTCTGATCTCATAGCTTGAAAGTCTACTCCGCCTCTGATGCATTCTATACCACTTGTAAATACACAGGCAAGAACTAATTTTCACTAATCACAGTATTGGTATAGAATTAACAAGTGTAGAAAGAGCACCATGCATTGCACAATTGGCTAAAGTATTGCTCTCCGTGTAGAAAGCGGCAGGTTTGAAACTTTGCGCAAGCACTAGGGTTGATATGAGGGCATTAACCCTCATCTCATGCTCAAAATGAGAAAAAAGAACAAGTGTAGACAAATAAAAGAAAAAGGGAAAAGAGGGCAAAGCTCACCAACAGCTTCTTGGTTCCTCTGAGACATTTCTCTATTAGCAGCTTCATAATACTGTACCCGATCCATTAACCTCGATATCTCAAAGTTCTTGGACCGAATAATGGGCTCCATCTCAGCCTCCACCTCGGTCTTAGAAATGCCTTTGGCAATCGCATCACTCACAAGCCGGGATGCTATAATTTGCTGGGACAGCTCCTCAACTGAATCAAGTTCAAAATTCGAACTGTTACTATTACCATTTCTCTCTGTAGCGCTTGGTGGAGGGGGTGGGAGGTGTAGGCCAACAAGAGAGAGGTGGCGGCTCAATCTCACCCATTGATTTCTCAAGCTCTCTGCAGCCTCTTCAGCTTGCTTTCTTCTTTCTATCTCCATCAAAAGACTTAGCCTTATTTCACGTAGTTCCTCTTCTATATTGTTGCATCTGTTAGAAGGGATGGGGGCCCCAGTCTCACTTGAAATTTCTAGGAGAGGTGTTAGAGAAAGATTGAAAAAAGAGTCAAGTTTACTTGTAATTTATACTCTTAATAAAAGCAGCTTAGCAGAAAAAAAATTAATTTACTCGAGGGTAAACTGCAGAGCAGGTTAAGGGGATAGATGATGCTTGATTGCAGTTAAAGCAACTTTTATTAAACCTTAAAATTATTAACTTGGTACTTTCCAGATTTGTAGGAAAAGACTATAAAGCATGATTTAGAACTGATGAATTCAAAGATAATTTCTAGCTTAGAGAGTTTATTCAAGGTTTTACAACTAAATTAGGCCATTGAAGCATTATTGAAGGTTTGACAAACCGTATAACTACAGATATGAATGCTTAATTTCATACTGAAGCTTAATGGGGTTAGTTTAAGGTTGGTTGGGTTAACTTGGGATGCAAATTAATAATTCATTTGAGAATTAATTCTGGATGATCCATGTTACTTCCAAATTCATGATTGAGTTGCAAAATAAAATTATGACAGTTCAGGTTTATATTTCTGTTCTTTATGCTTGTTACTAGCACGTATCAAACACTAATATGATATCAACAATTATTTATCTCATTTTTATTTTGACATTAACCCAATAGAATTATTCTAAAAAGAAAATAAAGACTTGAGCAATATAATCGTCCAAGGGAACAGCATTTGCATTTGAACCCCATAACAATACCAAAACATAATTTGTGACAATTTCATCAATTTATGAGACATCTAAAAGATAAAAAAAATGCTAAGAATGTACTCACAACAGTGCTATGTGTAATTAAATTGCAAGGAAAGACAAATATAAGCACAGTTAGAACTAATATAGAAATTTATATATTAAAAATTATTCTGAAAAACTAAACAAAAGCACATCAATACCTTCAAAGGCATCATAAAACTCTCCAATAGGTGTGCTAGGCTTCCATGACCTCTCAATTGCATATGCATCTTCACTTTCAATACTCACAGATTCCTGCAAATCAAGGAATTCATCTTTCTCAAAAAATTTCTCCTCATTTCTCACTGTCTCCACCACACTTACTTCAAATTCCTTGCTAGTTCCCTCTCTTTCCTCCTCTCCATTGATTTGCTCAGTTCGAAGTACATCAGCCATCTCTTCAACCAGTTTTTCGTCAGAAGTATGTGCCTCTTCCTCCTCTAGTAAAGGTACAACAGTCTGGGTAGCAATCTCTGACAGATGGGACCCGCCATCATCATTTCCCAATGATTGACTCTTTAGAAGGCGAGGCCCACGCCTCTTATGGTTGATTATATAAGGAGATGCAGGTGGATAAGAGGAGGGGGAGGACGGGGAATCAGGTGGCACAGGTGTGTTCTCAGGTGTGGCATATAGGGACGGTGCCATTTTACGGCGCGGGATCGACTTCCTTGGAGAGGGAACCGGAGTGGGAGCTCGGTCCAATTTGATTGGTGCCGGCGGGGGTTTTTGTAATGTATGACGTGAACCCGGTTCCAGAAGTCGGTCAAGGGCCACATGAGTATAAGTAGGCATTACATAAGATGGTGAAATATATGGATTTAACCTTTTTACCCCTCAAACATTTATCTTTGTTGCAACCTTATACTTCCTCAACCAGCACTATAACATCAGAAAAGGCAAAAGATTATTAGAATTAAGAACCGGATGAGTCCCTTTTTTTTTGTTCTTTTGGAGCAACGGTATAACCTTACCTTGTGACTACGATTGGGTTTCATTTCTAGCCTACCCCAACTTGTTTGGGACTAAAGGCTTGGTTGTTGTTGTTGGAGCAACGGTATAAACTAGATGCACTCTACGAAGAAATACTAAACCATATAAGGTCATGCCAGACTTATTTTTTATATTGTTGCAGATGGTTACAAATAAAGTGTGACTTAAGATTAAACCATATAAGCCTATAAGGCCATGCCATATTTTTTATATTGTCGCAGCTAGTTCCAAAATGCAACCAAAAGGCAATTCGGGGATAAAATTAATTCCCAATCCCGACCTAGTACATTCCCAAGCAAACAATGTTTTTAATGCCATCTCGAGTTGGCAATAGGAGGTGAAGGGAAGGGAGAGCAAGAAATGCACTTCTTACTTTTGCTCCCGATTTCAAAGTTTACGAGGCAAATGGAGGGAAATAAGGTGCACTCTCCTTCACATTTCTCTGATTTTATTTGCCCCAATTTGAGAACTAGTTCATCTTCCTTTTATTTCTCTCCCTCTCCATCCCATCACGCTCAAACTCAAAAGCACAGTAAATTTCACTCGAATCGAATCATTTTTCATTTTTTGCGTATTAGCTGAACCGTAAAAGTAATTGAGCAGCAATGTTTTGGAAACAAAGGATAAAAATCAGGCAACCAATTGGCGATTCTTGTGAGGAAAAATTTGAAATGTTTGTCTTAAACAAAATCATGTTTAAGAAAACAAAACAATTAGACTGATGATAACAAAACATTTTGATAGTATATATCGCTTTCAGAAATTTAAACTTAAATCGTCATCATTCAGCACAGAATGATGAAAAAGAAAGGTTGAATCCATCAATTCCTGTTAAATTAAAGCATCGCTCATATAAAAACCTCCAGAACTAATTAAGAACAACGCAAATCACATACCGAAAATGAAACAGCACTGCTCCTTTGATTAAAATCTATCCGGATGAAAGCATATGTAATATTCGACCGTTATTCTCGAACGAAGATCCCTCAGTTGTATGGATTAGAATACCGAAATAGATAAAAATCTAGATAGAATGCGTGGAGTTTGCTCTTACCCTAGCTGTATCACTCTCTCCCAAATTTAGAAATTCCAAGGAGAGAGAGAGAGTTACATCTCGCGCCAAGATGCAAGGAAACCCTAGTCGCGGAGATGTGAAGTTTTCAGGTGGACCTGTTCTGTACACCGGATCTCATGCTTCCGTAATATTTTTTTTTTATTTGGATTAGGGCTGCTCATGAGCCGAGTTGAGAACAACTTGAACTCATGAGCCGAGTTGAGTCCGAGTTGCTAATTCAGTTCCGAGTCAGAAACTCTAATTTAGAATCAACTCACGAGCAACTCGAGTCGAAGCGAGTTGACTCGCGACTCATAATATAGTACATAGTGAGACAATATAATTTAATTTTAACAAAAAAAAATATTACATAGTTTACTAAAATAATACATAATTAAAAACAGTACATAATGAGACAATGACTAATACATAATTAAAATTATGAAAATACTAAAATAGTACATAATTAAAAATTACCAAGCAGATAAAGTCTAACAAAACAATACAGAGTCTAATAAATTAACAAACAAAAGAAATAGTGTATAATTTATCAAATTACCAAATATTATGAGAAACAGATATAAGGTTTGGGGACGTAAAAATTAGGAATATATGGATTAGGGTTTGGTATGAGTCCAACCGAGTTGAAGGTAACTTGGATTCAACTCATAAATCAACCAAGTCAGTTAACTCGAGTTAGTTTCAACTCGAGTTATTAGTGAGTTGAATCCGAATTGATTCCGAACTGAGTTTCGAGTCATGAGCTTTTTGTGCACCCCTAAATTTTGGATTAAGAGTAAAGCTACACTAGTTATTGATCCCAAATTTTTTTATTTACCGTCTCTTAAAAAAAATAAACTATTTAACTCTATTTTCTAAAAAAAATCAATAGTACGATAGTGCATTTAATATCACAATGAGGATATTAATTTGATACTGCAGTTTTAAATTACAATCTTGATAAATATGATTTTTTTTTAAATAGAGTTAAATGGTATATTTTTATATATGTGATAAATAAAAAATGTTTGGGTTATTGATATGTACTATCAATTAATATTTCTACTTTTAAAATTTAAATAATTAATCTAAACCATTCAACATAATTATTTGTATTAAAGTGTACTTGATATAAAATTTAGTCTGTAAATATATTTTCATATAAAAATTACGTTGAACAGATCAAATCAACTATTTGAACTTTGTAAAACAAAAATATTGATTTGTAGTACGAACTGTGCGTTATGCATAATGTCTGAAACTTTTAAATATAACATACCTAAAAAAACCAAATAATCACAATTTTTTGTAAATTTCAAATTTGACACGTCTACTGTGTGTGGTTGCGGACACTTCGGACACTAATTTTCTCAAAATTTCTGAATTCAACGCTGATGTTGAATATATTTTTCTATTAATTTTCAAAAATGGATGGAGCAGCTTATAATTTGAATATAATAGAAGGAACATCAAACAAAATAGATAAAATATCTTATAATTTAAATGTACTAGAAATACTACGAAACATTTTTCAGGCAGAATTTTTTATGGCTTAAAATAAATTAAAATATTTTTTGGTGTGTCACTAGAAAAAATAAAAATGTATTGGATCTGAGTTATTATTCCAGTTCAAAAATCACTTTTGGATATATATTGTGGTCTTTCTAGTACATTCAAATTCTAAGATACTTTATCTATTTCTCTTTTAGACAACGGACGTGTCAAATTTGTAATTTACAGAAAATCGTAGTTATTTGGTTTATTTTTTTAGGTATGTTATATTTAAAAATTTCGGACATAGTGTACTGTAGCCTCACTCGATTTTATAATTCTTTTTAGTTATTTTTATTTGTCGGATGATTTTTCCTGAAACACAAAGAAAGTATTTTGTTTTTTTTTTTTTTTTGATAAAAGGCAAACCTGCGTACTTCCTACTCTCCCTTTTAATAATTTATGTTATTATTTATGATGAATCAGTTCATAAATTTTATTTTTGATAAATTTGATAATTTATAAAAATGAATTTTAAATTTAAATTCAACTTTATTAGCATGATTTATATTGTTCTAGTATTAATTAAATATATAAAACATGATGAAATATGGTGTATATTTTATCATATATATCAAGTGATTTAAAATTTGAACGGTCTGAAATTAAGGATCCTCCATATATCGTCGAGCAATACTTAAACTGTATAAAATTTGATTGTTAAGCTGCTGAATGTCCAATAAAATTTTATAAAGCTATTTTCTAATTTTCAATTTTATTGACTGTTAAGGTACTTTATTTTTTTTTATAATCATTCCGTCGTCTGTGCTATTTTGTACATTTTTTGGTATCGATGCCATATAATTAAATTTTATATTTTTTACGACGAAATCATTGCAGAAATTTATTTAGTTACTACTTCAAAATTTCAGAATTAAACAACTACCACTCTAGAACATACCACCCACGCGCATCAAACCTGGCTGGTGTGCATTCTAGGGAAGGGCACTAGTTTTGTGCGCGTACTGAGGAGGCGCACCAGCTAGTGCCAGGGGGTGCGCACCAATCTCTATTTTTTTTTTTTGTTTTGAAATTTTGGAATTCGTATTTTTTTTTGTAATGCTCAACTTTGTTTTGATATGAATTTTGATAAAATTATAATGTACGTCGTATGTTATACGTATTTTCATATGTCCATCATATGATGTTCTAAATTTATAAGTGTGCTATTTTATTGCATATGAGTTGAAAACAATTACCCATTAGTTAGAACCTTTCATATTAGAATGATACGATAGATAATAAAATCAGAACATACGATAAAAGTAGAATAAAAACATAATATCAAAATATAAGTCCCCAATATCTAAATAATATCATAAAAGTAGAACATACGTAATTAAAGTCTCTCACAATATAACAACTAAATAACAATCTCAAAAACATAACAACTAACGAAATAACAAGTAAAACATCTCCAACTAATGGCTCGGTAGTGTATACAGCACCTTGAATTTCCTCTTTCTCTTGGGACACTCCTCCTCTATCTGCTCAATTTGCGCCAGCAGCGTATACTCCCGTGAAGCTCGTACCACTGATCCTTTGTGATAGGCTCGAGGACAGAGAAAGGCTGAGCCATACCAAACTGCCTCATTACCCGTCTAGGGTAATAATGCTCGACAACTTGGTAGAAGACAATCGGTACCTGCAAAAATAAAAATAAATAAATTTGCAAACTAGAAAATAAAAATAAAATTGATACACTAAGAATATAAGCGGTACATGAGCAAACCGTAATTGGTGCTGAGCCAAGCAGATAGCATGAAGGTCATGTAGGAAGGAGTGAGGTAGGTTAAAAATATTGTAAATTTTGGACACCATCGGTAAAAAAAATAGTATAATTTGAACACCATCGGTATAAAAATAGTAAAATTCTGATCAATTTTGTTTTAAAGAGAAAATAAATATAATTTATTTATATATGATAATTTTAATAAACTATTTGGACTATTTAGGTACAATTTAATAAAATTTTGATCACTTATATTCAAATAACTAATTAAAAATAATAAAATCAATTAATTAAATAAAAAAAACAGAAATTTACCTTTTACTTTTGGCTGGTGCGCACTGGAGCATGTGAGCACCCATTGTGGTGCGCATATTCAGAGTGCGTGAGTGGTAATTTTGAAAATTCAGAGTTTTTAGGGGTGATTGTTTAATTTCGAATTATTGAAGCAACTAAAAAAATTTCGGAAATCATTGATACCAATTCAATTCGGTTTAGATCCGGACCGTTCGATCGGCATTCGGAGCAATTCAGTTCAAGTAACACGGAGTCTTTAATATTTGTGCAGATTCTAGATTGTGATCGGACGGTTATCATATAAACAAAAATATTTGACGTGGGGAAGGGGCCATCGGATCTGCGCCGATCGCCACCAGTTGAAGTAATACTAGACAAAAGAAGTGAATAACAGAAATAAATCGAGAGAGAGAGAGAGAGAGAGAGAGAGATGGATGAAGGGAAGAAGGGAGAGGTAGGAGTAGAATCTAGTATCCCTGCCGCCCGCCGCCTCTCCTGCACCAAGTGTTTCGATATTCTCTGGTTCTGCTACTGTTAGTTTCCCAATATCTCGATTTGTTAATTTCACTTTGTTCATTGAATAATTTCCTTTTCTTTACACGACATTTTTCAATGGAACGAAACGAAACTCCTTATTAGGTTATAAATGCACATGAATTGAATTTGAATTGTATGATGTTTTTGTAGCTCCATTTCATCAGATGCAACAGTATTACAGATACGGGGATTTTGACAATTGTTTTGCAAAGTGGCATGATCTTTATGACTGCTTAGCTCTGAAAACCAAGAAATCTTCTGAAATCGAGGTTGAAATTTTGATTTGGTTTTAATATTACAAGTTTCCTATATCTTTGATTAGACTTTAAGAGTACTCCTATTGGGCCTGTTCGGTGAGGGAGGAAAAGGGAAATTGATTGGAATAGAGCTTCTATTCCAGCCGAACAAGAAAGAAATTGAATAGAATTGTGAAAATTGGAATAGTGGAATTGCGTTTGAATTTTTACGGTCAAGCCCCTGCTTTTTACAAGTTAGTCCCTCCTCTATTCCACTATGAGACGATTCTCTATTCCGTGAAAATGATGGAATAATGGAATTGACTCTTTTTCAAGAGATGGAATTGGCTCTCTACCCAGTATTTTCCACTTTTCCACTATTTCACTTGTTCCACCTTTAACTGAACACAAACGGAATAGTTGGAATTGAAGCCTATTCCAAATTTTACTTTCCTCACTTTTCCTCTAATCCGGTACTTCACTGGTCAGGCCCATTAGGTCATAAGCAGACAATCTTTTCAAGTTTAACATTCTCACATCTTTGATGAGAGTGTACTTGAGCCTGTTTCCGGTATGTGATTCTTTCCAACCAACCTGGTTGATGTAAAATTAAGGAAATCTTATGGTCAACTATTGTGTAAAAGACCACAAAGAGATGGCCGTCTTATACTGGTACCAGATCGTACGTACTGGTCCAGTTGGTATATGACATGAAATGGCTTTGTTTTCTCTTCTCCATAACTTCATATGGAGCCACTGTAAAATTCCAGTACAGCTAGAAGACCTACATTGAAATAAAAAAAATGCTTCTTGTGCTGGAGAGTTGTTAGTAAGCATTTTGCCATAGAAAAAAAAGGAGAAAACTGGACTTTTCAGTCAATAATGCTCGGCTTTTAATGTTTTTTGCAAGTTACGCCCAACCTTAGATAGCTCGAACAAAAAAATTATACCCAGCCTGAGATGGCACAAAGCTAAAGGCACATTTTTGATAAACTTTGGATGGGAATTTTCTCAATTTTGGGGAAGAGAAGAAATGAATATTTGCAGTAAGATGCAAAGAATTGACAATTCTACTTCCAACGCTGACTACTCTTTCTTTGCAAAAGAAAGGTTTCTGAATCCAAATTGAAGGAGCATATTTGAAAATATGGTTGCAAGGTTATATGAATTATTTATGAAGATATTTGTTAATAGAAAAAGGCTGTGTAATTTTTCTAATATTTTGATAGACTGCAACATCAATGTAGTTGGGTTATATTGCAAATAAACCCAAATATTGGCTAGTCCTTGTGGGTACAATAAATGCTTTGTGTTATCTGTAAGTGTGGTAATATTAATAAGTATAATTTACAAATAAACCCCCACAAATCTAACTTAGAATTCTGACTGTATTGGCATGGCACTTGTATGTTGCAGGATATTTTAGTGGCAAGAGAGAATGAGAAGAAGCATATATGGACATATCGGACGGTAGATGAAGCATCTGAGAATTGGTTGAAAATGTATAGCCGCTTTTTATCTACCAATCCTCCCGGAACTAATCCTTAGTCCAGTTTCACTTGATGAAGAAGATAAATCTTTGATTCAGTCAATAAATATTTTGCAATTTCAAATTCTTGAATCCTGTGACAATGGCCTCTAGGAGCAATACAATGGTGTTTCCATTATAATGGCTGAAGAACAAAGTGCTATCCTTTTTCTGTTGATAGCGGTTTCTTTAATTGATTTTGAGATGCATAATGTTAAAGGATATGATATTTAGCATTGTTTAATTTAGTCTGTTCACAAATATAAGAAGCATTTATGTTTGGTGCTTCTTTGTTTATGTGCTTTGTTCCTTGAGAGTAGCTAGGGGTGAAACTAGAAAATTTAGATTGGGCTGAAATGCATAATAATGTTTAACAAAAACAGCAGCATAGCATGAATTACTATGGCAAATGATTATGACAAAAGTATGTCCATCACATGTCGCACATAATTTATCCCCATATTGTTTAGAATAATTTATGAAAAAAAATTGCATCCTCTTTATTTAGAAGAATTCATTTGTCTATCATAACGAAATAGTAATCAACTTAAGCTATACTATCTGAACAAAACTCACTCATTTCAATCACACTAACTCCAATTTGGCAGGACAACTTTCCTCGTATTGTTTCATCAATAAAAATCAGCTTCTACTGCGTGGCCCTGAAAAATGGTTGTTAAGGGCGAACTTGATTAACTATTTCGGTCATAAATACCTTCTAAAAAACAAATAACAAGGAAGAAACAAAATAATACAATGCTAACACAAGGCAGAGAACTGTTTTCTTTTGAGGCAGCCAATATGATAAGATTGATCCTTCTAAGTTCACATATAATTTTGAGGCAGCCAATATGATAATAAGAATATCTTATCTCTCTCTATTCCAAGGTTGGCAAGTCAAGTACAAAAGTAATATAAAAAATGGAATAACAAATACATTTATCAAATAAAAGTCAAAAAACAAAAAAATGATTTAATTTTGCGAATGGACAAGATCACGATTACCTGGTAAAATAGGAGTCATCCGTGGTATTGACGACGATCTCATCTCCAGCTTCGACAAATGGAGGTGCCTAAAATATTTAATATTATTGTAAGCAACATGAAAACCACATAAAAAGTATATATTCCATAGAAACATTAGAAAAGAGAATAGCTGTGCAAATATTAAGGCTTTCTGATTGTCGTAAACAAGATTTTCAATGTATTTTAGTATTTTACCATTATTGTAAGTCCATTGTCCAGCACTACCCTTTTATACCTGAAAGTTTAAGAAACAAAATTAATTACGTATCTAAAAAAACTTCTTACTGTGTAAATGAAAAAAGGAAGTATAATGAAATTGGGCTGGAACATCAGCAATGGTGTTACAGTGTATTTTGGACTCGTATACGAAGGTTTTCTTTTTGCAAAAGAAAATAAATAAACAATATTCTCCTATTTTAACTTTTGATTTAATGTTTCTCGTGCTTGGAAACAAAACCTTACATTTTCAGCAGATGCATACTAATATTACTGTAACCTTTTTTTTTTATCCTCATTTCTTTTATTCACATAGCAAAAGAATGAACTAAATCAAGAAAATTAAATTGAAGTGTTGGCTCCCAGATATTGACGAACTTGTCCTCAGTAGGTTTTGCTTACAACTAAAATGACAAACTTGGGTGGAAATTTAGACACCTATGCTTCAACCTTGGTTCAATGTTTGCTCGTTATTTGAAAGGGGAATGATAACTCAAATGTTCACTCTCATCATTTGTTTCTCGAAAAGGTTTTCATTTCCTTTTTTCTCCGAGAGATATAGGGATTACATGCTTAAAATAACTACATGTGGATTCTGAAAAGATTTTATCGGCATGTTGGGATCTGGCTGTGGGGACCCATTTACCCCGAGAAATTATCTCAGTTCTCTCTTAAAGTCCCCAAGTCAAACTACTGAGAGGCAGAATACCAAAAACTTACTGGGGAGCAACAGTAAGCCCTTTTGTATGAGCACGTGCTTCAACTACAGTGCAAGTTACACGCGTAGGTACAGAAGCTGACATAGGTCTATCGTCATAATATTGCAATGTTACTGGCATGTCCTCTGTATCAGAATTGTATAATCATGTCACTGTTGTATCTTCAAATAAATTAATTGTAGAGAAGCTCAGAAGAAAAAGGTTAACATGGTACCACCTTTCAGGTAAGCAGCAGCTTTGCCAAACAACTCTTTAGAAATTTCAAATTGATCAAATGTTTCAGGCCTACAAAGATGAAAAATTGTAGATAAGTAACTCTAAGAAGTTAAACTTTATGGAAGTCAAACATTAAATTTTGTGATATTATCTTACTCCATAAGCATAATAGAATCGCCTTCCTTGTACAAGAGAGTGAAGGTCTTTTCTTCAACAAACACCTCTGATTAAATTAAATATAAGTTACACTTTAATTCACCAGTCATGAGGTTTTTAACAAAGCTAAAAAAAACACACACACACATACTCTCGATTGCCTCGTCAGTGCGAAATCTTTCAACAGTCTTGTTACCAGTGTCAACATCACGGAGTTCGACCTATGAAGCCAAAATATTGAAATCAGAAGTCTAATAAAGTTTTTTCTTTATGAAAATCATTTTGCATATAGGGTTAGAGGTAACTTGGAGGGAACTGATGTCCATGCCCACTAGATAAATATGAAAATTACTTTATCACAGACTAACTATTTGATCCAACATATGCTATTTTACTTAAGAAAGGATGAACAAAACCAACATTTATTTTTACCTGTACAGTAGCTCCTCCTCTTCCTTGGTGTGTATGTTGTGCTTTAATTACCTACAATAAATCCAATTAGCCAACCAAAATGTATCAGAAATAAAATCATGGAATTATCACAAACAATTGATAAGTAATGCAGAAACTAAAATAATAGATACAAAAACAAAACGAAAAATAAGATGATAGCAGAAAATATACCTGATATATGCGACCTTCCAATAAAGGTTCCATCAAAAGATATTAGCAGCAACTCGAAAAAAAAATAACCCGCAAGACAAAAAAGGGATGATCATAAGTCCAAAATTTCACCTTTTCTTTGAATCACATTTCCTAGCCTCACCTACACAAAATTTGAGAGCTGTTAGTATCAGGCACGTTTTTTTTTTTCCATAAATCCAAAGAAATATCACTATTCAAATGAGCAGTCTCTGATATTTGGAAAGAAAACAAGAAGAAGACGAGAAGATATTACATCTGAACCGAGCATTTTCGCGCCTCGAGTCTGCGTGGCGGCCCATGGGGCGGACAGGGTCGCATGACAGTGGGCCCCACTCGTCGTTCGCCTGGTCAGAGTTGTGAATGAATGCGAGGAGGCCGAGAAGGGAGGAGGCGAGCGGCGGATCAGGCGGCGACGGAGGGCTTCGATCGCTTGCCTCCTTACGGACTGCATCGGAGAGAGGTATAGAATCTCACCTAGACTGGATTGGTTGGAGGCGGAGACTGACAACCGTGCCACATCCGTACACACCAGTTAACCTCGTCTTCGTGTCGTGGGACTGAAATGACTTCTTTCCGAGAACAGCTTGGGTCCGATGCCCATCGGACTCAAATTTGGGTCCGATGGTTTAGGAACCGTCCGATGTACTTCAAGATTCGTGCGCGCGTTTAAAGCATACGCGAAAATTGCGGGTGCGATTTAAAGCAGATCGGACAGTCATCGAACCCATCAAATTCACTTTGAGTCTGATGGGCATCGCACCCAAATTGGTTCCAATGTTGTTATTTTTTTTATTTTTTTCTGACCGTTTTTTCAAATGAATAACATAATAACCAGACTAAGTAAGGCTATGATTATATGCATATTAACAGTGTTATGAATTTATATCTTTATGTTTAAAATTTAAAGAGTTAATCTAAACTGTTAAATATGATATTTATATGAAAATATATTTGAAAATTAAATTTATATGTTTTAGATTCTTTTTCTAATGTTAATTTTTTTTTTTTTTTGTTGTTGTCTGTTATTTTTTTTTCAAGGGTGGAGTTTTTGTCCAAAGGACTTTGGATAAGGCCCATCCAAGAATGACCAAAGAAAAAAAGTCTCATCCAAAGTCCGTCTTAAATCGTCCGATTTTTTTAAAATCTGCATCAACAGTTTAGATTTACAGGATCATTTAAATTTATTAAGTTTTAAAAATATTTGCAAGAATCTTAACACAAATCAGACGGTTAGGTCCATCATTGGATGAGATTTTGTCCAAATTCCAAAATCATTTGGACAAAATCAAATTCCTTTCTTCAAATGAATAACATACTAACTATCTCTATTTTAAAAAAAAATAATAAAATTATACTTCGCATCTAAAATACATTTGTTCAGTAATTTTAAATGAATTTATATACAATAAAATCCTGAAAATTGTTTTTTTTTTAATTTTTATAAAAACAGGATACAAACCGAACAATGTAAAAGCACAATATTAATAATAGATATTTGAAAAACTAGATAAACCCAAAAAATTCTTGAAAACAAAATACATACAAATCGTTTTGTTTATTATGATGTAGGCTCTTAGAATTTAGAATTTTTTTTATTTATGTTGAACTTTTTTATTTAAATTATTATGGTTAAATCTGAACTTATTCTGAAATATTGTTTTTGGAAGAGAATCCCAGATATTATAAATTTTAAACTTGTTTAATAAAAATATAATTTTATATTCTATATAACATTACACAAGGTTCGAGCTCCGTATTGTAATGCCTTGTATACATAACACATCTCGGACCACTCTGCTGGGCTATGACATAAGAACAGTTACTCAATTAGTTTTTATATTTAAATTCTAAATTACTGTCAGAAGAATTATTTAAAAGCATGGTTATAATCATGGAAATAAAAGGTCTTTTGGATGAAATGAGAGAGCCAACGAGAGGTGGCAAAACACAAGACCGCGACTGAGATGACAGTAGTCTTTGCAATATTTGAGGCTATGCTCTGTTTTGCAACAGCAAAGAACCCGATAATGGCTACTGAGACGACTTGCAAAGACACCTCAAAGGCTTTCAGTGTTTTCAGGGCCCCACTGCAGCTTGTGCATTGCACAACATGCGACCAATATCTGAAAAAAATGATACAAAAACATATTGATTTATTGACCATACCATATAATTCAAACATTTTCTTAATAAGTAAAAAACACAACACATATTATGCTTAATTGAACTACATAAAGAGGAAATATGGTAACCCTAAACCCGGATTTCAGTATCACGTAGGTCAAAGTTTGATGCTATTGAAAATTATCGTATTGGAATATATTCAGGGGCAGAACAAGATAGGGGCTGAATAAATAAGCCTTATGTAATTTCATTTTATGAAGGGACTAATAATGTAATTTTTTATAAAATTAAAATTTTGAAAAAAAAAAAATAAAACTGAAAAATTTCAATTTATAGGGGGGGTTTTAGCGCCCCTTTCCCTTTATTTACTTCTGTCACCCAATATATTAGTCAGTACTGAACACGAACCTGAATGATTTTCCTCCAGGGATTTGTTCTCTTTTTAACAAATTGAGACCGTTTTTTTTCCTTGAAACAAATAAAAATAAATAAATGTTGCATTATATTTATAATTTTCACTACCTATCCAGGAGCTGTTCTTTGGGGGGAGTAGGGGGCAGCAGCTGTGGTGCTGGATTCATACTTCCCCAGTTGACTTGGTTGTTTGAATACTTCCTAAACCAACTTCTAAAGGCAATTACCATAGCATCTGATTTTGTTGGCACATAACAAGCCTTGTGCCAATTTGAAAATCCAGCTGAAGCAAGCTTGCGTTCCTGCTTATACAATAAACAAATCGAGTACAATCCTTAGTTGAAATAGAGTAAAAAAGGTAAATTTGATTAAACAAGATTAAAATTTGAAGCAGGTTCCTACAGACAATATAATGGAAAAATGTATACAACCCCTGCAAAGAGATTAAAATCTCACATTTTATTCCAAAAGATGAAGAATGCAACATACCCCTCTCCTACCATTTTTTAAATTTAATGCCCAAATTAAGCCTCTTTTTCATCTTTTATAGAGGAATGAGGAATGGCAAGTACTTGGGGCATCTTTCAAGTAATAAGGTAAGGAAGCGGAAAATAGGATATTTTTGTTCTTTGTAGGGTCTACATTAAAATTTTATATGCATATTTTTGCAGATATACGTGAGCCTCCTGCATTTTTCAGGGCTATATGCTGAAAACGTATATGCCGAGAAATGTCTATGGGAACAGTTCTGGAAAGTCTGGTTTTACCACAACAAATCCTTCCTCATTGAAAAATAAGAAAATATGCTTTCAAACTTATCTTACTTTGTCTCCCAGAGTAAGGGTGCATTAAATAGACGAGAGATTTTAAAACAAATTTACTTAGAGGTACTTTAACACAAGTAACTAATACTTAAATAAAAAATGATAGTGTACGCACCTCCAAATGAAGAAGGTAAAGATCTGAATCCAAGATGAGATTCTGTCCAATATGGAAATACCATCTAGGGATGATTTTATCCAACCAAACAGCAAAGTTCCTTGGAAAAGAATATATAAGCCTGCTCTTACCAGGACTTACTGGAACACACAAGAAAATGAGCACAAATCTTTGTTCTTTGTCAGTGGTTTTGGTCAATGCCTCCTGAAAAGAACGAAAAATCTCAAGGTGCTGCATTCTCTTCTTTTGCTTGGTCATATTAATTAGCACTATCACCATGGCACCATTTCATTGTATACTTGTCTTACTTGAGTGCTAAGTCCGTATTTAGGGGAAAAAGATCAAACCCTTAATTTTTTATTTCTTCCAAGAACAAAAGCTTATACCATGCCAATCAGATTAGCATCTTCTAGTTGCATTTTGTCGATATTGATAGTCAGGGGTGGAACTAGCAAATTTACATTGGGGGGGAGGGGGGAAACTTAAAATGCATAATGTGTAATAGTTGGGACTTGAACTCAATTCTCCACGATCACAGAGTGAAATTCTAACCACTAAGCTACATACACACATTAGCAATTTATGAGGGGGGCTGAACCATATAGACACTTTTAAAGAAAATAAATTCAATTTAATTGCAATATACATGATTAAAATTTTGAAGTACCTCTTTCGAATTTGGAGAAGTAACAGAGAAGTTTTTTGAAGCTGAGCCATAAAAGAGGCATGGGGGAACAAACTTTGACCAACCAGCTTCCTGCTTTGCATGGAAGCCGTTTATATCTAACTTCTCTATTGTTATCTCGAGTGGTGCACCTCCTTCTCTATCTGTTTCAACTGTGAAGAATCAAAATAAAAAGACTTCAGAGTTTAGATATAAGATACTAGAAGCAGAGGTTTTCTAACAAATTTTTAGTGTTTTGGGGCCATCATCATTATACTGGTAAAGTTTTTAATGATTAAAGTTTTTCTTTTTTCTTTTGGAAGGTTAGTCGGCTAGGTGCCTACTAACAATTGTATTAAAAGATTATTTTCTTTTTTTTACAATGCCTCTATCTCACTATAGAGTATCCCATATATACAATATCTCTAACTATTAAATAGAACATTCAAATGATTAAAGTTTAGGGTAGGTACATATCTTCCAGGGACCACACGTTTTCTAACATTCATCAACCCATGATGCGCATAGGGAACATGAGCTGGATCCATAAGGTTCTCTGTCAGAACTTCATATCTGCAATATCAATAACCAATATCAACAACAATATATACATAAATCAGAACTTGAGAAAAATAAAAAAACACAAGAGCAATGGAAATCAAGGATTGATTTACCCATATAGAAGGTCTCGTGTCCCCATTGTAGATGTAAATGATGGATCATCCAGCTCCGGAATATATGGAGGTGTTTTTTCGTTCAAAATATCTTTGTAACGAGAATCAGTGTTGGGCCAAAACCACAAAAGTTTGTTTTGTTCAACACATGGGTAAACAGCAACACATGCCTTTTCATTCTTATGTACCTGGATTTTTTACATGAGACAGCACAAATAAAAGTTACTGTATGAAGCATATGCAAGCCTCTCCAACCAAAACGCTCCAGAGACAGCACAAGAGATTAAATAAAGATTTTCCTTTGAACTCCGTCAAAATTATTTAATTTAATTCTGAGTATGAATCTCCCCAAAAAGCAAGTTTTGCAAAATTACTGAATAATGGTGTGGAGGATATACAAACTAAAATTATTATCAATGCTAATTATGCTTTCTAAATCATAATTTGTCTAGGATGCATGAGGTTTGAAGGTCCTCAATTCAATCCAAATATGCCCCTAACTCAATTAATTGCTTCCAACAATAATTGGACGTGTGTATTATGGAAAAGCGAACACATAACGGTGAGGGTGTGCCGGTTGTTAAGAATATAAAAATAGTAAAATCAACCTTACTTTGTAGCAACCTCTGTAGCCACTCGTTAGATAGTTAGTATACAAGTACATTCTCAGGGTCTAAACATAATACAATTAACCGCAATTCCCAAGCATTTCTCACTACAACTTTTAAGACATGTAACTGAAAGCTGAACTCACTGGAGGTCCAAGTGATGGGGCCTGGGGGAT
The DNA here is from genome assembly GCA_028015225.1 of Carex myosuroides. Classification (NCBI taxonomy): domain Eukaryota; kingdom Viridiplantae; phylum Streptophyta; class Magnoliopsida; order Poales; family Cyperaceae; genus Carex; species Carex myosuroides. Next base: position 14,664,316 of record CM051477.1, read on the forward strand.
GTATTTGCAAGCACCAGCACCATCAAAGCACCACCCATGATACACACACTGAAGCCTACCTTGCGGGTCAACACGGCCTTCAGAGAGAGGTGCGAGACGGTGGGGGCACTTATCATCAAACACCTTCCATGCACCTTCAACCCGGTCCCACCAGATCACCACGTCCAGTCCCAGCACTGTCTTGGCCTTCGGTGCGCGCTTGTCGAGGTCGCATATAGGAGCTAGGGGGTACCAATGAGAGAACCAATCGAAGGTTTCCGATGTGGAGGCAGGATTTGGTGAGGTGGTGGTGGTGGTAGACGAGGGAGAAGTGGACACGTGGAGTCGAGTTGACAGGCGTGGGATAGGCGAAGGGGGAGGTTGGAAGGAGGTAGGAGAGGGTTGGGACGGGAAGGGGGAGAGAGAAGAGTAAGGGAAGAGGCGTGAGGTTGGGAAGGAGAAGAGGCGTAGGGACTCCATTAGTGACAGAGAGAGAGCGCCCGCAAGCTCTGAGAGCAATATGAGGACGAGAAGGAGATCCGGGTATTGGACTATTGGTCGAGTCCGCTTCCTCTGAGGTAACGGATTATTTGAGTTTAGATCAAAACCGTCCGATCAAAATCTGGGCCAATCCGGCCCGAGGTGGAATGCACAGTGTGCCAGTGTCTCTTGAATATTCGTGTAAATTATGATCGGACGGTTCAGATCTAAAAATGAATATAATGTTACCTCAGCTAATATGAATTCGTATTGGTCGCGATTGGTCCCGCGAAATTCTTGAATCTTTTTTCTTTTCTTAATGGCAAAATTTTGTAGATACCCATTAAATTTTTTATAATTAAGAAATAGGTTAGAAATATAGCGTTATTTTGATGGCAAATTCTTCTATGGGCATAAGGACCTATTTGTAAAATGAGCATATTTTCATTTTCAAAGTTCAAACAGTCGATCCGACCGTTCAACATTTTCTCCATATTACAATGTACTTGGAGGTCAAATTTTACAGTTTTCTGATTTTTTTTACTATTTATTAAGATGGGTACAAAATTCAATGGTCTGAATTTGACTAGTTTTGTAAAATACTTAATAAATAGTAAAAAAATTCAGAAAAATGTAAAATTCAGAAAAATTCAGAAAAAATGTAAAATACTTAATAAATAGTTCTGAATTTGACTAGTTTTGATTCGTAGCATATTGTTCGTTTTTTCTATATAGTACGTTAGGGAAGAAAGTAGGTGCCTGTTGACAAATTGTGTGCACTTAATTTAATTTATAGATATTTCGCATATATCATCAACATGGAATATTGAGCAGTGTTTGCCTATTAATTGCAGTTTCCTTAATATTCCTGATTGATATGGAACAAACAATTTTTTTAACAAGAGGCAGAAAAACTTATTATTTTTTATTTATTTAATTTCACAATAAGGGTTAAATAGAATAACTTAATTTTATTTATTTATTTATTTTTTATTTATTTATTTAATTTAACAAGGAATTTTATATATAGCATGTGCATTTCTAAATTAAAGTCTACACTTTACAAAGAAATATGCACTTATAAAAAAAATGAAGTACTTATTTTAGCGTACAAAATTAAATACCAAATATATGTCTAGAATATATCATCCAGCCAATACCAACATATTCAACTAAATATATAGACACAAGCTTGTTTCAGCACGAAATTATACATTTTTTAATATTTTTCTGTGATCCTGGTACCTAGCTAGCTAGCTTGTCTCAGGATGCCGACATTTTTATTAATATCCAAAGTTAATTACAAATTAATTAATTTACCTATAATTCCCGACTTTTTCCAAAAATGTCCAAACCGGCCATAAAATGACCGGTTTTTTTTTCTTTTTGACACTATGAAGATCAACATAATGAAATCTAACACTGAAAATTCAAATTTTTTGTTTAAATTATTTGTTAGATTACTTCTTTTGATTTATAATTAGCATATTTATACTAAAATACACTAGATTACTTGAAATTACGTTGAATTACACTATATTACAATAAATTACGTTGAATTACACTAAATTACGTTAAATTACGCTAAATTACAATAATTTCGCTAATTATGCTGAAATACGGTAAATTACGCTAAACTACGCAAAATTACGGTAAAGTAGACCGATTTTGTGACATCTTTCATGAATCATAAAAAATAGTAAAAAAATTCCGAAAATAGTAAAAATTGGTATTCTACAAGTTCATTATGTAACTAATTTACTGAGCTACTTAGATTGAATAATAGAAATAAAAATCTTAATCGGAAATTTCAACTCAAGTTTTGAGTCTCTTCCCTTAGTTTTTTTGGCAATTCTAAATTTTGAAATCCGACATTGCTAGCACTGACGCATATGTATTTTCGCAAGCTTTCCGAAAAGTGGTCATTTGCTAAAATCGGACACTCGAGCACCGTTTTATGGCCGCTTGAAGTTTCATCGTTGTTTTTCGCCTTTTCAGTGAAGATATCGTCCCTATTCATATGTAATTTAGCGTAATTTACCGTATTTTAGGGTAATGTAATGTAATTTAGCGTAATTTAACGTAATATAGTGTAATTCAACATAATTTCAAGTAATTTAGCGTATTTTAGTATAAATATGCTAATTATACATTTCTAAAAGTAATCTAACAAATACTTTAAATAAAAAATTCGAATTTTCAGTGTTAGATTTCATTATCTTGTTCTTCATAGTGTCTCTTAAAAAAAATAGTTTCTAATTATAAATCACTATGAAAATTAAAAGAGAAACAAAAAATAGTTTCTAATTATACATCACTATGAAATGAAGACACACAGTAATTTATCAGAATTTACCTATTTTAGCGTAATTTAATGTAATATGGTGTAATTCAACATATATTCAAGTAATCTAGTGTATTTTAGTATAAATATGCTAATTATAAATCAAAAGAAGTAATCTATAGTCTCTCTCTAAAAAAAAATTCAAATTTTCAGTGTTAGATTTCATTATCTTGCTCTTCATAGTCTCTCTCTAAAAAAAAAAAGAAGAAGAGAAAACCGGCTATTTTATGACCGGTTTAGGCATTTTTGAGAAAAGTTAGAAATCATGGATAAATTAATTAATTTGTAATTAACTTTGGATATTAATAAAAATGTCGGCTTGTTGTGAGATGATCACTTTTGTGCTTGTGGATGCGCTTGTTACTGAGAAGGGTTGATATCTATGTTCAAAATTATCCTTCCTGTCAAATGAAAACCAACAAGGGTTCATTTCTGTTGTTGTATTGATTGTATTTTTTTTTTTTTTTTTTTTTACGGTGATTGTTTAACTTATGATTACTTAAATATGGGATTGTCTATAGTACAACAAATTAATTTTAGCCAGTACAACAAAATTAAACTAAATCGCAATTGTTGATTTTATCTTTCTAACGGTACCTATTAGATAGTTTATGTAACTCTGATGATCACATCTGGTGTTAAATTAAATAGAAGTTTTTTGCATAAGGGTAAAATAGTCAACCTTCTTTTTCTTATTTTCTTACCCTCCGTCTCTGTCTCTTGCTCCTCTCCTCCGCTTCTCTCTCATACCTCGACATTAATTTTTTGGGAGATATTGGCCTAAGTATTGCTTGCTTATCGATCAACCGGCCATTAATTTTTTTCTTTTATGCTATGCTGAAACTTATGTAGCATTTTTTTAATTAAAAAATCATTTTTGCAACATGTTAAATTATTCATGTAACGCATATTTTAATTCATTTTTTTTAATCCACCGCTGATCGATCAAGCTTTTAAGCATTTTCATATAACAAAATTATTTTTGCATCATGTTGCTAGTTTTTTACACCGCCAATTTTAATTACACCATTTATTTTTGCACTGAGACAATCCAAACATTGTTAATTAGCTTGATTTATTTTAATCGCCGCTTATTTTAATTTCTTCTGAACGAACATAATTTTTGCATCATGTTACATCTTACATTTTTAAAGTTTTCAAAGTTCAAACAGTCGATCCAAATTGTTCAACATGATGAATATATTAAAATGTGCTTGCAGATTAAATTTTACATTTTTCTGATTTTTTTACTATTTATTAAGTATTTTACAAAATCGTTGTTTTCGGACTATTGAATTTTGTACCCATCTTAATAAATAGTAAAAAAATTAAAAAAAATTGTAAAATTTGATCTGCAAGCACATTTTAATATATCCATCACGTTGAACGGTTTCGATCGACTATTTGAACTTTGAAAATGTAAGGTGTAATCTGATGTCACCAAAAAACGGTGTAAGTGGATCCCTTCTCTCTCTATATATATAAGGCCAAACAATATATTAAAGATTAATCATATAAAATTTTCATACCGAAAATGATAGTCAAATTTTATAGAATTCATAACATTTTATTTTAAACTATATAAAAAATTATGCATAAATACACAAAGTTTCGAAATAAATGAGATAAATCGTTAACTCTACGGATGAATCCGCCCCTACTTACGGCCCACTTACGCCCATAATTTCATTCATTGAAATATTGAATTGTTGGTGTAGGAATTAATTGTTATTTGTTATTACCGTTACCTTTTAAGTTACTAACGTTTAGTGCGCGAGGGCTACATCACAGGGAAAGAAACACTGAAAATTTTGTCACATAGCTTGAATGCCTTCAATGTATGGAAATAAATCTGCTGCGATCCTCTGGGATAGCAGGTTTCTGCGATTTCAATCTCAATTGTTCACATGTTTCGAGATTCGTGTACAAAAACTGACTTCTCAAAAGAATTCTGAATTTCATCGTTTGAATGGTTAAAATTAGAATCGCAGGATCCTACGATCCCTTAAAATCTCAGCAAATTCGCTTCCTCAATGTATGGTTGCACTTTCTAGAATGACACCCAGATTTAAATAATAGAGTGGTAAAAGGAGTTAATGTTGGTCAAAATTCCAGAGTAACTCAATTATCTCTCACCACTTTGCTTCATTTTTTTTTTAGATTTAATTGCTCAAAAGTCTTTTATTTTATTCTGCTCCTCTCAGTGTGGGACTAAAGAGAGTTACTGTGCAATCTTCACATTCTTTTCTTGTTTTGGTAGAGAGGTGGGACCGGAAGTTAATCTGCTTTTTGTTGAGAATAAACAAAACTTTACTTTCCTCATTTCTGTTCTTTTAGGTAAGAAAATAAAATAAAATTCTCTGTGGCTCATTTGTAAGGAAAGAAAACAATTGTTGAGAACCTAAAAAATGCATAAATGGAAATGAGGCGTTAATTTCGATGGGCATCGGATCAAATTTGATCGGATGTCTGATCTAAATCATCTTTACAGTGTTGAGTTCATATAGATTTAAATCTGTTCGCGTGATTCTCAACACGGACCAGACAAATATTACTTAGTGTTGGACCGAATTTGATCTCATGCATGCCCATCGGAAAGCATTCCGCTTCCGGTTTTAGGAATGGACTCTGCTGCTTTTCTTAGAGAAAAACAAGATTCTGCTTTTCCGATCCCAACCATTCAAATTCGTTGAGATTTGTGCATGAAAAAGTTTCTTTATCGAGATACGTAAATGGAAAATTTTGAATGGTTGAGATCGGAAAAGCAGAATCATGATTTTCTCTAAAAAAAGCAGCAGAGTCGGATCCCCAGTTTTTACATGTGACGATGGTAAGTTCCAATGTGCTCCTTTATTGCTATAAATAAAGACCCTTCGTTGAAATAGGAGACGCTCATCAAAAGCAAACCTTGAAATCTTCATCCTTCCCATACTTTGCAAAAACCATGATTCTGTAATGGGGAAATTTTCTTGATCGTCAAAATCTGTGAAGAATTCATGGAGATAACTTGTTTGGATTTTAATTTTGGCATGGATGGGCTAGGAAATGTCAGAGTCATTTTAAAAACACCAAAATTCAAGGTATTCTGTTTATTTCATACCTCTTTTTTCGATAAATATTTTTATTGGTAGATCATATATTTTGATCCTCTCGTGAATTTCAAATTACTTTTAACTAAGAAAAATCAGAAAAAGTCAAAATTAATAAAAATACTTGTAAAACAAAGAAACAACGTTGTAAAAAAAAAATGTAAGTATAAATGATAAATTTATTGTTTGGAATTTGAATTGTTATTTGGGATGAATAATGACATAATTTTATGTTATTTGATCACGTGTTGTGTCATGTGCCATGCCGTATTTCACTGTTACTAAACCAGTTTGCATGACATGTCGTGCCGTGTCATTTTTTCCGAATGAAAATCACGACAAGCACACATGACTGGCACGCGTGCCGTGATGTGTTCGACCACAACGTGACTTTTTTACATCCTAAAGCAGCTAAAGCTCCACAATTAAATATGCACAAACACAGAATTAGTCCTCATATCACAACATGCCATCCTGGTACAACTAGGTACGTACTAGCATCACGCTTATTCAAAACTTCCAACTAATTAAAAAACCATTATTTGAACCTCGACCTCACAATTAAGAACAAAATTCCAATCCATCAATCTAAGAATGTGATGCGTTTGATGAAAATATCAAAATTCTCATCCGTATCTAACATACTTACTCTAGTAAACTCTGCACCAGCCCCAAAGCGTCTCCCACTCATTGTGAACACATTGATGCTCTTAAAGAAAGCTTCGCAATCCTTAATTTTCTCATCCTCACATCTAATCCATGCAAAACCTTCAGTAAGAAAATTAAAAAAAAAAAAACCAATCAGGTTTTTCTTCTTCGATCAGCAAATGAATTTAAAGACACTGATCATATTATCTTGTTGCAGATACCTGGATATGTTTCTGCGTGTTCTTTGGAGAACTCACAGAATTGGAGGGAGAACCGAGGAAGGCTGCACCGTCCTGATGTGTCCAAGGCCTGACGCAACCTCTGCCACCTGTCAGCCAACATGCGCCGACCAAAGTGAAAGAATTGGCCGACCCCCTCAGGATTTGGAAACTCATAGCCATCTGAGATGACCTTGAGAATCCTAGCTGCTCGAACTTGGGAGTCCTTTGAGACTCCAATGGAGTTCATTTCGATGAACTCTACCATCTTTCGTGCCACCGCTGCATCCTTGACCAGGGCCCACCTATCATGGAATAATTAAACATATAAATTATGGGTTAAAAGACAATTAAGGATAAGAATTACATATTATACAAAATTGATGAGGTTGTGCTAACCCAATACGGGTGCCGGCATGACCGGTGGCTTTTGACACTGTGAAGAGCATTATGTCATGGTCGGCCGCGCCTCGCATAGGGGTGTACTGAGGCCAATTGTATGCCATATCGTGGACCCTTTTCCCCATCTCATCGCCAAGTACCGCATCTCTAATCGCTCCGTCTGGGTTGTTGGGGCTGCAAACAAGTTCGATGAAGTTGTCATCCCCTCTGTAGGCAGCTGCATCCCCGGCCCAGCGAAACAGTTTCGATTTCATGAAGTCGACCATACCTGGATACATCTGTAATAAAAATGCAAAAAGTGAATAAAAAAATTATGTGACTTTATGTACTTATTCTTAAGAATGTAAAATGAAATTCTAGTGCATTGCTGGCTTGAGATTTTCTATCTTATAATACGTTGCTTAAATAGTTCTTTTTGAAGGTTGTGTATTGCTTAATTAGTAATTCGATAGTCTCTCCCAGATAAATTCTCTAATTATAACATTGACAGAACACATGATTTAACAAAATATATATGAAACATGCATAGAGAATTAATTAAAAACATGATGGTACATGACTATAATGTTATACAAATACACTTGTTAAACTATATATTGTTTTGATATAAGACTTGTCCAGAGAATCCGTTTAGTAAATTTTATTGTTCTTCAGTTAAAGACCCAAAAGAGAATGATCAATTGAACCATATGATTGCTTGCATATGTCACTAGCAGCTCACAAGGTATTGAGGAGTGTATACTGGTCTTGCCCCTATTCATGGATATATATATTGAGTAATCTCACATGATATAGTTGAATATAATTAGGAATATAAAACTTGAAGGTAACTTAACCAAATCGAAAATAAATTCTTTCTAAATGATCACTCAGTATAACAGTTGAGACAAGTAACATACATAGGATGATATAAATATATTTACTAAAATAATTTTTTGAAATTGAATTCTTTCTTAATTTAAATATTTCAGAAGTAATTTTGTTGGTTTCGCAAAAAATTGTTACGAGAACTCTTTCAAAATATAAAAAAAATATTCTACAAGGACGTAGTAGAAAAATATATTTCAAAAATGCCCTTATTAAAAGAGTTAATCTCATTATCTCTCCTTCTTATACTTATATCAAACATAAACATAATGAGATCAAATTTATCTGCTTATCCCCTTATCCTTCTATAGATAGAACACTCCTAAAAATGTGATATATATAGCAGTGCCATACTGCCAGGTACCCTCCAAAGAATATGATATTATCAGGCAATAAACTCTTCCTACGAATTTAATTCACCAGTTCCACAAGCATTTCTTAGTAAACGATAATAGAATAGGAAATTTACTTCACCACATTCTGTAAGTCCCCTCAAAAACGTTTTGCAAATTAAAGTTTTATTGAATCAGTCCAGATTCAACGGGATCGTCAGTAAATTTTGAAATCAACAACAACAAGTGCGTAAAATTTAACTAAGATCGATCATACCGAGTAATATGGTGCAGCAGAGACAACATTAACAGGATGGTGAGCCTCAGTGGAAGCGAGAGCAAAAAGAGTGGCATGTATCAGCTGAGTGGACCCCACACCGACAATGAGATGGCGGCCATCAGTGACTGCATTGTTTACAATTCCGTGAAGGCGTCGTGCCTCATTGGCAAATTCAGGCTCCAGAAACCAACAAAGGTTCCCACGTTCAGAGAAATAGCTCATTTTCTGCCATCCGGGAATTACCACCGTTGCATTGTCACCAAACTCCCTCCAGAAAGGCTCAAACATAGTCGGGTCCCCCCTGCATAGTTAACATTAATTTTTGCATCAGAAATACTTATTTGAACTTTATACAATGCAGAGATCAAAATAATAATTAATATTACCAAAGTGGATGCTACAATATTATGATCGACAACGCACTTTATGATCAGTTTTCCAGTTGAATAGCCAAGTTTTTAGATATTTTATTATTTGACCCAAATAAAAGTACTTGAATAATATTTCATTATTAACCCCCATTAATTGTTCAATACATATCATATGGAATAAATCTTAAATAAAAATATTAAAGAGAGCCCCAAAAAAAAATTAATATTCACCTACAAGATCGTACCAATGCAAAAGTTTCCACAGTCACTTTTAATTACTCAATGATTTGAGTTTGTTGGGAGCTGATGGTACCAGTATAAATTAAACAAGTTAAGATGAAAAAAATTTACTAAATAAAGCTAATCACCAAATTTATAATTTATCAAGTAAAAAAGAAAAGAATAAAGTCCTAGTCCATGGTACTCGATCCAGAAGCAATACAAGTTAAATTACTCCAAAACCAGTACAAAAAATAAGATAAATTAAGAAACAAACGAGAAAGAGAAGCTAGGTAGCTAGAGAAGATCCCTAACATGTTGAGGTTGATGATCCGATCGTGGTCAAGCCCGATCTCGACACCAGCAGTTGCTGTTGATGCCTTCTTCTCCATTCCTTCCTCTTACGTATCAACAGGCTTGTGAATTTTATCTGTTGAGGGCTTGAGGCACAAAATAGGGGAGGTTGCTTCCTTTTGCACAGCCCCAAGCAAAATAGCCAGAAATATATTGCATGCAGAGCCTAGAGGAGGAATATTGAATGTATTTGGTGAATTGTTTGACTACCTTGTGGCGGTATTTATAGAATAAAATGCACAAATAAGGAGTGTATCTTTTGTTCATTCATTGAACGTGTTGGTGTAAATTTCATTCATTGAACATTTGATGCGCCGAGGGCTACACAAGGAAAGAAACATTGAATTTTTGTCGCATAGCTTGAATGCTCTCAATGTATCGTTTCCTCTTTTGTATTTTTATTAATACTCTTTCTGTAATAGCATCCAAATTTAAATCAAAGTAACTCATCTCCCTCCACTTTTCTTCAAATTTTTCAGATTTGCTCGGTTGAGAAATAGAAGATTTGCCTCAGAGAATCATCATAGGCATATTTAGGAAGAAATCTACTAGCTTAAATAATATAGCCGCTAGGTTATATTTAGTACCTAGTATAATCTCAGTAATTAGGCAACAATCCACAAGAATCCAGCAATTTGTATTTTGGGAAATAGCCAACGGCTAATAGGATTTTGTGTTATAAATACTCATGTACAGAGGACCTTGTAAAAAATCACTTCTGAAGATACTGCATTAGCGCTCCAGCATCTCCAAGTGCCATATCATGCATGCGCTTTGACCTTAAGTAGTTCTTGTAGTCGGTTGGTTAAAAGCAAAGATGTTTCCTGCCACCAGCTTGCTTTGCCAAAAGATCATATGTTTGCTTTGGTTTCAATCCTGCTGAATCGGTTGTATCTGCATAGGCCCTTTTCTGCCTCGCTCATCTCTCTTTGTGACCTTAATTAGAAGCTTTCTTTTTGATGGAGTGGTTGTACAATGGTTATGCTTGGTCTCAAAAGATTTCACAATATAAACACCCTTTTCAGAGAGATTTATTCTCATGTGTGCATTATAACCTGTACGGACATTTAAGTGCTCTTTCTTTGGTTGTTCCTGATTGGATCTTTCTCTATAATAACCCTCTTTACTACAAGTAAAAGTTCTCGTGGTAAGTACACCCGATGTATTCTTTCGAATAAGATTTCTTCAAATACTAAAACCAACATGATATGATATGCATAGACATTGTAGAACTTGTAGGCTACATCCTCTCTTGGAAATTCCATGCCAATCTTCGGTTCTTCATACTCCAGTTTTTGTGTTGATTCATTGTCTAAAGTCTAGACAAGAGGTCAAAATTCAAGTATGAATCAATATGCATAACAAAAAAAAAAAACATTCTCACCTCTAAGGTTATCATGGTCTATGTATCCGAATTTAATTTGATTTCAACAATTAATAATCAAAACGTAATTGGTCCAATCATTTTCAGATAAGAATTAACAATAATGCAATGCAAAACTGATTTAGGCATTACTAGAAACACCTTATCTACATGATGAGAATCTTTTTCATAATTACTAAAAGTTGAAGAATTTACCTTGTGGATGGAGAATTGTGATTTCATCTCCATTGCTATAGTCAGAGGTAAGTGCCAAGTTTGATAGTTGGTGGGTCGGAGCGAGAATTGTTGTAGGAGCTTGAGTAGATACTTCTTCGTCATTAGCGACGTCAATAGCATCTGTTTGAGAGGTTGATTTTTCTCTATTACAGGAGAATAAATGAGTGCACAGTCTTGACTGGAGATAGTACGCCAAGTTGTGTTCCGACATTTGAGAAAAGTCTGACTTAACAACAAAAGGAAAAACTTTAGAGAAAGATTAAATTGGCAACGAAAAGGGAGAGAAGAATGTTCTTTCATTGGAGCTCTGCTAGAGATTTGATTCCAAATTAGAAGAGAGAGAGAGAGAGAGAGAGAGAGAGAGGAAGAAGTCATTTCCTTTTTTCTGGTTTAACGGGGAGATAAGCTAACGCTGTTAGCATTAATTCAACCAATTTGAATCAGCTATGATTGTGCGCCCTAGAAAGGCTTTGGATAGGAATTCTGTCCAAATGCCTGAATTCAGATCCAGTGCATTAACTCAATTTTTGAGTTTTGATCCAAACCGTCCAAGATGCTCTAACACGAATCTTAAAGGGTTTGGACCCCATAAATAATACTGGCCCCCTGCGCTACCACCGAATAGGCACCGGACACGTCTAAACTCAAAAATTGGGTTACTTTAGGGGATCCGGACTCCAAATGCCTTCGGACCAAACCTTAACCCTTTTTTTGGGCCAGAGGTGGAACACAGGGGTCTTTAAGATTCGTGTCAGGTTCATTAAAATCCATGCAGATTAAAACAGATGGGTGAAGATTCTTCATTCTACATGCACGGTGAGAACTACAGAGGATACAAAGGGCGTTACTATGCAATATTCATATTCTTTTGTTGTTTTGGTAGAGAGGTGGGACTGGGAGTTATTTTTCGTTTAGGTAAAGAATAAAACAAAATTATTACTTGCTCGTTTCTGTGCTTTTAGGTAAAGGAAAAAAAAAAAAGATTGTCTACGGCTTATTTGTTAGGAAAGAAAGTATTGCTAAATATATTGCTCCATAGAGCCGACATACTAAATTAATTGCTTGTTCTAAATACAATTATGAAGAAAACCATTTTCTTTGTTGGTATTAAATACAAATTTATTGTCTGGAATTTGAATAGTTATTTGGAATAAATAATGACATAAAATTGTTATTTTGAGCAAGTGTAGTCATGCTTGCATCATATTCCGTATCATGACGTGATTAGACCAGTTTGCATTGCTTTCTGTACCATGCTATTTTTTTGAAAGATAGTCACGGCACGCGACACGTGACCAGCACGCATGTTGTGCCAGAACTATGTTGTATGGTGATCAAAGCTAGGTATATGTGTTAGAGAACAATATTACAAATAAAACCAAACCATGGAAGTACTTCCCTAGCTAGCAACACACCTATTGAGAACTTCCCGAAGCGTCTCCCGCTCATTGTCGATTACATTATTGGTCTTGAAGAAAGCTTCGCAATCCTTAAATCCTTTGATCCTCACATCTTAGCCGTTCAAAACCTCCACTATAAAAAAAATTAATCAGATTCTTTTTGGTAGCAAATTTAAGGAATATTATTAACTTGTTGCAGATATCCGGATGTGTTTTTGGATGGGCGGCGCCGGCCGGCATGACCGGTTCCGGTTGCTTTTGTCACTGTGAAGAGCAATATGTCCTTATGTCGCATATATAGGAGACCAATAGTATGCCATATTATGAACTCTTTTCCTCGCCTCATTACCAACTACCGCATCTCTAATCGCTCCATCTGCAAACACATATATGCATGCAAAACAATTCCGATTAATAAAATGCGACTGAAACTTTGACACTGCTTCTTGACGGTGCCGTCTTGGAGTTCAGTGTCTGGTTAAGGATCGATGTCGGCAGTGATCTGAGATCTTTAGAGGCTATGGGTTTCTTGGGTAGTTTTTTCTATTTTGTTATTTTTTCTTCTTTAGTTACATTTTGTTACATTTTCTTTAATGGAAGGGCATTATGTCTATTTTTTAAAAAAAAAAAAATGCAAAACAATTCCGATTTCATGAAGTCCACGATTTCTGAATACATCTGTAATAAAAAAAAAATGCAAAAATTATATATGTTATGTACTTATTCTTAAGAATGTGAGTTGAAATATATATAATTCGAGTGCATTGCAGTCTTGTGGACTTTCTCTCTTGTTGTGGTTGGATTTCGGGTTAATCTGGGCTTGGGCCCAGTCGAGATTTAATTTGGCATTAAATGCTCTCTGAAACCTCCTTTCTACAATCTATGTATGGCAGATTGGCAGGTCTCTTTTATTTTATTTTTCTATTCTTTATAGAACTATATACTAATAGGTTGTTTCGAGTTTTGCTTTTGTTTTTTCGGCTTGTCAGATAATGCACTAATCGGGTCTAGTGGAAATTAGTGTAATTTCGAATATAAGGAGCATTAATTAATGAAGCAAGCAATAAATAAATTGCATAGCATCTAGAATATAATTCTTCATATAATTTTATGTAAATTTTAGTAACATTTCACTAACTTGAGTTTGTGTGAATTTAAAACTAAGTGATCTTCAGGAGGCCAGTATGGACCTGACCACAGCTGTGGAGGTTCTGATGTCAATGGCAGAGGTGGAAGCGGACCAGAATCTCTTTTTAAATCTTACTATGGAGGATTTTGGGTTTGGCAGCCTCTTAAGTCCAACGTCTGGCGACGTATGGTGTGGACCAGGACTTGCTTGATTACTGATAATTGATAGTGTTCTTTTATAGTTTTTTATTATGTTGTTTGGTAAACTGTGCATTTTTGTTGCAACTTATGAAACTGATATGCTAATGTTTTGTAACTAAAACAGATGTACTGATGATTGAGTTATAAGTTCATGCTTTAGGTACTTATACTTGGTCTTTCTGATTTCTAATGGAAATCGGTGGATATAATTCCACTACTTTTCAAAAAAAAAAAAAAGTGATCTTCTAGTAGTATTTGATTGAATTCATTCATTTTCATATTTAAATTTTGGTTATTAGTATTTGTATCTTAAAGTTCATATAACTCAATTATCCGACAATTATTTGTTTCGTATATGTATTTGTAGATTATCCACTCTGTATCCGTTTAAGACAGATTTAGTTTTAAATTTTGATATCCATTTATAATTTGTATTCGTATATATATCGACTCATTAAAATACGAAATACAAATTTAATATTAGCATTATCTGCAAATTCGCTCCGTTTACACAACTATCCGAATTCAAACTCAAAATTTGAATTGCTATATAATCCGAATTCCAAACAAGGTAATCCAGTCCCAGATTCCCAATTCGGAAACCACCACCAGGCACCAGTCGTCAAGTATCCGCCACACGATAACCGCAAAATAAAGCTTCACACAGAGAAAAGTAACACATGTTCGCTTCTCAGTCCAGTGAGTCCGCACCCTCTGGGTCTGAGGTAGCAGAATATTTGAGTTTAGATCCGGACCGTCCGATCAAAATCCGGACAATTGGCTGAATGCACGGGTTCTATTAATATTCGTGCCTGCAAAAGCAGATTGGACGGTACGGATCTAAATCCAAAATTTCTGTTACTGTATGAATTCTCGATTCTCTCTGAAGTCTGAACGCAGTTCCAACCCTTACCGGCTTCCCGACTACTGTCCACCTTGCGTCGACAAGTAACTAAACTAAGCCCGCCCGATATCAGTAAGAATAAGATCCGCCTACACGAATTCTCGCCATTGACAGTGGAAACCCGCTTCCTATACCCTCCTCCCGTTTCCACCCCGAGCCTAATCGTTTCCACATCCCGTTGAGAGTAGAGATCGAGAAGGTGCGGACAGACAGATGGCGATTGGAGAGAAGGGTTTGGCGGAGGCTGCAGCTACTCCGGCGCCAGTGAGGAGCCATTACCTAGCGAAGTGCATCCTCAGAGGGAGCGCCGTGCTTCATGCCGTACAAGGCCGCTTCCGCTTCCCTTCTTCCTCGGACGTAGTGTTTGGAAAGGTTTTGATCTCTTGTCAAATTCTCCTATCCTGTAACCAAATCAGGTCTAGTGACCCAAAACTTTTGGGGATGATTTTGTCGAAGAAAAATATCAATGTAGAAATAATAATTAGAAATTATCAAATTTCGTCTTCCTTGTTATTTTTCATAATATAAGAACAGAGTGATGTTAGATATTTTAGAGCTGAAATACTTGTATATCTGATAGTCCAACTAATAATGATTATAAGCTCTCAGCAAACAGGTCTCTCAAAACAGTCTCTTAGTTTTGATTACTCATAAAAAGTTGTAGTAAGCTACCCTAAATAATCGCCAAAAGGATATATTCTGTTTCTTATTGTATCTCTGTCTTGGAGTTAGTTTTACTAGATTTTGTAAATTTATTTAGAATATTATTATTATTAGTATTACTACTATTACTACTACTATTATTATTATTTTTACTACTATTTTATTACTATCTACCTTGACTCTATGATTATGATTGGGTTTCATTTCTAGCCTACTCCAACTTGTTTGGGACTAAAGGCTTGGTTGTTGTTGTTGTTGTTGTTGTTGTTGTTGTATTTAGAATATCTCCAGCAATGAATTTCTGGTTAGTATTATTTCAGAAGGCTGTAATTTTGCCTTTAATGTTTTTATTACCAGAGTGTAACCATATTAATATGAATTGCCAGGAGACTTCTCTTGAGCTGGTAGAAATTAGTGAAGATGGATTACTACAAACAGTATTTGAGCAAACTGTTTTTGGAATTATAAAGGACATTGCTGTCTTAAGGTGGAATGACCGATATCAACAATTTATTCCTCAGGTTCTAATTTTTATTTTTTAATATATTTTTATTCTGGATTTTGATGTCAAGCATGAAAATTATATTTCTCCTCATTATTCTTACCAAATGGTAACAAGAATTCATCTGATTAAAAAAAATGAAAATATGTTTTTTTTTTTTTCTGTTTAACAGGCTCAAGGAAGAGATTTGCTGGTTATTCTTTCGGATTCTGGAAAGCTCTCTATTCTTGCCTTCAGTTCTGAGATGCATAGGTTGTTGATCGCTTCATTTTTCATCTTACATAGTTGGGGCCCATTTGTATGCTTTTAGCTTACCACTATACAAGTACCTTCTAATCTGTTTGGATTTGGTGTAGGTTCTTTGCAGTTACAGATGTTGAGATGTCAAAACCTGGTAATTCAAGACACGAGTTGGGAAGAATGATAGCTATTGATCCAGAGTAAGCAATATTTTTCATGTTTTTTAAAATACAATCATTATTTAAAAGATCTTCTCCTTTGTACCACTAGAATGTCAGTATATTCACCTCCAATTTTCAGCATCAAGTTAATTTGCAATTTCTCCTAGTGTAGTTTATGTTATATTTATATGTACCTCATCATCTGCTTGATTGCAGAGGTAGTTTTATAGCTGTTAGCGCATACGAGGACAAACTTGTAATATTTCCGGTTGCTCAAACCCCTGGAAGCAGCTTTCTAGATGATGTATGCCAACTCTATATTCAAATTATCAAAAAAAAACTAAAAGAAAATCTCACTTACCTAATTTGTACACTGATTTCATACTTTAAGATATTCTATATTTTGTGTCAATTTTAGAAAATTCCATATCCGCCAGAGCATGATGAGTCCTGTAGTCTGAGGGGTATGTATAGATCCAGTGTCCGTGGCACTATTTGGTGCATGTGCTTCATTTCAAGTAGTGCCAATTATCTCAGTGCAGAAGGGTATCATCCAATCTTGGCTGCGATAGTGCACCGGTTTGTACCTCTCTCTTACTGTCAATTGGACAAATTATTTTTCTGTTGTCTTAATACGTTGCAGTTTACCTTTCAAATTTTTTTCTTACTTGTACACATCTAGAACAACTTCTATTCAAATGTTGGTATTGCATTACTATGTTTCCCACATAGTGCGCCTTTAAATAGATCAGGCCTGATAACCATCCCCTAAATACCTCACATTAGCTTTTTCACGCATCTTGAATGTGTACCTGCCTATTGTGCCGATGCACACTTGCATGTAGTATCGATGCACACTTATCTATTTCAGTTAAGACATCACTGTTGATAGCTGTCATGCTGTTTTGACCAAGTCAAAACATGTTTTGACAGCTGTCAACATCTGTCTGGGTCTTCTGGACTCGTTTTCCGAACACCATAAAATGCACATTTGACTATTGCTCAATGCACACATGAGTATTACACCAATACACACTTGACTATTGCATCAATGCACACTTATTTAGATGGGGGTTGTTTAGGGGTGAGAAATTGAGGGCTACATGTATTATTACTAAACAGGTTGTTCCTTGGGGGAATCTTTACTTAAGGATATTTTAGCATACAACAGGCGATCTTGTTGAAGTGAAGGGGTTTGTGTAGCTTTAAATGACCAGAGACCTATGGTAGAATGGGTTTGCTTGTAAAAAATTGATGGGTACTTTCTGCTGTGGTTTAGATAAGTTATATTATGGCATGGGTATAATAGGCCATGGACATTCAATGTTTATATTCATGTTAATTCGTTGCATTTGTAATTGACAATTTTGCATACATTGGCAGGAGAGCCTCTTCTGGAAATGAAGTGCTATTATTTGGCTACAACTCTAAAACAAGTAGCATTCATGTTATATCTAACTATTGTGAAAATACGAAGTTGGCACATAGTATAGCTGCAGTCCCTAACTTCTCAGGCTTTGCTTTTTTATTTCGCGTCGGTGATGTTCTTCTATTGGACCTTAGAAACCCAGAGATCATTCGGTGCATCCACAAGATAAGTTTACCTTTCCCCAGTGCAGTTGAAGAAAGGAACTTCATTGTCGACATTTCTAAACAACCACCTAAGTTTGATGATCAGGTAATGTTTGACGAGGCAGCTTGCGCTTTATTAGAGTTAAAGGATTCTGGTGATGATACAATGGGGGATGATGATCCCATGATTATTGACACTGGAAATGGGAAGGAAGTTCAGAATTTGAACTTTATTTGCTCGTGGAGTTGGAAACCTGCTATGCGTACCTGTTCTAAGCTGTTATTTTGCCTAGACACTGGAGAGTTGTATGTTATTGAGATAAATTTTGATGTTGAAGGAATCAGGATCAGTCTTTCTGACAGTCTATATTCAGGTCAGCCCTGCAAAAGTTTGTTATGGATGAAGGATGTCCTTATATTGGGACTTGCCGAAATGGGAGATGGCATGGTGCTTAAGATCGAGAATGGGGCATTAGTGTACAAAGGTTTGATACAGAACATAGCACCGATTTTGGATTTGGCAGTTGCTGATTGCCATGATGAGAAACAGGATCAGATGTTTGCATGCTGCGGGATGAAACCCGATGGGTCGTTAAGGGTTATTCGGAATGGTATCAGTGTTGAAAATCTTCTTAGGACACCTCCTATTTATCAAGGTATATCTGGTACATGGGCACTGAAGATGAAAGAGGCTGATTTGTACCATTCATTTCTTGTCCTTTCTTTTTTGGAAGAGACCAGAGTGCTCTCTGTAGGGTTGAGTTTTAATGATGTAAGTGAGGCGGCCGGGTTCCAGCCTAATGTGTGCACTTTGGCATGCGGCTTGATGTCTGACCTGTCGCTTGTACAGATTCACAGCAGAGGTGTGAGGCTTTGTTTACCAACAACAACTGCTCATCCTGAAGGTGTACCTCTTGGTACACCAGTTTGCACTTTCTGGGCACCCCCTGATGGACTAAATATCAATGTAGGTGCCATTGGGCATAACTTAGTTGTAGTTGCCACTTCAAACCCCTGTTTCCTGTGTGTACTTGGGTTCAAACATCTCTCAGCTTACAATTATGAAATTTATGAGATTCAGCGTGTATTGCTTCATTATGAGGTATCTTGCATGTCTATACCCTCTGACCATGTGGAGTTGACACGGGGTCAAAGTGATGATCCCAATTCTGGCTTCTTAACTAAACTGAATGCAAGCAAGGTTGTTGTCATTGGCACTCACAAACCTTCGGTGGAGATTTTCTCACTAGAACCTAAAGATACTCTCCGTGTTCTTGCAGTTGGGCTCATAACAGTGAATAATGCACTTGGCTGTCCTATAAGTGGTTGTGTACCTGAAGATGTTAGGTTGGTGTTATCAGACAGGGTCTATGTGCTATCAGGCTTGAGAAATGGGATGCTACTTCGGTTTGAATGGACTAATCTCTATTTTTTCTCTCAACCTGAACCGAGTTCCTATTTCGGAAACATGGAAATCTCCTTGGCCAAGTCAGAAACCGCAATTCTTGAGATGATTGCTGTTAGGCGTATTGGTATAATGCCAGTTAGTCTGGTCCCCCTGAATGACTCTTCTAATTCAGATGTCATTGTTTTAAGTGACAGACCCTGGTTATTGCATGCCAGTAGACAGAGCCTTGCGTACACTTCCATTTCTTTTCAGCCAGCCTCACATGTGACTGCAGTGTGTTTTGCTGATTGCCCGTTGGGTATCTTGTTTGTGTCTGAGAATAGTTTGCATTTGGTGCGCTTCTGATTTTTTGTTTACTATTCATTTGTTTTTGTACATGCGCATAAGTTCTCGTTCTTTAACTTGCTAGATCATTTTTTTCTTGAAGGAATATTTGTCTGGTTTATACTTTGTTACCAATATCTTCTCAGCACAAAAACCACTTTGGTGCATGTGTCTGTGTTGAATGATTGAAAACAGGCTAAATATGGGATTCTGTGGAAATCAATTTTAGGCTGTTCTTTAGGGAGTTGTTAAATTCTGGCCGTACTGCTTTGACCCTATCTATTTTATCTTTGCTTACCAAGCATTTGACTTTTGCAGGTAGAAATGGTGCATAGCAAGAGATTAAATGTACAAAAGTTTCCTATCGAGGGGAACCCAAGAAAAGTTCTATACCATAATGAAAGCAAAACTTTATTCATGATAAGAACTGGCTTAAGCAGTCCATCATGCTCCTCGGATATATGCCAAGTGGATCCTCTTAGTGGGTCTTTGCTTTCTAAGTTCAAATGCGAACAGGGTGAAACTGCAAAATGCATGCAGATAATTAATGTAGGGTGTGAACAAGTGCTAGTTGTTGGAACAAGTCGCTCTTCTGGTCGCCTCATCATGCCGAGTGGTGAAGCTGAAAGGTTCAACTTTTTCTAGTTTTTTCTTTTTCATTTTTCTTTTTCCTTTTCTTGCTTGCTGTGATTTCATTGCAGAAATTAGGGTTTGAAATTCTAGCATCCTTTTGATTGTTTCACATGGCCTGGACTGAAATTAGTTACTTGAAAATGGTCGAGCATACTAATCTTTATTTTGGTCTGTGGTCTCATTACCCTTTCTCACTTGTAATCACAACATCAATTTCTCTCAGGGCTTCATCATTTTTCTAAATTCAGCAAATGTTTATATTGATATGATCTAAACTCTAACGCCTCAATGTTAATACCCTATTAAAATAAAATCACTAAAACTTTCATCTCACTGGAGCAGTACTAGAGGCCGGATAATAATCTTAAGTTTGGCTAGTGCCCAAAGCAATGACGCTGCTAGTTCACCATATGAAGACATTTGTAGCTATGTCTGTGAAGAACTAATAGCAAGTCCTAGCTCCAATACCCAAATTGAAGATTTGAGCATTGGACTGCTAAAATCAGTTGCTCAAATCAATTTACCAGGGGCTGTTCTTGCAGTCTGTCCATATCAAAATTATTTTTTGGCTGCTGCTGGTAGCATGGTAAGATTCAATCTAACCATTTTTCTTTCTTTCCAGTTCGATTTAGTTCGATTTGATTTGACTTTTAAGTTTGTAAAAAAAAATATGATTGCTTGCTTTATTAGATATGAAAATTCCTCTGTAAATGAATTAAGTGAAGATAATAAAAAGGAGATCATACTGGTAATATAACTAATTTGAATCTTAACTGAACTGATGTACTGCACTGGCACCTGAATTTATGTCTTTGGTAGTGGTTGCTTAATCTTGGTTTGTTGTTCTTTCAATCCAACCTGATGCATGTCATGTGTACCAGCTTAGTTTGTTCGGATTTGTGCATGACAATCCACATCGACCGAGGAAGCTTGCAGTTACCAGGACACGGTTTACAATTACTTGCTTGAAAACATTTTATACAAGGATAGCTGTTGGTGATTGTCGTGATGGTATCCTTTTCTATGCCTACCGCGAGGTAAATATTTCTTTTGGTTGTACATAGTATTGTGGATAAGACAAGCTTATGCTTCTGCTCATAAATCAAAGATGCACCACATATCTTTTGTTAGGATGCCAAGAAATTGGAATTAGAATATTCTGACCCAACTCAGAGATTGGTCGCTGATTGTGCTCTTATGGACCGTGAAACTGCTGTTGTATCGGACCGCAGAGGGAGCATTTCAATCCTGTCATGTCTGAAGAACTTGGAAGGTACTGAATCACGATAAACAAATAAAAAGTATTAAACTAACTAATTCATGCCAGTACTGAATACTGCTGATATGGTAAAACCTTGTTTATTTGAGGAAAAGACCTGTTGATGCTATGGTATTAGGGCAATTGGAGGATAGGATTTTGGATTTTAGTACCTTAGTACTCAGTATTCTGAAAAAAATTTAGGTCAACATCACAATTTTTTCATTATCTTTTGACCACATTGCTTAAAAATAATTCCCTTAATTTTTTTCCTCTTGGCATTAATAGTGATTCTGGGAAGGTAAGTGTAATGGTTTTGCAGTCTGTCCATCCAAAAGCTGAGTAATTATTGTTTGGTGTTATTTCCACTAACTCTCAAAAAAAAAAATTTGTTTGGTGTTACACCTTGCAGCTTATGAAAGCCCAGAGAAGAACTTAAACATAAATTGCTCCTTCTATATGGGGGAAACAGTCATGAGCATCCAGAAGGTACTTTTGTTCCCATTAATGCTTATCATCTATTTGAGGCAAAAAAAATTATATCTTGGATTAACTTTTTGGTTTCTTTTGTTATATAGTATTTTCAGCAAGAGTGAGGCTACGGTACTATGCATAGCGCAGATTGGTCCATACTGCAGATCAATATTATCGTTTTCAAAGTCCAGATAGTCGATCTGAATTGTTCAACCTGATTTTCATATGAAAATATACTTGCAGACTAAATTTTATATTTTTTAGAATTTTTTACTATTTTTCAAGATAGGCACTACTTTTGAATGGTCTAGAATCTTTAAATTAAGTGATTTTCCACCTATCAAAGAAAAATTGAAAAAATGTAAAATTTGATATACAAGTACATTTTCACATGAAGATCATGTTGAACTGTTCAGATTGATTGTTTGGACTTTGAAAATGGAGATATTGATCCATAGTACTGTAGCCTCACTCTTTTCTGCAATTATTTATTTGTTTGATTCACTATCACAAGTTTCCTGCACAGTGGCTCTAGTCTGTTACCGGTTGCCTATTATGTATACTGAACACCTTCTGGTCTTGTGTATAACTTTTGCTCTTTAGGCTCTTCAGTTTCTTTTGTGCATGCTTGACTTTCTGTACATTTTCATAGGCATTGTTTTCCTACAAACTCCCTGTTGATGATGTGGTGAGTGGTGGCAACAATACAGAGAGGTTTCTTGAATCTTCTTATAACAGTGTTATTGCAAGTACATTGCTCGGAAGTGTGTTCATTCTCATCCCACTTACTAGGTAAGTTGCACATTTTGTTCTTTGATTTTTACTTGTTTATATTGCATTTTGTTTTTATTCAATGTTATTTAAAATAGCAAAGTTAGTAGGGGCTGTCATGGTAAAACACATTGTCTAGCATGTTTTCTTTCGTTATGATTATGATTATTTGCTTTTTTTTATTTTCCTTGACAGTCTGGTTAGGTTACGATTGACCTTTGTAAGGCTTTTTTTCCAGAGCCTCTGATCATATTTGGAGGCACACCATGATCTGAAAAACATTTTTGTTGTTGTTCTCGCATATATTTGCTTGGTATAAGTATCAACTTTTCATCGCATTATGTAATCATTGGTTGAAACAAACCTATGAAGACTTTGCAATTGATTGGGAATGATGTGTCTATACTCACACTTGCTGAGGATAAAATTGAATGTCCTTTCACAATAAGCTACTCCAATTTGATTGCTCATGTGATCTTACAGAGAAGAGCATCAACTATTAGAAGTGGTACAAGATAGACTTGCAACTCATAGACTGACATCTCCAGTCTTAGGAAATGACCACAAGGAGTTTCGTGGGCGGGACTCACCTGTAAGTTTTAATTCTTACCTTGAATGATTTACTGCCCTGATAGGTTACATGTTTAAATCTCTGCATTCTTTTTTTTTTATATCTTTTGAAGCAAAAGACCTTAGACTGTGGTATTACTATTGATGTTATTTAGTGAAGATAGTGCAAGCCCTTGGGCAGGGTTTGGATTCTTTTTTCTTCTCTTTTCTTTTTGTTGGACCCACCATTTAACAACTGTCAATCTATTCTTAAACCTTTGACCCACCTGATGCAAGGAAAAGAAAATTCTTCAATTCAAGAAGGGCACGCCTAAACTTCGATACAAAATTCTCAGAATAAATGGGAAAATACTGAACCCAAGAACTTGACCAGAAATTAAGAACCTTTGATCTGAAACCGGCCATAATACTCGATCTAGAAATAGCCTGACCTGAATGGCCCGAGACCTGTATCTGGTGTGAACTTCCCAAACCTATTTTTTCTCATCCCACTCGTTTGTCATCTCTAACTTCAACACACTTATGTTGCTTTCAAATCTCAATTCATCTTGAAACCCAGGTTCTCATATTATATTTCCTTCTGGATTGGAACGTTGCGTGGGAATGTTACCCTGAGCATAACTTTCTCTTTTGCTGAAACCATTTTCTTTTTATGCAGGCTGGTGTACCAACAATACTAGACGGCGACTTGCTTGTGCAGTTCTTGGAGCTTACTAGTCTACAACAAGAGGCCGTGCTTATGTCGACAGGTGGACAGAGCAGTAAAGTCTCTACATCAGATGCCCCACCTGCTCCACGATCAACTCCCCTCTCTGTCAACAAGGTTGTACAAACACTTGAACGGGTCCATTATGCACTCACATAAAGTTTTTTATATTGAGACAGAAGAGCACAGAGTTTGATAGCAACAAGTTAGTTTTCTTTCATAGAATACCTGATGCAGCTTTTGTTTGTACAGTGAGTACATTAGTACGAGTATCTCCCTGTAAATTTAGTAGGATGCCTGATTTGGTTCTCCCAACCAGTCAACTGGCCATACAGTTTGGTTTGTTGTTTTACCGTTTTTTTTATGGTGTATGTAAAATAATTAACAACAAAAGACCAAAAGCCACATGTCACCACTGCATAGGGCATCACACACTTTGCACATAAGCATTCTCTTGAACCATATTATTCAACAAAATTAAATTTGAAGTCCACTTGTTCGTTTTTATTTAAAATTATAATACAACTTGTATTGCATTTGTAAAATTTAAAAATTAACACTTTTAGGCAGAAGTATTACACCAGCGTTGAACTCTTAACGTAGATGATGTCATAGTTTAAGGTACAGCATTTTAAGAAATCAAGTGAAAATATTCATCCCATTCTCGGGGCAGGTTTTCCCTTGAATTTAAGTAATACAATATGTTATTCTTTTTGTGATTACAACATTGTTGTATTGATAAACCTAAGAGAGATATAAACTAATTCCATTAATGTATTATGACTATTAAAGTTGAGAAAGTGCTAGACCAATCCCAGCCAAGCAAGCAAGAAGTCGTATGAACAAAAATTGACTGCGAAATTCTTTAATGTAATTATAGCTTGTAATCTGCTCACTGCTTCAAAAAAGAACCATAACCTGCAGCCGTTTGATCACATATTCTACGAATACCATCTTTACTAAATACAAGTTCAAGGATAATAACTAACAAAAAGTAACAATTAAAAAACTAAATTTGGAGAGCTCTCATCAGTCCACTATAGCGTTATATGAATCTAATAAATTACAACAACAAAATTTTCACTGAAAAATACAAAATTTCCTTCTTTGCAAAGTGGATCCCAGTTCTTCAAAATGGATCCCATCAAAATACGTGAAATGACTAGAAGCCGAAAGATTTTCAGGCTCTGCCTTAATGAATTGTCCTAATAAAACATTATTGCGAGGCCACCGAACTCTCCACATATTCCAATGCTTTTCTCTTTACATGCTCGATCCTTTCTTCATCTCCTTGGGATTTCTCAAAATCGAGGTACTTCTTGAATAAGAACTGCAGAGAAACATAAAAGATCAAATCGAATTAGCAGCAAGGATGCTAGCACCCAGATATAAAAAGCGTAGCAGTTGCTGCCTGTACAAGGTCCAAACAATTATATTGAAGCACATAATTGGTTGGAAGATTACAAAACTTTTCGAACTTGAATAAGATAAGATTAATCTATATTTTTATTTTGAATCCACATTCAATTCATTAAAATGAGTTACTATTTTATTTTTCTTATTTATAAGAAAATAAAAATGAACCCATTAAAGAAATACTTCTCCTCAAATATTTTTTATTAAACTGTGAGTATGAAGCAACTGGACAAGCGTCAATTTTATTTAGGCTTAATTTACTTGTGCATAATTGAAGTCCTATTAAAGACTTTATACTGACAAAACACATTCGCATGGTGCAAGAAATGCTATTAATGAAATGACATAATCAAGTGAAAAACCTTCATCTTTTTCGCAGGAAGGATCAAAGAAGTAGCCCTCTCAAACAAAGCTCTAATAATTTCAACATCACCAAGTCTTATCTCCTGTAAAAGCGTGACAAAAGAAAATAATTAATCAAAAAAAAAAGACTAGGAAACTGTTGAGAAACAAGTTTGAAAGGGCATTTCTGTAAAAGAGCAATTATACAATAGATTAGGGATCTATTTGTAAGATGTGCGCACCCTATATAACCCATTTGGGGAGATTAATGAAATTAACGATTATTCTGAAAATCAATTGAAACAAACAAAATAGAATCAAATTACCTGATCAAGGTAGACACTCCAAAGATCAGTTCTCTTTGGGTATTCTCGTAGTATTCCTTCAAACAAAGATCTGCCTCTCTCAGAAACACCACCCTTGAATTCTAAGATTGCCATTTGAGAGATGAATTTTATGTGCTTCTTTTGAGGCAAGCTCAGAAGAGCTCGTTTCACTATCACCTGAGTACAATCTTGGCCTTGCTTGAGGATGTTTTGGGCACTGCGTAACCACACCTAAAATTCCAAGGATAGTTATCAGTTAATGTTTTTTTTTAATTGAAACCATGAAGCACTTAAACAGACAATTGACATACAGGCTAGTAATGTTTCTAACTGAGGCAACAATTATGCACCAAATAATTACAAAAGCATCATACAAATGTAACTAGAAGAGGGTTCAAATGCCTCGTCTTTCATGCCTCATATCCTTTATCTCCGTTTTCGAAGTCCAAGCAGTCATCCGAAGCGATCAACATGATCTCCATATATAAATGTGCTTGGAGACCAAATTTTATATTTTTTGGAAATTTTTTTACTAGAGACTATTTTTTTATATAGGTAAAAAATCACTGTTTTGGATGGTCAAGAAACTGAGATTTTTGTACCTAAAAAAATAGTAAACAAATTTCAAAAAATATAATTTGGCCTCCAAGCACATTTAATATGGAGATCATGTTGATCGTTCGGATTGACTGTTTGGACTTTGAGAACGGATATAAAGGATGTGAGGCACGATGAGGTATGAAAGACACGAGGCATTTTAACCCTCATGTAACTATATCAAAAAAATGGTATACTGTACAAAAAGGGATACAGTGTCAAAACTACTGTGTGCATACCCAGGGGAAAAAAAGCAGTTTCATTAATAAGCAGCTATGCCAAAACTAATATGCATAACAATTAATAGTTGTTTGTATGGATAATATTTTCTTTCATGGTGTATTCATATATAGTTCCAACTATTTTTATTGAAATGACAAAACAAACATATTTAGACACCTTGCATGAAGTTTTAAACTTCTTTGTCATTCTGGCAAGAAGTTCATCCGCTAACTTGTACTGTTCAGTTCTCTCATACATTCCAAGGAGAGCAAGATGCAACTTTTTTGGATCACACAACTGCAGTGCTCTCTGAAACGTCTTTTTGACAGCTTCCTGTAAATTGCCAAAAGAACCAAGTCATTATTTGCACCAGCCAAGGGAGGAAAATATATAACAATGACACAAAATCCCCTAATTTTACCTCAGGAGGATTTCCATATTTATTTTCTAAATTGAAGTATGCGACCCAAACATTCAGTTTTTCTTCCTCTTCTCTGATATTTATTGTTCTCAAAGCCCTTCACCATGAAAAGAAAAGGAAGATCAAAATTAGTACAGAAGAATTGT
Source organism: Carex myosuroides (assembly GCA_028015225.1). Taxonomy (NCBI): domain Eukaryota; kingdom Viridiplantae; phylum Streptophyta; class Magnoliopsida; order Poales; family Cyperaceae; genus Carex; species Carex myosuroides. The sequence continues at coordinate 14,691,884 of CM051477.1, forward strand.
AGAACACACTACATGTGAAATGTATTCAAACTTATAATTTCCTTTGTAACTAAATGAAGTATTAAACAACTTAGACCAATTAAGGTACTGTTTTAATCATGATCGGTACTCAGATAATGGCACATCGATAGCACAAGCTGGAATTGTATGGATCTCATAATTGTCATGAAAGTTTATAGAGCAGAATGAGAGCAACAGTGAATAACAATGGCAAAAGGTAGTAGTAATTGACTACTTTCAACTCAACAGTTGATCATCGTGAATTGATACTTGTGAATCTCAAATTTTCTAATTTAACTCATTTGATTGTTTGTTTTGATTTTTTTCAGATGCAACGCTTTTGAGACAGTTTAATTGTAACATAAGTTACCTTTCAGCAATTGAGCGTGCTTTCCCAACATCTGCCACATCCAACATGAATGCCATGTAATTGATCCAAACATAGCTGCTATTAGGCGAGCTCCGTACCAATTTCTCAAATTCCTCCTCACTCTTTGGAACATCCTTCTTTAAAGATCTTTCCTCAGCAGCACTGATTTCAAGTTCCCTGTATGCAAGATAGTCAAGAGCAAATATTGCAATAAAGTAGTGATAAGAGGTAATTTACAAGGTAATTTGGGTAGATTATCCCCAATTAGACTTCATCACTACATGAGACCTCAAAACCGACAATAAATAAGCCAAAGATAAACCTAATCTCTATGCAAAACTTCAAAATTAACAATATAAAAGCCAAAAGACAAACTGTGACGAGATGAATAATGGGTGACACAGGTACATATTATCAGTATCTTACCTTTACATCAACCCTGGTCCTAGAGCAAAAATACCTAAAGATATATTAGCAAACTACTCAACAAACCTCTCTTCCTTTGCCTTCTTTTTCGCAAGTTTAATTTTCTTCTTGTTAGCAGCATCATCTCCACTCGCAACAACTTTCTCAGAAGTAAGATTATCATCATTATCAGAGAAATCAGATTCATCCAATGACACTTGAAGAGGAGGGACCGAGGCTCTAGATTGTGCTTGGCTAAGTTCGGTGTCACCATTTTCGTGTAATGATGTGAAACCCATATCAATATTGACCTCTTCATTAGCACTGGTATCATTTTCATTATTTTCTAGAGCTATATCATCATCAGAACCATCTTCAAAGTAAGACTGTTTCATTCCAAGAGAAATTTTGTTCTTTGCCTCGTCGACCTGACCACAAGGAAAAAAGAAGTTTATATACACTGAAGCATACAAATATTCCATGCTCCATGCTATTAAAAGTATATTCAGGGAGATAATGTACCTTCAGAATCTTTGCCTTCACTCTATCACCTGCCTTGTACATTGCATGGAGGTCATCAATTGATTCCTCAGATATCTCTGACACATGGCACAAACCAACCTGCATAAGCATTCGACTGATCACTCTTCCACAAAATATTCTCCAGATTTAACTTAAAACTCTAGATGGCATATAAAATGCCTCTTCTTTTCATTTATTGCACTTCAAAAATGTACACCCAACCCTGAAGTAAGGTATCCTCAAGCACAAGGTAGACACGGTATTGTGATTTCTCTATTTGATGTAACATAATCTACTTGAGATAAAGAAACATCTTGTACAAAATTTAGTTTTTTTCACAATTTTTCATTTCCGAATTGTGATTTCTCTGTTTCTCTATTTACCTTTAGAAAATTCAGGCAAACGTACAATTACCTACACTTTCCTTAATGTTTAATTTATGAAACAATGTTTCTACATATGGGGAATTTGGGTAGACACGCTGATAGTCTAGTGCTTACAATTTTATGATTTCAATAATTTGAATGCATGTTTCAGAAGAAATTGGTGAAGTGCAACAACTGACGAATGAGGGGCTTATGTTCAATAAAGCCAAAGATAAATCTACATAACATAACACAACATAACATACCAGTTTGCTATTGTCAAGTGTTATAAATAAGCCATACAACTCAACCCTCCTAACATGTCCATAAATCACAGCACCCACATGCACATTACTAAACTCAACACCATCTGCCTTTCTCATCTCCCTATTTATCTTCCTTAAGGTGACCTCAACTTTCTTTGATGAAGCTTCCACGGACATAACCCTGCATTAACACTCGTTTGGATTAAGGGACTAGAACCGCAAATCATTTTTTTCCCCTAAAAATTACAAGCAGCAGGAATTTCAAGCAGCCTTCTGCATTAAGATGGTGTTTGGCTGATGCCTAAACCATGGAATAAGGAGTTCAGGCCTCAGTTATCCCCCAAACACGGATTAATTAAGCCAGCCTAACTAGGTGTAACTCTAAAATTAGGCCTCTAAATTTAAACCACCTCTCCAGGTGGCTTAAGACTTAAGTCTCCCTACGGTCCCACTGTCAGCAACTATCCAATTTTTTGACCCTCTCTCTTCTATAGTTGATATTATTTCTTAATAACTTAGGCCATGACATAACTTTAGACCCCAACCAAAGATGAATAGCTTAGGCCTCCAAAACTTTAGGCCTCAACCAAACACCACCTAAGGCCATAGATCTAAATTATCTTCTGGAAACTTAATTTTGCAAATATTTCTTACTTTCCATGCACAAGCTTCCCAACAGGGAACGCCTTATCAGGTTTCTGAATGTACTCATCTGACAAGTGAGATATGAGTATGCGAGCATCTATAGTCCGAGAAAGCATGATGAAGCATCCTTTGGGGCTAACATTCTTCACATAACCCTGCAACAGTTTTGGAGGGGTTAAATAGCATTTTTATTGTGCTTCTGTTGTACTGTCTCTTGATCACAATTTTTGAGAAGATATATATGACAAGAGATATATGGGTTACATGAGACTATAGGAACTGTCTCATATACCTGGACTTCCATATTAGGCTGTATGTCATCCATTGTCTGGGGCCTGTTGGTGTGAACTCCCCTGAGAAAATAAATAATTAAACAATATTAGAAACATACTGATTACTAATAAACTAAATCCAAACCATCTTTGGTGTCCCGAAAATAACTGATGAAGTAAAAAAAGCTGCCAACCTACAAGTGCTGCCAGCAATTTTCACAAAAAAGAACAAAGGTAACTAAAGCTAATATTTGAAGTCTCAACAAAATGTATTATTTAGACCAACAGAATTGTTCCATGCAGTGCACCACAGCCAGGTTTTATTATCCGGGTGTTTCAAGAATGTCAAAGATATAAAACAAAGCAAGTTGATTGCAAAAATAGCACTTACACTCCAGAATCAGATTTGATGCCGAGTAATGAAGCACGGAGAGATAAATCAACGTGCATTGTTCCCTCGGACGAGCGACTTATGTCCAGGATCTTAGTTTTAACAAACTGCCCTTCATGAAATCCAGTTAAAGGTTCGGGCACCAACTCATCAACAAGCTCGGTGTAGTGAACCCTCCCGTATAAATGCGGACCCACCTGTACAAGGAGCCCACCAACACCAGGTAGAAACTTCTTTATTCGCCCTCCAACAATATCGCCTTTCTTCAAGTTCTCAGAACTAGTATTTGTATTGTCCTTTGTAACTTGATTGATCGTGATAAGTCCAACAGAAGCGGGAAGAGGTTTCAATCTGAGCAATCTCTTTTCTTTGTTTATGTTTATAATCTGTCCATTCACGGCTTGACCAACCCTGTACAGGTTTTTAAACTTTTCGAGCTCATTGGGTTCCGAAGAGGCATCGAGAATGAAAATATGAGCGGTAACACTTCTAGATATTGTTAGCCAGGTCCACTCTGTGTCCATTTTCATGACATATCCTCTAATGATGTCTCCGATAGAAAAATTGAAATCTGATGCCGGAGTAATCTCTTCACCTTCTCCTGACAAACTCACAGCATAAATTAACTCACAAAAATTCAATCAGAAAAAAACACTGAGTGACAAGCCTGTTAGGCATTAACATCAGAAAATACCTTGAAGCAAAGAAGGTCTAACTGACAATTCCAATAGGTTTGTTTTCCCGCCCCTCCCTGAATGATCGACCTTGGCAATAATTCGTGCATGAAGCGCCTGACCAATTCGATATTTACCAAATGGATTCTCCGCAAAATCATCAGATTTGTCTAGCACCTGCCACATAGAAATTCGCCAAACAATTAGATGATCAGACTAAAAAGAATAAGGATCCAGTAATCTTACAGAGCTAACTAATTACCTCAGTTATATGGATTCTCCCTTGAAGCCCAGTTCCAAGTCTCACAATTAGTTCAAGTGGCTTGATCTCAACAATCTAAACAAGGTTTGAATAAAAAAAAATAACGAAAACATTGCTTAATCTCAACAATCTATAACAAGGTTTTGATAATTAATAAAAAATTAATAAGGTTTTCCAAAACAGTTAAAAAAATATCGAGGTTGATAACTGCAATCAAGGTTTTCAGCAATTTCAGCAATCAAAAGAAGGCAATATATGTTTTGTCCTTGTTCAAGAGGATAAATGATCCACAACTTGGTCGGTTTCTAATGAGAAAACCCTGCTTGCAGTTGGTAATTCGCAAAAGTCAATTATCATTACAGATGCTCCATGTCCCAAATAAAAACCAAAAAGAAAAAAAAAACTCGGACCTCCCCTTCAACAGCAGATCCGACTTTGTAATTGGACTTCTTCACCCTTTTCGAGCTAGACGCCCTTGATTTATCACTTAATGTTTTAAGAAGGAGAAGAAGCCTCTCAGACACGTCAGAGCTTGGAAGAGCTCCAACAACAGCAGTGACACTAAAGATACAAATAGACAAATCACATTCATCACAGATGCACAAAAGATCAATGATTACAAGAGATCCCATATCAACTATATCCAATACCACCAATGTTACTATGTACCAGTCAATATTGCTTTATTCCAAACTTAATTGAGATTATCAACTGATAGCCTCTATCAGTAATTCAAAAAAAAAAAGAGATCATAATTAAAATAGGGGTTGCAATGAGCTCTAGGCATTATGCTTCTCTAGGTTAGGGTTAAGAATCCTTGAACCAACTCACTGGTGAACCTGGCCACCACCCGACCCACATAATTCTGGGCAATGGGTTGATGGGCCAGATCTGGCTCAAGCATTTTTGGAAGCATAGTGGGTCCGTCAAATACATGCTAATGGGTCATGCCCAACCAGCTTTGATGATCTATTTATCTGCTGCAACATAGACAGTGACCCTCTTCTATAGACAAAAGCCCATTTTGTTCGGACAGATGAAGAAAAGAAAGAAGCAAATTGAATTCCCCACATGTGGGAATCAAATTCTTCCCAACTGCAGTATAAACAACACTAACACCAACAACTCACTAATTGTTATGTCAAGTGTAGAATAATATGCAAGTAAACAACCTGCACGTGCACCCTATTTTTAAACTTGCAAAACTCAGGTGCAGGTGCAGGTTGGTACCACCAGTGCAAAAAGATGACAATAATTGCACCACGTGCTTTTGACCATTTCAGTTCAATTGAGTGTGCATTTGAATAATGACTGAAAGAACATGTTTTGATCGAAATGCGCGACAGCTGTCAACAGCTATTTTGAACTGAAATAGGCAAGTTTTCATTTGGATTCAATAAAGTTGAATTCCAGCTGAAAAAACTGTTCATTCTTGGCTTAAAATGTATGTATTTTGGGTACAAGGGGGCATTTGGAGATTGAGACTCTAGGAGTAGTTATTAGAGCTGTAAAAAATATTTCTGACAAGACTCTCGACCTGCCTATGCCACCACTAAATGGTAAGGTGCTTATAATCTGAATACAAACTACAAAGGAAAGCAATGGCCAGAACTTGATATATGCTACCTTTGGCCAGGAGAATAGGACTTGTGAGGCAGCTTTTGCAAGTTGTAGTCCGTTATGGAAGCATACCCTATGGTGTAGCTGTATCCTGGGATTGAAAGCACCTGCGATGGGAAAATAGAACAGCTAAGAGAGAATAGCAATAGGGTACAATGAGGCAGCCTATTCTATAAAAATGCTGAAATTAATTCTCAAGAAATAATACCAAATAATTCTCTTTGGCAATCTCCACAACTGCAATAACTTCCTCATGCAGCTCTAGGTCAGAGGTTGTGTTCCTACGGCGTTTCTGAAATGCACAACAACTAGTTTCAATATTACAAAAGATGCTGTAGGACAACAATAATTCAGTCAAATAACCAGAAGAGATACTAGTAACATTAATTCGATAAAAGCTAGTAGTAATAAGAGTCATCTTTCCGTGCTTATATTCTAAGGATATGTCATTTCACATTTCTTTTGGTCCTTCAAAAAAAATATGATGCGCCATGTAACATTATAATCAACGTCAGAACATAAAGTGTTAAAGTGGCATTGCCTATTTTGAATGAGGCTACGGTACTATGCATAGAGCACTTTGGTCTGTACTATGGATCCACATCTTCATTTTCAAAGTCCAAATAGTCGATCTGAACCGTTGATCATGATCTCCATATGAAAATGTACTTGGAGGTCAAATTTTACATTTTTTAGGATTCTTTAATTATTTGTTTTAAATAGGTACAAAATCACTTGATCTAAAGATTCTGGACCATCCGAAAGTAGTGAATTTCTACCTATCTAAAAAATAGTAAAAAATTCAAAAGAAATGTAAAATTTGGCCTCCGAGCACATTTTCAAATGGAGATCATATTGAGCGGTTCGTATTGACTGTTTGGACTTTAAAAATAGAGATATGTATCCATAGTACAGACCAAAGTGCGCTATGCATAGTACTGTAGCCTCACCTATTTAATGGTTTTATTAAGAAGCTGACTCGGAATACTGACCTTCTTTTGTGCACTGCTTGCTGCGCTAACCAGTTCAGGCTTACAAGACAAATCTACTAGGCCATCAGACCTTGATATATCCAATACAACAGCTTTAACAGAAGATCCTTCCTCCAACTTCTCGCCACCAACTAAAAATACATTTACTTGTTAGCATCTCTACTGCTGGATAAGTATAATTTAAGACAACAAAAAAACAGAAACCAAGAGCATATATACTGCTGGATAAGTAGAATGCTTACACTGATGATTTGCAATGAAACCAAGAGCATTACTATGGTCATTGAAGCTAACAATTACACCGAACTCTCTTGTAGCATCGACCTTACACTCAACCAAACTGCCAATACTGAGGCTCTTTATCCAATCTTGATCACCATTTGAACTCTGGAGTGTGGCTATCTAAAAAGAAAGACAAAACCAACTGATTAAGAAAATAAAACAACATGACATTTTGAAAGAAGAAAATGTATGGATATAGATAAGAATTGCTTGAAGTATATAAACAAGTAATTAATCTAAACCAACAATAGTGTTACCATACATCTAAATGTACAAAGATTAAGTTTTTGTTCAAAATTTAAGATATCAATGAACTCAACCTTTCCCAGCAACATGTTTAGAGATATAAAACAAACAACCTTCCAGATGTCACATCACATGTAGGAGTAAAAGAATATAAAGAAAAAGTATGTTATTTGGGAACTAACTTTATCTTCAGTAAGGAAGTATCCTCGGATAAATGAAACATCTGAAGAGGAACAGAGGGATTGCTTCAAAGAAAGTTTGATCCTTCCAGATTCAGCATTTGCCTGTCACCGGATCATCAATAGATCAATTTAGTGCCTGAAACATGTAAACTTAGCAAAAAAAAAAACCAATCATTTTTTTATTATTAACTCACATTCAGAACATGGCTTCGAACTGATTGTCCAGTATAGAAAGCATCCGTCAAATCTTCCAGCTGTTCATCTGTTGCCTTTTGGAGCAAACATAGGATCATTTAGTTGTTTATATGCAGTTTAAGAAAATATGGTTTAAAGTTATAAAGAAGGGAGAAAAACAGAACATACTATTGGCTTGGGGCAAAATCCAGTCAAATTCCCAAGAAAGCGAACAAAGCAACCGGTTTCAATTATGTTGGAGATATAACCCTAACAAAGACACAAGAGCTTCAGGTGACCATTATAAATAGGAAAGTACAAATGTAAAGCTAAATTCAGGCAAAACTGAAAAGTGAATAAAGGAAAGAAAAAAAATCGGTAAAAAGATATCATACATGGACAGCGGCTCCTAAATGGATCTGTGAAATATCTGAAGGGATCTCACTTGCATAATGAATAAATGAATGCTTTGCAGACAAAAGTAAACTATTTCCCTCTATATCTGCAATAAAAGGAAATACAAAATTGTTCAAGAAAATTGCAAATTATGCAATTCAACAATACCAAAAGAATAGCAGCAGCATTTGAAAATGATACGTAGTCATAGGTATAGGAAGAGCTTCTCTACCAATGACTACCAGCTGATCAAATTTGTATCCAGGCTTCAAGACCTCCCTGAATGCAGAAGCTTGATCTGATAAATATTAAAAACACCTTATCATTTAATAAAGCAGATAAATGTTAAATTTATCAATAGACATATATACTGAAAATCTTTCAAATTTTACCATGATAGTCTGCCAGATGTTCATTGTAGATAGCTCCTTTGAAGCTAGCATTGACATTAACAATCACTGCTGAAGGGGTTACATGCTCCACAACTGCAGAAACAACAGTTCCCACATTGGCACTCTCACCCTTGGGAATCCTGAAAATACAAGCTAGACTATTTACAAGTAATATATATATCCAATTCATATTTTAAAAATGTAAGAACATTCAATAATATGGTAATAGTAAAAAGGATAGCTGTATGATAACCTCTTCGGAGATATAACAAAACTAATATTTATTCTCTTTGAAGCAGGTTTAGAACTATTTATTCTACACTTGACAACTTGGCCAACATGATACACACTCTCTGCTTCAATTCCAGGCTGCAAGTCAAGTTCTGACCTGGAGCAGAAGTAAAGGAAAAGAAAAATTAAATTTAAATTAGTATAATGGATTGAAACAACTAAGTAGGATACAAGCACCAAGGGAGAGTCTGAATGCTCTTGCAATATGCACATGCAAAAGATACCAAACAAGATTTTGAAACTTGCTTCAGAAGCCATGTGATCCGCAAGGAAGATTTTTGCTATTATGTAGTATCCGCAATGGCAAAAAACTACATAATAGCAAACCAAACTAAAAACTCTTGTTCTAGCTATTGCGAGCAGCTTTGCACTATGGCCATCTCAGACTTATACATTAAAACTCACACTCTCATCTCTCATGAATGCATGACAAAATCCAGAGAAAAAAAAGAAAACGTGAAGAAACTAACCTGGGAACAAACCCCTGCACCCCATTATAAAATTTCACGAAGCAACCATGCTTTTCAATTTTTGAAATCCATCCATGCGTCACGAGTCCTTCAGTTGCATCTGCATAAGAAGCAAGAATATCGAGCTTCGATTTGACCTAAACATCAATTGCAGAAAGTTCTTATGCTGTTAGCCACAGGTACCTTTAAGCCAAATTATGATAAACAATTGTTCACATGTTTTAGTCTGATAAAAAAAAAAGAAAGAAAGAATTCATACAAGTGTCTTCTTGTGTGTCACTGTTATTCTCTTGGATTTGCAGCCCAAGACTTTAAAAGACAACTGTGCTCCAACCTAGCAAGTAAAATGTCGAGAAAACTCTATTATTTTAGAAATAAAAGTGTTTCGTCAATTCTGTCATTGCCGTCAACGTTTTCTTGTATATTTATTGTTTTTACTTGTAGATTAATAATTCATCAACTATTTAATTATCCACCATCGCTACTACTGTAGGTGCTATTATTATTGAATATTGAGCAAGAATATTCATAACAAACCAGTCCTTAATATTCCGAACTTTCCTAAAAAATAGGTCCTAACAAACTACATTGGCTTTATCATTGTTGTTGATTTGTTGTCATTGTCACTATCGTTATTATCATTTCTAGTTTTGCTATAGGTTAAGATCAACAATCTATATAATATCCATACACGAGGTCTAAATTCAAAATCCGACATTAGAGGCAAGATCTATATGGAAAACATATTAAGTAAATAAAGTGTTGGGGTTTTGATGATATTTTACATTCATGATCTATATCGTTATTATCATTTCTAGTTTTGATGTATATTTTATATTCATGGTGTGTTTGGATGAAAAGGCGGAATAGTCGGGTTAGCAGCTAACCCAAGGCCGCTAACCCAACATTTTGTTGCAATAACGGAATAGCCGCTAACCCAAGAGAGAGATTGCATTGGGAAATGGGTCCAAACTCGGAATAGGGAATCCGGGTTAGCGCTGACCCAGGAATAGCACTATTCTGGACCATCCAAACGCGACCTTTAGTTAAGCCTCTTGACACATTACCAAATGATTACTAAGTTGCACAAAGGTCATAGGTAAACTATTTACAAGTCCAACACAGCACACATAAACTTATTTTTACATTGTCAAGCTTTGATTATCAAGGTTTTGGGGGATTGACTATGTCACATGTATTGTTGGCATAATCATTACTATGATTACTTCGGGTACCTAGATGATATGAAGTTGTTCCATTATACTTGGAGAAACAGTACCTGAAATTTCTTTGGTGGCTTGACTATGTCCAGTTCTGACATGTGTGGAAGCGGGCAGAGTGCCTTTACACCACTGGAGAATTGCACGATTGCACCAAAACTGTCCACAACTACAACCTTAGCCTTCACTTTCATGCCAGGCTTGACATCAGAATGTGTGAACACAGAATTTTCAAAAGCACTAGCCTACAAAGCAATCATCAAAACCAAAAAAGACAATTCCATCACCACTACAAAAATAAATCAACTCAACTGCATGACAACAGTAGAAAGAAAATGTCACTTGAATAATGTTAGTCATAAGCTAAATCGAGAAACATACAACCTCCAGGAAAATCCAGAATTCTTTTATTAAATTTTATAGCTTGCATGAAAATGAACAGACAACGATACAGTTACCAATTGAGAGAGAGAAAAAGATAGGTACTTTTGAGGTCCCAATCGCTACTCCTTCCAAATGTCGAAGTGCCAGAATGCGTACTCGTAAAAGACTATTTTCCTTAAATTTTTTCTCCAGCTTAGAAGCTTGTTCATCAGAGATTTCATTCATCTGCTAATTGATAAGGTTAAAAAATGTTAACCTGCCTCCAAGAAGTAAAACTTGTATTTAATACAATGTTCAAATACCACTATGTGAATGTACAATACCAAACCCTATACATACATTGATATATGCTGGTGAAGGAGCTGGGGAAGAAGGTATTTCAACAAGGAGACCAATTCCTTTGTCCACCCTCACTACTCGGGACTCATCATAAATCTCTCCAATTTTAATGTTCTGCATAGATAAATAAAATGAGTAAAAGTGATACCCACAGGAATGTGGCAAAAGTACGTGCTTCAGGCTTCCGAGATATAAGATTACTGATTACTCAAGGTAAACATTTCACATTAGCAAAACTTACAATTGAGGGTAATTTATTCAGAACAAGCTCTGTATTTAATGTAAGGCCAACAGCTCTAGTGGATGGATCAATAAACAAAATTCGAGCAACAACCTGAACATAGAAAACATAACAAGTTATATAAAATGTTCTTACATGGAGATATAAAGGTGATACATCACTATATTGAAGAGAACATCTACCTTTTTGTGCTGACTGTACTCATCTTTCCACCTTCCGGAGGGAAGGTTATTAGGCAAATGGAAAAGATCCACCTGTACAAAAGCATTTGTTTCAAACCATCAGCTTAGTAGCCTCAGAATAGTTTTATAAAACCAAATATAACGGTATAAGCTTACAGTTCCGGTAAAATAAGTTAGGAAGGACAACATTATCCCATTCTCAAGAATAGATGTAACACGTGCATTGACCATCATCCCAGGAATCAAGTGATCTATTGAAAGACCTTTTATATCCTTCGTCTACAAGTAAATATCAAGATCAAAATAACATCAAATATCAATAGGCAGTAATGATGCAAGTCTGATTAAAAAAAAAAAAAGATAAGCCAAACATACAAAACTCTTGGCAATCAACTCTGGATCGGAGCTCAGTTGAACAATTGATCGGAATTTATCAACCCCTTTAACAGCACATTGCATTAGTTGTCCGGTCTTAATGTTGCCTTCACCTTCGGAAAACAGAAAAAAAAAATAACAATTACATAAGAGGTTATCAGGGACAAGGTTCATTGATGTAAAAGAAATATAATTTCAAAATTTAAAAAAAAAACCAAAGAAGAAGCAAAATAGGAACCCTGGAACTTTGATCATTGCATGAATATGCAACTCGTGAACATAATGTTAATAGTTAAGACATACAACAACTGGCAATTTTCTCAAACCAGATGCTTGGAGCTATTACTATGAACAATTAAATTAAATTAATTAGCGATGTTAAGCAATTCCATGAAATCATACTAGTGTTGAGCAATTCCAACTGCAGCTCCAAGGGGGTAATCCTTGGTAACATGAAATGCTCCTGCTTTTGCAACACTTGCAAATGAATTTTATTGATAGCGTACCTTCTTTTCTTGGCATAAATCCACCGAATGCTGAAGGTCCGAAATGAAGAATGTAACCATGATCCTCAACACTCTTTACCTGAGCAGTAAGAACCTGAAAAGCAGAAACAAAATCAATAGTGTAAAGTAATAATACAATAATACATCACAAACTGTAAGTTATATTAAAATATAAACAAAGATCAAAAGGCACTTTCATGAGCTCCAGTCAAGATAATGTCCATACATGGTTGTGACTAGTGACGGGCAATTATCAATTGATTTAAAAAAGAATCCAGGTAAATATTTCTTCTTTGTAGAAAGCTTATAGATTAAAAATTTCTAAAATCCAAGAGCTCGCAAAATATGTAAGAACAACATGGCAAAAATATTTGTGTACTATACCAGATAATGTGTATCTGGTTCTTTTATCCAGTTTAGGGCTTTTTGTGGTGAGATTTTACTGTACGCTTTGTAATCTCATTTTGGGGTAATCTGGCTGCTAAAGACTAAGATGTGTGGTGGTGGTGGTGGGGTGGGGGGGGGGGGGGGGGGGGGGTAGTGTAGAGACAATTTCCTTTTGTAAATATGTATAAACTTATGGATTCTAATACAAACGGTGGTACCAGAATACCACTTTTTTCAAAAAAAAAAAAATGGCAAAAATATTTACATTATGCAGCTCAACAAATTATAAAGAGCTTACCATTCCTTCCTGGATGGCATCCAAGGAAAGGCCCTTGTGCACCAAGCTTAGCCTCAAACTTATCCATATTCTTTTGCTTCCTTTACCGTCTTTTTTATCATCCTCCACCTTCACCACGACACAAGGAAGCAGCTGGCGCACATGAGCAACTCGTCCAAAAATGCCTGTTTCAGTATCCTGACCGGGTTTTCAGGAGGGGGAGCAAAAAGAAAAAAAAAAATCCAACTAAATCAAAATATAGGTCACAGAAGTCAATCAACCTAAAGAGGCCCCGCACTGCCATATCAAACGAGGCACCATCTCTCTGTTATAAAATACCTCCACATGATAAGCTATGCCCTATTTAAGTTAAAGGCTCGTATAAATAAATGCTGGGAAATCATACCTTTTCAGTTTCTAGCAGTATGTCGGAAATTTCGTCAGCATGAACAAAACCTTTTAATCCACCTGGAAGACTGATGACAAGATCCTTCGGGTTTACTTCAACGACTACTCCCCAAAATTTCATTCCAGGTTTCACATTCTGAACCAAAAATTACTTGTCAGAAAAAATTACATGTAAGAGGCATAAAATAATATATATGAATTAGTAAATAATGTGGTTTATTCCTGTGCGGGTTATTTATTACAAAGCAGCCACTTACATGTAGTTCAATCTTTTAATTGTTGTTACCTCCTAAATCTGCATACTACATATCCCAAGTACATATCTCTATCTAGCAGTAACTGCAAATTACCATACCCCGGAGTCCCGGACATATCTACATTGGACGTAACTTAAAGAGTCCGGTTCCAATTAAATTAACATTGTATCATGGGTAACTTAGTTTACCTAAATAACCAAACCGAAGCTTAATCCAAAAATAAAAGAATAGGAAAAATACCCACGAAGGTTAGTACAGTATGAATGACCAAATTATCCCCACAAAGGACATCCAAAAAACCACCTGGGTAAAAAAATCCACCAGAATGAAATCTATTATGAGTTCAAAAATGTTACCTTCAAGGTTATCCTGTTAGCGAACCTAGGTAGCTTTCCAGTTATTCCTTCACCAAAAAGTGATCCCAAGTCTTCTTGTGTCTCGGGTCCTTTTTTTCTCCTATCCCTCTTCCCTTTTCTCCCAAATTGTCTCTTTTCTCTCTCAAAATCTGCCTCAGCTTCAGCTCTGGCTTCAGCCACCTCATCTCGGCTTAATAGGCTAGCCCCTCCTGTTTTAGGCCAGAAATTATGAGTTAAACTACTCTGAACTGTTAAATTAAGCTCCTGTTCTAATCCATAATAAACACAATTTAACCAAAATTAACCCAAGTACAGCATTACATATCCTCAACTCAACTAAGCAACAAAAGAACTGCAGCAAAAATGAAACAAAATTTCCGGTGTAACAAGCAGCAGTGATATACTGATCATAACAATCCTCACTTTGAATCAAAATTCTCAGCTCAACCTTGTATTAAAACTTCCGATTGTATATTTTTACCTACTACAAGTCTACAACTTTCCTGTTCCTACAAACTCAAGGGTCAAGATTTATGCCAAAACAACGAGATAGAAAAGAAAACGTCCTGGCATCAAATTACCTCTGGGAAAATCCGGGTCATCGTCCTGAAGGAGCAAAGAAGAAGGTAAATCCTTTGAAGCCTCCTTTTTGCCATCCTCCTTTCTCGATTTTTTGAAGGACTTATGAGGCTTTGGTACTTCCTTTGGGTTTCTCGCATGGGGCATCTTCTTCTTGTTCTTCTCGATTCCAGGCACCATTATGGCGTGCTTCTTCGAAATCGCCTTGGATCAGTGGATTTGGAAAGGATAGGTAGTGGCAGAGGGGAATCGCGGCAACGTGGATAAGGATATTGCTGCTGGTCGAGGTCGAGGTCGGGTGGCACGGGGCTTGCGCGTAACAGAGGGAAGGGTAGCACACTAGCACGGGGGTCGGCGAAGCATCGGTTTACAGGGTTTAGGGTTTATTTGTTTTCCTTTTTTTTCGCCGAAAACTGAAAAATGAAAAAAATGTCAAACGGGCCATGTCAAATGGGCAAAAACGAGACCCGAAAGAGAGTTGAAGTGTGAAGCCCAAAATAAATGGGCCGAAGCCCATTTGCATTTCACAGCAATCACTTCCGAGTTCCGATTAAAAAAGATTTTAAACTATATATCTATTTTGAGTTGATGGAAATGAGTTGCTTTAAGATTCGTGCTGTTTAGATTTTTTACACGTATCAACTTAAAAGTTGAGCTATCTCTGGGGAAATGCAGAATTTGAGTCTCTTTACATTAGAACTAAACCTCCTCTCTAAGCTTCTTATCTGAAATTTGCTATCTTTTTCAATCCACTAAAATATATTACAAAATCTTAAATCAGTGTATAAATTGGAAGAGAGTGTGTTATTGATTTTATTATTTTTTGTATTATAAAGACTCGAAGTATGGTGATTTTGCGTCGTGCTTCAGTAGTTTTTCTAGTAAAGATTTTCACGTAAAATCTTATATCCCTCTTTTATTTTATTTTTTGTGTTTGATTGCTTGTTATGATTATTTCTCTTATGTGTTTCATATTTCTTCGTTTAATCCGCAACGTATTTGACGAAATTATTTGCGACACCTCACCAACAAAGAGTTCGGACCACTCAATCGTAGAAAGAGGGCCGACAAACTTGACTTCCAAACCCAAACACAAGCATGTTTAAAATAAGAGAACAGCTTGGGTCCGATGGGTTTCGGGACCGTCCGATCCACTTTAAAATTCGTGTGCATGAATTTTAAAGCAGACACAAAAGTTGCACGCGCGAATCTTAAAGCAGATCGGACGGTCATCGAACCCATCCACTCACTTTGAGTCCGATGTGCCTTAAAATAACAAGTCAAAATGGCCCAAATCGAATGAATTAGAAATATTAGCAAATTACTAAATACAAAAATACGCAAATCTGAATTTTTCAAACCCAAATCGAAGCGATCCAAAATTTGCATAATATTTAACACGGGCAGTTATCGTGATAAGAATTAATCCAAATCAAGAAACAAAATATATAAATAAAAATAATGATACTATAATATAGAAAGGCATTCAATATTGGACTTCAAATTGATGATTGATTAATTATTTAAATATCAAAACTCCTACAATATATAAGAATGATATATTATTTAATTCGATCCTCTTTATTTAATTATATAGTTTAAATATCATATATCAAATATATTATCCAACTTATAGGGGTATTTATAATATCCTTTCAAAAGATTTAAATTATGTATTTCCCCCTCTAAAATTCATAATATCGTATTTATCCTTCTAAATTTTAAAATCTCACAAATTTACCCAATTAATTGTTTTTCCTATTAAATGTTATTTTAAATTTATAAAGTATCTATTTTACTATTTATTAAAAAAATATGTAGCATATTTAAGAGAAATATTGAGTCTTCTAATAGGCCGGTCTGTGAGGACAAATAGTTCAATTTCTTACATGTGACATGCACACAAGCGTATACCCACACGCCACTATATATGTGTCACGGGTAGAAAAATATATCACCTGGCACCTGCTCTCGAAAATCGACCAATTAGAAGAATGAAAATTTTCTTACATGGACTACATGTTTTTTTATTTTAATAAAGGGTAAAATGAGAATCTTATAAATTTAAAAAGATTATTAACGGAGAAGACAATAAATTGAATAAATTTGTGAGTTTTTGAAATTTAAAAGAGTAAATATGATATTCTAAATTTTAAAAGGTGAATTTTTGAAATTTCTCCATAAATTATTTCTACCTCCTTCTGTATTTTCATCTAGTCAACCAACGATAATTTTTATTTCTAATCCTCGGAGATGATGGGGCGGCACTCTTGTCGAGATCATGCAATCTCACATGTCACATCAATCAATCTCTTCAAAAACCATATAATTAAAAGAAGCCAAACTACAAGTCTACGGCGCTTTATTACTTTATTGGAGAGAGGGAAGATATTTTGGCAGCTTCTATCTTCATCTCCATCTAAATATCTTATTCTCATATAAAATGTGCAAAGTTATCGGACCCAA
Organism: Carex myosuroides; assembly: GCA_028015225.1. Taxonomy (NCBI): domain Eukaryota; kingdom Viridiplantae; phylum Streptophyta; class Magnoliopsida; order Poales; family Cyperaceae; genus Carex; species Carex myosuroides. The sequence continues at coordinate 14,709,078 of CM051477.1, forward strand.
ATCACACGCAGAGTAGATGACCTGTTCGGCATGTTACTGTGTCCGTGTCTGTAGAAAAAAAAATTATTCTAATTGAATTCTTTTTCCCACGCACACAGGAAAATTTAGTTCAGTTTCTGTGCCCACACCTATTATCTTTCTTGCACCGAACATGTCCAGAATTTGAAAATTCAAAGCGATACAATTTGAAACTAAATTATATATTTCCATGAAACTAGAATACAACTCTTTGATAAACGCAAGAACCCGAGTGCTACATAAGTCTGACAATACTAATCACACAATTCATAATATGACACGAGCGATATGCAAGAACGTTCACAGAAAACATCAAGAGCATCTAGAAACTCAAGAATGAAGTGCTTTGACAAATACAGTTTTATGAAACAAGAACACTCACAATAGCAACAGATTAGATAATGAAACATTTGTGAACTAGACAACAAAACTCCATGAAAAATAGAGGGAATGAGTGTGTGGTACCAGCGCACCAGTAAGGCAACATACTGGCATGCGTACTAGCAGGATCCCTGCTTGGATTGTGCTCAGATTTTGCTATTTCTTTTCTTTCATTTTCTTTATTTATTTTTCATTTGACTTTTATTTCTATTTTTCAATTTCTGTCAAAATTTAAAAAATTATATCAATTGATGCATCATATGCCCTAAATTTTTTTTTCATTAGACGTACACCCATCAATACTTTTCTATTTGAATACATATATGTCTAAATTTTAAAATTAAATATATTCTATAACCTGACATATTTATTAATTAATAAAGATAATATCAACGTCATCATGTGCGTAACTAAATATATACCCTCACATAACGTATATTAAACCACTAAACTTTTTTTGATAAAAATTATATTGTTAATATTATTGTGTTTTTATGTTTGGTACGAGTCCACAAAATTTTTTTGGCTCAGTATCCAAAGTGATAAGAACAATTTAAAAATTTATATCAATTGATGCATCATATGCCCTAAAGAGAATCATGCATGTTTGAACAAGCCGACATTTTTATTAATATCCAAAGTTTAATAGAAATTAATTAATATACTCAGATTCGCTGGGAATTTATAAAATATTTATACCGGTCATTTTCTGGCCGGTATTCAATTTAATCCATTACCGGTTAGAAAATGGCCGGTACCCAATTTTTTTTTTTTTAGGATGGGCATAGCATAGTTGGCTAGAAGAAAATTTGACTTTTTTTTAGAGATGCTGAAATCTAACATTAAAAATTCGAATTTTTTTTAAATATTTGTTAGATTACTTCTTTTGATATATAATTAGCATATTTAAACTAAAATACGCTAAATTACTTGAAATTATGCTAAATTACACTAAATTACGTTAAATTATACTGAAATACACAAAATTACAATAATTACAAAATGAAAGATATTCAATTTTAGGGTGCTGGTTATTGTCAAATTAAATTCACTAGCCGCATGCGAACACTAAACTACGTTTTTTTAGGTACTAACTTTTAATAATTTCACTATGCTGCATACGACACTGTCACTAGCCGCATACGGGTCGTTGTGTCTACCGATGATAAAAAACTTTAACTCAATTTTTGAGGCACTAAACGATGTTTTTTTGCAATTTTGATTCCGTCAAACCCCAGGGCTCCATTGCCCTCGTCTCGTCCCATGCTTTCCGAATTGGGGTCATACGCGCAAATCCGAGTTTTCTAGCCAAAGTTATGGTAGTTTAAAGTTAAAAAAAAAACGATGCTTTCGTGCAAAAACACCGATGACGCATCGATGCTTTATGCACGACCTAACGACGGTAGAAGTGCATCGATGTTTCATTTCAAAAATATCAGTGACGCACCGATGTTTTTTTAGCACTACCCTGCTTAACTGCCAATGCTAAGTCTAATAAAACATCGATGTTTCATTGCAAAAACATCGATGATGCACCGATACATACGCATCCAACCAATGCATTTGTTTGATCTTAGCCAAACTGAGTGCAAACTTCAATCCGAGTTTCCTACGACTTTTTCTTCTAGCCAACTATGCTATGCCCATCCTAGAAAAAAAAATTGGGTACCGGCCAGAAAATAGTCAGCACCGTATTAAAAAAGAATGTGAGTACCGGCCATTTTCTAGCTGGTAATGGATTAAATTGGGTACCGGCTAGAAAATGTCGGTTGAACAAGACATGCAGTTACATATAAAACAAAAAAAAATTACCAAGATGGTCGTAGGATAAACGAGAATCAATATATATTTTACTTTACAAATCATAATCAGAGTTAAATATTTTTTTAATAATTTAATTAAATTTAACATAAGACTAATTATATAAGAAGTAAATAAAAAATATTGCAAGAATTGAGAAGCCAATAAGATAAATTAAATTTATTTGGACATAAAAAAGTCCATATCATGAAAAGTATACATAGCAAATTATTTGTAAAATTATACTTTTTAAAATCAGAGCGTCAATTATAACGCAGCTTAAGCCACATGCATGTTCCGTTTGGTGAGTGGCTTAAACTCAGAGCGTCAATCCCTGCAAATTAAAAATAAAAAATCAGAGCGTCAATCATTAGCCACTACCGGTGGGTGGCTTAAACCGAGAGAGATTGGTTCGTTTCAAATTAAACATCCGTTTTAAAATCATATAACTGAAACCAATGAACAGAACCGTTGAAATTCCTGCAATTCGAAACCAGTCATTGAATTTTTTTCGAGAACGCATCTCGAAACAGCTAATTTTATTTTGTACGGATCTCGAAACAGTTCGACGGCTGGAATCGGATTGGAAGGATTTCAAGGTGACAGTAACCGGATTCGATCCCACTATCCCAGCGTCACCAATACTATCGGAAAGGTCAATAAATAATGCAGTCCAAAGTCAAATCATACCCTCTCTCTGTCCCGACATTGAAATACACACCGCCACCGGTGCTTCTTTGCCACCTACCCCAGTCTCTGTTTGTATCGCCACCTACCTCAACGCAGCATAAGCCACTCGCCAAATCGATCAAGCCATACCAATGGCGAGGGTGAAGGGTAGCGTCTGGGAAATAGTGCCAGAGGATGTGGAAGCAGCGGGTTTGCCGCGCCAGGAGGCTGAGACGTTTGTCGCCTCGCTTCATCGAGCGGTGGCCGGTAATCCCAGGGAGGGTGCGGAGGCGGCGGTGTGGAAAGCGGTGGTGCCGCTGCTTCGGCCGGAGTATCCCCATGCTCTCCATCAGCTTGTCTACTATTCGGTTTACAATCACTGGGATGCGGCGTCCCGTGGCCCACCGCCTTATTGGTTTCCCTCTCTGTAAGCTCCTCCATCTGTCTCTCTTTCTGTATATATATAACATATATAAAGCGACTTTTATCAGTACGCTGTTGTTGATTGGAGCTCGAGTAAGTATGTGTCATGTAAAAAAGTGAAAAACTTTGGTTGTTTCACTGTTAGAATCACTTTTTGGAGACTTGAATTGAGAGGGGGATAATTTGTAGTTGAATAAGTCATTGCATGGAGTTTGTTAACCGTCTCCCTTCCTTGTAAACGCAATAAGGGTCCTGCTGTTCACTAGTTCTTTTAAGATCACATTCTGCTATGTGTCAAATTAATTTGGGTAAACCGATTGGACTGTCCAGATCAGTCACAATTCACAAACCTCCAACTCCAGTTCATGTGAAACTGTGGAGAAACTGAATCCTTTGTGAAGCACTGGGAGAGAGGATGGAAGTGCTTGGGTGTGGGTATGTCTGTGTGTTTGATTGGTGGGGGTCTGTTTGGGCATTTCATGAGGGTACGGGATATGTACCATTTCATCCAACTGCTGTAAGTACATGTAATTTTTACTCGAGAGATGATTTTTGGCACCCGGATCATTTTCACCCCCAAGTCGCCCACCAGCCTGTTCTGCCAAGTGCGAATCAAAGCGTGATCCCTGTAGGATTTGTGCAGGATTGATGTTTATGGATGAAAATGCTAGACAGGCATGGTACGCTCTAGTTGGTGGGTGACTCAGGGGTGAAAATGCTCTGTCCCCTCATTATAGTTTTCATATTTTAGACCTCAGTGTTGTCACCTCCAAGTTCGTGCAAGTGCCCACAAGTACATGTAATTTTCATATCTTAGACCTCAAGCTTTGTTTATAATTTACTTTGATTAATTTATCCTGAACTGGAAAATATTTCGATATTTCTCTGTTTTTTGAAAAGAGGATTGTTTCGATCACTACAGGCAAGACTGTAAAAATACAAATCTTGGGAGACTCATGGAAGCTCATGGCCCAAAACTTCTTGGATCATTATATAAAGATCCTATTACAAGTTTCAATCTATTCCAGAAGTTCACTGTTCAGCATCCAGAGGTTGTAACTCCTAATTGAAAACCAAATTTCTCAGATATTATGATGCTGAAAATTATCATTGTATTAATGTTTTTTTTATTTATGATTTACAGATTTACTGGTCAATTGTGACGAAGGAGCTTTCTGTCAAATTCCAGCACCCCCCAAAATGCATACTGGATCGGTCACATAATTCCAAGGAAGGAGGATTGTGGTTCCCTGGTGCGGTTTTAAATATTGCTGAGTGCTGTATCTATCCAGTGCCATTTCAAAACAAGACAGATAACAGTGTTGCTATCATATGGAGGGATGAGGGTTTTGATGATTTGCCTGTCAATTACGTGTCAGTGAAGGAACTTCGTGAGCAGGTGATGTAAGTAACAATTTCATTACCGACTCTTTACTTTGTTATTGAAGTCCAAATGTACTTGAAACTGTTTGTGACTCTAACTATACTGAATTCCTAGGACGGTTGCAAATGCGCTTGACACGTTGTTTAACAAAGGGGATGCAATTGCAATAGATATGCCAATGACATACAAAGCTGTTGTTATATACTTGGCCATCATTCTTTCAGGCCGAGTTGTTGTATCAATAGCTGATAGCTTTGTTGCAAAGGAGATTGGGACCCGCATGAAAGTGTCTAAAGCAAAGGCAATATTTACACAGGTGAGGCTTTCAGTTCTGTTAAATTTTTACGCATACCTGAATTTCAATCATTGTATTTTTTCGCCTTTTATTTGCCTAATTGCACATTTTAGGTATATTCAGGCTGTGTATAGTCTTCATTTGTGGCAAAAGTCAACATTAATTGAAGCAACGTGCAAAGTTTTTATTGGATAGAGACTTAATTTGCCCAAGGATATCTTAATGCTATTTTGGACTATACTGTGACTAATTTTAGAAATGAAAATTTGGAATACTGGTACATTAAGTATGCTTGGGTGCTTATACAACTGCTCTGCAGATTGTTTGTGACATTCACAAGAAATGCAAGTTGTGTTGCTTCATTTAACGTCAATAACTATTTGTTCAATAATTTTTTTTTTTTTTTTTTTGCTTTTTAGGACTTCATAATCAGAGGAGGGAGGAAGTTTCCTCTTTACAGGTATAATAACTGATTCTCGGTAGTTTACATTCTTTAAATTTTGTTTATCATAAAACGTATCCACTCAATATTCAAAAAAGAATAAAGGGGTAAATTCAGTACTACAGGTCTACAGCTGTATCTTGCAAATAGTCCAATCTTGGTTTTGTTAGTAAAAATCATATAAGAAGCATCATTTGTATTTCCCACTTTTCACCTGATTATTTCCTTCTATAGTCGTGTTGTAGAAGGAACCACATGTAAAACTATTGTCATTCCAGCAGCTGGAACAAATATAGGCATGAAATTGAGGACTAATGATTTGTCTTGGAATGATTTCATTTCTCGCACATCAAGCCTTGCAAGGTACTTAACCTTTTCTTATTTATTACAGTATTCCATTCTGCTAATTTATTTTTATATTTCTTAAAATAACATGATCTAATAATATAAAGTGCCCAAAATATGTCGTAATCACCTAATTTTGGCATTGACAAGCTCTTGTGTTTACTTTGCACAGACCAAATAATTACTCTGCAGTTTATATGGACGCTGAAAGTGTGACAAACATACTCTTTTCTTCAGGAACAACAGGTTTATAAATCCTCTGACATCTGTTATCTTTTTTCTTTTTTTTACTGTACATCAATACCTGTTCATTCAGGCATGAGCATCACAGATGCGTACCAGCTGAGGCATTCCTTGATGACGTGTACTTACTATACGACTTCTTAATATAAGTTGGCCAAACTTGACCAGCTTACCATATATTGCATTACAGGAGACCCAAAAGCCATTCCATGGACGCAACTTTCTCCAATTAGATGCGGAGGCGATTCATGGGCGCATACTGATTCTCGATCCGGAGATGTTCTTTGCTGGCCGACAAATTTGGGTTGGGTAATGGGACCCATTACCCTTTATTCTAGCTTGCTGGCGGGTGCTACTCTGGCTCTATACCATGGTTCCCCTCTTGGCCATGGCTTCGGAAAATTTGTACAGGTATTCTAGAGATATTAAATTTAACATCTCCGTTTGTTGAATAAAAAGACCAAAGTGCTTAACATCTTCGTTTTTTATCAATTTTAATTGGCATTTAAATGTGGAACTTTAGTAACTCAGTTTTATATTTAAAGGCTTTCCTTTTGTCAATAGTCCATAAGCAATCCTCAAAGTTACATTTCATTTCTATATCATGTAAAATGTTTTTTTCCTTAAAATCACACATACAAAATGCAAGTTTGATTCTATCTGCTTTCAAATCCCTTGGTCCTTTGGCTACTGACTTTGAAAGGGAACTTAGTAAGTACTCCTAAAGTGTTATACCAGTACAAAACTAGTTGGCAAAATTATTTGTTAATAATTAAAAAATCCAACAATTGATCCAGGATGCAGGTGTGACCTTTTTAGGGACTGTGCCAAGCTTAGTGAAGACATGGAAAAACAGCAATTGCATGGAAGGTCTTGATTGGAGCAAGATAAGGTATTTGTTCCTCCACGCATCCAAAAATATACTTCTGTTATGTTTTGACGCATATGTGGTACTCCTATGCAGCATCTCTAATGCTTTCTCAATTCCATAAACTGTTTTGGCAGGATATGTGCTACAACAGGGGAGGCCTCTGATATAGATGATGATCTGTGGATCTCTTCACGTACTTCTTATAGTCCAATGATAGAATGTTGCGGTGGCACTGAGCTAGCATCCTCTTATATCCAAGGAAACCTGTTGCAACCTCAAGCTTTTGGGGCATTTAGTGCTCCTACCATGACGACTGGACTTGTCATTTTTGATGAACAAGGAAATCCCTTTGTAAGTTGCTGTTTTGCACTACTACCCAACACGATTATTGACTGCACAAAAAATATGATATATCATGAAATTGAGTGAGGCTATGGTACTATGCATAATGTATATTGGCCCGCGCTATGGACTCAAATCTTTAGTTTGAAAGTCCTAAAGATCGATCCGAACCATTCAACATGGTCTCCATATGAATATGTACTTGTAAACTAAATTTTACATTTTTTAGAATTTTTTTACTATTTTTTTAGTTGGGTAGAAAATCACTTGATCCAAAAACATTGATTTTCTACCCATCTAAAAAAATAGTAAAAAAATTCTAAGCGTAAGATTTAGTTTACAAGTACATATTCATATGGAGACTATGTTGAATGGTTTGGATCGACTGTTAAGATTTTGAAAACAAAAATATTGATCCGTAGTACGGACCAATCCGCGCTATGCATATACCATAGCCTCACTCCATGAAATTTGTCAATCTGAGTTTTATTGATATAGCATGAAATATTCAAAAAAGAATATTGTCTGCAGAAATTATGCAAGATCCTAAATATTGAAAACGTTAAAAGTAAAAGAAAGCTCTGGGAAGAACAAAAAAGGAAACTGCAGATGAGCTCTCTTCTGCAATACTGTATATTTTAAAATTTCCCAAACTTGCCACTTAACACTTAATTCCTGTGATGATTGTATTGCATTCTCTTTTCATTGTTGAACAAAATTTAGCTTCTTAATTTTTAAATTCTTAATTCTATACAATGGTACCATGAGAATAACAGTAATTTCAAGGGTACAAGCAAAGTCTTCAAAATTTGTCAAGGGCTTTTATGAAGAAGTGCATTGCTAATTTGGTTTGCTTGGTTTTGCATATTGTGTGCATAGACATAAGCTTTTGGAAAATTTTGCTTCTTTGGCAGCCTGATGATCAGCCATGTGTTGGAGAAATGGGCTTAGTTCCTGTATACCTGGGTGCTACCAACCGGTTACTCAATGCTGATCACTATAAAGTTTATTTTGATGGAATGCCGATTTACAGAGGAGTGGTATGAAATAGATCTTATAATGCCTATAGATATTGTCCTATATAGTTGCAAAATGAATATTCTTCTTTGTTCTGAAATACAAAAGCACTATGTTTATGCTATGACTTGTGCAAATGTTTATCGGACAGGAGATTTGATGGGTATTTTGGAATAATTGCGTTTTTTTTGTCCTATCAAACTAGGGGAAGAAACTACTTCTGATAAGATTTTAACTATTTTGTACTGTTGCCAGCAACTAAGAAGGCATGGAGACGTACTTCAGAGAACAGTTGGTGGTTATTACATTGTACAGGGAAGGGCTGATGATACCATGAATCTTGGAGGCATCAAGGTGATAGGAAGATCATATTATTTGTTGAGTGAGGCTATGGTACTATGCATAGTGCAGATTGGTCCATACTATGGATCAATATTTTCATTTCCAAAGTAAAAATAGTCAATCTGAACCGTTCAATACGATCTTCATATAAAAATGTACTTGCAGACTAAATTTGACATTTTTTAGGATCTTTTTACTATATTTTAGATTGGTAGAAAATCACTACTTTTGAATGGTCTAGAATTTTTAGATCAGGTGATTTTCTACCTATCTAAAAAAATAGTAAAGTTTCTAAAAAATGTAAAGCTTGATCTACAAGCACATATTTATATGGAGGTTATGTTGAACTGTTCAGATCGATTGTTTGGACTTTGAAAATGGAGATATTGATCCATAGTACAGACTAGTATGCGCTATGCATAGTACCATAGCCTCAATCTTATTTTGTGTCCTTTTTAAGTGTTCTGCCTAATTTAATTTGCTATTTTTTTTAAATTATTTGCATTCATTTTCAGACAAGCTCAGTTGAGATAGAACGGGTGTGCAATAGAGCGGATGATAATGTTCTAGAAACAGTTGCACTTAGTGTCAAATCCAGGACAGGTGGTCCTGAGCAGCTCGTCATCTTGGCAGTTTTGAAAGATAAATCATCCCAACATGATATCGATCTTCTAAAATGGAAATTCCAGAAAGCGATTCAAACTGATCTCAATCCTCTGTTTAAGGTGCAAATGATTTATTGTTAGATTGTCTATTATTTATTTTTTTTCCCATTCGTTTGGTCTGATGTTAGTGGAGTAGTATTGCCTGCCCTATATTGACTGGGTTCATAGAGTGAGGCTCTGGTACTTTGCAAAGTGTGGATTGGTCCGTACTATGGATCCATTTCTCCGTTTTCAAAGTCTAAACGGTCGATCCAATACCTCAACATGATCTCCATTTTAAAATGTACTTGGAAACCAAATTTTACATTTTTTAGAATGTTTTTATTTTTTAAAATAGGTTGCAAATCACTACTTTTGGATGGTTCAAAATCTTTAGATTGGTGATTTTCTACCTATCTAAAAAGATATTAAAATAAATTCTAAAAAATGTGAAATTTGGTCTCCAAGTACATTTTTACATGGAGATCATTTTGAATGGTTCTGATCGATTTTTTGAACTTCTTAAATGGAGATATTGATCCATAGCACGGATCAGTCTGTACTTTGCAAAGTACCGTAGCCTCACTCAGGGTTCATATTACCAGCTTCTCACAAATGCAAATAATAATAGGACAATAATGTAGGTGCCAAACCTGACAGTATGAATATCACTACAAGATAGTGTTTGGTCCAAGGAAAAATTATATATATATTGTTGTGTGTATAGGTGAGATTTGTCAAGGTTGTTCCAGAGTTCCCTCGTACTGCTTCAAACAAATTGCTGAGAAGAGTTCTCAGAGACCAGCAAAAGCAGCAGTCAACTCAAAGCAAATTATAAGCATTTTATTGCATTATTTAGCAACTGGCATTGAGAATTCGGCAAGAATATGGAATATGTTGGTTGGTAATGTTTATAAGAACATGTCAAATATTGCAATTGCCCATCATCATGGGAATAATTGGATTTGTCATAATTGAAAAAAGAATAATTTTTTATAAATATTCAGGTTTGTATAGGTGGGATAATGTAAAGAAGGTTTGTCTGATAATAAAACAGGTGATATATAAAAATACCACATTTTTTATTTTTTGAAATCGAACTCTCGACCTTTGGGTAACCAACAATTTTAGACTTTTCTCTTAGCCAACTATGCTACCTCCCCTTTCTCAATATACCACATTTTTCAAAAAAGAAGATCGATAACTAAAATTAATTTATTACTTCTGCAATAAAATTCCCAGCTGATATTAATTTATTAGCTAATTCAGAAGTATTAATTAGCGCTCCAAATCTCCATTCCATTATTAAGCACGTTCATGTCCTGATCCGCCAACGGCTACGATTGAAAGATGAAATTTCGGATTTAATATCAGCCCTCCAATCACATAATCTGTCATCTTTTGATTAAATGCATCTCTTTTATGTGTAGAAGTTTATATTTAGTTAAAAAAAATCTCGCCACACATACTGCCACACAATATGTTACAATTAAAATTAAATAGACTATTTTTTAGCAACTTTTTTCTTTATTTCTTTATTTCCTTATTCTTTATTTCCTTATTTCTCCTTCTTCATTTCTATCCATATCACCCCACGCCAAAAAAAAAGGAAACTCTCGAAACTTCCCCTTCTTCATTCATACGTTTTCATTGACTTCCCCTTCTCTCTGTTTACCCTATGAAGTTGGTTGTTTCTCTCACACTCTCCTCTCTGTAAGTTTCTCTCCACAAGTGTATGATTTTTACCCTTCTCTCACAAGATCGATAGGCCACACTATTTTTTGTCAAGATTTTCCACTGTCCTTCACGCTCCCAGGTCTCTCCATACCAAGATTTTTGATCGCCGCCTGCACAAGGTAAGATTTGCAACTGATTTCATTTACTCTTTCGCTTCTTAGATTTTTTTCTCTGGTAATGGTGCTAAAAAAAGGGTTGATTTCACATTATACCCGGTTTTAGGGTTTAGAGTTGATGACCCTGTAGCTTGAAGTAAAATTTCAAACTGCTTTCATTTAGTTTTTTCGCTTCATGATTTTGAGTTAATTGTTTGGGTAAGTTATTGTTTCAAGTTTTCAACTTTGTGATTCTAATGATTTAATTTTAGGGTTTATGATTCTGTTTGTAGTTGTTTTAGGGTTTACCGTTCATAGTTATCATTCAATTTTTGTGGATTAAGATTTACAGTTTGGTTGTGCTGCCTTTTGTACAAAATTGTGGTTCAATAATTTTTTTATGCAATCTAAACACCGTATCATATATAATTTTCGTGGATTGTTGACCCATTTTTCTTTTAAATTTTTTATGTACAGTGACAGCTGTTGATAGTGGCAATAGAGCTTTGAAATTACTGGACTCGGTGTGCAATTCAAGTTCACGTATGCAATTCAAGTTCAATGTTTCTTTTTTTTTCATTTTAACTTAGTTATGTTTATATATACGGAGTCTTCATAATGTCTTCCTTTTTTTCTCTTATGCTTCTAGGAGCCAAATGTGAATATGATAACAACATATTACTCGATGCCTGAGATGACAGGATATGACCTCCTCAAGAAGGTGAAGGTAATAATATTAAGAAAAATAACCTACCTTCATATACGCTGGTTACTTTCACCTTCTGATTTTGTACTTATGGAACTTATTTTCTAAAGGAATCATAATTAATTATGAAGGAGTCATCTGACTTGCGTCAAATTCCTGTTGTGGCCATGTCCTCTGACTTGCTTTGTTTTACCAATTTGTCACTGATAGACAATTGATGTGCAGTGGAATTTTATATGAGAATAATTGCATAAAAATTCAAAATATTAGATATGTAGATGAGCTTTTTAAGTTCTCAAAGATGAGCATTATAAATTTAAGGTGCTTATATCATTGTCAATTTGTCATTTGAAACAGAATCTTTCAACATGGGATAAAATATCAATGTGGGTGTGGTGTCGCCATATAAGGCCCAAGTCAAATTAATTCAGAAGAAACTCGGGACAACATATGACATGTATGAGAGATTCAAGGTGAAGGTGATGTCAATTGATGGGTTTCAAGGCGGAGAGGAAGATATAATAATATTTTCTACTGTCTGAAGCAACAATTCAGGATCTGTTGGGTTCTTGTGACTAAAAAGTTCTTACAATATCAACTAAATTAATCTTATGCTACTTTTGGTTAATTAAATGATTAATTGTTATCATTTCTCAGTCCTCACAGCTAGCTTACTTTATATATAATACACATCACAGATGTGAAATTGAATTGGCTAACCATCAATTAATTAAATGTTTTATTTTTTCCATGTTAGTTGATCCAACCTTAAATTAAGGTAAGGACAAAACTTCAAGTACCTTGTGTTATGTATGCTATTAGATTTTTTATCACATGGAGGACATTCTTTTATATTCTATTTATGAGTTATGAATCATGATCAGTAACAGATTCCTTATTTAACTGAACTTGGGTACTTTATTTGTATTTAGGAATTGCCGGTATCTAATTGGAAATGCAAGCACTCTTTTGAAGAGCGAGTCTGTTTGGCATAAGATTATATCTGACGCCAAAAACCATGATTTCCTTTTCAAATCTGAAGAAGACAAAGAGCTGCACAATGCAATAATTAGAGCTGTGATTGACCTAGATGAGCTTGAAACTCATTTTGATTCTCTTCACATAAGTGGACCATAGTCCAAGGTAAATGACACAAGATTATTTCCAGAAAAACACTCGAGACTTATTGAGGAGAAGTGTAAGTTGTTGAAAATTGATAGATACTGTTTCAGTGTAGTCCAAGACCTTATACAGGCAGTCCTTTTGTATCTTGCTTTTATAATTCCAACAGTTTGTAGTGTGCTTGGTTGTTAAATATTATACATCTTAATTATATTGTGATGCTGATAGTTTTTGTTCATTTATACATTTATTTATATTCAAGTCTAACACAATTTTTTTTTGTGTGTGTAGGGATTTAAGGGCCATCAGGCTCACATGGTAAGAATAAATGAAAGATAGATGTTGAAGGCCCTGGAACTAAGACCTTAGTGATATCTAAATTTGGATCATTTTGAGTATTTTAAATTTTAGTAAATTAGACCAAGCTTTAAAACTTGATAGTATTGGCATCTATTTTGATTTTACTGGCTAAATTGTTGAGAAAATGAGAAAATGGACATCTATGTGCTTAATATAAGAATAGAGATGTTTTCCCGATGCAACGCACGGGCACGATACTAGTATTAGATATCGTCTTTGAAAACAACTAAAATCTGGAAAATTTGGATTTGACCTTCAAAAGCACTACCTTTTAAAAATTATTGTCATTGTTATAAATAGAAATGTCCTAGTAATTGCTGAATCTGAATGCAGCTCCTCCACTATATTTGTTTATTCGATTTTAAACCAATACACATTTGACTATCGTGCCAATACAAACTTATTAATTCACTTGAAAAAAAATAAAACTGATAAAAGCAGTCGGAAGTTACTTGTGGAATGAGGTATTGAAAGCTACTTGTTCATAAACCAAATTTGTTGTTATACCAACCTTAAACGAATGAATAATTTTATTTTCAGCCAAACTGTATAGACAATAAAAAAAACCAAAAAAAGGCAAATTTCAATACAGTTGGCCTCTCATGTAATCAGATCTAACGTTGCAAATTAAAGATTTTTTTTCGCTAACCTGACGTCCTTGCAAAATAGTACAAACACGTCTTATCAACATAATTCTAAATTTTTCATCAAACCATCAACCACATTCAGTAATTGTGAATTTATGATAACATACAATCAGAATTAACACAGTTTTCACTACATAAATCTTATTTATAAGAAGCGCAACTATATTTCACAAGTTCAACAACTGCAAAATTAAACCTCCACGGGAATGTTTTTGATTTGAATCCAACAAAAATTACTCTATAAAGATTCATATGGATGTTCAATTCCACTATCAAGTAACGAGGATGATTTATTTTAAAACTTAGTACAACAATGCTAAAGAAGCTTAAATATCGGAAATGATGGAACCTTACCAAAAAAAAATTAGTTGAGATGTCTGATGTCTAATCAGAACCAAGCCCAAAAATATCTATGCTTGCAACTAAAGTTGGAAAAAAAGAGCCAGAGAATACAAATGAAAATTAAATGGTTATGAGAAATGATGCAAATTTCAAAAGAAAGTTATATAAAAGGAGCAAGCCACCGCATCTCTGAGCCATTTCCATTAGACAAGAAGTATATCTTCTTCCACCTTTCATCAGAAAATTTTTCCTGCCTGATTAATTTTTGCCTGGCAAAAAACAGATATTTTTTAAAAACCAACTAAAGTAACAGATCGTATTCGCTGGCAACATAATAAAAAATGAATCCCTATACGGAGGCATTTGAATCCACCTATAGATTAATTTGAGATCTATACAAGTGAAAGAAAAAAAATTTAGACATAAAAATGTTAATTGTCAAAGTTACTACCTCAGATAGTAATGGCAAACAGTTGCTGCTTCATCTAAGGTGTACCGAGGGAACGCTACACGAGCACCTAAGGGAACATCCGGAAGGTCTTGCCTTAATTTACCAACAGCTGTTGAGTGGGAAAATGCACCTATCATCATGTCATCATGCATCATTGACCTATATGCATTAACCTGTTAGAGCAAAATTTCTATGTAAGACCCCTCAATAACAAGTGTATTACAACTTGTGTCAGAATAGTAGCTAAAATGGAGTGAAATATACTTAAGAAAAATTATAAAATGAATCAAATTGTACAAACCATAGTAAGTTCTTTGGCGTGAATTGGCCGGCATGAACGAACTGTCACAGGTTCCTCGTACTCGCTGAAGGTGAACCAATTGTTGTACTAGCAATTTAGCAAACACCAAAAAAAAAAATTAGCAAAGATATAAATTTTCAATAGTGAGGCTATGGTACTATGCATAGCGCATTAGCGCATAATGGTATGTACTATGGATCAATATTTTCATTTTCAAAGTCCAAACAATCAATCTGAACGATTCAACATGATCTCCATACAAAAATGTACTTGTAGATCAAATTTTACATTTTTTAGAATATTAATATTTTTTTTAGATAGGTAGAAAATCACTTGATTTAAAAATTCTAGACCATTTAAAAGAAGTGATTTTCTACCTATCTAAAAAATAGTAAAAAAGCTCCAAAAAATGTAAAATTTAGTTTGCAAGTAAATTTTCATATGGAGATCACGTTGAACGGTTCAGATCAATTGTTTGGATCTTGAAAACGAAAATATTGATCCATAGTACAGACCAATCTGCGCTATGCATAGTACCATAGCCTCACTCAAATTTCAAAATCAATATGAAATTTCTCATCTCCATATCCTGAGGTACCTGATCAATAGCGAAAAGTACAGGTACATCTTTGACCAGAGAGAGCTCTTCTCTTAGACGAACCACAACCCCAACTGCCGCATGTGAATAATTAATTCCAGTCTGAATAAGATCGTACAATGTAGATCCTTCTGGCATCGTCATAGAATCGGCATCTGCCATCATTCCATCACCAGCACTTTCTCCTAAAGGTATCGGTTCAAAATTTTGACAAGGTAACTGCTGTAAGCGGGACTCGTTGAACTTCAGAAAGTCCTGTTGCACAAAATTAATAAGTTTGGCGATGTTTGGTTAAGGACTAAAGTTACGGAGGCTTACATTATTCATGTTTGGTTGAGGTCTAAAGAATAGAGAGGGTAAAATTTGCAAATAGTCACTGACAGTGGGTCCAGGACGCAACACAAAATTAAGGCATCTAGAGAAGTGGCTTAGTTTAGACCATGGCCTAACTTTAGCCTTACACTTAGTTAGGTCAGCCTACTTAATGCTAGTTTGGTGGAATATTCCATGGTTTAGCAATAAGCAGATTTGGTCTCTGTGCAGTCATTGCAGAATATTAAAGTAATGTAAAATTTAAGCCAAATTTAGCTAAACAATTTTGGTCTCCTTCAAATTTGGCCAGAAACAGAGTAAATATAACCTATGGTCCAAAACTATTATACTATCCAGTACCAACATAAATGCCTATTGAGTAGGGTTCAAATATCTCATGTTCTTCATGCCTTAGCCGTGCCTCACATCCTTATCTCCGTTTTCAATGTCCAAACAGTTGATCCGAACCGCTCAACATGATCTCCATTAAAATGTGCTTGGAGACCAAATTTTATATTTATGAAATTTGTTTACTATTTTTTTAAGATAAGTACAAAATCACTGTTTTGGATGGTCCAGAATCTTCCAAAAAACAGTGATTTTGTATCTATCTAAACATATAGTAAGAAAATTCAAAAAAATTATAAAATTGGTCTACGAGCACATTTTAATATGGAGCGGTTAGGATCGACTGTTTGGACTTTGAAAAATGGCGATAAGAATGTGAGGCATGATTGAGACATGAAAGACATGAGGCATTTGAACCCTACTCATACCTATTTATGCATAAAATAAAATTAGAAAGCTATAACTATTACAACTAAAGAACCATACCTGTAAGGTCCTTTTGGCTTGGATAGGTGTATCCCAAAGACCATTAGAGGGGTTTTTGTAGAAGAATCCACCATGACTCCACTCCTTACCTTGCGGGACATAAAATACCAGCCATCCTTCGGTCCGTGCCCAGTGTACCAGCATAGCAAGTGCAATGCTTTTCCCAGAACTCCTAGGCCCATCTAAGACAATTTGCTTCTTTGGCTCTGGAAAATTGTCAAGGAGGTATAAGAGAACAAGTAGTGATTTATTTTTGTGCTCGAGGATTCCTTCAAATTATGCGCCAAATTTTTAAAATTCCATGTGACACATTTTGCATAACCAATGCGCGCATGTAACAAAAATCAGAAGGGCAAAAAGATGTACCAAAAGAATCTGTGAACATTTTTGCAGTCTCCATTGAAATTTAGTATGAATTCCTGGGACAAAATAGTACTATTTCATACTTAATACCGCTATCAACTGTGTAATGAACAAAAGATGTTAAACTCGTGAAACAAAGTCTTGAAGTTATGGAAATCATGCATGCACTCTTAAGACAAGGAGAATACTATTTTATAGCAGAAAAGTCTGATGGAACAAAAAAGTTCGAAAATTCAATTCGCAGTCTCCATTGAAATTTAGCATGAATTTCAGAGACTAAAGAATACTAATTCATACTATATAACATAATCAACTGCGTAATGAACATAGGACCGTTAAGCTCCTGAAGTAATGTCTCAAGTAGGGTCAAAGAAATATTAGTTTATAAGGGAAAGGCATGGTCCTATACAATGATATAAAACAGCTAACTTACACCGAAGTTTATAAGTAGAGTAAATGTGTAAAAGCAACAGACAAATTCAAATCTAACCTTTCTTTTTGCTTGATATGGGGGGATCAACTATTCTTCTGAAATTGTCTCGTAGGTCTAGGAAGCTCTCTCTCACCATTACTGCGCACCGTCTTGTCCCCTCAAATTCTCTCGTCATTCCCTGTGGCAATCCTTCTGGTAACATTGCGTTCCATTCATCCAAACTACAAAAAAAAAGAACAAAAATACTAATTTAAACAAGACCAACTTAGTCAGTTTGGAAGGGCAAGGGTCACATTGGTACAAACCATACTAGATTTTCATGACTGACTGAACGAGTTAATTTAACTTTGCATAACCAGATACAACCTGACTTGCAAGCCTCAATTGATCACAATTTGGGCTCAAAATGCAGCCAGATTTTTCAATCTCTTTCTTACTACTACGTTGTGTGCTATATGAGAGCAAGGAACCTGAAATCCACATAGGCACAAGCATCTGTATGGGAGAAGGAAGAGAAAGTTTTGGTGAAGGAGAAGAGAGGCCGACCATCGGGACCCACATCGAGCTCCTTGTCATACACTACAGGGAGGGGACTGGTAGGAATCTCAAAATTAGCATTGAGGAGGTCACCAGAAGAAGCGAAATCAGCTGACGGCTCCTCATCCGCCGCGGCGCCACGTGTGTCCTTCGTTCGGGCCTTGCCCTTGGAGGGTGCGCTAGCCTTGGAGCCGCCCTTCCCCTTTGCTGCATAGGCGCGAGAGGAGGACAGCGAGAACGCATTGCGGAGAGAGGTGACGTGGCATCCGGCGTCGGCACCGGCGCCGGAGGTGGAGAGAGAACGGAGAAGAGATCGGATCATTTATTAGAGAGAGAGAGAGAGAGAGAGCGCTTGGGTTTTGGAGGGTTTTACTTGCGTGTTGCGAAGTAGTCCGGCAACTGCCAGTGTTCTTTTTGCGAGTGGAGTGTAGCAGGTTGGGGTAAATATTTTAACAGAGTGGTTTTGGCTTCACGCAGCACACAAAGCATATGTAGTGCTGTTTTGATTCTAGAGTCCGTGCGCTGCATGAAACAAAAACAAGTCTGTTGCGCATGGCATTTTCCGACTAAAATCCGACCCAATAGGTTTTTGGAATTTGGGTTATTAAATATTGGGCCAATAACGGACTTGTATTGGGCTTCATGAAAATCTTGTGATCCGATAGGCCCCGAGATATCTAGCTGGACTTGGAAGCTAAGGCTGTTTCCATTGGTGAGGCACTGGCCGAGTGGAGGCGTAAATCAGGAGGTTGAATGATGGTTATTCCTGAACATGTATGTTAATGTTGAATTATATAATAAACTTATTGTGTTCATAAATTGTTACTTCTTATTACAAAAGTTTTTTATTTAATTATATAGGTCACGCAGGAGTCAAGCTGTAGTGTTTTTTATGTACTACTACAGATACTATAAAACTAATGTGTAACTTATTTGTCCTCATTAATAAAAATACTTACAGGTTTTTACCAAAAAAAAAAAAAAGATTCACCAGCTATTGATATGCCGATAGACATTCAAATCGATATACGTCGTCGGACTATTGTTTTTCTCGTTGCTTGTAGTGTTTTTTTTTTCTCGGCTCACGCGGCCATAGTATGTTCTTCGGCTCACTGCTAGAAGATGAAATTTTTTTCCTGACTTTTCATTATCCTTCCGTGTGCTTATTATGAGAGGATGAAATTCATTAAAATAAGAAAATGAAATTCTTTCTCGACTTTCTCAGCTCATGGTCTACACGTCGTTCACAACACCAATTTGGTGAAAATCGATCTTTGATCTACGCACGACTTACAACACGAACGAACTGTTAACGAGCTGACTCATCTCGACATGTTTATCATGTACTCATATTGAACATTACAATTATATTATCGTATTCAGCTTTTTTATTATATTATTGATTTAGTTTTTATTATATATTTGATGTTTAAGACTACTTTGAACGACTAAATATGACAAATAGTAGTTCATAATAGAAAATATAATAAATTGGATAAAATGGATAGTTTATAAATTTAAATTGAATTTTAATAAAAAATAATAAACTGGATAAACTTTTGAAATAGCGAAAGATACCCATAATTTTTTAGAGAAAAATACATAATTTTCGCGAAATCTCAAAAAAGTATACATAAACTTCTCTTTTTCTAAACGACGCATTCTGAACTACGTTCGAAGGATCAGTCAGTCGAGAACAGCTTGGGTCCGATCCACTTTAAAATTCGTGCACGAATTTTAAAGCAGACGCAAAAGTTGCGGGTGCGAATCTTAAAGCATATCGGATGGTCATGGAACTCATCGAACTCACTTTGAGTCCGACAGACATCGGACTCAAATTGGTTCCCAGTCGGTAATGATCCTGAGCAGCGTTACGGGCAGATCGGATTGCATCTGAGCCGTTGAATGATGCTGAGTTGCTGACCTACTCGTGTTATTTACGGTAATTGCGAACTTTCCCAACACGGCGCGCGATATTTCAATCAAAGGACAAGTGACAACCTGTGAAGGCCACAGAAACAGGAATTCAAAAAAAAAAAAAAAACAAAGAAAGAAAGAAAGGGAATTAATATCAGCTAAAGTAACTCAAATTTTGGGTGTAGATACGGACCGTCTGTCTGTTTTGTACAAATATTGAAGGGTCTCATGCATTCCACCTCGAACCGGATTGATCAGGATTCTGATCGGACAGTGGTAATCTAAATTTAATATTTAAGGTACTTGAGAGGAGCCGGACTCCAGAAACAGGATTTTTTTTAAAAACCGTAAATCAAAAAATTAATTCTACCAAACCAGCATGATGGCCTCTGTTTTTACAAAAACCATCAGAACCGAGATGCCAATTCGGTCCCAACGATTTTTTTTTCTCCGGACCGAATTGGCAATTCGGTCTTGCTGTTTTCCACCGATTGTAGAAAAAGCGTCACAGAAAATCAAAAAACAAGCCAGACCGAACTGCCAATTCGGTCCAGAGGTTTTTTTTAGCCTGGACCGAATTGGCAATTCGGTCCAGTTTTTTTTTTTTTTTTTTTTTTTTTTTTTTTTGTTAGAGATGAGCAAAATTTGACATATATTAGCATATTCATACTAAAGTTACAACAACAATTTTTTTCATTTTCAAAGTCCAAATCGTCGATCCAAACCGTTCAACATGATCTCCACAATAAAATGTGCTTGCAGATCAAATTTTACATTTTTTGGAATTTGTTTACTATTTATTAAGTATTTTACAAAAAATAGTCATATTCAGACCATTGAATTTTGTACCCATCTTAATAAATAGTAAAAAAATTCAAAAAAATGTAAAATTTGATTTGCAATCACATTTTATTTAGATAATCATGTTGAACGGTTTGGATCGACGATTTGTCTCTTAAAAATTTAATTTTCAGTGTTAGATTTGTCTCTTAAAAAAAAAAAAAAAAAAAAAAAAAAAAAAAAAAAAAAAAAAAACTGGACCGAATTGCCAATTCGGTCCGGAGAAAAAAAAATCCTTCGGACCGAATTGGCAATTCGGTCCAGGCCTGTTCGGAGCCACACGATCTAATATTGATTTGGTGTGAAAAAGTTGTGAAAAAGAGGGGACCGAATTGCCAATTCGGTCCGGAGAAAAAAAAATCGTTGGGACCGAATTGGCATCTCGGTTCTGATGGTTTTTGTAAAAACAGAGGCCATCATGCTGGTTTGGTAGAATTAATTTTTTGATTTACGGTTTTTAAAAAAAATCCCCAGAAACAGCCTAGTCATTTCTCTGATTCTCTTCTCCTGTCGCTTTCTAACGGGTCAAAACGGCCATGTGATAACGTCACCTTGTGTTATTTTGCAAATAACACCCTACCCTAGGTAGTTCATTTTTTACTTGGATTTTGCAACTGTGCTTAGTCTAAACTAAAGTATATAAAAATTATAATGAGTAACTGTCATGACTCATGAATCATTATTACTTGCCGTAGCCTCTAATTGTGGAGCCCTGAAATTAGTCATTTAAATTGAGAATCTTTATTTTTATTTTTTTTGAAATTAGCAGAAAAGGGTCTTTGTAAAATTAGCTTAATTGATATTTTTAAAACTATAAGGATCAATTATAGAAAAATATTAT
The DNA here is from genome assembly GCA_028015225.1 of Carex myosuroides. Lineage (NCBI taxonomy): Eukaryota > Viridiplantae > Streptophyta > Magnoliopsida > Poales > Cyperaceae > Carex > Carex myosuroides. The sequence continues at coordinate 14,730,730 of CM051477.1, forward strand.
AAATATTATTGGTGGTCAATTGTAAATATACCTACTTCTTTTAAAAAAAAAATTAACAAATTTGGGATTGTTTTAGAAAAAATAAGAATCAATTTACTCCATTCCTTTCACCTAGAGATGAAAAGTCCACACACTCATGTAAAGTAGTTGGACATGTCTTTATCTAACAAAAATAAAGTATTCTTAGATATATGTGTACAAAAATAGATCTTACGAAATTATTACATAACATTGAAAGAAGATATAATGTATAGAGAAGGATAAGTTGAAAATCATGACAATAATTTTTTAAAATAAATTACAATTAAATTAAAAAATATATAAAAATAAATTTATAGTTATGTTATTGACATTTAAATAATCAAACAATCGAATTTCATACAATTTGTGTGTTGATTGACAAACCAAGAACAATTTAAATCGTTAAAATTTATTTTTAAAAATTGTCAAAATTATTAAAATAAAGAGCTTAGCTTCTTCAATTTTAAACTTGTAATTAGTACTAGCTGTTAGTTTTAAATTATGCATTACCACAGATTCTTTGTTAAATTTGTGAATGAGAGAGACAAGCAACAAACCGAGTGGGATCCATTGTTTATTCACCTCGTTTTGGAAAACATGCCTTTGTTTGAAATGGCTCATTTGAGACCACATAGATCAACCCAAAGACTTCTTCATATTTAATAATTCAAGTCTTTCTATGACTAGAAATAGAACTAAAGACCAGTACTAGTCTACTACGTTATCCACCAAGTAAAATCCAAAAGTAAAAAGATTAAGTTGGCTTTTAAAATTAATAAATATTAAATTGTTTATTTTATATTACACAATATTTTATACCTCATTTGATAATTTAAATTATAAGTTAAATTAATTCACAGAAGTAAGATATTGAGATATAAATCTATATTTATGATATTGAGTTTTACAGAAAAAGAAAGTAACTTATTTCGAATTAAATATAAAAATGCTAAATTAAAAATAGAGTAACTTATTTTATTTTTTTTACCCAATTTTTTTATCCATGGGGTAAACTCAAAAGTTATAAATTGCACGACTTACAATTCTAAAAATAATAGAGAATGAATAAATGCCAGCTGGACTTGTCGAATTTTAGTCCGAACTGGAGGCGTACGGTACCGCGCATTCAAAGTCAAAGTACGGCTGCTCCGTTTCAACTTTCAACCCCCAAAAACAAGTTAAAAATATTTTATTGAACCAGCAGCAGCAGCAGCAGCAGCAGCAGGAGAGAAGAACAACCGAGCGTAAATAATTATAATAAGGGATTTTTCAGTGTTTCATTTCATCTATACACCAAACCAACCTAACAATTCATTAAACACCCAATAGACCCCACAAACTTTTTTTTATAGATCCTCCCACAGAGAAAGGGGTCTTCAAATTTTGCCAATTTTGTAGATTTTTTATAGAGTTCTCCTTCTGCGAAGAGAAGAAGGGATCGACATTAATTTGGATTTTGTTTTCTAATTTGGAAGGTACGAACTTCATGCATTTTAGCAATTGATCGGTAGTTAGGTTTATCTCGACCTGAAAAGCACAAAGGAAGCGAGAATTTTTTGTTAATTTTCGGAGATTATAAAGAAATGGAGACAGATTTCTCTTCCTGGCAAGCGTTGATGCTCTCTTTTATCCTCGGATGGGTGGTGGCTTCCTCTTTGTTTGATCTGACGAAGCGGATCAGATCGTGGGTTCAACCATGGGTTGTTCGCCAGGTGCTCGCTGAAACTCCTTCCATCTTGAGAATCCAGGTTAGCCAATTTGAATTGCATTGTTCTGTGCATTTTTCATTTCATTTTTCAAATTTAGGTGCTTATTGTTTCAACTTCGCAGAAATTGCAACATCCGTTTTTGGATAAACTTTTCACTGTGGTCTCTTGTGTTGTCTCGGTGCCATTCTACACTGGATTTCTCCCTATACTGTTTTGGGTATACCTTCTTTTAAATCTACTCTCATTCTGTTTAATCTCCTCTTTGCTTACTTTAAATTAATATATGTGATGCTTTCTTCAATAGAGCGGGCACGGTCGATTGGCTAGACAGATGACTTTGTTAATGGCTTTCTGTGATTACATTGGAAATAGTATCAAGGTAAATTAAGAGTCCTTGAAGAATATAATTTCAGATGGTTTTCTTATTTTTTAGTATTATCTTTCTTTTCTTTTTTGTTGGTTTAAGTTTGAATCTTTTTCTATTATATAGGATTTGGTATCTGCGCCTCGGCCGAGCTCCCCTCCTGTTAGGAGACTGACAGTTACAGACGATGAGAAACAACATGCAATGGAGTATGGTCTACCTTCCTCACATGCCCTTAACACAGTTTGCTTGACCGGGTATTTAATTAATTGAGTTTAAAAAAAATTGGCTTACTTAAAATTGATTTATTCATCTTAGTCTGGTTTACTTTCTATGTTTTTTTAGATATTTTCTACACTATGTTGTGACAAGCGGAGGCCCCACGGATGCGATAACAATAGCTGTCATGTTTGCCACTGTTTTCTCGCTTGTTACGCTGGTTGCCATTGGTGAGTACAGCAGTTGTTCCAATATTTCAATTTCAAAAACATTGAAAAGAAGGGACTTAGATATATTTCATATAAGAGGTAACTTTTAGGAACTAAATTCCCAAATAATTTTCTGTGCAATATTATGACTGCTGGAATAGGATGTTTGATTTGGACTGGATTGGAATTTTCTTGTAGAATGAGCTTATAAAAACAAAACTTGAAAGTAGCTTGTATAGAGAGATTTTTTGTGGGAATCTTCCCCTATTTATAATTATCATTATAATTTTGGGCTTTAATTTTAGGAATATTATAATTTAACTGACAAAAAAATTTTGTATTAGGGAGAATATACCTTGGGATGCACAGCCTTATAGATGTCGGAGCAGGAATTACCTTTGGGCTCCTAATACTTGCATTTTGGCTTTCTGTTCACGACTATGTCGACAATTTTATCATTTCTGGGCAAAATGGTAAGTTTAATCCAAACTTGAACACAACCTTGTTAAATGCGAATTGCTTGAAGAAGAGTGCGTGTTGCCTTTCTAAAAATCAAACCATTTTCTTTAATTTCGTTAACCTGTGTAAAATTCTAATTAATTCAAGAAGAGTGCATATTGTTAATACCGGTAATATTTAACCCTTTTTTTTTTAATTTCCTGTAGTTGCATCTTTCTTGACATGCCTCTCATTCTTACTATGTTTTGCGTACCCAACTCCTGAAATACCAACGCCAAGCTTTGAGTTTCACGCAGCCTTCACCGGTGTTGCATATGGAATAGTAAGAATTTAATACTCTTTTTTTTTCATGTTCCTTTATTGTTACGTACGCACAGACAAACTTTTTCAGGAGGTGATACAGTAATTCTTTCTGCGCACCATATTAGTTTATATGTCTCATTGACTTGTGATGACTAAATTAAATTACCCCGGGTTGTGCTGTATTTTCAAACAGGAGGGTACCAGGTCAGGGTATTTTTCTTGTAAACAAAAATTCAGCTCGCAAATAACCTCAACTAGATTCCTTTGAAAAATTTAACAGTTAAAAGCATGAATAAGAAACAAAACCAGTTAGTACCGGCCAAAACCCAGCCTGTTATATACTAATCACCAGGGGCGAAGCCAGACTTTCAAGCTATGGGGTCAATCATATAAACTTTTCATGCTGAGTATGGAGGTCAATTTTACCATTCCCGTAGCATTTTACTCTATACTATATAGCAAAATCATGTATTAGCATAGATATTTTGAAAATGAATAGGGGTCAATTGACCCACATTCACTCCATGTAGATCTGCCCCTGCTAATCACTGTACTTATGCTCACTCAGATCGTAGGATTGCAACAAACTTACCACATTTATGACCCTGAGAGCCCTCGCATTTTTACCGCTCAACTCCCTCTTCTTATTTTCTTGGGCCGGGTGCTTGTCGGGATCGCTACAATTCTCACGGTGAAATTCTGTAGCAAGGCCATAGCCAAATGGCTTCTTCCAGTCGTGTGCAACACTTTCGGCATCCCTATTGTCTCCTCTTGCTACGTGCCATCTCTCAAGGCCTCTGAAAATGCAAATAACAAGCCGGAAAACATTGGATACCTCCAGAGGGTTTTCTCTCTCTTCCCTCAGAAGGTGTATGACGTCGATACCGGGATAAGGTTTATTCAGTATGCCGGCCTTGCTTGGTCAGTGGTGGATTTGGCTCCTACAGTTTTTAGGTACTTCAGTTTGTAGAGAGTAGAGACGACATACTCTTTTAGTGCACTTTTTGTGAGCTATGGTTCCTCTAAGAGGTTGTACATATGTTATTATTTAATATTGATTTTGTATAATCAATTATATCATTTAATCCTGTGTGGAGTTCAATGAGATCGCTAGCGAGCTTGCTGCTGTCCATTTTATTTTTGTATATTGTGATATCTGATTTATTTTTTTATTTATATTCAGCTCAAATAAAATTCACATAAATGATTAAGAGCTACTAGGGAAATGCAGACAATGTTATGACTTTGGAGCATTGGACTGAGATAAGTGAGTGTTGCCCTTCAAATTTTACACAGCTGAGAGCCTGAGAGTGGCCTTTCCAAATTAAATTTGATTTAACAGTAAATGCTATTGTTTTGTTGCCAGTACCATTGTGCTTGATACTGGCCTACTTTGATTGGAATATTAAAATGGTATTTGGTGTAGTCTTATATTGCGGGATTCTTTGATTTCATATCACCTAAGGTAACAGATATTTCTGTTTAGATCAGGATTGTTCAATCAGAATGATATTAAAGGGTTCCGGTGCATTCCACCTCGGCCGGATTGGTCTGGATTCTTATCGGACAGTCCGGATCTAAATAGAAATATTATGTTATCTCAGAGGATATGGACTCGGATTCTATATGAGAGACTATCTCAGGAGAAAAGCTAACAAGGGTAAAGTACTATGGCTTGAGCCAAACTCTCTCTCTATATATTTCTCTTTCTCTCATTTTCTTTTTCTTTCTGTAGTAATTCTTAACAGAAGCTGCTAAGGTCTTTAAATTAATAGAACAAAGCAAATCCAATCCAATAAAAGAAAACAAAACCAAACCCAGACAGGGTTGTTACAAGCAAACATCTATGTAGCTATAAGACTAGAAGAAAACATCAAACTCAAATTGAAAATCAAAACATGGCCATTTATAGTAAGACTACAAGGTCCTAAGCCTTAAAAGTGAAAACAAATCCGATGATATCCGTTCGAATCCACTCCGAATTCGCTTATGATCTGAATACGGATAAACAGAGCCAATTCTTATTTCGTTTTACATTTCTTCACATTCTTCTTCTTTTGATTTGTCTTTTTAATTAGTATTTGCATCTCAAAGTTCACATAACTCACTTATCCGATAATTATCCGTATTCATAGATTATTTGCTCTGTATCGGTATCCGTTTGAGGCGGTTATTGTTTAAATTTTGACATCCGTTTACTATCCATATTTCGTAGTCGTATCTACTCATTGAAATGCGGATACGAATATGGTATCAGCATTATCCGCTTCATATTCGCTCCATTTACACCTCTACAAGGTTCCCATTGCTCTTTTGTTAGATCTCAGCATCTCAACTGTCTGATAGGCTGATACGCACGACCTTATAAGCAACCAACTGCTGTAAAACTAAAAGTGCTCAAATCTGTGCTACAGTATTATGTAGGGGCAAAAGTATGTACCTGAGAAAGGGGCTAAATCCATCTATGAATTGAATTTTTTTTTATTTTTGTCTTTCAAATTTAATAATTTATACAAATTTTTTTTACTATTTACCCTCTCTCATAAAATGAAATTACATGACACTTTTTTATCCAAACACTTATCTCAATTTTTTTAGTTCCATCTCCTCGTCTTATGTTATGTAATCTCATGCCACCTTATGATTCATATAGGCAACTGCCATACTCTGAATTCTGAAATTTAATTTTCGAGTACTGATTATTGGGCTCTTTTCCTATCCTGGAAAAAGAACTTTGCCCTACCCTATCCTGTTGAGCCCGACATTTTTATTAATATCCAAGTTAATTAGAAATTAATATTTATGTCTAGAATTTCCGACTTTCGTCAAAAATGTCCAAACCGGCCATAAAATGACCGGTTTCCTCGTTTTTATTTTTATTTTTTTAGAGACACTATGAAGAGCAAGATAATGAAATCTAACACTGAAAAATTAATTTTTTTTGTTTAAATTATTTGTTAGATTACTTCTTTTGATATATAATTAGCATATTTATACTAAAATACGCTAAATTACTTGAAATTATGTTAAATTACACTAAATTACATTACATTACGCTAAAATATGGTAAATTACCCTAAATTACATATGAATAGGGACGATATTTTCACTGAAAAGGCGAAAAACGACGAAACTTCAAACGGTCATAAAACGGCGCTGGAGTGTCCGATTTCAGCAAATGACCACTTTTCGAAAAGCTTGCGAAAAAACGCATACGTCCGTGCCCACTACGCTGGATTTCAAAATTCAGAATTGCCAAAAAAACTAAGAGAAGAGCCTCAAAACTTGAGTTGAAGTTTCCGATTAAGATTTTTATTTCTATTATTCAATCTAAGTAACTCAGTAAATTAGTTACATAATGAACTTGTAGAATACTAATTTTTACTATTTTTCGAATGTTTTTACTATTTTTTATGATTCATGAAAGATGACACAAAATCGGTCTACTTTAGCGTAATTTTGCGTAGTTAGCGTAATTTATCGTATTTCAGCATAATTAGCGAAGTTATTGTAATTTAGCATAATTTAACGTAGTTTAGTGTAATTCGACATATTTTATTTTAATATAGTGTAATTCAACATAATTTCAAGTAATCTAGTGTATTTTAGTATAAATATGCTAATTATAAATCAAAAGAAGTAATCTAACAAATAATTTAAACAAAAAATTCAAATTTTCAGTGTTAGATTTTATTATTTTGCTCTTCATAGTGTCTATAAAAAAAATAAAAAAGAGAAAACCGGTCATTTTATGGCCGGTATAGGCATTTTTGGCGAAAGTCGGAAATTCTGGACATAAATATTAATTTCTAATTAACTTTGGATATTAATAAAAATGTCGGCTGTGGAGCCCTGGTTTCTCGATTTTTCAGGATATATTTTATTTTTATTTTGCATAACCTACTAAACTTTGCCAGGATATACTTTTTTTTTTTTTTTGCGCAATCCATTGAAGCAAAATTGCACAGCCCAAGAACCTTCATGCGATTTCTCTCTATCTTGTGAACGACACAACTCAGAAAGCGATTTTACCATTCTAAAGTGCTCAAGGCCGCACACGTCGCACACCCTCCTGGCCCCCTCTCTGCACCCCACCCCTCCGTTGTGACACATGCGCTCCTCCGCTGGTTAGTGCTCCTTGACTGGTTAGAACTTAAAGGCCTATTTATTTTTGTTTTTTGAATAATTGATTGTGATCGGTTAGTGGTTGCCTTGGTACTTACAAGTTAAAATATTGAAATCAATTAGGATTACATTAGCTAATGATTTTGAACCTGTTTACTCTTGCCCTACAATGACGAAAATCCTAGTCCACCCCTGCTATTTTATATGATTAAATCTCTTTTTTTTTTTTTGAAATGCTTGGTAGAGACTACCAAGTTGTATAAAATTATATGATTAAATCTCTCTTTTGAAAATTTGGTCTTGGCTTTATCTAATTAATCAGTCTCTCTAATACTTTAGGGTTTAGGGTTTGATTATTACGCTGCTTAATTAAAATACATAATTTCCTTGCGTTGATTGTCCTCCGAAAAACATGCCAGTACCACGGGTATAAAAAAGCGATTATTCATTGAAGAATTTATTTCTTCAAATTAACTAATGTTTTACTCATTTGTTTATTTTTTAATTGTGTGAAAATTGTCTGTTTAAATATATTAGCTAAACAAATTTATATGCCCCATATTGGCAAGCATTTTGATGCTTACGAGTTACGAGCATATAGGGATGTCTTACGCCTTAAGAGCCGACAAACATCCAAGTTACATTTGCAGCTCAGACTAATGTGCACCCCTGAATTAAACTTTCATGACCACTAAGCGAATAATGGAGCCATCAATTGTAACGCGTCAACCACTACTAGAGTTGCAAAATTTCTGGAACCAAATTACACAGTGGTACAATTTCAGCTCATACTTGAGATAACCCTAGACCAAAGCTTAGGTCACCAACAACAACTGAAGCTACGGTCATTGCAGTGCATTGAATGCTCCTAAAACATACCTGAATATTAATACCACTCCGACCTCCTGAAATTTCGAGAACCAAGCCTGCTCCTTTATAGAACCATATAGGACCATACTTCTTATTTCCTTCGGGCATATAGTTCATTTAATTCGACTTGACATTATACCAAAAATAAGCGCCTGCTGTAAAGTCAAATTGGGCTAAGTTATTTGCAAGAGCACTTTTATCAGAACCTGAACTTCTAAGCACCAGTGGGCACTTCTCAGCAGTATACTAAATAAACAAAATAGCCAATTAACTATGCAAGAAAAACAATGGTCTAAATAATCTGCAGTCCAATTGCACGAGTACAGCAAGTCTGGTTGCCTAATTACTAGGATGAACCCGTAATGCTCTATTAACAGATGTAATACACTACCAAATCTTAGATTTGACATTTGCAAACAATATATACGCAAGATCAAAGAAATTAGCAGATTCTAAAGGAAACCTCCATATAATTCTTGTAGTAATGTATTGACCGGCTTGTTCCACACTCGCAAATATAGAACACCAGGGAATTAGTTAACTCCAATAACAGCAGTAAAACTATAATAATTAACCAGATGACCAAATTTTAAGCTCTACAAAACAAAAGAAAAGATGGAAAATTTGAACGCCACAAGAATAGCGAGCAAAGCGAACACAAAAAATCCACAGAGAGAAGGTGAAAATAGTAGCTGCTCGGTGCTGCAATTCAAAACCCTGCCTATGAAGCTCGTCCTTCCGATTGTAACACTATATGTTTCCCCATTGTACACACTAGCTAACTTGAGTGAGCAAATTGTAGGTTCAAAACAAAATATCTGCAATTACATACCATTTGGCAAGAAGTACCTCAGCTACTGGAAACAAGAACTCACCATTTCTTTTACAACATTTTCAAGAACTGCCTCAGAGAAAGTAATCAGGTGTTCTACGAGTGACATCTGGCTCTCCTCTTCTTGGAGCAGGTTCAAACTGCCAGAAAACATATATAAACAAAAAGCAAGGAAAAAGGAGAAAGAAGATGATTTCACTGAGCATATCAATTAAGACAATCCATATACAGAAACTTTTTGCAGGCAAATTGGAAAAAAAAAATAGTCAATAACATGTAATTGATCTTGTTTATTTAATAAGTAGCATCATCATCATCTCATTCTTTTTGCTTTCACAACAAGTACTGCTCACGATATATTTATTACTTCAAAGATTATTTTATTCATTTCTAATGTGTAGGAACCCATAATTGACCTACACTTCAAAGATGATTCTTTCTATCCCTATAAAAATTAAAAAAATTCTTATGCTCTGTAAAGATAAAAGAATCTTGCCTGGATGAAAGTATGGCCTCTGCAATCATCCACCTCCAAGATAGAAGCCATGTTGCCACATCGATAGCAATAATTAGGCGCACTAAATATGGTCACAACCTTTTGTTCCTGTTATTAAAAAATGGGTCCAATTAAAAAAAAAAAAAACTTAGTATAGTGAAAAGAAACTCCTGTTCAAACATAATTCAAAGATTGAACACTTACATGTCCCCAGTTATATCCCTCCATAACCAATTGATGGGCTCTTGCTATCAACTTCAAATTATTGGTATGGTTGAATTGTTCAGATATATCCTGAAATACAATGAATTGCATAGGTTCACAAGCAAGAAGAGGGAAGCAGAATACAAGGATTGTATCAGATAGTAAAGAAAGGTCAACTGTATCACTAAGACAGAATACAAGGATTGTATCAAAAGATTTTATAATTGTACGAATCAAGCATGCAACAGTTTGTAATGGTCAATGCTGAACAGAAGATTGCATGATTGGTACCACATACAAGGCGAAGAGAAACAATTAAATAAACACTTTCCATCCGTAACCCCTACAAAATCCCAAAGTACCACGTATGACCCACACAATATTAAGCATCTCAGATATTGCAGGAAATTACTAGTCTGACATTATCTGTCTTTTGTTATAAAAAAAAGATAGCAGTAATTTGGACATTTTCCAGAAGGAATTAAGAAATAAAGAATATTGATAGAGTTATCCCAGTTAAGTAAATGCAGAATTTTACCAAGAGAATATATGAGGGTTGGGAGACATACTTGACCAAAGGTATAACCAGCGCCACGTGGAGAGATGCCCCAGCCGCAACGGTCATCAGGATCAGACCACAGAAGATCACACATTGGTCCTTCATGAGGCACTTCTTGCACTCGATCAAAGTTGCGTATATTATCTAGAGTCTCAATTGATGGTGACAGCCCACCATGCAGGCAAAATATCTCTGATTCGACCTACCATAGCCAAGTGCTAATTGATAAGCAAGAAATCTAGCTTGGCAAGCTAAATCCATAGTTACCATTTGATTGGACACAACTTTTTGACTGTATATACCCTTCTTTTGGAAAAAGAAAGTTCTGCTTTTTTTTTTCAAAGAAAAAGAAGGTTAAGTATGCCCTTCTTTTCAAAAGGAATATACTTTGGAGCTGTCGTTAACAGCCAAAAGGAATATGGCAATGATATTAATGAACTTGGATGAAGCTAACACCTACTGATATCACAAACTTGGAAACATAGCAAACAATAATGATAAATCTCAATTATATATTATGAATCAAAAGTATTGTGTTCTCAGTTGGCCAACATGGTCTATAGAAGGACCACCACCACCACCAACAACAACAACCACCAAGCCTTTAGTCCCAAACAAGTTGGGGTAGGCTAGAAATGAAACCCAATCATGGTATAGAAGTCAGTAAAAAAATTAAAAAAGTTCACAACAGGTCAATGTCAATACAGCAAGTCCATGAACGTAACATAAACTCTTTGATAAAAAAAATATTAATATGCTTTAAATTATATAAAACAATAAACAAGAGGTAACCGGGATATTATTTAAGAGTTAAACTTGAATATCTCAATTGATGACACTAGTACCCTAGAAACTAAGGCCACATGAAGGCAATAAATAAGCCATGAAAAGAACCAAAAGGGTAAAATACAAACCAGCGCTGTCAAAGGGAAATAATCAAAGAGATCTGTGAAGGTCTTCCAGACAGTGGCGTTGCCATACCTGCATTTAACATGTAGCGTTTAATTGGTCATCGAGACTCAAATGAAATGAAAAATCCAGCAGCCCAATGTAAGTCAAAAGTTCAAGTTCACTCCGCACAAAGATAGCTAGAGTAACAAATAACAAAAATTAGAAAGCAGGGAAAGTTACTAACTTCCGCAAGCATTCATCGTAGAACCCATAAACCTGAGTAATCTGCAAATTATATAAAATTACACTTAAGCTTTTAATGCAACCACAACCTTTTTTTTAAAACAAGAGAAGAGAAGACAAGTACCTGTCGGCTTTCATGGTTTCCTCTAAGAATTGTAATTCTCTGGGAATAACGAACCTTCAAGGCTACAAGAAGCTGTTCCACATAGTGATAAAATTAGGATCAAATAAAGGTACCGGCATATAAAACAATGCAATCAAATTTATTTGACAAAGGAAAATAAACTTTTTTTTTACCCAATAGCATCAGCATGACATACATTGTCAAAATAACTACATAAATGCGAAAATATTAAGCAATCCTTCAATAATATTTTTCTCCTTTAGCTCCCACCACTTACCTTAATATACAGTTGGTTAAATCTATATAATTTAACTATAGATTTTTCACCTAATATAGTATGCTTAAGTGTATTTGTTACTTCAGGAAACTTACTGTCACTGTTTCCACTGAGTAGTAACCACGATCAACATAATCTCCCATGAACAGGTAGTTCGTATCGGGACACTGAAAAATGTCAAGAAATAGAAAATCTGTCACAACACATAAAATGCAAATGTTCGTATAAATAGAAGCTTTGGAATTGAAACAAGATAACCGGACCAAGAGGTCATACGAAATGTAGGAGAAAATTAATTAGATCATCTCTTAATATAGTAGATGGAAATACGTACCTTGCCACCAATACGAAAAAGTTCCGCAAGATCATGAAATTGACCATGGATATCTCCACAAATTGTCACTGGACTTTTCACAGGCTGCATTTGAAAATGAAAAAGATAATAAACAAATGGTAATAACCGTTGTACCGGCAAGTATCTAGAAATTAGGCAACAAGACAACCAAATATCACAAGGTACAGACCTCATTGGTCTGTTTATAACTTCAAGGGAGCATCATTGACCAATGCACGGAAGATGTACAAGAATAAATTTATCTAAAACTATAACGCCTAACTTAGATGACCTCCTTAACACAGGAGAAATACAGCAACCGAATTATATGTTTGCTATCTACAGTATGATTTGACAAGCTTTTGGTAGATATCATCATATTTGGAAAAGAGGAAGAATCAAAAGTGAAAGAGTATTACCTGAACATTGCTTTCTTCCATCAATATTTCTTTAGCCTTTTCACATAGTACTCTAACCTGCATATGGAACATAAAGAATAATGAAATTTAGTCAATGTATTAAATGGTAATGATAATTGGATTTAGAACGACATTCGAATATATCTTGCTGCTTTGGAAAAGCTTCAGAAAAGGTTTTGGAAGTGGTTAGAAAAATCTCCAATCCCCTTCTTTAGGGAGGCCTAAATTTTTAATAGCAACAATTTTCATAGCATAATGTAAGTAATGTTTTCTGCTATAAATTGACAGGGATTAATTGCATGTCAAATAATGAAATGTGTATTCAGATCATATGCCCCCAAGTGAAAATTCTAAAGGCAGACCTAGAAAAGAATCACAATATCAAACAAATCAAGATCGTGTTAAACTCAACCAAAATCACAAAAAAAAGGGATCTACACTAATTAACAGTTAAAAAGTTAGACACACCAATGCATATGAAAAAAAAAAAATGCATCATCAGCTAAGAAAGAGAAATCAGTTTGCAATTTCACTAAAGACTACGCCAGATAACAATAACACTCTTCTTATATATAGAAAAATTTCTGCAAAATTACATAATTCCAGTGCATTCCCGTCAAATAACTAATGTAATTCACAGATCGGACCCCCAAATCCTTGCCAATGCCATATTGACCTTATAAACCCTAAAAAGATCAGATCGCCGTAAAATTTCTCCAAATCATCCAAACAATCAAGTGAAAGACCTGATCCGGGTGGCACTGGCTGAGAATAAGGAATCCCGGAAGGCAAAATCAAAATGGAAATGAAAATCACCAAAAATGAAGAAAGAAAGTTTAAAATAGAGAACCTCTTGCTCGGAGAGCGGCTTGCACTGCATGAGCTGCTCGATCTGCTCGTCAAGGTTGCCATGTGAGCTTGCCACCGAAGGATTCGCGCTACTCATCTCAGAAACCCTAACCCTAGATCCTTGATTTCCTCCTTTCACTCTCTTCCCTTTCTCTCCCTCTCTCCCTCTCTCTCACTCTCTCTCTCTCTCTCGATCTCTCGACAGAAACGACGACGGCGTACCAGAGAGACTGATGTAGTAAAATCGAGAGAGAGGAAGGAGAGGGAAACTCCAGAGATTCACCTTTCTGAGTTTTATATCGGATTTGTTGGTTTCTTTCGTTTTAGTATCTCGTCCGATAAATTCATAAAATCTAAGGTAACATAATATTTCTGTTTAGATATGGAACGTCCGATCAGAATCCTCACGAAATTAGAGAGTTCCCTTGCATTCTACCTCGGGCCGAATTGGTCGGAAATCTAATCGGACGGTCCAAATATAAACTCAAATATTCTCTTACCTCAGAGGATGCGAACTCTCTCGGTGTCTCCTCCGATCGTGTTATGATTGGGAGATAATTGAGTTTTGCAATTTAGACCCTGTATCTTTTCAGCATTCGTTGCCGTCCTTTAATTAATTACATTTATCGTTTAATTAATTGCTGAAGTCCAGTAAGGTCGCTATCTCATTAATTGCCCCCCTTATCTCTTTACTGTAATGATAATAAGGTGTAAGAATAATAACGGGCAAAAATATTGACAAAGCTGGTTTGACTTCATGCCGACATTTTTATTAATATCCAAAGTTTCATACAAATTATTAATTATGCCCAGAATCGGACCCATTATCGAAAAATACCCAAGCCGGCCAGAAAATGACCGGCTTACTCCCTCCCTAAGCCGGCCATTTTCTGGCCGGCTTGGTACTTTTTTTTTTCAACCCGCATTTCACCCTATATATACCCCATTTTTCTCTCTCATCATCACAATTCTCTCATCTCACAACCGGATTTGAGCTCTTTTTTGAGGTAATTTTTTTTTATCTAATTTAATTTTTAATTTATTTATTTTAGGGTTTAGGATTTAGGTTTTAGGTGTTAGAATTTAGATTATGTTGTTGTAATTTAGTGTAATTAGCTAAGTTAACCAATATTTATGGTATTTTGGCCTTTTTTACCATAATTAGGCTGATCAAGCGTAATTTTACCGAAATTAGCACATTTGACCAATATTTAGGGTAATTTGGTCTTTTTTACCATAATTAGGCTAATTAAGCGTAATTTAGTGTAATTAGCACAGATGACCAATATTTATGGTATTTTGGCCTTTTTTACCATAATTAGGCTGATCAAGCGTAATTTTACCGAAATTAGCACATTTGACCAATATTTAGGGTATTTTGGTCTTTTTTTACCATAATTAGGCTAATTAAGCGTAATTTAGTGTAATTAGCACAGATGACCAATATTTATGGTATTTTGGCCTTTTTTACCATAATTAGGCTGATCAAGCGTAATTTTACCGAAATTAGCACATTTGACCAATATTTAGGGTATTTTGGTCTTTTTTTACCATAATTAGGCTAATTAAGCGTAATTTAGTGTAATTAGCACAGATGACCAATATTTATGGTATTTTGGCCTTTTTTACCATAATTAGGCTGATCAAGCGTAATTTTACCGAAATTAGCACATTTGACCAATATTTAGGGTATTTTGGTCTTTTTTTACCATAATTAGGCTAATTAAGCGTAATTTAGTGTAATTAGCACAGATGACCAATATTTATGGTATTTTGGCCTTTTTTATCATAATTAGGCTGATCAAGCGTAATTTTACCGAAATTAGGTTATTTTAGACATCAGGATGCCTAGAGCACGGCCTACCCAGCGTCCAGTAATGGACGAACCGATCAGTACTAGCAGCACGGAGCACATCAGTCCTCTCCTGTGGATTCCCCACAGCGAGCACCGAGTCTCACTGGCTTCTTGTGAGGTACGTTCCTTTTCTTATATTTTCATTAAATTTTGTTGGGTTTAAATTTTATTATGTTATCACCATGCGGATTACCTTTTTCAACGCAGGACACGTATCTTCTAGATGTGAAGTTGCGGTGCGTACACATGAAGTACTACGATGTGATGGAGCCGTACCTCGTCAACCTGGGTCTCTACCAGGTTATGGACATCGTGCGGACAGAGAAAAGCATCATCAATGCATCTCTCATCGCTGGACTGGTGGAGCGATGGCGTCCCGAGACGCACACGTTTCACATGCCATTCGGAGAGATGACAGTGAATCTCCAGGATGTGAGTGCTCTCTGGGGTTTGCCTATCCGTGGCACACCCGTCGACGGCGTCTCTGACAGCACCAGATTCGCAGGTTATGTCGAGGAGTTGTTGGGAGCTGAGCCTTCCTATATCACTGGGGAACATGGGAGGTCGAAGTTCCATTTGCGGATGACGAGGTTACGGCAGCACTTCATCGCGAGTCTCTCGGCAGATTCCACCGAGCTGGAGATTCAGAGGTAAAATTTATAACTTGCTTGTACTAATCAATTTATAATACGATGATTATATTAGAATTTTGATATGTTTTGTATTACAGATATACACGGGGCTACGTGATGGACCTTTTTGATTCTATCATGTTTCCTGATTCCAGCAGTGACCAGATGCCGATGATGTATCTCCCGTTGCTAATGGACCTTGAGCGACCGTCGACGTACAACTGGGGTGGAGCTGTCCTAGCGTATCTATATTCCCACCTGTGCCGTAGTAGTGAGGTAAGTCACCAACTCTTAATTTAGTGTAAATTATTTAATCAATCAATCCATCAAAATACAATGACGTGTAATGTTCTTGAAAATGCAGCCAAAAGCGAAGCAGATGTACGGGCCGGTACTCCTGCTTCAGCACTGGTCGTGGTCACGGCTACCGGTGGGCCGTCCTATCCCCAATGAGGCACCGGATTGGGGAGAGCCAGATGTGTTTAGATGCCCGGCATACGCCAAGAAGTGGTACGGTTTCCACCACTACTTGGATCGGACCCACGGTGCTACCGTTGGGATCAGGCCAGTCCGGTCAGAGCTTCAGAGTTTGCCTGAGGCTCTTGTTGAGTGGACGCCGTACGATCAGTTGTACGAGGAGTACCTCATGCCGGGCAGTGTGAGTGACGAGCATGAGCGGGCGATGTGGTTCTATCGAGGTCCACTCATACACTTCTGGACAGTGGAGCACCACTATCCAGATCGGGTGCTCCGCCAGTTTGGTCGAGCGGCGTTGATTCCCGCAGACCCATCTTTGCTGAGTTCCACGCACAGAGACCTGCACAGGTAAGTCGTAGTCTATTGTATTTATTGTTAAATACATCACATTACTTGATAGCTTTGTATTGTAACTAACGTCTTCCTTACAGCGTAACCCACCGAGGGCGACTGGATAAGGACTGGAGCACCCATTTCGATGCATACTACGGGACGGCCCAGGATCCTCAGCAGATAGACTTCTATCATGAGCCAGATGGGATCATTCAGACCCAGGGAGATCCCCAGTTGAGGTACGATGTATGGTACACGCAGGTCTGTATGGCGAGTGTCTATCTGCAGGGTGATTACGGTGCCCATCTCCGCGACAGGATCAAAACCGATGATGGTTACCATCCCAACTGCCGTGCATGGGCTCGCCAGGTAAAGCACCTAAAACCACATAGTTTTGGTCTAACTTAGTAGTTCATCAAGGTTTGATCTGACATGCCAAATTTTTTTCAGCTTCTGGCCGCGATCAAGGAGTGCGGGCATGGGATTGCCATACTGGGAAAGAAGAACTGGAGACGGCTTGGGTACCGTGTCCTCGAGAAGAATGCGATGTGGTTGAGGATGCCGGACACGGTGGAAAGATCATCGGTATACTGCGAGACGCCGGGAGAACATCAACTGGTGTGAGATAATTCCGACCGAGCCCGACCCGAGCCCGGTTCTGCTAGATGATATGCCATCTTCCCCCGATTCACATCCAGAGTGGGACTACCATCGTTGGGTATTGTCCAACATTGGGTGGACGGCATGGTACGGCGAGCATGGACGTCCGGTGCAGCCTCATGTATGTCATACTTCAGTATTTGTCAGGTTTTAATAATTTCTTTATTCAGATCAAATTTAATAATTTATGTGTATGATTGCAGGGTCCAGCAGAGATGCCACCACAGCCACCACATGCGGATCTCGATACTTCTGAGTACGAGTCCCTCTCGTGCAGTCTCCAGGACTTCGGGGTATTCGATGAGGATTTCATTACGGCACCGGCATGGTCCCGATATGGCACAGAGATGCCGCATGATGAAGAGGCTAGTGGTAGTGGGTCTCATACTCAGCCTGCATTTGGGACTGAGTTCGCCGCATCTATCTTCAGTACACCTCCGCCAGTACCACCAGTCTCCACAGGCGATGCCAGATGGGATACCGCCGAGTAGATACTCAGGTCTGCCGATGCCCCAGATGAGCCCGAGAGAGACGGAGCCTGGCCGCGCTGGCGCCGGGCGAACGTCGGAGTACCGCCTCAGCGATATTCCTCCTCTCCGTTTTAGTTGTATTTTTACTAGTTTTGTACTATTTATATTTGATATACTATTTATGTTTAGTATATTTGGATTATCCTATATTTCGGTTCTTGTGTATGTGTGCTTTTATGGTACTATTTTTATATTTTACAGATCAAAATAAATTATCATAATAATGCTAAACAGAAAATATTACAACATTAAAATAGTAGCACAACATAAAAAATAATATAGCGTATTGTAATGTAATGTAATGTAATTTACCGTAATTTAACATAATATAGTGTTATTCAATATAATTTCAATTAATATATCGTATTTTAGTATAAATGCTAATTATATATCAAAAGAAGTAATATAACAAATAATTTAAACAAAAAATTTCAAATTTTCAGTGTTAAATTTCAATATTTTGATCTTCATAGTGTCTCTCTCTAAAAAAAAAAAAATGGAGTAAGCCGGCCAAAAATGGCCGGTTTACTCGGGTACCTAAGCCGGCCATTTTCTGGCCGGCTTAGGTATTTTTAGCGAAAGTTTAGAAATCTGGGCATAATTAATAATTTGTATTAAACTTTGGATATTTATAAAAATGTCGGGACTTCATGTAATGCCTCGGTTATATATTATTTCATTTTGTCTTCTATTAATGGTGAGCTGTACAAGTAAAACTAGTTCTGTCAATATCTTTATGGATATTAACGGTCTTTTAAAAACACTTATCGAAACGGGTCGGCCGTAAGTAACGGATAAAGATATAAATAGCATTGTTTTGACTTTATGCAATCTGTAAAAATGTAAATAGCATTTATTATATTTATGCACTGCATGAAAGCCAAAATAATATTGTTAATATCTTTACCATACATATCAAGTAACATTTGAGATTACAATACTTTAGTTGATACTTTAATACTTTATTTGAGATTACCATACATAAAAGCACTTGCCTATTTAAATGTCGCCGAAGAATGAATTGCGCTGGCTAAGTTCTAGCCATGTCCTCGTGCTTGACTATTGTATAAATTTTAATATTTCAATCGAAATATAAATAATTTAAATTTTGTATTTTTTATATTATAATGGTCAATTTATTTTATTATTTTTAGAAACTTTTTTCTTTTATTGAGATTTTTAAACGAACATAGAAATTGTAAGAAAATAAAAATATTCTCATATCAAATAGGCCATCTTTCAAAAATCTAAGAATAATAGTAAAAATAATAAAATTATGTACCCCACAAGATTTTAATATGAACAACAAATTGAACGACTTGAATACTTTTAGATATGAATGTTGGGGGATCATAAAGGCCAAACAATTACGCCTTATCTAGAGATCAAACAATTACATCTCATCTAGGGGTCCAAACATTTACACCCCGGAGAAGAAGAAACAATCCCCACCTTAAACCTAAGGACCGCCATATGCCAAAGATACCCGGAAACATAATCTAAGTGCGGAATTATACCTGATTCCATGCCGTTTGCCATGGAATATCCAAAGTCTTTAGCAAGCCGTCTCCGTGAGCGCGAGACAAGTCTTTAATGGCAAGAAGTCCTTCTCGCCTTTGTGGTTGGGTTGTGGATTAGATCTTCCAAGGCAACAAGATACGCCATTGAGAAATCCTCTCCAATTTCGAATGGAGAAAGAAGGGAGAAGGCACTCAAAATTCTTTCTAAGAAAAATAATCACTTTTCAGAATTATGAGTTGAGTTGGTTATCTTGTACCTTGGGGATCAATCCTTATATATAAAAATATATATGGTTATCTGCCAAATTGAAAAAGGTATTTTGTGCGACTGCATCAAAATTCGTGCTGTCGCATCAAAATCCGTGCGGCCGCGTCAATATCCGTGTGGCCCACACAAACCTACAGTTTTCTAAATTGCAAATTTCAGAATTAGTCCATTAATGATTTGATATCAGGACTACTAAATATCACGCATATTTTTTTGGGATCCAATCCTCTATCTGTCAAGAGATCTGAGCCGTTCATTATATAAATCTCAGGCACTCATCAAAACAGATCTCAATCTCAGCCTTTCATTAAAATAGTTTGATTTGATACATCTGTTTCATGTTGTCAAACGTGTAGAAATCTAAATTTAGTGATTTATATCCATACTACATACAATGACACACAGAAATTGTATCACTGAATCTCTTTTTCTCTCTTTATTTTCCACGCGTTTTCTCCTGTTTACACGCGTTTTCTCATTACTCCTTCCCCACGCGTCCCTCTCCTTTCCGACGACGGCACAGAAGAAAAAAATATCGCTGATAATTTTGGTTCTCGATCTCCCCACTGAACAAAATAGTTCTTCGATCTCTCCTCTGAACAAAATATCAGTTCTCCCCTGAAAAGAAGTTCCTATTCCAGTGCGAATGCGCTCTTCCTCTATCGTCGTGTCTTCCCGACGAAGCAGTTGTCGTCGCATCTTCCCGGTGAAAGCCCTTAGGTGTAATTAACCTTAAACAAATGCAGTTCGTGCGCTTTCTTTAATTCTTACCGCTTCGCTTTTACTTGGTCGCAGTTCCTCTTTTGTTTCTATCCACTAAATACTTGCAAGCTAAGGAAAAGCTCCACCTTCATTTTTAATCTTTGGAGTTTGAGAGAGACAAATTTGCGTTGATTTTCTTTTTATTGCCACTTAAAAATATTGTTTGACCTTAATTTTTTAATCTCTCCACAAAAATTTGCGTTGATTTTTAATCTCTCGCCTTCCTCTCTCCCGTTCCACCTTCCTCCGGACCAGAAGATGATCTCTTCCTCTTTTCTCTCTTGGACCTCCGCCTCTTTCTTTTCTCTCTTTGATCTGCAGATGATAAGAGGTAAACCCTAGAAGTTTGTTTTTTATAAATTTATGGAAACTATGTTTTTTTGTTATCTAAGTTTACTGATATCCATTAATTATTAATTTTGCTTTAATAAAATAACTCAAATTCAACTTTTTTTTTTCCTTCCAGTGCTGATTCAGTATTTCCAAGTGTGACATTGACTTTTATGGGTGGGGCTGCGATGCCATATTGGTACGTCAATCACCCCCAAAACTATGATTTCATTGTAGCAAAGGGTTACATTTTTTATGTGTATACAAATTTACCAAGTCAACTTACCATTTATGACCAAAATAAACTATTTCTGATACACTCAATGGCAATTGGCTAATTTTTTGGTGCAAATTGACCAAAATGATGTGTTTGAAATGAAAATCAGTTCAATGTTGCCAAATTTTCGAGGTCAGATTGTCAACTAAGATTCTTCTTTTGTAATGCACAGAGCTTGTCAGGCCATAGTAGCCCAGTAGAGTCAGTGAATTTTGATCTCTCAGATGTAATAGTAGCCGGTGGTGCAACAAGTGGTACTATAAAACTATGGGATTTGGAGGAGGCAAAAGGTATCAATTGGTTATTGTACCGTTTTCATCCGTATGAGGATGTTTTATGGGTTTTAATTTCAGTCTTATATGTAATGTTAATTTCAATTAAGCTTCACCTTTTCAATACTGGTATCAAGTATCAACTATCCTAAACACTATTGGTACATTGAACACACTGACCTTTTGATTCGATGAATTTTGATAGCTTAAAATAGCTCTAGCTGTTCGCAAATGGTAACATAAATCTATGGGATTTTGAGTAGGTAAAAGCTACCGAACAATTGTTAACCCTAGAAATTTACCCCTTTTCTACCTCAACAGGATGCATCCGTACGCATTTTATGGTTTAATTCAGTCTCATATTTAATGTCTATGTCTCAATTAAGCTTAGGATGTTTGGTAGAGATCAGAAGTAGTACCAATGACATGAGATTGCTTCCTTGGGTTATATTTGGCCAGAATTTAAAAGGGGATATAACTGTAATGGGGCTTCTGACTCCTATTTTTACTCAAAATGGGGCTTCTAGCTCCTATTTTTACTCTTTAGTTTCTGACCCCTATTTTTACTCTTTAGTTTCTGACCCCTATTTTTACTCTTATCACTTGCTTTCGACCTCTCTAAAAATATTCAATCTTTATATGCACTGCTAATCTCATTTGTGAAAACAAAATGGGGCCTTTGACCCCTATTTTTACTCAAAATGGGGCTGCTGACCTATTGCTGGCAAGAAAATCAGTGATCAAAAGGGTTTTATGCTGATTCTAATGCTAAACCATCTCTAGGGCCTTGCTCAAACAATGATTGAACACAAAACAAGTTTGACAAGCATTAGCAACCAGCAGAAAACTCATTTGATACCCCTACTGTCCAATAAATTCCAGAAATGCCCTTCTGTCAAAAACTGGCAAATCAGGGGACATAGACCCTGATTCTGTCAAATCCAATAACACAGACACGTAGAGGACTCTCTTCCAAGCAGTTTAGACTCACATTTTGTATCAATTGGATTTTTCTGTTATTTTCTATGGATTTTTGAATCTCAGCCTTTCAATTTTTCTGATATTCTTTTTTTTCTGTTTCTTCATTTCTGCTGCATATGGTTCATGATATAAGACCAATTTTTAAACTTTTTTTTAGATAGGTAGAAAAACACTACTTTTGAATGGTGTAGAGTTTTAAGATCAAGTGATTTTGTACCTATTTAAAAATTATTATATGCCTTGAAGGTATAATTCATGTTTGGTATAATTCAATTCCAGTTTGATATAATTCAAACTAAAATGCCTTGAAGGTTGCCTCTATTATATGATGTGAGTTCTTCCCTGCAAGCTTTTGAAATTTAAGCATTTAAGAACTTAGAATTATAAATTTTTTAAACTATGGGTTGCTAGACCAGATACCAGTACCAATTCCAGTTTGGTATAATTCCATCTTGTTTTGTTCTTTTATACACAAATAATTTCACAGCCCTTTAGAGGATTAGAGAATAATGTTATACCATAGTATACCAGAAAAAAGTGTTCAATATGTGGGATGAAAATTTGACATATTTCTAACTTGTCAGAATGTGCGAGTTGCTTTAGGTTCTTTACATTTCTATATCTATCTATTTTTTTTAAGTTTTGAAAAGTAGGGGACTTCGATATATATATCAATATAAGAGACAACTTCTAGGAACTAAAAAGTTTCCCAAATAATTTTCTGTGCAATATTATGACTGCTGGAATAGGATGTTTGATTTGGTCTAGATTGGAATTTTCTTGTATAATGAGCTCATCAAAACAAAACTTGAAAATAGATTGCATAGAGAGATTTTTGTTGGGAATCTTCCCCTATTTATAATTATCACCGTAATTATGGGCTTTAATTTAAAAGGAATATTATAATTTATTCAAGCTTTATGTTAATCAATAAAGAGCATAATTATAACTCACAACAATTTTTTGTATTAGGGAGAATATACCTTGGGATGCACAGCCTTATAGATGTCGCAGCAGGGGTTACCTTTGGGCTCCTAATACTTGCATTTTGGCAGCTATGTCGATAATTTTATCATTTCTGGGCAAAATTATATAATAGCGATAATATTGTACAAAATTTACTCTTATCAATAATATTGTACAAATTTTACTCTTCTCTATTTCTGGGCAAAATTTACTCTTCTCTATTCAAAATTATATAATAGCGATAATATTGTACAAAATTTTAGGTTAATAACCAAAGTTGTCACGGATGTTAACAATTTAATTTACTCTTCTCTATTCATAAGCACAGATAAGGACCTAATATAAAGTGTAACATAGCATAAGAATGAAACAAAAATTACAATTTTTTTACACATGTAATCTAAAAATTAAAGATATTGGCTACGATGAAGATACTCGCTTTCTTGCTCCACAGTTTCACCAATAAGATTTTCTTTCAGAGCAATAAATATAAATTCTATAAAAGAAAATTGTACAAAATTTACTTCTATTTGATCACTTTGTATAGAAGTATAAGAAAATTATACAAAATTTACAAAATTCAAATCAAGTTTAGTCCATTTACAAAATTATACAAAATTTACAAAATTCAAATCAAGTTTTCAGGTGCTATGATGCTGATTTTATTTGATTTATGAACTTGGTGCATGAATAGAAAGTCATCTGAAATAGAAATTTAATGATTTTAATGAGAGATCTATATTAGCCTTGTATTATTTCTATTAGTGATTTTCTTTCAGATCCGGGTGAACAGTAAAAACAGTCTGGACCATATGATCTGAAATTTTCAAAGTGGCTTAATAAATAGTAAAAAAATTCCAAAAAATGTAAAATTTGGTCTCCAAGTACATTTTAATATAGATTGAACATCTAACGGTTTGAATTTGTTGTTTGAACATCAAACACTAAGATATGCCCCCGGAAGCACGAGGCCGAAGTTATAGAGGAAGCACATTAGCCATACTATATATATATGAGGAGGGTTCAAATGCCTCAATTTTTCATGCCTCCACCATGCCTCCATTTTTTAAAACTTTAATAACTCAAAATTTAAAACTTAAAAGTCAAAATAAAACCGTTGGATATGATCGATATCATTTTATCTATGCACGTGTAAAAAATTATGACATTTCAATTTTGTTTTGGTTGTCATCAAGAGCTTGTAAAAAACATACTAATGTGGATAATTTCTAGACGTTGATTTTTCAACTTATTGATTCACATAAAAACAAAATCAAAATGTGATAATTTTTTATGAGCACATAGATAAAATGATGAGATCATATCCAACGGTTTTATTTTGACTTTTAAGTTTTAAATTTTGAGTTATTAAAGTTTTAAAAATGGAGGCATGGTGGAGGCATGAAAAATGGAGGCATTGGAACCCTCCTCTATATATATATATATATATATATATAGTAGAACTAGGGTGCTCCTAAGCTCACCAAGCCCTTCGTGAGCGCGACTCTAAAACCTATCAAATTGACTTCAAACGACATTTTTAAACCGTTAGATGTTCAATCTATATTAAAATGTGCTTGGAGACCAAATTTTATATTTTTTGGAATTTTTTTACTATTTATTAAGATGGTTTGAAAATCGCTGTTTTTATTAAAATTCTGCACCATTGGAAAACAGCGATTTTCAAACCATCTTAATAAATAGTAAAAAAATTCCAAAAAATATAAAATTTGGTCTCCAAGCACATTTTAATATAGATTGAACATCTAACGGTTTGGAAATGTCATTTGAAGTCAATTTGATAGGTTTTAGAGTCGCGCTCACGGAAGGGCTTGGTGAGCTTAGGAGCACCCTAGTTCTACTCTATATATATATATATATATATATATATATATATATATATATCTCTGTGTGTGTATATAGAGATGGGCTGAGTAAGGCTACGGTGCTTTGCAAAGTAAATCCACCCCTTTACTTCGGGCCACTTTTTGGATTTTGAAAATCCAAACAACCGATCCAAACCGTTCAACATGTTCTAAATATTGAAATGTGCTTGGAGACCAAATTTTACATTTTTTGGAATTTTTTTACTATTTATTAAGCCACTTTGAAAATCGCTGATCCAACGATGAATAGTAAAAAACAGTAAAAATTTCTGGACCACCGGATCAGAAACTTTCAAAGTGGCTTAATAAATAGTAAAAAAATTCCAAAAAATGTAAAATTTGGTCTCCAACCACATTTCAATATTTAGAACATGTTGAACGGTTCGGATCGGTTGTTTGGATTTTCAAAATCCAAAAAGTGGCCCGAAGTAAAGGGGTGGGTTTACTTTGCAAAGCACCGTAGCCTTACTCGAGATGGGCTATTCTACTTCGCGAAGTAAAACCCCCGTTTACTTCGGGCCATATTTTGCCATTTTGAAAATCCAAACAATCAATCCGAACCGTTCACATGTTCTAAATATTGAAATGTGCTTGGAGACTAAATTTTACATTTTTTGGAATTTTTTTACTATTTATTAAGCCACTTTGAATATCGTTGATCCGGTGGTCCAGAAAATTTTACTGTTTTTTACTGTTCACAGTGGATCAGCGATTTTCAAAGTGGCTTAATAAATAGTAAAAAAATTCCAAAAAATGTAAAATTTAGTCTCCAAGCACATTTCAATATTTAGAACATGTTGAACGGTTCGGATCGGTTGTTTGGATTTTCAAAATGAAAATATGAGCGTGAAGTAAACGGGGGTTTTACTTCGCGAAGTACAATAGCCTATCTCTATGTATATATATATATATATATATATATATATATATATATATATATATATATATATATATATATTGGCAGTGTTGACAAGTTTCACACACTCAGGCAGCCCGAGGTGAAATACTTTTGACGACATGGTCCAGAAATGCAAGGTTAGATTTTTGAAACTTGTTTTTTCTTATTTATTCTCCTGATTGAGAGGCAGCGGAGGAAACAGATCTCCTGCGATGCATTTAAAAATTTGATTTTAATATGACTAGTTGGTCCCATTAAAGGAACTCTTAGATATCTCATATTTTGCTTGTTATTTTAGAAAATAGCAACCATCCAATTATGTTATGCATGAATCTCAGAGTGAAATTAATACTGGCACCAACGCTAATCCGAGCAACGGACAAGTCGGTCACGTAAAATAACTTAACTTTAGGGCTGATTTACGGCCCAAGTTCTAAATTATTGAAAGTAAATAACTTTCAACTTATGTCATGGATTTAAAAGAAAGATAAATGCTTGTTAAACGCATTAAAAATTTGATAATAAATAATAATGATTTCTTTCACTGTGACTTGGGCAAATTGTTTGAATCATATGGAAATTTTCAAATTTATCAAATTTAGTCTTATTTTTAAAACTTTAACCTTATTACTCAAATGGATAAGAATCTCATTATAATGTTATAAATAAGAATTTCTCCTTCTATATCCATATATATAAATTTAAAAGAACGAAAAATATATTTTTTTCCCCTTCAATTAGTCTACTCTCAAAATCAATGATACGTGAATTTCACTAAAATTAATTTTTCCACTCTTCAAAGAAACGCATTAAAAAAACTTCTTAAAGAAATATTTTTATGAATCTAACACAAGTTATATCTTTTACAAAATTAATATTGTCAATCCCCACCGCAACGCGTGGACACTTAACTAGTTTGCCTAAATTGTTCTACACATTTATGGACCACATCCTATTAAATACATAGATTGTCTAATGTCTTAATTCCATATTAGATCACTTTAATTGTGACAATCATATTGACAGTATACAATTCATAATTATATTACATATATGCTCAACGTTGGATATATGATCCAACAATCTCCCACTTGAGCAATATGTCATACTCTTTTAATTATGTATTGTTAACCTTATGTGCGCACATATTTTTCTGTCATCTTTATGTATTCCCAAACCAATTCCGTCCATCAATTACATCAGCAAAGGACTAAAGCGGCTTTCGTCACATTTATATTAGTCATGACTAGACCATCAATAATCTCAGTACTAACATAACCAAATGACATGAATCATGATGTGGATGTGTAGCATAGAAATTACATGCAATTGTGATCTTACTGTGCCAATTTCTAACTTGGTCTCTTACTTAAAAACTTGAAACTAAATTTCATAAACTTGTTGTAAAATGCAAAATTCAAATAACCAATTCGCAAATCACATACTCAATTGTAAGGTCAAAACCAAAAATTAGAGATAGAATGCATATAACAATCCTTTTGCAATACCATGCATATAACATAAATTATTTGTTTTCTGTCACAAGTTGCATATCCAAAATTACAATAAATAAATAGAACATTGAAATAAACAACCAACAGACTCCCACTAAAACTGAATTTCCCTAACAGAAATTACACCCATATGAGCAACATGCTCTTCAAACTTATTGGGTGGTAATCCTTTAGTAAGTGGATCCGCTAACATGGAGTCTGTCCCTATATGTTCTATGGATAACTGACCCTTTTGCACTCTCTCCTTTACAACCAAGAACTTGATGTCAATGTACTTGGACTTTGACGAACTTCGGTTGTTATTTGCGTAAAGTACGGTTGAATTATTGTCACAATACAATTTTAGTGGTCTCTCAATAGACTCCACTATACGCAGCCTAGTGACAAAATTACGTAGCCATACACCATGATTCGACGCCTCATGACATGCTACAAATTCTGCGGCCATTGTGGAAGATGCTATAAGTGACTGTTTAGCACTCTTCCATGAAACAGCCCCTCCAGCTAACATGAAAATGTAGCCGGATGTAGATTTCATGCTATCTTGACATCCTCCAAAATCAGAGTCGGTATACCCAATGACCTCTAGCTTGTCCGATCTCCGATACGTGAGCATGTGATCTTTTGTTCGCTTCAGGTACCTCAAGACCCGTTTGGCTGCTTTCCAATGATCTAGACCTGGATTTGATAAGTATCGGCCCAACATGCCAGTGATGAACGCAATATCCGGACGCATACACACTTGCGCATACATGATGCTCCCAACAACTGAGGCATATGGATACTTTTGCATTACTTCCTTTTCTAAAGGATTCTTTGGGCATTGGCTGAGACTGAATTTGTCTCCTTTTGCCACAGGGGTATTTTCTGGTTTACTGTCTTGCATGCCATACCTTTTCAGGACTTTTCGATATAATTCCTTTGGGATAAACCTAACATACCTTGGGTTCTATTCCTCAGTATTTCAATCCCTAGAACAAATGATGCATCACCAATATCTTTCATCTCAAAATTCTTCATTAGAAAGTTCTTAGTCTCATGCAATATATTTATATCATTGCTGGCAAGCAATATATCATCTACATATAAAACCAGAAACACAAACTTACTCCCACAGAACTTGAGGTATATACACTCATCCACAAAATTTGACTCAAAACCAAATGAGATAATCACATTGTGGAATTTGTAGTACCACTGACGAGACACTTGCTTTAGCCCATAGATGGATTTCTTAAGTTTGCACACCATAGACTTTGCGTCTCCCGACACATAGTTTTCTGGTTACACCATATAGATTGTTTCCTCAATGTCACTATTGAGAAATGCAGTCTTAACATCCATCTGATGAAGCTCTAAATCGAAATGTGCAACTAATGCCAATATAATCCTTAAAGAGTCTTTCAATGAAACTGGAGAGAAAGTCTCTTTATAATCGATGCCTTCCTTTTGTGTAAAACCCTTAGCGACAAGACGAGCCTTATATTTCTCCACATTACCTTTCGAATCCCTCTTGGTCTTAAATATCTATTTTGAACCAATGGGTCCCGCTCCTTTAGGTAATGGGACAATTTCCCAAACGTCATTGTCAGCCATAGATTTTATTTCCTCATTCATGGCATCGATCCACTTGCTAGAATATGAGTCTTGCATGGCTTGTTGAAAATTTATGGGGTCATTTTCTAACATGCCAACATCAAACTCATGTTCTTGAAGGTAAACTACATAATCTGAAAATATTGCAGACCTTTTCTCTCTAGTGGATCTTCTTATTGGCACTTCTGAATTTTCTCGAGGGTTTCCAGCATTGTTGTCAACAACAATCTGGCCAACAACAGCATTCTCCAGAATTTCTAGAATTTTACTTTGTACTGTTTGATCTTGTTGAGTTTGGTCTTCAATAATGGTTTGATTTTCGACAATTGTATTTTGAGTTAAAATGGGTTTAATATCCACAAAACTCTCAACACCTGTGGAAATATTTGCATACTCCTCTTCGAATTCATCCATTATTGTATCTCCCCCCGCAAACTCAACATCCTCAAAAATTTTTACATTTCCCGTCTCAAAAACTGAATGTTTTGTAGGATTATAAAACTTATAACCCCTTGATCGCTCGGGATACCCAATAAAATAACAACTAACAGTTCTATCATCCAGTTTCTTTTCATGCGGCCTATAAGGCTTTGCTTCAGCTGGACAACCCCACACACGCAAATGTTTTAAATTTGGCTTTCGCCCATTCCAAATTTCGTATGGGGTTTTGTTAGTTGCTTTAGTGGGCACTCTATTTAGGATATGTGCTGCAGTTTTTAAGGCTTCACCCCATAGATTATTTGGTAAAGAAGTGCGACTCATCATACTTCTTACCATGTCCTTAAGCGTTCGATACACCTCTCAGAAACACCATTCATTGCCGGCGAACCGGGCAATGTATACTGAGGCACAATGCCGCATTCATCTATGTAATGTGCAAAAGGCCCTTTACATTGTTCACCTGATCCATCATATCTGCCGTAATATTTACCACCACGGTCAGATCGAATGGCCTTAATGCGTTTGTTAAGTTGTAACTCAACTTCCGCTTTGAAATTTTTGAACATGTCAAGGGCTTGAGCCTTTTCCTTAATCAAATATATGTAGCCATATCTTGAATAGTCATCTATGAAACTAATAAAATACCGTTGACCATTTCTTGTGGCCGTTGGAAACGGACCACAGATATCGGTATGAATTAATTCCAAGACTTCCGAACACCTTTTGGCTTCATATTTTCTCAAATTGGTTTGTTTCCCTTTTATGTAATTTATACAATCATTAAGATCTGAAAAATTTAAGGGTTCAAGAATTTCATTAGACACAAGTCGTTCAATTCTGCGTTGAGAAATGTGACCTAATCACTTGTGCCATAATGAAGCTGACTTTTCATTTGTTAATTTTCTTTTCTTACTATTTGTATCCACATGCAAAGCTTAAATATAAGAACTATTGACATCCAAAGAATATAGATTATCATAAACAGAAAGAAAACCAGAACCAACTTGTTTTGAATCATGAAACAAACTGAAATTTCCATTTCCAAAAGCACAAGTAAATCCATACTTATCTAATGCAGAAATTGAAATTAAGTTACGTCTAAAAGACGGTACAACAAAAGTCTCATGCAAATTCAAATAAAATCCTGATTTTAACAATAATATATAAGTCCCAATAGCTCCCACCTCAACTTTATTGCCATCGCCCACAAAGATGAATCTTTCATCATCACTTGGCTTCCGGCAATTTAGGCAACCCTGCAAAGATATACTTATGTGAGTAGTTGCACCTGAATCTATCCACCAAGTATATCTAGATACAGAAGATAAATTAACTTCCGTACAAACCATAACAAGAGATGCACATTTCTTAACATACCAAGCATGATAATTCTGGCAATGCATCTTTTTGTGTCCAACTGCACCACAGAAGTAACAGGCATTTTCCATACGGCAACTGATTTGCCCTTATCCTGTTTCTTGTTGGTGTTTACTGCAACATCCTTATTATCCTTATTCTGATTTGATTTCTTACGCTTAGCCGATGGCTTAAATTTGGAAGTTGTAGCAAAATGGGCACTTTCTGTCTTCTGTTGTTTCAATCTTTCCTCTTCTTCAACACAATGGGAGATGAGTTCATTGAGTGGCCATTTGTCCTTTTGACAATTATAGCTCACCCTAAACTGTCCAAAGTGCGCAGGAAGAGATATCAATGCCAAGTGCACTAAGAGATCATCAGAAATCTCCAACTTAAGTGTCCTTAGTTTTGAAACAACATTAGACATCTCCATGATGTACTCCCTAATACTTCCCTTATCTTTATATTTCATTGAGACAAGTTTGGTCAAGAGTGTACCAATTTCAGACTTTTCATTCTTGACAAACCTTGTCTCAACTTCGGCTAAAAATTTCTTAGCATTAGTAATCTTATCAGAAATCGAGCCTCTAAATGCCTCTGGAATGGACCTTTTCATAATCATTAGACTCACTCTATTAGATCTGTCCCACTTTTCCTCAACTCTCTTTTCTTCAGGAGTTGAGGTAGCAGTAATTTTGGGACAATCAGTTCTGAATGCCAAGTCTAAATCCATGACACCTAGAGTTACCATAACACTCTCCTGCCAATACTTGAAATTGGTACCATTTAACATCGGAATG
Source organism: Carex myosuroides (assembly GCA_028015225.1). NCBI lineage: Eukaryota > Viridiplantae > Streptophyta > Magnoliopsida > Poales > Cyperaceae > Carex > Carex myosuroides. The sequence continues at coordinate 14,762,591 of CM051477.1, forward strand.
TCTTTTAGGCCAGTAGTAATGCTAGCTGAAAAATTCGAACAAAAGACACACAAAACAAACACGATTTAGCAAAAAATCTGAATTTATAAATTATATTCAAATAAAGGCTAAACAATTCCATTATTACCAAAGTATCGATTTTCATTAATTGATTACCGGAGGGCAACAAATTAATTTCTTATGATGCTTTGTCGCAATAATAAAGTATTGATGATCATTAACATATCGACAACATGCCTTTCGGAGGGCCGACATTATGACATATGTATAAAGCATAATAATCATCATCATACTTTAATATCACTCAATTGTACATAAAACTTAAACAACCACTATCTTCCGGAGGGCCGATATATGATTGCTTCAATTAAATGTACACTTAATTTTCTTTTATATAATGAATCTAGATTAACTTTGTCAAAAGAGGCACCGGAGGGTACATTAATGACTCAATTAATTTAATTCAAGATATATATAACTTCAATGCCTTTATAAGAATTATAATTTATACCTTAGCCATAAAACAAAAGTGCAATTAAATAAATATATATATAATTGCATCATAATAACTACATTTTTAATCTCAAAAATTATTCTCTAACTTTTCAGGGAGTTGTACTGCCCCCACGAAATTTTGTGCGGTCTGCCAAATTAAAAAAGGTATTTTGTGCATCTGCATCAAAAACCGTGCGATCGCATCAAAATCCGTGCGGCCGTATCTTTGTCTGAGTAACTGAAAAACTGCATTTATTATGCTGAATTAAGACACGATCTAGAGAGATTTTAATAAAAGATTGGAAGCACCTTAAACAGCATTTCAAATTTAGAAATTTCTAAATTGTTGTTTCAGAAAATTTATAAAAAATAAATTTCCCAAAACCCTAATTTCATAACTGCCCAAAAAAAAACTGAAAATTTTCAGGATCGAACATTATTTGATCAGAATTTTGCGATTTCAAGTGGAAATCTTCGAGCAAACCCTAACCAAATTAATAACTTAGATTTTAGGCAATCACGATCTCAAATAAAACAACTTTTGTGCTCTCCAAACTTAAATTTTCATATCAAGAAAATCAAGAATCAACAAAAATAACGAAAAAATTATCAATTCCTAATTCTCTCTAGATCCTTAAAGACCTAATCCTTCGGCATAGGAAGGCTCTGATACCACTTGTTGGGGGATCATAAAGGCCAAACAATTACGCCTTATCTAGAGATCAAACAATTACATCTCATCTAGGGGTCAAACACTTACACCCCGGGGAAGAAGAAACAATCCCCACCTTAAACCTAAGGACCGCCCTATGCCAAAGATACCCGAAAACATAATCTAAGTGCGAAATTATACCTAATTCCATGCCGTTTGCCATGGAATATCCAAAGTCTTTAGCAAGCCGTCTCCGTGAGCGCGAGACAAGTCTTTAATGGCAAGAAGTCCTTATCGCCTTTGTGGTTGGGTTGTGGATTAGATCTTCCAAGGCAACAAGATACGCCCTTGAGAAATCCACTCCAATTTCCTTATGGATCTCTCCTCTCAATTCTTTAATGGAGAAAGAAGGGAGAAGACACTCAAAATTCTTTCTAAGAAAAATAACCACTTTTCAGAATTATGAGTTGAGTTGGTTATCTTGTGCCTTGGAGACCAATCCTTATATATAGAAATATATATGGTTATCTGCCAAATTGAAAAAGGTATTTTGTGCGACTGCATCAAAATTCGTGCCATCGCATCAAAATCCGTGCGGCCGCGTCAATATCCGCGTGGCCCACACAAACCTCTTAATTAACAGTTTTCTAAATTGCAAATTTCAGAATCAGTCCATCAATGATTTGATATTTGCCTAAATTGTTTTACACATTTATGGACCACATCCTATTAAATACATAGATTGTCTAATGTCTTAATTCCATATTAGATCATTTTAATTGTGACAATCATATTGACAGTATGCAATTCATAATTATATTACATATATGCTCAACGTTGGATATATGATCCAACAATGAAAATATATAATTTAAACAATTTGTACTTTTCGGTCGAAATATTAATGTTTGTATATATAATAAATAAAACTTCATATCCTTTATTTTTATAAGCAGATAAACCACAAGGTAGGCAACCATTATGATTGAGAAATCCACAGTAAACATCCTCAAATATAGATTTAATTTTTACACTTACCATTTTGGAGGAAGGTCCGGAATTGGTAAAATCATTAAATTTTTTTTTGAAAGGAATTGGTAAACTTATTATTCTAGTTTATACCGACCTATAACAAATTAATGGGTTTAGAAACCTTGTGATAATAATTATTTTAATCATTAATTGCTTTACTAATATTGCCAAGTCACATGACTTGTTCCAAGAAACTGGAGACAATAATTTCACTTATTTTATAAATTTGGTCTCCAAACAGATTTACATATGAAGATCATATTGAACAATTCGGATTTACTTTTAAATAGCTTAACTTTGTACTAAATTAATACGAAAATTTATTAAATTTGTATGTAAACGCATTTGCCTACCCTTGGATTGATCGTTTGAAACAGAATTCAAATCACCCTGGTACCGTAATAGGGAATCTTTTACAATTACTTGATCTGGACCGTTCTTTTTAACTTGGCACGAATCTCAAAGTCCTATAATATTGCCCCCTCCGTCAGTCCGAATCCCAAAGCAGGTGGGAGTTAATCTCAAACCGTAAAGTGAAGGGAATCTTTTACGGTACCGGGGAGGATATTTGTCCTTTGAAACAGGGGCGGAGCAACAATCAGGTAGGGTAGGCAGTTGTCTACCTCTGGATTTTTCAAAAACGCTATCATACTCGTTTATACTTGGGTTAGATTTGAGTTTTGCCTATCCCTGAATTTAGATATTGCCGGCTCCTGAACTGGGTCTCAATTCTCTGTGAATCAGTCGGGGACGATTGAATAAGAAATTTTATCATAAGGTCGTAGGTTTACGATTTGGGACAAAACGGAGTAGTGCTTTGGAGAAGAAAGAGGCGTGATGTTGGTAAAGAGTGTTGGGAAAGACGTATTGTTCATTTGATTTTTGAGTAGACTTGTTGAGTAGAACAAGGGTGTTCTTAAGTTCACCAAGCTCCTTGGTGAACTCAACTCTAAAATCCATCAAATCAGCTTCAAACGACGAATCCGAACCGTTAAAACCCGTCTACTTTACGAGTGATGCGTATACATGTAAAAAATTTATACTTTCGAATTAATTTAGTATAAAGTCAAGCGGTCAAAATTAGAAGGTCAATAAATTAATTTTAATGCATTTATTTTTTGACGTTTTTTGACCACTTCACTCTATGCAAAATTAATTTCAAATTTTAAAATTTTTGCATATAGACACATCACTCGTAAGATAGACGGGTTTCAACTGTTCGGATTCGTCGTTTGAAGCCGATCCGATGAGTTTTAGACTTGAGTTCACCAAAGGACTTGGTGAACTTAAGAACACCCTAGTTCTTTCACTATATTATTCTTACACTTATAAAAAATGTAGCATGGTTCACAGTAAATCAAGTTTGGTTGTATAAACTGAGTACATTTGTTTTTCCATTCTATTTCTGAATTATGTTGCTTAGGTACTCCCAACGTAGTGGATCAATTTCATATATTTTCATAAATTGCCACATTAGTGGTCATAAAAACACACCATGCAAAACATAATACAAACTAGTGGATTCTTGCATATGTCCACTAACTTCTTTTATTTTCTATTGAGACAAAAGAATGTCACTTTAATATTTTGTACGCTTGTATTTAATTATACTAGTGGATTATATAAATGACATTCTTTTATCTCAATATATTTCAACAAATTTTATTTTTTTCTATTTTTTCCTATAATGTTAACGCAACAATTTTTTTTCACTTGTTTTTCTATTTATGTGTGGGAATTCATCTGATTCTGATTCCTATTTCATGTTCAACTTATCGATTTTATTTGTGATTCTGATTTTAAAACCGTGATTTTATCTTGACCTTTTATCAAATTGTTTGGAAATAATAGGAATCTTCATTTTAAAGAAAGCGTGTTAGCAATTTTAGTATTTAATGAGAAAAATAAGAATACATAAAATAAAAAATAATAATTAATTAATAATATTTTTTTAGCAATTTTAGTATTTAATAAGAAATATAAGAATACATAAAATAAAAAAATAATTAATTAATAATATTTTTTGTCATCCCTGATTTAATTCCTGGCTACGCCATTGGTTTGAAGTCAATCCGATAAATTTTAATATTAAGCTCACTAAAAACTTAGTGAGCTTATGAACACCTTTGTTTTACTCAATATACAAAATAAAGCTTTGCACCATGATCTAATTAAAGGAATCACTGGGACTATAGTATGAAATTTCTTATTACAAGTATCTCTTAATAAATAATCCTCTTCTCTAGCATTTAATTTCTTTTCACCAAATGATTTGATGGTTTGTTAATAGATGTATTTGCAAAAAGTTGAACTACTTGATAAATCGCTTAAAACAAAATTTCATTGCTGTTTTGTGGATATTGGGTTTGTTGTAAGTGGGAATGGTGCGTGGCTATATATGCAAGCATCGCCTAATCTCCATTGTTATATTAAGTACGTAGATGTCTGTGCTCTCAATAGTTGTGATTAAAAGATAAAATTTCAGATTGAATATCAGCTTTCTAATCAAATGTCTGCCTTTTTTTTATTCAATATATCATTTTAGTGTTGTTTTACGTGTAGAAGTCTAAATTTATTTAGACACGTACTCGCTACACGTGCTGCAAACAATTTAATCAGAATTAAAATTGATATCTTACTTTTTTTTGCTGGCTAAGAAAATGGAACATACAACAAGATTTGATGTCTTACTTTTTTTTTATCTCCTTCAATACATATAATCCACCGAATAAGGAATAGAATATATATATATATATATATATATATATATATATATATATATATATATATATATATATATATATATATATATATATATATATATGTCCACCATCAAATTTTCTAAGGAAAAATAATAAGAAAAAATACTCATGGTTATCAAAAACATTGCTTCTTTTATTAAAAATACTACAATATTGCCTTCTGTATCAGAAATCGGATGTTTAAAATCAATGTCATAACATAATTATTTGAGGATTTTTTTTTAGTAATTAAGAAGTGGACGAATGATCATAATACATTTACAATTATAAATTTGATGATCTAGAATTTTTATTAAAAAAAAATACTTATGGATTTCAAAATATTGCTTCTTTTATTTAGAAGTATAACATAAAAAAAATTCTCTCAAAATAACCCATAAGTATTTTTTTTATTTTTTTATAATATGTTCATGTTGCAACACACAAATACAATACTAGCAACTTAAGTATTTAGATTTCAGAAGCATTTAATAATATGGTAGATTTCATGTGATTGTAGATGTCATTAAATTATTCTGTTAAATTGTACATACGAGTGAGGTTATGATAATATGCATATTACGGATCGACCCGTGTTATAAATTTATATCTCTATTTTCAAATTACAAATAGTCAATCCGAACTGTTAAACATGATATTCATTTAAAAATGTACCTGAATACTGAATTTAATATTTTGAAATAGATAGAATTACTTTCGAATGATACATAAGTTTTAGATCAAGTGATTTTCTATCTATTTAAAAAATAATAGAAAAAAAATATAAAATTAGATCTCCAAACACATTTTTATATGAATATCCGTTTGAATTTTGAAAATAGATATATAATATACATATTTGCATAGCTTCAGTCCGATAGATGCATTGTTGTACAAAAAGGGACCAAAAACAAAGAGTGGTGTGAGTTGAGCATCTGAGTTAGCTGATTTTTGGGCACCATGAAAGCAATTTGTGATTGCCTCATCTTTCACAAGTTTTATTTAATTGAATACATATATAGCGTTGTCCATTATAATTAATAGCCCTCCCTTTCTACTTCATAAATAGTAGTTTTGTTTTTTTTTTTTTATTGAAACAAATCAGCAATGCAATTATCAAGACCTTTGGTTGTGCAGTTGGCACCTCTATGTCAAGGTCACTATATTTAGGAGGAGTGAGGGGCATACCCATCAGATCAAATTCAGTTCAATTTTTTATCAGGTACGTTCGATCGGCATCAAGATCCGTATGCATCCATACGAATTTTAAAATTATCTATGCAAATTTTAATACTGATCGAACGGCTCCGACCTAACATCATCGGACTCATCGAGCCATCCCTCGTTCCTTTTGAAAATAGTTACTTACTAGACAAATGACACAAATATTGTTCAAAATTTTGTTATTAAGCAAATTGCATATCACCAAAAAAAAACAACAAGAGAAAAAACAAACTGCTAGCTAGGAACAAATTCACCTTTTTTTTTACATCTTCTGTATACAAGGAATGGAGAGTCTACAGCAACTAATCTGAGCAGAAAAAGTATTAGCTAGTTGACTAGTTGTGGGTTAGGGATGTCAACGGGTACGGTAAGGGTCGGGTAGAAGCATTTTCATACCCGTATCCGTTACAAATTATCCTTATGCGTATTCTATCATCAGGAGCGGATGCAAAATTTCTGTCAGGAGAGACAAAAATTGGATTCAAACAGCTTATTGGGTTCAAACCCATTAACTAATCGGATACTATATAAAAAACAATCAACATAATAATTTAGCTACCATAGATTTTGAGCATGTAAATTCCAGAATTAATGTATTAAGTTAGTTTGGTAGCAATATTTAATTTACAATTTGTTCTTCTTAAATTGATTAGTTAGATAGGAAGTGAAGCTAATAATTCCTAAATTTTTCATATAACGAATCATGCTTCAACTTGGTATATACTTCATACTATATCACGAATCATATAGATCAGTACTTGTACACTTTGACCTAAAATATTTGTATAGTTTCTACTTGTTTTTTATCCCAAGAAGTAAAAGGCTTCTTAAAGCCTAGTCCATAACTCATTAGAAAAATGGAAGTTGCTTTCCAGCTGGCTTTCTTCCTCTTTCATTTATTTAATTCTTCTCCACCTGCTGTAATGGTTCGGGGGGGGGGGGGGGGGGGGGGGGGGGGGGGGGGGGGCACAAACTAGAAGTCGCTTATTACAGAAAATAATTTTTTTTTTCCGGAAAAAGAAGTCGCTTATTACAGAAAAAAAAAAGCATATATAATAAATAGCTGGGTTGCTTTAGGCTGAAAAAACATATAAATTAATAAATCTTTTCTTCAAGCATTGTTTGTACCTTTTAATTTCTTTTAGTCTTTCAACGTTAGGTTTTGTTCTCTAATATCATTTTTTAAGAAAAAATAGACAACCTTTTGCTCCAATATGTATATATGTTTTTAATATATATTTATTCGATCCAGGTACTGTTTTTATAATGACCGCCTATAATTTTTTTTAATTCATTAATTTATTTATCTTGAGCACGAATAGAAAACTAAATCTATTACCTTTGAATTGGTTAAGCATTGGTGTGGCTCTGGCCCCACAAACTTCTTCCACGTAACCAATCAGATTTCTTATTGTTAGAAGAAGCACCAATTCACCCATCACCTCCTTTTTATAGGGAGAGAGAGAAAAACAGAGATAAAGCCAGGCAGGCATAATTATGTCAAGGCTTCAAAGATCATCGGTGTCTTTCCGGCGTCAGGGTTCGTCGGGCCACATCTGGGACGACTGCTTCAATGATGGTACAACCGAAAATGGCACAGGTGCAAGAAAGACCGCACCACGTCGTGCCACAGTGCCAGCTGCCCTGTCACGGGTTGCGAGTAGCAATGCCGCGTCGCAAGAGCTATCAACACCTCCAAGAAACAAGCCGATAAGGCGGCAAAAGCCAACAAGGCGGTGCGGGTTGTGTGTGTGTCTTAAGCCACCAAATGCAACTAGTCCTACTACTTAGGAGCAATTAAGGTTTGATAATGTAGGTTGATTAGATGTTTTTCCTTCTTCCTATTATTTGAAGATGAGGAGAGTTATGATTAGTTGATGCTTTGTTGAATTTAAATGGTGATCTAAGTTTTCATCTTATTTTTTTTTTATTATTAAAGGGTCCCGGTAACCCCGGAATATTTCAGATGTCTTTTACGAGAGTCGAACCTGTGTTTCTCCATAGAGAGACGGGTTCAAGTCACTGCGCTAAGCCTGCGGTCTTGTGATCAAAGTTTTCATAATTTAGAAATTCATGCGGATATATATGTAATCCAAACACAGAGAACTTTTGATATGTGGTTTGTGGAATGTTTATGTTGACATCCATCCCCTGTAATAGTTATTTGTTGTTTACTTTTGCTGGCATCTTTTAGTTTAATCATTTATAAAAATAAAATAAAAGAAGCAATAGATTTTAGATGTTTACTCATCTTTTATTCAATTGGTTTAGTGCAATTATAGAAAGACAAAAATTGCTTGGTTCTGAGTTTCATTCAGTTGATTTGAATGGGTCCATTGTTGTAAAAAGGAGGTTTCATTTTTGCTCTTTCAATATTAATTTTAAAAACCCAGTTCTTCTTTAAAGTTTAATATCTCTATATGATAGAATATTATTGACATCTGTGGTATGAATTGTTTAATGGAGTTTAAAAATTCTATAATTAGCATAGCCAACAGAAGTCAAATTTTATTATAATTCAGGTACTTATCAAGTACTCCTGAAAGTAGTGGATCAGCACCAAGTATTTTTTTTAGCTACATAATTGTATATTTACATCGTGATTTCAACTTATATATGAAAATTGTCATTGAATTTCATGTAGTTCATAGCATGGGAAAGTATTAAAAATCTGCAATTTGATGTAATATATTGGGTGTCCCACATATCATTGGAAGAGAGGAAAAGATTTGAACCATGTAATTTGATGGTGTAAGTTGCTGTTTAGATCTTAAATGTAATTCTGAACTTAATTGTTTTAGGATTATTTTTATGCTTGTTACATATTTCTCATGCATGTATATCCTATAATTAATTGTTTCCAGCAAAGATCGATGTTTGTTTGCGTTATTAACTTGTGTGATTATCCACGCAAGCTAGATTGCTAATTCAAGAAACTAACCACTCATTATCTGACATCACAAATTTGATCTAATCTGTAATAATCTATCTATTAACACCACCTAAATGACATTTCATGTTATGCCATGCACATTTTAGTGATATTAAAGCATTGCAGTTTGCTTTTAAGTTTTAACTATTCGTGCATCATAGCTACGAAATTCCTAAGATTTGATCTAATATGTATTAATTTAGATGAACAAATGCTATCCACTGTTAAATGATAATTTCCACACTTTACTCCTTTGTCTAGCGTTTGATTAGTTCTAAATGTGATTTGGACAACAATTAATTAAAGGTACATTCCATCACAAATATAACTAAACACAAATTTAAAGCAGTTTTTATGTTTTTCAAATTGTCTTTTTTAGTATGACTTGATATAGGCTACACCTGTAATACTTGTAAATATCTCGGTGACATTTGAACATGAGTTGTGGGGCAAACTAATTAAATAAACATTGTTCTTATTGTAATTGATTGCATATTCACACTATACAAATGATTACTCCATTTGTATGATATTTGCCCAATTGGTTTATTTAAATTTGTACAGATGACATTTTATAACACTTGAACTGTTTTGGTGATGATAGGACGTGGCATGAACTAATAGAAATCAATATTTACCCAACCTTTGATTCAATCCCTTGTTATTCGTACCAAACTAATCAGCACGTACGCAACAAGATATTTGCATTGCATGTACAAAGCATAGTTTACCTTCTGATGTTCCATCAACTGATTACTGTTTAAACTCAATGACGAACCCACTACGAAGCAAATGCTATTCCCAGCAATTCTATATATTTTGGTGATATTTCGACACTATGTACGAGCAAAGCTAGGGTGTGATGTGCTCACCTCAAGGGATTGATGAACACAACTTTAAAAATATATCGGATCAGCTTCAAACGACGAATCTAAACCGTTGAAATCCATATACTTTATGAGTGATGCATGTACATACAAAATTTTAAAAGTTTCGAATTTATTTGCTACAAGGTCAAGCCGTCAAAGTAATGAACATTTTATAAGTTATTTTACAAGTTTTATATATTCATTTTTCATCATTTCTTTGACCGCTTAATCTTGTAGCAAATAAATTCGAAACTTTTAAAATTTTACATGTACATGCATCACTCATGAAGTACATGAATTTTAACGTTTTGGATTCACTGTTTGAAGCCGATCCGATATACTTTTGGAATATGCTCACCAAACCCTCTTGGTATGCTCACCAAGCCGATCCGATCTAGGCGGCTATGCCCGCATTTCTAGTTGCATGCCTATAGCAATTCTTGATAATAGACTAAAGTGAGGCAGAGTCGATGTTAGGCAACAAGTTAGCTAGAAAAAAGAATCCATCAAAATAGCTAGGTGATCAATGCAGTTAACATTACAAACCATGAATTGTGCAAAAAGTGTTTACATAGGTAACATGAAGAATTTAGATGCTTGATAGCAGCACTCCAGGAAAGCCCATCAAAAACTGAATTCTGCAGTTGTTACAAATTTAATATAAGTTCCTCTTTAGTATTTAAATAGCAAAACAAATTTTAAAAAAATGAAAAGTTATCCCACCCGCGAAAGCCAAAACATGTTCCTCTTAAGAAAAAAAGGTCCCAAGGACATATTTGAAGCATTTCATCCATATAATCTTTCTATTTTAAAAATGATCATACTAATAAAAAGCTACTACATATTTGTTTGTGCGAGTGAATATTTAAGAATTTGAGAGGTTATGACGTACCGAATGCTAGGCTATTGCTTGTTGAGAAATAGAACAGCAAACAATATTGGCACCAAAAGGAATATCACTATCATCTAATAAGAGTTCGCAAAATGTTAGTATTTTAATATAAACTTGACTTTGAATATGATCAATTGCTATTAATATATTCATTGTGCTTATGCACTCACCAAAACAGAGTTGTAAATTGACCAGCTCTCCTTCAAGTACTTGCCCCTACAAAAGAAATCTTGTTATAGTGCCGATTGTTTGCAAAAAAAAAAATGTGTAAACAATTAACCAGATCATATTGTTTATTGAAAGATGTGTACTACCCTAAAAATCAATTAGCAAGAACACCCCAACAAAAAAGTACCATACATATTCTCATATGCCCCTTTATTACAAGAACAAGCATCTCATATGTCCCTAACAGAAACATAACATGTATCTCTTTTATATCTTTAAAAGAATCCAAGTTAATTCCGTTTTCTTCCTCAGACATGCATTGATATACAGGGAAAAGAATATTACAAAAGAAAGGTATATACAGCATTCTTAATGTTATATTATACGCATGACAATGCTCTTTTGCGGGGCATGACCACACCCCTATAACAAAAGATACAATTGAGCTACCTAAAAAAAATAAGGATAAAGGAAGAAATTGAAAAACCTTCTAGTGATTGAGCCAGAGGCAGTGCATGCTTTCTTTATTTCCTCAACACGCTTGCGAGTAAGCGAGGAATTGGAGTCTTTGTCTTCGATCTACAGATAAACCATGAAATTTTTTGAGTTTCTCATTGACCTCATGCTCACATAAACAATAAAATACATACAGATCAATAGATCATAAAAGTATTGATATGTAACATAATCATACCTTAGATTCGAGCGAGGCAGAAAGTTCATAGAAAGCATCATATACATCCTTCATTGTATTTGTCTCGGCAATAACTCTTGCCGTCAGTCCTGAGAAAAAATTGAATTACTTATCAGAGGGAAAAATAAATTGAATATACACAATGTAGAAGAGGTTAATAGCTTCATTAAAATGTATTAATCACAGAAAATGCACTGCTGAAAAAGGTGGTAGGAAACGAAGTTTATACAAATGACATACAAAATATATAGTTTACATACCACGCCTCATTTTGACAACTCCTTTGAAGACATTTACATTGTTGTAGCACAATGCTAGTGTGCCAATTGCCATGACCTGAAACAACAATTTATTTAGGTTAAATACTTTTTTCATTTTTGCTGACAAAACATAAGAAAGAAACTATAAAAAAAAAAAAGACATTTAAAAAACTATGGGGCAGAATTTAAAAGTGAAGTGATGCCAACAAGGATGGTTTAGATACTAATACATCATACCTCAGTAACAAAGAAAAAAAGATGATGGCTCCGGTGCCACGAGTTACCACAACCTCTATTTTTTGTTAAAATTTTAAAATCCAAAATCGAAAAAAAAAATTCCATCGATCTTGTTCTCTCTTCACGAGCAACACATCCATCTCAAAATTTACAACTTTCTAGGTTCATTTTGCACAAGATTAGGAGTCCATAAAATGAATGAACAAGTTAACTGCAATAGATAAATTTGATGTATCTTTAACCTCCTGATATTGTACAAAATAAATTAGAAAGATTATAAATTCTAGATGGGATGCATCTCTCTTTATGAAGAACTAGATCAACAGTTTGAATTTCAATGTTTCAATTGCTAATGTAAAAGGGAGGTTGTGGCAACCTATGGCACCATATCCCTCCCCATAAAAAAAGCTAACCAGTATATTTACTATGCGACCATTGAAGAACCTTAAAATTGACATCTCAAATCTTGGTAATTTGGTATCAGTTGATGGTAGCACAGTACAGTATGAGTATTCATGTGTCAGTACCTTGTTGTTATCTGCTTTCATAATTTTTTTACCACTTCTTTGTCATTGAAGTACTGTATCTTCTTAATATCATTATTTTCTTTTCTTATAATCTATTATTTTAGTTGGGAGTATATAATAAGTTACCTGGGGAATGGCGCAAAAACGGAAAGTAGCTTGATCCTTTAAAAGGGCCATATACTGAAGGCAGTCTTTGACATGGATTAGAGCATTTGTAACCATGTCATTCAAGCATTGCACTGATTTCTCAAAATTTTCCTCATACTTGAAATCCTGAAATTGCAGGGAAGATTTTGTGTAAATCATAGAGAATAAACTCACACTAAAGCGGGGTGGGAAGAGGAAAAAAAGAACAAATTTAAAGGTGAAAGGAATTCAAGACCTCAAGCTTGTTAGCATATTTACTCCAAATTTCCCGAGGCCAGAACATGCGTGACTTCGGTATCTCGTTTATATCTTCAAGATAATCTCGAATAATATTGGCTTTCTGCAAATTTGAGGTTTTATTATCACATCACCACAAAAAAAAAAGATCGAAATGGAAGGGTACAATACCAAGTTAATACCATAACAGTAGAAAGACCCCTTTTGTTCTTATATTTTACAATTTACTCCAGCACAAAGACAGTAAGACTACAAATAATGAACTATGCAAATAAGCAACAACCAATCTCGTTACACACGGTACAAAACCTGACCAGTTAAAGGCAAAAGCATCACCTGAAGAAAGAGACCCATAGAGTTTGAAAGAGAATCAGGAGCGAGATCTTCAAGCCCAGCCACATAGAAAAGCTTTGACAGACCCAAACCTACAAGGCCTGCGACGTAGTGACAATACTCATCATAATCATCTACGGTCTCAACCTACAGAGAGGCAAATACACATAAGCTCACTTCCATAGAATATGTATAAAATATAAATGTAATGATCTGAAGTATTTTTCTTTTACCTCCTTCTGTATGAATTTGGCCATTCCTGCTCCCATCCGCCTTGTTATCTCCTCGATGGCCTCTTGGTAACTGGAAATACAAATTCAAGTGTGTCAATTGAAATCTTTGCTTTTTTCCCCTTTTTTACCCAAAGAAATGCATGCATGTTTAGGTAGGAAAAGAACATAAATTCATGGTCACATGGAGTGCTCACTCTTTATTGAGCTCCAAAAAGGAAGTTTGAACAAGTTGAAACTTGTCCATGAGAATTTTGTAGTCCTTTGTGCCACCTACCAATGGAACAATGAAGAACATTGTCTCAGCAAAAAAAAAAAAAAAAACAACCTACCCAAGAGTAGCAAATACTATTATTTATTATGGTGCCATTAATTCTGAAGTACAAAATAATCAAAAACAAAATTTAGAAGTTACAAGTGTTGGCTTCCAGTAAAGTACCAACCAGGCACAGTATCATTGCAGTATCTTAGCCAACTGGTCATAATGTTACAATATTGACCCATCTGCTATTTAGCTTGGTACTTACCCTACTGTACCAATGAGGCCTGACATGTTATCAGATTTTACTTAAAGAGATCCAAATTTGCAAGAGGACTTACATGAGAAGCTCCAGTTCAGATCATACAGGTGGCGATAAAATGACTCCAGAATTGGTACTTTGACCTCAGTAGCAACACTAGTGTCATCCTCTGCAAATTAATTAAATTTTCCTTATCTATGGTCAGCCTTTCGCAAAAGATCTTTGAAATTTCACAGAAGTGAATCTAGAGTACATAACTTACCCACAGTATCAAGGGCTCTAAGTATGAGGTAGAAAACACAGACCTACATAAACAAAGAAATACAGTCAAATGATTTATTTGCCAAACCACAGGTCAGCAATACATTGATGTCATTTACATTCCGGACAGCATTCAAAAGGCGTATAAAAAGGAAATAGATGTGATAACATGGCATAAGCAATCAAGAGTACAAGGTTTTTTACTATTCTTTACTTGAATAGCAAGTGGTAGTATAAAACATGCATCTGATCAAGCACTTAAAAGGAAAAGTAGTGAATGACAGTTGCAGCTCAATTGAGTAAAACTATATGCCACTAGGAACAACAGAAAAACTAAATTAGTGTCCCATCTAACCTCAATGTCAGATATAATAAACTAATATGATCAGAGATGTAGTGTGCTGTATTGGACAGTAGTTCATAGGAATTTCAACTTGATGTGCTGTACTGCATTATTATGTGTCTGTGGCGGTGACACCAACAGGAACAGAAAGGAAAAATAACCAAAGCTTTAGATGGTAAGTAATATAAACAAGTAATATTTTTGGCAAAAATTTCATCCAAGTCACCTATTAAATTTCATCCAATTGACAAAAGGAAGACAAACCAAACAGCACAGTTCCAGCAGAGACGGAAAAAAAAAAAAAGAATCCCATCTGACCTTCTCTGTGCTCAATAATTACTAAACCACAAAACAAAGGTAAAGGGAACAAAATTAAAAACCCAATACAAACTCAAAGCAGGAAAAATTCAGGAGCAGCTGTATGCCTGAGCACAAATTTCTACTGTAAAGACAACTGTTTTGCTTGCGAGAAAGCAAAACTTTGGGTAAGAAACCTTCCAAAAAATTATCCGCTAATTGAGAAATCAATGTCATAAAAATAGCAAAAATAAAAGTTCATTTTTATGTTTGTTGAAGCAACTTTGAAACATTTTCAATGAATTCCATCAATTCCCGCACATTTACAATTGAACCATCCAGCCATTCCTACGATCAAGCAAGCTTCCCCTCAAAAAAAAAAAAAAAAGGAACAAAAAAAGAAAAAAAAATCTGCCTGATGAATGTAGACTAACCAGTGCCCCATGGCCATTCTCTATCACATGGAGCAATTCTAGAGAACAAAATCTCAGAAGGGACAACAAAAGCGCAGAATGTTTTCCAAATTTCACGAGGGAAGGGACATATTTAAGAAATAATTTGAATTTTTTTGTCAAAGCAGTGTACAATGAAAGGCACGCTGATTCGATGATAGTTTTAGTGCATAAATTAGTCACAACAAGCACACATCAACAACAAAAACACAAAACAGACAGTAATTCAAGTAGAACCAAAACGGGGAAAGAGAGAAAGAATCCATACGGCGTTGCGGAGCTCGGGACCAAGCTGTTGAATGACAAGAGCGAAGCTGCGAGAGACCTTTTGGAGCATGGTATAGGCGAAGGCCCAGTGCTCCTCCGCCGGGATCTGCTTTGAGATTCGAGCCGCCGCCATCTTCAATTTCAGCATCGGGTACACCTCCTCCGGGTGCTCCATTATCGTCCCCAGTAACCCCATCTCTGCTCTCTCTCTCTCTCTCTCTCTCTGGAGCAAGCTGAGCGCTAAATGAACGAAAGGTGAGAGACGGATCGAGATTTGGGGGGAAGAGAATCTGCTGCGATCCGAAGCCTGTGAAGTATCCTGAAATTCCTGCTTTTCCAAATCCAGCTGTCGCGTTTCGACTAGGCGTGGTGCGTGGGCCAAACCCGGAGCGAAGGGATCCGATGGGAATCGGAAAATTTGGTCGATGTGCGGTCTGAGCCGTTATATTTGCACCAAAATTAGTGCGCCCGGTTCAGCAAATTATAATTTTATTGTGTACGTGAATCTAGAGGCAGATCTAACGGTTTTTTTAGATATCGGACCGAGTTTGATCCGATGTCCATCGGAGGGCATCTTAAAACCCCGCTCCTGGGCCTGACAGTTTGATTAATTTTCAATACTGTGCAGTTATTAATATTTTTTTTGAGGTGAAGTTATTAAATTTCAATACTGTGCTGTCAATAATTCATTGGTATTTAATAAATATCATGAATCCTGTATCTTTAGCTTTGGGTACCAAATCGGGGTCTATATTATCGGAATTCATATCACCGACGGTACCGTAATAGAGAATCTTTTACAATTACTTGATCTGGACCGTTCTTTTTAACTTGGCACGAATCTCAAAGCCCAATAATACTGCCCCCTCAGTCAGCCCGAATCCCAAACTGGCTGAGAGTTAATCTCAAACCGTAAATAGCTAATTGTAAAAGGGAATCTTTTACGGTACTATCGACGTAAATAACTATATTATCGATGCTATTTTTAGTTGAGGCGAGGAATGCCTTAAAAGAAGCATGATTTTCAATACGCAGAGTGCTATTAACTTGCTGCCATCAAATCTAAGTTGATCGTGTATGAACCTTGAACCCTGCCTAGCGATAGACTATTTTCTGAGGAAGATATAAATATTTATATTTTTAATGCTTTCATCGTGCTTTTTTTTAAGAGGGATGCTTCTATGGGCTACTGCTACAGTAACGACTGTTAATTGAATGTCGATCGAACGGTTAACAGTTTGTCGCTCTTTTTTTTTCGGAAAGGTCAAAATGGTAACAGCCCACTCGCGATCTATCGACTAATCCAGCACTTCGTCCCAACTCGCGATCTATCGACTAAAATGGTAACTGGAGGCGTGAAGTACCCCAACTCGTGATCAAAATGGTAACTGGAGGCGTGAAGTACCCCAACTCTCGATCAAAATGGTAACTGGAGGCGTGAAGTACCCCAACTCGCGATCAAAATGGTAACTGGAGGCGTGAAGTACCCTAACTCTCGATCAAAATGGTAACTGGAGGCGTGAAGTACCCCAACTCGCGATAATCCAGCACTCCGTCCCTCTCCCTCTCGCGATCCAGGCATCCAGCACTCCCTCTCCCTCTCCCTCTCCCTCTCGCTAGCCCACTCCCTCTGGCGACCCAGCACCCCCTCTCCCTCTCCCTCTCGCGATCCAGCCTTCGACGCACCCCTCCCGCTTTCTCACTCTCCACCGACCGTCGCCTCCCCCTCACTCTCCACCGCTCCTCGCCTCTCTCGCTTCTCTACTAGCACGCGACAGATTAAAAGTGAACTAGAACATACAGCTGTGCATCGCAAACTTGGAGAGTATTGAAGAAGGCGGGAGGCAAGATCAATTGCTTCAGGCGGCATTCTCTTGTGAAAGATCTGGTATGGATAATAACAAAAAGATGCAGATAATTTATATAATTCTAACGGCAATTTTTTCTAGATGAAAGATCAATTGCAACTAAGTATGCGTGGAATTGTGCATTTATAAAGCTCCTCTTAGTTAACTGATCTTTAGTTTTCCATAGCCTCCTCCAATTCAACTTTCCATAACTATTGTTAATATACATTGAGCAATTATATCTTGGTTAAGTGATTAAGATCCACCAATATAGCCTCAGTTTTTCAAATAGGCAATATACAAGCCAAGCATATACCAATAAGGACTAAAAAAGGATTGATCGAACTAGAATCATTGATATTATTGACCTTGCCTGACTGAGATGGTGCTAAAAAATTAATATTTTAATCCTTAGTTGGGGAAGAAAGACTTTTGATGTTTTTGTATTTGTGTTGTAAAATTTGGTTTATAGGCTGTTGGAGGTAATTAACCTTGCTTCACTATGACCAGGTCAATGGTTAAGACTTATATAGCAGTACTGGTTATGTTGGAATAGAGGCTATCAGCAGTGGCTATTCTGAAGTTTGTTTAGTTTTGCATTGCATATAGAAGTTTGTTTATGTTGGAATATATAGCAGTACTAATTTTGCATTGTTTAGTTTTGCATTTGCATGTTTTAAGTTTCTTATGGAATTTTTTTTTTTTATAGAACCTGAAGAATACCTGGCTAAGGTTATAACTTGGAACCGCTTGGTTTCGTCACAATCTTCATCTTCTAGAAACACTTTGATTTCGCAGTCTAAAGACGAAACAGCTAAAAGTGGCAGTGATTTCATCGAGGAGTTTTCTATGATATTAGGAAGCCATACGTCGACTCTAGACCGACTCTATGCTTGGGAGAGAAAGCTTTATGACGAGTTGAAGGTCAGTTCTCTGTTGTATTTATATTTTCATTTGGCTTTTTGAAGAAGACAAGTTTCCTACAAGTATGCAATACTAAAGAAACTACAAATTTTTTTTTTATTGAACTGTAACTATCTTTTGCTTTTTAAATGAGCTGATATTTTACTTTGGTCAAATTGACATCTTACATAACTATAAGGAGAGGAATTCAATTTGGGGAGGAAAACACGTCCCCAACGTTATGTTAAAAGGGCTAAAATGAGGCAGGACCTGGGTATTAGTTAACTAAGGGCAAAGTAGTCATCTTATCTTAGCTACAATGTATTTTTGCAGAAAATAACAAATGGTGTGTTTCAGGAAAATATAAAAATATAAAAATCACTTGCATTTTAGTTCAATGTTATTATTAAAATACTGAAGAATACTTGCATTTTCATATTTCATGCTTACTGCCTTCATTGGAGAGTATTTGAACTAAAGATAGGTTCTGTTAACAGTTTTATCCCTCAATTTTATCCTTCAATTGCATTCATCAGTTTTATCCCTCAATTTTAGTTCAATTTTATCCCTCAATTTTATCAAGAAATTTTAGTTCAAATACACACATGCATTTTTTCCCTCACTTGCATTCATCAGTTAACATAACCTATTTTTTTCCCTCAATTTTGTCTTCATGAATCCTCACTTGGGTGACGGTACAATGCCTAATATGTCCTTGCTTCTCATTTCCTAGTTCTCCTTCTTTTAAGAAGCATCCCTCTATTTCTTTTGCTTGAATACTTAATAATTGCAATTTGAGCTGCTAGAACGAAGTAGTGGGAAGGCGCATATTACATTGTTTGTATTTCTGAAGTTAGAGCATGCATCAAACCACATTCAAGCCTCAATTAAAAATAATTCAGATAGTTAAAATTCATATCTTTGCCAACCCAGACAAAAATTCCTAGCTTCGCCACTGGTTTCATTTAAAATGAACTGTAACAGTGTACCAGCTCCTAGGCCTTTGGTTATGTCATTAGATGACTAGAGGGTTTGCTTATTTGTGCAGTGGCAGCACCTAGGCCTTCGGTATTGACATCTTTTTTCATTTTTGGGTCATCTCTTAGGGATTAAACTGCTGTTCATTGTCCCTATTTGTAGACTTTTAGCAATGAACTGTAGCCGCTGCTGCTGCTCGTCGCATTCTACTTGGTAGTCTACTGCTGAAGATCTTATGGTTTGTTTTTGACCGAATTTTCATACTTCATATTTCAGTAATGCACGAGGCAGTAGCACCAATTATGCATATGACAGCAAGAGAATGAGACATAAAAATTATGCACATGGTAGTAGCAACAATTTTATTTACCAATTTAGTTAGTTCAATTTTGATCTTAGCCTAGCCTCTTGGTGGATGGAACAGTACATAGCATATTTTGAAAGATCCACGAGATGTAGAAAACTATTCCTACTTAATATGATTTCATTCCACCAATTTTTGAAGGCTAATGAAGTCGACGTAGCGTCATTGAGAGAATATGAAAGAGTTGTTACTATGACTTTTTCAAGCCAAGAAGAAGCTTACGAGTTTTACAATGATTATGCTAAAAAAAATGGGTTTAGCATAAGGAAGAGCCATACTAGGAAGGATCGAAAGAATGGCACCATTACATGGCGTCGGTTTTACTGCAGCAAATCTGGTTTCCGAGAGAAGTATTTGGATAAGCTGGATCAGAAAAGAGCAGCCCCAGCACTCTCTCGTTGTGGCTGCCCCGTCAAGCTTTGCGTCAGACTTGATCCAAAAATTGGTAGATGGTGGGTGGCAGACTATGTAGATGTTCACAACCACAGTTTAGCGGCTAGTGATACGGCTCCTTTCCTCCGATCTCACTGTTCTATTAATGAAGCTGAGAAACACGAGATAGTCACTTTTGGAAGCTCAGGTATCCGTAAATGTCAAATATTAGATTACACAGAACGAAGGAGTGGTGGGTACGAACACCGTGGTTATCAACGGAAGAATTTGTATAACTTTACCTCCAGGCATGAGCGGACTATGATGCTTGCAAATGATGCGGATTCAGTGATAAATTACTTCAAGGAGAGGAAGAAAGCAGATGATGACTTCTTTTTCAAATATGACACAGAAGAAGGTCATTTGACAAGTCTCTTTTGGGCCGATGCTCAGTCAGTGCTCGATTATTCTAGCTTCGGAGATGTAGTTGTCTTTGACAGCACATACCAGTTGAACAGGTATAAAATGATACTCGTTCCTTTTCTAGGAGTTAATCATCATTGGAGCACAGTTATTTTTGCATGCGGCATTGTATCTCGCGAGAATAAGAAAGCATACGAATGGCTTCTTGAAGCATTCATGGCGGCCATGTATCAGGTACGACCTGAGGCTGTAATTACGGATGGTGACCTTGCTATGCGCGAGGCCATTAAATCGGTATTACCAGGCAACGCACACCGGATATGTGCATGGCATATGGGGGAAAACGCGAAAAAGTATATTCGTAATTCGGAGGTCATGCAAATGTTCTACAAGCTGATGAGCAAGGCGTACAGTACTGAAGAGTTTGAGAACCGGTGGCAGGAGTTTGGTGATAAAGTGAGTAAAAGATCACAAAGCAGACAGTGGTTGCAGAAGATTTACGAGTCCAAAAAATTATGGGCGGGAACCTTTGTAAAGAAGAAGATGTTCTTAGGAATGTCCACTAATCAGAGAAGCGAGAGCCTCAATTCCAAGATCCGGGGGTACTTGAATAGTAGGTTGTCTTTGTGTATGAGTGTACAGCAACTGGAGCGGTGTCTTACGGACATGCGCACAAAAGAGGCCGAGTTAGATTGCAAATCATCTCAGACCGAACCTGTTTTAACAACTCCATTCTACAATATTGAGAAATCTGCCGCAACAAGCTTCACACAAGAAGTTTTTCTAATTGTTCGTGAGCAACTTGAAAGGTCAAATGAATTGGTTGTTTTTGAAAAACACGAGAGCAAAGCGTGTTTGTCGTACACCGTTGCTCAAAGAGGTAAACTGGAGAGTCGGGTAGATGTGGACTGCTTTGTATCCGAGGGCAATATTGAGAAAATCACATGTACGTGTTATAAAATGGAATGTGAGAAAATACCATGCCGTCACGTGTTAGCTGTATTGATGTACTTGGAGATCCCGTTAATTCCGCAGTGTTGCATTGCTGAAAGGTGGACAAAAACTGCCAAGTCTTTATTTGCTTCGGATAGGAAGGGTGGGAATTTTGAGGTTTCTGAACAGATCCAAATGTGCCATGAGCTGACAAAGCTAAGTACACAAATAAGCTACCAAGCATCTAAGTCGAGGGATGAATATGTGAAAACAAGAGAGTTGTTAAAAGAAGAGCAATGTCGGCTTAATGAAGTTGAGAAAGGAAAGAAGAAGCCTAAGGTGGAAAAGGATGACGTCTCAAGTGAAAGGAAATCACCTCAAAAGATTGAGAACCCAAAACCTGTTGTGACGAAAGGCGCACCAAAAAATAATAAGTACGAGAGGTTGAAGTCTTCACTTGAAGGAAGGAGGAAGAACAAATGTGGGCATTGCGATATGAAGGGTCATAATCGACAAAGATGTCAACTTCTCCAAGCGGTACGTGAAGAACGACTCTCTGTTTTTTTTATGACAGTTTCAACCTTGATAATGGGTTATTTGGTTTAGTGTTGCCTACCATGATTATAGATAAGACAGCCAGCAAATTTGAAGGGGCTGTCTTGCATAATCACACTAGTAATTATAGGGGCTGTCTTACATAATCACACTAGTATGAAAATTATAGATAAGACAGCCAGCAATAGTACTGCTTGGATCAAATTATAGGGGCTGTCTTGCATAATCACACTAGTAATGAAATTTGGGTAATGAACTGTCTTGCATCAAATTATTGGGTAATGAACTGTCTTGCATTTTATTTTCGAGTAATGAACTGTCTTGCATCAAATTATAGGGGCTGTCTTGCATCAAATTTGGGTATTGCATAATTTTACTCTCACAACTATGGAGATTAGGGGCTGTCTTGCTTTTGTAACATCTTATATGTGCATAAGGTGCATAATTTTCTAGTGCTGCTTTTGTAACATCTTATAATTGAAAGAAATTAAATTTGAATATTTTTTTTTGCATGCAGGTGCAAGGCCAAAACTACATGGATACGAAGTAACATGAAGGCAATCTTTAGAAAACTGTGAAATGGGTTTGGAGTAGTAAGAGTTTAATTTTGATGTTATTATGTTTTGAAGTGAATCTGAACTAAATTTGAAGTGCCATGTTATTACTAGCTGGCTGCGTTATTGATTGTGTTAGAATTTATAAATGCTTTCGGTGATGAATTATGTTTAGATTTGCAGGTCAAAATTTTCTCGTTCCGATAAATTCAGTTTAGTTTTAAATTTTTAATCTTGAAATCTGACATTTTTTTATTGTTTGTTTGTTATGGTTTCTCCTCCGGTACCGATTGGTACAGGACTGTTTTTGGAGTTTTTAATATATCTCAATTGGGAGCTGCTGCTAATTTTTCAAAAAATAATGAAATGGGCAAGATGTTTAAATTGGCACATGCCATTGTGTTTCTTTCCATTAGGCTTTCGAAGTTGCAAAAAAATAGAAAATAAGCTTCACTTTTTCATTGATTTTTGTTAGAGCAGGGCATTTGTTTAACACCACTTGAGGGTATTGAGATAAGTGAAGTCCTGCATCTCGAAATGTATTATATGGAATTGGATTTACATTATATGGAATTGTATTTATTAAAAGGAACTGAATTTTATTATATGGAATTGGATTGTATGGAATTGTATTTACATGATATTAAAAGGTATTGCAAAGGCAACTCGAAATTGGATTGCTGCTTCAATTCGGTAATACATGATATTACTGCTGCTCGAAATGGATTTATTTGTAATTGATATTACTGCTTCAATTTGGTGCTTGAATTGTATTATATGGAATTGTTGCTTGAATTGGTAGCGTATCCCATTGCTGCTTGAATAGGCATTGCTACTCGAAATGGTATTGCAAAGACAACTGTGTCTCGAAATTTTATTGAACCAAGGCAACTGTGAATACAACGGTATTATTTATTTGATATGAACTGCAAATCAAAACAAGCTTGAATTGCTCACATAGTTCCTAAGTGCTAATTAAACAACAACATGCCTTCACAAAAGCATACGAATTGGGAGTTAAAATTACACATTCATATCGACAAAGTCACACTACATGAATAGGAATTGAAAGCAAAATTAGAAAACCAATTAAAGAACATACATTACTAGTTTCCTACACATTCATACGAATTGGGAGTTAAACTTACATGCTACTTAAAGAACAACAAAATTAGAAAACCAATTAAAAATGCAATTACTAGTTTCCTATACATCGCATTCATTTTTTCCTCGAACCGGCGAAGCATGAATTGGGTTTGCATTTGGTGAAAAATAGCATCGTCGCACCACCCCACAAATCCATGATTAGTAGTGGTACAATTATAGTATCTTCGGCCGTTGTTGTTTGCGGTGTGTGCCGTTGTCACAATAGTTACTCGTAGACATCTCCGGCAAATAGGGTTTGACATCCTTTGCAAAAAGTAACACATCAACATTAGCAAAAATTTAGTCACTAGTAATTCTTATCATTTTCATTTTTCATTTTTTGGATTTTTATGCTATTTATTAAGCATTTATTATGCATTTTTTAATCATGAATCCGGCAAATGGGCTTGTTTCGGGCCGCAATTGATTGAGTTCAGACTTGTTTTGGTACATACACAAATATCAATTTATCTAATATATTATTTCATGAAATAAATAACAGTTTCATATTACCAGAATTAGCATAAACAGTCCAAAAGTACCAGAAGTACCAGAAGTAGCATAAACAGTCCAAAATATCAATTTACCAATTTATCTAATATATTCAGTCCAAAAGTAGCATAAACATTCTTGCATTAGCTGTCCAACAGTACCAGAAAATTGGAGCCAGGTGAGATCTGAAAGCTAGAAAAATCAAGTGCCAGATGAGAAAAACGAGAAATCAGTACAAGAAAAATGAGAAAAACAGTACCAGAAAATTATCAGTACCAGCTGATAAAAATGAGAAATTGAAATCTTACAGCTAGAAATTCTCTGAAATTCAGCGTCTCTGGAATCTTCAGAGTCTAAAGGAGAAAACTACTGAATAGATCGAAATTGAAAGGTGAATAGAAAAAATCGATCTGCGAGCTACGGAATATAAAGGTGAATAGAAATTTGAAGGAGAGCTACTGAATAGAAATTGAAAGGAGAAAGCTACTGAATAGGAATTGAAAGGTGAAAACTTCTGAATAGAAAGAGAACGAACCCACCTAGGTGAATAGATAGAGAGCTACGAATCTGTCTCAATGCCCAGCGGGATTGGTAAAAAAATCGGGCAAGAAGGCGGGACAACAAAATAAGTAGGCGGGGATTGGTAAATAAGTGAGAGTTATATCAGCCAATATGTATTCGAATGGAAAATCGGACAAGAAGGCGGGATCGGTAAAAAAATAAAGCCACGTCAGCGATCCGTGTGATCGTATTCCATTGGCTCCCAACAGGGTCTAATTAATTTCTGCGCAGTGGGGTCCGCGGATCAGAGACGAAATGTCTGAATTTCTTATAAGACAGAGTGTTTAACCCTAAATATATATGAAAAAAATTCTAAATGAATGTTTTTATTTTTGTAAAATCTTATTTTCCTAAAATAATACTTACCAACATAGATTTTTAGAGGGTTTGATCATTTTTTCCCCATTCATATGCATGAAACAGTTTCGGACCGTTCGTTTTCATGTGGGAATTCAACAGTCGATCTGCAACAAAATAAGTCAAAATATTATTGAAAATGATCAAGGTACCATATTGAACGCTAAGGTCGATCTGCAGCAGAAGTTTTATTACATTTGAGCTTCAATCGAACACGAAATGTTTACGGCCATACGATTCTTCAATTTTGTATCAACTAGATGGATGGGTAAACGACAAAAAAAATGATCAAAAATTTCATGAAATTCATTAAATGCAGTGCTCTTTGATTTCAACGGTCCGATCGGTCAACGGACGACGTCATTACGTGCGCCTTCACTAACTTACAAAGCAAGGGTATATGTTTCATGAAACTTAAACCCTTGCTGTGTGCGACTGTGAAGAACCAGAAAAAAAAATCGATTGTGGATCGATCGGGACCATTCAAATCAAAGATTACAGTTGTTAATCAAGTGCAGCAAATTTTCACGGAGTTTTAACTTTATTTACCCATCCATCAAGCGGATGAAAAACCGGAACATTGAAGGGTTACGAAGACTTCACGTTGGATTGAGGCTCCGACACAACCATAAGTCGGTTCCAGCATGTTGGATACGCATAACACTTTTTCTCGATCACTTCAAAATAAATTTTAAATCATTTCATGACAGATCGACCGTCCATCGCTCGTCCGGAAATGAACAATTGACAAATTTTATTACATGATGAAAGTACTAACAATGAAGAAATTATATAAAATTAACATTTATAATTATGATTTTGTCAGTAAAAAATTGCAAAATCATTAAAAATGTATTTTTCATTTTTTTCTGAATTTATTTGTTGCATCTCTTTAAAAAATAGATAATTAAAATTAAAAACATTTCTGATGAAAAAAATCACAAAAACACTATTGCAGCAAATTTTGCCAAAATTTAAAATAAAAATTAAAAAATTAAAAAATTATATAATAAATAAATAAAATAAACATTAAAATAATAAAAAATCTAAAAAATCTAAAAGAAATCTAAAAGAAATCTAAAAAATATTTCTGAATAAAAAATAAGAAAAATATTAAAATTTGTTGCATCTCTTTAAAAAATAGATAATAAAAAATTGAAAAACATTAAGATAATAAAAAATCACAAAAAACTAGAAAGTAATTTAACAAAAATTTATAATTAAAAATTAAAAATTACAAAATTATATAATAAATAAATAAAATAAACATTAAAATAATACACATTATCTAAAAAAATCTAAAAAAATCTAAAAGAAATCTAAAAAATATATCAGCCAATATTAGAGAAGGGAATTGTCAAGATAAAAAATATATCAGCCATCATTGCATTTGTCATTTGTCATTGGGAGAAGGGAATAGTCAAGGTACATTTAGAGAGAAATGCCATCATTGTTTTTCACATTGGGATAAGAGGTCATATATCAGCCAATATTAGAGGTCATTGGGATAAGAGGTCATTGTTTTTGACATTGGGCTAACTGTTGTTAATCGGAACGTTACGGTTCGTAACATCCCCTGGACGTTACGGTTCGTAACATCCCCTGGACGTTACGGTTCGTAACATCCCCTGGATGTTACGAAAGGTAACGTCTTTGTTAAATTTCAAAATATGACGAATTCTTTATTCTATGTCGACATTAATTTAATATTTTTTCAAAAAAATAAAAATTTCGGAATATTAGAGACCTTGTTATTTGGAAAAACAAAACTGAAGACGTTTTTGACATTGGTTTTTAAACATTGGTTTTTGACATTGGATTTTAATAGTTGGAAAATCAAAGACGTTTTTGACATTGGTTTGCAATAGTTGATTTTCTAATATGGTAATTGACATTGGTTGTTAATAGTTGGATGAAATATCAAAACTGAATAAATTCATGATCAGCCACGCAAGGCATATTGGGATGAAATATCATAGGTTGACTAAAATTAATTTAATAATTCATGATCAGATGCCAAATCAGCACACCTCCAAATATTTTGTCCATCATTGCAAAGTACACAATATTAGAGGCCAAATCAGTTCATTAATGGATAACTAGAGGCTCAATATTACAGACCAATTTGTCCCATCAATCTGATCAGTTCTCTTTAAAATAAAAAAATTAAAGTACAAATTATCAAGTATCCACTATCTAGCTCCTATATACATTGAATAAAGAATGTAGCTTTCTTCTTGAATGAATATATCAAAGCAACACTATCAGGTTGTTAATAGTAGAGACATTTTTGCAAATGAAGTTTTCTTCCTGAATCAAAAATGGAGCAAATTTCTTGTCACTCAAATTAGAGCAACACTATCTTGATCTCATCTCAGCATTGTTTCATATCTTCTACTACAAAATTCAAACAATTCAACAAGAAAGTAAGGACCTTTTTCCATCTCTTTTCATCTCATTTGTTTTTTATTTTTTAAGTCTGACTTCTTAAACTTAGAAAGTAAGGACATTTTTTTTACAACTGCTCAAGTCCTTTCTTTTACCCAAATCATAAAGGACCTTTTTTTTAAGTCAGATTTCTTATTTTTTTAAACAAATTTTTAAGTCAGATTTTTTTCAGTTCTTTTTCTGGGGTATATGAAATAAGGACATTTTTTGGACCACAATTCTTTTACAAACAATATACTCAAACAGCAATCCTGAATAGGAAAATTGTGTGAAATTAGCAATAGTCAAACAACCAAAATTACAAAAACTCATGTATTTAGGGGAAGAAAAGAATACCAGTCATCTCTTGGAGGGCCAAAACGGTCATTATCTACCAATTCCCACCAGCTATTTGATGTAATCGCCAATCCTGAAAATTGGAAAAAATTTAAGTAAAATACTCAATCTCATCTCTATCTTGATTTAATCTCTTCTATTCCAAAATTCAAACAATTCAACAAAAACAAAGGTGTCAGGCTGGCCATATGTCATCTCCATTTTTTTTTTCCATGACTTCTCTTTTTTCATCTCTTCTACCACTGCTCAAGTCCTTTTTTTTACCTCTAATATAGGGCCTTTTTTTTAAGTCAGGTGCACATTTTTTTAACCAATTTTTAAGTCAGATTTATAACCAATTTTTAAGTCAGATAACCTAACTGAACTTGAAAAAAGCAAGTAGACTAAAATATCATACACATTTACTTGTGATTTTACTTAGGATTGCTTTCCTTATGATTTTTAAATAGTAATTTTATTTTGTAGCATCTATATCTTGCTCATGGCATTGGCGTTTATAGAAGTAGATCGGGCAGCTCAATTCGTGCTTATGCTCGACGGCTTAAAACCCGAACAGAGGAAAAAAGTTTCAGATTTAGGGTTTAGTTGTCTTTTCAAATTACATCCAATACTGATCAGTCGTGTGTTGATAGCAACACTTAGCAAAGTCTACCAATCGGATGTCCAAACATTTCGTATTGGTGAAAAGAATGTGTCACTCACCCCATGGGATGCATATTGTATCATAGGTTTGAGAGATGAAGGCATTCACATCAACATGTTTAAGAGAGAAGCTCCAAACGAGGATCTTTCCAATCAACTTGAAAATCCTAATACCCACAACATCTCTTTTCGCGATCTAAAGTCCCGCATTTTAAATCTTGGCACAACGGATGAGAACTTTGTTAGATGTTTTGTGCTCTTGATGATTGCTAGACTTCTAGCCCAACCGGTGGATGATCGTATACCATGGGAGTATGTTAGTATAGTGGAAAATGTCGATCTCGTATCTAAGTACAATTGGGCCGAGTTCACCGTATCGTTCTTGCATCGCAGTATCAGACGAAATAAATCTACAAAGATGCGCCTAGAGGGCAACTTCATATTACTCCAAGTAATTTTATTATTGCAACTTAATTTTGATGCTACTACTATTAACTACCAAGTTACTTGAGAGCCTTCATTAGTGAGCTGCTTGAGAGCTCAAACTTGTGAAATACAATGAGCCAATGAACTATTTGAGGGCTGTTAATATAATGAGCTGAACCTTAATTTTATGCTACAACTATGAACTGTTTCAGGGCTGCAATTAGTGAGTCAATGAGGCTTTCTCACTATTTGTGTCACTTGTGTTTTCATGCAGTTGTGGTACTATGAGCATGTACAAGAAATAGCCAACAGCTACGTGGACTACCATCATCCCTTAATGTCCAAATGGACCTGTGAACAGCTGAAAAGTAGGGAAGACTATGAGCGTCGACATGGACGGTTCTACGGAAATATAATTCAGCATCTTAGTGTGTCACAAGTTGAAGGACAACTCCGTGCATGTTCTAATGAGGTCCAGGTTACTTTCCTAATTAGACTTCTCTTAAATTTTTTGACACATGCAAGACATCTTTAATATGGAATTTTCTGCATAGAAACAATATGCACTAATTTCTGTTTTCTTAACCAAAGCTTATACCAACTATTATTCAGATGATTAATTCAAAGTCTAAGATGGATCACAATGATGTTGGTGAAGGCTTCGAGGTAAAAGAAATATTAGGAATTAGAATAGAGAAGAAGAAAGAGATTGGAGTTGTGATTGAATTGTATTTCATAAACTGAATTGTTACAAAGATCTGGTATATATAACCAGTGGATACAAAGATGTCTGCTGTAACAGAAAGATGCTTCTAACTAACTTGAAGTTCTCACTAATTACAACTTTGTCCTTATATAATTGCTACATCTAATATCCCCCCTCAAGCTGATCCAGAGGCAGCCCGAAGTGTCAGCTTGTTCGTAGAAATTCCAGCCGAGTAGAGGAGAGGGACTTAGTGAATAGGTCAGCGAGTTGGTCCTTGGAAGAGATGAACCACACATCTAATTGCTTCCTTGCGACTTTTTCCCGAACAAAGTGATAATCGATCTCTATGTGTTTCGTACGGGCATGGAAAACAGGGTTAGAGGCAAGAAAGGTAGCGCCCAAGTTATCGCACCAAAGCACGGGATTAGATCGGAGAGGAACATGGAGTTCAGCAAGAAGTTGTTGGAGCCAAACGACCTCCGTACATGCGCCAGCCATACTCCTGTACTCGGCCTCCGTACTTGAACGAGAGACGGTGGTTTGCTTCTTTGATCCCCAAGAAAGCAAATTCGAGCCAAGAAAAACACAAAATCCCGAGGTGGATCGTCGATCATCAGGACAGCCAGCCCAATCGGCATCGGAATATGCATGTAACTCAAGAGAAGAGTGAGAACTAATGTGGATGCCATGAAACAACGTACCTTTGAGATACCGCAATATGCGTTTGACGGCATTCCAATGTTCATCGGTGGGGAAGTGCATGAATTGGGAGGCTTTGTTGACGGCATAAGAGATATCAGGGCGAGTAATGGTGGCGTATTGAAGAGCCCCAACAATACTCCGATAGGTGTGTGGTTCGGCCATGGGATTGCCATCAAATCGAGAGAGAGGATCACCAGGTGAGAAGGGGGTAGAACATGGCTTGGCACCGTCCATCTTGGAGCGAATAAGAAGATCACTAATGTATCGCGGTTGAGAAAGAAGAACACCATGCGGTTGAGATTGAACTTGGATGCCCAAAAAGAAATGTAGAGGTCCAAGGTCTTTGAGAGAGAATTGAGAGCCAAGAGAAGAGATGAGAGAGGTCACAAGAGAGGTATCGGATCCGGTGACAATGATGTCATCAACATAGATCAAGACGATGGTGATAGAGGAGGAGTCACCACGAATGAAGAGAGAAGAATCCGAATGAGAAGCCTTGAAGCCAAGGGTAGAGAGAGCGGAAGCTAACTTGTGAAACCAAGCCCGAGGGGCTTGCTTGAGGCCATAGAGCGCCTTTTTGAGAAGGCAAACATGATTGGGAAATGTAGAATCCGCAAAGCCCGGTGGTTGTGACATAAAAACTTGTTCCTCAAGGTCACCATGAAGGAACGCATTGTTGACATCCAATTGGCGAATGAACCAATGGCGAGAGGTGGCAAGAGAGAGAACAACACGAATCGTGGTTGGCTTAACGACTGGACTAAACGTCTCATTGTAGTCAATTCCCGCTTCTTGATTGTAACCTTTTGCCACAAGACGAGCCTTGAATCGTTCAACGGAGCCATCGGCTTTGCGCTTGACCTTATAAACCCATTTGCATCCAATTACATTTTGATCGGGTTGAGAAGGGACTAGAACCCACGTGCCATTTTGAGCAAGCGCATTTAATTCAAGCGACATTGCTTCACGCCATTCCACGTGCTTGTTAGCCTCGGTGAAGGAACTAGGCTCAGCTAGGGAAATAGGAGGTAACGGATGCTTGGTAGTGAGTAAAATCGCATGATTTGGAGAGGATTTAAGAGTGGTTGACCGAGACCTAGTAATCATAGGATGAGTTGAAGATATGTTGGCAGGCACTGTAGATGGGGTAGGCGCGGCCCTAGAGGTAGGAGGAGGTGGTCGAACTGGAGAAGAAGGAGGTGGACAGCGTCGGTGATATGTCTTAATAGCTGGAGTGGAGGGGGTCGGAATTGGTCCAAGGAGTGAAGGTGGACCGAAAGCAGGGAAATGCTGCCTGGGAGCTAAAAGAGGCGGTTCCAAAGAAGTGGATGGGTGCAGCCTGTTAGGAGAGTGCGGCCTGGAGGAAAGAGAGGGGTTCGGCCCAGGTAAAGGACCTGATGGATTAGGCCCTGTTGGGATAGAGAGGGTCGACCCTGTTGAGATAGAGGGGTTCGGCCCTGCTGAGGTGTTTGGCATAAATTCAGGAAGGGTGATTAAAGGCAGAGAGGTGAAATTATTGTGCTCAGGAGGAGGGGATGGCAAGACTGAATCCGAAGGGGATTTAAAAGGAAATCGTGTTTCATCAAAACGAACACTTCGACTAATGTAAATCTTGTTAGAGGGTATATGAAGACATTTGTACCCTTTTTGAGATTGGCAATACCCCAAGAAAACACAAGGAAGTGAACGAAATTGAAGTTTGTGGGAGTTGTATGGTCGAATCAAAGGATAACAAAGACATCCAATAACTCGAAAGAAGGTAAAATCCGGGTTTTTGTGAAAGAGTAGAGTGAATGGAGAGGTATGAGGAGGGGTGGTTGGTGGGAGACGGTTGATGATGAAAACAACACTTTGGAACACATGATCCCAATATTCCAAAGGAATAGAAGATTGGGAAATAATGGCAAGGCCTAGCTCGACAATGTGGCGGTGTTTGCGCTCGGCGACTCCATTTTGTTGAGGGGTGTATGGGCATGAGACTTGATGAAGCATTTGTGGAAAGAGGCGTGCAAGAGGCTTGAACTCCGTGCCACCATCCGTTTGGAGAATTTTATTGGTCGAGCTAAAAAGATTCTCAACTTGGCACTTAAACTTTGTAAAAATATCAACAAGTTCATCCTTAGTGCGAAGAAAGAATATCCAAGAGAATTTAGAAAATTCATCCACAAAATTCACATAATAGCGAAAGCCATTTTTTGAAACAATTGGTGATGGCCCCCACAAGTCCGAATGTACCACATCTAAATGTTTAGTAGCATGAGAAAGAGAAGGAGCAAAAGGCAAAACATGAGCCTTCGCTTTACAACAATCATCACAAAGTCTCAATTTATTTGAAGTAGTAGGCAAACAATGAGAATTGATAATGAAATGAGTAGTGGAAGGAGAAGTATGCCCCAATCTCTTGTGCCATAGAGAAGCCGACACACGTTCTCCAACCAAAGCATGAGGAGAAGGAATGAGATTGTAAAGACCATTAGTTTGTGTAGCTCGAAGAAGAGGCCGATTCGTGCGGCGGTCCTTTACAATACAAAACAAGGGGTGAAACTCTAAAATAACATCATTATCTTTGGTCAATTTAGAGATGCTAATTAGGTTTTTGGTAATATGTGGTACATGTAGGACACCATTCAAATCTAAAGAACCATTAGGAGAAGAGAGAGAGCAATGGCCTAGATTTTGAATGATAAGGTGAGAGCCATTACCAACTTGAAGCCGGTCTTGTCCTTCATAGGCATTGAACGAGGTGAGGTTGTTTAAATCGGAAGTGACATGATGAGATGCTCCCGAATCTAGAAACCAACCCTCATTCGGATTTGAAGTGGTTGTATGGAGGAAGGCTTGAGGAGGAGAGGCATAGGCATCATTATCAAATCGATACCAACATGCAAGAGCTTCATGACCCTTCTTCCGGCAAATTTGGCATTGAGGTCGATCATCACCAGGTTGAGGCAGTTGTGAAACATTTGGAGCTGCTCGGTTTGAGGAAAAAGAAGAGCCTCGGCCAGCAGATTGAAAATTGGGCTGGGAAGGCATAATGTAGCGATTTGGGCCAGAAGTGGAGCCTCGGCCTGGATTTGGAAGAATCGGTCCATTGGAATTGTTAGAGGATCCACGACCTCGTCTCCCTCTGCCACGTCCCCGACCAGCATAGAAAGCAGCTGGATCGGATGAGTGAGAAGAGAAGTTCGGATTTTGAGAGAGAAGGAGTGCCTCATGAGATAGAAGAAAGGCATGGAGATCCATGAGAGAGATCGGGGCTGCACGAGTGGTGATAGCGACAACAAAAGCATTGAAATCGGGACCGAGGCCAGTCAAGATCAATCGAACCAGATCGGACTCCGAGACTGGATCGCCAGCGATGGCTAATTGATCAGCAATGCGCTTGATTTTCTCAAAATACACACCACATTTTTGATTCCCGCGAGTAGCTGACTGAAGAGATCGCCGCAATTCCATAACCCGAGCCGTGGAAATCGCGGAATACACCTGATGAAGAGAGGACCACAGATCGCGAGCTGTTTGGCAATTGATGTATTGAGATAGAACCTCCTCAGTAATGGTGGAGCGGAGCCACCCGAGCAAGAAGCGGTCTTGCATATGCCATGTGGTGTAGGCCGGATTGGAATTGGAAATGCCAGCGGTGGTCAAGAACTTGTCAGGCGGAGACACATAAGCATCAAGAAACCGTGAAAGACCAAATCCATCGAGGATAGGTTCAATTTGCGAGCGCCAGGTCAAGAAATTGTCGCGAGTCAGCTTTGTAGAAACAGGGAGAGTGATTTGTATCACAGGATCTATTGGGGAAGAAGGGAGGGAAGAAGAGATATCGCTGGTAGCCATTGCTATCTTGAATCAGCGATTTAGAGAAAGGGAGAGAAAGAGCAAAGGCTCTGATACCATATTAGGAATTAGAATAGAGAAGAAGAAAGAGATTGGAGTTGTGATTGAATTGTATTTCATAAACTGAATTGTTACAAAGATCTGGTATATATAACCAGTGGATACAAAGATGTCTGCTGTAACAGAAAGATGCTTCCAACTAACTTGAAGTTCTCACTAATTACAACTTTGTCCTTATATAATTGCTACACCTAATAAGAAATTAGCAAGGAATCATGGACATCGGCCCTTTCCGACAAGGTACCTCTGAGTAATATATTGGGACTTAGTAATATATTGTAACAACCACATGTCTTAATAATATAACATGTAATTTATGCAGGAAATGAAGGATGGATCTGTATGGCAGCTGCCGACCAAAACTCCGCAGAAAATTACAGAGAATAAAAAGAGACAAGTAATTACGGTATATGACGATAATGAAGATCAAAGTGAGAAGCATAAATCAAACAAGGCAAAACAACGTAGGCTGGGAGAACAAGAGAGACACACATATGGTTTCTACACAGCAAATGACGATATAAAGTCGACATTTGGTAGTCACACAACTAACTCTTTTATGCATTTACTATAGTTCTACTTCTAAAAAATTGTAGCCATGTTTTTTCCTATAAATATTTTATAATTTTTTTTTCAGATATAGATGACATCGGGTTAACTAACCTTGAGATGGCAGCAGTACAGTATGTGAGAAATGTAAACCCTAGTACTAAAATTGTCAGAATGAACAGCGCAATTGGGGTTCTTACATTGACAAGCAATGACATGGATTGTCTTATTCGGCCTACCAACGAGACAGGCCCTTTCAAATGGATTAATGATCAGGTACATTTTTAAGTCAACCTTTTTCTTAAGTCATGCATTCAAACTCACGTTCTTTTCAATAGGTACTTAATTGCGGGATCAGCATTATGGACCCTACTCGGCACTGCCTCCTCCAAGTAATGGCAGTGGATACGTACAACACTTGTGTGTACGCCCGTTCTGACATAAAAAACACCACTAATGAACGTGATTTAAGGAGGTGGGCACAATCAGGAAGTCAATTTCTGAATAGTGATTTGGTACGTACATATAAATTATATGATTTTTGTTTTCATAATACCTACCTTGAAAGAAATATAACCCGTTCAATGGTGATCTTCATTTGTAGGTATTATTCCCTATCAATTTTCAGAACATACATTGGTATGTAGGTGTCCTTAATCTCGAATTAAAACAATTTCAAGTATTGAATTCTAAAGCTAAGCCTTCGAGTCTCTATACCGAGATGACACTCAATTTGGTTAGTGTTTGGGAGCTATATATATGTTTTGTACATCTTTCTATATTGTTGCAATTACTAATTTACTTATAAATTGTAGCGCAATGGCATTCAGTTTTTGATCTCTCTTGCACTCGATACCGACAAAGTCCTCCGGACCAAGCACTCTCACCTAGATATTACCTACTGGCATGTTAAATTGATTGAGGCTCCACAGCAACAAGATAACCACTCTTGTGGTCTATTTGCTTTAAAATTTATCGAATTATGGGAGGGCAGTGATATGTATAACTCATCTTTGGAGGTAGTTATGTCATTTACAAAATTTAACTTCATTTTGTTTCACTATACTAATTACGTTGCATATACGGGTACAGGTACAGGCTGAATTGTTTCGAAAAAAATTGGTGTACCATCTAATTTTTTCGGAGAAGAATGAACTAAAATATGTTCAAGACGATATTCGAAAAATGACCCAAGCATGATGCTGCATCAATAGACCATTTGCCATCTATTATTATACTACTTTTTTGGGCTGCTGCTATTTGTTCTGCTAAAGTTTCAGCATTTGTGTATTTGGGTTATTGCCAATTTTTGTTTACTGTAATCTCGAAGGATCATATGTGTTTGGCCAAACCCTATTTTTGGATGTAAAATGGTGTTTAAACAGATTCAGTACTACTCTGGTTTCTAAGGGAAGAGAAGAGAAGGCACATGTGGTTATTATCAATTAGCCAAAAGAAAAGTATTACCTGATATTTGCTCCCAGAAAGATCTGAAAAAACCTGCTTTGTCAATTCAGCAAGATAACGACCTATATGGAGTCAAATAGCAACATAATTAAACAACTAAATTCCCCACTCATATAAAATAATCTTAAAACAAAAAGATTTTTCATTTAGACAATATTTTCTGAGCAGTGTACCTTGAATAAGATTGTCCTGTTTAAGGAAAATCTCTCTGAGCCGACTTTGACCACAAGGATTGTATTTTAGGTTGAACTTGTCAAAACGGTGAAAGGTACTCTTATCAGCATGGACATCTAACAAGTCAACATTCAGGTCATATCTGAAAAGAAAAAAAAACAAGCAAACAGTAAGTGATCACCATTAAAATATACTTTGTCGAACAATAAAATTAAAATTGATATTTGCAATCCTTACTCAGTCAAGTCCAAGCTCTCAAAGGCCTCCTTCAAGGTCATATAGGTCCCATCTCTAAAAATCACAACCTAAAATAATGCAAATTTTTAGCAACAGTTTCAGTTGAAACTGACATAAAAGAACCTAATTATAAGCTAAATCCCACCTCATCAGGTTCTTTCCTAAGCTTGGATTTGATAAATCTTAACAGGTGCTTTTGGTTCATGCATGCCGAGTGGTGCACGTGTGTGTCAACCTTTCTGACATTGTAAAAATCACGATGTGGTGCACTTTTTTGGGCAAGGAACTCCTTATCCGCATTAAGCATCATATGAAACTTAAATTTCTGCATACAAATAACAACCACAAGTAAAAACCAAGTAATAATGAGACAGCTTTAATTTTTGTCTGATTGACCTGGACTGCCAGTCCACCAGGTTGACCTCACAATGGGTCATAGTTTGCTCGAGACTTGACACAGCTTGGATCAAATCAGATTTGGGTCAGTAGAGAAGATCATAACCCAACCCCTTTAGAACTTAGCTTGGCATTGTTGTTAACATAAAAGGCACAAAGTATACTCCATAAATGGACCAGTTAGTTCAATCCAACCCAGTTTAAGCTGACCCAACAAGTTAACAGGTAAGATCTAGGTTATTGTTTCACCAGCTAGATGCCAGGTTGGGTCTCAACCAAATGTATACCATAAAATCTAATCACCCATTTCAACCCTAAATGAAACTATAAATTACATGTTCTAGAAGATTCAAACGGTTGTGACACACAGTCCTGATATTTCCTGCTGTAATTACTCGAAGGATGTAATGTAAATCAGTGAAAAAGGTGGTAGCATCAACCACAAGATAAATTCTCTCCTTGCAATCTTCATCTGTGTACACGTGCACAACACCATACACCATTTGAAAATAGTGCTACATTAGGGAAAAAAGTTAATACATATACATGAGTCAAGTACATTTAATACCTTCTCTTTTCATATCTAAACATTATTAAACTACTAACCTCAGTTTTCTCTTCAGGGGTATAGCTGAAAGGATTAGGGTTAGGTTTTGGTGTGCTAGGGTCAGTAATGACTTCCTTCTCCCATGGTGCAACTTTCTCTCTAAAAACATAACTGTCTCTTAACTCAAGACACTTTTGGAGGGTCTTGTACACATCAATTTCATCAATAGCTGGTGTCTCTGTAATTGAATTTAATAAGACCAAAAGTCAACTCAAGTAATTCAGCAATCTTGAAATCAAAGCACACTTTACCCAAGTCAAATTTTAAATTTGCATATGTATTCACTAGTGCTTACTAACTCCAGACCCACTAAGACAACAACTATACATTTGCTTTCTGTGTATAAGAGATTTTCTTATCCTTAATTACAATTTAGAATATATGGGATCACATTCTGACTACATGGAAGGCATTCCAAGTACACTGTGGATCGGAGGATGCTAAGAGAGGTCATACCAATTGGAGATATAACCAGTGTGGTAAAAGACTCCTGCTCAGGTTCTTTCCTCAGAATGTCAGCAGCTATCGGATCGGGTTGGACCCCATGTAGATCACCCGCGACACTGTGTGACCGGATCATTGCTGTAGATAGAGCATTAGATTCTCCATTCTCAGTCTGAAGCTCAATCTTGGTTCCATTTTCCTGGATATAAAAAGGAATTTATTTTTTACAGAACGGACTTTCACTAAAACTAAAAGAAAAGGGATTCAGCTTCTCACCTTGTCAAACTCAAGGCAGCTCGTGAATTGTGGTGCATCTGGCGTAATGTAGTCTGGTGTACTGCAATCAAAAGAAACTCAGGCAAGAATTCATAATTAAGAGGAGAGAAAGAACAAGCAATGAAATTGTCCCGGGTTTAGCACTAATTTTCAAAAAATATTTGCTAATTTCGGTCTGCGGCGTCCATTGCTCACATTACTCACACCAAGAGTTTACCCCCAAATATCTATCAGGAAAAACTAAAATAAGATGAATGATTGCAGATCTGAGTTTCGAATTACCAGAAGAAATCCTCACTAAGGATGAAATCTCTCTCCTGCAACTGCTGCTGCTGCTCTTCGGGGTCTGGCAAGCAAGAAGTTTCTAGAAGCTTCTGGAACCAGGTGGAAGGACGGAGAAGAGTGACGCCCTCGAGCTGTGCGGTCAGATCGCTAGTTCCCATCGCAACTGGATGCGATGAAGAAGAAGGATCGGCTGCTCCAGTTGTTCTTTCTCTTCCTCTCCCCCTCCCTCTTGCTTTGGATTTGGGGGTTTTTCCCTTCATCACACTACATTGCGTCGCACTGGCACATCAAAAGAGGAATTTGTCTAGATAATAGGAGATGAAGTTGAACAACTTTTAACAACGAGGGAGAGGCGGAGAGGAGAGGCAGGGGGAGGCGACGGTCTAGGGTTGGGTTGCGATCGGGAGGGAGAGACTCGCTTTCTTTTTTGTTTCGTTTTGAAATGGTTTGAAATGGGGAGAGGCCGAGAGGGAGATCGCGGGAGGGAGTGTGATTACATATTTACCCTTCCGACATTTTAATGGAGCGAAAAGTATTAATGTCTCTGAGCCGTTGGATTAACCCAAAATAAACAGTAACTGGACTAGTTTTAGCCCATAGAAGAATTTGCCTATATATATATATAATTTTAAAATTTAATTATCCGTATTCGAATAGTAGATATATATCTTACAGTTTAATATATATTATAATTTTTTTATGTTATTCACCATTATAATTTGATAAATATTATGTATTTTGATTTTTTAATAAATATCTGATATAATCCGTCTTCGTCTAATATCTGATCTGTATCCGTATCCGAAAAACAAAAACGAATACGGAGATCCCCACGGCAGCCTTTGATATTAACATGTTGTTCTTATGACTATAATATTATTATGGAATTGTTCTTATGACTAAAATATAAATTTTTATATCAAATTTTCATGTATAAATTTGGTATTCAAAACATGAACAACTAACAATTGATGCCTCGGAGATCCCCACGGCAGCCTTTGATATTAACATGTTGTAATCAACTTTGCTCAAACTTTAGAAATTAAGGATTGGTCATTTGCAAAATTCTCCCTCAGTTGCTTGGAAAATAGTACATTGGACTTGAGATTAAGCTACTTCACAATTTGGATGGGTTTTCTGACCGACAAAATTATAAGTGATTGAAAGCCAAAAGCTAAGAATTTGCTGTAATTTTGATATACAAATCGGATCCTAATTAAATATTTAGTATTTTAAGTTTTTATTACGTGTTAAGGATTGTTATTTTGAGTTGAAATAATTCAAATTGTTTAATTACTTTTTTACTTTGATTTTGTCCTTTACGACAAGTTAATTAGATAACTCCTAAACGCAAGGGCGGAACTAGAAAACTGAGATAAGAGTGGCTAGATGAATAGATTTCATGTAATTTAATTTTATGAGGAAGACTAATAGTAATAATTTTTTGTAAAAATTAAAAATTTTAGAGAACACGAAATAAAAAATTCAATTCATAGAAGTGGCTAGCCCCTTTCACTTGAACTATGTTTAGGTGAGACAAAAAATAATGCTAATAGAAGTGAGTGACTATTCTGACCTACTATTTTGTAAGGGCGAGAGCATTAGAACTAGCAATAGTTTTGTGTGAGAAACCACACAACCAAGAGTCATGATCCACGAGGCTAAACGATTCAAATTGTTCTGAATTTTTTTTTTCAGAACAAAAAAAATCCGAATTTGACATTAAACATATACATGTATGAATAAGATATAAATATATATGGACACATATATAGATATAAATTCCGATTTCTAATTTAAATA
This sequence comes from Carex myosuroides, assembly GCA_028015225.1. Taxonomy (NCBI): domain Eukaryota; kingdom Viridiplantae; phylum Streptophyta; class Magnoliopsida; order Poales; family Cyperaceae; genus Carex; species Carex myosuroides. The sequence continues at coordinate 14,803,285 of CM051477.1, forward strand.
TTTTAACAAAATTAACATATCATTTAATAAATTATTTTTCTCATTAGAAAGTAAAAATAACATAAAAATACAAATGCGGATATAATTCGAATAGTCGGTCATTATGGTGAACATAATATTTTTTCTCATGTTAAACTTGTTATGTCATTACGAAATATATTTCTCGTTAACAAAAATTAGTCACCAACATACAATATTTTTAATCAAAAGATATCAATAAAAACTATTATTCTATCTAAACATATATGATTTTAAAGCAGATAGATATCCGAAAATTAAAAAAATACGGATACGAATAATTATAAGTGTTCTTACCCGTATCTAAACAAACATATATCTAAAAAAAAAATACAAATACATATAATTATCTATAATTGTATCCATATCTACTTTCGAAAGTGAAAATGTATTATCTGCTTAAATCATATCTGTAATTTGTATATTATATACAAATTATCTGTATCCGAATATTCACAAAAATTCAAACACAAATCCAGAAACAGACTGATAACATCCGATCCGTTTGCACCCTTACAAATAATTAATCGATACAAAGTATGATACAACTCATGCAATATAATTGGAATACATGTGCAAATATATATGTAATATAATCGGTAAGCGATTGACAATTCCTTTGTTTCAACTTTGACCATAATTGTTGTTTTAATTGGAATATATGTTTATTATTAGTTTGGCCATACAATTTCCACATGGTGTGGGAAGTCTCATGATAAATAAATAAATAGATTTGCAACATTAATTAGGTTCCATTCAGTTAAGCAACCATGTCATGACTAGAATTAATATCGATTGTGGAGAGCTAGTATAGAGCTTAACCTATGGTTGCTTAATTGAGCAACCATAACCATTTAATAAAGAGGCTAAAACTTAAAATGCAAAACATGTGGTGCATGGAAATTGATCTCAAACTCTCCACAACTATAAAATAAGCTTATTTTATAATTAAAATCTAATTTAATTTAATTTTTTCAGAATTTTTTACATTCTAGTAGTTAGAACTTATTTTATAGTTGTGGAGAGTTTGAGTTCAATTCTCATGCACCACATGTTGTGCATTTTAAGTTTTAGTCTCTTTATTAGAGTTTTACTCTAAAAAAAAACAACTTCTAAAAAATAAACTTATTTCGTTATATTAGAGTTTTTTTTTTTCTACTAACGCAATGTACATGTATTGTTTCTCTTCATTTTAAGTTTTAGTCTCTTTATTAGAGTTTTACTCTAATATAACGAAATAGCACTTCTATTTATGAGCTAAGTTCATTTTTTGTATCAATGAAATTGTTAGTTGGCACTTAAAAACCACTAACCTTAAAAAAAAACAAATATTCTCAGCATTGACAACATAACAGGAGAAATTTCATTTCTTCAATAAGCTGTGCCATATTGTTGCTAGCTTATAATGATGAGCATAGAAATCTCGAATAGAGAAATTAAACTGAGAGGAATAGAGGAATGTGCATCGATCGCTGCATGAATATGGCAATCACACGCTAGCTTCTCACCAGTTTCTCCAGCTGTTCAACAGAGATGAATTCCACAGCAGGCACAATAATTTCTCAGATATTCAACTGTTTACACAAATAATATTGATGACAATTTTTAAAAATATAGCTTGAGGTAGCCTTATTATTATGCTAGCTGTTTAATTGTAGTTAACTGCACGGTAATATATAGTAAAATTCATGTTTGTTCAAATATTTTCCCTAATAGAAACAATTAAAGAAATTAATAGCTTAATTTTGATTTGTTGTATAAAGCCTTTGAATGGTTATAATTAATTAACAGCCGTATATGAGATATGCATAGTAATACATATATATCACTCTTAATTAGCTTGCACTAGCTAATATTAATCAATTAATTACCAGTCAATTATTGTACGGTGAGGAGCTAGCTGTAGTTGCAACTCACAGATGGAATGGAATTTGAGCTTGTTCCTCATTTGAATAATTAAATCAAATCTCAATTATTTTTACCCATTGGGTTTGGGTACCAATCAGTGGATCGAGTTAGTTGGTATTTGAAGTCAACTCTTTTGTAATAATTAATACTATTATGTCGTTATCTAATATGCAGAGTAGAACTAGGGTGCTCCTAAGCTCACCAAGCCCTTCCGTGAGCGCGACTCTAAAATCTATCAAATTGACTTCAAATGACATTTCCAAACCGTTAGATGTTCAATCTATATTAAAATGTGCTTGGAGACCAAATTTTACATTTTTTGGAATTTTTTTACTATTTATTAAGATGGTTTGAAAATCGCTGTTTTTATCTAATTTAGATCGCATATACCTCTTTTCAGAGCTCTTTTCCCACCGTTTCAGAAGTATATCACTAAGGTATACGTGTCAGAAGAAGAAGCCGGCAAGCGCCTAGCACAGGTATTTACTTTACAATCAGTACATAATGATGTTTTGAGTGAGCTGGTACTTTGCAATGCACATGTCGGTCTGTGCTATGATTTATATCTCCGTTTTGAAAATCTGTAGTAGACAATCCGAACCGTTTTACCAGTATTTTTCCCTTTTCACCGTTTTGCTGTTGGCTCCTTGGTTATTTAATTAACAGCTTATTTTGTGTTCAATTGCATCATTCGGGCACAATGTTTTCTACACATGAATCTTAGTTGCATTATTGAGAATAATTTGGGTTTAATCACAAAATTCGGGGTACCAATACAACACTGATGCTGGAATTAGTGTACCTGCCCAAAATAAATACTATGTTTGTATAAATTTAAGTAAAGATAATTCTTTCAAAATTTTCATTATACATCTGCCTCCTTGAACTTAATTTTCATAATAAATATTCAATTGATATGGTGTATTTAAATTGAATTCAGGTTGTCAGTGAACCGAGCTTGACCAAATCTGGCGTATACTGGAGCTGGAACAAGAACTCAGCCTCATTTGAGAACCAACTGTCGCAAGAGGCTAGTGATGCTGAGAAAGCTAAAAAAGTTTGGGAAATAAGTGAAAAGCTTGTAGGTTTAGCCTGAATTTTTCGAAATTTTACCAGTGTGCATGAAACCTTGCAAATTGTGGCTTTTTGGTAGTTTTTTCTTGTATAATTGTGAGTTGCTTAGGTAATAAGAGGCAAGAGCTTGGTATTAGTTTTTGACTGAAAAATGACTTGAACTGTTCTTTTGGATTGCATTTAAGCAAAGAACTGTACTTCATAAGAAAAAAAAAAGTAAAAAAACAATATATTATGTTCTCTTTTTGAACTTTTTTCTTTTTTGTAAATGATATGTCCTGCCATGATTAGTTGACATAATAGAAACAACAATGCTTTAACTAACATAGATTTCAACCGTTCAATGATTGAGCAGTTGTGATATAAAAACGAAATAGTATGAAATTGATGGTTTTTATTTATTTATTTATTCATTTTTGCTATGAATAAAAGTTTCAGGAAAGTTAAGAATTGCACACGTGTTTCTCCATTCTTCAGACGGTCTTGTGCATTAAACTTCACTCTGATTAACAATATGTTATGATAATTATAAAACGATTTAGAACTTGAACTTCAATTATGATCATATCTTAACATTATAGAATATAACGGTACAGCAAAATTGTGTTACATTACGGTTTACATTAAGAAACAAATTTCTCAAAGAGTTTCTAAACCATGAATATATTATCATATCTCAACATAATAGTTCCCGGTACGCACCAACTCATCCCTCAATGCCACCCCCACCTTTCGCCTTTCACTCGGCACCAGCACCTCGTCGTAGTGCTTTGCTATCTGCACGTCCGCCTTGGCCAAAACCATCTCAATCAAATCATGTCGATTGGAAGAACGGCCACTCCTGGTACATGGTGCAGAGGTCATCCTTGTACCCTTGCTCGCACGCGTGCCTCAGGCCGGTACCAACACCCAGCCATGCCGGAAGTACGAACCTGGTCTGGGTCCATGCGAAGACCCATGGGATGGCGTGTAAATTACCGATGCCACGTGTCTGTTTGGGCTTCGTAGGGCGGCTTCCAATGTTTAGAAAGGGCAGCTCTGATTGGGGAGTTGCTTCTTGAAAGTAAGAGATGAAATCAGGGTCTTAGTACACTGTCTCATGGTAATGCATACAGCTGGCAGTTGATATCTCATCCATAACATCATTTGGCCTACACAAAAAAAATTCAACACATTTCCAATTAAGATTGACATTAACCTTTAGTTTTTATATCATGCTTCAGTTAAGCCTTATATGAGGTTGTCTCATTTTTCTTGAAGAGTTCAAAGATATTTGGCAAAGCTCCTCCTATTATTCACAATGCCCCAAGCATAGAGAAGAAATCAAGAGGAATGAATGAATGAATCGACAGCATCTTGCACTGAAATGTTTTACGGTTTCATATTTCTATCTCCTAATACCTGTCAATTCAATTTTGGTACCGACTGGTACCGACTGGTACAGCAACTAATATATCGAGCTGGTACCAGTGCAATTTTGCTGTTAAACTAATATATCGAGCTGGTACCAACTGGTACAGCACTCCGTACAATTAAAAAAAGAAGAAGATGAATTCAGCAGATACATGTGCTCGGTATTGTCAAGTTTGTGGGTATCGTAGATTATTCTGGAATTAGTCGGTTTAGTTGGTTGTATGAACTAAAATACAATCGGTTTGGAGAAAAATTGGGGTAAAGATTTCTTCTCTTGATACATATTATTCGGGTGATATTGCAAGGTTGAGCATGATATATCTGTTAGAAAAGCACTAGAAGATACCTCAACTCGTACGATTTGAGAGAGCTTCTCCCAGAAAGGGGCTTCGGTGTATTTTTCGCGAGAGGAGAGCAAGGGGCTTTCGCTAGAGTTGCGCTGGAGAGGAAAGGGTCGCTGTAGAGGAGAGGCGCTGGAGAGGAGAGGCGCCGGAGAAGGAGAGGCTAGGGTTGTCGCAGGGAGAGGAGGGAGAGGAGCTGGAGAAGAAATCTGCTTCGGACTGGCTGCTGAAAATTCAATTTTGCTCCGAACTGGACCTGTCCAGTTCCGAAAAAAATTCCAAAGTCCATCTGATGATCTGCATGATTATTGATTATTGAAGCAGATCCAACAGCCGGCAATCCGAAGTAAAATGGGGTGGGGTGTTTAATTCGCAAAGCACGGTAGCCTTACTCATATATATACGAGGAGGGTTCCAATGCACCAAAATTTGGTGCACCAAAATGCATCAAAATGCATCCAAAATGCATCCAAAACTCATATATCTTCATTTTCAAAGTTCAAATAGTCGATTCGATCCTTCCAGCGTGTTCTTCATATTAAAATGTGCTTGGAGACCAAATTTTACATTTTTTGGAAATTTTTTACTACTTTTTCAGAATTTTTGAAAATCACCACTTTGCTGAATTTCAAATTATTGTTTGGTGATTTTCAAAAATTCTAAAAAAATAGTAAAAAATTTCCAAAAAATGTAAAATTTGGTCTCCAAGCACATATTAATATGAAGAACACGTTGGAAGGTTCGAATCGACTATGTGAACTTTGAAAATGCGTTTTTTGGAGGTGCCCTCACCAAACCCCCTTGGTGAGCCTAGCACACCTTAGATTTGCTCTATATATATATATATATATATATATATATATATATATATATGGGAGTTGGCTACGGTGCTATGCATAGCACAGAGGATTTTGGATCGGACATTTATTAAAAAATATAAAAATATTATTAAAAAAATACTAAAGTTTATAATATTTATCTAATTATAATATGAGTGAGGCTACGGTGCTATGCATAGTATGGATTGGGTCCGTGCTACGGCTCAAAATTTGACTTTTCAAAATTCTAACGGTCGATCCGAACCGTTCAACATGATTATAAAATGAATATGTACTTGCAAGTAAAAAACAGCCTATCTAAAATCACTTGATCTGAACATTCTGACCATCCAAAAACAGCCTATCTAAAAAAATAGTAAAAAAATTCAAAAAAATGTAAAATTTGGTTTGCAAGTACATATTCATTTTATAATCATGTTGAACGGTTCGGATCGACTGTTAAAATTTTGAAAAGTCAAATTTTGAGCCGTAGCACGGACCCAATCCGTGCTATGCATAGCACCGTAGCCTCACTCTTATAATATTGAATAACATAATTTTTTCATATATTAAACTATATGGTATATATCTATTATTTAGATACGGATAATTGAATCGTAAAATCATATTTGTATTCATATCCATACAGATATTCAGATATCGGATATCGGATATCCACATCTAATTTTTCAAACACGAATCAAATACGGATTGGATATTATCCATACTATTTTCACCCCTACATTTTGGTGATGATTTCAAAATATGTAACCTCTGATATGGAAAATATTACTTTTGCAACCAGAACAAAAACTTGACCGATGAAATTTAATGCGACAGAGAGGAAGCAAGCTTATTTGTGGCTCATGCATGCAGCGAAGAAAGAAGTAACAGTTAGCATTTGCGGGTCATTCAAAATGATGACTCACCACACTAAATTAATGGTGATGTGAATTCTCAACCAATTGCCAAATTGTTTTCTAACCTGTTGCATCGACCAGTCTAACAAATCTTTCTGATCAGAGTAACCCTAAATTAACGAAAGAGAAAAGCCAACAAATTAAAATTTACAAAAGAGTAACAGTGATATCTTTATTTCTTAGAAAAGCGTCCGTACGAAATTATACGTGTGTTGTACTCTAAATATATATGCTTTAAAGTATTGAGAAAATTAGTTACATACCCATAGAAGCTTCTAATTTTAAATATTTTTCCATCAAAATTTTATTATTTGTCATTTATCCATAATCAAGTACTTAATAAATAAATTATCCCAATCATCCATTTTTAATGAATTTAAATTATAGATTAAAATTTATTGAAAAAAGGGTGGCCAGTTTCACTTGATTCTGTTTTGTGGCCAACCTGAGAGTACTATCTTTTTGTAGAATGCTCTTATATAAAGTTGATTTGGGACTGGATAACATCTTATATATAATGGATTTAGTTTTAATGGTACCAATGTAGAGGATTTATGGTTACTCGATGCATGTATCCCTTTTAAAGATAAGTTATTAATTGAAATGATTAGGGTGCATTTATTTGGACGGTTTGGCTTGAACGTAATAAAGTTTGTTTCAAAGGCACTGCCCCTGCAACAGAACATTATTAGGAACCAAGATTATTGCTTTACTTAGTTTCTGGTGTCAGTCAAGGAATGATGATTCATTTTCAAACTTATTTCTCATTATTCTTTCTTATGTTAAGGAATTGTCAAATCAACTCCGAGCGGAGAAGGAGGCAGTGGAGGTCCTCACATCCATGGCAGAGATGGAGGACACTAGGCCCTAGGACCCTTTTCGGCCATTATTAGCTAGGGAGGATTTTGGTCCTGGCAACTCACTCAGTCCAATGTCTAAAGAAAATAAAAATAATGATGACGATGTGGATTGAAATCTGTCTAGAGAAGACCATGCAACATGCATGTTGTCTTTAGAAATGGAGATTCGATCTGGCAAGGGGAGAGTACATGTTGTCGTAGAGATTTGACTTTAATTTACAATGCCTTTCATGATAACAAAGATACCTCAGTTCTCGTAAATTAATGATGCTAAAGAAGCGCATGTGAAATTATTTAAGACTTGATCCAATGATTTATTGTAAAAATAACTCTTAAATTATTTAATACTTCAACGGTAGGTGTACTAAGATGCACTAAACATATATGCTGTATGGTTTTCTGTAAGTTTGACTTCATTAAAAATATATATTAAGTTAATAATAACACCACAAGTTGGCTCCAATCATGATGTTAATTATCTACTGAACTGCACATTTTAATGTTCTATTTTTGCTACGTAGCCATTTACTAATTAGGTTTTGTAATGCTTTTGCACTAACTCGATCGATGCATTTTATAATATATATGTATACTATCTTCGAATATAATGTTTTACAAACACACTTCAAAAACAGGATGTGCATCTCATGCAGGTAGCAGATCCAGAATTACGGTGGAGGATAAGTACAAAATATATTTACAAAAGAATAATTTTTCTCTCATGAAAAATCAGAGTTGAGTAGTGGATAAAGATTTGAAAAAGTCACGGCATGATCGGATACGTTACGGCACGATACGGTTTCGTCACTTCATGACACGGCACGTGTGCCGGTTATATATGTGTCTTGACCATTCACGTGACGTGATAATCTTTTAAAAATTTGACACGATACGGCACATCACGCGAAAAGTTTAATCATGATACAACAAATGGTCACGTAAGTCACGTGTAATTAGGACCATTAGATCTTGATCGAATCAGTACTTTCTTCCGCACAATTTTCTTTTAATGGTCCGCGAATTAAATCCAGAAATCCATCCATAAATAGGCACAATTTGAAAATATTATTAGATCTAAAAAAAAAATTTAAATCCAAAAATAAGCAGGTGCCTACCCGACGCTCTTTAGTTCCGCCCCTGTCCTGTAAAATCGGTGGATATATATATATATATATATATATATATATAGAGTTATTTCAGTCAATACATTCAAAGAATACGTAGACAATTTATATAGTAATGTTATATATCACCAAAATCTCACCACTTCTTTTTATCAAAAAAGCAACTCAAAAGGGCGAAGCAAAAAAACCATAATGTAGACCTAAAATGCTAGTGGTACCGAAGCCACTCAGCATTTATACAACTAATTAAACCAAAAAGCAACATCAACTTACTTTAAAAAAAACGTTATTTGTACATACTAAATAATGAATGTTTCGCAATTTGACATCTGCGCAAATTCAAACTTCTTCAGACAGCAATCTGTACCTTTTGATTGGCACAAGGCTCTCGCATTGGCTTCCAATTACCAGTCAATTATTGTACGGTGAGTAGCTAGCTAGCTGTACGAAGTTGCAACTCACAGATGGAATGGAATTTGAGCTTGTTCCTCATTTGAATAATTAAATCAAATCTCAATTATTTTTACCCATTGGGTTTGGGTACCAATCAGTGGATCGAGTTAATTGGTATTTGAAGTCAACTCTTTTGTAATAATTAATACTATTATGTCGTTATCTAATATGCAAACTATATGATACATAGAGTAGAACTAGGGTGTTCCTAAGTTCACTAAATTCGTTTGTGAATTTAAATTCTAAAATTTATTGAATTAGCTTCAAACGATGAATCCAAACCGTTGAAATCCTTCTACCTTAGGAGTGATGTGTTCACATACGAAAATTTTAAAACTTTAAAATAATTTTGTATAGAGTCAAGTGGTCAAAAGGCGTCCAAAAAATAAATGCATTAAAATTATTTTATAGACCGTCTAATTTTGACCACTTGACTTTAAACTAAATTAATTCAAAACTTTAAAATTTTCACATGTAGACGCATATCACTCATATGATAGAAGGATTTCAACGGTTTGGATTTGTCGTTTGAAACCAATTCGATAGGTTTTAGAGTTGAGTTCACAAAGAGGCTTGGTGAACTTAGGAACACTCTAGTTGATATATATATTAGAGCTGATGCAATTCGAATATTGTTTTAAGGAGAAAATAAATTATACAAACTTTTTGGATCGAGTTGAACCGAGATGGACCGAGCTAGACAGTATAAAATGCACACAAATTTACACAAATTCACAAATTGATGCCTAGCCGAGCTAGCTCGTGAGCTCGCAAGCAAGTTAGGCCTCAACTTGAACCCGTTAATTCTGAACCGAGTTAGTGACGAGCTGACTCGTTAACAACTCGGTCCAGTAACGAACGAACTGTTAGCGAGCAAATCAAGTGCGAGTCACGATCAAACCACGAGCTACGAGCATTTTTGCCACCCCTGCTCGCAGGATATATATCAGCACGGTACCTAAACCACAAATCAATGCATGACCGCATGCCGGCGAAAGCCTGGCAAGTGGTCTTGGAAGATGGGAAACAAACATCTCAGTTAATAAAAAGTTATTGTAGCAAACTTTCAGAAATTCTAGCGGTTGGTTGGAGCATTTAAAAAAAATAATGGAGGGCATTTCTGTATTTTTTATTAAATTGAGGATATTTTATAAAAAAATCGGCCATTTACCGAACAAAGAGACATTTTCTTTTTGAAAGTTGAAACAAAAGCAAAAAGTCCATTTCATAATGAAATGTCAAGTTACATTACAGCTAAGAAAAAATTGAACGAAAATAAAGACCTATCTTAGTCACAGATTATCTCAACCCTAAAATATTGATGAGGCCTGAGCCCCACCCATACCAGTACCCCTATTTCGCAACATTAATTTGCCCTACTGCAAGACCCAACACTTCTTAATTAATATTGTTTACCAAACTAACAAAAGCTTCAAACTTAATTACAATTTTTCAGATTTTCAATATGAGGTCATGTTTATTAACCAGCCTACATTTTGAGATTAACACAAAACACAGTTTTGGATTATGCCATCCATCAATACTTAGCATTAATTACTACTGGACTACTGGTACACTGGTATTCTGCAGTTCATTCCTAAACACTCAGCAGTACTGGTACCAATGGTACCCACCCTCTCCTGTCTTGCTATTGCTTCTAAAGGATTGAGGCTTTGAATGTGAATCTCATCCATCTCAGTGGGAAACCACGTGTGCAGATTTGCTAGCAGTGACAATCTCATGCATGTTATCTGTCCAATAGTATAACTGATAGCAAATTGCATTTCAACCTTTCGTTCAAAAATATAAGGGAAGTTTGGATTATGCGACAACGTAGGCCACCAACTGGGGCTGCGGGTACGTTGGAATATTATTTGGGCTGCGGGCGTATGGATGCTTTGGAGAGAAAGAAACATGAGGTTCTTCTCAGAAAAACAGAAAGTGGAGCAACACTTAGTGACCGACACGGCTTTAGAGGTCCTTCAATGGACATCCGCATCATAGTTTTTTCTACATTATTATCTTTTTTGGCATTGTGAATATTAATTTCAAAGTCATTACTTATGTATTTTCTATAAATAAACTTTTTTATTTTTTATAAATTTGTTGACGGCATCTTGCCACCAACCATAAAAAGAAAAGAAAAAAAGATAGCAAATTCTTATAAGTATCATGTTTCTAATAGTTTTCAAAGTTGCACATGCAAAGCATATGCCATTCTTCATTATCCATATACACACCAATATAATACACGTAAAACAGTGAGAAAAGCTTTTTGTTAGTATTTTGGCAATGTTTCAGCACTTAAACTAATTTTTCGTTGGAGGGTCAACATTAGCAAGATTTCAAATTAAGGGAGTGTCACTGTTTTGCTGTTGTTATCATGAGCTGTTTTAAAAATGTGTTGATTAATTGTAATAAGTTGTTGAGACATGCCTTTACAACATTCTGGTATTGGCTGTCTCATTCTACTATTCTGTTTATTTTAAACTCTTTGTTACAAGAGCTGCTGTTTGTTTGCAATTTGTAGGGATAAGGGATTTTGAGTTTTGGTACCAGGTTAATGATGATGCCTATGTGCTGAAATTTTGATACTGGCTGCTGATTTCAGTCAGTCAGTGACAGTATCTAATTCATGATGTCAGGTGTGTGTGCTGAGACCATTCTGGCAGGGTTTCTTTTCGATATGGGTAGTTGATGTTAAGTTGTGTTGGTACTCTGCATGTGGATGTTCTTGTAGGTACTTGTAAGTTTTTTTTTTTTTTTTAATAAATAGACGGGCCTTGTGCCTATTTAAAAAAAAAAAAAAAATTTAAGGGTGAAACTATAATATGAGAGTCAACAGTTGACATAATTAATAAATAATATGGAGGTAAATTATGATTGAAACTATAATATTTTTAAATTTTTTATAAAATAACACATAGAAACACAATTATTTGAAATATAAATAAGAATCAGTTGACCTCTCAAGATTCAAAACACCACCATGATTTAAAGCTATCTCGATAGCCCATGTGAGCTACATGTGGACACTGTATGAAGTATCCCACAATTAATGGGGTCCGGATCCCCTAAAGTAATCCAACTTTTGGTTTTTCAATTGGGACCGTCCGATTCGATTCTGTCGCTCGAGATCATTTCGGAATTCAAAATCCGTCATTGGAATGTGTGAGCTCCACTTTGGAATGGATGGTCTCGGATCCGAATCGGACAGTCTTGATTTAAAACCCAAAAACCGAGTTACTTCACTGGATCCGAATTCCAATTTTAATGAGCATTGCAAGTGTCATTCTAGCCTTTTCTACTGAGTGCATCTTTAGGGCATGTTTGGCTGCACAGTGGGAATGGGAATAAGAATAGGAATAGGAAATTTTTGAACTGAAATTTACTGTTCACGTGGGAAAAAAAAAATTCAGTCTGAGTGAATTTTTTTTTCCCACGTGAACAGTATTTTGTGGGGAGCAGCCAAACAGGCCCTTAGTCAAAATTTTATTTGTCTGTAGTAGTCACATAAACACTTTAATTTTATGTGGAATCCGTAATCCCCACCATAGCATAGCATTATGGTACCTCTACTCTCCTAAAATTTCGAAATTGACAAGTGGATTAAGTTGTAAAATGACCATTGGAGTTCCATCTCCACAAGAGGTTCACAAATAGACATGGAAAGAAGAAAAAAAGAATTACAGAACAATTAAAGGCAAGGAGAGTTTTTTCGTTTTCCATTTTGAAGATAAGACATAATAGTCATTTTTTAATAGAATATTAATCTATTTTATAAGATATTAAATTGAATAATAGGATTGTCCATAAAGTGTATGATCGAGCTTGGATGACTAAATAATATATTATTATAAGTTTTTGACGGAGAGACATCTAATTTGACTTGATTCAAATAAAGTCAATAAAGTAAATTTATGCTTCTAATGAGAGTTTTTAACATATGCGTTGGAAACTTAATTATGAACAATGTGTTCTAATTTTAGGTATAGTTTTGTCATTTTTTCAAATAATATATATATACATATATAGAGATGGGCTATTGTGCTTTGCAAAGTAAAACACCATCTTTACTTCGGGTCATATTTTTATTTTGAAAATCTAAACAACCGATTCGAACCGTTCAACATGTTCTAAATATTGAAATGTGCTTGGAGACTAAATTTTACATTTTTTGGAATTTGTTTACTATTTATTAAGCCACTTTGAAAATCGCTGATCCGGTGGTCCAGAAAATTTTACTGTTTTTTACTGTTCACAGTGGATCAGCGATTTCAAAGTGGCTTAATAAATTACTCTATATATATATATATATATATATATATATATATATATATATATATATATAGAGTAAGGCTACGGTGCTTTGCAAAGCATAGAGGCCTCCGTGCTTCGGGGCTACTTTTTGGATTTTGAAAATCCAAACAACCCATCCGAACCGTTCAACATGTTCTAAATATTGAAATGTGCTTGGAGACCAAATTTTACATTTTTTGGAATTTTTTTACTATTTATTAAGCCACTTTGAAAATCCCAAAATCCAACGGTAAACAGTACAAAAATTTGGACCACCGGATTTGGAATTTTCAAAGTGGCTTAATAAATAGTAAGAAAATTCCAAAAAATGTAAAATTTGGTCTCCAAGCACATTTCAATATTTAGAACATGTTGAACGGTTCGGATGGGTTGTTTGGATTTTCAAAATCCAAAAAGTAGCCCCGAAGCACGGAGGCCTCTATGCTTTGCAAAGCACCGTAGCCTTACTCATATATATATATATATATATATATATATATATATATATATATATATATAATTGGAGGAGGGTTCAAATGCCTTCATTTTTTGTGCCTCCATCATGCCTCCATTTATAAAAAAATTTATAACTCAAATTTTAAAACTTAAAAGTAAAAATAAAACAGTTGGATATGATCTACATCATTTTATCTATCTACGTGTAAAAAATTATTACATTTCAACTTTGTTTTGGTTGTCATCAAGAGCTTGTAAAAATGTACTAACATGGATAATTTCTAGACGTTGATATTTCAACTTATTGATTCACATTAAAAACAAAATCAAAATGTTATAATTTTTCATGAGGTCATAGAGGAAATAACATAGTTACATTTAACGATTTTATTTTGACGTATGTTTTAAATTTTGAGCTATTAACGTTTTAAAAAATGGAGGCACAATTGAGACACAAAAAATGAAGACATTAGAATCCTCCTCATAGAATTGTTACACGTAATCAAGAAATTGTGATTGAAAAAAAGAACTTTTCAGATTGAGAGAAATTATCAACTATGTAGGAAACTAGATACGTGAATCCAAACATTTAAATATTTTTTTATCATTGCTTAATCAGAGAATGATTTTTCTAATCATATTTTAACTAGTATAATTCTTTTTGAAACGTGAATCCAAACATTTAAGATTCTTATTTAAATCAACTTAAGAAATATTTCAAACGTTGTGGGTTCCGTAACCAGCTCAATTACTCAAATAAGTTGTTATCTCTCATGGTCATGGGCACTACACACGTGGAAGTTTGTGATTGGACAAGCGCATTAATACAACCTATTTTTAATAATATCTGATATGAACGGACAGTCCTGTGGGACAATAACTTGTAAAAAAATTTGATGGCCCTTCTGTTTTTGAAAGCTACATGGCCAAGTACCATCGAATACATTCTGTGTGTGTGTGTGTGTGTATATATATATATATATATATATATATATATATATATATGTGTGTGTGTGTGTGTGTGTGTGTGTGTTTGCATTCAGAACAGTTTGTATTAAAATAAAATAATCGATACATGGTTAAGTTTTTACATGGAAGAAAGAGGAAACAACTAAAAGCAAAAGGCAAACAAAAACGCTAAGCCTAAATCAAGCTGATCCTTATGTAACAAATTAATATCTTTTTGGGTATTGCTCGTAAATGCACTAAGAGTTATTAATCTATCTCAAAAATATATATATATATATATATATATATAATATATATATATATATATATATATATATATATCAATTTTCACAGACATGCCTACCGAGCAAAATGCCACAGCCATTGTTGCCATATAGACAGCAAGAGCTCATCAATCTCAGAGGCGATGATGTCGTAGGCCCACTAAAAGAGAGCGATCGGGTCTATGGCTATGCAGTCTACAATGACCTAGGTAACCCCGACAAGGATGATGATCATGTACGCCCTACTCTCGGTGGGCCAGAGCACCCCTATCCTCGCCGTGGCCGTACCAGTCGCCCCCCAACCAAAACAGGTATGCTCAAAACATGCCTCCTATCTTACCTATTTAGACGGGATCAACGAAAAATCTAAGTAACTCATTACCCAAGCATGTCAGTATACCATGTATCGCCCATTAGCGAGAGAAGAGAACTAAAATTGCAAAATATGAACCAATTTGATTTTTAGATTACAATCTAACTTGTCATGCAGATCCAAAATGCGAAAGCAGGCAACCTGTACTGCACAGCCTAGACATATATGTGCCACGCGACGAGCGATTTGGCCATCTAAAGTTGTCTGATTTCCGTGCATTTAACTTAAAATTAATTGGCCAATCTATCTTCCCTACACTCAGTGCGATCTTTGACCTGACACCAAATGAGTTCGATTCGTTGAATGATACCTTCGACCTTTATGAGGGGGGGTTATCCCTGCCTCACCCGCATATGCTAGAGAAAATGCGCCAGAGTATTCCATTTGAACTCTTCAAGGAAACGTTTCGAAGTGAGGGAAATGCCTTCCGACTTCCGACTCCGCATGTGCTCAAAGGTACATAAGGTTAAACCTTTAATTAATGCTTAATTTAACCTTAAGCTTCAATCTCTGTTAAGAAAAAAAAATCCTAATTAATTGATCAATGAACAGAGGATAAATTTGCTTGGAGGTCAGACGAAGAATTTGGGCGTGAAATGATTGCTGGCGTGAACCCGGTCATCATTAGACGTCTCGAGGTACATCATTCTTTTTCATATTTTAGGAGTTTTTCTCTAAATGAATCTATAAAATTAAGCTCATATAGTGTTGTGAAAATAAGTCAAAACTTCATGATCTACACAGGAATTCCCCCCAACTAGCAACCTTGATCCAACAGTATATGGAAACCAGACGAGCACAATTAAGGAGGAGCACATTCTAAATAACCTTGATGGATGTACAGTGCTTAAGGTAAATAAATTAATAGAAGAGAGCCGAGCAATTTTTATTTTTTTCGGGCATGCAATAGATTTACGGGGTCTTTAAGATTAATTATTACAAGTACAAAACCAATAATTTTCTTTATGAATGTTAATTTTTGGTATATGATTAATTCTTTTGTCATACATGTAATTTGTTTTTATTTTTTATTTTATTTTTGGGTCTTTGCAACTTATTTATGGCCTTATGGGTGTTCTTTGACAGGCACTAAGGTAGAATAAGTTATACATACTCGACTATCATGATGCCATCATGCCTTACCTACCAAACATAAATACATTTAAAGGAACCTTTATTTATGCCACCAGAACACTCTTGTTCCTGAAAGATGATGGCACAATCAAGCCGCTTGCTATCGAGCTAAGCCTACCGCATTCCGATGGGTTGCAACATGGTGCAGTAAGCAAGGTGTACACACCAGCATCAGAGGGAGTTGACGGATCTATTTGGCAGTTGGCCAAGGCCTATGTGGCAGCCAATGACTCTGGATATCACCAACTTATAAGCCATTGGTGTGTTTTTAAGTTCATGTTATTTCAGTGATTACAATTACAATTTATTAATTTCATCATGACTTGGATTTACTATTAGAATTAGTTAGAAACAGATTACACTCAAAATAATCATGTTCAACAAAAAAAAAAATTTAGGCTCAAGACCCATGCGGTGATAGAACCATTCATCATAGCCACAAATAGACAGTTGAGCGTCACTCATCCAATACACAAGCTCATGAGCCCACATTACCGTGACACAATGAACATCAATGCATTGGCACGCCAAGCCCTTATCAGTGCCGGTGGCATAGTCGAAAATACTGTTTTTCCTCAGAAATATGCCCTCACCATGTCGTCTGATGTATATAAGAGTTGGAAATTCACAGAGCAAGGCCTACCAGCTGATCTCATCAAGAGGTATAACATATGAAACCACTTTTAACATTACAAATTAAGAAATACAACACCGGCAATTAGTTTAATAGAAATACATTCATAAATTTCTAAACTTCTTTATTTGAAACAATGATTTATACATTTTTATTAACTTAATTGGGAATTAGTAAGGTTTTATAACTAGACAATTTTGATTGATATATATCAGTTGGCTATTATGAGAACGTGAATCCTATTAATCAAAATGACAACTATACAAATTAAACTTGTGTAAGATTGTATAATAACACAAATCCCAATGATATGTCTTTTGTAGAGGAGTTGCGGTTGAAGACCCTTCATGCCCGTACAAGCTTCGCTTACTAATTAAGGACTATCCATATGCTGTTGACGGTCTTGCCGTATGGTCGGCTATTGAATCATGGGTCAATGAGTACTGCTCCCTCTACTACCCGAGTGACTCTGCGGTGAAATCTGACACAGAGCTCCAAGCTTGGTGGAAGGAGATTCGCGAGGTTGGTCATGGCGACAAAAAGGACGAGAAATGGTGGCCCAAGATGCAAACAGTCGAGGAATTAACCAAGACTTGCACCACCATAATTTGGGTCGCCTCAGCTCTACATGCAGCCGTTAATTTCGGGCAGTACCCATATGCAGGATACCTCCCGAATCGCCCGACTGTTACTCGTAAACCAATGCCTGAACCAGGAACAGATGCATATGAAGAATTGAAGGAAAACCCTGATAAGGTCTTTTTGAAGACTATATCAAGTCAGTTACAAACTATATTAGTAATATCCTTGATCGAGATCTTGTCTCGGCATTCGTCAGATGAAGTCTACCTCGGACAACGTGACACACCAGAATGGGCATCTGATGAGAAAGCACTGGATGCTTTCGACAGGTTTAGTGAGAGACTGATTGGAATAGAGGAGAAGATCAAGAGTTTAAATGCGGATCCGACTTTGAAGAACCGAAATGGACCCGTAAATTTCCCGTATACATTATTATACCCAAATACTTCGGATAAGAGTAAAACTGGCGGGTTGGTTCCAAAGGGAATCCCAAATAGTGTGTCCATATGAGAGGTAATTTGTGTTTTTATTTATTTTCTGTTTATTCGTGGTTGTTTTATAATTGTTTGTGGTGTTGGTAAATAAAGGTTTGCTATGCAACCCGGTTTATGCAATTTGATTGTTTATTTCTGTGAAAGCTTATTGTATAATTAATTTGGTATTAGTGAAATTCTGAGATGACTTGTATTTTGTAGTATTCTATGCTTGAAGAACCGAGGAGTCGAAAAAATTGATTATTCTATCGTACATGTCATCAATAGATTACAGTGAAAAAAAAATGACCATACTAATGATTTGTAGTATTATAAGTAAAGATTATTTTTCTAAATTAAGCGTCGGAAAAAGACTACTAATAGTGTTTTCTTAAAGAGGAGGGTTCCACTGCACCCTCTTTTGGTGCACCTAACGTGCACCCAAAACTCATATGGTGCATTTTCAAAGTTCAAATAGTCGATTCGAACCTTCTAACGTGTTCTTCATATTAAAATGTGCTTGGAGACCAAATTTTACATTTTTTTGGAAATTTTTTACTATTTTTTCAGAATTTTTGATTAAACTAAACAATAATTTGAAATTCAGCAAAGTGATGATTTTCAAAAATTCTGAAAAAATAGTAAAAATTTTCCAAAAAATGTAAAATTTGGTCTCCAAGCACATTTTAATATGAAGAACACGTTGGAAGGTTCGAATCGACTATTTGAACTTTAAAAATACACCATATGAGTTTTGGGTGCACGTTAGGTGCACCAAAAGAGGGTGCAGTGGAACCCTCCTCTTTCTTAAATAAGAAAACAACTGTGAAACAGACCTTCGGCTTGATTACTGGGCTTTGTCCATGAGCTCAAATTCCGATACCAAATTAGAATCTTGATTGGGCCATGAATAAGCCCGTGTGTGAAAGTGTGAAATCTTGATCTCAGTAACCAACAATCAAGGCCGTATTTTATAATTGATACAAGTACTGCAGTACATGCAGTCTGCTGTCTGCTTAAACACTGGTCATATGCTAATGCTGCAGATTGGAGAATAGAAGTTCGAATTTTCAGTAATCAATAGTTGCCACAAAAGATGTTCTGGCTAAAATACTAATTCACAAACAAACCCAAGGGTGCTTTTATTCAATCAACTGTTATGTTTATATCCAACAATCACTTCCACAATGAATATATAATCTATAACGAATAACTCAAAATTAATCAAGCGCTAGAATACACATTTAGCGAGGCAAATGGTAATTAATTAATTTATTAGTTATAAGGTGAGGTTGCTTGTCCAAACTTAGACATCAGAAGCTGGATGACCGACGCTTCGACCTGGAAAGTCTTTGTGAGCACATCAATCGGAATTGCTGGTTTTGACCCGAACAAGGTTAATGGAGCCAACACAAGTCCTGGCAACTGGCTGTTAAAAGCAGTGATAACCACCCCATTTTCTTTCCCAGTGTTGTACTGGAAATGAATGAGTCCTCGGGGGATAATGAAGCTCTCACCAGCCTTCACAACTTTCGAATACAAAACATCCGCAGTGCTGATGAAACCAACAAGCATTTCTCCTTGAACAACGAATCCGATTTCAGAAGCACGGGGGTGGCTATGGAGCGGATTGATACCACCTGGAGCTAAGTCAACACGGTTCATGGAGAGACCGAGGGTGTTCAAGCCAGGAAAGCTCTGAACACTGCCTGCTGTCACATTGGATCCAAACATGTTACTTGTGTTTCCTGCGGCAGTAAGTCCGCTGAAGAAGAAATCATTGGCGACAACATTGGAAGCCGGTTTGCAAGGGAAGCCATTGACAGTGATGTCGGATTGTAAGTCAGCGACGCAGAAATCTTGAAGAGGATCAGGGTCGGCACGGCACAAGGTGAAGATGAAGACAGTGAGAGAAAGGAGCAACAGGGATCTTAAAGGGGCCATTGTTTTAGTGTGCTGGTAAGGTTTGGGATGAGTGCTCTAGGTACGTGGCTGGTCCTTTTATAGGGAGTGATGCGAGGAATCGTTCAAAAACGATTGAAAAGTTAAGTGTTTGATTTGCTCAATCAAATAGGAAAATTAATTAAAGTCATGTAGTTGGTGGTGACTAATTAACCAGAAGTCGACTTTTCAATTTCATACAAATTGGGAGCAGATAATCAATAAAATTTGTTGGAGATTAAAAATATCAATTACATTGATGACAGATAAATTAGAAATCAATTATATCATTAGATAATTAAGTAGAGATCAATTAGTATATAATAAATCTTGTAATATAAAAATATTTTAATGATCCTTTAAATTATGTAGCATATAAATAAGAACCGCGCGTGTAAGATATTGAAATCATATCATAAATCAGTAAAATTAGTTTTTTTTTTTCTCTCAAAATTCAACAAAACCGGTCTCAAATGATAAGATCAGTAGACTTAGTCCTTAGCTTAATCTGACTTTTTGTACTATGTTATCTGTCCAGACTTACTTCCTTTTAGTCGGAACAAAGCTAACAATGAGCTTTTAAAAAAAAATGTAACAAAATTAGTATAATTTAGTGTTGATTAGTATAACTTAGTGTTAATTAATATATTTTAGTACAAATTAGTATACTTTATTTATTTAGTATAATTTAGTTTAATTAGTGTAACTTAGTAAAATTTAGTTTAATTTAGTTTAATTAGTGTAACTTTTTATTAATTAGTGTAATTTAGTTTAAGTTAATATAAATCATTATTAATTAGTATAATTTAGTGTAAATTTAGTATATCTTATTATTAATTACTATAATTGATTTTAATTTAGTTTATTTATGTTATAAATCATTATAACTTATTATTAATTAATATAATTGATATTAAACACTACTTAAATTAGTTTTAATTCATGTAATTTAGTTAGAAATGTACCAAAATAGTTACAAATGTAAAAAATTGTGTAGATTTACCATAACTTTTTATTAAGCTACCAAAACACCAAAATTCAGGTTCCAAAACTACCGGACTTCGTGTATATTTACCGTCATTATTATTAAGCCATCAAAACACTAAAATTTAAGTTCCAAAAGTGCCAGACTTTGTGTAGATTTACCGTAACTTAAGTGTAATTTAGTTTAACTTAGTTTAATTTAGTTTAATTTAGAAATTAGCATAACCTTTATATTTATCGAAATCTTCATTTTTGAAATTAGAATGGCTAGAGGACGGCCAAGGTATCGACCTCAGCAGGTACCAGCTGTTGATGATGCTCCGATTTCAATTGATAGCATGGAGCATTTCAGTCCCCTTCTCTTGATGCTTCCCACGAGGTACGTTATAGTTTTGCGTAATTTTAAAGTTTAAAATTTTCTATGTTATGTAAACAATATAATATGCTGAGTATTATTTTTCAACGCAAGACACTACTCTTTTAGATGTTCGCAATCGAAAAGTGGAAATGAAGTACTATAAGAAATGGATGAATATCTCTTTAATCTCGGCCTATATCAGATGGCCACCATGCCAAATGACATCATCAGTGTGGCTCTCATTCACGGGCTAGTGGAGCGATGGTGTCCTGAGACACATACGTTTCACTTACCAGTGGGAGAGATGAGTGTGACGCTTCAGAATGTCAGTGCCCTATGGGGTTTGTCGATCAGTGGCACCCCTGTTAGTGGTGTATCTGACAGTCCACACTTTATTGAGCCATATAGGATCGTTGTTTGGGGGCAGATCTAGACGCATTATGGGGGTAGCAATGGGTCCTCTTATTACCATATGCAGCGCAGCAAGTTACGCTACCATTTTAGTGCCGGTCTGGATGCAGACTCCACTCCAAGGATGTTCAGCGGTAATATTTCGTCTGATACGTATCAATACTGTTTGACTCGCTCCGATATGGCTCTGACACGTCCTGATACGGACTGGATACGTCTGGATACTTTGAACTTCGGATAACCATACACCACACATGGACCATGCCCACGATGCACCAGCACTATCGGTGTGAATCGCTCATGGACCACGCCCGAAACACAATTTTGTGGCGCCAGTGGAGAATCGAACCTAGGATCTTTCAGACCAGCGCCACAACCTTTACCACTACACTACCTCACATTTGATGTTAGAAGCCAGTAACTTTTATATTTAATATAAAACTAGAATTTTTGATATTTGATTTATATAATGCAAGTATTGAATTAATAATATAATATAATAGGCGTATCGTATCCTTGATTTTTGAAAATTGTCGTATCGTCGTATCCGTATCGTATCCGAAACGATACCCGTACCCATATCCATGCAACATAGATTTCAACAAATTCACCTCATATGAAAAAAAAATTATTAACCAGACCGTCGAGATTCTCGACGGTCCACTTTTTTTCTCAACTGCCAAGAATCCTGACGGTCCACAAAAAATGGACTATCGAGAATCTCGGTGGTCTGAGCATTTTTATAATTTCCAAAAAATTGTGGGTATTTCTATTAATTTTTATTTAATGTTAGATATTAATAAAAAATCGGCATTTGTCAATTTTGACAAAGAAGTTTTAAATTCATACATATCAAATAATAAAGTGAAAACTGTCCTGCTGTGTATATCTTGTTTTCTGTATATATTAAAAACTGCCATGTCAAAATATATATGTACGGGAATTGAAGTTATATTTTTGGTACGTACGTAGAATTTTTGACGTAGTCTTATTTTAAAAGGAATCTAAATTATTTTAAACTACTGTGTATATTTTAAGCTCACCAAATGGGAACGAAGAAGAAAAACTTCAATTCTCAATCCCGTAAATATTTTATTGGTTTAGTAAAAATTTTGAAAAATGACAAACCCTACTTTTTTAAATAAATAAATATCAGTAAAATGATTCATGTATTTAGATAAAAAAAAACTTTCCTGATCAGTTCAAATTTTATCAAATTTATTTATTTATGATAAAGTTAAACGGTAAAAATAATAAAATAAATTTATTTACCTTCTTCATTTTGTTAACAGCTTGAATTTATATTTTAAAATAACAAATATGTCACAAAACACAGTTATCTTATGAAATAGATCAATTTGAACCAAGCTGAATTTAGAATTGAAAGTTGACTCCCACATATTCATAGCTTACGAATCACTTTCGTAAGTTAAAGCTCATACCAGCTCCGCTCTACATGTAACATATATAATTAACCAGATTCTATATATATATATATATATATTTATATATGATTAATTAGCCTAATCGAAGGCGGTATGTTGTGATCCAAAGTGGATCCGTTGTGGACCCCCGACCTTGTGATTGTTTTAGGTGTTTATCAGTAATTTTGCGGAGTTTGTGACAATTTTTCTTTATATGGACAGTGTCGAGGACAAAGATATCTAGGCTTTGATAAAGTTTGGTGATCTTCAACTAGTTTACCTTTTCCTTTTTGAATCCTAGTATAGTAGTATGTAGGCGTAATTTAATTATATCTTCAATTCCGGAAAGCTTCGTACCTCTAAAATTAAGGAAGAGGTCTTGACTGGTAACAATAAAATAAACACAGTACAAAAAGTCAAAGCTAAGGACTAAGTCGATCTACTAATTATCAAAAGTTAATTAGTCATCACCAACTACATGACTTTAATTACTTTTCCCGTTGGATTGAACAATTCAAACACCAACTTTTCAATCGTTTTTGAACGATTCCTCGCATCACTCCCTATAAAAGAACCTTACAAGCACACTAATTAATTAAAACACACACAAATTAGAAGTTTAGAACACAAAATTACAAAAAGCAACAATGGCCCCTTTAAGATCCCTGTTGCTCCTTTCTCTCACTGTCTTCATCTTCACCTCATGCCGTGCCGATCCTGATCCTCTCCAAGATTTCTGTGTCGCTGACTTAAAATCCGACATCACTGTCAACGGTTTCCCCTGCAAACCGGCTTCTAATGTTGTCTCCAAGGATTTCTTCTTCAGCGGACTTTCCGTGGCAGGAAACACCAATAACGTGTTTGGATCCAATATTACAGCAGGCAGTGTTCAGACCTTTCCTGGCTTGAATACGCTCGGTCTCTCCATGAACCGTGTTGACTTAGCTCCCGGTGGTGTCAACCCTCTCCATAGCCACCCCCGTGCTTCTGAAATCGGATTTGTTGTTCAAGGAGAACTGCTTGTTGGTTTCATCAGCACTGCGGATGTTTTCTATTCGAAAGTTGTGAAGGCTGGTGAGAGCTTTATCATCCCCCGAGGACTCATTCATTTCCAGTACAACACCGGGAAAGAAAATGGGGTGGCTATCACGGCTTTTAACAGCCAGTTGCCGGGAGTTGTGTTGGCTCCATTAACCTTGTTCGGGTCGAAACCAGCAATTCCAATTGATGTGCTGACAAAGACATTCCAGGTCGACGCGTCAGTCATCCAGCTTCTGATGTCCAAGTTTGGACAAGCAACCTCACCTTATAACTAAATAATTAATTAATAATTAATTAGCATTTGCCTCCATGCATGTGTATTCGTTATAGATTATATATATTCATTTACAGTGTAAATGATTGTTGGATATTAATTGCATACAATTAATTGATTGAATAAAAACACCCTTGGTATGTACCGGGGTTTGTTTAATTATGAATTAGTAATTTAACCAAAACTTCTTTTGTGATAATATATTGTTGATTATTGAAAAGTAAAACTTGTATTCCCCTCCTTAAGCATATATATGAGCAATTAATGATCGATGGTTTAAGCAGACATCAGACTACATGCCCTGCAGTAGTACGTGGTCTATATAAATTATAAAAATTAATACGGTCTTGAATGTTGCATGCATGGTTACTGAGATCAAGATTTCAAATAATTTGCACCGAAATATGTGATGAATTCATGTAAATTCAACACCATATAGGAAGATTTGCACCGAAATGCTCTATTTTTTTTACATCCATTTTGATAACTACTATTCTATTGCTTCTCTTCGCGAATTTTCCAACAGCATATCTTTTTAGTTTCTTAATTTCGTCTAACTTTTTTATTTCTTTTAGTTTCTTTTTGTACTATTTGTGGCCACAAATTTTATTTAACAGTATGTCGAACTTATTTAATTATTATTTTTAATTATATCATGGAAATATTAATTTGATATGAATATTTTCAATTTTGATTGTAAACCCTCAAGGAAAATCATGGAACATTTTTTTAACAAATTTTGAAAATTAATTAACTAATAGGTTAATATGAGCCATTAATGTGAACTCAACTATTTTTGGTATGAGCTTCAGCTTACGAAATCGTAAGCTTAACATTAAATCTCTTGGATCATCTTTCAATTAGAAATTCAGACCGTTAAAATTGACCTATTTTATTAGATGTATTTACATGACATATTTGTTACTTTGTAAAATGAGTATAAACTCAAGCAGTAAAAAATTATGGCTTATAAAATTATTTTAATGCATATTTATTTTTATCATTTTTTTTACTGCTTGAATTTATAATAACAATAAAAATAAAAAAATTGATATATATGTAAAGACATATGCATCACTCATGAATTGATCAATTTGAACGGTTTGAATTTATTTGAATTGATCTGATAATTTTCTTATCTAAGTTGATGGATCATCTTGGCGACCATTTTAAAAAAGTATTATTTGTCATTTTTTTTAATTTTATTAAACCAATATAATAAAAAATTAAGGAGATTGAGAATTAAAGTTATCCCCGTCCATTTCGTGAGCTTAGTGTGCTCGACAAATAGAGTATGTAATGAAAAGGAAACTTCCTTACACTTCAAATTGGTGGTAAACAAAATCACCAAATTTCTATACATAGTTCACCATCTCTCGAAAACCAAAACTGGTAAACTAAAACAAGAAAATTCTATTGGAGAGCACCCAACTAATTTACCTTTGTTTTTTGAATTCTTATAGTTTTTTTTTTATGGTTAACGACAATTGTCCTTAACAGATATATTGATTAAAAAAAAGTATAATTACAAATCTAATTGCATATAATTAATGCTCCCACACTATTTATCTACCTATCTATATACACAGAGCAGCTTATGGAAACAATTTTAAATTCCTAGCCGTTATCCAGCCACTTGAATTCTTATAGTTGTACGCAGGCGATGATAACTTCAATTCCAGTAAAAGGAAAAAGTCTGGACTAATAATATAGTACAAAAGCCAAAGCTCAGGGCAAAGTCTACTAATTATATATCATTTGACACCAATTTTATTGATTATCTACTAAGGACAAAGTCTACTAATTAATTTAAAAGTCGGCTTCAGGTTACTTTGTCATCACCAACTACATTACTATACTTTATTTTCCCATTTGATTGAACAAATCAAACACCAACTTTTCAATCGCTTTTGAACAATTCCTCGCATCACTCCCTATAAAAGGACCAGACACGTACCTAGAGCACTCATCCCAAACCTTACCAGCACACTAAAACACACACAAAGAAGATAAGAAAGGCAACAATGGCCCTTTTAAGATCCCTGTTTCTCCTTTCTCTCACTGTCTTCATCTTCACCTCAAGCCGTGCCGACCCTGATCCTCTCCAAGATTTCTGTGTCGCTGACTTAAAATCCGACATCACTGTCAACGGTTTCCCCTGCAAACCGGCTTCTAATGTTGTCTCCAAGGATTTCTTCTTCAGCGGACTTGCCGTGGCAGGAAACACCAATAACATCTTTGGATCCAATATTACAGCAGGCAGTGTTCAGACCTTTCCTGGCTTGAATACGCTCGGTCTCTCCATGAACCGTGTTGACTTAGCTCCCGGTGGTGTCAACCCTCTCCATAGCCACCCCCGTTCTTCTGAAATCGGATTTGTTGTTCAAGGAGAACTGCTTGTTGGTTTCATCAGCACTGCGGATGTTTTCTATTCGAAAGTTGTGAAGGCTGGTGAGAGCTTTATCATCCCCCGAGGACTCATTCATTTCCAGTACAACACCGGGAAAGAAAATGGGGTGGCTATCACGGCTTTTAACAGCCAGTTGCCGGGAGTTGTGTTGGCTCCATTAACCTTGTTCGGGTCGAAACCAGCAATTCCAATTGATGTGCTGACAAAGACGTTCCAGGTCGATGCATCAGTCATCCAGCTTCTCATGTCCAAGTTTGGACAAGCAACCTCACCTTATAACTAATTATTATTTTTAATTAACTAATTAGCATTTGCCTCCATGTGTATTCTAGTGCTATTTGTTATAGATTATTTTCATTGTGTAAATGATTGTTGGATATAGGCATACAATTGATTGAATAAAAGCACCCTTGGTACGTACTGAGACGGGTTTGTAACGTTTGTTTATGAATTATACTGATTGTTTGTAGTGATAACTATTGATTCCTGAAATTTTGAGCTTCTATTCCCCAGCATAAGCATATGATCAATGATGGTTTGAGCAGACAGCAGACTGCATGCACTGCAGTCTGCAGTAGTCTATATAAATCGTAAATGTACGGTCTTTAATGTTCGCTTACTGTCTTTTAAATATTGATATCTCTTCGTGCATTTTTTGCAGAATGAGACAAACCAAATAACCCAATAATAGTAAAAAAAATACCTCCAAACCTGATAAAAGGGAAAAATGATCTTTGGGTCGATCTCTTCGTGCGCCTCAGATCAATCTTATTCTGAGCCTTCTCTCTCTCTCTGCTTTTCTGGCTCTCCAATTATTTATAGAATATGCAATTGTGCCTTCATAAATTTTGTTGATCCAAATAAATAAATTAAAGTTGTCTCAGTTGAATTATAATTTGTTTCACTTGCTGTAACATTACCGATAATGGCACACATCCAATTTTTACTTTTAAAGCAACAAGATATATACAATTTGTATCGGATAGGACTTGGTTCATAGTGATGCAAGTGATATCAGCTTGATGCTGCTACTTGTTTGGAACCAATTAATCAAATTAGATAATTCAATTTAGCAGAAATGAATTCTTGGTTCATAGTGGCAACCTTTCAACCAATGGACAACCCTAGAATTCAAGATACCAATTTTGGGTTGTTTCCTTGAGAACAAATGCTATATCAGCGGACATATGGATAAAGAGTGTATGCAACAGTCAAATAAAATATTTCTCATTTGAAAATTGGGTGAGAAAAATATTACCAAAACCAACGTGCAATTTAAGCGAATATCTGCTGACAATGTGGTGGGCCTGCTAGAAAGCAGCTTGTCTATTGCCTCTGCCACATCATCAAGGAGACAAACCTAAAATATTCTGGTATTAGCGCGGTTGAGATATTTGTATGTTTCAGGTTTTCGGGTTTTCTAGAGGCCTACGGGTAAATAGGCCATTATGAAATAGTCTAGAGTGTTATTTGTAAGAGTGCATTGTAAGGCTCTATATAAGCCCAAGTCATTAATCAATAAAGCTAAGGTTTAAAATCCAATTTGGTATTAGAGCCTAGGATTTGGCCGCTGCTACAGTACCCGCCCGCCTCTAAACCTAGGCCGAGCCCCTCTCTCTCTCGGCCACCTCTCTCTTTCATTGATTTTTGGGCTCTTCTTCACACTCCTCCCTTTAATTTTATCTCAACACTACGCTTAAGGGCTTTCAATCAAAAAAAAAAAAAAAAAATACACTACTCACCTGTCAACTTTTTCTCTTTTCCAAGCATGAAGATAAAGTTTTTTTTTTTTTTCCTTTTGTACTGATAACTTTGTTTTTTTCTTCAAAAATTGGAATGAATAATATGTGTGTTGCTTTCTTTTATATGACCGAAGATATTGTTATTACATGAATATTGGTGGGATGTTGCTTGAACTAAATTTTTTCCCATTAATGTATGATGTCATTGCATTCTGTTTCAGTTCAAGCAATTTGCTTGCAAGTTATTTTGCAATCAGCTTATTGTGTGTTCACTAAGAATAATTTGCAGCATCTTGCAACAATTCTTTAGAGAGTGAGAATTCTAATTTCTAGAGAATTTATGAGATAATTACTTGGTACATCCTACATCTGTAAAAGAACTTTGCTTGCACACGAATAAATAACTTCACAAGTTTGATTGTCTAAAGTACATGCAATAGTTGTTAGAACTTAATTTGTTTTCATACGAGTGCTTGTGCAAATTTACACTGCTCATGTAGAACTATATTTCTACGGTATAGATGCAAAGTTAAAGCTCATGCCCCAATATAATAAATAAAGAAACTACCTTAATTTTCTTCACTGAATTGAGAGAATTTTTTCCGTCAACAAGCTAAGGAACTAATCAGAAAGTTAACAGCTAGCGATATGGGTACATTTATCTATTTATTTATTTAGAAATATACTTGGTAGAAGAGAGAGAACAGAATATGTGACGAGAAATCAGTAAAGAGCATCTGGGTTTGTTGAAGAAGGGGAGATAAAGGGGAAGATAAGGGGAGAGTATATTGGTCAATACAATTTTTATAATAATTAAATAAAAAATAAAATAAATAAATGGAGATAGAAGAAAGAAAGTTAAGTCTATGGAGATATTGAATATTATGTTATATTCATGAGAAAATTGATTATTTTGAAAGTTTGAATGGGTACATCAGAAATTTTCTCTTCAGTCTTCACTGCGCCTTCTCTCACTGGGCCTCTTGGGCTCTCTCTCGCTCTACCTCAGGCATAAGCCCAAACGCTTAATTATTTCTCATTTTGATTCTAGAGACACAAGAGCGAGAATGATGGGCCTTCTCTAGGCCTCTTGGGTCTTCCGTACGGGCCTCAACTGGATCTGCTTGTTATTTTTTTTCTTTTTTCAGCACAACCCAGATTTTATTTTCTTTTCGGCTACGGCCTAAGTCTTGTCATTATTTTTTTTTGCCTACTCATCAAATTTCTGAATTCGCCCCTGGCCGTAAATATGAAGGATAAACAAATAAAAGCATTTCAATCCTTCAATATTTGTTTTGTTCTTTTAAGCAAATATTATCCTTCATATTTACGTTCAAAAATATAGTCTTAAAGGATACGAAATGATCTTAAAGGTTTTATTGAACGTTCTTTGAGATCATTTTGTATAGACTATATTAGTTTTGAGATTGAGGTGGTTTTTTTTTTTTTTTTGAGGAAAAATGTGAGTCTAGACCACATTAGATTTCATTAATAAAGTTACAAAAGTTGAGCTTCAAAGTAAAGAAAATGAAGGTAATTTTAACAAAAGAAACAAATACGTATGATTGTAATTAACTCCCGACTCCAGTCTCTTCAATTCAGATATAACTGGTTTGGTTTTGCTCCTCTCCACAGCTCGCTCGCTGACTGGTGTGTTGTTCTTCACATAATATCAAAACACCTGGCTGCGTTCCTCAGCCGTACCAGTACCAGTACCGGTACCAGTATCGGTACTCGTATTTGTACCAGTTGGCCTGTTTTCTGCCCAGGCTCTCTCTACCAGTACTAGTACTTGGCCTTTATTTGTACCAGTACCGGTATTGTTATCGGTACCGGTATTTGTACCAGTGGTTTTTATTTTCAGAATGCTCAATCGAATTCTGATAATGAAAGAAATTCAAAATTTTGATTATGAAGTAAGAGGTAAAGTAAATCACTTATTCCACACTTACGATGCCAAACAGGATATAAAACAAGATGAATAAGATGAAGTAAGATTTGAGTTAATTCGGAGTAAATTACTTCAGCTCTTCAAATGGATGAACTTACTCTACATTTACTTTGTGTATAGGACCCACTGTCATAAGCATAGATTTATTTCTCAACATCTTACTATTTCATGGTGAATTAATTTAAACCATAACTTAAATTGTCAAATAAAATGTAAAAATGAGGAGTAAATATAAAATAAAAAATTAAGATAGAATGAGCAAGTTTATCCTTCTGAACAAACATATGAGATTAAACTAAGCGGTCTCAATCCATATTATGTTTAAAGAATTAATTTGACCAAGTAGCTAGGTCTCAATTCATCTTAAAAAATTAAGTCGACAAATGATTTTAGTCCAGCTGATATTCGGAAAGATTAAACTTCTAATTGTTAAGGAGTTGATAATTCCTTGGCCCTTTATCTCGTTACTATTGCAACATTTACATGCCAGATTCGCTGTGGTGTTGTACCAGTAAGTGTAACTGTAGCGTGAAGAGTTGTGTAATTGATTTTTGTTTTATTTTTGTTCTTTCTTATATATATAGCTGAGTTACTGATATTTGATAATAGTTCAAAACTTCAAACATTTTTTTTTTAATCTTAATTGGTATGACTTCTTAAATAAAATAAAACAATGAACTGACATGGTGGGGCACTGTCTCTTCCTATCTCCTTAGTTCAAAAAAAAATAAATAAAAAACAGAGAGATAACTTCTTCATTTTCATTATGACTTTGTGGGAAAAAAAGATATGAAATTATGTTTCACCTACAAATTAAAATATATTTTCTTAATCCGGCTCTGTCAATAAAGATACTGAACTGTACATTTATGTCAAATTTATGTTAAATTCCTGTAGACGTGCTTGTGTGAAAACACAATATTGGGTCAAGTCTCTAAATCAATACAGCCCTCAATTCAATTTGACCCAGTCATCTGACAGTAACATCTTATTGTACAAACTTCACAATTGTCAACAATAAAAGTAAGAAATTAGCTACAGTTATTACCAAACGCGCTATCTAATAAATATCTTGGCTCATTTCACTATCAGATATCAACGCATCAACTTGCCTTTTGAAACTTCTTCATTCCAAATTCTTTGTTCTTGATTTTCTGATTACGCCACTTTTGAACTCTTCAAACTTTACCAATAATGAAATACATTAAGTTAAAATATTGACAGTGCTGTTTTGGCTTCATGCAGTGTACAAATCATACGCTTTTCATTTTGACTCTATTGTATGTGTGTTGCATGAAGTCAAAACAGCATTGTCAATACCTTTACGCATACACTAACAACTACTACTAAGATATATATAAGAAGGGTACCATACTAGTAATTACCAACCTAAATTAACATCACATAAACTGATAAACACAAATGGAGCATAAACTTGCATCACTCTTGCTCTGTTGTCTCATCACCATTTCTCACCTTTTAACATGCCATGCCGATCCCGAACAATTGCAAGACTTCTGTGTGGCCAACAACCCGACAACCAATACCACAATCAATGGCTTTTTTTGTAAGCCTGCATCATCCGTCGTTTCAGACGACTTCTTTTTCGCTGGTCTCGCAAAAGAAGGAAACACTGATAACAGATTCGGGTCTAGTATCATATCAGGAAACGTGCTCAGTTTTCCAGGGTTAAACACACTGGGTCTCGCAATCAACCGTGTTGATGTCGCACCTGGTGGGGTCAACCCGCTTCACAGCCATCCGCGTTCTTCAGAGCTCGTGTTTGTTCTAAAGGGAAGCCTCCTTGTAGGGTTTATCAGTACAGCAAATAAGTTTTATTCCAAAGTTTTGGGGCCTGGAGAGACTTTTGTCATCCCAAAGGGACTTTTGCACTTTCAATACAATGTCGGGAATGAATCGGCGACGGCAATAACTCTGTTTAACAGTCAGTTGCCGGGTGTTGTATCAGCCCCACTTGGCTTGTTCGGCGCGAAACCCGCGATTCCCATGGAGGTTTTGACTAAGACTTTTCAACTCAACTCATCAATTATAAGTGTTTTAGAGTCCAATTTTGGGAACTAACAATATTTTGTTTATATTTATTTGATTTGTTTGGTCTTTATCTGTTCTTCTATCTGTATTAATAAAAATCAAATAGCTGGTTTGGCAATTTCTAACCCTTTCACAATATGTTGCTTTCTCCTATCGTTATCCTTTCATTATTCAATGCAAATAAGCCACATAATTTATTTGACTAATTAGTGATTGCTACCGAAATAGTTTACTAATATATGTAAATCGAGATGATATGTTTTCAAATTTTTTTTTTTATAAATTTGCAGTCAATTTATGTTAGTTTGACAAAAAAATTAGAGAAGCAATTATATCGAACCACAATTAAATGTACATTTAATAAAAATTTCTGGTAAAATACTTGTTAATTTATTTCATAGCTCTAAATAAAGCGCATTATTTACCTCTTGTGTAAAATCTTGAACGTATGAATGCTTATAAAATTATCTTATTAAGTTTCAACAAACACTGTCAACAAATCTTGAATGCTGATATAAACAACAATAAAATTTCCTTAATTTCTCAACAATAGAACTACTACTTTAATGCAATTAATGATTCCAAGTCACAAAAATATCAAGTTAGATCATTCATTGTCCTATTCTCGTCTTACTTGGGGAAATGCAAAAGTCACATATGGTCATATTTTCTATGATTATATGTCAAAAACTACTAGTTTAATATGGTAATTTAGCTTGTGCATTTTTGCGAGTCACTAATTGCTTCAAGACCAGCATCTACACGCTAACTCAACCCAAAGTATGGATTTGACTCCAACCCGCTAGTTTCAAACTGCCGGAATCCACCATCCTATCTCTCAATCTCTCTACATCCCGCCACTTCCCAGCCTCGGCATAAACATTTGACATGGCAATAAGCTCCTCTTCTCCCAATGGGCCTACCTCCTGCAACTCCTTAAACACGGCATCCGCCACCTCCACATGCCCGTGGACCCTACAAGCTGAGAGAATTGTTTTCCAAAGAATGGTCTTTGCCTTAACCGGCGTTTCCTTGGCCATCTCATATGCCTCCTCGACCAAACCGCACCGGCTCAACAAGTCAATCATGCAACCATAGAGCTTTATGTCTGGTACGATTTTGTACTCGTCTATCATCTTGTTGAAATATCTCTGGCCCTCTTTAAACAAACCCTTGTGCCTACAAGCAATCAATACACCTAGAAAACTGGTACGGTTAGGCAACTGTTTTTTCTCTTTCTCCATTGCTGAAAATAATTGCAATGCTTCATCAGAGCAGCCATGAACAGCCAAGCCTACAATCATTGCATTCCAACAAGAAATATGCTTCATGGGCATTGCATCAAACACTTGTCGGGCAAGCTTGAGACATCCACATTTTGCATACATATCCAACAATGAGTTACCAATGTATCCATCAATTAAAATGTTCTTACTATTCAAATAACTATGTATTTCCTTTCCCAGCATTAAGTTACAAGTTTCTGCACATGCAGCAAGAACTAAACTTATTGTAAGTTGTGTGGGCTCTACTTGGTTCCTTTGCATCTCATGGAATAATCCAAAAGCACTCTTATATTTCTTAGCCCGAGCATAACCAGCAATTAATGAGTTCCATGAAATGGGATCTCTCTCGGTCATTTCGTCGAATACCCGCTTTGCCCCGCGCAAGTCTCCTGATTTAACAAACCTATTAATCAGAATATTGTACGAGGTGACATTCCTCTCGGGAATCTGAAGAAAGAGCATCTCAGCTGACTTTACATCCCCAATCTTATCATAAGCAGACATCAGAGCATTCCACGATGTGGTGGTTTTTACAGCCATTTCATCAAACACCTTGCGTGCCGAATCAACGTCTGAGAAAAGAGAGTACATGGAAATAAGAGAATTTTGAATAAAGTGGTCATTCACATGACCTAACACAATCACATGGCAATGCAAATTGAGTCCTGATTGGATAAACGGCGTGTAAGGTGGGTCAGTGAGGGAGAAAGCCCGGCCGCAAGATTTGAACAGCAAAGGTAAGGGGAAAGGAGATGAACTGAAAGGCGAATTGGAGTGAAGGAAAACGAACAGAGAGAGGGAGTAAGAAGGGTGGATGGAAGAAGAGAGAGCACGAAAGAGAGGGAGGGAGAGGGATAGATAGGAAAAGGGAAGAGAGTTACTACCATTGAGAGAAAGGGAGGTGAGGAGAAGGGAGAGGGAGTAAGAGAGGTTGCGCCAGTGGGGAAGGGACGAGAGGGAGAGGAGGCGACGGAGGTAAAGGGGATGGTGGAGGAGGCCGGATTTGA
The DNA here is from genome assembly GCA_028015225.1 of Carex myosuroides. Classification (NCBI taxonomy): domain Eukaryota; kingdom Viridiplantae; phylum Streptophyta; class Magnoliopsida; order Poales; family Cyperaceae; genus Carex; species Carex myosuroides. The sequence continues at coordinate 14,838,278 of CM051477.1, forward strand.
GGAGGAAGGAATGGAGCTGAGTGAGGTGAGAAATGGAGGAGCAGGATTTGAATAGACTGGAGAGGTGGGTTCGGGTGTATGCTGAGGCTGCCATTGCGACGGGTGTAGATTTTAACACCGATTTTGTTTCTTCAAGCAGTGGTGAGACTGAGGTGAGACTTGAGAGAGAATTTTTATTTGAACCATAATATAGGAACGTTATCCTCTGCGGAGGTTAAAAGCTCCGCAGCCTGCGGTTTTTTTAATCTGGTCCGTTAGTGGTCCGTTAGTTTTAACTTTGCACGAATCTAAAAGCACAATAATACTGCTCCCTCCGTTAGCCCGATCACAAAGCGGCTGAGAGTTAATCTGGTCCGTTCATTTGCTCCGCACCTGCGGAGTTTTATAGAACTCCGCAGAGGATAACTTCCCCCATAATATATCCAAGTTTTAGAAAGAAAACAAATAAAGGAGCGTAGAAAAATTAGGAAAAATATACTGTCTATGGGCCATCCACATTAATTCATAATTGAGTATCACCTGTGTACCTTCCAATTTGGCGATTTGAAAGATGTGCAAGTTCAAATAGTTGATTCTTTGCAAATTACTTTGTATAAAATCTATACTACTTTTGTACATACTATAAATTGATTACTTTACTATGGAGAATAAAACAAAGGGGAGTGATATTCTACACGCAGTAATTGTGGAAAATAAATCTGTTGTGATTCTCAGGGAATCACAGGACCCTGCGATCCGATCTGAACTGTTAGTTTTTTTCGAGATGCGTGCATGAAAATTTACTTTTTCTAGAACGTTTCCGAGATCCGTGCACGGAAAAGTTTCAACCGTTGATCTCAGAATTTCAGGATCCTGCAATCCCTCTCGGAATCGCAGCAGATTCGGACTCGTAATTGTGATATCTAGCGCTGAGAGAATATTTTTTGTCTTAATATCTATTTTACCCTCCTAACACTCTCTTTCTTCGGACTCAATTAAGGAACGCACATTGTCTCTCTTCACTCAATTAAAGAAAGGAACGGAGATTCTCTCCTCCAAATCTAATATCCATAAGAATGGAAACAAATCAAATTGTACAATTTATAGGAAAAGAACTCGGAATGAAATCGAATTTCTGGATATTGATGCTTCTATTGTGTTATTACGATTCTGAAGAGGATCTCAAGAAACCAAACAAGGAAGAAACTTTGAAATTGGCTAGTACGGTGGATCTTAGCCAGCGAGAAACAACAAAAAGATGGAAGTTGTTCATCTTTTTTGTTGAATTTAACTTGTAGATGAATTTTCTAGTGCCAACTTGAGTTGTTGTTCAAGTTCAGACTTCCCATCAAGCAAATGCATGAGCTGAAAGAACAAATTCAAAAGCGGAGACAAACAAAGCTAAAACATTTGGATTTGAGAAATGAAAAAATAGTAAAAAGAAAAAATTCAAGAATATTTTTTGCATAGAAGTCCTAGTACCTGTGTCCAAAAATATATGAAGGCTTTTAATATAGGGGTAATTTTGTGTTGTTCTTATGGCAGGATTTTTTTTTTAAGTAAGTCCAAAAAAATTTGGTACAAGGGCCATTTGACAAATTAAAGGCAGAAACTTGATTAATTTTCATCTGAAAACAGAAAAATTATTTTAAAAGATCGACGAGTACCAGACAACCATACTATATATTGTGCCTGATGCATGAATCCATAGTTTTAGTTCAAATACGGTACCTCCTGATATGGTCCAAAAGCCTAATATTTCCATTGCAAAATGGATTACTTCTGAGTATGTTGTTTCCTTGCATTTAAAGTATGAACTATCCATAGCTAACAATAATGGATGCCATTAAAGTGTTCGATGAAATGCTTGAAACAAAAACTAAGCACTATTTCATCTACCTAATTAGATGTCATAGGTTTTAGTCATGTGTTCACCTGGTAATCCAAATGCCAAATGTAAGCCATTTAAATTGGTCAATCCTAGTAGTGTATCATTACCTTACTAGAATTTGACACTTCTTAGTCTGATTGTAATTTGATTGAAATGTGTGTTATCTAGTGGAGCTTCAATGTAACACTTATGGCCGGCTTCTAAAAAAGAGATCACTCTTGAAAGGATAAAAGAACTAAATCAATCTGATGTCCTCTTCGAACCTAATACTGTACCTCCTAAAAGCCGTCCACCAAAATCAAATAATAAGATAAAGGTCGTAAGTTCTACGCGACGAGATCCTTCTAGTTTTGAGTTTGTCGAAGCTTCCCGTCAGTGCAGTTCAAGCAAAGAATTTGACCGTGAAAATCATGCACATGGAGATGCAAGTTTATTTGATTGAAATATCAGTTCCTATATGTGAGAATAAAATAACAAATAAGCAACATGAACATGTAGTAGTTGAATTGTGTTGGCTTTGATGTTTTATCTAAACAGTTTTTTTTGTTTTGTTTTGTTGATCATAGATTTTGTCATCACTTGGCTTTAATTTGTAACTGATGTTGTTGGATAAGATGCTGGTAGTATTGTTGGCTTTAATTTGATGTTGGTTTTAATTTAAAGTTATCTGAATATGCTTTAATTTGATGTCGACTTTAATTTGTCACAAAATTAATTTTCTATCACAACATAAGATGCTGGTATTATTGTTTTAGTCAAGGATGCTTGCATAATTTTGCTGCTTTATATTTCCGACTGTTTAATGTTTCATGTCATCGTAATAGATCTTTGTAGAGTATTTAGTCATGCATTATATGTTTAAAGTTATAATTTGTTTCAGAAAAAGAAATGAAAGGTGTGAATTCGTATGTTGTACCGAGCATGATTTTTTTATGTACAACTTAGAATCATTCATATGCTGATTTGTTTTTATTTCTTGCCTCTCCAGTCTCCACTAATCGCAGTCTCGCCTCCAGTCCGTTCTGCCATTCCTTCCTTTACTGAATACACGTGGCCCCATGTACAGTGACTCAGTGATTAAAAATGAAAATTGCCCGTCCCTCTCCGCTCTGACCCAATTGCCCCCGCCTCTTCATTTCCCTCGAGACGTCCTCCCGGGTCAAAGACGACCCGTTTCGCTCAATTGCACGCTAGGGATCTGACAGAGAGTAAGGGCCCACTGTTTTTTAATTAAGTCTTTCTTTATTTAACTAAGGGCAAAACTGAAATTATACATGAAGTATTCTCTGAGCGCTCAAAAAATTGAAATGATGTGTGTAGAATAGCACCCTTATAATACTCTACTTATTTTACGCAATCATGCCTACAAGCTTATCTTAAAAAAGAAAAAAAAGAAAAAAAAAAAACTTGGCCACCAATTTGAACTTTATATAGAATAAAAGCATGGCAAAAAAGGAAATTAAATATGATCTAACATGACACAAATTGCAGCCGTTACAATCTATTAATATAGAATTAAGACAGTATTGTGTCCACAAAATAAAAATTATTATTCCTAAAAACTTCGAAAAAAAATAGAAAATTCATTTAAATTAAGTATAGTAGTAACGTTATTCTCAATGATCAAATGATGGTTTTCATTTTCATTCACTGCTTTATTAGTTTGAGAGGCTTCATTGTGATAGTTGCCGAGAAAAGGATAATCAGAGATATCGGCAGATGCTTTATAGTCGTGTGATAAGTTACATACTTTAATTATTCAAATTCTTTCATTTGTTATTTTACGCTTAATTTTAAAAGTACATTTAATCTGACGTGTTCCTGTTATCTTTTATCTTTCATCTAAAGGCACACCGAGTGTATCACAATATTGACCACCTCTGTCACATTGCAAAACCACGTATTTTCTCTGGATTTGAACCATAGATATATAATGAGTATCCTTTAACCGAATAAAATACTCTCACCTCATTGAGTGGATATTTGCGAGTTTCATATTTGAAATTGAGTAATTCAAATTTTTCACCTCTTGTCTGAATAGAATTGTCGGCTCATCAATATTCATCTATTAAAAAATATGTAAATATATAAAGAAAAAAAATAAATAATGGTTAAATTTTATGAACCATTTTCAAATATAAAAAAAAAATGTTTTCCTTATCATGAATGTCATACTGCAAGTTTACTATCAAAAGCTTAACTTTGTTTAGAGATTTAAGAATTGAGAATAGTCGAAAAAGAGAGAAATGTTGCACGCAATTCAAAACAAGAAACTTTTTTTCTCAGTAGCAACTTTTGTTTTATTCAGCCGAAAAGCAATTAAGATTGGTTACCAATTAGAAAAGAAATATCTATTGATTATACTTGTATTAATGAGTGTCTATTAAAAAAGAAGTAAATAGTAATTGGTAACCAATCTTACCTCAGATGGGATTGGCCCGCATAAAACAATGGTGCTATGCCATTGGTACAAGTATAATAGACACTCAGATTGGTTACCAATAGATATAATACTCTGGCCCGAATAAAGCAATTAAGATTGGTTACCAATTAGAAAAGAAATATCTATTGATTATACTTGTATTAATGAGTATAATATACCACCTCAGATCGGATTGGCCCGAGTTCTGATCAGACGGTTCGAATCTAAACTCAAAATTCAAAATTAAAAATTTGAGTTCTGATCAGAGTTCCGGACTCTTACCTCCATGACCTGGCCACCTGGGGTAAAGGTTTTAACAGAGTAGTTTTTACTTCATGCAGCACACAGATATATAATCGAAACAGCGCTGCATATGATTCGTGCGCTGTATAAAGCCAATGCTGCTGTGTTAAAATCATTAACCCATGGCCTGGCCGAATTCGTATCCTCTGCATTAACTCAAATGGTAATCTTTTGAGTTAATGAATTTCGACCATCCGATCTGTCTTAAGATTCGTGCGGACTAGATCCGCACGAATATTAAAAATCCTCCTAAGTTATAGTCAGAAACCAGATTGGTCCGTTTAAAATCAGACGGTTCAGATTCATTAACTCAAAAGATTCCTTCTTGAGTTAATGCAGAGGATACGCGCTCTGGCCTCTGTCCGGCCCCCGGGCACAACCAATTCACTAGAGTGTGGAGCTGATGAAACACTCGTTAGGTACCAATGGAATGAAGAAGGTTGTTAACAAATTCTCTCTGCCTCCCCTTCTCCATTTCAAACACTTCTCCTCTCTTCCCCTTCCCAAAGCCCAATCCCTCAATTCCCCGACCAACAACCTCTCCTCTGCCTTCTCTCTCACCTTCGACGCCACCTCCCTCCGCTCATGGCTCTCCGCCATCACCGACCTCTCCGACTCCGGCGACCACCGCGGTGCCCTCTCCGCTTTCTCCTCGCTCTACCGCCAACCCCTCCATTCCCTCTCTTCCCTAAACCCCTTCCTCCTCCCTCTCCTCCGCTCTGCCGCATTGCTCCCCTCTCTCTCCTCTGGCCGCCAGCTGCATCTCCTCTCGATTCGCCTTGGCTTTATCGACCACAACCCATTTCTCGCCTCGGCTTTGATCCACATGTACTCGCGCTGTCTTCAGATCCATGATGCTCGCCGTGCTTTTGACGAGGCTCGGTTTTTGAATTGCCTTAACCCGGTCGTTTGGACTTCCATGATTTCTGGTTATGTGCAAAACAAGTTGCCGCATTTTGGTATTCAATTGTTTAAGGTGTTTTTTTCTGAAGAGGGGAAAGAGACGGTGGATGCCGTGGCGGTTGTGTCTGCTCTCTCAGCCTGTTCTCAGGTTCTAGAAAAGAATGCCACTAAATGGGTTCATGGATTGATAGTTAAAGTCGGTTTGGCTGGAGACGTAGGTGTTTGTAACACACTAATGAATGCTTATGCCAAAGGAAGCGGTGATATGGAAGTTACTAGAAAGGTGTTCGATGAAATGCTAAAGAAGGATGTTATATCGTGGAACTCGATTATTGCTCTATATGCACAAAGGGGCTTCTCAGCAGTGGCACTTAATCTCTACAGTCAGATGTCCAGTGACGGAAGTGTTCGTAGTAATGGTGTGACCTTCTCGGCTGTATTAGTTGCTTGTTCACATGCGGGTGCATTGCAAAGTGGGAAGCGGACACATAACCAAGTAATACGTTTGGGCTTCGAGCAGAATGTATATGTCGGTACGTCTGTGGTTGACATGTACTGTAAGTGTGGCCGAGTGGAAATGGCAAAGAAGGCATTTGATCGTATGAAGGAGAGGAATATCTTTACATGGTCAGCTTTGGTTGCTGGCTACGGCATTCATGGCCGTGGTCGTGAAGCACTAGATGCGTTTGATAAAATGATTTCCTCTGGGTTAAAGCCCAATTACATAACTTTTGTCTCAGTACTTGCTGCATGTAATCATGCTGGTCTTCTCAAAGAAGGCAAATACTGGTTTCAAGCCATGAAGAGTGACTACGCTATAGAGCCTGGAGTTGAGCACTATAGTTGCATGATTGATTTGCTTGGTAGTGGGGGTTATCTCGATGAAGCTTATGGTTTGATCAAGGACATGAAAATTCAACCTGATTCGATGGTATGGGGATCCCTACTGCGTGCCTGTAAATCTCATAAAAACGTGGAGTTAGTAGAAATAGCTTCCCGTAACTTATTCAGGCTCGATCCAAGAAATCGTGGGTACTATGTACTTCTTTCCAACATGTATGTAAATACCGGTAGATGGAAGGATGCAGAGAAGATGCAAAATTTGATTAACAAAAAGGCGATGGTTAAACCGCCAGGATATAGTATGGTAGAGTTGAAGGGGGTGATACACACCTTTTTAGTCGGAGATACAAGGCACCCGCAACATAAGGAGGTATATAAAAATCTCAACAAGTTGTCTATCAAAATGCAGGAAGCAGGGTATGTACCAGATACTGGTTCGGTGCTGCATGAGGTGGATGAAGAAGAGAAGAGAAAGTTGTTGTGGGTTCATAGTGAGAAACTCGCGGTATGTTTTGCAATTATTAATACCGTGCCTGGCACAATGATCCATGTTATAAAGAACCTTCGCATGTGTGGTGATTGCCACTCGGCGATCAAGCTGATCTCTAAGCTTTTGAAACGGGAGATTGTTGTAAGAGATTCTCACAGGTTTCATCAATTTAAAGATGGGTTTTGTACTTGTGAGGATTCTTGGTGAGCACTTTCAAGTTTATATTAATTATGTTACTGTGGGTGGTGAATAAAATAGGCCGAATAAAAAGTTTCTGAAAAGACTTTCTTAACTTCTCAGTCTATAGCAATATATTTTCTTCTCAGTTTTGCAATAAGCTGGGTACTCTGTCTGATAATTTAAACTCGTGCGCTGTAAGCTACTCTGGCCTAATTCCTTCAAATCTACATTTTGATTTTCGTTTTATACCAGTAAAACTGAACCAGTATGCATCAGACTACAATTAAGCAACAAAGCGGCCACACAATCTATCCCGCAGGTGCAGCAAAATGGAAAAGTCATGATCAAAATTAATAAAAAGGAGTTGCTCATTTTATACCTAGTACAACTAGCACTTTTGATGCCAATTTGGACACTTGAATCTTTCTTATTCCTTGAATATTTAGTAATATTAGTGAGTCCTTATCCGAGGAGGATCAAACGGGGTGTTTGTTTGATAAACCAACGTCTCTGACGTGTGGGGACATATAGAATTATTTGATATATTTCACTTGTTGGTGTCTATTATGGATTGTTCCCGGTGCATGGCAGAAATTCTGAAGAAATGGTCATAGGATAATTTTTTCACCCATGGTTTTTCATGGTAAAGAAATATATACATTATGAATAAGAAATCACAAAAGAATTATTACGGATAAATAATTATTGACACATTTTCATAATATTTTTTAGAAAAATTAGAAAAATGGCTTTTAAGTGAGACAATTTTTTATGTAAGACCATATTTTGAAGTGGAACAAAAAAAAAAAAAAAAAATAGCTTGTATCACTATTCATGGACTGATGATATTTCTTTTTGCTAGACATATTAAAGCTACAGGTCTTATAACTACTTTTCAATGAACTCATCCTCTAAATACTCTTCATTAATTTTTATCTCACCTTAATTAGAATATAATGCACACTTAGATATGGTATAATAACATAAGAGTGAGGCTATGGAGATAAGTGTATTCCAAAAATAATGTGATAAGTGTATTATACACTAGTGGAAAAATACACATCAGGATCGGTTATTTAAGCACATCAGGAACGGATCTAGAGGCGATACTGATCCAGGCGATACAAATGTGTCAACTAATCTGTATCGGTTAAAAAGCCGATACTAAAAGTTTAAATCAGGATTGGTTCTTTAATAACCGATCCTAATGGAAACTATCTGAATCGAATTTTTACAAATAACCGATCCTAATGGAGACTATCTGGATCGGATTTTTAAAAGAACCGATCCTAATGGTTGTTATTTTATTTAAAAAAAATATTTTTTTTATTTGGCCAGCTTCCAGTAGCAACACTGTAATCGATACCAGTAGCAACACTGGACTGGTACCTGCGGATGCTCACTACTTTGGAGGTGCTATCACCCCCCTGCTGTGTACCATTGTTCCAGTATTAAACTATTTCCATCCTTTCTTTCCTTCCTATTTTATTTTTACATTCGGGCGCTACAGCTTAACAAAAATGAAACAAAAACGAAACATGAACAATCTGTCATGAGACAAATATTTTTATCTAGGAGTACCAGAAGCTTGACTTTCCGCTCTTTTTCCTCTAGCTTAGAAATTCATCCTAATGTACGTGTTTTCATATCTGATAACAATCGGGGTATGGTTCTTGCAAGAATGGAGTTTGATAATACTTTATATGTAGGCTCTGTATCGTTTGTCTATACTGAAATTGTGTACTAGCATCGCAATAAAAGTACAACAAAACCAATCACAAAGTTATCCAGACCAGCGCAACAACAAGCACAAGCAACAGAGAAAGGACCGAATTGCAAAAAGAACACAACAACACACAAAAATCACAACAGCACACAAAAAGCACAGTCAGCAAATTTGGGAAAGAACACAAAAACCACCGAATCTAGGATGCTTTGAATATTTACCGAGAAAGACCAAATCGCAAAAAGAGGGTGTTGCTAGGCCGTTACCAAGGTGGCTGCCTCGCCTCACGGCCGTCCAGGACAAGAGGGTGGAGTCGGAGTCGCCTCACGGCCATCCAAGGTGCCTCGCCTCACGGCCGTCCAAGGTGCCTCACCTCACAGCTGCCTCGCCTCACGGCGGCCATCCAGGAAGAGAGGGTGGTTGGAGTCGGAGTCGCCTCACGACAGCCTCACCTTACAGCTGACTCGGAGTCAGAGTTTTGTGAAATCGTAAGCACCCTAGGGTTTGTGAAATCGCAAGCACAGAGGCAAACAAAAAAGAGCGAGAGAGAGGGAGAGAGTCGGAGTTGAGTTTTGAAAATTTTGAAATTTTCGCTAAGTTAACCGCGAAATGAGTTATTAGGATCGGTTAGTACAGTTCTTTACAAATCACTGAAAATTTTGGCCAGCGCTTTTAGTATCAATTATATACAATCACCGGTCCTAAAAACAATCAGGATCGCATGTTTTAAAAGTCCGATGCTAATAGGGACACAATCAGGATCGGTTCTTTACAAACAACCGATCCTGATTTGGCCAGTGCTTTTAGTATCGGTTCTTTACAAATAACCGATCCTAAAAACCATCAGGATCACCTGTTTTAAAAGTCCGATACTAATAAGAACACAATCAGGATCGGTTCTTTACAAACAACCGATCCTGATTTGGCCAGCGCTTTTAGTATCGGTTGATTATATTGAATCGACCCTGATAGCCCCTTTCAAGATCGGTTCTTCATAAAACCCGATTCAGATATATATCAGTGTTGCATTATTGAAAAGTCCGTTCCTAATAGGCCGATCCTGATGTGCGTTTTTCCACTAGTGATATAAAGTCACATGATAGATTTTGATCATCACCTGATCTACAAGTGTATTTAAAAAATATAAAATTTAATCTATAAGTATAGTTTTATATGAAGATAATGTTGAGCAGTTTGAATCGACATTTTAGACTTTAAAAACGATAATACGGATCTATAGTACATACTGATCTGCACTTTGCAAAATACTATAGCCTCACTCAAGTAATAATACACTTATCGATCATATGATATGTCACTTAGCTATACATTTGTATATTATATTTTAGACATAATTATAGATAGTTGGTCACACTTTTAATCATCTGATCCAATTAAATATATTTTGATAGCCGTCATCAGAAGCTAATAAACAAACCAATAAAGTAATTTATGAATCTACTTTAAGATTTTTTTTATTTTTTGCAGGTTAAGCCCGTAGGCATTACATCTCTTCTCACATTCCTATTACATTTGTTATTTCTATAAAGAGAGAGATTATAGAAGTAATTATATTCCTTATCACTCCAGAGAGAGAGGGTATGTATAAGTATAACCCGTGCAATTAATAAGACAGCATGGATGCAATGTGCAGGTCTTTGTACCTTAACCGGCTGTTAGGTTGAGATTGAATTCATATCACCTAAGGTACCGTTTGAGTTTGAATCCAATCCGTTCGTTACACAATAACACGAATCTTAAAGGGGCCCTTTACAGACGTGAGTCAGATTAGTCCGGATCCTGATCGGACGGTCTGGATTCAAACTCAAACTGTCAGGTAAGGTAATGCAAGGATCCAAAAATACAAAGCAGAAAAATTACAAGTCACAATATTTGGGCTAAAAATCAAGCCCCAAAACCGTATAGCGGATTTGTTAAATTTTTCGTTCGCGCATTGTGTTCTAAAAAGATTGTAGGCTCCTGAAGTTATAGCATGTATCAAAAAATGCTAAGATATTTGAGAAAAGCAGGGAAAGAGAAAGCTTTTTTTTTTTTTTATCTCTGCATCTTTTATTTTATTTTCTTCACTTGGATTGTGTTTCGGAACGTCTTCATTAAAGAAAAGAAGTAAAGGTAGGAGAAGGAATCAAAGGAGAGCGGAGGTGAGTTGTGTAATAATTTGAACAGCGGAAGTACACACGGTCCGTGTATTATTGTACACGGTCCGTATAAGCAATCACAGAGAAAGAGAAAGAAACACAGAATTTAACGAGGTTCAGTACCAACTTGGTACCTACGTCCTCCACACTCACACACACACTTTTTATTTCTTACACAAAGATAATTCTTACAGGAGAAGGATGAGAGGTCTTATAGAGGAAACCTCCCTCAAATTTCCTAAATCATACTTTTCTTTTTTTCTTTCTTTCTCTTTTTTCATATATTACAATCTTCTAAAATAAGAAACAATATAACTAAGAAATAAATCATAAATTACCAAAGAATTCTAGCTGCCACCATTCATACCAAATATGACAGCCAGCTGCCGCCTTCCATAACTGATCTGGCGGCCAGGTACACGGTCCGTGTACTCACCACACGGACCGTACATGCTCTTCTTTAACACTCCCCCTCAAGTTGGCATGTATAGATCAGTCATGCCTAACTTGCTCACTGCTTCATTGAAGATGTTGCTGGTTACACTTTTGGTCAAGATATTGGCGAGTTGATTTTCGGATCTAACAAATTCCAACTCAATCTCTTTTGAGTCAATGTTATTCTTTAAGAAATGTCTGTTCACACTTACGTGTTTGGTTCTATCATGCTGGACCGGATTATGAGACATATCAATTGCCGCCTTATTATCCACACGAAGTACCATGGCTTCTTCTGGTGTAAAACCAAGTTCTCTCAATACCTTCTTTATCCAGAGTAACTCGCACACTCCTTTGGTTACCCCAATCAATTCAGCCTCTGCACTTGAAAGAGCCACCGTACTTTGTTTCTTGCTCCTCCAAGTTACCAGGTTTCCTCCAACAAAGGTAAAATACCCTGAAGTTGATTTCCTATCTGTGAGGCTCCCAGTCCAATCTGCATCAGTATAGCCAATAACTTTTAAGTGAACATTGTTTCTGAAATAAATACTTTTTTTCTGGAGTTCCTTTTAGATACTTGATTATCCTCATGACTGCTTCCATGTGTTCTTCACTTGGATTGTGCATGAATTGACTTACCAAACTTACGGCATAAGCAATATCAGGTCTTGTGTGAGAGAGATAAATAAGCTTCCCAACCAATCGCTGGTATCTCTCTCTATTTGCTGGAACTTGATCTGTACTTTCGACAAGCTTAGTATTCAGAATTACCGGTGTGTCCACTGGCTTGCAATCTAGCATCCCAACTTCTGCCAGTAAATCTAAGATATACTTTCTTTGAGATAAAACAATACCTTGCTTTGACCGAACTACCTCAATTCCAAGAAAGTACTTCAAACCTCCGAGATTTTTCATTTCGAACTCCTTTGACAACTTTTCTTCAAGGGTTCCTATTTCCTCTGCATCATCTCCTGTAATGATCATATCATCTACATAAATAATCAAAATAGTTACCTTGTTATGCCTTCGTTTATAAAATAACGTGTGATCAGACTCCCCTTGGGCAAACCCATAACTTCTCATGGCATTGCTGAATCGGCCAAACCATGCTCGAGGTGATTGCTTCAATCCGTACAATGCTTTGTCTAGCTTACATACCAGTTGTTTCGAGCTAGATTTCTCATACCCAGGTGGAATTTCCATGTATACTTCTTCTTCCAAACTCCCATGTAGAAAAGCATTCTTGACATCGAATTGATGCAATGGTCAATCTAAATTAGCTGCAAGAGATAATAAAACTCGTACTGTGTTTAGTTTGGCTACAGGTGAAAAAGTTTCCTGATAATCTATTCCATATGCCTGAGTATACCCTTTTGCTACCAACCTTGCTTTATACCTTTCAACAGTAACAATGTTTCACCATCCCTTTGTTCAAAATTAGTAATTGCATTTCTAAACCTTGAAGTTTTGGATGGTGGAAAATATTTTGCAATAAACACATTAAACAACTGGTCCCAAGTTTCAATGGAATTGGCCGGTAAGGAAAACAACCATGCTCTTGCTTTATCTTTTAATGAGAATTGAAATAGCCTTAGCCTGATCGCTTCATCGGTAACTCCGTTGATCTTTATCGTCTCGCATATCCCTAGGAAGATTGACAAATGAAGATGTGGATCTTCATGTGAAAATCCTCCAAATTGCTGTTGCGAAACCATATTTATGAGAGCAGGTTTGATCTCAAAATTACGGTTTGTAACAGTTGGCGGGTTTATACTAGAATTAGGATCATTCGCGCGCGGTACGCAATAGTCTCGTAGAAGTTTGGGTCTTGCTGCATCGTGAACTCCTTGATCACCATTGTTAATCGGTTCGTTCGGTGGGATATTCATGTTGATCGAATATGAATCTTCTTCGCTTTCAGAATTACTTGATGAAGAACTATGATTGGTTCTTATCGGTGATGTGGAAGCGAATTGTCCTCTTCTACTAGCAATCCTCTCGGATCTTCGTACGGATGATTCGGCCAGCGTGCAGTTTCCTAAAAAGAAAAGAAAATCTGAAAATCAAACAAAAAAAACTGAAAATAAAAAGAAAATAAAATAAAAACGAAATTGAAAATAAAAGAAAAATAAAAAGAAATCTAGGCGTTTCTAATTAATTGGATTCAATGGTCAAAGCAAGGGCGTCTCGCGAGGCCTTGCACAATGAACCGTTATTCCCCGGCAACGGCGCCAAAAAGCTTGATCACTCAAAAGAGAGCAATCTTTCTTTTAATATTTATAAACTCGGAAATGCTATCGGTTCGGACTGCAAGCGCACAATCCTATCGAGTAGTATATTCGAGGTCGATCCACAGGGAATATTGGTTCAATGCTTTGAGCGATCGAATCACAATCTTTCGAAAGGCTAGACGAAATCTGAAAATTGAGAGATGTTGTTTTGATCAATGTAAATTAGGAAGAAATTAAAAGTAATTAAAATAAAGATAGAGATGAGAATTCCTAGGGTTTCGGCACACCATTGCCACTCAATCCGCCTTGACAATATATTCCTGTTGCGTCTGATTTCCTGTTGTTGTTTAATGAAAGATACCACATAGGTCACTGCGATTTATGTTACGCGAGAATGACAGATCTTTCACCGAGATTCTACATAGGACACTGCGATTTACCTTACGCAAATGTCTGATCTCTCAAATACCCCAAATTACTACATAGATCATTGCGATTTACTTTACGCAAATGATGGAATTTGGTACGCATTTTGTTGGTCTGGTTTATGGTTTCCCCGCTAAGGTTTTCTTCACATAAACCTAATAGATCTCAACGAGGCTAACTCATACAAATAGTTTCTCTTACCATTAAAGTACTATCACTACCCTAACGGACTCAAACTAGATCATTGAAATTAGATGAAGAGATAGTAAATCACAAAAGCATTTTGTTTCAACAACAAGAAATCATAATCAACAGAAATATATATATATCAAAACATCAAGAGTAACAAGGTTTACTGCCTAGCCCTAAGAAAAGGAACTTAGTCGCGGAACGGCATGGTTACAAGCACTCCTCTCTTCTCACTTTAATCAAATCTAACCCTAATTACAAAGATAACTAATCATTCTGTCCAGGGGCCTTATATAGGAGTGTAGGGACGTGTAGAGGTTGAGTAGGGGCTAAGAAACTGATCTGGAAATAGCTGTCGGCAGTTATTCCCCAAGAGATGCCTTCGGAAACGGGCCGTATCAGGTGATACGGTCCGTATTAGGACCTTGGCAGTTAGGGTTTAAATGCTTCCAGCGCTATCTTCTGGTCTGTGCTAGGCCTGGTCCGTATTGGTCAATACTGGCCGTAACAGGGACTTAGTCGATGAGCGTCGCTGATCCGATTGACCCGATTCTAGCTCCATTTGGTGTAAAATAGTTCCAAAACCTGTTTTCTACAATAAAACATAGAGAAGGGTGACAGTAGCCTTTTTCTCTAATAAATTAAACATAAGTGTGAGAAAATTTGTAAAACCTAAGCCAAAACCCTACGAAATCATCATTATTTTGACTCTGATCAGTTGCCTAGTTGTAACATAGACTTGACTTCTTCCCTGTGGTTTCCCTTTCTTTCCTTTGAACCAATCGGGATATCCAACTATCTCAAAACATTTATCTTTGGTGGGCCCATTCTCCCACAATTAAAACACTTTTGTTTCATCCTTTCCTGATTACTAGAATTAGAGAACCTTTTTGATAGCATAACCATGGAATTGGAAAACGTACCTTCTTCCCCTTTGAGCATGACTACCTGTCGCATGGCTTCTCGTCTAACCATGCCATATCCTTGCTCCACAGATGGAAGCGGTACCACTTGTAGTACACTTGCTCTCACATTGTCGAGACGATCGTCTAGACCATCTAGAAAGGTATACACCCTAGTCTTCTCAAGGTACTCTTTGAACTTCTTAATGTCGATTGCGCTAGTCATGGGGTTGGGACGCCGGAAGTCAATTTCTCGCCACAGACCCTGTAAAGTATTATAATATTCTTCAATGGATTTACCTGATTGTTTTAGCCGAGACACTTTTCTGTTGAGGTCAAACACCAAAGCTTCATCATTGCCATCATAGAACGTAATAGCAATAGCCTGCCACATCTCACTCGCGGTTTCATATCGAATGAAATTTGGCATGAGCTTCGTATCAAGCGAGTTGAGCAACCACCCTTTGACAACTGAATCTTCTATACTCCACTTTGGAAAGTTAATCGTATCACTAGCCGTCGGAGGTGGTGGCTCATTGGTAATGTGCCTCATCTTGTCGCGGCCCTTGAGGTATACACTTACCACTTGGGACCATATCGAGTAGTTGGTACCATCCAATTTCACAGAGATCGGCGATGAAGGAGCATCATGAGTGGGCACTGCAGCGGTTGGTTGTCGTGTAGATGATTGGAGAGACACTAGTTGTGACATCTGAGATTATTGAATTATGATAAGTTCTGTTAACTTCTCCAGTAGAGACTTGGTATTCGTTTCTTCCTCTGACATGATTGAGATTTCTTAACCAGAGTGGAACAAATGGAGTATCTAGATCACCTTCGGCATAGCCATCAGCAACCAGTACAACCAATCAACTCCGTAGCTCTGATACCATGTAATAATTTGAACAGCGGAAGTACACACGGTCCGTGTATTATTGTACACGGTCCGTATAAGCAATCACAGAGAAAGAGAAAGAAACACAGAATTTAACGAGGTTCAGTACCAACTTGGTACCTACGTCCTCCACATTCACACACACACTTTTTATTTCTTACACAAAGATAATTCTTACAGGAGAAGGAGGAGAGGTCTTATAGAGGGAACCTCCCTCAAATTTCCTAAATCATACTTTCCTTTTTTTCTTTCTTTTTTTTTTCATATATTACAATCTTCTAAAATAAGAAACAATACAACTAAGAAATAAATCATAAATTACCAAAGAATTCTAGCTGCCACCATTCATACCAAATATGACAGCCAGCTGCCGCCTTCCATAACTGATCTGGCGGCCAAGTACACGGTCCGTACATGCTCTTCTTTAACAAGTTGTGTGTATAAAATTAACGAATTTTTTCACCCCCGATTCAAAATGTAGCAGATATGAATTCTTCTGCTCTGCTCTAGTTGTGGAGCACAGTCTTAATTAGTACTTAACAAGAATCCTTTGCCATAATTGACAACAGATCCAGGGCTGGAAGTGGGCCCACCAAGATCAAGATCTTGTCTCAGCCCACAAATTTTTGGCCCATTGATGAGACACATGCAAAGAGAGCAGCAAATTTTTTACTTGTGTTAGCTTTGCACTATTTGTGGCGTGGCTGGTGTAATTCCACCAAGGCAACACTAAAAAAACACTTGATAATCTCTTGAGCAATTAATATTCGGATGGCAGTTGAGAGAGTAGGTGACATCAACCTGTGCCTGTGGGGATTCTATCTGCTGTCTGTTTTGTATTTCTTGGTTGGAACTTGGATAGAGACAATGTGTTAATTCTTAAATAAATATGACATAAAAAATGTATGGATGCAACAAATTCTGTGTTTTTTTCTCAGAAAAATTATAACAGCTCCATCTATAGGAGTCCATATCCTCTTAGGTAAAACAATATTTATATTAAGAACTAAACTGTCCGTTCAGAATCCGGATCAATTCGGTCTGAGGTGGAATGCATGGTGCACCTTTAATATTTGTGCAGATTCTGATTGAACGGATCCGGATCTAAAAGAAATATTTTATTACCTTAGGTGATAATAATTCCATCAATAATAGATTATTGGTCTCCCTGATCTTAGTTATTTATGAGCAGATAGGTTTGTTTTAATTTACTGGTACCTACAATTCAATTCAAATCTGCTGTTGGCATGCGTCTCGTCTAATTAAAATTGAATGGCTCAGATCAGAAATCAAACATAAAAAATTCAATTCAAATCTGGTTGGTGCATTTTTTTTTAATCTATCATCCATAATTGGTGCCAGTTAATTAATGATGCTATCGATCCCATCAAGATATTAAATGAACCGATGAACAAAATCATGTCTAGCAATATAAAAAAAAAGAAAAAAGTTTTCCCTACAGGATTTTAATAAGAAAGTGAAACAAAGGAGTTAATAAGTTATAAAGTCGATATTTAATGAATCAAATAAATGCATTCACTTTTCAAGGTCATCTGACATGGTTTTTCACAATACAACTATTCATGCGGCCCGAGTAAAAACAGCTCAGTTCATTTAAAATCCACTGAAAACCATGCATAGTAACGATTTTCGAGTTCAGGAACAAATGATAAGATCTAAAATTTATAATTCAGATATAATTTTAAAAGTGGAGGGCTCAAATGACTCTATTTTTTGTGTCTTAATCATGTATCTATTTTTTTTATTTTATAAGAACAAAATTTTAGAAATTTATATGTTAAAATAAAACTATTGGATGTGATCTATATTATTTTCTCTACATGCACATTACAAAAATATTATTCAATGTTGATTTTATATGAATTAATAAGTTGAAAATTGAATGTCCATAATATATCCACATAGAGTGTATCTAACAATTTTATTTTGATATTTAAGTTTTAAATTTGAAGATATTGCAGTTCTAAAAATAGAAACACGATGGACGCAAAAAATGAAGGAATTTGAACTCTCCTTATTTTAAAATTAATTTTTTATTTTTTTATGGGATAATTCTAGCAATTACTTAATTATTTTTTGAGTGAGGCTATGGTGCTATGCATAGCACGGATGGCTAGTGTACTACGGCTCAATATGGTACCTTTTAAAATCCTAACGGTCAATCCAACCGTTCAATGTGATAACCACATGAATATGTACTTGTAAACTAAATTTTATATTTTTTCGAATTTTTTTACTATTTTTTTAGATAGGTAGAAAAATCAGTGTTTTCTGAAAATCCTGGACCATCAAAATTCTACCTATCTAAAAAAATAGTAAAAAAATTTGAAAAAATATAAAATTTAGTTTGCAAGTACATATTCATATAGTTATCACATTGAACGGTTGGATCGACCATTAGGATTTTAAAAAGTACCATATTGAGCCGTAGTACACTAGCCATCCGTGCTATGCATAGCACCATAGGCTCACTCTTATTTTTTTGTGCATTTTGTCTCTGATTCTATGTATACATCCATAATAATAATATTAAGTGCAAAATATTTTTTATGATGGTATCAAATGAAATATCTTTCATATAAGAAAAATTCTGTCACGGTAGACCTTTGTCCGTTGTTAATTTTCCATTTATTAATAAAGAAAATTGGCAATATATATATAATTTTGCAATAAACTATATTTCACAAGTTAAAATTTTAGGTATCTGGCTTTTGATAAATAAATGTATACACACAAATTTATATGCATGCTAGAATTATCTTCTCTATACTGCAAAAGATAACTAACATATTGATACTTTTCTATTCTGACATTTCGCAAATAATATGAGGTACATCGTCTGTTATTTGTAAAATTCATCAAACTTTAACTTTATTACTATGCTGATTTTAATAGATTTACAACCAAGAAAGATAATACATTTGCATAATTAAATTATAGTCTCACACCAAAAATTAAATTAAACCAGATATCTCAGGTAATGGTGTTTAATTAACACCAGGTACAATAATATATATTCTACCTAGATCACATGAATCAAATACAAGAGAGGCAAAACAAGGTGAGATATCCATGATACTGTTGTCATCATCTTGTATCCTATCAGTTCATTTCTCTCTGCACCATTAGTTTGTGCATTTGTGCTAGCAGCAGTATCCTTACTGGGCTTTCCTTTTCCTAAAGAAAAGAAAATAATAATAATAATAATATTAGAGAAGAAAAATTGATACAATAATAGAAAATTTCTTTACTATTTTTCAGATATGTAGGAAATTCTTGTCTTTTTATTGTCCATAATTAATCTTCTAAATCAATAGATTTTCTACTTATTTTAAAAGTATTTTTTTTTCTAAAATATGTAAAATTTAGTCTCCAAGCAAATTTTAATATGGAGATCGTGTTGAATGGTTCAGATCGATTGTTTGAACTTTGAAAATAGAAATATGAGTGTGAAGTAAAACATGTGTCCCTTAAGCACAATAACCCAACTCTTTTTTCCCTTCAAGTTAATTATAACATTAATTATTTCATGAAAAGGATCTATTAGGTAGCATTTATAGTGTTTGCTTTGGATTAGTTTACAGTTGTTTTCATCTTTTTATTTAATTAAGATTATTTCCTTCTCCAGAAAAGCAATGAAGATCCATATACCAAAAAGGATGGAACCTGTGTAATCTAGACTAAAGACTGAAGTACCACAAAAAGAGATAATATTCTTCGAAGTTCGAAGGATGCAATAAAATCTTCAAAATAAAGCTCCAAACGTGGAATACATCTTATGGTACATTAGAGAATTAAACCGGAATAAATTAAATGACACAGTGGACCATATATATATTGTACTTTTTTTACATGGGTGATCTTATATATCTTAGCACTTTCTAATTTTGCTTTATTGAAGAACTTGAGATATGGTGGACCAACACTAAAAGGAGCTTTAACGAAAATTTAAGAACTTGAGATATGGTTGACCAACACTAAAAGAAGAAGAAGAAGAAAGGTACCGGTACCGGTACTTGTTGATGATGTAGGTGTGCTGGTCGCCGGAGTAGGGGTGCCCTCCATCTCCTTCGCAAATTGCTCAAACTCCTTTGTTTGTGCCGAATCCTTCGGTAAATTTAATAAACCTAAGAGAACAGGAAGAGCATTTCACCTTAACTAGTGTTTAATTAATGATGAATTGGAGGATAATAAAAGAAAACTAAAAAATCAGTGCATCCATATATAGGATGCTTTGATTCTTCAAGAATCTTGATTTTGCTTTCAGACACATATGCACATGCACGTACATATGATCCCGATCGATACGCATGCAAGTCTACTTACGTGGGCAATCGCTGATATTTGTTGGTGCATTGCACTTGTGTGGCAACTCCAGTGCCAGGGTAACATTGATCTTCATCCCCAGCTCCGGTTCATCCCGATCCTTAACTAAAATACACACACATTTCAAACCCTTTCCGACGACTTGCTTGAACCCGGCGCAACAATCCGGAGTAGGATTCTTTGCAGTTGTCGCTCCCTCGACAAACGTGACGCATGTTGCGAGACCCATCAGCTGATTACTGCACTCGGCACGATCCGCTGCAAAGTCAGAGTTCACTATCAGAACCAAGCACAGGAAAGCAAGTGAAACAAATAGTGGTCTTAAGGTAGCCATGTTATATCTATACATGTAACTATGTATGATGTGTAGTATATGGTGAGGAGAGAATTAAGTGTTTTTGCCTTGTTATATAAGAGATGTTGTATGGGGGCGAATTATGGTGGCCAGTTGAATAGTTATGAGGCAGCGCTGGAAACAGCGACTAATACTGGTAATGGAATAATAGAAGGCCATATTACAATCATGATTTGTTGTGGTGGTGGCAGTGTTGATTTTTGTGTTGCTACGACGTACTGCCATTATATATCCATGAATAACAGAATAAGTTAATATTTTTTTTCTAGTATTTTAAATCACACACCAATATTTCCAAATATTAGAGATTAGTTAGTTGGTTTATTTAAAATTTTAATTATATGCAGTAATATGATCAGAAGTTTAACATGCACGATATAATTTTATACAATGTGTAAATCAAAGTTCCTAAAGTTAATATATTCGTTGGTTTGCATGTATTTTATGAAGAATATGAACTATCGTTATTTAGGATTTAGTAACTTTCTTAATTAGTGCAGAATATAATTAGTACATATTATTATTATTTTGGAAGCTGATAACAGTACTCGCGCCACAGTATCTGCACTGTACCCGCACTAATAACTACCATAACTATCTGGGAGACCGCAAAAATTCCAGTACTGAATTTTTTTTTCTAAAGTATTAATATCTATGCAAAGAAAAATTTATACCTATGTACGGAAGTATTTATACCTATGAGGTGAACAATTTTTACATAAATAATTGTCTCTCCAATCAAATTTCTCAAACGTACCCACACTATAAATACTTGTGGGGGACCACTCAAACTACATAGGAGAACAAAACACGTTTTGAAAGGTTGTTTTTTTCCATTCAATCTCATCTATATTTTTTACGATCTGTGAGAAATTTTGCGAATTTAAAACCATGAACGTCTTATACGCAATTTTCTCTTTCAAATGAGATCCATGATGACATACTTTCAGACTCGTCGTCACACAAGTATTTAGGTCTCGCCGTGCAAGTATTTATACATATACTTGCAAGTATTTTTTACATATGACACTCAATGACGTCCGAAAGTATTAATATCAAGTACTGCAAGTATTTATATCTATGCACTGAAGTATTTATACTTATGTGGTCAACTATTTTTGTTAGATGAAGGTTGACGTGGGAACAATTAGGAAATGTTGATGCGGTGATACGAGGTCCCCACTACTTCATTAGAGGAAGGTTGACGCGGGAACTACTGGAGAACTGGAAAATAGATGGTCATAATTAACAAGTTACGCATCAAAGTATTAATATCTTATTTTTCAAGTGTTAATATCT
This sequence comes from Carex myosuroides, assembly GCA_028015225.1. Lineage (NCBI taxonomy): Eukaryota > Viridiplantae > Streptophyta > Magnoliopsida > Poales > Cyperaceae > Carex > Carex myosuroides. The sequence goes on from CM051477.1 coordinate 14,860,253, forward strand.
TACCTACTAAATATTTATATCTATGAACTTTGACACGGGGATGAGTGCGGGGACTGAAAAAGGTGAACTATATAATTAGTGGGGACCATAGAGGAAGAGTGATGCAAAGATTTTAGAATAATAATTAGTAGGGACCATATAATATTTTTTTTAGAATAATAATTAATTGGACCATAGTACATAATTTCTCTAAACGGGGTGTGGAGATTTTGAGAATACTAGAATGAGAGTACTCAAATAATTATTCAGTTATTTTATTCATTAAGTCCACTGCGAAACTTTATAAAATTAATTTGTCATCGAGATTTTGAGCTGATAATTAATAGTGACATATATCTTCTGTCGTAAATATTCAATAAAAAATTATATATATCTATATATCCTATTTTTAAATTAAGAAGGTATTCTCAATTATGTGACTTAGCGATCACTTGACACTTTATCTTCATGCATGCTGAACTAAGAAAAAGACATTTAACAGTATTATTCTCAAAGGATTAATAGTTAATTAATATCGACATGTGTAATGTCTACACCTCATATAATAATAATAATAATAATAATAATAATAATAATAATAATAATAATAATAATAATTAATAATAATAATAATAATGATAATAGTAATAATAATAATAATAATAATAATATAAGGTTATTGTATTATGCATAGCGCACATCGATTTGTATACTATATATTCATATTTTCATTTTCAAAATTTAAATAGTCTATCTGAATCGCTCAACATGATTTTCATATATGAAATCGTTCTTAGAAATCATATTGAGCGGTTTAGATGGACTGTTTGAAATTTGAAATTGAGATATGGATCCATATTACGGACCGATGTGCACTATGCATATTACCACAACCTCACTCATCATCGTCATCATCATCATCATCATCATAATCATACTAATAATAATAATACATCATCATCAATTCATCATTATCATCATCAAGACAATTGTTTTAGCTTGTCTTTTTTCAACATTTAATTGAAAGACTGAAATTATTTGATTTCCTTCAATCTCGCATAATTCATATTTTCTCTTAATTTCTTGGTGAGAAAGAGATTCATTACCACCTGCCTTGTATTTCTTTGACAAGGCACAATTCTTGCTTCTGTACCAAACCAAGCTTTGCAGTTTGCATCTCTCCTGGCCTCCTCTCTTTCATATGAAATACATTGAGACAAATTAATTAAACTCCGCTCATCCATAACGCATGATCGATGCTTCGAATTTAATTCAATGCGTCCTGGAAAGCAACCTTGATATATTCATGCTTTAATTTTTAACTCAAATTTGTTATTAAGTAAAGTAAACATATATACATAATTACATATATTCCTCTCTTCCTAAACCCAGATGCAAATTAAGATTTAAGACATGAAAATTCACAAGTAGCATGCATGGATGTGACTTGTTACAGTATTTACAGGTAACAGTACTGCAGAATTTAAGTTGAAGGCGATGCAAAATGTTGTTCTCTAAAACCTATCAAACGGGAAATTTATTAGAACACTAGTCTATATATATATATGTGAGTCTATTTCACCTCTCAACTTCAATTATTAACTAATTTAATTTGATAAGAATTAATGTAACCTCTCGCGCGAACCATACCGATAGATACATGCATCCTCTATCAACTATATATGTATGTACTGTATGTATGTATGTATGTATGTATGTATCTCCCGATCCAGGTGAACAGTAAAAATAGTGCAACCAAATTCTGGATCATGTGATCAGCAATTTTCAATGTGGCTTAATAAACAGTAAAAAAATTTCAAAAAATGTAAAATTTGGTCTCCAAGCAGATTTTAATATAGATTGAACATCTAACGGTTTAGATCGACCGTTTGGACTTTGAAAATTCAAAAACGACTTGATTGCACGAGAACCTTGGTGCAAACGTTTTGATATTAGCCTCTCTCTATCTATATAACTGGAACTAAACGTAGATGCTCTTAGTCTCCTTCTCCAATAATTAATTTCATGGACGAATTGATGAGTAGATCCTGATCAATATAATTGAGATCGATCGATAGATCAAACGGTGCAGATGAAATTAATACATAATAATTCAAGGCGTAGTTTAGAAAAGTTTCCAAGTTACGTACCATGAATAATACATATATTGCATGTACATTCTAATTAAGATGTGCAAGCTAATTAAACCCCACCACATTCAATTCAATTAATTAAGTACGGAATTCATTGTGCTACGGTAGCTTAATTGTCCCTTAATTTGGAGTCTGGAGAGTACTGCCCACGCAAATTAAAAAAAATGATTAAGAAAAAGACAAAACCACAATTTCAACAGAATTACAAATGCAAATTAAGTACTACGTTACTGCTACTGCAATAAAAAGGAATTAATTCGGATTCCCCGGGTACGTAGCTGAGGTGCAATTATTAATTAAATCTCAACCGTACGTTCTTCTAATTTGGCATGAATATCAAAATGGACCCTCCACAATTTTCATAGACACCGAATTGAGTTTGACTGGCTTGAGTTTGACTAGCTGGAACTAATCTGGGTTAATTGTCCGTTTATATAGATTGTACATTTCAGATACCTGAAAAATGGATGATTCATTGCTCGTTATTAATATATATAAGTGTAAAATAACTATCAAGAGTAGTTGAAAAATAGATATTCATTGCTCGTTAATATATATATATATATATATATATATATATATATATATATATCTTCATTCCATTATTAAGCACGTTGATGTCCTGATCCGCCAACGGCTACGATTGAAAGAGGAAATTTCGGATTTAATATTAGCCCTCCAATCACATAATATGTTATTTTTTGATTAAATACATCTCTTTTATGTGTAGAAGTTTATATTTAGTTAAAAGAAATCTCGCCACACATACAGCCACACTATATGTTACAATTAAATTTAAAACAATTCCATTTTTTTATGATATTTATCTACAAGGAATATATTTCCTTATTTCCCCTGCACTCAATTATGCAAACAATAAAAATGTGATTCCTTATTCTCCTTGTTCAATTAAGCATAATGAAAATCAATATTTTTTCCCATAAATAGACCAATGAAATAATAAATAGAAAGTTAATAAATCACTAGAATTGTCCACACTTGCGACACCAATATTGTGATATAAATCATAAAGTTGATATAAAAGTATGCCAGTATCCAATAATATTTTTTATTAGTCAAAGTCACTATGATTGTCCAATTCGTATTTATTAATGAATTGGAAAAAATTATTTTAATATTTTATTAGATCCATACGTGGATTACGGAGGAGGGTCCACTTGATCTGATAATAATATTTATGAAAAATATTCTCTACTTTTTTAAATAGTAAATAATTGTTGTAATTTATTATTGATCAAAGTTTGTTGTTTTATAATAAACTGTTTATTGAACTAAAGTGTGTTCCATCTAGGTAAAACATATCTATACAAAGCATTACTAGCTAAAGTGCGTTCCATGAATCTTATCGCACTGGCAACTGCTTCGTCAGGATCTGTAGCAAATAACATGCCAGGGGGAAGAACCGCACATTCTAGGTTTAAAATTCTCTTGAAAATTGAGAACAACTTTGTTTGCAATATCAAGAAGCAGAGTGGAATTGCACAATTATTGCGGATGGCTACTTTGATCATATTGGATGAAGCATCAATGGCAAAGCGACAAGCAATTGAAGCACTTGATAGAACAATGCAAGATATAATTGAAGAAAATTTACCCTTCGGCAGGAAGATCATGCTTTTCGGAGGTGACTTCAGACAGGTAATTAATTAGTTGTTTTATATATTATTTCATTTATTGTTCAAATTCATAGCTTTTTGAAAAAAAAAAAAATATCTCATACACATAATTTATAAAATTATTAGGTGCTCCCAGTTGTTAGGCGTGGTACTAGAGCACAAATTGTTGATTCCAGTCTACGGATGTCTCTTCTTCGGCCATCAATAAAAAAATACAATTAACCCGAAACATGAGAGCTTTGTTAGACCCATATTTTTTTGAATATTTACTCAAAGTTGGTGATGGATCAGAAGAATCATTGGAGGGGAACTTGATTCGTATTCCTGAAGAATTGGTTATTCCATACACTACTGAAGGGGATTCTAAACAGCAGTTAATAGAATCTATTTTCCCTCTCTCCATATCAACGGTGGTTCGTCAGAGTATATTATTTCTAGGGCCATACTATCAACAAGAAATGAATATGTTGATGAATTGAATCAACAAATGATTGAGATGTTTTCAGGTGATGAGATGATCTACTACAGTTTCGACAAAGTAGAAGATGATACTGCTAATCACTATCCAACAGAATTTTTGAACTCCTTGACTCCAAGTGGACTGCCTCCACATCTACTCAAATTGAAGTTGGGTTGACCGATTATTTTATTACAGAACCTTGATCCATCAAATGGCCTATGTAATGGTACAAGGCTTATATGCCGAAAATTTCAAAATAATGCAATAGATGCAAAGATTGTTGTTGGAGAACATGCTGGAAAAATAATTTTTCTACCGAGAATTCCAATGTGTCCATCTGATGATGAGATGTTCCCTTTCAAGTTTATATGAAAGCAATTTCCTATTCGCCTGAGTTTTGCCATGACAATCAATAAAGCACAATGACAAACAATTCCTAACGTCGGCATCTATTTACCCGAGCATGTTTTTTCGCACGGCCAATTATATGTCGCATTGTCAAGAGGTACGTCACGACGTACAACAAAAGTCATGCTGAAACGGAAAGAGGAAATTGATGCCCCAGGAGTGTATACAAAAAATATAGTTTACCGGAAGGTCTTGAGTGAGGAATAAGGTATGAACCATATTAATTTAACATTTTTAATTTTATTATATTTTTTCAATTGGAGCAATTATAATCTACTTGTCATTTTTTTTCATTTTCAGGAATGTTAGACTACATCAAAGAGGATCACACTGGCAATGATACTTCAAGACTTTTTTTAATGTTATATTTGATCCATTTTTTTCATTTGTTGTTGTTTCTTTTACTATTATTTATTATTTATCTCTCTATTTTTTTTCATTTGTGTTTTTTTATTTTCATTTATATATTTTTTCTTAATTATGGGTGAGATGTCAATAAAAAAATCTCTTTATATTTTTCTTATAATATCCCCGTTGCAACGCACTGGCACGATACTAGTATGTATATATATATATATATATATATAGAGAGAGAGAGAGAGAGAGAGATGGGCTATTGTGCTTTGCAAAGTAAACCCCTCCGTTTACTTCGGGCCATATTTTGCATTTTGAAAATTCAAACAACCGATCTGAACCGTTCAACATGTTCTAAATATTGAAATGTGCTTGCAGACTAAATTTTACATTTTTTGGAATTTTTTTACTATTTATTAAGCCACTTTGAAAATCGCTGATCCGGTGGTCCAGAAAATTTTACTGTTTTTTACTGTTCACAGTGGATCAGCGATTTTCAAAGTGGCTTAATAAATAGTAAAAAAAACTCCAAAAAATGTAAAATTTAGTCTTCAAGCACATTTCAATATTTAGAACACATTGAACGGTTCGGATCGGTTGTTTGGATTTTCAAAATGCAAAATATGACCCGAAGTAAACGGGGGTTTTACTTTGCAAAGCACAATAGCCCATCTCTCTCTCTCTATATATATATATATATATGTATATATATATATATATATATATGTATATGTATATGTATATATATATATATATGTATATATATATGTATATATATGTATATATATGTATATGTATATGTGTATATATATATATATATATATATATATGAGCTATGCTAAGACGTGGAATAAAACAAGTTTGTACTCCACGCCATATTTTCATTTTGAAAATCCAAACAACCGATCCGAACCGTTCAACATGTTCTCTATATTGAAATGTGCTTGGAAACCAAATTTTATATTTTTTGGAATTTGTTTACTATTTATTAAGCCACTTTGAAAATCGCTGATCCACTGTGAACAGTAAAAACAGTAAAATTTTCTGGACCACCGGATCAACGATTTTCAAAGTGGCTTAATAAATAGTAAAAAAATTCCAAAAAATGTAAAATTTGGTCTCCAAGCACATTTCAATATAGAGAACATGTTGAACAGTTCGGATCGGTTGTTTGAATTTTCAAAATGGAAATATAGTGCCATGGAGTACAAACTTGTTTTACTCCACGTTTCACCATAGCTCAATTATATATATATATATATATATATATATATATATATATATATATTTTATATAATTATCTAATCGAGTAACGAGTACGGAATAGGATTTACCTGTACTCGATAAGTTTATGAAAAAAGATCTTACCCGTACATGTCTTATTGAATACGGTACGGATTGAGTAAACAGATAAAAGGGTGCCATTGACACCCCTATTGACAGAGCATATGCATATATATATATACATATATATATACATATATATATATATACATATATATATATATAAAGGTTGGCTAATATCAAAACGTTTGTTCCGGAGCCGTGGTGCAACCAATTAGTTTTTCAATTTTCAAAATCCAAACTGTCGATCCAAACCGTTAGATGTGATACTATATTAAAATGTGCTTGGAGGCCAAATTTTACATTTTTTAGAATTTTTTTACTATTTATTAAGCCAGTTTAAAATTGCTGATTTTAATAAATAATGAAAAAATTTCTAGATCATTGAAAATAATAGTTTTAAAACTGGCTTAATAATAGTAAAAAATTCCAAAAAAAAATAAAATTTGGTCTACAAGCACATTTTATTATAGATTAAATGTTAAACGGTTTGGATCGACTGTTTGGACTTTGAAAATGTAAAAATGAAACATTTGCTCCGCAACTTAGAAACAAACGTTTTTTATATTAGCCCACCTTAATTTATATATTATATATATAAGCTTGTGCATGATAGGTATATATAATTAAGCTAGCGTGCAACTCCTGCAAATGCAGTCAAAAACATTATGCAACAATTAATTAATGCTGATACAATGAAGTGGATATAAGTCATGTTTCATGTAATTACATCCCTTTAATTAGTGGGTCCCTAAACTCAACTGTTTTGACAGTCATATAGCGCCGAAATTTTTATTTATAACATTCTTCAAAAAAAAAAAAAAAACCAAATAACCATCTTTTTCTTGAATTTACATTTTTCACCACGGCGGCACCGGCATTTTGCGGACCCTTGGAAAGGTATATAAGGAGTCCGTTGTTTTCATTTTTTATCAATTTAAAGAAGTTTCAATCCCTTCGACCTCGAGTAAGTTTCCTTCTTCTTTTCTAGTTTTAATTTTTAGTGTAGAGTAGTAATTAGATTTAGGTTTAGGGTTTAGGTTTAGAATTAGATATTAATTTAGAGTTTAGAATTAGAATTGTACCAAAATTTAAATAGAATTGTACCAAATATTAATTGTTTGAGCAAATAGCTAGAATTGTACCAAAATGTAGGTTTAGGTTTAGGTTTAAAATTGTACCAAAATTAATGGATTTTGTCCAAAATTAAACTTGTTTATCATACCAAAATTTATTGTTTGAGTTAAAATTAGACTTGTAACAAAATTTAACTAGGTTTATTATACCAAAATTTATTGTTTGAGCACCAACATTAAACTGGACTTGTACCAAAACTCTCATATTTGACCAAAAATTATCAAATACAGCATGATATCCAGTAGAGATATACCGTCTTCCAGTAGGGGTGTACCTTCTTCTAGTAGAGGTACACAACATGGCCCTACAGCCACGCCGTACGAGATGTCCCAATACATCGAGAGTGCGTTGGCAAATGTTCCGGGTATCCGGAGTCGCACTGACGAGACGCCACTCTCCAGGCGGGGGCGAGGGTTTAGGAAGAAGAAGGCGAGGACGGTGTTTAGTCTTGAGCCGTAGACTTTCATTTGTTGTACTGTTAGATGTTTTGTTAGATTCTTATTTGTAGTATTGTTAGATGTTTTATCAGATACTTATTTATTTTGTTGATTAGTTTTTTATTTTTTTGGTTTTGTTGTTATTTATTTATTTTGTTGATTTCATTATATCATCGTACACAAAAAATTCTAAAGGAACGACATATCTAAAATATTTTCAACGAACGACATATCTAAAATATTCCCAACGAACGACATATCTAAAATATTCCAAACGAACGACATATCTAAAATACGATACGACCAAAAATATATCAATTTAAACAACATTGAAACTAAAATAAATAACATATTTAACAAATTACAGATTTCAATTTTTTTTATGTAAAAAATATGGATCTGCACAATATCCGTGCGGACCCATTTAAGAGTCCGCATCAGCATTCTGCGGCCCCGCTGAAATGGATCCGTAGAATGCCGATGCGGCCGTGGTGAAAATGTAAATTCCAGGAAATAATGGTTATTTGATTTTTTTTTTTTTGGAAGTATGTTATAAATAAAAATTTCGGCATATAGCGTACGTACAACATGTTGTTGATTGAGATAAGAGCGTACAAGTATGTAAAATATTCAGCATGTCTAAAAGGAGCAAACATGACGTTAGTTGCTGCATATGGACGCCTTTATGATTGCTTTTATATATTTGTTGTTATAAATAAAAGTAAACAAATATAAATAAGATGAAGGGAATGTAAAGAATGAATATCTCTTTATTTATATATTTCTCATGTGTACAATACAAGATTATAATGCCTCTATTTATATACAACAAATTATAAATAAAAAATCATTACAATAATAAATAAGAGATTAAATTTCAAATACTAGTGGGATATAAATTCCAATGATAGTGGAGTAGTGGGACAGTAAATGAGGATTAATATTCATAACAGTATAGTAGATTAGTAGTACTGCGTCGATGATTTTGACTAGACACTATTGATGTTTATTTGGGGCGATTTTATGATATTGGGTCATTGGGCCGACATTTTTATTAATATCTAGAGTTTAATAGAAATTAATTAATATACTCAGATCTAGGAAGTTATAAAAATATCCGTACCGGCTATTTTTTGGCCGGTATTCAATTTAATTTATTACCGGTCGGAAAATAGTTGGTACCAAAAAAAAAATTTAATACAATACCGGCTATTTTCTGGCTAGTACTTTTTTTTTTTAGAATGGGCATAGCATAGTTTGCTAGAAGAAAAAGTCGTAGAAAACTCGGATTGAAGTTTGCACTCGGTTTGGCTAAGATCAAACAAATACATTTGGTTGGATGCGTGTGTTACATCGGTTGCATGTATTGGTGCATCATCGATGTTTTTGCAATTAAAAACATCAATGTTTTATTAGCCGGGTAGTGCTAAAAAAATATCGGTGCGTCGCTGATGTTTTTGTAATGAAACATCGATGTTTATTAGGATACTGGTTATTGTTAAATTAAATTCATTAGCCGCATGCGAACACTAAACTACGTTTTTTTTACAGTGTCGTATGACACTAAAGTTTAGTGTTCGCATGCGGCTAGTGAATTTAATTTGACAATAACTAGCATTCTAAAATTGAGTATTGATGCTTTATGCACGGCCTAACGACGGTAGAAGTGCATCGATGTTTCATTGCAAAAACATCAGCGACGCACCGATATTTTTTTAGAACTACCCTGCTTAATTGCTAATGCTAAGTTTAATAAAACATCGATGTTGCATTACAAAAACATCAGCGACGCGCCGATATTTTTTTAGCACTATCCGGCTAATAAAACATCGATGTTTCATTGTAAAAACATCAATGATGCACCGATACATGCACCGATGTAACATACGCATCCAACCAAATGCATTTGTTTGATCTTAGTCAAACCGAGTGTAAACTTCAATCTGAGTTTCTTACAACTTTTTCTTCTAGCCAACTATGATATGCCCATCCTAAAAAATTAAAAAAATTAAATTAAGTACCGGTCAGAAAATGGCTGGTACTGTATTAAAAAAAAAATTTGAGTACCGATTATTTTCCGGCCGGTAATGAATTAAATTGAGTACCGCCCAGAAAATAACCGGTACGGATATTTTTATAACTTTTCAGCGAATCTAAGTATATTAATTAATTTCTATTAAACTTTGAATATTAATAAAAATGTCGGGTGATTGGGATCACGTTAGTTACCTAATTACCTGTTACAAATAGATCACGACTATTTACCTAGTTAACCTGTTACAAATAATGGATCCCAAAATAAATTATTTAGCTAGGAATAGGATTTCCTCATATACGTGCGGTACGGAGGAATGCAAATCACTCTTATCCCCTTAATTGGTTTCTAACAATCTTTCCTTACGTACCAGTCTCCATCACTTTCTTTTTCTCCTCCACCAGCAGGTCACTCTTTCTTAATTTCACTCTAGTCCTCATGTCTTCAACCACTTTCAAACTTTTTTTTTTTTTTTTAAATAAAGAATCTAATTAAGATCGATCCAACTCTCTCGTTATTGTCAAATGCTTCAGACTCTGAGAAGTAATTTTGGAAAGAGCAGGATTAATTCTAGTACTGCACCATCACATAATTCACTCATACAGATTTTACATATATACCCTCTTGTTTCCTACAAATTATTTCAGGCACCATCTCCTGCATGCTTTGGCTTAAACTTGTGCACTATTTTTAATCAGTAGCTTGTGTGCCACTCAGGATTGCCATGTACTTTTATTATACTGCACTATGTTGCGCGTCAGAGAATAAATACTAGAGCTCTTGTAATTTGGGAGGTCATATTGCTAATTTTAGCTAAGAATATTATTTTGACACTGCAACTCTTGTTTTTTAATGTTATGTGACTAAATGTGTTTAGTATTTGTATGAACTATTTACACTTAATATGAATACTTAGAATATTTGAAATTAATATTTTCATATGTCATATGGAATTTTTTTTTAATATAATATATTAGGTATAAACAATTCACACATGAACTATTCACATTATTCACACTTGCATGACGAGGTATACTTGCAATATTTTATATTTATATTTTCAAACGTCATCTAGTGTCATATGCAAAAAAAAAAAATGATATAATCTGTTAGATATAAATACTTGACACGTGAACTATTCACACTTCCATGACAAGGTATAAATACTTGCTATATTTGATATTCATATATTCCGACGTCATCTAGTGTCATATGACAAAACAAAATTAAAATTTGATATAATATGTTAGTTACAAATACTTGGCACATGAACTATCCACACTTGTATGACGAGGTATGAATACTTGCAATACCTGATATTAATACTTTCAAACATCATCTAATGTCACAAGAAAAAAAATTAATAGAATCTGTTAAATACAAATACTTGATGCATAAACTATTTACACTTACATGACGAGGTATGAATACTTGCAATACTTGATATTAATACTTTCAAACGTGCTATAAGAAAAAAATTATTGATAAAATCTTTTAGATACAAACGCTTGATACATAAACTATTCACACTTGCATGACGACGTATGAATACTTGTAATACTTGAATTTAATACTTTCATACATCATCCAGTGCCATATAGAAAAATAAAAATAAAAATTTCATAGATTCTGTTAGTTACTAACACTTGACATATGAACTATTTACACTTGCATGACAATGTATAAATACTTACAATACTTGATATTCTTTATGACGTCATCCAGTGCCATTTGGAAAACAAATTAAATTGTGATAGAATATATTAGGTACAAACACTTGACACATGAACTATTTACACTTGGATTAATATTTTCAAACGTCATTCAATGCCATAAGGAAAAAAATTAATGGAAATATGTTAGATACAAATACTTGATACATGAATTATTCACACTTGAATGACGAGGTATGAATACTTGCAATATTTGATAATAATATTTTCAAACGTCATCTAAGGAAAAAAATATTAATAGAATATGTTTGATACAAACACTTGATACATGAACTATTCAATTTTGCATGATGATGTATTAGTACGTGCAATAATTGATATTAATACTTTTAGACATCATCTAGTGCCATATGGAAACAAAATTAAATTTTTTATAGAATCTATTAGGTACAAACACTTGACATATGAACTATTTACACTTGTATGACGATGTATAAATACTTGCAATACTTGATATTAATATTTTTAGACGTCATCGAATGCCATATGGAAAAAAATTGATAAAATATGTTTGGTACAAACAATTCAGATATGAATTATTTACACTTGCATTACGAGGGATGAATACTTGCACGACGAGGTATGAATACTTGCTCGATGAGATATGAATACTTACACGATGAGGTATTCATGACGATGTATGAATACTTACATGACAAGGTATGAAGACTTGCGTGACAGACAATCCAAAAGTATGTCATCATGGATCTCATTTGAAAAAGAAAATTACGTAGAAGACGTTCGTGATTTTAGATTCGCAAATTTCCTCACAGATCGTCAAAAATATTGGCAAGATTGAATGAAAAAAAAAACCACATCTAAAAACTTGTAAAAGATGGTTTGTGATGTGTCTAGTTTTTTTTTTCCAAAATACTTAGGTATGAATACTTGATATATTATATATTACTACTTGCACACATAGGTATCTAGAGTGGGAAAAATGGCACGGCGGAGTCGGCTCCGTCACGGAACAGCACGGTTACGGCACGGAACGGCACGTGTGTCAGTTACGTGCCGTGACTCGCGTGTTCCGTGCCGTGCACATCTTTTGAAACGTTGGCACGGCACGGCACGTGAAAGATTTAGTCACGGCACGTCACGTAGTCACGCGAGTCACGTGTAATTAGGACCATTAAATATTGATTTAATGGTGAATCTTGAATAAACTAATATAAATTATGATTAAATGGTCACGCGAGTCACGTATGGACACGGCACGTTAGGCACGGCGTGACTCGCGTGCCGTGATCACCCCTTGATATTTTGGTCACGGCACGACACAGCACATGAAAAATTAACTTGGTCACGGCGTGTTAGTCACGGCACGGCACGGCACGTTTTTTCCACTCTATATGTATCCATATTTGCACGCATCAGTTGTAAAATCTATTAAATATTAGACAGTCTCCCAAGTAGTTAGTGGTTCCTCTAGTTAATGAGCGGTCCTCTCAGGTAATTAATAACTGAGGAATGAATGGGAGAAATGAAATGGGAATAGTTAGACACTCCCTTGAAACTATGTATATAGGAAAAACAACTTAAATTATTGTGCAAGAATCCCCGCATAGGGACAAAAAAATTATATTAACGATTCCATTGCATCATCTTTCTACAAAACAAATCCATTGCATCAAATACGAAGTTATTTTCAAATGAAGAGTGAAGAAAAAAAATACACAAGTCCTTCAAACAAAATGAATGAGAAAATCAAATCAGTTATAGTTAGTGTGATCATGTGATGTGATGTTAGTAATAGGCTAGAAGACAGCCTACTGATAGATGGTTACATCATATTTTCATATTAGACTGTTTAATGTATTTAAAGAGTTTCATTATCGCTTGACAGATGTCCGGTTTCTTTGATGTTTAGGTAGCTCCTTTAAATAATTTTGACTATTTGTTGATGCCTATAATCAATGCAGTTTTTAAATCCTTAGGCTTCCAAATAATTGCTCTTATTTCTTTTGGGTGCAAGAATTCTTTTTTAAATTAATTTTGATTCTGTCTATGGATGTTACAAATTTAAATCAGGCAGGTAACATTATCATGCTGTCGGATCCCGATACCCAGGAAGGGGAAAACAACCAATGGAATTCCGAGGAAGATCCAGCTCTTGGACTAGAGGGATCTGATCTGATTTATCGGATTATCTTCGATATAAGGCTGAGATTGATGCTATCGATGCAGATTTTTTGGATCTTGACTCTACTGCTGATATAGTTCTTCTTTGGCTAGTCCTACTTTTACATAGATTTTTAGTTTTGTTGGCTGCTCTGTTTTTCCAGCTTTGTAATATTCCATTAACACTATCCTGTATGCTTTTATGTTCTTAGATATCCCCATGTTGCTTTACAACTTGTGGGATTAGTTCTTTAGATGTTATATTCCTTTATGTTGTTGGTTATTTTGTATGAACTATTTTGTTTCTAAGAAAATAGGTGGGCACTCCACTTTTTCTAAAAAAAGATTTATGAAGAACTGAACATTTCTCTTAAACATACTACAATTTTTATTTTTATAAGAGGTAAATGTTTATTTTATAAATTCAAAATGAATATATTATTAAAAAAGGCATAAAATGAATAAAATTTGTGAGTTTTTGAAATTTAGAGTAAATATGTATGAATTTAGAGGGGGATACTTCCGAGGTTTTTGAAGGACAGGCATAAAATTCCTCCTTTTTCCGATCAAATCTTTCAATTTTGAATATCCAAAAATATCCCCAACATAAATTCAATCCCACAGCCTTCCACCAAAAAAAAAAAAGGAAAAAAAATTGCCTTCCTATATAACCAGACAGTTTAAATTAATTCATGCAATATTGCATAGTACCCGCTAGAACTAGGGACCATAGTCAAGCATAGAGACCCTCGAGCAGTAGCCTAACAAAAGGTTACTCTATAAAATACCAAATAACACTATTCCAACAACCAAGATTTCTGGAACTCAAAAAATAGAAACAGAGAAAGTCACAAGAGGCTGGTGAAAACATCAAGTGAAATTAAAACAAAAATATATATACATTCAGATCAATTTCAAGCTTTATTTTCCTTTTGATTCTGAGCAAATTCAAGGAATCGACGTAGTGGAAAGAAAAGCGGGAAGAGAAATGCAAATAACAAGCAAAGAATAGCAGTGAGACCGACCCACCAAGTAAATCGAGGTACCCCAAGCATCAGCTCATCACATACTGCACATACCCAACACAAATGAATAAATAAATATTGATTGTAATACCTTGAAGGCACAGGTCTAACACTTGGTGTTTGGTAAAAATTCTGCTAACATCCACCTAAGATAGAAGCTTTCTAAAATATAACTCGAAGCACCTGATGTTGTAACAACTCATCTGCTTGTTTAAACATTTTCTGTGCTGAGTTTGAAATTTTGGATAAATCGACTTTAAAAGCAATGACGAGTCTGATAACACAAACTATATTTCAGGCCAAGATAAATTAGGTCAGGGCTAAGTCCAAACATAAGCCCAGAAAACAGTCTAAACAATTTTCTGAATGATATATAATATTTGTAAACTTTCTATTGACCCATTAATTCTAGAAACTTCCTGCTGCATAAGGGTGCAATTGTGCTAGGTTTTAGATACAGAGTAAAGTTTCTCATACCGATATTAAATAGAACAAGTTCTCTCTCTTGTACATTTGGTTGTGCAACCACACCCTCAGCATTTACTGTCACGAGAACATGTACCTAGAACAATCCCAATAATTACAACATAACCCATAACAATAATACAAACAAAACTAACACGAATACGACAAAATAATAAAACATAGAGTAGGGTTAAAATGCCCCATTGTTTTCGTACCCCAATCATGTCTCACATCCTTATCTTCGCTTTCAAAGTCCAAACAGTTGATCCAAACAGCTCAACATGATCTCCATATTAAAAATGTGCCCCGAGACCAAATTTTATATTTTTTTTCAAAAAATTGTACTATTTTTTTAGATAGGTACAAAATCATTGTTTTTGGATGGTCCACAATCTTCTGAAAAACAGTGATTTTGTACCTATCTAAAAAACTAGTACAAATTTTCATAAAAAAAAATATATATAATTTCGTCTCCAAGCATATTTTAACATGGAGATTATGTTGAGCAGCTCAGATTGACTTTTTTTACTTTGAAAATGAAGATAAGGATGTGGGGCATGATTGGAGCATGAAAAGAATGGAGCATTCTAAACCTACTCATAAAACAATAAAAGTAATTAAAACACTAACCTGCTCAGTACTCTCAGCCTTGAATATTAGTTTTTCTGTGTTAAGCAATCGTCTATTATTGTTTCTATGCGGATCGCTCATATCCGTTTTCAGCTCTATACTAAAGGTGGCTGGTATCTAAAAAAGAAGTAAATATAAAACTAAACTTCTGACATGATATCCACAAAAAGTTACATTGGTGAAGTATGGTACCACTGCGTACCATGCTATTCTGGTACTCTGGTTACTCTACCAGTCACTTATAGATAGTCACATATCCTTGATATATGGTTCTTCTATGGTAAAATAAGCAATAACTTTTAAATATGCAAATAGTTATTCCGAGAGATCTTGCCGAGGCCCCGCGCCAATTGAGCGGATGGGAGCAGGTCTTTCTTTTAAAAGAACCCCTACAATTTATTGGCCTTTAACACAACACTCATAGCGTGCTTACATGATTAACTACAAGCATGAAATATAAGTGCCAATTTTTTTTTATAAAAAAAAGTAACATTTATTTACTAACTTATTGGTATAATATCTTAGTACCAATCAATAATGAACTAAACCTTAGTACTACATCATTTAATAATATATAAGTCATTGTCATTATAGTTAACTTGTTCCAAGTGCCTTGTGCATATAGTATGATATCTCATGGGCAAACCTGTAGGTAAACTAAAGGTATGGAGTATGTTTCTGAATTTCCCCAAAAATTTTAGGGGCTTTCTTGCAACTTTTGGACAAGTGGCAGTCTTTTTTACTCTTTAGGGATATCTGAGGGATCTTTCACAAATTTCACAAAAATTGATTTTTCAACTATAGAGAAAATAAGTTACAAAGATAGGATTATACCGAAGCAGGATATGATATCTTGACCTCATACCAGGTTTTCTCTCTCAAGCCTACCAATTTATAAAGCCTCTGGCCAAACTTCAGTTGAAGAGTTTCTCCTTTGAGCTCTTCACCAACAGGTAAAATCTTCAATTGTTGACTGAAAAACAAAACCTTATTTCGATTTATCACCTAATTGCAATAATAGATGTTGTACGTTCCTTCTGAAATATGTTTCAGTGCAAAAACATATAAACTTGATCAGACAAATCATAACTGGTACAAGTAATAGAACCGTACTAGTACAAGTAATAATTTATTAACTACTGGAATCAGCAGTTACAAACGTAGAGGTACATTGAAAAAAAAATCTACAGTTAAAAATCAGAACAGAATTCAAAAACCAAACAGATCCACTTCGGAAAAAAAGGATATAAACGAGTACCTCTCAGCAGTTGAGTGACAGATTGGGATCAAGAGATGGAGACCCAGTAGAATGAGAAGAAATACATGTGCCATTTGTTGAATTTCTTCAAGTCTCGACTATCCTCGACCCTATTCACGCATGTATTAACAGTTTATTTTACTGGAAAGACACATACGTTGTGTTGATCTCATTTGGTTTTTGTGTGTCAGCTTCCTAAGCTGTTATTGTATTGCGGTGGACCCGTCTGTTCACCTGACAATATTGAAAATAAATAATAAAGTTGCGGGTCTTGTATAGTTTCTTCAGTCTATTTTAACAGTGATGGAAACAAAAAACAAAAAAAAGTATTGTCCTTTGCAAAAGAGTCCTATGAAGAGTTCCCTATACTATTTTACTCACAAATATTTCATAAAAAAAAAAAAAAAGGTAGGCTCAATAATTCAAGAAAAACATAGATTTAAAAATGAGTAAGCAAGACAATAAATGCAACATACATTATCCATATCCACCAAGAAAACAAATTGGCATTATCATATTCATAGTACAAAGATACAATCTAAACATGGCATCTCGGAACTAACAAAATTTAAGCACATCACTAATCCTGTTTTATCATCACTACATTAATTCGAGATGATGTTAGCCAAATAGTTTGAGAAAGCATGTACACGACGAGCATCCCCGTCAACAGCTATATGCAAAGTCATCATAACTGAGCTGTTATCAATTTGTCCTATCGAATGGCCCCACTCATGTAAAATGTAATGAATAGCATGTGTCAAGTTAATAGATTACAATGACAAGCTAAATATACACTAAGGAATTAGTTTTCCTTTTTTTTTTTTTTTTTTTTAAGGATAGATGGCTTAATGCCTCTGACAATTATATTAAAAGAAAAGTATATGTACATGATCCTAATGCTATTCACCTCATTTAATTAATTAATTACTTTTTCTTTTCCTTAATAGAATTTTGAAAAGGAACAAGAGAATTGCTGCATATCAAAGAAAATCACTGATGTGCTACCTTACTCTTCTACTTACTTTGGTGAAGAAAATGAAAAATCTCAGAGAATCAATTAATTGAGATGTCTCAATTCATTGATCACGGAAACCTGATTTGGATGAGAAATATTAGTTACAACGAATCAAGTACCTTCACTATGATAGACGTTACCGCTGGGGCAGGGTAAGGGGAAATAGGGAGGAAGGAGGAGATAGAGGATACGGCGCCGAGGAGGGGCTCAGTCGGAGCTCTGTCGGCGGAGCGGCGAATATAAGCCGAGAGAGAGATCGGGAGAAACGAATTCGGATCATCCCAGGCACCAGATTAGTTTTTTAACTTGGCACGAATCTCAAAACGGACCTATAGTTTCTGTAGGCACCAGATTGACTTATCATTAATGCTGTTGAAGTACGTGTTAGCTCTTAATTTGTTATTATCAATTCTAGAGTTATTGAAGTACAAATCTATAAGCAAAGTTGTATTAATAAGTTACAACTAAACTTCTAACCATGTATTTTATTTCAGATTGTGCGATTTGGACAAAATTATTTGTTTGTTATATATCTTAAAGAATCATAGTTACAATTTTAAGATTTTTCTCTTGCATTCACATTATTTTAACATAAGAATTTAAATAATAATTATTTCTTGAAAATATCTTGGACAATTTTTTTTATTTTTTATTAAAGAGAGCTTTGTAGTGATCTTTCAAAAAGAAGAGTAAATTAATGTATGCTTATCCTAGCTTGTAATATAATTTTTTTCATTATATATACTATACTTGTTTAGCATAGTATTTTCTATTTTTTGTAAATGGGTAAAATAAAAGCAATCAGAGTGAACTACTACTGAATTTATAATCTAAGATTATTAAATCATAACAAACTAACTTTAATTACATAACTGAAAAGTGTATTGATTACTCGATTAAATTAGTAAAAATAAAACAATCTCAACAACGAAAAGCCATCAAAATTACATTTTCTATTGATGATTTCCATAAAAATTCATTGCTAGCCGTTTTCTTTTAATGCATTAAATACTTTCCATCATAAATAGAAAAAAAAAAGGAAATATAAAAAAAGTTCTCACAATTCAATTCAAAAATATTATTTGTTTCAATTCGTAATTTTTAGTTATTTTGGCTAATAGATTTACCTATTACAATATAAAATAAAGAAACTTTAAAAAGAGTAAATCCAGTAAACATGTAAAATATTTTCTCTCTGCATTCATTATTATAATTTGAGCTCTCAAAATCTTATTTATAAAATAAGGAAGATGAGCTAATCAAAACTTATCTTTTTATATAATAGAAAAAAAATATACACTCAATTGATAATTCTCACATTACAATAGCTTATCCTTGACAATCGTCTTACACAACATTTAATGTGTCATGTAGTTATACAAATTATTTAAAGTATTAATTTTGTACATTTTTTTATAAAATGAAATTTATATAAAGTTGACATTGAATAAAACAATATGTTCTTAATTGACACTAAAAACACAAACATTTTGCAAGCACTTTGTTTAAATATCAATACTAAGTTTTCAACAATCAATAAATTAATTAATTACATAAGCTTAATGATTTTAAAAGAAGAAATCACTTAGTCACATAAGTTCAATAATCATAAGTTTCCATATTTAAATTCTTAATTGATGCTGTTCCCAAAAATCTGCTTGTAAATTTGTAATTCGCCCATAGAAAACCGAATTCATTCCCCTGAGGTAACGGAAATTTTGAGTTTAGATCCGGGCCGTTCGATCTGCTCTAGCACGGATATTAAAGGAACCCTGTGAATTCCATCTCAGGCCGGATTGGCCCTGATTCTGATCGGACGGTCCATATATAAACCCAAGCATTCTGTTACCTTAGAGGAACCGGGAAACCTATTTCTTACGTGTCATTGTGTTCTCCTATTCTGGGTTGCTCAAGGGAGTGAGAAACTGAGAACAGCGAGAGAATCAGAGAAGAGGACACAGAGAAAGGAGAGGAGTAAGACAGATGGCAGCTCCTCCAGCGCGTGGTCGCGCCGATTACGACTACCTCATTAAGCTCCTCTTGATCGGCGACAGCGGTTAGCGCCCCCCCCCCCCCGTTTGAACTAATTTGTACTCGATTTGATTCCTCTCTAATCGGTGAGGAGACTTGAGATGCTGTGTATTGCTGGGTTTGGACGAAACTTATGGAGTTTTCCACATGATTGCTAGGATCTGGAGCCTGGCCTCATTCTCAAATTGTTGAATTTGTCTAGTTATTTTCTACCCAACTGAGTTTAGATTAAAGCCTCAAATCGGCATACGGAATACAAATTTAAATTCTGAAATTTGGGTAAAAGAGTAACAATACTGCCAAGCTCTGTTGCAATACAAATTGGTTCATAAGGTATCTCAAAGATAATTGGAGTTGTACTGACCGAAAGTATATCGTTGAATGTTGTATGTATATTTTTTTATATGTAGTATTAATCCTGTCATTCCTTGTCTTGTTTTATTTATTAATTTGCTTTTGCCCCTCCCACCTTTGGCCTATGTCCTATTATATGCGTAGGGTTTTAGTTGTCAATGTAAACTGTCTTGCAAAAATTTTCTATGCTAGTTGAAGCAGTTGTTTGTTTCATGATAACCCCTATGAAACTTGCAATTACATCAAAATGGGAATTTTTATCCTATGCAGTTATATATTGTAGTAAAGAAGCCTATCCTCGAAAACAAAATGTCTTATTCTATCTTCCTTGGGCCAAAAGAAACAATGAGGAAGAAGGGTTAGTTGGAAAAATGTTAGAATGAGTGAAATAATTTGTTTTCATAGTGCTATGCAGTTAATTTCTTTTATTCTTTATTCAACCTATTTTTTCTTTTGGGGGAGCATCCTTTGATATTTATTGTTATATAGCGGCATATGTGATACAGTAATACTTTGCGGTTGTTCAAATATATGCATGAATTGCTCCAGTGCAAGACTACAATCACCTCACAATTCATTTCAAATCCTTTTACTTTTCTATGCAGGTGTTGGAAAGAGTTGCTTACTGTTGCGCTTCTCTGATGATACTTTCACTACTAGTTTTATTACCACTATTGGGTATGCAAGATTCACTTGATTTCCTTCTTTTTTTTATATATATATCTATTGATATTGCACCAATCTGGTACCATTTTGATCTGGTAAAAGTGGACAAGTTCCAGTTAAATCTCATTTATTATTTGCATGGTTATTCGTAGTCTAATTATCATAGTTTTTTAATTCATTTTATTATGTTCCTTTGCTTCTTTTAATCATTATACTAATCATTTTTATGTGTACATCTCTGAAATTAACTTGAGCTCTTAAACTTATTTCAAATCACGAATTGTTGCTCAAATCTGATTTGTCTCATTTAATTCCAAGAAATGTAGTGACTTATTGGGAAAAATATGAAAATTCATTTACTTGAGGGGACCACTCAACATTTGCTGACTGTTCTGTAATTTAAGGCTATGTTTGGGGACCTCCCAGAATTTTCCTCTTAATTTTGTGAACCAACTTGAGTTATTTTATTATTTTTATTTATTGATATGATTATTTTTGTTTGCAGGATTGACTTTAAAATTAGGACTATTGAGCTTGATGGGAAGCGAGTGAAGCTCCAGATTTGGGATACTGCTGGTCAAGAGCGTTTCCGAACTATCACAACAGGTTTTTTTTCTTCTTATTTTAAGAAGATAAATTTCAGATGTGCCCTTCCAAGACAAAAGAAGTTTCACAAGAAGCTTCATAAACACAGCAATATAAAAACATATTACCCTCAGAACATGAAATACATCATAAACAAATATGTCACTTCATCATTTAGAGAGTTGATAGAGTAATTCTGGTTCTTTACT
This sequence comes from Carex myosuroides, assembly GCA_028015225.1. Classification (NCBI taxonomy): domain Eukaryota; kingdom Viridiplantae; phylum Streptophyta; class Magnoliopsida; order Poales; family Cyperaceae; genus Carex; species Carex myosuroides. The sequence goes on from CM051477.1 coordinate 14,882,292, forward strand.
TATTCCCTTTGGGTCGTAGGCAATGGCTTGTGGAGCATATTAGATAATTCTTGTTTTATTTCACAAACTGAACTATATTTTTCTTAAATCAAGCAATAAACAGTCTCATCCTAAATTCTTAAAATAGGGTTGCCGGGTGCACCCGAAAGAAAGAAATTAACAAATTCATGTCTTGCTGATAAGTTCAGTCCCTGTATAACAATACTGCCCCAGCGCAGGTTGGTACCGTTACCTTGCTCGGAGACTTTTTTGTGACCTTTTGTCGAAACATACTGTTAGAGTTCTTACGTGAAGTCTGTAGTCCTCAGTTGATTTTAAATTTAAACTATTAGAATTGACATAGAGAATTCGGAGCAGATAATGCTAATACCAAATTCATATCCGTCTTTCAATGAGCTGAGCGGATACGGATACGGATAATAAACGGATATGGAGCAGATAACCCACAAATAGGGATTCAAATACGGATACAAAACGAATAATTGTTGGATAATTGAGTCATATGAACTTTAAGATACAAATACTAATTAAGAAAATTAAGAAAAACAAATTAGGAAATAAAAAAGAAGTAAAATAAAAAAAGAGTTAAAGAAATGGAGAAGATGAAAAGAGTAGGGAATGGAGAAGTGAAGAGAGGAGTGAAAAGTTTGAAAATAAAGGCAGCTAAAGCCAAAAGTTTGTAGAAGAAAGGCAGCGATTCGGATCAACCAGAGCATTAGTCCCACTGTTGAAATTAAAAACAACTTGGCCCATATATATTGGTCCGGATATGATGGAATTTGAAAAGGAAACAGATTCGGATGGATGTTACCCCCTCCGTTCCTTCGGGATAGAACCCAAATATCCAATCCGTTTACCAATTATTGAATTTATCCGTATTCGAATTCGGTTCTGTTCTTCATATTAGATAAATATCCGAATTCAGTCGACGAATTATCCGAATCCGTTTATCGGTATCCAAGTCGCATCCGAATTCGGAGCGGATCCGGACGAATATTACTGGATCCATTTACACCCTTACATATACCCACAAAAAGAAAAAAGAAAAATGGTATAATTGTAGTAATAATTTTTAGTTGCAATAAATATTTCCTCAAAATCCTTTCCAAGTGATCACAATTTTTGTTTGTATATTCATTTCTTTTTCTTTTTTACTATGCAGCTTATTATAGAGGAGCCATGGGCATTTTGTTGGTGTATGATGTTACTGATGAGTCATCTTTTAACAGTATCCTCATGTGTTTAGTATTCTTGTTATAGGGTCTAATTTAACCCTGCAAATACTGGAAATTTCACATATCTGCAGAAATGAAACATTCCTTTTAACCTTTTCAAAGCAGAAGAAACACTTCTTAGACAATCACATTTTTTCCATTTCATTTTCTTTTTAAGTTGGGGGAATTTCATGTATACCCCTCAAAAACCTTGAAATTACTGGAATTGGTAGGAGGGGTTTTGTGCACAAATTTTTGGAACAGTTGTTGATATTACCAGTTACTGAACATTTTCTAAATATTTCTATTGAATAAATAAGAAATGCTCTAGGCATTTGGAACAAATAAATAGGGTTCGAAATATTAATACCCGAAAAAATAAAACATTTCCTTAATGGAAAGATCAGATATTAGAAATTGGATCAAGAACATAGAACAGCATGCTTCTAACAATGTGAACAAGATTCTGATTGGCAACAAGGCGGACATGGACGAGAGCAAGAGGGTATTTTTGTTAAATACAATAAAACTAAATCTATGAAATATCATCGAAATGCTGCCTGCTCTTTTAATATTTTCTTCTCCTTTTTTTATTACTGATTTAGCATTTGTATCTTTTCCAGGCTGTGCCAACATCAAGGGGTCAGCAGTTGGCTGACGAATACGGCATCAAATTTTTCGAAACTGTAAGTTGCTTAGTAACTCCAAATTGATTCAGTTCAAAACTCCAAACATTCAATTTATAATTAATCAAAGTCTAACGAAAGTTGAGTTGATTATTCAATCTTATTCCTTTTTGAATGGTTTATTTTTCTGAAGTAAACATATTTTTTCATTAAAGTAGCATGTCTTTTATTTTCTTTTCCTCATGTTTGTAAGTTGCAACTAATATTGAATTTTCCTAGATTTAGTTCCAATTAGCCAAACGTTTATTGTGTTTCCTGTACAAATCATTTTGGATGGAATTTGAAGAATTTGATCAGAGAAAGCCTGTTGAGATTAAAATATATAATATATGAAATTAATGCTTTCAGTTTTTGTCCATATGCAATGTAGAGTGCAAAAACAAACCTCAATGTTGAGCAGGTGTTCTTCAACATTGCCAGAGACATCAAGCAGAGAATAACTAGTGAATCTGAAAACCCTAAAACTGCTGAGGTACTACTTGTACAATTTACACTTCAAATTTTGGTACCACGTCTTATATTTATACCAGTAAGTCATCAAATGTTTCTTTTGTTGCTTCCAAGGATCCTTGAAAGTATTATTGGTAACTTACCGGATGGTACTGAACCTAAACTAGTCAGTATAGAGTCACAATAACCTTTTTATAGTTGCTTTGTGTTCTGTTTCAGTGAAAAAAAATATTTGAACTGGTCAAAATTGTTAGCTTCTAGTAAATTAAAAATAGAGTGAGGCTACGGTACTATGCAAAGCGCATATAAGTCCGTATTATAGATCAATATCTCCATTTTCAAAGTCCAAACAATCGATCTGAACCGTTCAACATGATCTGCATATGAATTGTATATCAAATTTTATATTTTTAAGAATTTTTTTACTATTTTTTAGATAGGTAGAAAATCACTTGATCTAAAGATCTAGACCATTCACAAGTAGTGATTTTCTACCTATCTAAAAAACTATTAAAAAAATTCTAAACATTGTAAATCTAGTTTGCAAATACATTTTCATAAGGAAATCATGTTAAATGGTTCAGATCGACTATTTGAACTTTGAAAACAAAAATATTAATCCTTAGTTCGGACCAATTTGCGCAATAGTAACCATGGCCTCACTCTTATAAGTTTCAGAAATTGCATATAATATATTTTTTTAATACTTGATGGTTTCATTCAGCCCACTCTAAAAATTAGCAAGACCGACTCACACACCACGGGTGAAGCTGTTGCCAAGTCGTCTTGCTGCAACTTCTAAAACAGCAAGTCTCAAGTCAACTTTACTTAAAAAAAAGAAAGTAATAGTCTAGTTGTTCGCTGATCGTGTCGAATTTAGTGCTAGTTACAACCATGTTATGTTAATTGTTGACTGTTAATGACTTGCTAATATAGCATTTCTGTTTGCTTCGTTCCTCAGTTTACTTTTATCATGCTTGCCTAGTTTTTTGTGCTAAAGCATCCTAAATTGTATCTGGATTTAAACAAGTATGTTAGGTTGAGTGTTAATAGCTTCTACTCTAAAATTTGTACCATGCAATTCATATTCTTGGTTTAGTTTCTTTAACATATGATGAATAGATGAAGGCTATACAAGTTCCAGCTGAAATTGATATCATTGTTCAGGCAAATATATGTTGAGTGAGATTACGGTACATTGCAATGCACAGATTGGTTAGTGTTATGGATTCATATTTTAGATTTCAAAATTCAAATAGTTAATTCGAATTGCTCAACATGATTTTTATATGAGAATGAACTTGCCGATCAAATTTTATTTTTTTATAATTGTGTTAGATAGTTAAAAGAAATAATAGTATAAAAGTTTCCGAAATAATAGTATAAAAGTTCTAAACAAATGTAAAATTTGTTTTCAAATACATTTTCACATGAAGATCATGTTGAACGGTTGGGATGGAAAACGAAAATATAAATTTATAGCATGAACTTTGTGTGTATTGAAAGTACCATAGCCACTCAATATTTGTTTAGGGTTTTCTTTTTGGGCCTTCTCTTTCTTTTTAAATGTTTTTGGTCCGAGCAACTGCGTCCAATTTTTTTATTAATAGAAAAATAAATAAATAAATAAATATTGGGAAAAGTGAAAGAAATGGGAGAAATTTCAAATCTAGGAAAACCATCATGCTTTATAACTTAACCATAGCATTATTCCTGCTACAGTTACTTCTTTTAAGTTTCATTTTCTATTGGTTTTCTATAATATGTAAATTTCATTAAAATGAAAAAAATCACTGTAGCTGGACATTATAGACCATAACGTCTTGCTACAGTCTTTTTTTTCTTTTTTACGGGACTGGGCTGAGAGTAATGTGGGAATTTGACTGGACATTATTAACCATAACGGTTTTTTTATATTTAGAATTTTTCTGATTTTATTAACTTTTCCCGATATATTTTTTTTTTATATTTTCCTATTAATAAAAAAACGGCAAATGCGTCCCTGACATATATTTGTTAATAAGGTGAATATTATTAATATTATAAAAAAAACATCGGGTAGGCGTTATTTTCTTATTTTATTTTGAGTGCTGATGAAGACTGCCAAAAAGAAAATTTATTGTTTTGATTTTAGGCATATCAGAACTTTTAAGCAAGCGATCAGAGTAAATTTCAATGGAGTTTCTTTCACTACATCCCAAGTTTTTTTTTATTACGCAACTGAACTTCAAATTTCATGTTTGTCCTTTTCGTTTTTCATATGCACATTGGGTTGCATTACTTTTCTTTTTTACTTTATTTCTTTATTTTTTTTCCTTTTGATATCGATCGTTTCAAATATACTTCATTTGGAGATTGGACTTCCTAATTGTTTAGAACATTTTGTTGTGCAAAAATATTCACAAGCATGAATTGTATATACAGGTTCAAATTTTATAGCTAACAAGTAACAAACATTAATAATGCTCAAATCTCTTCTCTTATTAAGCATGTAGATGTCCTGATCCACCAATATAATTAAAAGATAAAATTGCATGTTGAATATCAGCTCTCCTATCAAATAGTTTGTCTTAATTTTATTCTATGCATCTTTTTTATGTTTTTAACGTATAGAAGTTTAAATTTATTTAAACACGTATTCGCTGATGTTTCTATTTCTTTTCATTTTGTAAATGTCATTTAAGGAATTTTTGGATTGATTGCTCATGTCTTCATTTCTTTCCAATCTATAATAATATCATTGATGGATATTGTTGAATAATTATTCTTTTCATTGGTATATTTTTAATGAAAATATGTCATTTTATATGAGAATTTTTTTGTTCTCTTATAACATGTTTTGTTGCAATACACAGACACCAGTGGCGTAGCCAGAATTTGAGTTAGGGGTAGGCATGAATCAGGTTCGGGTTCAAATAACATATAGTAAAAAAACATTCGATTCATTTCATTTGACGATAGAATTTATTTCAAAAGTTTATCATTGGAAACAAATTACAACGAAGGATAAAATGGTTACATGCCATATAGAATTCTGATAATTTTAATATGAGAAATTAACATAACATAATAAATTTAGGTGGAGTCCGGTAACTCATAGAAAAACATTCGGCCGGACATGGTTCATTATGAATCAATTTATAACGGATACTAGTATATTCTAACGGATGTCATGTCAGCCATGTATGAATTCAAATTTATATAAAGTTCATAGTGAAAAAATAAATATCTTTTTTTCACTTCAAAAGGTTTGATCATGTACAAATTTATTTTGATAGCGTTCAAAGTCTTGACAGTTAACTAAAAATAAATAAATAAATAAATAAATAAATATATATATATAAAACTGCTTGGTTCAGAATGGAAATCGATCCGAGGATAAAAATATATTTCCCATTGGCTTGAAATTACAATCGTTCTTGAAAACTTGCACACACACAAAATTGTTTGGGTCACAGTAGTCAACGAGGATAATCATTTCCCTAGTAAAATTTTCTTTTTCTTTTGTGTGAAATTTAGATTTTATAAGACAGTTGTGCAGCTGGCTCTAAAAGTTGGATAAAAGTAAACATTGAGTGGCAGACAAGAGTTGGGTTTGAACAAAAGACGGAGTCACGTAGGGAAACATATATTATATATCCAGAGTATGGCTAATTTGCTGCTGGCAGCATTTCGGCCAGCTACTGCCGGGGGCATATTTGTCATACTGATGCTCAAACAACAAATTCAAACCGTTAGATGTGATCTCTATATTAAAATCTACTTGGAGACCAAATTTTACATTTTTTTGAATTTTTTTTCTATTTATTAAGCCACTTTGAAAATTGCTGATCCGGGTGAACAGTAAAAACAGTCTGGACCATATGATCAGCAATTTTCAAAGTGGCTTAATAAATAGTAAAAAAATTCCAAAAAATGTAAAATTTGGCCTCCAAGTAGATTTTAATATAGAGATCACATCTAACGGTTTGGATTTGTTGTTTGAACATCAGTATGGCAGATATGCCCCCGACAGCAGCTGGCCGAAATGCTGCCAGCAGCAAATTAGCCATACTCTATATATATAATTCAGTTGTAAAAGTATTAAGTGCTTCGCCAATTGAAGATATCAGTGGGTGTTCATCGGCTCGGTTCGGTTGAACTAGGCAAATTAAAGTACTAATTTGGTTTCTAAAATAAAACTGAACCGAACCGATGTAATATTGCAACTGAACTGAACCGAGCCAAAGTTTTATTTCGGTTTGTTCGGTTTGTTCGGTTCAAACTAAAATATATTATTATTTTTATTTAAAGCAATTGATTTATAATAAACCGAAGTATATTAAGAAATAAATCAGGATATTAAGAAATAAACCGGGGCATTAAGAAATAAACCGATCCGGACAAAATTCATTAAACCGAACAAACCGAACCGTTTAGTCCAAAACCAACTAGATCGGACCCAATGAACACCCCTAGATATCACTGATGCAACTGAACATCGGATCAAGTTTGATCATATATCCGGTCGGAACTATCTGATTCGCATCAAAATTAGCGTTAATTTTAAAATTTATATGGATCAAGTGTGCACAAATCTTGATGTAAATTAGATAACTCCGACCATGCATCACGTACAGAAAATATAATTCTGTTGTAAAAGTACTTGGCAATTTTTTCTCTTGAAAAAAGAAAATTAGTTTGCCAATTGAAGATATCCCTAATACCATTATGTAATTAGTAATTAGTTTGTAATTACCTCAATGTTAATTACAGTGAGCGGGGGACAGATCGGCATTAAAATTTGTATACGAATTTTAAAGTTGTGAATGTGAATTTTAATGCATAGGTCTGACCGAATTTTGCTTAATTAGATGCATATACTTAATATGTACCGAAATTTTTATTAATAGAAAATAAAATAAATAAATATCGATATTGAAGAACGATTTGGTGGAAATTTGAGATCTAACAAAGACGTTATGGACCATCACAGCCAGATTAGCACCTAATTACCTGCGTTAGTATAACAAAAATACGGGCCGTTATGGTCCATAACGGCCAGGGACGCGCTGAAAAAAAAAACAGACCGTTATGGTCCATAACGTTCAGATACAGTGATTTTTTTTTTCAAAAAATCGTAAACTGAAGCAAACAAGCAAACAAAAAAAAAACTGTAGCTGGACGTTATGGACTATAACGTCCAGCTACAGTGTTTTTTATTAATTAAAGATCTGATCATATTAACTGAACGTTATGGACCATAACGTCCAGCTACAGTGCCCTGGACCAGTGGCGGAACCAGGAATGATCGGTAGGGGGGGCCAGGTTCTTGCGGCCAACAGGCGGTTGATAAATTCAAGAGTCAAGAGTGCCCGACAAAGGGGGTGCTAGTTTTTTTTATTAAAGAGGGGGTGCCAGAGGGGATGCGGAGAGAAAGACAGAGGGGTGCCAGTTTTTTTTTTATTAACACTATATATAATTATTACTATATTTTGTGGACCAAGGGGGGGCCAAGGCCCAGGCTGGCCCAGGCCTTGGTTCCGCCCCTGCCCTGGACGTTATGGACCATAACGTCTTTGTTAGATATCGAATTTTCACCAAACCGCCTTCAATGTCGATATTTATTTATTTTATTTTCTATTAATAAAAATTTCGGGGGACAAATATGTAGGTATCTCGTTGTTTCTCATAATCAATCCCATTCTATTAATAATAATAAAATTCGAAGAAAATATTGTGTACATGGACCTACAAGGCTACAACAGTGTTTTGTTTTTATTCCTCACTGTCAGGTTGGCATCTGGCGACCAATCAATAGTTCAATACAACAAACAATTGACATCGTTAATTTGTTGCCATACCGAAAAATATACCAATGCGACAAGGACTCAAAACAAACACTTATTGTTATTGCAAAATGAATTTCACTTTTTAAAATATTTTTAAAATTATTACTTTTGAATATATAGTTGTTGGACTGGACTATATATTCAACGCCTGTGAGAATTTATTATTTCTCATTTTGTTTTTATCAATTTCAATTAAGCTAAACTTTAATTTAGAAGATCTGATGTCAAAGTGATATGGTTCCTTTTGTTTAATCAAATATTACATGGCATGGTGTCAGCCTGAAATGCAATTAGGTTGGCGGTGGATTTCAATTAAGTTGAGAGTATGTTCAACAAACCCTATTTTACCTAATTTTAAACTGTCAACAAAGAAAGATAAAAAAGGACAGCACATGCAAATCTGTTAAAAAGGTTCCAAAATATAAATATATAAATATATATATATATATATATATATATATATATATATTATTTTGCATTTGAAACGAGACGACAGATTGTATCTACGCGGCACTTGTAACTTTTGTATTATTAGATTTAGAAGCATATATACCTACAGGCTACAACCTACAAGGGGACCTACTCTACTCTACTCTACTCTGACGGACCTCATTGGCCTCGTTGGATTCATTCCCAAAATACAATCTGGACCGTATATCAGATTAGATGATCTGGACCCTGAGAGTTCGTTATATCCTCTGCGGTACCGCAGGAGATATGCATTCGAAAAAAGAACTTGGATTATTAATTAATTAATTATTCTTCAAAAAAGTAAAAGATTCTAAAAAAGAGATTTTTTTTTTTTTTTTTATAATTTGTAGATTCGTCGATCGAACATAAAAATAAAAGATAAAGCTATAGCACCACAGCTTTTGTCCAATAATTGTAAATAGAATAAAGATAAGGTACACTTGTTATATATATATATATATATATATATATATTTGCTTGTTACTAAGTTTGTACAAATTACTACGCCTAGCTTTATAAAATATAAAATCTTATTAATAAAGGAAAATATAATCTCCTAATTTGAACATAGGCCATATATTATTAATTAATTTCCTTTTCAGCATTGCACGCGTCCTAAGACTGGAATCAACTAATACGCCGACGTGTCGGTAAACGCGCCAGGTCAGGTCTCCTTGTTGAGTCAATTTCAACACACATCCATCATTCAAGGTTCAATTCATTCATGCAAAAAAATTAATAACAGAACAGTGACACCGTTTAAGAAACAAATTTATTTTTAGTTTATTCTTGCTTAAACTTAGACCGTTAGACGCGTTCGCCGATTCACCAGTGCGACTTCGCATGAGATGAGACTTCCTTCGTGTGGAAGCAAATCCCAAGTCTTTTCTACGAATTATTGATAGGCCGCCACGTGGCAATGCTACCAACTTTGATTGGATGTTTTTGAATTTGCTGTTTTGGGGCTCATAGAGAGAGGATTCCTATAGTCGACCTCTCCTTTGTCCCCTTCCGACTCCAGACTCATAGAGTCAAATTCTTCTTCTTCTAAAGCCAGATATTTTTTTTTTTATTTATTTAAGGAAAATGATGATAATTAATTATATAGACAAATTTTTGCTGAATGTAGAATCGAAGCATGACGTTTAGAATCAGATACAGTGAAAGATTAATTTAGTAAAAAAACTAATATTTTATAAAATATATTTATAATGAATTATATCTGTTTCTTTAATTAAAAAATACTTTATTAATATATGGACTAATTATACAATTTTATTAAAAATAGTACAAATTATGCGTCAAATTTAAAGCTTTTTTTAAAATATAACAAGTCCTCCTCGTCCCTTCTTAAATCCGCCCAGTGAGTAATTATATTTTGAAAAATATTGTCCAAAATTTAGACCTAAATAATTATTGTAAAACCACTAAACATAGAAATTATTAATATATACAAGACGTTCACAATTCATAATCCAGACTCGTGAGCGGAATCGAACTCTCGACCTAACAGTCTTAGGACTATTTTTCTAACCAACTGTGCTACCTCCCCTTTCTAAAAAAACAATATTTTGTCACATTCTATTTTTACAAACAAATAATACCTTCACAATTTAACATTAAATTCAAAAGATCATGCAAATTTCTATAAATCTCCAATTAAAAAAGTTTTATTATGGGTAAAATTTGTGATGTAGAGTTCAATGTCATCAAATTTGCTTAAAAGGATATTATCAAAATAAACAACAGCAGTGTCTAGTCCGCCAAAATATGTCTAATTTCTATAAATTTTGAAGATCGGTTAATTTTGTTTATTTAGCTTAACTAAAAAAAAAAAAAATAGAAGTAAGAGCATGTGCATTTCAACAATAAATTAACTTTAAATGGTGATTTGATAATTATATCATTTATTACAAGAATATAAATCATCATTAATTTAAAAGGCTTGCTCATGTAATAATCTTATTAATATTGACACATTAAATATTGCAATTAATTTCTAAGACTATTATAAGTATGTCAAAGGATTATATCTAAAATATTAAATGGATCTTACAAGTTAAATAAAATGGGAAGACAGTACAATTAGAAAATACAGTACAGCACTAGTTTTTTGACTTCTTAGATGAATGGAATTCTTGCTGTGTTGGCATTTCCTTCCATAAAACCCTGCTTTTGAGCTGCACGCATGATTGCTACAGTGTGATACGCTGGTGAATCTCCTTTATTTATTATTATTTTCTTTAAGAAGCAGAAGCTCCTTTAGTTTTTTTTTTAGAATTCTCCTTTATTTTTGCTTTTTTTTTTTTTTTTTTATAAAGTAATACACTAACAATATCCGTACCAAAATTCGCTTTGTGTGAAACTAGTCTAACTCTAGAATAATCTCGTAATTATCTCTAGAATTCGATGTTGGTTGTTGGGTACAGATTTTAACAGAGTAGTTTTGACTTCACGAAGCGCATGCACTATGGAATCGAGACAGAAATGCATATGGTCTTTGCACTGTATAAAGTCAAAACTACTCTGTTAAACTATTTACACTGGCTGTTGTACCTGAGGTGCAAGTTAAAAGAACGGACGGCTCAGATTAATTCCAGCCGGTCCAAACTCAATCCAGATTTACCACTTGCACCTTAGGGACCGTACCGGTGATACGGATTGGGCTGTGTTGGAGCTTATCTGCTTTCAATAAATAATTCTACCGAGTAGATTGTAGAAGAACCGGTCCCACCACAAACGGCTCTTTCTTTTCCTTTATACTTCTCACTTTCATTTTCTCAACTTCCATCTCTCTTTTTCCTCTCTACTTCTCCCTCCGCACCTTTTTTTTTTCTCTCTTCCCCGTAGGCCATAGAAGAGAGAATCCATATAGTTTTCTCTCCATTACACAAGATTCTAGAAAAACAATGAAGAAAGGATCAACTCAAATTCTTATCTTTCTCAGCTTCTTCTACTTGGCCTTTCTCTTGTTCTATGAGTTCCCCTTTCTCTCTCGCCGGATCCAGCCTATATCGGTCGGCACCACCACAACAGGAAACACAGTTCTAAGGCCACTACAACTCGCTACACAGAAGGATACACAATCAGTTGCCTCCCCTGTTCGGCCTTACAAGCTCCCACGCCGCCTCCGCCTGCCACATCAGAGCCAGACCGCACTCACGGTCTCTTCTCTCCAGTTTAATCGAACTGGACACGTCTCCTCTGGTCTGGAAAAATCTGCACTTGATGCCTGGCAACTTGGTACCACTTTTTTTTTTCTTTCTTTGCTTTTTGTCAAAAATTTCATTACACCCCTGCAAAATCCCAAAATTATTGTACTAATGCAAAAAAAATCAAAGAATTTTCGTGTTATTTGTTTCCTAGTATTCATCCTTTTTTCCTTGAATGGTAAGCAAAAAAAGTGGGTCATTTCATAGTTTGCTTCTAATTTTGGAGGGTGTTTGGCAATTTTATTCATTCTTTATTGAGCATGCACATGGTGGATTTCAATGTTTACCAGGATTATACAAACAATTTCTCCTGTGTGCACGGAATTAGCATATTTCCAGATTTAAGGTTTTTTTTATTTATTTCACAAATAATTTATAAATAAAAATGCCAAGAACAATTTTAAACCCTCATCATTACATATTTTAATTTAATATTTTTTTTCCTCATTTTTTCTCAGGTTCCAAGTTTTTATATGAATTAAAATCATCTCCATCATCGGCCTCGCCATTGCCACAGACAAACGAACCTCTGGAAAAATGCCCCGCTTCAGTATCCCGCACCGGGGCCCAGTTAAGAGAGCAAAAGAACCTCATGGAGCTCCCGTGCGGTATGACGCTCGGGTCCCACATAACACTTATTGCAAGACCGAGAGCTGCACATGAAGAGTATGATCCAAAGATCAAAGAATTGAAGAAGGGGGAGAACGCAGCATTGGTTTCACAATTCAGAATGGAGCTTTTGGGGATGAAAATGGTAGATGGTGAAGAGCCCCCAAGGATTTTGCACTTTAACCCCCGGTTAAAAGGAGATTTTGCCGGGAGGCCTGTAATTGAACAGAACACCTGTTATAGAATGCAATGGGGTGTGCCTCTTCGTTGTGAAGGCTGGGCATCAACTGCCGGTGAAGATACTGGTAAATTACAACCTTGTTTTTTTTACACATTTCCTTTTTCTGGTAAATTGAACTCAAATGTCGGCTTGGCTGGTGTCACTGTACTGCTTTTTCCGGTACGGGTAAGGGTATGGGTAAGGAATTATTTCGTAACAATTCGTTAATTATTAAAAATAATAATTATAAATTATATATATATATATATGAGGAGGGTTCAAATGCACCATAATTTTTGTGCTCCAATATGCTCCACATCATTTATCCCTATTGTCAAAGTCCGAACAGTCGATCCGAACCGTTCAACGTGATCTTCATAATAAAATAAGTTTGGAGACCAAATTTTATATTTTTTAGAATTTTTTTACTATTTTTTTAGATAGGTACAATATCACTTTATCGGATGGTCCAGAATCTCCTTAAAAAGTGATTTTGTACCTATCTAAAAAAATAGTAAAAAATTTAAAAAAATATAAAATTTGGTATCCAAGCATATTTTATCATGAAGATCATGTTGAGCGGTTCAGATCGACTGTTCGGACTTTGAAAATAGAGATAAAGAATGTGGAGCATATTGGAGCAAAAAAATAATGGTGCATTTGAACCCTCCTCTATATATATATATATATATATATATATATATATATATATAGATATAATATTTATATGGAGATGATGTGATGTACTGTATTCGATAAGATGGGTACGGGTAAAATTTTTTTGTTAGCTTATCGGGTACGGATAAGGGTAATTTTTTTTTTCGTTAACTTAATGGGTAAGGGTATGAAAATGCTTACATCCGACCCTAGGACCATAGTGTAACGTATTCTTCTTTTTTAACATTTTATAATGTATTGCAAATGGTTAATGAGCCTCTTGATTGAGAAAAGATAAGAGCTCTCTGAGTTGGAATTGGATTCTCTGAGGTGTGGCCAGTAATGTGTTTGTTAAGTGGATTACTAGTTTTTAATTAAGCTTATTGAGAAGCTTTATTGATAGGGGGCAATTCACAAATATTTTAAGAATATTATTGTACTTCACTTTAGTAAGCTGCTTCTCTGGATTGCATTTGCAAAAAGAAACACAAAAGAAAATGCCTTTTGCATTTCTAAAGAGAATATGCCTTACCAAACTCTGGTCAATTTTGCCCCTTATTTTATTTGCCTTTTGTAGTTTGCAGTGTGAAGTATGAACCCACTTTCATGATTATGACTTGTATCTTGTATAAAATTAAGTACACAAGGATTTCTCAAATTTTCTTGATCACACGTGATTTGTTGAATTATCTCTAATATAGTCTCAAATTACACTTTGTTGTTCATTCCAGCAAAAAAAAACAAATCATTAAGAGAATGTAAATAAGAACAAAATAATAACAAATTAAATTTCATTTCTTATTATGAACTTGAGTTAATGCATGTTACTTTGTTATACCTTTTACAGTTGACGGGCAAGTAAAATGTGAAAAATGGGTTAGCGGTGAAGACTACTTGTCAAACGAGCCGAAAAGTGCTTGGTGGTTAAAAAGGATAATTAAGAGAAGCACAGATAAAATTAAGGTTGATTGGCCTTACCCATTTGTAGAGAACAAATTATTTGTTCTCACGTTAACAGCCGGTCTCGAAGGTTATCATATCAATGTAGACGGCCGTCATGTGACTTCTTTCCCCTACCGCACTGTAAGTATCACTATTTAGCATCAATTTATATGTAGCCACCAGTCTGACTGTAATTTAAACATTTTTTTTACTGTTTGTTTCCTTGTTCTGTTTGGTGTTTCCTTGCAAAATTGAGGGCAAATTGATCCTTGATCTGATATTAGTTGGTGTAATATTTTCGGAACTGGCAATGAAGGCTTAATTGTGGAGCTCATCTTTCACAGATGCAATTGGGTTGGAGAGTGAGGCTATGGTAATATGTATATTACGTAGCGGCCTACGCTATGGACCCATTACCCATATCTTCATTTTTAAAGTTCAAATAGTCAATCTGAACCATTCAACATGATCTTCATTATGAAAATGTACTTGCAGACAAAAAATTTATTTTTTAGAATTTTTTTAGATAGGTACAAAATCACCTTTTTTGGATGGTCTATAATAAATAGTAAAAATCGGGTGATTTTCTACCTATCTAAAAAATTGTAAAAAAAATCTAGAAAATATAAATATGGTCTGTAAGTATACTTTCATATGAAAATCATGTTTAACGGTTCGGATCGACGGTTTAAACTTTGAAAATAGAAATATGAATCCATAGCACTGATCGATCCGTAATATGCATATTACCATAGCCTCACTCTTGGGTTGAATTGGAACATTGCATATTTACCATATAATATACAACAACAACAACAACCAAGCCTTTTTAGTCCCAAACAAGTTGGGGTAGGCTAGAATGAAACCCAACCGGAGTCACAAAACCAAGGTAGATAATCAGCAATCAATTCTCTGTACACTAGTGACGTAACTTCTGTTTGCTAAGCTATTTTCTTTTGATATGTGTTTTTCAAATTTAGGGGTTTGCACTTGAAGATGCAACAGGTCTCTCACTTGGCGGAGACATAGATGTCGAATCTATATACGCTGCATCTCTTCCCAATTCACAACCGAGTTTTGATCCACAAAAGAACCTTGACATGTCGCCTCAGTGGAAAGCACCGGATTTGCCTGATGAGCCAGTTGAGTTTTTCGTCGGTATTCTCTCGGCAGGGAACCATTTTGCAGAGCGCATGGCCATCAGGAAATCTTGGATGTCTTCAGCAAGAAAATCAAATAAAATTGTAGCGCGCTTCTTTGTCGCCCTGGTAACAATTTTCATTTGGTTCATTCTATTAGTTCTATGATTAGTTCATTTTCTATGGTATAAATTGCTCATTACTTTAAGATTAGATAACCATACTAAACTAAGAATATTACATTGTTTAAATTTATAACTTACGAAGTTCATGTTGTGCAGAATGGAAGAAATGAGGTGAACTTGGAGCTTAAAAAGGAGGCCGAGTTCTTCGGTGACATTGTCATAGTTCCATTTTTAGACAGCTATGATCTTGTGGTCTTAAAGACCATTGCGATATGTGAATATGGGGTAAATATAACTCTTATGCGTTTCATATTAGGGGTAAATTCTATATTTGGTTTTGTTTTAATACCCATATAATTCATTTGTGTAGGTTCGAGTTGTTTCTGCGAAGTATGTCATGAAATGTGACGACGATAACTTCGTCAGAATCGAGTCGGTGATGGGTGAGGTGAGAAAAATACCAGAGAATAGGAGCCTGTACATGGGAAATATTAATTATTACCACAAGCCTTTGCGAAATGGAAAATGGGCCGTGACATATGAGGTGATGATTTTTTTTTTTTTGCTTACAAATATTAGATAGAACCAAAGTTTATTTAGGTACAAATCTTGTATCCCTCCCAAAACAATATGAAGTTTATGTACTAATTCTTATTAACATTATGTTATAACTTATTTTGTTTCCACTTTCATTTTAGGAATGGCCCGAGGAAGAGTATCCACCCTATGCTAACGGGCCGGGTTATGTTGTATCATCTGATATTGCACATTTTGTTATATCAGAGTTTGAAACTAATAAGCTCAGGGTAAGTCAACAATCCTGCCACCAATATACCAATGTTTTTGTGAATTTACGAGTCATTTTGAATGTATAAATCAAAGGAAGATAAATCTATGGGAAGGCCGAAATAGAAACGTAGTTATGGGGAATCTGGATTTATCAATTGATTCAATTCCAAATAAACGAACTGGAAAGACCACTGGAATGGATTTGTGAAGCTTGTTTGAAGGTTTTCTTTTATTAATGTAACAGGCTAATCAATTATTATGCTATCTGGTTAATTGAGTTTAATTCCATTATACTACCAAATTGTAAATTTTGTAATTTTTTTTGTGTTGTGCAGTTATTCAAGATGGAAGATGTTAGTATGGGCATGTGGGTGGAGAAATTTGGTATTACAAAACCGGTACAATATATTCATAGCTTCAGATTTTGTCAGTTCGGTTGCATTGACGATTACTTTACCGCACACTACCAGTCGCCGCGTCAGATGATCTGCATGTGGGAGAAGTTACAAGCTGGAAATGCTCAGTGCTGCAATATGAGATGACACGGCAAATCGATCAATCGATTGATTGGTTCGTTGGTATTCACATTTTGAGATGAAGAGCACACGACCGTGTGCTGTATGTTAGGTACAGTGTATCGATGTACCGATGCCGTCTGAATAATTCATTTGTTATTCATTAGTTAGAGTTTAGAAATAGTGGTAGGACAGGGTCGTTCCACAGCCGATTCGCTTTGTCATTATACATCAGAAAGTATAATTTTTCTTTGGTTTTTATGGAACTCATTGTTGTATATAGAAAATATAATCTAAAGTTTATCTGTGCTGATTATATTTTATTATAAAA
This sequence comes from Carex myosuroides, assembly GCA_028015225.1. Taxonomy (NCBI): domain Eukaryota; kingdom Viridiplantae; phylum Streptophyta; class Magnoliopsida; order Poales; family Cyperaceae; genus Carex; species Carex myosuroides. Next base: position 14,899,483 of record CM051477.1, read on the forward strand.
CTAACACTGTAACTAAGCGGAGTATTTTTCTTGTTAGAATGGAGTGAAGTGGAACCATAACTCACTGGAGACAAATACATAAATAAAATAAAACAAAACAAAAATGAAAGAGAAAAATGGAGGGGTAGACTAGACAGAGATAGTCATGGCCAATTTTTATCTCAGAGGGCTGTATATAATTAATATAGTCATGTGCAAGCCTGAACTGAGCATAGCAATTCATGCAAATCATGTGTGCTTCCATTGAGAAAGTAGCTTTATGCATGGTGTTATAATATAGGGCTGTATATAATTAATGTGACGCGATGAATTGGGAAAGAACCTGCGCGCTCAAACAGGGGTTGGGAATTATAGACATTGCGGACCAAAATGCTCCACTGTTGACCAAATGGCTTTGGAAATTGCATAACGAAGAAACTGGTCTTTGGGCGAGAACACTCTTACAACTGTATGGCCTATCACACCATGCCGATCTGGGCATTCAGGGATCATACTTCCTTAAATCCCTGCAGGAATTCTCACCTTTCTTCGCCTGCTCTGTGACACCTGACCGGGCCACAGATAGATTAACCTGGAAGTGGACGGGAGTAGGCTTCACCACGGCATCCGCCTACAAAGTTTTACACCGAAGAGGAGTTCGGTGCGAATTCTATAAGGTGCTATGGAAACTCAAAATTCCAACTAAGGTGCGAATCTTTTTTTAGCTTTTTCTCAATGACAAATTGCTAACAAGGGAGGTCCTTATCAAAAGGGGTTGCTCGGTCAGCTGGGAATGTGCCATGTGCACCACAAATGAGTATGAAACACGGGACCACCTGTTTTGGAATTGCAACTTTGCTAGGGGATTTTGAATGGGTCTCTTTGCGACACTTAATTTGCAACCACCTAGACATACCGACTTGACTCACGAGGGGTGGTGGAACCATAGAGTCACACTATCGGAGGAATAGAGAAGAAGATGGGATGGGGCTTGCGCGGCTGGCTTATGGACTCTATGGAAGGAGAGAAATCGGAGGATATTCTCCCAAGACCGAAAACAAGCGCATCGATTAATAAATGAAGCTGCGGAAGAGTCTCTCTCTTGGGCCGCTCACTGTTAAGCGGAGGAAGGGCAGGGGAAGGATGGGCACGGGTGACCATGCGCGCTCCTTCACAGTGCTAATTAGTGGACTTTTTAATAGTTGAATGCGTGTAAATTAAAACTGAACTCCATTGCGGAGATGTAAATATTTTTTTATTATTAATATATTGACGGCCGGCTACTGGCCAGCTGTCCTTCAAAACAAAAAAAATTATTAATGTGACGCTTGTAAACTGGCAAACCTAATGGGCCTAGATGGGCTTTGAGGGCTGGTTGTGCGTATGTCATCTGTTTAACCCTGAAATAGTTCTAAGGTGCTCTATATTTAAAAAAAAAGAAAAAGAATTTTTTACATGGGCCTCAAAAATAAATCTACAATGGACTTCCAAAAGCTTTGAACATAATCCATGTTTAAACTTCGATTTTCTTATTACCATGAACAGAGATTCAGATTCTACGTATCAAAATTGAAATATCAATATCACCAGTAAAGTTCTCTGTAAGAAAATATTTGAGGATTCATTATAAAAGAAAAAGAAAAAGAGAACCACACACACACACATATATAGAGAGAGAGGGGTTGGCTAATATCAAAACGTTTGTTCCTAGACCGTGGAACAAACGCTTCGGTTTTTACATTTTTAAAGTCCAAACGATCGATCCAAACCGTTCAACATTCAATCTATAATAAAATGTGCTTGGAGATCAAATTTTACATTTTTTGGAATTTTTTTACTATTTATTAAGTCAGTTTTAAAATCACCGTTTTCAATGATCCAATTTTTTTTCACTGTTTATTAAAATCAGCGATTTTAAAACTGGCTTAATAAATAGTAAAAAAAAATTTAAAAATGTAAAATTTGGTCTCCAAGTACATTTTAATATAGTGATCACATCTAACGGTTCGGATTGACCGTTTGAACTTTGAAAATTGAAAAACCAATTGGTTGCACCACAGCTCCGGAACAAACGTTTTGATATTAGCCAACCTCTCTCTCTATATATATATAACGAGGTTAGAAGTGTTTTTTACTGTCGCGGATACTTCGGCAATACCGATACCTTTGGGAATAGAAATAGTCGGCTTACTCTCGACAATAGTCATTAAGCAAATCAGGCAGATTGGCAGAAGCAATTTGGCAAAAAAAATGGGGCAAGTTTGTGTCAATGAAAAAGAAATTTGATCCGAAAAAACTCTTTTTATCTCCAGGGCAACAGATATTTGCCCCCCTCAGCAGTAAATTAGGAGGGGTTAACTTTCATTATTTATTCACCATTTTGGAATAAGAAAATTGTGTAGTTTTGCACCATTTTTTTTTCTTATTTCGAACTATTGCATAACAAGAATAAAAACTTGGGTTTTCTTGTTATTGCTTCTATGTTTGTTTTCATTATAAGTGTGAACTCTATTCAAATTTTACGCAATTTACAGTTTAACGAAACTATTATACAAACCTCATACTTAATTATGCTCTTGACAGAATTGAGTTATCAGTCTCTGTACAAATTTACTTCAAACACAGTATATTACACATCAATCAAAGAACTTCAACTATACAAGTGCACTACCTCATATTATCTCATACACTATCATTTATACAACCCTAGCATATGTAGAAAAAGCCGAAAAAAAAGAAAAAATAATAAAGAAAAGAATATCTGGCAATAATCATATATAAAGCAATAATTAGAGTTGTCGTTCACTTTTAATGTACCTCGTCTTTCTGTACCATGTAATTGTGCCAATTTAGGATTCTTCATCTGATGCAATCAGCTCTTCACAATTCTAGTGGTCACTGGTACATACCTTAGTAGCACCAATGCTTTCTGGGTATGTTTTAGTACTAGTCTCTACATGCGTCTCATGAGAACTGTTTTCCAAACTATCAAAAGACCTGACGCGAATCCATTTTGGAGCCGACCATTTTTCACCTTTTAACACAGGACAGCTGGCATGGAGACTCTTGGGATCTGGTACGCCATTTGGATGGAGGCTATAGAAAAGCACAGCATCACCCTTAACTGGTTTCACTGTATGAAAGTTAATACTTTATGTTTGGAAAGAAGGGGACATCTATGAACATTCTATTGAGTATAAATGTGAATGTCAAGAGTAATTTACAACAGATATCATGTGATTTTATTAGATACCTGCGAGACCTCCTTTTGCACAATCAGAGAACGTGTTGTCCTTAGGCTGAGACTCCCATCCCTAAAAGAAGAAATATATCACTGTTATCTTAATATATTACAGTCATGCTAGTGCCAATAGCAATGATTTCTTTGTGATTAAACGGATAAATTATGGCAGCATTAATCAGACGTTTCATCAGATGCAAGTGTCTGACAGTATTGCCTCTCTTACTGGCACAATTAAATGCCCCCGTCACCATACTGTATACTAACACTGATGAAAGCGAAGTTTGAAAAATTTTGGTTTTCTAATTTGATCATTTGTCCGTACTTGTCGATTAATCATCCTATAACAACCCCAGTGGTCCTTTTATCATTTTAGAAGAGAAACATTTTAGCTCTTGCTAAGACAATTACTACATAAATCGATGCAACTAATTACTAGTATGAACAGGTCAGGGCAATACAGCTGATTTTCTTATCGGTAGCATAAAAAAAAAAAAATTTAAACTCATATCATCAATCTCAGCAAGTTTCGTTTAGTACCAGGACCGCTGAATTATTCAGTGGTTGAAATCTGGGTTATGAGAGACCCGGATTTTTTCAAAATGATACACAGATTTCAACAGCTGAATTATTCAGTTTTCGTAATGGTTTCATATTAAATGAAATTTGCTGAAAAGATGGTATGGGTTTAATTTTATTATTATATTATGCTACTGATAAAAAAACTGTGCAATACTGTAATCCTAACTATACACAGTATAAGTGACATTCATTGAAACTAAAGTAGAAATAAATAGCAACCAAATAAAACACGTACCTCAGCATCAGGAAACACAGTTTCGCCGCCCATCTCTACATCTGATAGGTACATGAGAACAGTGGCATATCGATGGCCACCGCGTGCTTGATTGTGCTTGTCACTGAAATAGTCGAAATGTGCATCATACTTCTCAGTTAGGTCATAGCGCAAAACCTGGATGTTCTCAGCATTCTCTGTTCAACAAAATTTTTCAAAAAGTTAGACAAGGCTTATATGAGTCCAAAAAAGTTTAATAGACAAATGATACATCCTAGGTAACTACTACTGATGCTCCCTTGTCTTTTGATAGTACTTACCTGGTACAGATTGGGCAGAAATGGTATCAAACTGATACAGGTGCTTATTGTTACGGGAACAGAAACACAAGACTGAAAATTCCTTGTCATAAAAGTTAATTTCTTTCAGAAAGAAACATTTAGAACCAGGTGTAATACCTGACTGATATATACTAAGTTATAAGTGACAAATGAATGTATTATTGGCTTTCGGAGATAATAACTATACCTTCTGGAAGCAAAGTCCAAGTTGCAATCCTCTCCTCAATTCTAGCAATAACTTCATCCTTCAAAAGTCCAAAACTAGGACTTAGATATTTAATGGTGTTGGATTCAAAAAGCTAATTTGTGGATCTAAAAAGAGAATAACAAGAATTTACAAGTACCTGACGCTTATCCAAAAACACGCCAGAGCTTGTTCGTACTTCACTCATCACACTGTTTCCAGACTCGTTATCTACCACCATCGATTTCCCAAGCTTACTTTTTGACTGTATCAAAAAGAGAAACCACAAATCAATCAAATACTAACATATCTTTGTCCCTTTTGTCTTTGAAATTCCAAAATAAATGAACCTACCAATTTTATAATGTGGTCACACTCCTCATTAGAAAGGAAGCCCTTGTACAAGAAAATCCTGAATAACCAAAAGAACCATATATTTTAGAGAAAAAACTTATTCCAGTAGTAGACAATTTTGTTATTGTTAATCTGATACTGGGAATTAATGAGCATACTCCTTTAACCATAAGCAGACAATACTTTAAACCCTCTAAGCAAACAAACTTAAAAAATTAGAGTGAGGCTATGGTACTAGGCATAGCGTATATTGGTCCCTACTATGGATCAATATCTCCATTTTCAAAGTCCAAACAATCAATCTGAATCGTTCAACATGATCTTCATAAGAAAATGTATTTGTAGATCAAATTTTACATTTTTAAGAAACTTTTTACTATTTTTTTTGGATAGATAGAAAATCACTTGATCTAAAATTTCTAGACCATTCAAAAGTAATGATTTTTTTACCTATCTAAATAGTAAAAAAATTCTAAACAATATAAAATTTAGTCTGTATGTACATTTTCATTTGGAAATCTTCATTTTGATCCGTAGTATAGACTAATCTGTACTATGCATAGTACCACGGCCTCACTCAAAAAATGATATATATATATATATATATATATATATATAGTAGAACTAGGGTGCTCCTAAGCTCACCAAGTCCTTCGTGAGCGCGACTCTAAAACCTATCAAATTGACTTCAAACGACATTTTCAAACCGTTAGATGTTCAATCTATATTAAAATGTGCTTGGAGACCAAATTTTACATTTTTTGAAATTTTTTTACTATTTATTAAGATGGTTTGAAAATCGCTGTTTTTATTAAAATTCTGCACCATTGGAAAACAGCGATTTTCAAACCATCTTAATTGTATACTTGAGGTATCACTTTTGAAAATGAAAACATCATATAGAACGAGATCAAAGTATAATTACAGCACCAGCATCCTGTAAAACAGATATCCAAGTACAAATTGAGGCTCTGTTGAGTTCACATAATTGCAATCATAAACAGTTTTACATTGAAAATATGTGCATACTAAAAGACCGTATACAAATTCCTGCATTACTCATATCTCTTAGAAACATAAACTGTCAGAGGCAATCCACAACAAAGAAATTTAAACAGAAATAAATTAAGACAATCAATTGACAACGAGATCTCGATATGGCAATTGGAAATGAGATCAGTGTATGCGGCTTAGGGCTGAGCTAAAATTGCTCAAACTCGTAACTCGCTCATTTACAGTTCGCTTTAACTCACTCATTTACAACTCGAGTCAGATCCAACTTTAGTTGGCTGACTCGTTTAATAAATGAGCTGAGTTTGAGTTTACTCCAACTTACTCATTTATAACTCGAGTTACATAGCATTGGTCACAATAAATTCCAGAAATTATTTTTGTTGAGCTGCTATATGAAAAATTGTTAGTGCTTATGTACTAAGTTGTTGTATGAAAAATTACTAGTGCTTTATTATTGATGCCGAAATTTTTATTTATACCATTTTAAAAAAAATAATAAACCAAATAACCACGGTTTTCTGACAATTCGAAAACTAGCACGGCCGCATAATACCGAAGCGAACCCATATGAGAGAGACCGCAGAACGCCGGAGCAGGCCCCCATATGGGTCCACACTATGCCGGAGCGGACCAGGGTCCGCATTTTACCGTGCGGCCGCAAATATATATATATATATATAGTAGAACTAGGGTGCTCCTAAGCTCACCAAGCCCTCCGTGAGCGCGACTATAAAACCTATCGAATTGACTTCAAACGACATTTCCAAACCGTTAGATCTTCAATCTATATTAAAATGTGCTTGGAGACCAAATTTTACATTTTTTGGAATTTTTTTACTATTTATTAAGATGGTTTGAAAATCGCTGTTTTTATTAAAATTCTGCACCATTGGAAAACAGCGATTTTCAAACCATCTTAATAAATAGTAAAAAAATTCCAAAAAATGTAAAAGTTGGTCTCCAAGCACATTTTAATATAGATTGAAGATCTAACGGTTTGAAAATGTCGTTTGAAATCAATTCGATAGGTTTTAGAGTCGCGCTCACGGAAGGGCTTGGTGAGCTTAGGAGCACCCTAGTTCTACTCTATATATATATATATATATATATTTATTTAGTCGAACCTTGATATATCTGCGGACACGAATAGGCACGAATGCCAACAAGTCGAAATTGAGATATCTGTGTTTGTTGGGCACGCATGCCAAGAATCTTTTTTTTTATTAAGCCTGATATATGCGATTCTCTGTACACATATTTTAGTGTAAGTTCTTGTAAATGCTTCTTTCACCATTTCATTATCATGGTAACATATTTATATACTTGCAACAAATTACAGAAGATCATAGGTGCTTGTCCAGCGAGTCTCTGAGTACGAGGCAAATGAATCTGTGCTATAATTGTACATGTTCAAGCGAAGTAACAAACTGAAATGTGAAGCCCGGAGAGAGGTAATGCTATTTGATGATAAAACGGTGAGCCGGGTTCATTTAAAAATTAGAGAAGAACAAACATGCTAACGTCAATTTGGTCTTATGCGGGACCCACCGCAAATGGTTCTATCTCTTCTGCTATTAAAAAAAAAATTAAACAGGGCCTCAGCGGCATATTGCGAACCCATATGGGGTCCGCTCCGGTGTTTTGCGGTCTCTCTCGTATGGGTCCGCATCGGTATTCTGCGGCCGTGCTAATTTTAAAATTGTCAGAAAATTGTGATTATTTGGTTTATTATTTTTTTTAAAATGATATAAATAAAAATTTCGGTTATTGATGTATGAAAAATTATTGGATATTGATAAATTATTTTACTAGTAGTATATAATAAACTGGTTAAATGAGTTGTGAGTCAACTCGAGTTGATAACGAGCTGAGTTCGAGTTGACTCTACAACTCGTTATTACCATCCCAACTCGAGTTGACTCGCTCATTTATTTAATGAGTTGAGTTCGAATTGGAGGTAACTCGCTCAAACTCTGCTTATTTACAGCCCTAATGCGGCTTCTCTAGTCAGAAACGGAGCTAGAATAATTATTAGGATGGAGTAAAATTTTAAGTGATACATAATTTTTTCACTTAAAATTTTACTCCACCCTAATTATAATTATGCTGACTACGTCTGTGACTAGAGAATACTAAGTATATGACTTTTACTATAACTATGAGACTATTGATGATCTTTGGGTTTTTTATGTCTGAAATTCATTAAAAGACTCCTTATTGATTGAACTAATTAGAGCTGCCACCTTATAGCTAGGTAGTTTGGTTAGAAAGAAACATAAACATAGTATTTATGTTTCAATCAGGTTACCCCTAAACCAGTTCATATGTTAGCATCCACCGTTATAGCCTTAACCTTGTATCAGGAAGGCAGTTTGATCATCTTCTCAAACTCCGATATTCTGGAAAAGAAAAACTCCCATTCCGAGAGAGCTAGAGGAGGAGGACTCTTCTCTTGGTTTAGAGGGGTCGGATCTGGAGAAGCACCTCCAAAAGGGCCTAGTACCCTCCTCAAATTTTGAGTTAAGATCTGAACCGTCCTATTGAGATCCGCACTAATATTAAAGTACACGTGCATTATAGAAGTGGACAGGATTGGTCCGAGTTCTGATCGTACGGTTCATAAATTAACTCAAACGGTGCGTTAATGCAGAGGATACGTGTTCCTCCAAAAGGGCCTAGTACCCTCCTCAAACTCTGCTTCAGATCTATTATGACACTCCATCTGATCCTCATTCACAGAGTGTTTCTATAGCCTCTTTTAACTTTTAAGTGCTCTATAAATCTTTTTGTAATATCCCGACTAATTCCCCAAATAAACTTTTAGCTATTTCTATGAACTTCTGTTGCCAGGTTTGTTTGATGCCTGAGGAAAATGTAACATGTGCTTTTTTTTCTTTTCTTTTTCAATTTTGCTAGATTGGTACGGTTACTGTACCTCCTTTTGTATAAACTGATTTTTAGTTTCATTACATAAACTGATTTGAAAAATATATATATATATATATATTAAGTATATTTAAAAAAAAAAAATCAAAGAGAAACATAAAAATAGAAGTATATTTAAAAAAATATAATTTTTTCATAATTTTTTAAAGCATAAGTATATTTTTATTTTTATTTGAAAAATACATTAAAATAAAAGCAAATTTTTGAGCCAGGGGTGAGAAACTGTCATGCTCCGGGTCCGGATCTCCTATATAAACCTAAATTATGAGTTTGGATCCAAACCGTCCGATCAGAATTCGGATCAATCTGGTCCGAGATGAAATGCACGGAACCCTTTTAATATTTGTGCCAGAGCAGATTAGATAGTTCGGATCCAAACAAAAAATTTGGACAATTTAGGGGATCAGAATTCCAACTATTAACCCCTGACTCCACTTGACTCCGCTCCTGCCTCCAGTGACAAGATCAATAACACTGAAACTGTATAGAATGCATACAATATCTCTCTAATAGCACAAATTATAATTCATACAAAAATCAATGCCATCACAAAGAGATCCTTTATATGATAAGAAAAATTTGAAACTTGTCCAATGTAAATATGAAAAATAAATTAGAAATACCAACAATGGCTCTTTCAATTCTCCATTACAGTTCTTCCTTTTCTACTAACTCATCACCTGATGCAACCGCGCTCTCTGGTTCTATCTCAGTTTCTATCTCTACTGCGCTTGGAGCAGAAGGAATAGTGTCAAAGGACCCGAGACGCATCCATTTTTTCGCTACCCAATTTTGGCCATTCATCACGGGGCAGCTCGCATGAAGGCTCAGTGGATCCGGCACGGCATCGGGTTTAAGATTGTAGAACATCAATGCATCACCCTTGACTGGCTTCACTGTAACAATGAAATATCAGATATGACCAACTAAAAGGAGAAATTATGTTTCCAAACTTCATTTATGTTTTTAGTTAAGATCAACTAATAGTTTATTTTAATATATACCTTATCACAATGACAGTAAGTTCTTATCAGACTGATTCTGTTCATCCTCAAAATTATGATTTTCATTCTCAGTTTAAAAAAAATTATACTATTCTGACAAATTAAAATGAAATATCAGATATGACCAACTAAAAGGAGAAACTATTGTTTCCAAACTTCATTGATGTTTTTAGTTAAGATCAATTAATTTTTTATTTTAATATATACCTTATCAGTATGACAGTAAGTTCTTATCAGACTGATATTGTTCATCATTAAAGCATGATTTTCATTCTCAGTTCAAGGGAAAAAAAGTATACTATTTTGCTATTAACTACAGTTGATTTCTCAAGCTTACTCTTTGCCTGTCTCAAAAAAAAAAAACCCATAGAAGATGCATTATTGTAAACTTGTAAAATAAGGTGTAGAAGAAATTCATGCTGTGCAATAGTATATACAAATCATAATTGGTAGGATTTGGAGAAGTAATTGATTCATAATTCATGCTTAATTGGCCCTTTTTTTTCTCTCTTTTCTTATTGTATGAGTGTGAACCGGGGGAGGTATGATTGTATTTTGGTTAAAAAAATATATATATTTATACAAACCCAGGAATCAGACAGATCATATTTTGGTTTAAAAAAGGTGTGTTCTGACTACATGAAGATAATTAAGTTTTGTATTTGTCATGTGAAATTAAAATACCATATTTCTCTGTTTTTTTAGAAAGTAAAATTAAAATGTTCCTAACACTTGCTAGCTCATGTCAAATATCATTTCCATAAACTTATTTCTTAAACATCCTTGGTGATTTTTTTTACGCATCTTAAAATTCATACTTAACAATCGTGCCAATATACACTAATTATCTATTTCAGTTAAGACATAATTATTGACAGCTTTTATTATATGATTTTAATCAAGTCAAAATGCATTTTAACAGCCGAAATTTTTATTTATAACATTTTTAAAAAATAAATTAATAAAATAACCATCGTTTTTGGTCAATTCTAAATCTAACACGGCCGCAGAATGCCGGAGCGGACCCATATGGGGGGTACCGCAGAATGCCGAAGCGGCCCCTGGGGCCGCAGAATGCCGGAGCGGACCCTTTATTTTTTATTTTAGAAATACAAAATTGTAATTTAGTTTCGAATGTTGTTTAAATTGATTTTGGTCGTATCGTATTTTAGATATGTCGTTGGTTTGAAATATTTTAGATATTTTAGATATGTGGTTTCTTTGAAATTCTTTTGTATACTCTGAGATAATGAAATCAACAAAATAAATAAATAACAATAAAATCAAACAAACAAGAAACTAATCAACTAAATAAATAAGTATCTGACAAAACATCTACCAATACTACAAATAAGAATCTAACAAAACATCTAACAGTACAACAAATGAAAATCTACGGCTCTGGACTAAACACCGTCCTCGCCTTCTTCTTCCTATACCCCCGACCCCGCCTGCAGAGTGGCGTCTCGTCAGTATCTGCGGAGGATGCAGAGTCGTCTTCAGGCAGGCTGTGTTAAGACCCCTTTACAAGAAAACAAAGTCATTGTTACTACACTACGATGTATACTATTTGAAAATATTTATAAGAAGGTGTTTCTTACCTATATAAGCATGCCAGCGTGGCACCTCCCCAGTTGAACCTGCCCGCAGTGGACAGGTCGCGCAGAAGCTCGAGGTAACACAGCCGCACCTGATCTCCATGCGAATCCGGAAACAACCGACAGGTGATCATCTCCAAAATATAGGCGCGTAGATATCGGTCAATAACCACCTGTTATAGATTTAAATTAGAACATTACTTACAAGAAAATAAATATAATACTATTTAAATTAAATCTTGTACAAGCAAATACCTGATCTGGTCGATCCGGAAAGACCTGGAATCTCGCCCGCAGCTTTGCCAAGCTGATGCAGCTGGGCGAGACCACAGTCTTCTCACCTCTCTTCTTCTCTTTCTGGAGATCCTCGTGCGGGATACCCAGTAGCTCCAAGCACAATGCACGAAAATCTCCGTACTCGACGCCCGTGACCGGCTCCCCAATAATGGTTATACCCCACAGGCAACTGACGTCCTGTAGGGTGACTGTCATCTCAGCATGGGGGAGATGAAAGGTGTGCGTCTCGGGACCCCATCGCTCAACGAGGCCAGAAGATAAACCCTCGTCAGCATTCTCCTCGGCCATCTGGGATATCTGGTACAATTCCATCGAGCGTAAAATCCCCCCGTACGCCGGCTGGTACCGTAGATGCTGGCGGTTGTGACGAACCGTAACCGCATCCAAACCCTGCATTTAATTAAATAATCAGATCAAGTTCATTCATCAAAAATTCGGAATGACAAATTTATAAATATGACAAATTTACTTACCCCAGTGGCAGCCTCTAAAATCCGATGCTCCGCATTCGGATACCACAAGAAGTCGCTGACCCTGTCGGTGCGACTCCGGATACCCGGAACATCCGCCAATGCTGTCTCGATGTACTGAGACATCTCGTATGGCGTGGCTGTAGGAGCATGCTGTGTACCCCTACTGGAGGATGGTCTACTGGTACTCATGCTGTATTGGATAATTTTTGGTCAAATATGAGAGTTTGGTCAAAGTCCGGTTTAAATTTGGGTACAATTCTAATTAAATTTGGATACAATCGAATTAAATTTGGGTACAATTCTAATTAAATTTGGGTACAATCTAATTAAATTTGGGTACAATCGAATTAAATTTGGGTACAATTCTAATTAAATTTGGGTACAATTCTAATTCTAAATCCTAAATTAATATCTAATTCTAAATGCTAAATCTAAACTCTAAATCTAAACCCTAATCCTAAACCCTAAACCCTAAACCTAAACCTAATTACTACTCTACACTAAAAATTAAAACTAGAGAAGAAGAAGAAAACTTACCCGAGGTTGAAGGGATTGAAACTTCAAATGAAATGATATGAAATCGGAATCCAGCGGCCCCTTATATAGGCTGGGGACCGCTCCGGCATTCTGCGGCCCCAGGGGCCGCTTCGGCATTCTGCGGACCCATATGAGGGTCCGCTCCGGCATTCTGCGGTACCCCCCATATGGGTCCGCTCCGGCATTCTGCGGCCGTGTTAGATTTAGAATTGACCAAAAACGATGGTTATTTTATTAATTTATTTTTTAAAAATGTTATAAATAAAAATTTCGGTTTTAACAGCATATATAATTAGATTCCAAGTTTTCAATTCTATGGGTCTTGTCTTGTATTTTCAGGTTTCCAATTGTTTAAAAGATTGGCGCCAATTGTTTCAACTTGCAAAGAATTTTGTTTATTAATTTCTTAAGCGTGCAGTGCAGTGATTTTCAGTTAGAAACTTAGAATTGAGATGCGGTGTTGACCATTAAAATAATCAGCGATATACCTCCAGCTCCAAGGGACCCCCATATTAATTAATTAATATGCAGTTATGGCCGTCCGATCAAAATCTAACGAGTCATATCATATCACAATATTTTGATTTCTCAAAAGTAATTTCCTCTTATGATCTGATTTTGATTAAATGATATATGTCTAAAATATGGCATGTTGCAACTATCGCCTCTATGTACATAAATCAGATCTATTGCTTTCTTATTGGGATATATATATATATATATATATATAGAGATGAGCTATGGTGAGACGTGGAGTAAAACAAGTTTGTACTCCACACTATATTTTTATTTTGAAAATCCAAACAACCGATCCGAACCGCTCAACATGTTCTCTAAATTGAAATGTGTTTGGAGACTAAATTTTATATTTTTTTTGAATTTTTTTACTATTTATTAAGGCACTTTGAAAATCGCTGATCCACTGTGAACAATAAAAAACAGTAAAAAAATTTGAACCACTGGATCAGCGATTTTCAAAGTGGCTTAATAAATAGTAAAAAAAATTCCAAAAAATGTAAAATTTGGTCTCCAAGCACATTTCAATATAGAGAACATGTTGAGCTGTTCGGATCGGTTGTTTGGATTTTCAAAATGAAAATATAGTGCCATGGAGTAAAAACTTGGTTTTACTCCACGTCTCACCATAGCTCATCTCTATAGATATATATATATATATATATATATATATATATATTCAAAGGAGTTAGTCTAATGTACTTCAAGTAGTAAATGTTATGTTTCATTTCATGCTTATATTTTAATTTTAAAATTCAAATAGTCAATCCGAACCACTTAATATGATCTTCATATTGAAATGTATGTAGAGACTAAATTTTACATTTTTAGAATTTTTTTTTAATATTTTTTAGATAGAGAGAATATCATTGATTCAGTCTGGACCGTCCAAAAACAATGATATTCTACTGGTCACTGGTGGATAGTTTTAAGATTCGTACCGAAACTTTAAAATTCCTTCATTGCCTCTTCTTCTATATATTAGAATGATTTTGATATCATAGTACCGAAACTTTAATATCATAGTACCGAAACTTTAAAATTCCTTCATTCCTTCATTCGTACCGAAACTTTAATATCATAGTTTTAAATCTTCTATATATTAGAAGGAAAGAAAAGAAAGAAATAGGATGGAGATATAATTTTGATATTAATTTTATCATTGCCTCTTCTTCTCTCTCTCTTATGGCTTGCCCGGAGGTTTTTGCCCGTTCCCTGATCTCCTGAAAGAATGATTAATAAAATTAGACCTATGAATTCATATTTTTATTTTCCAGTTCAAATAGTTAACCCGAACTATTAAATATGATATCCATATAAAAATGTACTTGAAGACCAAATTTATATTTTTTAGAATTTTTTACTATTTTTTAGCTAGATAAAAGAATCACTAGTTTTGGATAGTCCATAATTTTTAAATCAAGTAAATTTCTGCCCATCAAAAAATATAATAAAAAATTCTGAAAGATATAAAATTTAATCTGCAAGTATATTTTATTTAGAGATTATTTGAATATTTCAGATTAATTATTTGAACTTAAAAAATGAAGATATGAGTCTATAGTACAGACCGCTCTGTAATATGCATTATCCATGCCACTCTATAATAAAAATTTGTCGATTTAATTGACATTGTGACTAGTAAAATAAAATGCAAGGTCAATTTTACTTCAATTTTTGTTTCTACCGTCTTATTCAAGGAAATTTGAATCAAAATGGGTGACTGTGTTGGCACTTGCTCATGGGTTCACAAAATATCCTCCCCTCAAAATTCTAATTGACCCTCTAAAATGTGCACAATTTGTAACTTTCAGCTAGTGCAATTGTACGATGTTTGTTATTTTTATTATCAGAATATTGTTGTGAACTTTTATCATTCTTTTCTCTACAGTTGAAACTATCTTTATCTTTCAGTTTATTTTGCTTGGATGAACATAAATTTTTGTGACTTTTAGTATATACCAAATTGCATGGATAAAATAATAATTAACAAAATGGTCCTTAATTTCTTAAGTAACTTCCATTATGTTACTCGATTCTAGTATCAATTTGTCAATAATATTTTATGATTCATGATCTTTTTTTTTTTTCTTTTCTAAAAGAATGTACTAACATATTTTCATTTTAAACATATCTTACTGGCATCACATCAACATCACACTTTGAATTGGAACAGATAGTGTGAAAATGGTTTGGTAACAATTGGAAACACTTAAAATGTGAATTATCATTTATGTAACTAAATTAAAAAACTAAAAAAAAAAAAAAAAAAGATTACCTATTGTGAATTGGATCAGGACCTTTAGGCACCCTCCTTTTGCTGCTCAGAGGATTGATTTGTGTATTCTCCATTGATGAACCATTCTCCTCCATCGAAGAACAATCACCTTCAAGCGAAACCTTTGTAACAAATTTATTCTTCTCCTCTGTCTCTGTGTGTAGAAACACCAAGAGAACAACACAAAGCAACAATGCAATCCCCTTGGACAGTACTCTTGTGCTGCCTAGACCAACTATCCTTCTCATCTCTCTCTTTTTTCTTTCTTCTATGTCTCCTAGAATAAATTTTATATGTCAAGGATATAAATCACGCCTAATTTTCCATGTACAAAGAGCAAGATTTATGTTGGTATAGTATATAGGGTTTCTTTTAACATGAAAAGCAACAGAGAGAGAAATTGTACCACTTTGGTTAAGTTTTAACTTGGTGCTGAGGCTCCTTTTGTTCATATGTTTCATGTAGTCTAGGTTCTTGGCTTCCTGTTTTCTTTTTCTTTTTGTCTGTCTTTTGGCAAAGAATGAGAACAAAAGCAAAGGTGGTGGTTCTAAGGTAGATGCTTTGCTTAATTTGAAATCTTTGGGCCGGGATGCATTTTTATTTATATCTTTTTTGCTTTGACCAAAAGGAGACAAGGGCCAGACTGGGCTTTGACCAAGCCCACCCCGGATTTGACCACAGAAATCTGTTAACAAAAGAGACAAAATTCACTGGTCACATTAATTATTTTTTCCTGTTCAACTTGAGCCGCAAGGTAATTTTTTTTTAAGAAATCATTTCACAATCAATTATTTTTATAATATTAATATAAATAAAGAGGAGAGCTCAAATGTCTCATTGTTTTCATGTTCCAATTATATCTCACATCTTTATTTTTTATTTCAAAGTTCAAACTGACGACCTCAACCGCTCAACATAATATCCACATTATAATGTGTTTGCGGATCAAATTTTATATTTTTTGAAATATTTTTACTCATTTTTAAGGTAGGTACAAAATCATTATTTTTCAAACAATTTTCAACCATCTAAAAACAGTTATTTTGTACCTACCTTAAAAAATAGTAAAATAATTTCAAAAAATATATAATTTGATCTCCAAGTATATTTTAATGTAGATATCATGTGAGCGGTTCGGATTATCTGTTTGGACTTTGAAATCGAAGATAAAGATGTTGAATATGATTGGATCATGAAAACAATGAGGCGTTTGAGCCCTCCTCGTAAATAAATTAAAAATTAAAAGGTACAAACTATATAGATACTCCCTTGACCTCGTCCTTAAATATTCATAATGTAGCCTTTAATACACCATAAAATGCATACTCAGATATGGCAATATACGGAACTTCTCAATTAAAAAATGCCCACTCGTATATATAATGTATAGAAGGCAAATGTTAGGGTGAAAATAAATTTAGATATATTAGTGTACATAAGTGAATGGATATGATAGAAATTATCAGAGGTGAAGCTAGAAACTTTACATTGGAAGGCTGTAACACAAAATTAAATGTATGGCAAGTGGAATTTGAATTTAGTCTTCACAATCACAAATAGAATTCGAACCACTAATTATGCAAACATTAGCAATTTATGAGAGGGGCTATAAACACTTTAAAAATAACAATTAAATTTTAATACATACAATATATATATATATAGCTGGGCTATGGTGAGTTGCGAAGTAAGATGTCATTTTTACTTCACGCTCATATTTTCATTTTGAAAATCCAAACAACCGATCTGAACCACTCAACATGTTCTCTATATTGAAATGTGCTTGGAGACTAAATTTTACATTTTTTGGAATTTTTTTACTATTTATTAAGCCACTTTGAAAATCGCTGATCCGGTGGTCCAGAAAATTTTACTGTTTTTTACTGTTCACAGTGGATCAGCGATTTCAAAGTGGCTTAATAAATAGTAAAAAAATTCCAAAAAATATAAAATTTAGTCTCCAAGCACATTTCAATATTTAGAAAAACTTGAACGGTTCGGATCGGGTGTTTGGATTTTCAAAATGAAAATATGACGTGAAGTAAAAGGACGTTTTACTTCACAACTCACCATAGCCTATCTCTATATATATATATATATATATATATATATATATATATATATATCTATATATATATATATATCTATATATCTATATATATGAATCTGGCTAATATGCTACGCGTATATAAGGGTCTCTCCGTGCTACGGCTCACTTTTTGAGTTTTCAAAATTCTAACGGTCGATCCGAACCGTTCAACATGATCTCCATATGAATATGTACTTGCAAACCAAATTTAACATTTTTTAGATTTTTTTTTACTATTTATTAAGCCACTTTGAAAATCGCTGATCCAATGGTCCAGCAGATTTTACTGTTGTGTACAAATTAGTGTTTTTTCAAAGTGGCTTAATAAATAGTAAAAAAATTCTAAAAAATGTAAAATTTAGTTTGCAAGTACATATTCATATGGAGATCATGTTCAACCGTTCGGATCGACCGTTAGGATTTTGAAAACTCAAAAAGTGAGCCGTAGCACGGAGGGCTCTATGCTACGCGTAGCACCGTAGCACTGAGGGCTCTATGCTATGCTACGCGTAGCACCGTAGCACCGTAGCACGGAGGGCTCTATGCTACGCGTAGCACGGTGCTACGCGTAGCATAGAGCCCTCCGTGCTACGGCTCACTTTTTGAGTTTTCAAAATCCTAACGGTCGATCCGAACGGTTGAACATGATCTCCATATGAATATGTACTTGCAAACTAAATTTTACATTTTTTAGAATTTTTTTACTATTTATTAAGCCACTTTGAAAAAACACTAATTTGTACACAACAGTAAAATCTGCTGGACCATTGGATCAGCGATTTTCAAAGTGGCTTAATAAATAGTAAAAAAATTCTACAAAATGTAAAATTTGGTTTGCAAGTACATATTAATATGGAGATCATGTTCAACGGTTCGGATCGACCGTTAGGATTTTGAAAAATCAAAAAGTGAGCCGTAGCACGGAGAGGCCCTATGCTACGCGTAGCATATTAGCCAAATCCTATATATATATATATATATATATATATAGAGTGAGGCTATGGTGCTATGCATAGCACGGATGGCTAGTGTACTACGGCTCAATATGATACTTTTTAAAATCCTGACGGTCGATCCGAACCGTTCAATGTGATAACCATATGAATATATACTTACAAACTAAATTTTATATTTTTTCGAATTTTTTTACTATTTTTTTAGATAGGTAGAATTTTAATGGTCCAGAATTTTCAGAAAACACTGATTTTTCTACCTATCTAAAAAAATAGTAAAAAAATTTAAAAAAATATAAAATTTAGTTTGCAAGTACATATTCATATGGATATCACATTGAACGGTTCGGATCGACCGTTAGGATTTTAAAAAGTACCATATTGAGCCGTAGTACACTAGCCATTGGTGCTATGCATAGCACCATAGCCTCACTCATATATATATATATATATATATATATATATATATGAGAATGGCTAATATACAAACGATTCGGTTCTCTGATTTTCGAAGTCCAAACAGTCGATCCAAACCGTTAGATATTCAATCTATATTAAAATGTGCTTGGAGACCAAATTTTACATTTTTTGGAATTTGTTTACTATTTATTAAGCTGGTTTGAAAACCGCTGTTTTTCAATGCTGCAGAAATTTAATAAAAACAGCAGTTTTCAAACCATCTTAATAAATAGTAAAAAAATTCCAAAAAATGTAAAATTTGGTCTCCAAGCAGATTTTAATATATATTGAATATCTAACGGTTTAGATCGACTGTTTGAACTTTGAAAATCGGAGAACCGAATCGTTTGTTTCTGAATCCAGGAACAAACGTTTGTATATTAGCCATTCTATATATATATAAAATTAAAATAAAATAAAATTATAGAATGGCGAAGCACCCTCATGCCAAGCAATAGATCTGCGCCTAAAAATTATGCAAGAAGAGAATGGATATCATCCTTAGATATAACGAGTTTCCGTGAATATTTAGAATTAGAGTAATTATTATTTTCCCCCATTCATCCCCCGATCGAATAAATACTCAAAAAGGAAACTTGAGTTTTCTCATATTTTTCTAATTTGGACTGGGTGCATCAAAATCCCATACAAGTCTCTTCATGGTTCATGTGAAATTATTCTAAACCAATTAAACTATCAAAGGGGTACGTATATATAATTAATTCACAACAAAAGGTAGGTACTTATCGCGAGGGCACTCCGTCGCGAAAAGTACTGTCGCGAAAAGAAAAGGCACAGTTATGAAGGTACTCTGTCGCGAAAAGTGCTTCGCGATAAGTGTCTACTTTTTGCGACGATACTTTTCGCGACGGAGTCCCTTCGCGATAAGGATCCTTTTTTCCTTAACGGACATAAGATATTAAAGAGAAGAAATTCACATTAAGAAGTCATAGAAAGAAATTTGAGAAGGCAAGAGAATCATTCTAATTCTCCTAAGCCTATTCCTTCAGGTGGGAAGAAAAGGGAAGCATGGCGAAACTAACTAGGTTATCAGATCAATGATCGGTTGCTTGAAATGGGTAGGAGTCCGATAAATATCTTGGCTTGACTTGGTCCACCCAGCAATCCAAGACACGAGGCTTCAAATTGAAGATCGATGTAGGGATGTTTAAGATGCACTAGGCAATTGAAAACGGGCTGGTCCGGCCCGGTCCGGTCCAAACCCATCCAGTCTACGAGTTGAACCGGGCACGGGTTGGCACGATCTGGGTTCGGCGGATTGGGTTTAGTTCGGCCAACTCAAATCCGTGGTCAACCCGGCGGGTCCACGGGTCCACAGTCCGGTCCGGTCCTTTTTTCTGTTTTTTTTGTTTTTTTTATTTTTTATTTTTTTCTGTCTTTTTGTTTTTTTTTTTTTGAAAATTTGAATTTGAAACAGGTTGGGACGGGTTGGCTCGGATCCCGCCGGGTTGGCACGGGTTCGGAAGGGTTCCGGAGTTGGCACGGGTTAGTCTGGTCCAGTCCGGGTTTGATCTGGTCCGGTACCGGAGTTCAAATGGATCAGGTTCGGACGGGTTGGATCCAAAAAACCGGGTCCGCGCCTTGGTTAACCAGACCTATTCCTTTGAACGGTCCGATCCGAGGCCGGTCCACGGGTTAGCCGGTCCGGTCCTGGACCGGACGGGTTTTGTCAAACCACTAAGATGCACCTACGATGCTATTGGGCCTCTCAATTTGAATTGGAATGAAGTGGCTTGTTGGGTAAAAGAAATGACATTCCGGTACGGCTTAGAACATGCTAATTGGTCAAATTGGATTTAAAGAAACATGTAAATTTGTTTAGTTCGTTAACAAGTTATTTTAGAGTTATTAAAGCTCCTTCTGTGCAATTTTAATTAGGCATGATATATATATTTTTTGAATAATGTATGATGTTTTTTCTTTCAAAAAATAAATACTTGCAAAATTTGATATTAATACTTTCAGACGTTATTCAATGTCATATCAAGAAAAAAATTAAAATTCGATACAATATGTTGGATACAAACACTTAACACATTAACTATTCACACTTATATAACGAGGTATAAATACTTGTAATATTTGATATTAATACTTTCAGATGTCATCTAGTATCATATGAAAAATAAAATTTGATATAATATGTTAGTTACAAATTAAGATACTTTACAATGTAAAAATTCATACTTCAATTATAAGTATGAATATTTTTCTCAATAACTATCAATATGTTCAAGAACCAAACAAATTAACTGATTTAAATTACTTTACAACATAACAATTCATATTTCAATGCGTAAGTATGAATACTTATGATTTTAGATATTAATATTTTTACTAAAAGTGCGGGTGATTGTGTGGTGGTTACACATCCGCTTTGCATTTGTGGTCCCCGTAGATGTCGCTTTCAAGCAACATTTGCGGTACCCGTAGCTGTCATTTTTTCACTTGTGGTCCCTGTCTCTGTCGCTTTCAAGCGACATTTGCGGTCCCCTCATATAGGTAGTGGTCCCCGCATGTAGTTAATGCCAGTAGCATGTTTGGTGGTTTCCGAGGAATACTTTACAACATAAAGATTCACACTTCAATGCGCAAGTATGAATACTTGATATTTTAGAGATGAATATTATTTATAACAATTATAGCGCTAGCACTTGCGATGGTCATTACGCTTCCGCTTGTCATTAGTTTTTTGCATGTGGTCCGTGTCACTTTCAAGCGACGTCTGTGTTAGTGTTATGATCTAGAAGCCAACCATTTATGGATGTTGTTGTTCATGAAATGAAAGAATCATTTTGTTCCTTGAGTATTTATTACATTATGGATTTTTCGAGTTGAGGACTTGAAATGTAGAACTCTATAATAATAATATAACGAATACTCTAAATGTCCCTAATCTTGGTAATTAAAAATGAACACTATTTACCGGTACGAGATTACTATGTGGATTAAATGATGATCATGTTCTACTGATCATATGGTAATGAGCTGCCAATTTAATCACATAAATACCTAATGGAGATCAGGGAATTGGATATGACCCAAAAATGAAACATAACATGGATTGTGTTAGTGTCATTAATGTTTCATTTGTCTTGAATTCTTTAGTATGAGATGATTATCTTTCCTACATGAGATACATGTATCTGTAGGTGTTGTCCAGCGCTGACCGTAACTAGCAGCTATACAGATAATATCTCAATATGTGTGTCTTGTGCGGAGGAAAAGATATTTATCAAGAATACCAGTGTCTTTCATATTTCATATGTGAGTGATGATATCTTCAGGCCCCTTGATGGAGTAATAAAGTATGCATGCAATTATGATCAATGAGTTTGATCATTATTTACTGAATTACTTAGAATCAAGAAAATAATAAATTTGCAAGGATGACACTCTCCTGCCTTGGATTTATTCCCGATATCATGTGACACGTGAATTGACACAAGCAATTAAATATTGCTTTAGGATAGTGATGTTGATTGGTTCATATCATCTTTATCTGTTGAATAATTATAATGCATATTGCTAGGTGCTGCTTATAATTTATAGAATTAAAAAAAGTTTTGATTCTATTGTCAACACGATATAGATCCTACGAGGTCACACCCAAGAGAGAAAACGAAACAAATAAAAGTGTCATGGAGATGGCTAACTTGATCTTAGAATAAATTTATTACATGTTGGACATGGTATACAAATTTATTTCTCAACAAAATTGAGCAAATACAATTAACCGTAACAATTGTCGGGTGGGCCAAAAGTTGACATAAGTGGCAAAAACGAAAATGGCATAAATAGAAATTGGCCCAAGCCCAATTTAACATTAAATAGAGAAGTCCATTTGATGAAGTGAGTTTGGAATAAAGTGGGATAAAAGTGCATTTAATGGAGAGCTTCATTGGATGGTAAAAGTAAAAGTTACTTTTGTCATGTTTAAATCTAGCCATCTATTGTGGTTGAGATGATTAAAACATACCCTAACTTCACACTATAAATACCCCACCTTTTTCCAAACCCTAGCCACCATTCATTCCACATTTTTCACTCTTTCTCTTCCTCTTCTCTTGTGGCCGAAATACCAAAGGAAGAAGAAGAGGGTGAGAGGGGTGCTTCTTTGCCATTCCACCTTTCTCATGTGTTGAGCACACAACTTCTATACTAAAATTAATAGTTGATTGAAGAAGTAGAAACTAAGGTTAAGTTGGATTCTTGATTGATCACCTCTAGCAAGGGAAAAACAAGAGTTTCGTTTAATCTCGGGTGGATACTCGTAGAGGCTTCGTGCGTTCGAAACGGGTGTCATCTCGAAGCCGACTTGGAGAAGTGAAGGCTCGACAAGGTGCTACTTGTTTGGAGGCAACAACCCTACATCTCAAGTCCCTACTTCTTAGTTTAGAGACCAAGATTTTAGGTATAAAGATTAAACAAGTTAAATTGCTAAATACAGTTCATCATTAGTCAAATGAGTAGATCTATGTAGGTTTCTTTTGAGTTCAATTTTTGAAATTTGCTCTTGCATGAAACCCATATTTCCTTCAGTCTGTTGTCCCCTCAGATCGGTAGTGATCCCCAAGTAGGTAGTGGTCCCCTAGGTAGTTAATTCTCAAGACATGTATGTGGGTTTCTCATAAATAATTTACATCATTAATATTCACGCTTTTTAGCATAAGTATGAATAGTTGACATTTTAGAGATAAATACTTCATCATGGATCTCATTTGAAAGAGAAAATTATGTAAAAGACGTTCGCGATTTTGATTCACATAATTTCTCACAAATCATTAGAAATATGAGCAAAATTAAACGGAGAAAAAAAAATCATCTCTAAAAACGTGTAAAAGATAGGTGTGTGATGAGATTGAAAAAACGAAGTTCATATGTCCATTTTTCTAGAAATATTTGGTATCTTAGATATGAATACTTGCATTACGAGAGGTATGCATACTTGCTCGACGATGCATGAATATTTGCACGACGAGGTATGAATACTTGTACGACGAGATATGAATATTTGCACGACAAACAACCCGAAAGTATGTCATCATGGATCTTATTTGAAAGAGAAAATTGCGTAGAAGACATTCGTGGTTTTAAATTCACAAAATTTCTCACAAATCGTCAGAAATATTAGCGAGATTGAACGGAGAAAAAAAACTCACCTCTAAAAACGTGTAAAAAATGGGTGTGTGATGGTATGTCTAATTTTTTTCGAAAAACTTGGTATCTTAGGTTTGAATACTTGATATATTACTTGCGCGTATAGGTATCCATATTTGCGCGCGTCAGTTGTAAAATCTATCAAATGTTAGGCCGTCCCCCAAATAGTTAGTGGCCCCCCAGTTAATGAGCGTCCTCCAGGTAATTAATTAATGACCGGGGGATGAATGGGAGAAATAAACTGAGGGATAGTTAGACGTTCCCTTAAAATTAATATACTTTTTGTAGACATTTAAAGTCAAAAAACTTTTTATGGATGAAGATTAACATATTTTGAAGCCTCTATCGTGACTAGCTAGCAAGGCAGACACAATTGTACTGTTATTAATTATATCCAGCCATCTAACTAAAATGAGATAGTTAAATCATTTAAATTTGAATCAAATAAAAAAAATCATCCTTCTCTTTCAAATTGAATAGTTGAGATTAAATCCAAACAAATTCAAAGACCGTTATGATAAACTAAAACATTGGTTCGGTATATAGGACTGGATTATCGGTTCGGTCCAAGCAAATTTGGAATTTTTTTATGACCAAGACACGTTGCAACTTAAAAAATCTGATGACAATTTGATTTTTTAATCTTTAAAAAAAAAAAATGAATGATCACAGCAATAAGTTCAGCAGATACGAGTCTTTTCCCTGTGTAGATACTTCATATATATAGTCATATAGCAACAGTACTTGCTCTTAAAGTCCAGTCAAAGATATCTCCATCCTTAATTTACTTCCTCTGTGCACTGTTGTCAGAAGTCAGAACACACTTCAGAGGAAATTTTTTATCGATAGAAATTATTAAATACAGATGTACGGAAACAGAAAGAGTGTCTGGTTAATTTCTAACAAATATAGAAAGATCTGACTCAATCAAATTTATGGATCGGTCTCAATGGTTCAGATCCATCAATATATATATATAGAGGTTAGCTAATATCAAAACGTTTGTTCCGGAGCGGTGGTGCAACCAATTGGTTTTCGATTTTCAAAGTGCAAACGGTCGATTCAAACCGTTAGATGTGATCTCTATATTATAATGTACTTGGAGACAAAATTTTACATTTTTTTGAATTTTTTTACTATTTATTAAGCCCTTTTTAAAATTACTGATTTTAATAAACAGTGAAAAAAATTCTGGATCATTGAAATCAGCGATTTTAAAATTAACTTAATAAATAGTAAAAAAAATTCTAAAAAATGTAAAATTTGGTCTCCAAACACATTTTAATACAGATTGAATGTTGAACGGTTTGGATCGACTATTTGGATTTTGACAAATGTAAAAACCAAAACGTTTGTTCCGAGGCTTAGGAACAAAAGTTTTAATATTAGCCAACCTCTATATATATATTGATGGATCTGGACCATTGAGACCGATCCATAAATTTGGATCTGACTCATTGAGTCAGATCTTTCTATATTTGTTGTACTCTTTCTGTTTTCTTATATCTGTATTAAATAATTTCTATAGATAAAAAATTTCCCACTTCAGATAGCTTCTCTCGTCACTTTTCGCCACCTCATGACGGAATGCAGAGTAATAATTGTTGCACAGAGCAATAAAAATTGCATGCAGAGTAATAAATTCTCTTGCATTTACACCTCTCTATCTAACCATGCATCATCCATTCTTAACTCTCTCTAGATAACTAGTAGCCACTAGGGCTAGCTGTCAACGGTATAATTAAGTTTACTCATTTACGGGATCGTTATCTATACTAACTGCCCTCCTCCCCCTTCTCTATTCTTCTCTATCTATATAACCCCCAAAGAGGCTAAAACCCTTCCCCACACGGCACAAAAACATCACATCAGATATCAGAAATGGAGAGGTGGTGCAAAACCTTACTAACCCTAACGCTAGCCCTACTCTTGCTTGCTAAAACAGAGGCAAGGGAAATACCAAACCCTAACTCCAACCCCAAAGGCCTCAATGACCAAAAGAACTTTGTAGCAGGTGGCGGTACAGGCTACGGTGGGTACGGCAACCTTCCCGGGCTGCCAACTGTCGGTGGTGGTGTCGGTGCTGGAAGTGTAGTCGGTGTTGGACCGAATGGTGCCCTCGGAGGAATGAGCGGAATAGGTGGCATTGGCGGTGTTAGTGGTTTTCCTGCTGTTGGTGGTGGGGTGGTTAGCAGTTTTCCCGGCACCGGTGCTGTCGGTGGCTTTGGTACTATACCTGGCGTAGGAGGTTTCGGTGGTGGCGGTGGCGGTAGTACCGGTAGGGCACTTCCTTGAAAGGCGCTGGGTTTTGGGTCGATTGTGTGAGTTGCAAGTTTTGCATGGATGTGGAGTGCATATGAAATAATGAAAGTCTGTTTATTTGCAATCTTCAGTGAATTTGTGTAATTTTGGTCTTTTGGGTCTGAATTAGGTTAATTATGGGGGTCTAGGTTTCTTTCTTTTGATCAGTGTCAACTAAGAGTTTATAAAGGTTTGTGATTTTTATGTTCGTTTAGGTTTAGATAACTACTAACTAGTGTGTTTGTGTAGTAAAACGGTACTGTATATGTGACATGATTTGGTGTTGCTTTTCTTCTGTTAATTATATCTGTTTGATGTTTGTGATGTGATTGGTGCATGTGAAGTGTAAGTTAGTCTTATATACATTGATTTTCTCTTTCTATTCTTTTTAGTTGTTCAGGTATGCTTATAATACCAGATCTATCATATATATATATATTCGTTAGCAGCTAGCAATATTCTCAAGCTAAATTAATTTGTGTAATACATAATTAATTAAGACGCATGATGTGTTAACGTTGTAGGTTTTGGCACCATTTTAATTATCCTGTGGAAAATTAATTAGGTCTGTGTGTGGGCGACATTAATATCATAAGATTTTGTTTGAAGGTTTGTTTGTTTGTTGGCCCAGCAGAATAACACAGATTTATAATTATTATTTTACTTGGTTTGACCGAAATTTGAGATAACTGGCTCATTTAGAATTAGTTTAGATGCTATAATTAATGCCTACCAGTTGCTGAAAGCTTCGACGAGTCCGGATCGTCTCAAGTAACTCGAATTTTGAGTTTAGATGCGAACTGTCCGGTCAGAAATCAGACGGGCTGATCATCGGACCAATTCGCTTCGAAATAAATAAACACTGAACCACTTTAATATTCGTGTCGGAACAAATTTGACCAACCAAATTTAAACTCGAAATCTAAGTTAGTAGCTAGGTGATATGAATTCAACTTCAACAGGTCACAAACTAAGTCCGGATATCCCTTGAACTCAAATTTTGAGTTTGGATCAGGACCATCCGATCGAATTAATCCTTTTTATTGACAAAATTAATTATATTACGGAAAATTTTACAAATATTCTTTTTGAAAATGTTTATATAAAAGGAACCTGATAATTGACTCCCAAATAAATCTCCGAGCGCGCCCCCAGCCTTCTAGGATGTCGGCGCCCATTCAGCGCCATAGCCAGCGCCGAAATACTCATAATTTAAATCTGTGAAATAAAGCGTTTAAACAGCATTCTTATAGTGTTTAACTTTCAATATGAATGAGTAAATTTTCTATTTTTTGGCCAAACAACGAATCCCTGAGCATGCCCCCCCAGTCCCAAAGCGCTCATTTTTTGTAGACCTTCTAGAATGTTGACAGAGAGTTGTACCAGTGAATTTTTTTTTTTTTCTAAGATCGACAGCATGCATACAATACCCAATGATCAACTTCACATATAGGAGCAAAGAACCACTTTGCCATATTTTAGTTTATCTTGGAAATTCCTTTCATCAGTTTTGTCATATTTTGTTCACTAATTCGTTACAATGGCATGTCAGATTCTCCTTCACCGATTTATCTAAGGAAATATAATTTGAGGCTTTGGTAATTTGCAATGTACGGATCAGTCAATGCTATGGATACATATATCTCTCTTATGAAAGTTCGAATAGTCGATCTGAACTGCTCAACAAGATTTCCATATGAAAATATATTTGGAGACCACATTTTACATTGTTTAGAATTTTTTTTATTTTTTAAAATAAATAGAAAATCACTACTTTCGGATGTTTCAAAATCTTTAATTAGATCATGTTGTTTAATTTGTAGATGGGAAAGATGTTTAATTTGTTGTTTAAAACTTGAAACAAATTTTGATTTTGGAGTTGGAGTTGGAGTTGGCAACAAAGAAGTGCTTCTTCATTTATGATAAAATGAATCCGGTAGGTATCCGGAGAGCATGATGGTAAAAGATATATATATCATCATTAATAATAGTCAGTAATAGGTAATAGGTACTGAGATTGAGATCAGGAACATTAATTGATGATCTTTGGATTCCCACCATGTGGCAGTCGCACTAGTACCAATTAATCTAATTCCTATTTAAATAATATTTTATCTTGTACTTCATGAATTGTTGGAAATTTCAAAGCTACTAGTAGTAGTACCTGTACCTGTTGTAACTGTTTTGGAAATTTCAAAGCTACTAGTAGTAGTAACTGTTTTGGAAAATAGATATGACATATATATAGGCAAACAGAGAATCATACTAGCTAGTAGTACCTGTACCTGTTGCAAAAATTCTAAAGAGAACAACTGGTTGCAACTGGCCAGAATTCCTACACTAATTTCCATCAAAATATTCTTTGTAGATCAAAATAGTACAGGGAAACCATATCCTCTGAGGTAACAAAATATTTCTCTTTGGATCATGGCTGTCCGATCGGAATCCAGACCAATCCAATGTGAGATGGAACGCACATATCTGCTTTAATAGTCGTGCAGATACTGATTGGACGGTCCAGATTTAAACAGAAATATTTTGTTACCTTAGGTTATACGAATTCATTGTACATGTGGGTGCAAAAGAAAGGACAAATCCAATAGAAACAGAGATAAAGTTGAATACTATTATATGAGATAGGTGTAGGTCCGATGCCCATCGGACCTAGTTTGGTTCCGATGGGCAGATCTACCGTAGGATAACGGAGTATTTTGTGCGCACGAAACTTGAAACATACACGCACGGGATTTAAAGCATTTCGCACGAATCTAAAAGAAAATCGATGGTGATTAAACCCGTCGAACCGAGGTAGGTCCGATGCCCATCGGACCTACTCTCAAGTCCTATTATATAGTTTGAATTGATGAGTAGAACTAGGGTGCTCCTAAGCTCACCAAGCCCTTCCGTGAGCGTGACTCTAAAACCTATCAAATTGACTTCAAACGATATTTTCAAAGCGTTAGATGTTCAATCTATATTAAAATGTGCTTGGAGACCAAATTTTACATTTTTTGGAATTTTTTTACTATTTATTAAGATGGTTTGAAAATCGCTGTTTTTATTAAAATTCTGCACCATTGGAAAACAGCGATTTTCAAACCATCTTAATAAATAGTAAAAAAAATTCCAAAAAATGTAAAATTTGGTCTCCAAGCACATTTTAATATAGATTGAACATCTAACGGTTTGGAAATATCGTTTGAAGTCAATTTGATAGGTTTTAGAGTCACGCTCACGGAAGGGCTTGGTGAGCTTAGGAGCACCCTAGTTCTACTCTGAATTGATTACTCCATCTTATTCTTTATATTATACATATCGTTTTACAACTTAAATCATGAATTAAATTAATGTCTAGAGAAATAAAATACTAATTTAAATTTATGTTTATAACAGTGGACTCTACATGCTGCGGAGTAAGTGTGAAGAAAAATAATTCTTCCTAAAAATCTAATGTTGCCGTACTGTCTGAATTGAAGGCTAGTTATTAATTAGGAAAAAAAAGATCCCTTTCATGTTTAGAAATATTGTTATTGTCTGTCTTTGTTCAGTTTAGTTTCAATTATCTGCGCCTGTTGCTGGTCCCACGCTACAGCAACAGCAACAGCAACAGCAACTAACTACATTATCTCAACTATTTACTAGGGAATTCGTATCTTCTGAAAACATCAAATTTTGAGGTACTGCAGAAATAGTTTGCACCGAATATTTAAAAGGTTTTTGAGGCGGTCCGGATTATGATCGAACAAAATTTGAGATACTGTAGAGAATAAGGAATCATTCACTGGGCCTGGGCCACAGAATAATACCTAATTGACATCAGCGTTTGTCGGCTCCATCCATCCCTTAGGTATATTATATATATAAGTTTGTTGGGCTGGCCCACATAACTGTAGACCATTTTTTTCTAATATATCCCCTTTGTTTTAATAATATATTCTCTGTGAAATAATAGTACTTTGGATAACTGCTTTTCTCAATCAGACAAGATAAATTATCCTAAAAAAGGGGGAAAGAATAGTCATAAAACAACTGAACTACTCGTTCTTTTCTGTATACTAATAGTTTGGGAATTTTACAAGTAAATAGATTAATAGAATTAATGCAACAATTAATCGCATGGCAAAGACCAAACAAAAGACTCAGTCTCATCTAGAAATTTTAGGAGATGTCACGCTTTAAAAAAAAAAAATAATAATAATAATAATAATAATAATAATAATATTAGGCCCTTGTCCTTTGTCCTTTTCTTTGTCTTTTAATATTCCTACTTTGCAAACTTCTAACTTTCATTTTTTTTAATAAAATGTACACAGCTTTTCTTACTAAAAAGTTATTATTAATATTTAAAATAGTTTGACGACACCAAGCCTAAGCCTAAGAATTAATGCATTCCGATAAAAGATTATTTGAAGGATAGTGTTAAACAAGGACCACACATAAGAATTCAGATCCATATAGAATGAGATCTGAGTTGTCAGTTTTAATCTGGCACAGATCTCAAAGCAACACCTCCTTCCCCTATATTTATATTTCAAATTTTACACCAAATAAATTTTGACATTCTACAGAGTCCGTACCTCAGATATATCACATCACATTTAACAGCTCGGGAGAGTAGGAGACCATATTTAGTTGATCTGCTTTAGCCTTTAGGACTTCAGGTTTGGCTAGCCTACACGGAATCACTGTGAAGGATTCCTATCCAAAAAGGAGAAACCGATTGATTATACAGAGTTAATAAGGAGTTCTTTTCAGCGAAGGTAGATTTAAAGACTTTTTCACCATTTAAGTAAAGAGTTGAGAACATGTGGCCATCACAGCCACATGTTCTTAAACACCGTTGATGCTTAGTGTGACACCTTTCAGTTCTACTTCACGGATTGCCAGAAAGAGAAATACTTTCAGAATCGCAACTAACAATTGACCAATTTCTATAAATTTGTATCTTCTGCATTAATGCACTGTTTAAGTTCAGATCGGGTCCGCTTGTTAAAGAAACCTCGTGCATTACAAGGGTGGACCAGATTTGCCCAAATTCTGATTGGACAGTTCGGAATTAAACTCCTTTAGTGTTCGGCAACCACCATGGTTTAAAGCTCCTTAGTGCTCTAAGAAGTCTTGAGCTCACCGAACGGATACTTCTTTATCCACCTTAATGTCACCTTAGTGTTTCTTTTGCTCATCTTTTTTAAGCTTACTCAAGTTTTTAAGTCATGATTTCACATGGCTTCACATGGCTTAAAAGTATTTTGCCAAGCTTAAAATTTTCTTAAAAAAATTATTTTTCAACTTTATTACTGAACGGATACTCCTTTGTTGCAGCTTCAATATGGTTGCGGAACACTAGCAAAGGATGTGTTAATGCAGAGGATGCGGACCCAATATTTCAACTGGACCAGACCTCGACAGTTTAAAGGCATGTTTTGAAAGTAGTTCCCCTGTATGAAGCATACCTGACCACTGTACCAGTGTTTATACGATATTTTTTAATTGGATTTCTCTGATCCTGACATTTTAGTATGTTTTTGCGCACTCAACACACAAAGAGAAAGGTAATGTCCAGAGTCCAGAGATAATGAGATATACATGCACATCCAATGTTACAAGTAAATTTCAACTCAAAAATGTAGCAGACATAACAGAACACACGCAACACATGTGAAACTCACAAACGCATACAGACACAGAAAGAGAAAGGGGGGAGGAGAGAGAGAGAGATAGAAAGAGAGACTAACAAACTAGGCAACATGAAAATATCATCAATATACCAAACAGTAATGTAATATAACAAAATGTTCTCAGTTCTCAGTAGGAGGCAATGGCCATATAAAGACAGCAAGAGTTACTGCTTCAAGATCCGCACTTGAATCCATGGCAAACTGAGAGGATGATGATGAGGATAAGAGCGATGATTATGCCAAGCACAATGAGCTTGATTTTCATGTTTTGTAGCCACATCTTGCGTCGCACCTGGGTTCCCTGCTGTCTGAAGTCTTGTGCCTGAAAACATTCAAATAATTAAAATGAAGTTTGAAAACCTAGTAAACCAATGAGATACCGAGAAAAGAAAATAATGAAAAGAAGCAACTTCACTAATTCCATACTTTGTCCAAAATCCAACATATCCTATGCCTTGAAAATTCAGATTATACTGAATTTCCTTTTTCTTTTTTTAGAGTTTAAGCTGCTGGAGGCAAATTATTCTGAAGTTCGAATAACTGTACCCTTCTATTAACCAAGTTCCCTCCAAATTAAAGAATCACAAAATAAGCATAGTTTAAAGAAAATGATAAAAAAAAAGGCATATAAAATATCACAAGTACTTGGTTATATCATTTCATATATGGACACAGGAAGAAAAATATCACAAGTACTTGGTTATATCATTTCATACATGGACACAGGAAGATAATGAGTTAACTTACCAATATAGGGAGTCAAATAGTTAAAGAGCTAAATGGCATAAATCAAATAGAGGTAAACCCTAAGCATTCTCAATGCCACATGAGAATCTTGGCCAATAGAAACATATTATGTCATAGCAGTGCATCTGGCCTAAAGAACTTAGTACAGGAATCATTTCAAAACAATGGGACAAAGGATCACATGGTATATCATTGATAGAAGAGAAAATACAAAAAAACAGACAGGGCCCCTGGCCCAGTCAATTTTTAGGTACAGGAATTAAAAGGTTAGTGTCAAACCATTAAAGAGGAACAGTCTGTGCATCTCTACGCAACCACATGTGACATGACAACAAGAAACCGTAAAAAGAAATAGAAGTTCAACAGCATGAAGAACCAAATTTCTGAAGCATGTACCTGGGAGCGAAGGTTCTCTGTTTTGTCAACAAGAAGCTCAATTTTCTCGCCTCTATCAAGAACCTGAAATGGAAAGTTTGTGAGAAAATTATAAAAATAAAAGTATAAATTCCAAATTTTGGGGTCTAGAAGAAATTAGAATTTAACTATTGACAAACAAGCGCTCCTCATAAACTTGATTTTATCACCTTTTCTATGTTCTCCATCATGACCCCTTTGACTTCTGAGACTTGCGCTTTGACTTTAGCCAGCTTGCTTATCTCTTCTGGGTGATCCACACAGTACTGCATGTGCTCCTTCAGTTTTGACCTAATAAAAGAAATTGTTGTGTTGTACATTTATATGCTACGCTTCAAAATTGGTTAGAAAGAACCAGCTCTAGTGCCTGTATGTATTCTATTTGGACAATGACATGTCTTTAGGAGAATAATCCGCATAAGTCCTCATCAGAACCTCAAGAATCCCAAATCATGAAGTGAATCGGACAGTTCCGAGCGGGCATCAGTGCCCATCAGACGCGCCCCGCTCCCATTCTTTTTACATGGTGTGGATACTCAGGGGTGTACAGGTTCTATACTTGATTCCTTTTTTAGGTTTCTACTACTGTTTTGTCCAAAACTTCACTAGACAGAATGATAAAACAAAGCCTATGTTATCAGCTTATGCTGGTATAAGAACGACATATTATAATCTTATACTCTGAACACCATGTTTCGTATGAACCTCTTTGTAAGTGCAACAACTTACGCAAAATCACGGTTAAGGCCATTGGCTTGGGCACTTGCAGCTTTGCCACCCCCAAATCGCTTCATGAAGTCTTCCTTGACTCGCTCGAGAAATGCGATAGGAACTTGCCTACCGACTGACTCAACCGCAACCACACAATAAGCTACAAAAAGAAACATAACAGAGGATAACTTAGGAAAAGTAGATCTGGCAATGTAGAAGCTGGTTCATTCACTTGATTACAAATGGCCGAGATTTAAATTATTTCCCAAAATACACTGGTAGGCCACATACATCTGATACCAGAATATAATTGTTTGACAGTGCTTATTCATCCACTTGTCTATTAAATTTGTTCATTTCTATGCTCATCTTCATTCTATTTTCACTCACAATGTGGCCATGGACGAAGCTTTCAATTCAACCCTCCTAAACGGAAACATCTTAAAGAAATGAAGAATCGGCACTAACACGAGTGCAACTAAAAAACAAGTACTAATCATTGCAAATTTTCAATCATTAAGGATAACACTAAATACAAATACTCCAGGAAAGGGGCCAATAATACACAAAAGTAAACCCAGAGCAGAAGTATTTTTGTTAATTATATAAACTTGACAAGTGAATACAGACTAAAATTTATTAGTTTATAATGGAAAAAGATGAAATTAAACCTAATATATGCATAAAGTGGAAATCTTATGAAAAACTACAAAATGATACTCATAATTTGGAATAAAGACATAAACAGGGAACAAGTGCCTAGTCAGTTGCATCGCAAAATCACTTTAAATTGCAAGTTATGATATGCAGACCAGAAAGGAAAATTTGGTAAATCACACTCTGCTGATTGAAAGAACTAAAACAGAGGCAAGTTAAGGCACTCTTACCTCATAGTTACCGAATCTTGGTAATTTACATTTACTGAATAATACCAAAAACAACATATCTATTACCTGAATCAATAAAGGTTCATATAACTAACTTCCGCTATTGCTTTGTCACTAATTTAAGAAACAATATAACTACAGAAAAAAAAAGCAGAAAAGAACGGATTGAAAATAAAAACTGAAGGCTCAAATTGAATTATACGAACTAGTATAGACAATACAGAAAGCAAAACTAAGGAAAATGTTTTAGTTCAGTTCTGAAAAAATAGCAAAATACTAATAATGATATTTTCATCATTTAGGGAAACTCAATCAATGAAGATCCCGACAAAAAACAACTACAAAGAGATAGAGCTTGATTATATACTGCTAAATCATAACTGGCATATGGCAGTGAAGGCAAAAACCAATCTTCAATAAAGAGAATGATAGATCAGATCATTAGACGAGAGAACATGATCCCTGGATACGACCAGATCTGGATAAAATTTGATGAAGAAAATAAGGAACAATATTAACAATAGTACCAAACCAACTACGACAACTGGATCTGAACCACATATACCAAACAAACACAAATCAGACCAATCAAACCCTCCTAATCAGCTGAAGTAACCATCAACTTTCAAACTGCACATAATAATGAAAATGAAAGATAGATCTGGATCGAAGAGTTAAAAAAACGTACTGAATCCATCCTCGACGAGGTAGTTAAAAGTGTGGCCATCGCAGTTGTATGTGAACTTGTTGTTGCTAGCAGGAAGCTTCTGGAGGCACTGAGAGGCGATGGTGGTGAAGTTACCGCTGAACTCGGTGTACTCCGCCAAAATCACGGTGCCACGCGCGACGAAGCTGTAGATGAGCGATTGCTGCCCCATCTAGGTTTCGCTTGCTGTGCGACTGATGGATTGGATTTGGTTATTGCTCACTTCTCTGCTGCTTCGCTCTCGCTAGATCTAGCGAGAGAGCGAAATTTGGGGCGGTGGAGATTTGGTTAGAAATGGAAATCGACACTTTAGATTTGCTTTTCTTTCTATTGACGGGTGCGGGAGAGGGGAAAGGAGCAACAGTACCAAATGGAGATCACGATTGTTAGAATACTGGAAATGAGGGATGGATGGATGGATGCCTACGCAGGCAGCAACGCTTGAGCTTTTGTTTTGTAATTTGTACTGTGCTAACGAGTACGGATCCTCTAAAGTAACTCAAATTTTGGCTTTAAATGAGGACCGTTCGATCAGAATCTGGTCAGACTGTTAATATTCGTGTCTAAACAGATCTGACGGTCCCAAACTAAAACTCAAAATTTGAGTTGCTTTAGGTGATATGAATTCCTGTATAAGTATAACTAACTGTACAAGGCTCTTAGGATAATACGCTATATACACATGCGATGCGCCTTGTACATTTTAAAATATAACCCCGACAATTTCGTAAAATTAAAGCATCTTTGTCAGCTGTGGTTAGATTATTAGTTAGGTATGAAAGCTTTTAAATTACTTGCATACTAAGATAGCACCTTATTTATTAAACTAGATATAGAGTTCAAAACAGTCAATTTAAACCGTTTAACATGATCTTCATGTGAATATGTATTAATATATCAAATTTAATATTTTTTAGATTTTGCTTACCATTTTTTTAGATAATTAGAAAATTCTGGACCATAAAAAAACAATGACTTTCTACCTATCTAATAAAATAGTAAAAAAATTCTAAAAAAAAATTAATAGTAGTCTACAAGTACATTTTGATACGAACATTATGTTTAACGGTTCAAACCGACTGTTTAAACTTTCAAAATAGAGATACAGATCCAAACACGAATCGATTCATAATATGCATATTACCATAGACTCATTCAATTTCAAAGTATTAAATAATGTTGTTTTAGCTAAATAAAACTTGTAAGATATTCAAGGAAGAAAAAAAAGGCATTGTGAAGAAATTTCTCACAGAAGGATTAAACAGAAAAGGAATCGGCGCTGAAAAGTTGTCGTCGTGTCATTAAAACTTGGGTACAGCGTTTCAGAATTGTGACTCAGAAACTTTGACAGCATAGCTAATTAATTTCTGCTCCTCCAGATACATCTATGAATCTATCCCTTCTAATTATTCTTTCCCGTCCTTTTCACTTCCTACCAAATATAATTTCTATGCACATATTACAAATTCATCCGTATTATGAAAATGTGTATGGAGACTAAATTTTATAATTTTTTATTTTTTTTAGTAAGTAGGAAATCACTATTTAGTCTCGCCTTTGACAAAATTGATAAAGGACTTCAATTTGAAATTAATTATATTACATTCTATCTTAATAAATAATAATGAACTTTGTGTTTTTTTTTTTTATCAGTGTTATTTAAGTTTTGGCACGGATACTTGGTTAATACATTTTTTTAATCAAGTTTCATAGGAGGTCGCTTGACGACTTGGAAAGAAATAAATTAGAGAGGAGCATTAATTAATTAGTTGATGCTTAGAACAGTTCTTTTATTGCAAATAAATAAGTTAGAGGACAACAATAATTAATACGAGAAAAAAAAAAAGCAAAAGAATAACTACTAGCGTAAATTTAACTTTTATGGCATATATATTTTCAAAATATATTATTTCCAAATTAATAATTGAAAGTGCATATGTTTTCTCAATTATTTAGATAGAATGTGTATTAAATTCGAGTCAATTTGAAATTTAATTTGTCATTCATCATAAAGTTATTCGCGTTGGATGTTTTACCATTCAAACTTGAAAATAAATACATGCCCCTGCAAATTTGACTTCTGTTCCAAAACCGAAATTTTTATTTATACCATTTTAAAAAAATCAATTAATAAAATAACCATCGTTTCTGGTCAATTCTAAATCTAGCATGGCCGCAGAACACCGGAGCGGACCCATATGGGGGGTACCGCAGAATGCCGGAGCGGACCCTCATATGGGGCCTCAGAATGCCGTAGAAGTCCCTGGGGCCTCAGAATGCCGTTGAGGACCCTTTATTTTTTTATTTTAAAATATGAAATTGTAATTTGTATTTATTTAATTTCAAATGTGGTTTAAATTGATTTTTGGTCGTATCGTATTCGTTTGGAATATTTCGGTAGAAAATTGGTGATGCAAGAATAGGGGTGAAAAAGGTATGGATAATATCCACGTATTCGATCCGTATTTGAAAAATTAGATAAATTAGATGTGGATATCTGATATCTGAATATTCGTGTGAATATGGATACTGATATGGTTTTACGTTTCAATTATCCGTATCGTATCCGATAGTAGATATATATTATATATTTTAATATATATTATGAAAAAATATTGTTATTCATCATTAAAATTAGATATATATTATGAACTTTGATATTTTTTTAATATTATTTTAATAAATATCCGATCCGATCCGTATCCATATCTGTATCCAGCTGATATCCAATCCGTATCCGTATCTGAAAAATTAAAAAGAGATATGGATATAGTTTTACCATTATCCACTCCGAATTCGCTCTGTTTCCACCCCTATGCAAGATACAAGGAAATTTCCTCAACATAAATATATATATTGTAAAATGCAAATAGACCCGTTTTCATATATTCATTTGATTAGAATTAATTAATAAATTGAATAATGACCAGCAAGGCTCAAACCACACGGATTACAGAGAATTTTTTTCTGGAGAAATTAATAGAAAGAAAGAGAGAGAAATGAAA
Source organism: Carex myosuroides (assembly GCA_028015225.1). NCBI lineage: Eukaryota > Viridiplantae > Streptophyta > Magnoliopsida > Poales > Cyperaceae > Carex > Carex myosuroides. The sequence goes on from CM051477.1 coordinate 14,938,172, forward strand.
AGAATGCATCAGGTTTTTTGATTGATAGAAAAATCGGTAGGATTTCTACCGATTTTAAAAATAAAAAAGTTAGAATCATTAGAAATTCTACGGATCCCAACTAATTTTTCTTTTTTTTTCTTTTAATTTTCTCTAGTAATGTAAAAAAGATTTTATGAAAATAGATAGAGTATCATAAAATTTAGATATAATAGAAACATTCCATCTAATTTTTTAAAGACTTTTTATATTTTACTAGAGATCTAATAGAAGAATTTTCTCCATCTATATATCAAATTAAAAAATAATTTCAAAGAAACCACATATCTAAAATAATTTCAGAGCACACAAAATAATTTCAAAGAAACCACATATCTAAAATATCGAAAATATTCCAAACGAATACGATACGACCAAAAATCAATTAAACCACATTCGAAATTAATTAAATAACTCTTAACAAATTACAATTTCGTATTTTTAGAATAAAAAAAATAAAGGGTCCTCTACGGCATTCTGAGGCCCCAGGGACCTCTACGGCATTCTGCTGTACCCCCCATATGGATCCGCTCCGGTGTTCTGCGACCGTGCTAGATTTAGAATTGACCAGAAACGATGGTTATTTTATTAATTGATTTTCTTAAAATGGTATAAATAAAAATTTCGGGTTCCAAAAAGCATCTTCCAAGTAACATCCTTTCAATTTGGATGTAAACCTTTTTCGCGAGTGGGGTCTTCGTATACACGGTTAAAGTCAGAATTTTGAAAACAAAAATAGTCGATACGAATTTAGAATTTTAGTCAGGATTAGGTACAAAATATTAACAAGAGTATAATTTTTTTTTCCTGACGAAATGAAGCGGAGTAGTAGATAGGGATCTAAAAAAGTCACGGCACGACCGAATACGTTACGGCACGATACGGTTCCATCGCGGCACGTGTGCCGATTACGTATTGTGACCATCTTTCAAAAATTTGGTACAACAAGGCACGTCACACAAAAGATTTGGTCACGGCACGACACATGATCATGTGTAAATTGTAATTATGACCGTTAGATCTTGATCTAATGTTGAATCTTAAATAAACTAACATAAATTATGAAAAAATAGTTAAACGTGACAAATGTAACTGGCTACGTTTGGACACGTCACGTGTGGTCACGGCGTGATTAACGTATTGTGACCATTCACGTGCCATAACTATCCTTCCAAATTTGGTCACGACACGACACGTAATCCAAGTTACGGCATGACTAGTCACGACACGGTACATATTTATATCCTTAGTAGCGGACCTTTTTTTCTCCTAACAAATCAACGATTCTTCTAAGTAGGGTAACGAGTCGAACTACGTCTTTTTCTGTCTTTTTTTTTACGTGAATCAGTATTTACTGACTTTCTCTTCCGCACAATTTTATTTTACTGGACCGTGAATTAAATACAAGGGTAGGCATTATATCCATCCAGGAGTAGGCACAAGTATAAAAAAAAATTCGAATCCAAAAATAAGCACTTGCCTACCCCTAAACCTTCTTGGGTCCGCCACTATCCGTAACACAGACTAATATGTGCTATACATAGTACCATAGCCTCACTCTGTTTATATTACCATAATTAAACTCACTCTTTGATTTTTGACAAACATGATATTTCCACGTAATAAAAACGCGTTAGCCTTCTAAAAGTATTAAGTTCATAGTTTAGTAAAAACGAATGGTGTACATTAATCATGTATGTGTATACTGTTACTGTCAAAACATGTAACGGTTTAAATAGCTATTAACAGGTGATAATTAAAGCCGCAAGAAAACTTATTAAAAGGGACAATTAATTAATCTTATATATCATCTTTATGGAAGAAAAAGTGTGTGTATTATGATTTTAAGGCAAACACTGTATCGCCATAACAGATCGATGTAGATGTACTGTACACATCAACAATTATTTTTTTCTTAAAAAAATACAATTATTCTTTTTTGATAAAGGGACTAGCTTCTGCACCTACAGTAGACGGCAACTGACACCTCCACAGACCACACTAATTAGGGTTGAAAACGGATCGGATTAGGGATCGAATAGTGGTAAAACTATGTTCGTATCCGAAATTTTTAATTTTGGAATACGGATACGGATAATTGGATATTAGACGGATACATACCGATACAGATCGGATATCCATATATATATATATATATACACATATATATACACACACACACATAAATATTTTCATAATATATAGTAAACTATATGATATTTATCTACTATTCGGATACGGATAATTAATATTCAAAACTATATCCGTATCCGTACGGATATTCAGATATTAAAATATCCGTATCAAATTTTCGAATACGAATGCGGATACAGTTGGATAATATCCTACCCGCTTGCAACCCTAACAGTAATGCGTATCCCCTATGGTACTACACCGGGAGTGTATTAGATTCAAGGAAGAATTTTTTATCCATAGAAATTGATAAAATAAGTGGTACAGAAATAGAAATAGAAAGAATAGTTGGTTTGTAATATTTTTAGAAAGATTGGGATTAACGGTTTCTATTCAAAGATTTGGATCGGACTCAATAGTTCTTATTCAAAGTATTAAAACTTAACAAAGACCACTAATAAAAAAATATATATTAAAACTCTGGATTGGGACCAATGATCCCGATCCAAAAACTTTGGATATGGACTATTGATTCCGATTTTTCTAAAAATGTTCCAAACCAAACACATTTTCTATTTCCATACATTTTATTTTATTAATTTCTATGGATAAAAATCGGTGATTCTAGGCGAGTCAAATTTAATATGAACATGCGTGAGACTCTTTAAAATTCGTGTCGGATTAAAATAAACAATTCGGATCAATTAAAATTTACAAATAACAATATACTATTACAGTTATGTTCTTGAATTGGAACAAATGAAATCTTTAGAGGATGAACATAAGAAAGAGGAAGAAACATGACATGATCCAAACTATTTTTGTAGGAAGTGGGAGCGAACATTTAAATTTGTAGACTTTGCACGAAATTTAATCTTAATACAATATGAGTGATTCTGATAAGATATCAGACCCAATTTGATTTGATGTTGATGGCACCACCTTCAATTCCTTTTTTAGTTATTTTTATTTCAATTCTTAGTGTTTTAGAGAAAAAGAAAAGGAAAAAAAGGATTAAATTGCACAGGAAAAAGTGTAGGCTACAGCTCCTCGTTTGGGCCATAGCTGCTGTTTCCTTTCTCCTTTCTCCTTTCTTTGAACTTTAGTTAGTTTTTTAAATTGAGAGAACGGGTGATGAGGAAAATGGAGAGGATAGTTATTATGTGATGGATATGCAGAAAGATGACAGACCGCGTGTGTGTTGATAGAGAAATGTTGCAGACAATCCGATCATGGATGGGAAGGCTGTGATTAGATTCCATCCTACCGAATTTTTATGAGTTGAGTGCTTACCGTGAAGCACAAGTGAGCCCACTGGGCTGCTGACAGAGCTGTTTTCAAATTCTCTAAATTTTGCTTCCATTTGTGGAGTAGAACTAAGGTCTTCTTAAGCCCACCAAGCCCAAGCCCAAGCCCAAGCCCATCTGTGAGTTTAACTCAAAAACCTATCGAATTGACTCCAAACGATGCATTCAAATCGTTTAAACCGATCTACTTCATGAGTGATGCGTTTACATGTCAAATTTTTAAATTTTTTAACTAATTTAGTATGATGTCAAGCGGTAACAAAAAGATGATTTATAAGTTAATTTTAATGAGTTCATTTTTCATCATTTATTGACCGCTTGACTTTATACTAAACTAGTTCGGAAAATTAAAAATTTGACATGTAAATGCATCACTCAGACCGGTTTCAACGGTTTGAATGTGTTGTTTGAAGCCAATTCAATAGATTTTTGAGCTTGACACTTGCGATAATTGGATCAAAAGATTTTGATTTTGGACTTTTTTTTATTTTGATTTTGGACTTAGATGCTAACGCATGCTTTTTTGGGCCAGTAGAGAGATGCTAACGCATGCTTTTTTGGGCCAGTAGAGAAATACAACAAATTTTATATCAGTATATAGGTTAAGGTTGGTCTCCACTCTCCAATAGTGAATAATTGGTGCTATAATTGGATCAAATTGACCTTTACAGGATTCGGGTCTCTCAAGTTTGACTGCCCGCTAAAAATCGCTAAATTAATGGAGAGCATCGCTCCCATCCGTAGACCATAGCTCCTTATTGATCGGATCCGGCTCCTCTACAATCTAAATTCTCAATCCTCTGCAATTCAAAAAATTTGCTTCTCTGCAATAACTTGTTAACTATGCTAGATTGCTAGTCATGAATTCAACTCTTTAAGTTCACCTCTCTTGTGACAAAACTATTTTATTTGAAAATTCAGAACTTGCTGCTCAAAAAAAAAAAAAAAAAATGGAAATACCGGAAGCTACAAATTTGACTTCCATCAATGAAAAATAATACATTTTGTAATTTGTAGCCCCAAATTCTTTCAACTGCCAGCAACAAATCTAATAATTTCAATGTGCATCAATCAGACACCGAAGTTTTTATTAATATCCAAAATAATTAAATAATTTCACAATCCACACTCTTTTTCGACAGATTTTCAAAATTGACCAAATTGCAAACTTTATTTTCAGTTTTAAGCCTCCTTTCCGCAACTTTTTTCCCGGTTATAGCATCTCTAAAACCGGAGTAAAAAATTTCGGTTTCTAGAACCGGAGATTAAATTTGCGGTTCTAGAGCCTGGAACCGGAAATTTAATTCGCGGTTCTAGAACCGGGAATAAAAACTACGGTTTTGCAGTTTTTTGCTATTTAAGCAAGACCCCAGCCCCCATTCCTCCCTGCCTCACAACCCCAGCCCCCATAGGACCTCCCTGCAGCCCTTTCTCCCTTTCTCTCTTCTCGTCTTGTCTCTCCGACTGTCTGATCATTTTGTACTACAGTTCAAGTATTTTTAATTTTTTTATTTAATATTTAATTTAGAAAATAATAAATTAGTTTAGGATATTTTTAAATGGTTTAGAATATGGACCGAATAATTTAAAAATTCCAAAATGATTTCGAATATTGACCGAATAATTTAGAAATTCCAAAATGGCTTAGAATATTGTTTGAAAAATTTAGACTTTCCAAAATAGTTTAGAATAATTTAGAAAATTTCAAAATGGTTTAGAATATTTTAGAAAATTCCAAAATAGTTTAGGATAATTTAGGATTGTCCAAAATAGTTTAGAATAATTTTGAAAATTCCAAAATGGTTTTAGAATATTATCCGAATAATTTTGAAAATTCTAAAATTGTATAGGATAATTTAGGAATGTCCAAAATAATTTTGAATAATTTTGAAAATTCCAAAATGGTCTGAGAATAATTTAGAAATTTCCAAAATGGCTTAAAATATTGTTCAAATAATTTAGGAAATTACAAAAAGGTTTAGAATATTTTAGAAAATTCCAAAATAGTTTAGAATAATTTAGAAAATTCCAAAATGGTTTTAGAATAATTTAGAAATTTTCAAAATGGTTTAAAATATTTTTCGAATAATTTAGGAAATTCTAAAATAGTTTAGAATATTTTAGAAAATTCCAAAATAGTTTAGAATAATTTAGAAAATTTCAAAATGGTTTATAATATTATTCGAATAATTTAGAAAATTCCAAAATGGTTTAGAATATTATTTGAATAATTTAGGAAATTCCAAAATGGTTTAGAATAATTTATAAAATTCCAAAATAGTTAATCCAAAATAATTTACGATAATTTAGGAAATGAACATTTTCGATGAATTTTATAGTATGGCAGACGAAGTACCTGATCAAGGAGAGAGAGAGACGAGAAGAATGCAAGATGTGTTTAGCGAGTTGTTGTGGATACCTCACAACCATCATAGGGTATCTGAGGCTTCTAAGGAGGTAAGCATTTACTTATTTGATTTTTCATAATTCGGTCAGAAATCAAATCATATTATAATTCCTATTTATGTTCTAATGTAGAGTTCGGGGGTTTTAAACGTCAAACACTATCGGATGCATTGCGAGTACTATGAGAAATACGAGTCGTATTTTATTCAATTGGGCTTATACCAGATCACAGTCATGCCTGATATCGCCATCGATGCGGCGCTTAAACACGGACTTATCGAGTGATGGTGTCTTGAGACGCACACTTTTCATCTTCCTTTCAGAGAGATGACAGGTATTAACTACACTAATTAAAATACAAGAGTTATTTTTAATATTTTAATGACAAGTCAAATAAAGAAATTGCTTATAATTTTTTATTCAAATAAATTACAGTCACGTTAGAGGGCGTGAGCTGTTTGTGGGGTTTGCCTATTATGGGGGCTCCAGTGACGGGGATTACAGATGGGGCGAATGTACAAGACCGGCTTTTCGATTTGTTAGGGATCCGTGAGAATGAACAATCATTATTTATGAAAAAAAGGATCTGAGGGAAATGAAAAAATTGCAGACTGAATTATGCTGAAAACTAAGCTCCGTCAGCGATTTAAAAAGCAGACAGCTTACGCTAATAAACAAACGCTGAAGTGGTAAGTAGTTTCTATTTATCAACTTATTCATACTTTGCATTCTCAATAATGTACTCACATTCTCACGAAATTTTCTAGGTATGTTCGTGGATTTCTCTTGGACCATCTCATAAAAAAACTCCATTTTTCTGCGCTTTCTTTCTCCACAATTCCAAAAGCCAATGGAAGCAGTTGGTTTTCAGCATTGTACCCACATGCCATTAGCAACCTACCTTGGTACCGTTCCGACATGAAACATGCATCGATACTAATCGCTGGTTTGATGAACGGTATCACCGTAATACACCGCCCATGCCACTGCCTTAAAATGCCTATCTGGTGATCCATCAATCGGGGTCGAGGTCACACAATACTTGGTTCCTGGATTGGTCCTTTTTATTGCTTCCAAGAGTGGAATTAGCAAGTTGTACGAGTTCTCCCAACTCCCAAAAAGATTTGCAATAGCAAGCTCATGGCCTCGTCATAATTTGTTATACTTGGGAGTTATATTTTTGTATGTGGCCTTTATGACATCTCGGATATGATTTATACTCGCTTAACATCCATTCTCTCGCTGTAACATCCATTCTCATGGTCTTATCAATTGCAAGGGCAACCATCCCTGCTGTAAGCTGACAATGATCAGCACGTGATTGCTTGTTTGCATGCGTGAGGGATAGCTTGTTTGCTAATAATCTAAGATTCTGAAAGACCGTTAGGCTTCGCGCATAACTTGAATTTGCAAAAATCATCTTTGCAGACCACAATTAAACGTCGAGGTTCGCTTTTAGAAACCTTACACTCAAAATTGTTCATGATATGAAACTCATTGATTGCTACCCTTAGAGTCATTTTTGACTCAAACACGTTGCCTACGGCCAATGAGTTATCAAATGTTCTATTTGTGCCACCGAAAAAATCAACACCCGCAGGCCGAAAACCGGATATGTCATTAAAACTATCAACCAGATGTCTCATTTTTTAACAGCCTGTTATCGAGTACTGTGTTTCACGGGATTATGAATAAGACTGTGATTGTGATTGTCTGGTCTGTCCAACATCATTGTTGGAATCCGATGACTCATCTGAGAGCATTTCATCCCCGCTCTCTAAACTGTCATCATCAATTGCATCCACATATACATGCGAATAATCAGGGACCGGTATCGGTCTACGGACCCGAACAATTTTGGGTTGAGTTATGGGTTCAGTGTTTCGACTGGTACTTGGTCGGGATCAAGATTCAGGGATCTGACTGGGTACAAGGGCCTGAATGTTCAGATTCAATTGAGAATTAAAACCGACATGGTTCGGTTCCAACTTTACATACAACTCCAAAACTGGTACCCTTTGTAGGAAATATGCCATAATTTCGAAAATAATTTCGAACGATGCCTGGTTTGTTACCGATACTAATTGGTAGTCACGTTGGCTAACGGTAAACATATTAAACTTGGCTTGGATTTCCAGATTTGCTTCACTAACAATGTACCCAACCAGTTTATAAATCTCATTCTGGAGATAATCAAAATTATGGTTCACGGTTAGCGGTAATGAGTATTTAGGCCGGGTACTATAAAAGACCCCGTCATCATTATATTGGATTTCCCCTCTAACAAAATTTTTCACACATATCATTTTTTGTTTTAGTTGGCTTGGATAACAAACTACAATTTAAAAAATAATAACCCTATAAGTACAACATAAATTGAAAAATTAAATAATTTAAAATTAAAATAAATAAAAAACTTACAAAAATTCACTTCTCGAATCCGATTTTCTTTATTTTTTTCTTGTTCCCCTCTTCTTTTTTCCTCCTCTTTTTTTTCTTTACTCTCTTCACTGAGTCCCACTCGTGTTCTGACTGAGTGTTCTGCGCGTTATATAGGCAAATTGGTCCGAAACTGGAAAAAAAATTCCGGATCTCAAACCGCAGTTTTTATTCCGGTTCTAGAACTGCGAATTAAATTTCCAGTTCCAGGCTCCGGAACCGCAAATTTAATCTTCGGTTCTAGAAACAGGAAATTTTTTCTCCAGTTTTAGAGAGGCTAGAACTGGGAAATAAATTGCGGAAAGGAGGCTTAAAACCGGAAATAAAGTTTGCAGTTTGGTCATTTTTGGAAATCCGGCGAAAAATGATGTAGATTGTGAAATTATTTAATTATTTTGGATATTAATAAAAATTTCGGAATCAGACAACTAAAGAAAAAAAAATTGTTCACTTACAAAAAACTAAACTTTTGTGATCCATCATTGAAGATATTAACAAATAAAAGGTTGGAATCCATTAGTAATTTTTACAATTGTAAAATATAACTTTTTGATTTTCAAACTTCAATATTTAGATTATTACATATAATATATGTACATTATACATAGAAAAATAATGATATTCTAAACTTATTTTTAAACGTTTGTCTATCTTTAATTTTTTTTATTCATTTTATTTTAAAAAATAAAATTATTAAATAGATTATCAATGGTTTCCTAATCTAAAGAAGAAATTAAGAATTGTAGATGAGCGCGTTTACTATAACCGCAGAGGTGCCTGAATCTTACTAAACTTTTATATAAAGATACTTCCAAAAACAGGTTAAAAAAGTATAATATAGTATTATAATTATAGTATGGGGTTAATTCAAAGGAAGAGATCCTCCAGTCAACCAACTACAGCTACAGTGCCCACGCAGCGCTAGTCACGCATCACTCACGCCTCACCGTGCACTGTTTTACTATTCTATAATAATCCAATCCAAATCCAACTCTCACCCCTCGCTTCAATTTCTGTGGGAGAACAACAACAAAAATCAATTGCAATTTAATACTCGAAAGCGATGCAAAGCCACTTGCCTTTTTAATAGGATTACACTGGGATCCTTCAATATTCGTGCCATAGCAGATCTAACGGTCTGAATAGAAACTCAAAATTTGATTTACTTTAGGTGATATGAATTCCTAGTAGCGACCCTACCAACTACCAAGTCTCCCCTTTCACTGCCCACTCACTCAGCTCTTTCTTTCTCTCTCTCTCTCTTTCTCACCTCAAGATCTGTTCCTCTCCTTTCGGAATCCAGGACACCTAACCGCCATTCGCGCCTCTTGCGTCAGATCAAGTTGGTTTTCGCCAAATCTGACCAACTATGGACCCCACATCGCTGGTCTCAAACATGTGGCACCAGCACCAGCACCAGCACCAGCAACAGTTCCCGCCGGTAGGGTTACCGCCTGGTTTGGTGGCCAGGGGCGACGCCTCGGTCGAAGGATCCATTGTGACGGATCAGAGTGCGGGTAGCCGTGGTGCCAATGCGAGGAGGAGAAGGCGCGGTGAGGTGGCCCCACCTGCTTCAGAGGACGACTCGTCTAAGCTTGTGTCTACTAGTAGTGGCAACGATTTGGTGCGTAATTTGCTTCTTAGCTTATCTCTGTTCAATTTCTCCCGTCGGTGTATTGTATGATTAAATTGGGTTTTGGAAATTAAGGTATATTGGTGGCTAGAGGAGCATGATCTGATAAATTTTATTTACTCTTACAAGCTGCATTTCCTAATTGTTTAGTAATTACTAATTAGTCTCTCTTTTAAGTTAGAAATATTCTTTTTTGTATATTTATATGGTTTTTGGGCAGTATTCACGGAGAAACTTAATTTTATTGTATTTCTGTTACATGCAGTAGTAATTGGACTTAAATAAGTATATTACATACATCAATGTATTAGTTATATTGGGTAGAATGAATATTAGTTTAGCCAAGTGCGCTCTCTCTCTCTTTCTCTCCACCAAAAATATGTACCTGTAATTCTTAGTGTGGTCGTATTGGCAATGCTTTGAATTGGATGAAAGTTTTTTATCTGGCTATGTTTAGCTAAAATTAGATTAATTCCAAATGTTGTAACCTTTAGCTTTGTCATATAAAATCGGAGGCTTAGCATCAGTTTTGTCATTTTCTTCTTCTCTTTCAGGAAATAAATGAGATTTTTTGTATTGTCAATCTTCTCGTCCACTAACCAAATCATAACAAGTCACTGGTCAGCTGACCACTTCACAGTTTTCTTTATTTTACTTGGATACATTCAGTGCTACTCATTTTTGGAAGATAATGTCTCAAAATTTGATTGTGTTACACAATGAATTGCTAATTAGACTTCCTTCTTTTGTTGTAGCAGACTGACTCAGAAGCAAAACGTATAAAGGTCTTGAAATCAAATGAAGAAAATGCGAACACCTTAAAAGTCGAAGCAGAGGGGGATTCAGAGCCTGACAATAAGCCGTCAGAGCAAAATGCTGCACCCCCTGAGCCACCTAAGCAAGACTACATCCACGTACGTGCCAGGAGGGGCCAAGCCACTGACAGCCATAGTCTCGCCGAAAGAGTAAGTACTGTACTATTATGGAATGTCAAAATAATGGTGCAGTATATAGAAACGAGAAGTACCTTGCATGTCCTTTGAGCATGTTCTCTGGTAAATTTGATCTGGATACTCCAAAGATGTCAGAACATTGGGTTTACTGTATAATACCAACAAAATGAAAGACTGTAATAACCCCTCCAAGAAAATATTTGATGCGGTTGTCCTGTTCTTGTTTTTGATAGAAACCCGTAGGCATTTGATAGAAACCCATAGGCATGTCCTGTTTATACTGTATAAATTCATTTGATAGAAAACATTTGATGCGGCTGTACTGTATAACTTCATCTGTATACCTTGCATGTCCTGCTTTTTTTTTTTAAATAGAAACACGTAGGCATTTGATTCATAGAAATTATAAAGAGTTTACAACACCAGTACTGCAACAATCATGAGAAATCAAACTTATCAATGCTTCTGAAAAGAAATAAACTATCTAAAAGAGCCTAAAAATCCCATATTAAACCAAGTATGTAGGAATATTTTATGTGTTTTTTTTATTTTTTATTCCTGTTTTAGTTTACTTCAGAAGTTGTGTAAGTATTGTTTTCTCACTGTCTGTCTCTTCAAAAGTAATAAGATAATAAAATGAAAAATTGAGTGTTCTAAAAGTTGAGATTTGAGAGATGGGCAAATTAGTCGGACAGACGAGCGCTCCCGAGTTGGATCAATTCCTCTGTTCAATTTTATTTGTATTGTTTGCATTTTGTTGTTGAAAACTTACGAAGGCCGTCAAGTCTCTTATCTTACTTTGTTGGTTAACTTTTGATTTGATGTCAGGCGAGAAGAGAAAAAATAAGTGAGAGGATGAAGATCCTTCAAGATCTGGTCCCAGGATGCAACAAGGTATCATAACGCCAAATATTTTCCTTCTATTTTACAACAGTCGCCCAATTTTATTGACATGTGATCGAAGTTATATATATTCTGTTATATGTTGACAAGTTTTCCTCCCACTTGAAAAGACCAATTTTGTAAAGCTAGTTCACCTAAAATCCACCAAAGAGGGATTACCTGCTGGCTTTGTCGTTTTTGGTACCGGTTAGAATGTCATTGATTGAGTCGAGACGGAAAACTCGGGAGCAGTTTAGCCATGAGGGAAGAAGACATTTATAAGTAGTTGAAAATATGAGATTGCAGAGTACTCGTTGCAAATGTGATAAAAAATGTCGGTCTAGGTTGAAATTGTGTTTTCATGTAATCAGGTGATAGGCAAGACCGCGGTTGAATTACTAACTGGCTTATTTTGATTAAAACAGGTGATTGGCAAGGCCTCGGTTCTAGATGAGATAATAAACTACATCCAAGCTTTGCAACGCCAAGTTGAGGTATATATATACTATTAAATTTTTGATAATATTTTCAGACTAAATATTTCTGTACTCGGAGTCATGATCCTGTAGTTAAAATAGTGGCCACATTTTTTTTTTTCTTAGTTCTTATCTATGAAGCTTGAAGCTGTGAATACTCACATGAATGGTACTGGCATCGAAGGTGGCTTTCCTTCTAAAGATGTAAGTTGGTTGTATAAAGATTATTATTTTATTATTATTATTTAAGTTAGTGGTATATCCACCGGTTTTGTTACTGAAACAAAAGTTTTACAACCTACATATTTACAAACTAACCCCTCACCTACTACATCACATTTATCTCCCAAATGCACTCACTATTTCCGTATTAATCCCTTTACAACATTCAATCTATTTACTCCTACAATTTGATTATTTAGAACAGCCAAAAATAGCCAGAAAACTACCTAAAAGGTGACAGAGATATCAGAAACTTGACCTTATCTATGCTTGGGACCAATTCAAAGCTCAAACTTTTACGTTTAACATACCATTTTTTCATTTTTTACGATTGAGTTTGCACACTTTCATAGTTTTGTTAGGAAATTTCTACAGTTCTACAGTTAGCATATCATAAATGTGCCAGATTAGTGGAATAATAATTGTTAGTACTTGATACTTGGAGATGTGGTGTTTAGTTTTATTTACTATTCAAATAAATAGTAAAAATATACACTATATCTGTGTTTATTTATGTATTATTCTATCGTATTACAGTTTGGTGCACAAACATACAATCCTGCTCCGAGTTTGGCATTTGAACCGCAATCTTCAAGAGAATACAATCAGAACTCGGCACCAGAGTGGCTTCATATGCAAGTTGGAGGTGCTTTTGAAAGAGTCACATAAATTTCAGAAATAATAGTAGTACCAAGATATGCTTCAGGTGGTAATAATAATTTACATTAATGTACCAGGGTCAATTTAGTTCCAAGGCTGTAGGTTGCGAATCTTTAGTTTAGTTATCTTGTTGTGTTCCAAATGCCGTTTTATTTATAGTTTGGAGCTTTCGTGTTGTTGATAGTCAATTTGTCATTTAGAACTAAACAAGCATTAGTAGCTTCTATTGTAGACACAAAACTGCTGTTCTTTTGTACTCTCGTCTATTTTGATCCTTAATTATTTCTTGTGGTAAAGAAGCGGTGGTACTAGAATTCGATCTATCATTTATTTTTTTTGGCTTTTCTGATGCATGTTCTTTTTTTTCTCCAAACCAAAAAAATAGATAAAAATGATTCAATTCTTTTGTTTGTGTTGCTACTTTTGATGAGGGATGGAAATTAAGGACGGTTTCTAGCACATTTGTGTTAAAAAATGTAAGCTGAGGTGACAAGCCTTAACTTACAATTTATGACAATTAACCCTCTGATTTTTTTTTAATTTTGACAGTGAGTCTTTGGACTTGTAATTTTTTTCATAATTACACGTAATAATTTTCTCAGCACAGCTAATACACAACTTTTTTTCCTTGAATATATGAATAACTAGTAGTTAGGTATGCAAGTACATTTTAATACAGAGATCATGTTTTGTTTGAACTTTAAAAATAGAGATATGAATCCATAGACCAGCATGAGTCCATCCATAATATGCATATAACCATAGCCTCACTCATTCCATTATTTTAAATTTCTTTACAAATTCAACAGTAATAGTATGTTATGTTCATTTTTTTTTTAATTTCACAACGACGGAGCAAAAAATGAGTGAAAGGATACAAGTGAAGAATCAAATTTTTTATAAATAATTATAAAATTATACTTTTTTTTCAAATAATTAATTATATGTCATGTTCTGATAATTTTATTGTGTCCTATTCTATTTTTTTTTAACTCCGCCTCTATTTTTGTACATTTTTTTTTTCTCTCTTTAGTAAATGTCATCTAGGCCTCCACGCAAGACTTGGGAGAATCCAGCAATCAAGTAATTTCTATGCTCTTCACCTCTATTTTGTTTTATTGGTGTCTATCGCTTTACTAAACTTCCCTTCCTTTGTTGTATTTCTGCGTCAAGCCTAATGTTTAGGATATTGAGGGATTGAACTTCAATTTATAGTCATTGTTGGATTCTATCACTTAACTGAGATCCGGTGTAGTGTGTAACTAATGGAACATTTTATTTACTAATCTTAAAAATAAAGTGATTATTTTGTCTGCTGCAGGACAGGTTATTGGAATTTTTTTTATAAATATTTAGGAAGCTGATATGAGTACCCGCACCTAAACTGCCATAACTGCTTGTGGGGACCGCAACCGTTTCAAAACTGTAATTTTGTTTTACAAATATTAATAGTAACATTGTGAAGTATATAGCTCAAACAGGACAAGTATTTATATCTATACAATGAACTACATATATGATATAGCTCAAACATGACAAGTATTTTTGTTTTCCTAAAATAACCGTACCCGCACCTTTTCTTGAAAAGTCCTCGCGTCGTACCCGCATTAGGGGACCACTCAAACGGCATGTGGGGACCACTAAAATTGTCAACAAAAAATATTGACTACTAATGTTGACCAAAACATGCTGACTACAAATGTTGACAAAAATATGTTGACTTAGCTTATGTGCGGGTAATAAAGTATTTATATATATATATATATATATATATATATATATATATGCTTGTGGTATTTATACTTACGAAATAAAATATTATAACTATAAGGGTGTGGTATTTATACTTACGAAATAAAATATTTATATCTATATTACGTTGGATGAATAACAATCTTAAAAAAATGTTTATATCTACACAGTTATAACAAATAAAAAACTTCACATATCAATTATCTTAGACAAATTCATATCAATTAAAACTCTAAAATTACCACATAACATTTAACTTGACAATTACCAAAAACATATCAATTAGCAACATATCACTTTCAACTTACATGTTCTACACTACATGACATTCATCACACAAACATATCAGTTATTACACAAAATTATCACAAACAGTTTCATACCCAAATTAATAATAGTTCCAACCTGAAATTAACACAGTTCCTAACCCAAATTAAGACAAACAGTTTCAAACTCTCTAATGCCTACATCATCACTTATTGCTTCATTTGCACGATGCAAATCTTCATAGAAACGATACAAATTCACCTCATCAAATCTGTCACCATTATATTGTATGGATAATTCATCTCCACAAAACTCATTTAGATCAATATCCATTATAATATTGAACAATAAAATGCAAAGTATTATCATTTTAACATTTACATATTACATATGCAAAATATTCATATCTCTTATAATTAATGAATATATATGCAATCAAGTATTGACATAAATGTATCCAAGTATTAATACTTGTAATACGAAAATGTACATGACTATTCTGTCAAGTATTAACACTAAAAATGAGAAGTATTTATATTTGCCAATACATACACATACAACCACATATAACGAAAAGAGCTAGTGTATACATCTATAAAATAAAAAATGTACACCTACAAAAAAAATGAATATATTACCTGAAAAAAGATTACCATAAATGAATTGATCTAATGCCTACAAAAAGAAGTATTAACACATATAAGGACGTATTAATATCTGTAAAAACAAAATTTTACATTTACACATCACAAACATATATATTCCCCTACTTATACATCTATAAAGCAAAATATTTACACCTACAAAAGATGAATATATTACCAGAAAGAGGATCACCAGAGCTGAATTGATCTAATGCCTGCAAAAAGAAGTATTAACAGAGATATAAGAAAGTATTAATAGCTGTAAACACAAAATTGTACATTTACACATCACAAACACATATATTCCCCTACTTATTATGCACATCAAGTACTTATAATATATAGATTAAGTATTAACATCTCATACAAACAAACTCATACAAAAATCATACGAACTAAACTTATACATTCAATAATATATTTAGACTAGTTCTGTCAAGTATTAATACAAGATATATCAAGCGATTTCTATCAAGCAATTTCTTAATAAAATGATGAAATTAACACAAAATAGACAATTACATCATCTTCGCAAATCAAATTGTCAGAAACATCTCAAAATTCAGCAAATCTGAAACACGATTGTGTATGAACTAGAAACGAAACGATCTATCATTATTAATTCACCAGAACAAAAACAAACTCGAAATCAATAAAAAATCAAATATTAACCTCGTTGATCACCTTTCAGAATCACCGGTTCTGCTTGTGAGAACTGAAGAAAGCGTCGTCGCAAAGAGATGATAGATCAACTGAAAAACCACAGGAAATTGCTTCCAGTTTCGAAATCGGCACACAATCGCCCCAAAATCGCCGGAAGCTTCGAAAAAGGAAAAAATGGAGAGAAAAGAATATTTGAATTTCAAAATGAAAGGTCCGATATCGTTGTTCGTCGCGATCGGTAGTTAGTGGGGACCACCACATACCGTTATGGAAGTTAATCGCGACGGGATATCCTCCGGGTAATTTGCGGATACTCAAGTGCGGGGATTAGAATGATTATTCAAATATTTAAATTAAAAAATTGATTAAATTCTTATTTTAATAAAACAAGGTAAATTTCGGAGGTCATTAAACTTTGTCCTTTGTCACAAATTGGTCACTCGAGTTTGATTTGTTCCTCTATATCCATTGAATTTTTTTATTTATTTCAAACAAGTTATTCTATAATTTTCCATCTAAAATATGAACAGAATATGTTATTTTTCCGGTCAAAAAAATAAACTGTCATTTGTCACGAATTGATCACTCAAGTTTGATTTGTTCCTCTATAGCTATTGAATTTTTTATTTATTTAAAAAAATTATTCTATAACTTTTTCATTCAAAATATTAACGGAATAATATATTCATACGTAAAAAAACTAGATATGAATTGAACAGAAATTAATACGTAACTTCAGAGAAATAATAAATTGAATGAATTTTGTTATAAACAGTGAAAAAATTTCTATGTTAAAAATACGACTTTATGTATGAAATTTAAATGTAAAAGTCTAGCAGCACACAATGAATTTTGTTAATATCTTATAGCAATAATAGTTTATATTTTCATACCAGTGAGACATTTTTTTCTTGAACTTTAGTAGTCGTTACCAAAACTTGAGAAATTAGAAATTTTTTGTACGAAATAGAAAATTTCTGTTCATGTCAAAAGGTACTTTATAGCGTACTATATTTTATCCATTTTTTAAACAATGTGTTGATGCACGAGACTTATCAAACTAAGAAATATTAATTAAGGACAAATTTGATATAAAAACATAAAAAAAGACTTTGCATTGAGCATTCAATTATCAAAATAACAATATACAAAAAAATAAAAAGGCAATAAGCTAAGTCATTCTTTTATTCTCTTTTTAATAACATTTAATAATTTTCTTTTACATATTTGATACAAGCATAATTAAGTTCCCATTATAATTAATAGATTTTGACGAAGAGTAAATTGAACATAAAAAGAAAAAAACTCAACAATATAATTGTTGCTCTCAAAATAGTGATTCCCAATATTAAAAGGGCTTCATAAATTCCAACTCGGACCACATTGGTTCGGATCGAAACTCAAATTTTAAGTAGGATCCGAACCTCAAGGTACCACGGTACTACAATTGAGTCAATATCAAAATCATATGCATACGGTACAATTAGAGGTGAAAACGGAGCGAATACGGAGCACAGTGGTAAAACCATATTTATATATTTTTTTTTTATTTTTCAGATATAGATACGGATTGGATATCAGCCGGATACAGATACGGATATGGATTGGATAGGATATTTATTAAAATAATATTAAAAAAATATCAAAATTAATAATATTTATCTAATTTTAGTGGTGAATAACAATATTTTTTCATAATATATATTAAAATATTTGATATATATTTATTATTCAGATACGGATAATTGAAACATAAAATCATATCAGTATCCATATTTACATGGAAATTCGAATATCAGATATCCACATTCAATTTTTCGAATACAGATTGAATACGAATCGAATATTATTCATACCGTTTTCGCTCCTACCTACCTAGTAGGTACAATCTCAGTACGGCGCTGCCGACATTATTAGTATCACGGGCTGGACCAAAATTGCATGTATGTAATTGCTTTATATTTTGAATGTGGCATATTGACAAAAGAGAGATTGATATTTTAATATTATGTGACATCTTCTATGATTAGTAATGGTTTGCAACTTGTAGTAAGTTTTCATGAGCTTCAACTTTTGTTATCCAAATTCCACCTCAGCTTTCAAAATCTCCAAAGATATAAACAAATTATAACTGTCTGAGGCTGTTAATTAGTTTCCTTTTGTTTGGTTATTCTTAATTTTTTTAACATGTCTTCATAAACACTACTTTTATGCAATTGTATGTATAATTTTATGTGCTTTTACAGGCATTGCATCAGTAGTTATCAGTTATTGATTAATCTTATATATAATTTTCTGACAACACATTTATGCCTTTTAGGTTGTTCTAATTAAATACTACAATGCTCTATTAAGTTCTGCAATTAAGTACAATATGTCATGGGCTTATTTCTATATTAATCTTATTTTTCTAAAGAAAAAATAATGGAGAGAGAAGGCTTCTCTCTTTTTTGTACAGGAGGGAGGAGTAAGAGAATACAAGAGGAGGGATCAAGTTACAACAAAGTTACAACAATCATTTTCTACATTTTGAAATTCCAAATCGTCGATCCAAACCGTTCAACATGATCACAATAAAATGTGCTTCCAGATCAAATTTTACATTTCTTTTGAATTTTTTTACTATTTATTAAGATGGGTACAAAATTCAATGGTCTGAATTTGACTAGTTTTTGTAAAATACTTAACAAATAGTAAAAAAATTCAAAAAAAATGTAAAATTTGATCTGGAAGCACATTTTATTGTGGAGATCATGTTCAACGGTTTGGATCGACGATTTGGAATTTCAAAATATAAAAAATGATTGTTGTAACTTTGTTGTAACTCAAATTTGTTGTAACTTGATCCTTCCTCGAGAATACAACAATCTTCATGTCTAAGATAAAATGCGAGTGAGTCTATGGTACTATGCATAGCACGGATTAGTCCGTACTACGGAGCTATATTTTCATTTTGAAAATTCTAATGGTTGATCCGAACCGTTCAACGTGATCTCCACATGAATATGTACTTGCAGACTAAATTTTATATTTTTTCGAATTTTTTTACTATATTTTAAGATAGGTAGAAAATCACTTGATCTGAAAGGACCATCCAAAAACAGTGATTTTCTACCTATCTAAAAAAATAGTAAAAAATTCTAAAAAATAAAAAATTTAGTCCACAAGTATATTCTCATATGGAAATCATGTTGAACGGTTTGGATTGACCATTAGAATTTTCAAAATAAAAATATGACTCCATAGTACGGACCAATCCATGCTATGCATAGTACCATAGACTCACTCTAAAATGCCACAGTAGCTTTAGATGAAAAAGAAAAATAACGGAATGATCAAATTTGGACAATTATTAAAGTTCATTGTCTAAAAAATGAATAAATATAATATAGTGACTAAAATGAATTAGAGAAAATTCAGTGATCTCCGACAAAATTGTCCTAACTCCGACAAAATTATGCTAGAGTAAACAAATATTTCTATAAATTAGGGTTATTAAAAAGCACAGTTTATTAATCTTGGAAACCCTCACGACTACAAACACGAAAGTGAAGTAGAATTCTCGCCGTGCTAAGCTGATGGAAACGAGGCGACAATGAAGAACGGAAAGGATTCAACACAATTTGGAACGAGGTGAAATTGTGCTCTGGAAGCAAGGAATTGGTGAGACATGATTTTGTGCTGGTGAAAAGTCGATCGTCTCCTCTTTTCGGGCCTGTTCGGCCTACAGGCGGGAACGGGAACGGGAACGGAAATGGGTTGGACTCCAATTTGACTGACATTTACTGTGCGCGTGGGACAGAAAATACAAAGTTGAACTGAATTTTTTTTTTTCCCACACGCACAATAACAGAGCCGAACAGGCCCTTCTTCTTCGCCTCAGGTGCCAAATGACTCTTTTTTTTCATATGTAAAGATTAAATTTAGCAAGTAAATCTTATATTGCTTTCATTCTTAAAAAGATACGAGCCGGATGTGGCGGGGCAAACAGTACTTGCTTTAGGAATAGTAGAGATTGGATGGTGGATGACAGGGAATTGTCATTGCTCTGCTAATGCAAGTTGTACACGCGTTGGAAGTGAAGTGAAAGATGGATATTGGTGTCAATGTGATAAGGGGTTCATCGGAGATGGGTTCGCATATGGAGACGGTTGTCGTAGAGGTAAGTACTACTATTTTCTGAAATTACAGAAGGGATTATAATTTTCTTTTAATATATATATATGTGTGTGTGTGTGTGTGCGTGTGTGTGTGTGTGTGTGTGTGTGTGTGTGTGTGTGTGTGTGTGTGTTAATTTTGTCTTATTTTGCTAATCTTTTACATTAAAAAAAAAATTCTAATTTTTAGGGTTTTGATAGCAATTGAAGTAAATAAGGTAAAATATAATGATAGTTATTTTATGGGTAAATTTCGCTGGAGGTCACTCAACTTTGTCATTTGTCACGAGTTGGTCACTCAATTTTGATTTGTCCCTTTTTAGTCACTCAACTTTGTCATTTGTCCCAATCAAGTCACTTTATATTTTTCCGTCTAAAATACTAACGGAATATTCTCATTCCGTTAGTATTTTGGACGGAATATTCTCATTCCGTTAGTATTTTGGACGGAACTAGTATATTCCGTTAATATTTTGGACGGAATGAGAATATTCCGTTAGTATTTTGGACGGAAAAATATAAATTGATTGATTGAGACAAATGACAAAGTTGAGTGACTAGAAAGGAACAAATCAAACTTGAGTGACCAATTCGTGACAAATGACAAAGTTAAGTGACCTCCAACGAAATTTACCCTTATTTTATGTATATAAAATTATAAATGAATTCTTTTGGTGTATTATTACGTTTCAATTATTAAAATTCAATTTAAAATCAATTAAATTGAATTATAGTCTATTGAAATCATTTATGTTTACAAAGATTATTTTCCTATCAGTCTTATTAAATTTCCATCCTGGATCAAAATGGAAGGAAGAGTCTCAACTCGTGCGAAATGAACTTCACACTAGCTCAAGCATTTATGGTAGCACAGGTGCAATCTGTAAATACTTTATCCCTTGGAGCTGGTCTTCGTCATGAGTTTGTTCCCATGTTTCGGTTCTCGTACTTACTTTATATGCAGCAAGTCGCGATAAGTCAAGTCCGGATCCTCTGAAGTAATTCAAAAATTTCATTTTAGATTCGGACCGTCCGATCAGAATCCGGACCAATCCGACCCGGGGTGGAATGCACGGGGATCTTTAATATTAGTGCTAAAGCAGATCGGACGGTTCCTATAGAAACTCAAATTTGAGTTAAAACTTCTTATTGATTCAAAGTTTCAAACACGAAATGAAACCAGTAGGGAGGTAGTACGAAATCAAAACAGTCACCTCATCTTCCTCAATTACGTAAAATCCCCATATTGCCCTTTTCTCTCTTTCCCCTTTCTGTTCCCATTTCCATGGCTTCTCTCGTCTCTTCCCCCTCTCCAAATCCTCTTCTCTCCTCTTCTCAGCCCGATCTCCCCTCCATGCCTTCTCCCTCTCCGCGATCTCCTTCTCCTTCTTCCCCACCCGATCCTCCTTCTAAACCTAACCCTAGTCCCTCCCCAGTTCCAAGTACAGAACCCTCCCCCTCCCCAGCTGGGCGAAGACAAAGGTTACCGCGCGCTTGCACAAGTCGATCCCGGATACGTGACGCGGAACCGCCGCCTCCTCCGCCGCCGGAGCGTCGTCGGAGAGAGAAGACAGAGGAGGCGGGGAGTTCGGTTCGGGTGGTTACCCCACTTGTGCCGGATCCGGTTCCCGCTGACGACTTGCCTCTGTTTAAGCTCAGGTCGATGTGGCAACTCGCCTCTGTGCTGAACTTCCTAAATGTAAGAACTTAGAAAAAGAAAAAAAAAAGGATGGTTAAATTAGTTGCGTTTCTTTCACAAGGAGGAAGCCCTAGGAAATGGGAAGTTGTGGGGAAACCCTAATTTGGTTACAGTTCAAAATGTACTATTTGGTTAGCAATGTTTGGGGAGGACGAAGGAGATGAATGAGAAATGTGAAGAACTTTTGTGTTAATCTCCTCTCTAAACAATCACTGGATGCTTACTGTGTTCTACATTCCTCTCTTCCCAATTTACTCTTTTCTTTTTTCTCGTGCTTCATTTCATATGCCTAGTTTAGTTTTTAGTGGAATTGAGATGGTAAAATGGAAGTTTGATTATAGGTTTTCCGGTCGCTACTGAACATAGCAGCTGAATTCACGGCAGAGGAACTAGAGTCATCATTGATATCTCCTAATAACATACTTGATGATATTCATATGCCGTTACTTAAGGTTAGTGCTTTCTCATTATGACGGTTTCAAGTTGTGGCCGTTTCAGCTCATCGGCTTTTATTTTCAGATTATTTACGTGCGTATGAATTTAATTGTCATCTTGTCCTTACAAACATACATCTTCGTACTTAGTGCAAAATCTATCTTTTTTTCTACTTCTCTTTGAGGTCAAATAGTTATTCTGCAGTAGCTTAGCTCTTGTTAGAGCTTATATTGGACTTTAGAATGTCACGAGTTAACATAATTTAAACAGCTTATTTTTGGGAGATAGTTATACGTCCCACATAGACTGGGAGACTAGCTTGTATGATTATGCAAAATGATAGATTGAGCATTTTAATTTTTTTAGACCTGATATTATGCTACTAATGCTAGCATAGCGGCCTATATGCTAAGGGGTTTACCTTTTTATGTCCGAACGGTAGATCCAAGCGGCTTAATAAAATGTAGGGTTAATTTTCTATTTACCCTCGAAAACTTCAGTTTTCTATTTACCCTTGTACTCATTATTATATCTCATATATCCCTTAAACTCTTTTATCTTTTTCTATTTACCCATGAGTTAATTATCCACACTTAGTATTGTCAGAATCTACATTTTCCCATTATACCCTTGCTCTTAGAGTTTTCTGTGATCTTATGGAAAGTGTGAATCACCCGTAACATACTCATAAGTAAATCAGATACTGCAATGGTTAGCTAACTATAATAAATGCTCATTTATTTTCTGCTGCATTAAAGAGATATGGAGATCAATCGTCAGCCTAAAATGCCTTGAGTGAGTAAGAAATGTTTTGGTATCATTTTTGGTGCTCTCTTGTGGGTGTTTTTGGTTAAAAAGAAATTAAATGTGTTTTATAAAAGACACCAATGTATGTTGGCGCTTTTTGGATGCTATCATAATCTCACTGTTGACTAGTAAAATTTAATTGCATCAATTACATTTATTCAAGTTTTTATACCAACGTATCAAATTGCTGCACTTAAGACTTCGTCCCACAACTTTGACTATTTTTTTTAAATTGCCTTACTGAATAGATTAATTAAGGCTAGATGTTAAAGTATCACTCATACTTTTTGGAATGTCTAAGGTAGCAGAAAAGAGGTTGATATCATGAGTCACCTGAAGCCAAATGGAGTAATAATTGAAACAATGGACAAGAATAGTGGAGACCATGTTTTTGATGCTATCAATTAAGTTTAATTTTCTCAATACATATTGCGGTGGTTTTGAGTGGGATAATGGACAAAGATGCTGGGTGATATGAATTCGGAAATAGTTGGTCGCAATTTTTCCTGCTTTGTTGGTTGATCGGAGAAAAGATAGTTGGCAAAAGCGAAGGTTGAATAGGATAGAGAGAATAGGGTAAATTTATCAATTACTATTCTAAACCAAAGATAAATCGTCATTTCACTAGAGCTACCTTAACAATAACAAGTTAAGGGGCAAATAAGATAGAGTTAGAATAGTCGAGAGGTAAATAAGAAAAATTAAAGTCTGGAGGGAGAAATAAGAAAACTAAGAAGCATTGAAAGGCATATGAAAAATTAACCCTAAAATCTACATATTAAAATCTTGTAGAATACCAAAATTTATCATTTTTTCGGATTTTTTGTACTGTTGTTCTATTATTTTAGGGTCTATCTTTCAGAAATCATAGAAAATAGTAAAAAAATAATTCTAAAAATGGAAATTTTTGGTATTCTAAATGATTTTGATATGAAGATTTAGAGAGCCGCTTGGATCGACCGTTTGAACATGAAATAATTAACTTTGAACTGTTAGCATATCGGCAAATATGCTAATGTTATTACATTAGCATAAATTCTGTAGACCTTATCATTGTTCTTTCTTTCTTTCCTTTTTCATGTTTAGTTACAATTTTGGTTCTTGGAGGGTACAGAAGATGAAACTTTAATTTTCTGGGCAAAGAAAATGCAAAAATAGAAAGAACACTTCATCTTAATCACATATTAATCAATCTGATAATACGTGATGTTATATATCTGACATTTGCAAATTTGTTTTGTATGGACAGTCAATCCCTCCTGTAACACGCATGGCCATGGGACGTGGAACTTGGGTTACAGTGTTGTGCCGAAAACTGAGAGACTGGTGGCATTGGGTACGTGTACTAAATTATTGTACCAGATATAGTTCTTTTACAAAATTTATATTTTTTTTATGTTTCTACCAGATGATTCTTGAACTGAATAATCTTTTTCTCTCACCTTTCTTTTGAGTTTTATCATATAGTATATGCATTGGTTTAGTAGTAATTATGTTTTTATGTTACTGCCCTGAATACCCCTAAACACATAAGTGGTACAGAACAAGTTGGTCTAGTACTGGTGTGATAATTCGCTTCATAAATCATGCAAAAACTCACTCAGTTCAATACATCAGGTCGGAGAAGGTGAAGTGCCGATTGTTGCAGACCACGGGTAAATATTTAATATATAGTGTATCTTTTCAGATCAAATAGGAATCTCTTATGTTTTGATGTAATCCCAATCTTGAGTGTATATGTTTTTCTTAGTGCGGAGATTGAGGCGTACAAAATACTTGATCCAGCCACTCGTCTGGTGGTTTTGAAGGCAATATGTGATATTCGAGTCGAGGTGTGTTTTATATTGTCAGCAATTTTTTTACTTCATAGATTTGGGATTTTACAGTTTATTGGTTGCCTATTATGTTGTTTTCATGTCAGTGATGAGTACTGGAGTTTGATATGGTATTACAGTAATTACTAACTGGAAGTTTCTGATGCTGCTTAAATTTAAGACAAATAAATCATTAAAATCCACAAAAGTAATCATCAGATTTGAGAATGAGGTACTAAATTAAACAGGTATTGTACTATCCTGTGCTAACCGAGTAACCAAGCAGGCAGATCTATTAGCTTATATGGTTATTATGAAATGTGTTGTTTTCAGCAAGAAGATATTCGGAATTACATTGACCATTCATTAAAACGTGGCGCCCATCTGTCGTTATTTCGTAAAGAACGGTTTGGTGGTGACTCCTATGGAATCTCCTATTGGTAGGTACCAAATAATTTTTAAGAAAGTAATTGTCCACACCAAATATCTTATCATGCCTAATCTCAAGTATAATTAGGCTAAATGTACTTTTGACCGATGAGTTTTCTGTAGCTTAAATGGTCACCTGCAGTTAAAGGTGCTTGCAGGTGGTACTAAATGAACTCTGTTGGTTATTTGTCTATATATTGTTCTTTTTCTCACGCTTTTATTGACCAACCTTGCCTGTCCATATCCACAATTATGACCCGGGGGTGGGGGTGGGGGGGATATCTGTACTTTTAATTTAGTTTATAAATTCTAGTAATTTTGAGGGTTCATATGCCTCATTGTGCCTCACACCTCTTATCTCTGTTTCCAAAGTCCAAACAGGCAATCTGAACCGATCAAATTTTATATTTTTTGGGGATTTTTTATATAGGTTCAAAATCACTGTTGAGCGGTCCAGAAACAGTGATTTTGTACCTATAATTTTTTTTCAATAATATAAAATTTGGTCTCCAATAACAATTTTATATGGAGATCATGTTGAGCAGTTCGGGTCAACTGTTTGGACTTTGAAAATGAAGATAAAATATGTGAGGCATGAAAAACATGAGGCATTTGAACCCTCAATAAATTTTCATCATCGTCATCTGATACTGAATCACTCCTAAATTAAAATGTACCACTTGTATATGCTTGTAGGCACTAGACTTTGTATTGGTTATTCACGTTCCTATAAACTGTGCTTATGGAAATTTGACTTTATTGTTGTTATTACTATTTTTATTAAGGTGTAACTAAAATACAACTGGTGCTATAATCCATGTTGTTACTTGTGTTTATATTTAAATTATGAGATCTGTAATTTTGAATTTCAATACTACAGGTACGAGGATGATCCTATGCTTGGTCATAGGCTGTACCGTGAAATAAGGAAAGTTGAGACACCAACAGTTGAGGCTAAGAAGCCCGATACAAAGAAAAGGAAAGGACGACCTCCCCCTCCGCCGCCTCCTATTGTTACTTACCAATGGGAAACAGTTGCAACCAATTTGGATGAATTTCAAGAAGTTTCGGTACGTTATTTGTGCCTTCGTGTATCCTTATTCTTTAGGATGAGAGTTATCATCTAGTAAGTAGCTGTACTCAGGGACGATTTTCTATACAGTTTAGAGTAAAATACTGCCGGTACTATAAATTGACCCCCATTCACGACTGACCCCCATAGTCAGAAAGTCTGGCTCCGCCCCTGTCTGTACTGGTGGTGACCACAATGGTTCTTTTGATAGGATGTTTCGATTAGATATTCACGGCCAATAAATGCTCAGTGAGTACCTTCATGTCCACATCTCATATTTGAAAGGTGATGGTAAAATAAATGAATGTTTGTTTTGTTTATGAGGTGATTTTGTCAGTGTGCTTAAATGGCCATAGCATTTTTTTTTTTTAATTTCACACTGCTTAAATGATCGTGTGTTCTTTTGGAATTTATACATTAGTTAATAACCTAAATCACATTTTATTCAATTATTTTAGTTTAATTGGTCCGCAAAAGTAGTATTGCATGTTATTTAGCAAAATATAAAAAGAACCTATTATCTTATTTTGCAGGATAAGCTTTTTGCAAGCAAGAATCGGACGGAAGTCTCACTTGCTAAGAAATTGAAGATTGATTTTCTTCCTGAGATAGAGAAAACTCACAAAGTAAATTATCTTTCATTATCCAGCAAAGGAGTGAATAAAATACCTACCATGCACTAATCTAATAATATATATTTTGTGTAGATGAATATTGCACTAATGCAAAAGAAAGAGAAACTGTTGAAGAAGCAACAAAGGGAAGCACTTCTTCTCAACAGCTATTTGACAGCTGATGGTGCTACATCTGGTCGTTCCCTTCGCCATAGGAAAAGTGTTACCTACACTTTTGGTAAGAGTTTCAGGTTTCAAACAAAAAAAAAAGGTCCTACATTTTTGGTTATTTTTGTGAGGTTTTCAGAACCTTTTTACAGATCTGCCCATTTTGTCTTTTTGAACAGCCAAGTCTCGTCTGAAAAGTAATTATTTGGGAAACAGATTCTTTTTGAACTTGGTGTAATTTAACAGACAAATGAGGTGATAAAACTAAGATCACATTGTTACCCCAGTATCAGTTATGACTTACGAGCCTTGTTATATTTACTTTGTCTATATAGTCGTGCTATGTCCAATTTCTCTACTAAACTAATAGTAATTTTTTTGGTGTAATCATTTGCAGATGACTATGACCGGTCAATCAACGAGGCAATAAAACTTACAAAGTATGCATATCATGCTCAAACCACAAATTTATAATTAAGAATAAACTAACTTATACTCGCACTCTACAAATTGTGTATGATTTTAGGAGAAGTCAGGAGTCACCTGAGCCTGCTGTCGGTAGCAGCACTAGGAGAGTAATGCCAAGACACGAGGCTTCTTCCAATGGTAAATCCAACGGACCATCGTCTCCGCCTGACGACTTTCATGACCCCGCATCTCCTAAGTCTGAGGATAATTATGTAGAAACGGATTGTGAAGGTGACCCAGATGAGTCTCTGGACAGAAGGTCAGTTGCCATTGTGCCTCATACGAGATTGTACCGTAATTGCACATACTAGTATAACCTTTATAGTAAATGTAAAAAACTTTAATATCAGTAGACCCTGATGACTCTTTTTCTCATTTCGAAAAAAAAATCAAGCCAGCTGACCAGAAAGAAAAGAAGAGGAGGGTTCAAATGCTTCCATTTTTAGAACTACAATAACTTAAAATTTAAAGCTTAAATAGCAAAATAAAACCGTTAGATATGATCTTATATCATTTTCTCTATGCACACGTAAAAGATCATGACATTTCAATTTTGTTTTGATTAGTATCAAGAGCTTGCAAAAATACACCGATGGATAATTTCTGGATTTTGATTTTGAACTTATTAATTCATATAAAATCAAAATCGAAAAGTGATTATTTCTAATGTGCATGTAGAGAAAAAAAGATCACATCTAACAGTTTTATTTTGGCATAAATTTTATAATTTTTATTATTAGAAAATTTAAAAATAGAGGCATCATGGAGGCACAAAAAATGAAGGCATTTGAACCCTCAAAGAAAAAGTAGTGAAAAGAGAAAATGATAAAGTAAAAAACTTTGTTGGATTTACGTACAGTACAACCCTGTAATGGACCTGACTAGTCCTGTTCAACCATACAATTTTTTTTATGTTGTTATTACTAATCTCAGCAACCGGCGAAGAAAAAGACCTAGAAGATATTCCGAGGACTTTGTGGATGCGGCTTCCTATGATGTTGATGCGACCTTTGAAAGTGATGATGACATTGTTGGTGAGGCTGTCTATGACGAGGAGTACCTCAAGACACGCAAGAACAAGTCCGCCTCAAGTGGCTCTGAAGGAGATGAAGAGTACAAACTTGACGATGAAGAAGACGATGAAAATCCTGAAGAAGACGAATACGGTGATGAAGAAGAGGATTACTCCATTGGTTCAAGTGAAGAAGAATTGGAGATGAGCCGCCGGTCAAGGCGGCACAAGAAAGAATCTGCGAGGCCAAAGCGGGGTGGGAGGAAACTGAGGTCGGTTGGTGAGATTGACACAGGCCTCAGGAGGAGCAAGCGGTCTACCCGGCCAAAGATTAATTATAGGAAGTATGAGGTGTCTGAGTCGGACACAGATTCCGATGTGGATGCTGATGGGGCATATTCGGAGAATGATCAGGAGGTTTCGACATCGAGCCAGGATCGGAATGAAGAAGCCGGTGAAGAGATGGAAGAGGACGTTGATTATGATAATAATTATAATAATGGTGGCGAGCATAATAATATTGATAGTAACGGTGGCAATGAAGTGATTAATAAAGAATATACAGAGATGGTAGTGCAAGAAGAGCAGAAGCAAGAGTCATTGGACAAGGAGAGGAGTCCAAACGAAGAGAAAGATAGCTTGCCTAGAAGGTTTCTAGACTTGAATGATCCTGCACCTGACATGGGTTTTGATGACGGGCCCGACATGCCAGTGAAAGATGAGGATATGGATGATAGCTAAATGGGAGTGATATTATTGGATATGAAATTATGAATCTTTGGAAGCAAAATAATTGATAATGGTAGGAAACATAGCTACAGATGTCGGAAGGTAGAGAGAACTTCTTTCGGATCCCTTCGTTTTAGTACCGAAGGATTGGATTTATAGCAGTTAGTAGCTATGTTGCGAAGTTTTGTATTCATTATGTATTTCTATGCATATCAGGTGTAGAATGTACAAGTAATGCTGGTTATTGTTTGTAACTAGATCTGCGGTATTTAGTTACTGCCTCTTTTAGTTAGGCGTGACAACCCTAGTGTAGCTCTTAGTGTATTTTATTATGTCGGAGAAAAATATCGCCCTGGAACTAGCATGGTTCTTATCCTTATTTGAACACGGTGTAGCTTGAATGGGTTTGAGCAACTAATTTTTATAATGTTGATGCTGAAAGGTAATATTAGATGCGTATATCTCTCTCGGTTTATCATTTGCTTTTTTATCTGCTTAGGTAAATTGTTGGTTCGAATCAAACATACGCAAGTTTTAGTTAGAAGGCAGCAACAATTGTATAAAAAGCAGATTTAATTTGAGAACATGAAATTATCTCCTGTACAAGAAATTTTCTTTCTAGTTGAACTACTTGCGTTCCAAATTACTTCACAATTTGCATTATGTTATGAAATATAATAGTAGACATTTCACCTTCTCCACCTCATCCACTTTCTATTAGATTTAATTTTGTATTAACTATCTTGTTAATTGTATGGATTTTCATTTGCTTTCTCTAGCCTATAAATAGAGGTTTTGTAAGTGGTTGATGTTGATACATATATGGAGATAATATAGAATAAGATTTAGCCTCTCCTCAATTTTGTTTTGTTTTATAATACGTTATCAGCACGAGTTTTCTCTAGTCAAGTTGCGACGGAATTTCGTAGAAGCACACCTAGAAGGTACTCTTTAGATTACATTTCATTAACATTACTGTTAGTAATAATATTTATTTCTTGGATGAAATTTTTCTTATTTTATATTGAATGAGAGTAATATTTTCATTCCCTGAAGAGAATGATAAAACAAGTACATGATAATGGCCAGAAGCTTTTGTACATACTATAGCTAGAAGCTTTTTCTAAGAGAACCTGAAGTTTTTAATCATAATCTTTTATACAAGAGAACCTGAAGTTCTTAGCCAAAGTAAAAAAAAAAATCTTTATCATAATATTCTCTGTTTGTACGGTTGCATATTTTTTTTTTATTTTTTTTATTATTATTATTATTATTTTTTTTAACTAAGCCTGAAGGTCAAGTCCATGCCACACTTTATTTTCTATTTTAAATTTATCAAGAGATCTCAAAAGAGTCTAAGTCCAATTTTCTTTTTAATTTATTAATCAAGCTTGAAGGCCAATAATTCAAATCAACTTTCACTCATTAATTTCCAGCGGGGTTTTTAAGTTTTTCCATTTTTTCCATGTTAACCCCTCTGACAAAGAATTATTACACAAGCATTAATATCTAGCATATTTGACATTTATTCATTTCTGTCGAAATTTTTATTTATAACATTAAAAAAAAAGAACCAGAAAGTTATTGATATTTATGATAACCGGAAGTTATCAAATCGATAAAATGTCTCCAATATTTAATTCAAGAACCTCAAGTTCGTATTACTCGAATAGAATAATAAGAATAATAACCTGAAGTTGTTATAATTGTTTAGAATCTGAAGTTCTATTTGAAATTTTAATATAAAATTAATATAATAACCAGCAGTTATTATAAGCCACTGAATGAATAATAACCAGCAGTTATTATAAGCCACTGGATGAATAATAACCTGCAGTTATTCTCAATTAAAAACCTGAAGTTTTATTAGAAATTTTCATATAAAATCAATATAATAACCAGAAGTTATTATAGGTCATTGGATGAAAATATAACCCGAAGTTATTTCAAATTAAATTTTACATAGCGCAATCAAGCAATTTAATAACCAGAAGTTATTAAATAAGTATTTTATTATAACCTGAAGTTATATAATATTAACCTGAAGTTATTAATACATTTAAATTTATTTATTTATGCAATTTACATATTCTTTTATTTATATTTATTCATCTCTCTTTTCACAACCTGAAGTCATGATATTAATAACCTGAAGTTATGGTATTAAACCTAAAGTTATGATATTAATAATCTGAAATTATTAATACGTATTATTTTGTAGTACATATGACAAATCTCACAAAGCTTGAATTTATCTCCTTTTTCATTTATCATAACTCGAAGTTATGGTATTAATAACCTGAAGTTGTATTTTGTTATAAATACGTACTAATGAAAAATGAGAAAGGAAAACATCCTGAAGATGTTTGTTACAGATGTGGGATGACAAATCATTGATTGTGTACCTGTCGTATGCCCAAGCATTTTGTAGGGCTTTATCAAGCCTCAATTAAAAAAAAAAGAGAAAATGTGGAAACTAAAATGACCCCGAATATGAATGCCATATAGATACAGATTTTGATGTATCAGATTTCTTTCATAATGTGGATAAAGAAATAGACACTTTACTAAGGGAGAAAATATAATGTAGAAGTTTATGTTTATAAAAGTTTAGTTTACATTTTAATTTTTATATTGTATGCAAATAAAATTAGAGAATAAAGGTAGTTTATTTTTATTTTAATTTATTCTTGCATTCTTTTATTTTAAAGGAAAATGACTGACGAAATGGTAAGTAAAGAAGATTCATGTCTAGTAGACAGCGGAACAACAAATACCATATTGAAAAGTAATAAATATTTTTCTCTATTGTCTTCTGCAAAGACACATGTTAATAATGGTATTAGTAATTTAATTGAGGGCTCCGGAAGAGCTTGTATCTTGTTACCTGAAGGAACAAAATTAATTATAAATGATGCATTATACTCTAGTAAATCCAGAAGAAATTTACTAAGTTTTAAAGATATTCGACGTAATGGTTATCATCTTGAAACCATGACTCAAAATAATATTGAGTATCTCCAAATTACATCTATTGAATATGGCCAGAAGATCATATTGGAAAAGCTGGAAGCTTTATCCTCTAGATTATATTGTACGAACATTAATCTAATAGAATCAAATATGGTAAGTAACCAGAAGTTACTTGACACAAAGATGTTCACTCTGTGGCATGACAGATTAGGTCATCCTGGTAACATTATGATGAGGAGAATAATTGAAGTGCAAATTGACATCCCCTAAATGACCTGAAAATAATTTTATCAAATGTGAAACATGTTCTCTTGGAAAACTGATAATTAGGCCATCTAAAAATAAAATTGAAAATGAATCTCCTTCATTTTTGGAAAGAATTCAAGGAGATATTTGTGGGCCTATTTCTCCTCTATGTGGATCATTTAGATATTTTATGGTTTTAATTGATGCATCAACTCGATGGTCACATGTTTGCCTATTAACCACAAGAAATGTTGCATTTGCTAGGCTATTAGCACAAATAATCAAATTGAGAGCAAATTTTTCGGATTATCAAATTAAGAGAATCCGGCTTGATAATGCAGGAGAGTTTACATCCCAATCATTTAATGATTATTGTATGTCAATTGAGATTAAGGTAGAACATCCAGTGGCTCATGTACATACACAAAATGGTTTAGCTGAATCATTAATTAAAAGATTGCAACTGATTGCTAGACCATTACTTATGAAATGTAATCTACCATCTTCTGCATGGGGACATGCCATTTTACATGCTGCTGCACTTATTAGATTAAGACCAATTGCATATCATAAATTTTCTCCATTACAATTGGTCTCTGGAAGAGAACCAAACTTGTCTCATCTTAAAAATTTTGGTTGTGCTGTGTATGTTCCAATTTCTCTACCATAACGTACAAAAATGGGACCACAAAGAAGATTGGGAATTTATATTGGTTTTAACTCTCCATCAATTATTAAATATTTAGAACCATTAACTGGAGACGTTTTTACAGCACGTTTTGCTGACTGCCAATTTGATGAGACAATATTTCCAATCTTAGAAAGAGAAAAAGAAAAGCTGGTAAAACAAGAAGTAACTTGGAATGCATCCTCAATATCTTATCTTGATCCCCGAAGTGGTCAATGTGAATCAGAAGTTCAAAAGATTATACATTTGCAAAGAATAGCAAATGAGTTACCAGATGCATTTACAGATACAAAAAGAGTGACTAAATCACATGTACCAGCTTTAAATGCAACTGCTCGAATTGATGTAATCCCAGCAGAGGTTATTATACAGAAAAAACGTGGAAAACCAATTGGTTCCAAAGATAAAAATCCACTACAAAAGAAAGAGCAGAATAAAGCAGTTGGTGCAACTCCAGAAGAGATTAATAAAACCCCGGAAGAGATTAATAAAATTCCGGAAGAGATTAATAAAATCCCGGAAGAGATTGATAAAACCCCAGAAGAGGTTGATGAAGTTCCAGAAGAAACTCAGGTACCTAGTGATTATGAGATCTCAATAAACTATGTACATAATGGTACAATATGGAACCGAAATGAAACATGTGCTGATGAAATTTTTGCATATGCTATAGCAATTGATGTGCTAAATGAGGAATATTATGTGCCAAAAACTCCTGAAGAATGTATGCACATAAATGATTGGCCAAAATGGAAAGATGCCCTGAAGGCTGAATTAGATTCGCTTGAAAAGCGAAATGTTTTTGGACCTGTAGTCTTAACCCCAAAAGATGTTAACCCTGTAGGTTACAAGTGGATATTTGCAATAAAAAGGAATGAGAAAAATAAAATTGTGAGATATAAAAGCAAGGTTTGTGGCACAAGGTTTTACACAAATACCAGGAGTTGATTATGAAGAAACATATTCACCTGTAGTGGATGCAATAACTCTTAATCAGTCTCACAATCACTGAAAACCTTCAAATGAGCCTCATGGATGTAGTTACAACTTATTTGTATGGATCACTTGATAATGATATCTATATGAAAGTCCCTGAAGGATTAAAAATGCCTGAAGCATTGAAATTAAAACCTCAAGAAATGTATTCTATAAAGTTAAAAAGATCTTTATATGGACTAAAACAGTCAGGTCGAATGTGGTATAATCGACTCAGTGAATATCTAGTAAAAGAAGGATATAAATCTAATGTAATTAGTCCATGTGTTTTTATTAAAAGATCAATCTCAGATTTTACAATTATTGCAGTATATGTTGATGATTTAAATATCATTGGGTCTCCTGAAGAGATCGAAAAGACTGCAAAATTATTAAAGAAAGAATTTGAAATGAAAGATCTTGGAATAACAAAATTATGTATCGGCCTGCAGATCGAGCATTTGTATAATGATATCTTTGTCCATCAATCAAACTATATCCAGAGATGTTGAAACGTCTTAATATGGACAAAGCTCATCCTCTAAGTACACCAATGGTTGTCCGATCACTTGATATAAAAAAAGATCCTTACCGTCTCCGAGAAAAGAATGAAAAAATTCTTGGTCCAGAAGTACCATACTTAAGTGCAATTGGGGCTTTGATGTATCTTGCTAATAATATGAGACCTAATATTGCTTTTTCTATAAATTTACTAGCAAGATATAGTTCTGATCCAACACGCCGACATTAGAATGGAATTAAACATGTATTTCGTTACCTTTGCGGGACACGTGATATGGGAATATTTTATCAAAAAGATACAAAGTCCAAATTAGTTGGGTATGCAGATGCAAGATATTTATCAGACCCGCATAAAGCTCGATCACAATCCGGATATGTGTTTACATATGGTGGTACTGCAATTTCATGGCGATCGACAAAACAGACACTAACGACAACATCATCAAATCATGCCGAATTAATTGCTCTATACGATGCTGGTCAAGAATGTGTCTGGTTACACATTCAGGAGGAATGCGGGCTCGAGTCAATCAAAGGAAGTCCGACAATACTATATGAAGATAATGCAGCATGTATTGCTCAAATCAAAGAATGATATATTAAAGGTGACAGAACCAAGCACATCTCGCCAAAATTCTTCTCAACTCATGATCTACAAAAGGATGGCTTGATAAATGTTTGTCAAATCAGATCAAGCGACAATTTGGCAGACCTATTCACAAAATCATTGCCAAGAAAAGTTTTTGAGCAACTTTCACAGAAGATCGGCATCCGTCGCTTAAAAGATATACGTTAAAATGAGGGGGAGTATTATACACGCTGCACTCTTTTTCCCTTCACTAAGTTTTGTCCCACTGGTTTTTCTTAGTAAGGTTTTTAATGAGGCAGCATAACTAATCCGGAAGTATCAGTTAATTCAAATTGGTACTGAAGTACCAAATTAATATTTGTCCTGCAGTACAATATTAATAGTGTATAATATAAGGTAAAATATCTAAGGGGGAGTGTTATGAAATATAATAGTAGACATTTCACCTTCTCCACCTCATCCACTTTCTATTAGATTTAATTTTGTATTAACTATCTTCTTAATTGTATGGCTTTTCATTTGCTTTCTCTAGCCTATAAATAGAGGTTTTGTAAGTGGTTGATGTTGATACATATATGGAGATAATATAGAATAAGATTTAGCCTCTCCTCAATTTTGTTTTGTTTTATAATACATTACTCATAAAAAAATATCTTGATGAATCCGAGTTATCTTGATGGTGACTCCAATTATCTTGCTTGTTGAAGACATAATACGGTTAAATACAATAAAGCTATCCGAGTAACAAATTACTGATTGTTAATTTTACTTTATTTTGCAGAAATCCGATTTAAATTTATTACAGCACGTTCGCCATCATAAAAAAGATACCAATGTTGCTGGATTTTGATAATAAATAAAAAAAGTACGTCTCTGTGACCTAATCGTTTAGTTCAAATTTTCTTAAGGGCATGTTAAGTTTTATGGAATTGTGCGGGATATGAGATTTGGATACAAATATCCACAAATTAAAGACAAATAGTAAAACGTGAAAAACAATCAGTAAAACATGAAAGACAATCAGTACAAGATTAAAGACAACCAATACAAAATGAAAGACAACTAGAAAAATATGAAAAACAATCAGTTCAAGAAGAAAGACAACCAGAAGTAGATGAAAGACCACTTGTAGAATGTGAAAGACAATCAGTAGAATACGTAAGACAACCGAAAGTAGATGAAAAACGACCAGTACAATATTAAAGACAACTAGAATAAGATTAAAGACCTCCAGTAGAACATGAAATACAAACAGTACAAGAAAAAACAAGATGAAAGACAACTAGAAAAACATCAAATACAACAAGTAATAGATGAAAGACAACCAATAGTACGTGAAAGACAACCAGTAGAACATTTAAGACAACCAATACAAGATGAAATACAACAAGTACATGAAAGACAACCAGTAGAACATGAAAGACAACTAATATGACATGAAGGACAACCGGTACAAGATGAAAGACTACCAATATAACGTGAAAGAAAACCAGTACAAGATGAAAGACAACCAGTAGAACTCGAAAGACAACTAGTACAAGATGAACGACAATCAAAAGTAGATGAAAGACAACCAGTAGAACGTGAAAGACAACTAAAAGAACATGAAGGACAACAAGAACAACATAAAAAACAACCAGTAGAATGTGAAAGACAACCGATAGAACATGAAAGACAACCAGTACAAGATGAAAGACAACCAGTAGAACCTGAAAGGAAACCAGTACAAGATGAATGACAACTAGTAGAACGTGAAAGACAACAAGTAGAACATGAAGGACAACCAGTAGAACGTGAAAGACAACTAATAAAACATGAAAGACAAACAGTACAATATGAAAGACTACTAAAAAGATCAAATACATCAAGTAGTAGATGAAAGACAACCAATAGTACATGAAAGACAATCAGTAGAAGATGAAAAACAACCAGTACAAGTTGAAATACAACCAGTAGTAGATGAAAAACATCTAATAGAACATGAAAGACAAATAATAGGATATGAAGGACAACCGGTACAAGATGAAAGACAACTAATAGAATGTGAAAGACAACCAGTAGAACATAAAAAACAACATGTACAAGACAACCAGCAGAAACTGAAAGACAACCAGTAGAAGATGAAAGACAACCAGTAGAATGTGAAGAACAACTAGGAGACATGAAGGACAACCAGAACAAGTTGAAAGAAAACCAGTAGAATGTGAAAGACAACCGGTAGAACATGAAAGACAACCAATACAAGATGAAAAACAACCAGTAAAATGTGAAATACAACTAGTAGAACCTGAAAGGCCACCAGTACAAGATGAATGACAACTAGTAGAACATAAAAGACAACTAGTAGAACGTAAAAGACAAACAATACAAGATGAAAGACAACCAGTAGAACGTGAAAAACAACTAGTAGAACATGAAAAGACAAATAATACAATATAAAGACAACTAGAAGAAGATTAAATACAACAAATAGTAGATAAAAAACCAATAGTACGTGAAAGACAACCAGTAGAACATGAAAGAGAACCAGTACAAGTTGAAATACAACCAATAGTAGACGAAAGACAACCAGTAGAACATGAAAGACAACCAGTATAACCTGAAAAGCAACCAGTACAAGATGAAAGACAATCAGAAGTAGATAAAAGACAACTAGTAAAACATGAAAGACAACATGTACAAGATGAAAGACAACAAGAATAAGATGAAAGACAACCCATAGAACCTGAAAAGCAACCAGTACAAGATGAAAGACAACCAGTAGAACGTGAAAGACAACCAGTATAAGATGAAAGACAACCAGTACAAGATGAAACACAATCAGAAGTAGATGAAAGACAACCAATAGAATGTGAAAGACAACTAGTAGAATATGAAAGACAACCAGAAGTAGATGAAAGACAACTAGTACAAGATGAAAGACAACCAGTACAAGATGAAATACAACTAGAGAAAGAAAAAACACAACTAGAAGAAGATGAAAGACAACCAATAGAACATGAAAGACAACTAGAAAAAGAACAAATACACCAGTAGTACGTGAAAGACAACCAGTAGAACATGAAAGGCAACCACTACAAGTTTAAATACAACTAGTAGTAGATGAAAGACAACCAACAGAACGTGAAAGACAACTCACAGGAAATGAAGGACAAGAAGTTCAAGATGTAAGACAACCAATATAATGTGAAAGACAACCAGTACAAGATGAAAGACAATCAGAAGTAGATGAAAGACAACTAGTAGGACTTGAAAGACAACCAAAAGTAGATGAAAGACAACCAGTAAAAGATGAAAGACAATTAAAAGAAGATGAAATACATCTAGAGGAAGAAAAAAATACAACTTGAAAAAGATGAAAGATAACTATGAGAACATGAAAGACAAACTGTACAAGATGAAAGACAACTAGAAGAAGAACAAATAAAACCAATAGTACGTTAAAGGCAACCAGTACAAGTTGAAATACAACTAGTTAGAGATGAAGGACAACCAATAGAACATGAGAGACAACTAGTAGGAAATGAAGGACAACCAACACAAGATGTACGTATTAACTCCTGGAGAGCAAACTTCTGCACATGGGTGATACAGTCCATACCGGCCAGGACGGACCGTATCCGAGGTGTCCATTGTTGAATTTCATGACCGCTGTATCCAGATCAGATTACTTGGGCTCTAATCATCTCCAGACGCCTCTTGGCTTCTATAAAAGACCCCTGGACTGAACAGAAACATATTTTTGTATCTTTTATATTTTCTACTTCTTAAAGTGAGAAAAGTGGAGTGTGTAGAGACTAAGTAGTAGGGTACTTCGTGTATGGTTGTATCTTTATCTTATTTCTCTATTGTAAACATGTCGTTCCGCAGTGTTTAGATTCTTAGGGTTGGCAGTAAACCTTGTTACTCATGATGTTTTGATATATATTTTATTTGATCATTGTTTAGTCTTTTGTTGTTCGATTGCTTTTGCGCTTTATGTTCGTTCTTACTTGATTTCGTCTATTAGTCTAGACCGTCATGTGATGACCACACATGGAAAGATAGTCACCATTAGGCTAACCGGATTAGGATAAGGGGAATAAAAATACTAGATTAGTGGTGGAGACCTTAGCCGGAGATACCATTAATTGGATCAACAAAAGTATACATGAGAGTCTCGGCATTTGCAAATAATATCGCATTGTCGTGCCTTACCATGGGGACACCCAATAAGACCAAGATAGTAGGGCGATGTACCCAGTAAGTGAAGTCTGAAATCTTTTGGGCCAATCACAAAACTCCTTGCACCAATTGAGACAAGACTTAGCCGAATCTCTTGATAGGTAGGGTGACTGTGACAGGACGAGAACGACAGTCACTAAATTGGATTAGAAACCCTCAAACAACATCTGAAAACCAACATCAAATAGAATAGAAACCAAAACGGATTTGAAGTAACAATGGTAAGCCAAAATCCTAGAAATTCACACCACTATCTTATTTATTTTATTTACTTTTAATTTTCGTTAAATACAAAGATCAAAACCAACAACACTCACATTTTAGATTTTGTCTTGCCTTTTAAAATAATTGTTCAAGACCTTAAATCTTATTCCCTACGGATCGACACTCGATATACTACTCGATAGAATTATGCGCTTGTAATATGATTCGATAGGAAACCGGGTTATAAATTTTATTAGCCTGATCACAAAAACACCCATCAAACAACACGTAGAACATGAAGGACAACTAGAACAAGATGAAAAACAACCAGTAGAATGTGAAAGACAATCGGTAGAACATGAAAAACAACTTGTACAAGATGAAAGATAACAAGAAGAAGATAAAACACAACCATTAGAACATGAAATACAACCAATACAATATGAAAGACAACTAAAAGAAGACGAAAGACAAATAATAGAAGACGAAAGACAACCAAAAGAAGATGAAATACAACAATAGTAGATGAAAGACAACCAATAGAACGTGAAAGACAACTAGTAAAACATAAAAAAATAACCAGTACAAGATGAAAGACAATAAGTAGAATGACAAAGAAAACAAGTAGAACATGAAAAACAACATGTACATGACGAAAAACAACTAGAAGAAGATGAAAGATAACCAATAGAACCTGAAAGACAACAAATACAACATAAATTACAACCAGTAGTAGATGAAAGACAAGCAGTAGAACGTGAAGGACAGCCAGCACAAGATGAAAGACAACCAGTTGAACGTGAAAGACAACTAGTAGAACCTAAAAGACAACAAGTAGAACGTGAAAGACAATCAGTAGATGAAATACAACCAGTAGAACGTGAAAGACAACTAGTAGAACATTAAGGATAACCAAAAGTAGATGAAAGACAACCAATAGAACATGGAAGAGAACTACTAGAACATGTAGGATAACCATAACAAGATGAAAGACAACCAGTAGAACATGAAAGACAACCAGTACAACAGAAAGACAACTTGAAGAAAACGAAAGACAACCAGTACAAAATGAAAGACAACCAGAAGTAGATTAAAGACAACCAGTAGAGCGTGAAAGACAACAAGTACAAGATGAAACACAACTAGAAGAAGATGAAACACAACTAGAGGAAGATGAAATACAACTTGAAGAAGATGAAATACAACCAGTAGAACATGAAAAACAAATAGTACAAGATGAAAGACAATTAGAAGAAGATGAAAGACAACTAGTAGAACATGAAGGACAAACAATACAAGATTAATGACAACCAAAAAAACGTGAAAGAAAACCAGTAGAACATGAAAGATAACCGGTTTAAGACGAAAGACAAATAAAAGAAGATGAAAAACAACTAGTAGAACCTGAAAGGCAACAAGTACAAGATGAATTACTACTAGTAGTAGATGAAAGACAACTAGTAGAATGTGAAAGACAACCAGCAGAACAAAAAGGACAACCAGTACACAATGAATGACAACTTGTAGAACCTGAAAGACAAGTACAACATGGAAGATAATCATAAGTTGATGAAAGACAACAAGTAAAAGGTGAAAGATGACCAGTAGAACTTGAAAGATAACAAGAAGGAGATGAAAAACAACCAGTACAAGATGATAGACAACTAGAAGAACATGAAATACAACTAGAGGAAGAAAAAATACCACTAGAAGAATATGAAAGACAACCAGTATAAGGTGAAAGACAACTAGAAGCATTTTGAATGAAAACTAGTTTAACATGAATGACAACTAGAAGAAGATGAAAGACAACCACTAGAACCTGAAAGAAAACCAGTACAAGATGAAATACAACCAGTAGTAGAAGATAGACAAACTGTTGAACATGAAAGACAACTTGTAGAACATGTTGGACAACCAGTACAACCAATACAACATGAATGACAACCAATTGAACATGAAAGACAACCAGTAGAACCTGAGTACAAGATGGAAGACAATCAGAAGTAGATGAAAGACAGCCAGTTGAACGTGGAGGACAATCAAAAGTAGATTAAAGACAACCAATAGAACGTGGAAAACAACTATTAGAACATGTAGGACAACCAGAACAAGATGAAATACAACCAATAGAACGTGAAAGACAACTAGTAGAACATGAAAGACAACTAGTACAAGATTAAAGACAACAAGTCGAACGTGAAAGACAATCAATAGACCATGAAAGACAACTAGAAGAAGATGAAAGACAACCAGTAGAACGTGAAAGACAACTAGTCGAACATGAAGGACAACCAGTACAAGATGAAAGACAACAAGTGGAACATGAAAGATAACCAGTAGAACATGAAAGACAACCGGTACATCATGAAAAACAACTAGAAGAAGATGAAAGAACAGTAGAACCTAAAAGACAACCAATGGAACATCAAAGACAACCGGTAGTAGATGAAAGACAACCAATAGAACGTGAAAGATAACCAGTAGAACATAAAAGACAACCAGTCCAAGACAAAAGACAACTAGAAGAAGATGAAAGACAATCAGTAGAACCTGAAAGACAACAAGTACAAGACAAAAGACAACTAGAAGAAGATGAAAGACAATCAGTAGAACCTGAAAGACAACAAGTACAAGACAAAAGACAACTAGAAGAAGATGAAAGACAATCAGTAGAACATGAAATACAACTAGTTGAACATGAATGACAACTATTAGAACACGAAAGACAACTAAAAGAAGATGAAAAATAACTAGTAGAAGATGAAAGACAACCAGAAGAAGATGAAATATAACTAGACGAAGATGAAATACAACCAATAGTAAAAGAAAGACAAC
The DNA here is from genome assembly GCA_028015225.1 of Carex myosuroides. Taxonomy (NCBI): domain Eukaryota; kingdom Viridiplantae; phylum Streptophyta; class Magnoliopsida; order Poales; family Cyperaceae; genus Carex; species Carex myosuroides. The sequence goes on from CM051477.1 coordinate 14,981,290, forward strand.
ATGTAGCAAATGAAGGACAACCTGTAGAACTTGAAAGGCAACATGTAGAACATGAAAGACCACTAGAAAAAGATAAAAGACAAATAGTAGAAGATGAAAGACAATCAGAAGAAGATGAAACACAACTAGATGTAGATGAAAGACAACTAGAAGAATGTGAAAACAACTAGTAGAACATGAAGGACAACCAGTACAAGATGAAAGACAACCCGTAGAACGTGAAAAGACAACTAGTAAAACATGAAGGACAAGATGAAAGACAACCAGTAGAACTTGAAAAAAAACCAATACAAGATGAAATACAACCAGTAGTAGATGAAAAACAAACAGTACAACGTGAAAGACAACTAGTAGAACATGCTGGACAACCAGCACAACCAATAGAACGTGAATGATAATAAATGGAACATGAAAGACAACCAGTATAAGATGGAAGACAATTAGAAGTACATGAAAGACAACCAGTAAAACATGGAAGACAACTATTAGAACATGTAGGACAACCAGAACAAGATGAAAAACAACAAGTAGAACGTGAAAGACAACCAGTACAATATGAAAGACAACCAGAAGTGGATGAAAGACAACCAGTACAAGAAGAAACACAACTAGAAGAAGATGAAATACAACCAGTGAAATTTGAAAGACAAATAGTACAAGACGAAAGACAACTAGAAGACGATGAAATACAACTAGTAGAATATGAAAGACAACCAGAAGACGATGAAATACATCCAGTAGTAGATGAAATACAACCAGTAGAATGTGAAAGAAAACCAACACAAGATGAAATACAACCAGCAGTAGATTAAAAACAAACAGTAGAACGTGAAAGACAACTAGTAAAACATGCTGGACAACAAGTACAACCAATAGAATGTGAATGACAACTAATGGAACATGAAAGACAACTAGTAGAACCTGAGTATAAGATGGAAGACAATTAGAAGTATATGGAAGACAACCACTAGAACATGGAAGACAACTATTAGAATATGTAGGACAACCAGAACAAGATTAAAGACAACCAGTAGAACGTGAAAGACCCAGTACAATATGAAAGACAGCCAAAAGTAGATGAAAGACAAGCAGTAGAAGTGAAAGACAACTAGTACAAGATGAAATACAACAAGAAGAAGATGAAATACAACTAGTGGAACATGAAATGCAAATAGTACAAGACGAAAGACAATTAGAAGAAGATGAAAGAATACTAGGATAATATGAAAGATAACCAGAAGATGATGAAATACATGCAGTAGTAGATGAAATATAACCAGTAGAATGTGAAAGAAAACCGGTAGAACAAGAAAGACAACCCGTACAAGACGAAAGATAAATAGAAGATGAAAGACAACTAGTAGAACCTGAAAGGCAACAAGTACAAGATGAATTACTACCAGTAATAGATGAAAGACAACCAGTAGAACAAGAAGGACAACCAGTACAAGATGAAAGACAATTTGTAGAACCTGAAAGACATCCAGTACAAGATGGAAGACAATCAGAAGTTGATGAAAGACAACACGTAAAAGGTGAAGGACAACCAGTAAAAAATGAAAGATAACCAGTTGGAGATGAAAGACAAAAAGTACAAGATGATAGACCACCAGAAGAACATGAAATACAATTAGAGGAAGAAAAAATACCACTAGAAGAAGATGAAAGACAACCAGTATAAGGTGAAAGACAACTAGAAGAATTTGACAGACAACCAGTAGTAGATGAATCTACCAGTTGAACGTGAAATAAAATCAGTAGAACATGAAAGACAACTAGTACAACACGAAAGAAAACTAGAAGAAGATGAAAGACAATGAGTAGAACCTGAAAGAAAGCCAGTACAAGATGAAATACAACCAGTAGTAGATGAAAAAAAAACGGTTGAGCATGAAAGACAACTAGTAGAAAATGCTGGACAACCAGTGAAACTAATAGAACATAAATGACAACCAATGGAACATGAAAGACAACCAGTAGATCCTGAGTACAAGATGAAAGACAATCAGAAGTAGATGATAGACCACCAGTAGAACGTGGAAGCCAAACAGAAGTAGATTAAAGACAACCAATAGAACGTGGAAGACCACTATTCGAACATGTAGGACAACCAGTAGAACGTGAAGACAACTAGTAGAACATGAATGACAACCAGTACAAAATTAAAGACAACAAGTAGAACGTGAAAGACAACCAGTAGAACATGAAAGACAACTAGAATAAGATGAAAGACAACTAATACTAGACGAAATACAACCAATAGAACGTTAAAGACAACTAGTAGAACATGAAGGACAACCAGTACAAGATGAAAGACAACAAGTGGAACATGAAAGATAATCAGTAGAACATGAAAGACAACCGGTACATGATGAAAGAGAACTAGAAGAACATGAAAGACAAATAGTAGAACCTTAAATACAACCAATACAAGATGAAATAGAACCAATAGTAGATAAAAGACAACCAGTAGAACGTGAAAGACAAATAGTAGAACATTAAGGATAACCAGAACAAGATGAATGACAACCAGTAGAACGTGAAAGACAACCATAAGTAGATAAAAGACAACAAGTAGAACATGAAGGACAACCAGTACAAGATGAAAGACAACAAGTGGAACGTGAAAGATAACCAGTATAACCTGTGAGACAATTAGAAGAAGATGAAAGACAACCAGTAGAACCGGTGAGACAATTAGAAGAAGATGAAAGACCACCAGTACAACATGAATTACAACTAGTGGTAGATTAAAAGACAAGCAATATAATGTGAAATACAACTAGTAGAACATGAAGGACAACTAGTACAAGAATAAAGACAACAAGTATAATGTTATAGATAACCAGTAGAACATGAAAGACAACTTGTACATGACGAAAGACAACTAGAAGAAGATGAAAGACAACCAATGGAACGTGAAAAACAACCAATACAAGATGAAAGACAACAAGTAGAACATGAAAGACAACAAGTAGAACATGAAAGACAACAAGTAGAACGTGAAAGACATCTAGATGTAGATAAAAAATAACAAGTAGAAGGGGAAAGACAACTAGAAGAAGATGAAAGACAACCTGTAGAACCTGAAAGAAAACCAGTACAAGATGAAATACAACCAGTCGTATATGAAAGACAACTAGTATAGCATGTTGGATCAGTATAACCAATAGAACGTGAATGACAACCAATGGAACATGAAAGACAACAAGTAGAACTTGAGTACAAGATGGAAGACAATAAGAAGTAGATGAAAGACAACCAGTACAACGTGAAAGTCAACTATTAGAACATGTAGGACGACCAGAACAAGATGAAGGACAACCAGTAGAACGTAAAAGACAACCAGAAGTAGATGACAACTAGCACAACATGAAAGACAACTAGTAGAACATGCTGGACAACTAGTACTACTAACAGAACGTGAATGACAACCAATGAAATATGAAAGAAAACAAGTAGAGCCTGAGTATAAGATGGAAGATAATAAGAAGTAGATGAAAAACATGGAATACAATTATTAGAACATGTAGGACAACTAGAATAAGATAAAAGACAACCAGTAGAATGTGAAACAAATACATCCAGTAGTAGATGAAATACAACCAGTAGAATGTGAAAGAAAACCTGTAAAAGATGAATTATTACCAGTAATAGATGAAAGACAACTAGTAGAACGTGGAAGAAAACCCGTAGAACAAGAAGGACAACCAGTACAAGATGAAAGACAACTTGTAAAACCTGAAAGACAACCAGTACAAGGTGGAAGACAATCAGAAGTTGATGAAAGACAACAAGTAAAAGGTGAAAGACAATATGTAGAACATGAAAGATAACCTGAAGGAGAAGAAAAACACCCCGTACAAGAGGATAGACAACTAGAAGAACATGAAATACATATAGAAGAAGAAAAAATACCACTAGTAGAGGATGAAAGACAATCAGTAAAATGTGACAGACAACTAGTAGTAGATGAATCAACCAGTTGAACGTGAAAAAAAAATCAGTAGAACATGAAAGACAACTTGTACAACACGGAAGACAACTAGAAGAAGATGAAAGACAAATAATTGAACCTGAAAGAAAACCAGTACAAGATGAAATAAAACTAGTAGATGAAAGACAAACGATTGAACATGGAAGACAACTTTTAGAACATGATGGACAACCAGTACAACAAATAGAACCTGAATGACAACTAATGGAACATGAAAGACAACCAGTAGAACCTGAGTACAAGATGGAAGACAATCAGAAGTAGATGAAAGACAACCAATAGAACGTGGAAGACAATCAAAAGTATATTAAAGACAAACAATAGAACGTTGAAGACAACTATTTGAACATGTAGGACAACCAGAACAAGATAAAAGAGAACTAGTAGAACGTGAATGACAACTAGTAGATGACAACATGTACAACACGAAAGACAACCAATGGAACCTGAAATAAAACCAATACAAGATGAAATACAACCAGTAGAACGTGAAAGACAACTAGTAGAAGTTGAAGAACAACCAGTACAAGATGAAAGACAACAAGTAGAACGTGAAAGACAACTAGTAGATAATGAAAAACAACTAGAAGAAGATGAAAGACAACCAGTAGAACCTGAAAGACTACCAATACAACATGAATTACAACCAGTAGTAGATTAAAAAACAACCAATAGAATGTGAAATACAACTAGTAGAACATGAAGGACAACCAGTACAAGATGAAAAGCAACAAGTAGAATGTGATTGATAACCAGTACAACATGAAAGACAACCTGTAGAACCTGAAAAACAACCAATACAAGATGAAAGATAACCAGTAGAACATTAAGGATAACCTGAATAAGATGAATCAAAACCTGTAGAACGTGAAAGATATCTAGACGTAGATAAAAGACAACAAGTAGAAGGGGAAAGACAAATAGAAGAAGATGAAAGACAACTTGTAGAACCTGAAAGAAAACCAATTCAAGATGAAATAGAACCAGTAGTAGATGAAAGACAACCAGTAGAACATAAAAGACAAATAGTAGAACATTAAGGACAACCAGAACAAGATGAATGACAACCAGTAGAACGTGAAAGACAACCATACGTAGATGAAAGACAACAAGTGGAACGTGAGAAATAACCAGTAGAACCTGACAGACAACTAGAAGAAGTTGAAAGACAACCAGTAGAACATGAAAGACAACCAGTACAACATGAATTACAACAAGTAGTAGATTAAATACAACCAGTAGAACGTGAAAGACAACTAGTAGAACATGAAGAACAACCAGTACAAGATGAAAGACAACAAGTAGAACGTGATAGATAACTAGTAGAACGTGAAAAACAACTAGTAGAACATGAAAAACAACTAGAAGAAGATGAAAGAAAACCAGTAGAACCTGAAAGACCACCAGTACAACATGAATTGCAACCAGTAGTTGATTAAAAAAACAACCAATAGAAGGTGACATACAACTAGTAGAACATGAAGGACAACCAGTACAAGATGAAAAACAACAAGTAGAATGTGAAATATAACCAGTGGAACATGACGAACGACAACTAGAAGAAGATGAAAGAGAACCAATAGAACCTGAAAAACAACCAATACAAGACGAAAGACAACCAGTAGAACGTGAAAGACAACTAATATAACATTAAGGATAACCTGAATAAGATGAATCACAACCAGTAGAACGTGAAAGACATCTAGACGTAGATAAAAGACAACAAGTAGAAGTGGAAAGACAACTAGAAGAAGATGAAAGACAACTAGAAGAAGACGAAAGACAACCTGTAGAACCTAATAGAAAACTTGTACAAGATGAAATACTATCACTAGTATATGAAAGACAAACAGTAGAATGTGAACGACTACTAGTAGAACATGTTGGACCAGTACAACCAATAGAACGTGAATGACAACCAATGGAACATGAAAGACAACCAGTAGAACTTGTGTACAAGATGGAAGACAATAAGAAGTAGATGAAAGACAACCTGTACAACGTGCAAGTCAACTAATAAAACATGTAGGACGACCAGAACAAGATGAAAGACAACCAGTAGAACGTGAAAGACAACTAGAAGTAGATGACAACCAGTACAACACGAAAGACAACTGGAAGAAGAAGAAAGACAACCAGTAGAACGTGAAAGACGACTAGTAGAACTTGCTAGACAACCAGTACAACCAATAGAACGTGAAAGACAACTAATGGAACATGAAAGACAACCATTAGAACCGGAGTATAAAATGGAAGACAATCAGAAGTAGATGAAAGACAACCAGTAAAACATGGAAAACAATTATTAGAACATGTAGGACAACCAGAACAAGATGAAAGACAACCGGTAGAACGTGAAAGACCAGCCGTAGAACGTGAAATATGAAAGACAACCAGAAGTAGATGAAAGACAAGCAGTAGAACGTGAAATACAATCAGTACATGATGAAACACAACTAGAAGAAGTTAAAGTACAACCTGTGGAACATGAAAGACAAATAGTACAAGACGAAAGACAACTAGAAGAAGATGAAAGACAACTAGTAGAATGACAACCAGAAGATGATGAAATACATCTAATATAGTAGATGAAATACAACCAGTAGAACGTGAAAGACAACTAGTAGTAGATTAAACCCGTACAAGATTAAATACAACCAGTAGTAGATTAAAGACAAACAGTAGAACATGAAAGACAACTAGTAGAACATGCTGGACAACCAGTACAACCAATAGAACGTGAATGACAACCAGTACAACTAGTAGAATGACAACCAGAAGATGATGAAATACATCTAATATAGTAGATGAAATACAACCAGTAGAACGTGAAAGACAACTAGTAGTAGATTAAAACCCGTACAAGACTAAATACAACCAGTAGTAGATTAAAGACAAACAGTAGAACATGAAAGACAACTAGTAGAACATGCTGGACAACCAGTACAACCAATAGAACGTGAATGACAACCGATGGAACATGAAAGACAACCAGTACAACCTGAGTACAAGATGGAAGCAAATAAGAAGCAGATGAAAGACAACCAGCAGAACGTGGAAGACAACTATTAGATCATCTAGTACAACCAGAACAAGATGAGAGACAACCTTTAGAATGTGAAAGACAATAATAAGTAGATGACAACCAATAGAACACGAATGACAACTATAAGAAGATGAAAGACAACTAGTAGAACCTGAAAGACAACCAATACACGATGAAAGACAACCAGAAGTAGATGAAAGACAATCAGTAGAACATGAAAGACAAATAGTACAAGACGAATGACAACTAGAAGAGGATGAAAGACAACTAGTATAATAAGAAAGACAACCAGAAGATGATGAAAAAAATCCAGTAGTAGATGAAATACAACTAGTAGAATGCGAAAGAAAACCAGTACAAGATGAAATACAACCAGTAGTAGATGAAAAACAAAGAGTAGAACATGCTGGACAACCAGTACAACCAATATAACGTGAATGACAACCATTGCAACATGGAAGACAACCAGTAGAACCTGAGTATAAGATGTAAGACAATTAGAAGTACATGAAAGACAACCAGTAGAACCTGGAAGACAACTATCAGAACATGTAGGACAACCAGAACAAGATGAAAGACAACCAGTAGAACGTGAAAGACCTAGAACAATATGAAATATAACCAGTGGAACATGAAAGACAAATATAGTACAAGACGAAAGACAACTAGAAGAAGATGAAAGATAACTAGTAGAACATGAAAGACAACCAGAAGATAATGAAATACATCCAATAGTAGATGAAATGCAACCGGTAGAAAATGAAGGACAACCTGTAGAACATGAAAGACAGCATGTAGAAGATGAAAGACCACTAGAAAAAGTTGAAAGACAAGTAGTAGAAGATGAAAGACAACCAGAAGAAGATGAAACACAACTAGATGTAGATGAATGACAACTAGAAAAACATGAAAACAACTAGTAGAACATGAAGGACAACCAGTACATGATGAAAGACAACCTGTAGAACGTGAAAGACAACCAGTCAAACATGAAGGACCACCAGTGAACACGAAAGACAACTAGAAGAAGATGAAAGAAAACTAGTAGAACGTGAAAGACAACTAGTAGAACGTGAAAGACAACTAGTAGAACATGCTGGACAACCAGTACAACCATTAGAACGTGAATGACAACCAATGGAACATGAAAGAAAACTAGTAGAACCTGAATATAAAATGGAAGACAATTAGAAGTAGATGAAAGACAACCGGTAGAACATGGAAGACAATTGTTAGAACATGTAGGACAACCAGAACAAGATGAGAGACAACCAATAGAACGTGAAAGACAACCAGTACAATATGAAAGACAACCAGAAGTAGATGAAAGACCAGTAGTAGAACGTGAAAGACAATCAGTACAAGATGAAGCACAACTAGAAGAAGATGAAGTACAACCCGTGGAACATGAAAGACAAATGGTACAAGACGAAAGACAACTAGAAGAAGATGAAAGACAACCAGTAGAATGACAACCAGTAGAATAACAACCAGAAGATGATGAAATACATCTAGGAATAGATGAAATACAACCAGTAGAACGTGAAAGACAACTAGTAAAACATAAATGACAACCAGTAAAAGATTAATGACAACTAGTAGAACGTGAAAGAAAGACAAACAGAAGAAGATGAAACACTACTAGTAGAACCTGAAAGGCAACAAGTACAAGATTAATTTCTACTAGTAGTAGATGAAAGACAACTAGTATAATGTGAAAGACAACCAGTAAACCAAGAAGAACAACCAGTACAAGATGAAAGACAACCAGTAAAACCTGAAAAACAACCAGTAAAAGGTGGAGGACAATTAGAAGTTGATGAAGGACAACAAGTAAAAGGTGAAAGACAACCAGTGGAACATGAAAGATAACCAGATGGAGATGTAAGACACCAAGTACAAGATAATAGACAACTAGAAGAATATGAAATACAGATAGAGGAAGAAAAAATACCATTAGAAGAAGATGAAAGGCAACCAGTATAAGGTGAAAGACAACTAGAAGAATTTCAAAGACAACCAGTAGTAGATGAATCTACCAATTGAACGTGAAAGACAACCAGTAGTAGATGAATCTACCAATTGAACGTGCAAGAAAACCAGTAGAACATGAAAGACAACTAGTACTACACGAAAGACAACTAGAAGAAGATGAAAGACAAACGGTTGAACGTGAAAGACAACTTGTAGAACATGCTGGACAACCGGTAAAACAAGTTGAACATAAATAACAACCAATGGAACATGAAAGACGACCAGTAGTAGATGGAATACAACCAGTAGAATGTGAAAGACAACCTGTAGAACAAGAAGGACAACCAGTACAAGATGAAAGACAACCAATACAACCTGAAAGACAACCAGTACAAGGTGGAAGACAATCGAAAGTTGATGAAAGACAACAAGTAAAAGTTGAAAGACAACCAGTAGAATATGAAAGATAACCAGAAAGAGATGAAAGACACCCAGTACAAGATGATAGACAACTAGAAGAACATGAAATACAGATAGAGGAAGAAAATATGCCACTAAATGAAGATGAAAGACAACCAGTACAAGGTGAAAGACAACTAGAAGAATTTGAAAGACAACCAGTAGTAGATGAATCAACTAGTTGAACGTGAAAGAAAATCAGTAGAACATGAAAGACAACTAGTACAACACGAAAGACAACTAGAAGAAGATAAAAGACAACCAGTAGAACCTGAAAGAAAACCAGTACAAGATCAAATACAACAAGTAGTAGATGAAAGACAAACGATTGAACGTGAAAGACAATTAGTAGAACATGCTAGACAACCAGTACAACCAATAGAACATGAATGACAACAATGAAACATGAAAGACAACCAGTAGAACCTGAATACAAAATGGAAGACAATCAGAAGTAGATGAAAGACTACCAGTAGAACCTGGAAGACAATCAAAAGTATATTAAAGACAACCAATAGACGTGGAAGACAACTATTTGAACATGTAGGACATTAAGAACAAAATAAAAGACAACTAGTAGAACGTGAAAGACAACTAGTAGATGACAACCTGTACAACACGAAAGACAATAAGAAGAAGATGAAAGACAACCAATGGAACCTCAAATAAAACCAGTACAAGATGAAATACAACCAGTAGTAGATTAAAGGCAAAGAACGTGAAAGACAACTAGTAGAACATGCTGGACAATGCGTTTAACCAATAGAACGTGAATGACACCCAATGGAACATAAAAGACAACCAGTAGAACTTGAGTACAAGATGGAAGACAATCAGAAGCAAATGAAAGACAACCAGCAGAACGTGGAAGACAACTATTAGATCATGTTGTACATCCACAAAAGATGAAAGACAACTAGTAGAATCTGAAAGACAACCAGTACACGATGAAAGACAACCAGAAGTAGATGAAAGACAACCAGTAGAACATTAAAGACAACTAGTAGAACATTAAAGACAAATAGTACAAGACGAAAGACAACTAGAAGAAGATGAAAGACATCTAGTAGAATATGAAAGACTACCAGAAGATGATGAAATAAATCCAGTAGTAGATGAAATACAACCAGTAGAATGTGAATGAAAACCAGTACAAGATGAAATACAACCAGTAGTACATAAAAACAAACAGTACCACGTGAAAGACAACTAGTAGAACTTGCTGGACAACTAGTACAACCAATAGAACGTGAATGACAACCAATGGAACATGAAAGACAACCAATAGAACCTGAGTATAAGATGGAAGACAATTAGAAGTAGATGAAAGACAACCAATAGAACGTGAATGACAACCAATGGAACATGAAAGACAACCAGTAGAACCTGAGTATAAGATGGAAGACAATTAGAGGTAGAACATGGAAGACAATTATTAGAACATGTAGGACAACCAGAACAAGATGAAAGGCAACCAGTAGAACGTGAAAGACCCAGTATAATATGAAAGATAACAAGAAGTAGATGAAAGACAAGCAGTAGAACGTGAAAGACAACCAGTACAAAATTCACCACTAGACGAAGATGAAATATAACCAGTGAAACATGAAAGACAAATATAGTACAAGACGAAAGACAACTAGAAGAAGATTAAAGACAACTAGTAGAATATGAAAGACAACCAGAAGATGATGAAATACATCCAGTAGAATGTGAAAGACAAATAATAGAACATAAGGACAAACAATACAAGATTAATGACAACCAATAGAACGTTAAAAAAACCAGTAGAACATTAAAGACTAGTACAAGACGAAAGACAAATAGAAGAAGATGAAAGACAACTAGTAGAACCTGAAAGGCAACAAGTACAAGATGAATTACTACCAGTAATACAGTAAAGACAACTAGTAGAACGTGAAAGACAACCAGTACAAGATGAAAGACAACTTGTAGAACCTGAAAGACAACCGGTACAAGATGGAATACAATCAGAAGTTGATGAAAGACAACAAGTAAAAGGTGAAAGACAACCAGTATAACATGAAAGATAACTAGAAGGAGATGAAAGACAACAAGTACAAGATGACAGATAACTAGAAGAACATGAAATACAACTAGAGGAAGAATAAATACCACAAGAAAAAGATGAAAGGCAACCAGTATAAGGTGAAAGACAACTAGAAGAATTTGAAAGACAACCAGTATTAGATTAATCTACCAGTTGAACGTGAAAGAAAACCAGTAGAACATGAAAGACAACTAGTACAACACGAAAGACAACTAGAAGAAGATGAAAGACAACTAGTAGAACCTGAAAGAAAACCAATACAAGATGAAATACAACCAGTAGTAGATGAAAGACAAACGGTTGAACGTGAAAGACGGCTAGTAGAACATGCTGGACAACCGGTAAAACCAATAGAACATAAAAGACATCCAGTAGTACATAAAAGATAACCAGAAAGAGATGAAAGACACCCAGTACATGATGATAGACAACTAGAAGAACATGAAAGACAATCAGTAGAACCTGAAAGACAACAAGTACAAGATGAATTACTACCAATAATTGATGAAACTAGTAGAACATGAATGACAACTATTAGAACACGAAAGACAACTAGAAGAAGATGAAAACAACTAGTAAAAGATGAAAGACAACCAGAAGAAGATGAAATACAACTAGAAGAAAATGAAATACAACCAATAGTAAAAGAAAGACAACCTGTAGAAAATGAAGGACAACCTTTAGAACATGAAAGGCAACATGTAGAACACTAGAAAAAGATGAAAGACAAGTAGTAGAAGATGAAAGACAACCAGAAGAAGGTGAAACACAACTAGAAGTAGATGAAAGAGAACAAGAAAAACGTGAAAACAACTAGTAGAACATGAAGGACAACTAGTACAACAAGAAAAACAACCTTTAAAACGTGAAAGATGACCAGTCGAACATGAAGGACAACCAGTACAACACGAAAGACAACTAGAAGAAGATGAAAAACAATTAGTAGAACTTGCTGGACAACCAGTACAACCATTAGAACGTGAATGACAACCAATGTAACATGAAAGAAAACTAGTAGAACCTGGGTATAAGATGGAAGACAATTAAGAGTAGATGAAAGACAACCAGCAGAACATGGAAGACAATTATTAGAACATGTAGGACAACCACAATAAGATGAAAGACAACCAGTAGACCATTAAAAAACAACCAGTACAATATGAAAGACAACCAGTAGAACGTGAAAAACAACCAGTACAAGATGAAGCACAACTAGAAGAAGTTGAAATACAAGTATCGGAACATGAAAGACAAATAGTACAAGATAAAAGACAACTAGTAGAATGACAACCAGAAGATGATGAAATACATCCAGTAGTAGATGAAACACAACCAGTAGAACGTGAAAGATAACTAGTAGAACATTAAAGACAACCAGTAAAAGATTAATGACAACCAATAGAACGTGAAAGAAAGACAAACATAAGAAGATTAAGCATTAATTTCTGCCAGTAGTAGATGAAAGACAACCAGTACAAGACGAAAGACAAATAGAAGAAGATGAAAGACAACTAGTAGAACCTGAAAGGCAACAAGTACAAGATTAATTACTACCAGTTGTAGATGAAAGACAACTAGTAGAATGTGAAAGACAACCAGTAGAACAAGAATGACAACCAGTACAAGATGAAAGACAACTTGTAGAACCTGAAAGACAACCAGTACAAGGTGGAAGACAATCAGAAGTTGATGAATGACAACAAGTAAAAGTTGAAAGACAACCAGTAGAACATGAAAGATAACCAGAAAGAGATGAGAGACACCCAGTACAAGATGATAGACAATTAGAAAAACATGAAATACAGATAGAGGAAGAAAAAACACCACTAAAAGAAGATAATAGACAACTAGTAAAAGGTGAAACACAGCTAGTAGAATTTGAAAGACAACCAGTAGTAGATGAATCAACTAGTTGAACGTGAAATAAAATCAGTAGAATATGAAAGACAACTAGTACAACACGAAAGACAACCAGTAGAACCTGAAAGAAAACCAGTACAAGATGAAATACAGCAAGTAGTAGATGAAAGACAAACGATTGAACGTGAAAGACAACTAGTAGAACATGCTGGACAACCAGTACAACCAATAGAACACGAATGACAACCAATGGAACATGAAAGATAACCAGTAGAACCTGAGTACAAGATGGAAGACAATCAGAAGTAGATGAAAGACAACCAGTAGTACGTGGAAAACAACTATTAGATCATGTAATACAACCAGAACAAGATAAAAGACAACCTTTAGAACGTGAAGGACAACCATAAGTAGATGACAACCAATACAACACGAAAGACAATTAGAAGAAGATGAAAGACAACTAGTAGAACCTGAAAGACAATCATAAGTAGATGAAAGACAACTAGTAGAACATAAAAGACAAATAGTACAAGAAAAAAGACAATTAGAAGAAGATGAAAGACAACTAGTAGAATATGAAAGACAACCAAAAGATGATTAAATACATCCAGTAGTAGATGATATACAACCAGTAGAATGTGAAAGAAAACCAGTACAAGATGAAATACAACCAGTATTAAATGAAAAACAAACAAAAGAGCATGAAAGACAACTAGTAGAACATGCTGGACAACCAATACAACCAACAGAACGTGAATGACAACCAATGGAACATGAAAAACAACAAGTATAACTTGAGTACAAGAAGGAAAACAATAAGAAGTAGATGAAACGCAACCAGTACAACATGGAAGTCAACTAGTAGATCATGTAGGACGAACAGAACAAGATGAAAGACAACCTGTAGAAAGTGAAAGACAACCAGAAGTAGATGACAACCAGTACAACACGAAAGACAACTGGAAGAAGATGAAAGACAACCAGTAGAACATGAAAGACAACTAGTAGAGCATGCTGGACAACCAGTACAACCAATAGAACGTGAATGACAACCCATGGAACATGAAAGAAAACTAGTAGAACCTGAGTATAACATGGGAGACAATTATTAGAACATGTAGGACAACCAGAACAAGTTGAAGACAACCAGTAGAACATGAAACATAACCAGTACAATATGAAAGACAATCAGAAGTAGATGAAAGACAAGCAGTAGAACGTGAAAGACAACTAGTACAAGATGAAACACAACTAGAAGAAGATAAAATATAACTAGTGGAACATGAAAGACAAATAGTACAAGACGAAAGACAACTAGAAGAAGATGAAAAACAACTAGTAGAATATGAAAGACAACCAGAAGATGATGAAATACATCTAGTAGTAGATGAAACACAACGAGTAGAACGTGAAAGACAACTTGTAGAACATTAAGGACAACCAGTAACAATTAATGACAACCAATAGAGCGTGAAAGAAAACCAGTAGAACATTAAAGACAACCAGTACAAGACGAAAGACAAATAGAAGAAAATGAAAGACAACTAGTAGAACCTGAAAGGCAACAACTACAAGATGAATTACTACCAGTAATAGATGAAAGGCAACAAGTAGAACGTGAAAGACAACCAGTAGAACAAGAGGACAACCTGTACAAGATGGAAGACAATCAGAAGTTGATAAGTAAAAGGTGAAAGACAACCAATAGATCATGAAAAATAACCAAAAGGAGATGAAAAACAACTAGTACAAGATGATAGACAACTAGAAGAACATGAAATACAACTAGAGGAAGAAAAAATAGCACTAGAAGAAGATGAAAGACAACCAGTACAAGGTGAAAGACAACTAATAGAACATGAATGACAACCAGTAGTAGATGAATCTACCAGTTGAATGTGAAAGAAACAAGTAGAACATGAAAGACAACTTGTACAACACGAAAGACAACTAGAAGAAGATGAAAAACAACCAGTAGAACCTGAAAGAAAATTAGTACAAGATGAAATATAACCAGTAGTAGATGAAAGACAAACGGTTGAACGTGAAAGACAACTAGTAGAACATGTTGGACAACCGGTAAAGCCAATTGAACATAAATGGCAACCAATGGAACATGAAAGACAACCAGTAGAACCTGAGTACAAGATGGAAGACAATCATAAGTAGATGACAGACAACCCGTAGAACGTGGCAGTTAATCAGAAGTAGATTAAAGACCACCAATAGAACGTAGAAGGCAACTATTATATCATGTAGGACAACCAGAACTAGATGAAAGACAACCAGAACTAGATGACAACCAGTACAACTCGAAAGATAACTAGAAGAAGATGAAAGACAACCAGTTGAACGTGAAGACAACTAGTAGAACATGAAGGACAACCAGTACAAGATTAAAGACAACAAACAGAACGTGAAAGATAACCAGTAGAACATGAAAGACAACCAGTAGACCATTAAAAGACAACTCGAAGAAGATGAAAGACAACCAATAATAGATGAAATAAACTAGTAGAAAGTTAAAGACAACTAGTAGGTCATGAAGGACAACTAGTACAAGACGAAAGACAACAAGTGAAACGTGAAAGATAACCAGTAGAACATGAAGGACAACCAGTACATGACAAAAGACAACTAGAAGAAGATGAAAAACAAACAGTAGAACCGGAAAGACAACCAATACAAGATGAAATAGAAACAGTAGTAGATGAAAGACAACCAGTAGAACATGAAAGACAAATAGTAGAACATTAAGGATAACCGAACAAGATGAGTGACAACCAGTAGAACGTGAAAGTCAACCATAAGTAGATAAAAGACAACAAGTAGAACAAGGAGGACAACCAGTACAAGATGAAAGAGAACAAGTGGAACGTGAAAGATAACTAGTAGAACCTGCAAGACAACTAGAAGGAGATGAAAAACAACTGGTACAATATGAATTACAACAAGTAGTAAATGAAAGACAACCAGTAGACCAAGAAAGACAACTAGTAGAACATGAAGAACAACCAGTATAAGATGAAAGACAACAAGTAGAACGTGAATGATAACCAGTAGAACGTGAAAGACAGCCAGTAGAACATGAAAAATAACTAGAAGAAGATGAAAGACAATCTGTAGAACCTGAAAGACCACCTGTACAACATGCATTACGACAAGTAGTAGATGAAAGACAACCAGTAGAATGTGAAATACAACTAGTTGAACATGAAGGACAACCAGTACAAGGTAGAAGACAACAAGTATAAATGAAAGACAACCGGTACATGATGAAAGACAACTAGAAGAAGATGAAAGACAACCAGTAGAACCTGAAAAACTACCAATACAAGATGAATGACAACCAGTAGAACGTGAAAGACGACTAGTAGAACCTGAAAAACTACCAATACAAGATGAATGACAACCACTAAACGTGAAAGACAACCAGTATAGCATTAAGGATAACGTTAATAAGATGAATCACAACCAGTAGTACGTGAAAGACATCTAGACGTAGATAAAAGACAACAAACAGAAGAGGAAAGACAATTAGAAGAAGATGACAGACAACTAGAAGAAGATGAAAGACAACCTGTAGAACCTGAAAGAAAACCAGTACAAGATGAAATACAACCAGTACAAGATGAAATACAACCAGTAGTATATGAAAGACAAACAGTAGAATGTGAAAGGCAAGTAGTAGAAAATGTTGGACCAGTACAACCAATAGAACGTGAATGACAACCAATGGAATATGAAAGACAACCAGTAGAATTTGAGTACAAGATGGAGGAAAATATGAAATAGATGGAAGACAACCAGTACAATGTGGAAGTCAACTATTAGAACATGTAGGACAACCAGAACAAGATGAAAGACAACCAGTACAACGTAAAAGACAACCAGAAGTAGATGACAACCAGTACTGCACGAAAGACAACTAGAAGAAGATGAAAAACAACCAGTAGAACCTGAAAGAAAACTAGTACAAGATGAAATACAACCAGTAGTAGATGACAGACAAACAGTAGAACGTGAAAGACAACTAGTAGAACATGCTGGACAACCAGTACAACCAATAGAATGTGACTGACAACCAATGGAACATGAAAGAAAACCAGTAGAACCTGAAATAAAATGGAAGACAATTAGAAGTAGATAAAAGACAACCAGTAGAACATGGAAGACAATTATTAGAACGTGTAGGACAACCACAACAAGATGAAAGATAACCAGTAGAACGTGAAAAACATCAAGTACAATATGAAAGACCACCAGAAGTAGATGAAAGACAAGCAGTAGAACGTGAAAGACAACCAGTACAAGATGAAACACAACTAGAAGAAAATGAAATACAACCAGTGGAACATGAAAGACAAATAGTACAAGACGAAAGACAACTAGAAGAAGATGAAAGACAACTAGTAGAATGACAATCAGAAAATAATGAAATACAACCAGTAGAGTGTGAAAGACAACTAGTAGAACATTAAGGACAACCAGTACAAGATTAATGGCAACCAATAGAACGTGAAAGAAAAGCTGTAGAACATGAAAGACAACCAGTACAAGACGAAAGACAAATAGAAGAAGACGAAAGACAACTAGTAGAACCAGAAAGGCAGCAAGTACAATATTAATTACTATCAGTAATAAATGAAAGACAACTAGTAGACCAAGAAGGACAACCAGTACAAGATGAAAGACAACTTGTAGAACTTGAACGACAACCAGTACAAGGTGGAAGACAATCAGAAATTGATGAAAGACAACAAGTAAAAGGTGAAAGACAACCAGTAGAATATGAAAGTTAACCATAAGGAGATGAAATATACCCAGTACAAGATGATAGACAACTAGATGATCATGAAATACAACTAGAGGAAGAAAAAATATCACGAGAAGATGATGAATGGCAACCAGTACAAGCAGAAAGACAACGAGAAGAATTTGAAAGACAACCAATAGTAGATGAATCTACTAGTTGAACGTGAAAGAAAATCAGTAGAACATGAAAGACAAATATTACAACACAAAAGATAACTTGAAGAAAATGAAAGACAACCAGTAGAACCTGAAAGAAAACCAGTACAAGATGAAATACAACCAGTAGTAGATGAAAGACAAACGGTTGAACGTGAAAGACAACTAGTAGAACATGCTGAACAACCAGTACAACCAATCATGAATGACAACAAATGGAACATGAAAGACAAGCAGTAGAACCTGAGTACAAGATGGAAAACAATTAGAAGTAGATGAAAGACAACTAGTAGACCGTGGAAGACAATCAAAAGTATATTAAAGACAACCAATAGAACATGGAAGATAACTATTTGAACATGTAGGACAACCAGAACAAGATAAAAGACAACTAGTAGAACGTGAAAGACAACTAGTAGATGACAACCTGTACAACACGAAAGACAGCAAGAAGAAGATGAAAGACAACAAGTAGAACATGAAATAAAACCAGTACAAGATGAAATAAAACCAGCAGTAGATTAAAGACAAACAGTAGAACGTGAAAGACAACTAGTAAAGCATGCTGGACATCCAGTACAACAACCAATAAAACGTGAATGACAACCAATGGAAAATGAAAGACAACCAGTAGAACCTGAGTACATGATGGAAGACAATCAAAAGCAGATGAAAGACAACCAGTAGAACGTGGAAGACAACTATGAGAACATGTAGGACAACCAGAACAAGATGAAAGACAACCTCTAGAACGTGCAAGACAACCAAAAGTAGATGAAAGACAACTAGAAGTAGATGAAAAACAACCAGTAGAATGTGAAAGACAACCAGTACAAGATAAAACACAACTAGAAGAAGATAAAATATAACTAGTAGAACATGAAAGACAAATAGTACAAGATGGAAGACAACGAGAAGTAGATGAAAGACAACTAGTAGAAGATGAAAGACAACCAGAAGAAGGTAAAATACAACCAGTAGTAGATGAAGGACAACCAATAGAACGTGAAAGACAACTAGTACAACATGAAAGACAATCAGTACAATGTGAATGAAAACAATAGAACGTGAAAAAAAACCAGTAGAACATGAAAGACAACTAGTACAAGACGAATGACAACTAGAAGAAGATGAAAGACAAGTAGAATATGAAAAGCAACCAGTACAACATGAATTACAACCAGTAGTAGATGAAAGACAACTAGTAGAACGTGAAAAAGAACAAGTAGAACATGAAGGACAACCAGTACAAGATGAAAAACAAACAAGTAGAACGTGAAAGATAACAACTAGAACATGAAAGACAATTGGTACATGACGAAAGACAACTGGTAGAAGATGAAAGACAACCAGTAGATACTGAAAGACCACCAATACAAGATGTAATACTACCAGCAGTAGATGAAAGATAACCAGTAGAATGTGAAAGACAGCTAGGAGAACATTAAGGATAACCAGAACAAGATGAATGACAACCAGTAGAACGTGAAATACAACCGAAGTAGATAAAAGACAATAAGTAGAAGACGAAAGACAACTAGAAGAAGATGAAAGACAACCTGTAGAACCTGAAAGAAAACCAATACAAGATGAAATACAACCAGCAGTAGTTGAAAGACAAATAGTAGAACGTGAAAGACAACTAATAAAACATGTTGGACAACCAGTACAACCAATAGAACATGAATGACAACCAATGGAACATGAAAGACAAGCAGTAGAACATGAGTACAAGATGGAAGACAATCAAAAGTAGATGAAAGACAACAAATACAGGATGAAATACGACCGTTAGTAGATGAAAGACAACCAGTATAACGTGAAAGTCAACTATCAGAACATGTAAGACAACTAGAACAAGATGAAAGACAACCAGTAGAACGTGAAAGACAACCAGAAGTAGATGACAACCAGTACGACACAAAAGACAACTAAAAAAAGATGAAAGACAACCAGTAGAACCTGAAAGAAAACCAGTACAAGATGAAATACAACTGTGGATGAAAGACAAACATTAGAACATGAAAGACAACTAGTTGAACATGCTGGACAACTAGTACAACCAATAAAACGTGAATGATAACCAATGTTACATGAAAGACAACCAGAGTGCAAGATGGAAGACAATCAAAAGCAGTTGAAAGAACGTGGAAGACAACTATTAGAACATGTAGGACAACCAAAACAAGATGAAAGACAACCAGAAGTAGATGACAACCAGTACAACTTGAAAGATAACTAGAAGAAGATGAAAGACAACCAGTAGAACCTGAAAGAAAACCAGTACAAGATGAAATATAACAAGTAGTAGATGAAAGACAGACGGTTGAACGTGAAAGACAACTAGTAGAACATGTTGGACAACCGGTAAAGCCAATTGAACATAAATGGCAACCAATGGAACATGAAAGACAACCAGTAGAACCTGAGTACAAGATGGAAGACAATCATAAGTAGATGACAGACAACCCGTAGAACGTGGCAGTTAATCAGATGTAGATTAAAGACCACCAATAGAACGTAGAAGGCAACTATTATATCATGTAGGACAACCAGAACTAGATGAAAGACAACCAGTTGAACGTGAAGACAACTAGTAGAACATGAAGGACAACCAGTACAAGATTAAAGACAACAAACAGAACGTGAAAGATAACCAGTAGAACATGAAAGACAACCAGTAGACCATTAAAAGACAACTAGAAGAAGATGAAAGACAACCAATAATAGATGAAATAAACTAGTAGAAAGTTAAAGACAACTAGTAGGTCATGAAGGACAACTAGTACAAGACGAAAGACAACAAGTGGAACGTGAAAGATAACCAGTAGAACATGAAGGACAACCAGTACATGACAAAAGACAACTAGAAAAAGATGAAAAACAAACAGTAGAACCTGAAAGACAACCAATACAAGATGAAATAGAAACAGTAGTAGATGAAAGACAACCAGTAGAACGTGAAAGACAAATAGTAGAACATTAAGGATAACCAGAACAAGATGAATGACAACTAGTAGATCGTGAAAGTCAACCATAAGTAGATAAAAGACAACAAGTAGCACAAGGAGGACAACCAGTACAAGATGAAAGAGAACAAGTGGAACGTGAGAGATAACCAGTAGAACCTGCAAGACAACTAGAAGGAGATGAAAAACAACTAGTACAATATGAATTACAACAAGTAGTAGATGAAAGACAACCAGTAGAC
Organism: Carex myosuroides; assembly: GCA_028015225.1. Taxonomy (NCBI): domain Eukaryota; kingdom Viridiplantae; phylum Streptophyta; class Magnoliopsida; order Poales; family Cyperaceae; genus Carex; species Carex myosuroides. The sequence goes on from CM051477.1 coordinate 15,002,882, forward strand.
CAAGAAAGACAACTAGTGGAACATGAAGAACAACCAGTATAAGATGAAAGACAACAAGTAGAACGTGAATGATAACCAGTAGAACGTGAAAGACAGCCAGTAGAACATGAAAAATAACTAGAAGAAAATGGAAGACAATCTGTAGAACCTGAAAGACCACCTGTACAACATGCATTACGACAAGTAGTAGATGAAAGACAACCAGTAGAATGTGAAATACAACTAGTTGAACATGAACGACAACCAGTACAAGGTAGAAGACAACAAGTAGAACATGAAAGACAACCGGTACATGACGAAAGACAACTAGAAGAAGATGAAAGACAACCAGTAGAACCTGAAAAACTACCAATACAAGATGAATGCCAACCAGTAGAACGTGAAAGACAACCAGTAGAACCTGAAAAACTACCAATACAAGATCAATGACAACCAGTAGAACGTGAAAGACAACCAGTATAGCATTAAGGATAACGTGAATAAGATGAATCACAACCAGTAGTACGTGAAAGACATCTAGACGTAGATAAAAGACAACAAACAGAAGAGGCAAGACAATTAGAAGAAGATGAAAGACAACTAGAAGAAGATGAAAGACAACCTGTAGAAAAAGAAAACCAGTACAAGATGAAATACAACCAGTAGTATATGAAAGACAAACAATAGAATGTAAAAGGCAAGTAGTAGAACATGTTGGACCAGTACAACCAATAGAACGTGAATGACAACCAATGGAATATGAAAGACAACCAGTAGAATTTGAGTACAAGATGGAGGAAAATATGAAATAGATGGAAGACAACCAGTACAACGTGGAAGTCAACTATTAGAACATGTAGGACAACCAGAACAAGATGAAAGACAACCAGTACAACGTAAAAGACAACCAGAAGTAGATGACAACCAGTACTGCACGAAAGACAACTAGAAGAAGATGAAAAACAAACAATAGAACGTGAAAGAAAACTAGTAGAACATGCTGGACAACCAGTACAACCAATAGAATGTGACTGACAACCAATGGAACATGAAAGAAAACCAGTAGAACCTGATATAAGATGGAAGACAATTAGAAGTAGATAAAAGACAACCAGTAGAACATGGAAGACAATTATTAGAACGTGTAGGACAACCAGAACAAGATGAAAGATAACCAGTAGAACGTGAAAAACATCAAGTACAATATGAAAGACCACCAGAAGTAGATGAAATACAAGCAGTAGAACGTGAAAGACAACCAGTACAAGATGAAACACAACTAGAAGAAAATGAAATACAACCAGTGGAACATGAAAGACTAATAGTACAAGACGAAAGACAACTAGAAGAAGATGAAAGACAACTAGTAGAATGACAATCAGAAAATAATGAAATACAACCAGTAGAGCGTGAAAGACAACTAGTAGAACATTAAGGACAACCAGTACAAGATTAATGGCAACCACTAGAACGTGAAAGAAACGCTGTAGAACATGAAAGACAACCAGTACAAGACGAAAGACAAATAGAAGAAGACGAAAGACAACTAGTAGAACCAGAAAGGCAACAAGTACAATATTAATTACTATCAGTAATAAATGAAAGACAACTAGTAGAACAAGAAGGACAACCAGTACAAGATGAAAGACAACTTGTAGAACTTGAAAGACAACCTGTACAAGGTGGAAGACAATCAGAAATTGATGAAAGACAACAAGTAAAAGGTGAAAGACAACCAGTAGAATATGAAACTTAACCATAAGGAGATGAAATATACCCAGTACAAGATGATAGACAACTAGATGATCATGAAATACAACTAGAGGAAGAAAAAATATCACGAGAAGATGATGAATGACAACCAGTACAAGCAGAAAGACAACGAGAAGAATTTGAAAGACAACCAATAGTAGATGAATCTACTAGTTGAACGTGAAAGAAAATCAGTAGAACATGAAAGACAAATATTACAACACAAAAGATAACTTGAAGAAAATGAAAGACAACCAGTAGAACCTGAAAGAAAACCAGTACAAGATGAAATACAACCAGTAGTAGATGAAAGACAAACGGTTGAACGTGAAAGACAACTAGTAGAACATGCTGGCCAACCAGTACAACCAATAAAACATGAATGACAACAAATGGAACATGAAAGACAAGCAGTAGAACCTGAGTACAAGATGGAAAACAATTAGAAGTAGATGAAAGACAACTAGTAGAACGTGGAAGACAATCAAAAGTATATTAAAGACAACCAATAGAACATGGAAGATAACTATTTGAACAAGTAGGACAACCAGAAGAAGATAAAATACAACTAGTAGAACGTTAAAGACAACTAGTAGATGACAACCTGTACAACACGAAAGACAGCAAGAAGAAGATGAAAGACAACAAGTAGAACATGAAATAAAACCAGTACAAGATGAAATACAACCAGTAGTAGATTAAAGACAAACAGTAGAACGTGAAAGACAACTAGTAAAGCATGCTGGACAACCAGTACAACAACCAATAGAACGTGAATGACAACCAATGGAAAATGAAAGACAACCAGTAGAACCTGAGTACATGATGGAAGACAATCAAAAGCAGATGAAAGACAACCAGCAGAACGTGGAAGACAACTATGAGAACATGTAGGACAACCAGAACAAGATGAAAGACAACCTCTAGAACGTGCAAGACAACCAAAAGTAGATGACAACCAATACAACACGAAAGACAACTAGAAGAAGATGAAAGACAACTAGTAGAACCTGAAAGACAACCAGTACGCGATGAAAGACAACTAGAAGTAGATGAAAAACAACCAGTAGAATGTGAAAGACAACCAGTACAAGATAAAACACAACTAGAAGAAGATAAAATATAACTAGTAGAACATGAAAGACAAATAGTACAAGATGGAAGACAACGAGAAGTAGATGAAAGACAACTAGTAGAAGATGAAAGAAAACCAGAAGAAGGTAAAATACAACCAGTAGTAGATGAAGGACAACTAATAGAACGTGAAAGACAACTAGTACAACATGAAAGACAATCAGTACAATGTAAATGAAAACAATAGAACGTGAAAAAAAACCAGTAGAACATGAAAGACAACTAGTACAAGACGAATGACAACTAGAAGAAGATGAAAGACAAGTAGAATCTGAAAAGCAACCAGTACAACATGAATTACAACCAGTAGTAGATGAAAGACAACCAGTAGAACGTGAAAAACAACTAGTAGAACATGAAGGACAACCAGTACAAGATGAAAAACAAACAAGTAGAACGTGAAAGATAACAAGTAGAACATGAAAGACAATTGGTACATGACGAAAGACAACTGGTAGAAGATGAAAGACAACCAGTAGATACTGAAAGACCACCAATACAAGATGTAATACTACCAGCAGTAGATGAAAGATAACCAGTAGAATGTGAAAGACAGCTAGCAGAACATTAAGGATAACCAGAACAAGATGAATGACAACCAGTAGAACGTGAAATACAACCGAAGTAGATAAAAGACAATAAGTAGAAGACGAAAGACAACTAGAAGAAGATGAAAGAGAACCTGTAGAACCTGTAAGAAAACCAATACAAGATGAAATACAACCAGCAGTAGTTGAAAGACAAATAGTAGAACGTGAAAGACAACTAGTAAAACATGTTGGACAACCAGTACAACCAATAGAACATGAATGACAACCAATGGAACATGAAAGACAAGCAGTAGAACCTGAGTACAAGATGGAAGACAATCAAAAGTAGATGAAAGACAACAAATACAGGATGAAATATAACCGTTAGTAGATGAAAGACAACCAGTAGAACGTGAAAGTCAACTATTAGAACATGTAAGACAACTAGAACAAGATGAAAGACAACCAGTAGAACGTGAAAGACAATCAGAAGTAGATGACAACCAGCACGACACAAAAGACAACTAGAAAAAGATGAAAGACAACCATAGAACCTGAAAGAAAACCAGTACAACCATAGAGATGAGAATTCCTAGGGTTTCGGCACACCATTGCTACTTAATCATCTTTGATATTTGATCACTCAAAAGAGAGCGATGTTTTTTTTAATATTTATAAATTCAGAAATGCTATCGGTTCGGACTGCAAGCGCACAATCCTATCGAGTAGTATATTCGAGGTCGATCCACAAGGAATATTGGTTCAGAGTCTTGAGCGATCAAATCACAATCTTTCGAAAGGCTAGACGAAATCTGAAAATTGAGAGTTGAAATTGTGATCAATGTAAATTTGGGAATAATTAAAAGTAATTAAAATAAAGATAGAGATGAGAAATCATAATCAACAGAAAATATATATATCAAAGCATCAAGAGTAACAAGGTTTACTGCCTAGCCCCTAAGAAAAAAACTTAGCCGCGGAACGGCATCATTACAATCACTCCTCTCTTCTTACTTAATCAAATATAACCCAAATTACAAAGATAACTTCTTCGTCTGTCCAGGGGGCTTATATAGGAGTGGAGGGACGTCTGGAGTTGAGTGGAGGCTAAGAAATTGATCTGGATACAGCTGTTGGCAGTTATTCCCCAAGAGGCACCTTGGTTACGGTCCGTATCTGATAGGGCCATGTTCCACAGGCCCTTTTACTTGTTCCAAACTGGGCCATGAAAGATTGGGATTCGGACCTTTATAAGGCCAACCCGATGTCATATGAAAAAGCCCAAAGATTCACTAAACCGAGGCCCAACTCGCAGGCCTCAAAAGTATATGGCCCGAATATAGGTTAAAGCCAACCGACATACGGGATAGCCGTGGAAACGGCTAGTGATACCTCGCATATTTAGTCTATTTTAGGCCTGTTTTAGTACCAGATTCGTGCCATAATTCACCAGAATCATGTGCATTTCATAGATATATCTTTAGAATTTGGTACTGCTGAGTGTTTGTTTGTTTTCTGCAGGTTTGGAGCAAAACACACGAAGAAACGGCGATTCAGATGATGAGGTACGACCCTTACCAGGCTTGGTACGGGTCTCACCAGACTTAGCCGTTTTCAGCTCTTCACGCCTGGTACGGCCAGGCCGTACCACTTTGGTACGGGCCGTACCTAAAGGCGGCCTGACAGATTCAAATTTTGGCAGAGGCTATTTAAAGCGGGGAACTCTCCAATTTCGACATCCATTCCATTCCAGATCTATTTGAGAGCACAGTAAGAGAGAGAAAGAGAGCTAAGGAGCTAGGAGCAAGAAGGAAGGAAGAGGAAAGAGGCGAAACTCGACGGATCTAGCTTCCTCCTCTCGATCCCTTCGATCCATGGCTATCTCTATCCCTTTTATTGTATTTTTAGATCAGATCATGTGCTGTGAGTAGTTATTTTAGTTTCTAGGGTTTAGAGATGGATTCTTGATTTGTTTTGACTTTCTTTGACTTGTATCTTGTATGAACTCTTTTGATTGATTGATTGTGATTTCTTTGCTATCTTTTGCTTTGATTGCTGTGATTGTGTATGATGAACCTCTAGGTTTAGATCGAACCTATCAAGGTCATGTGATCATCTCAATCTCTCAACCAAATCAATTGTTTAGGGTAGACTTGTTCGAATTGAAGCCGAGAGGTTGAATTCTCCTCTAATCGACAGATTAGAGGGTGCCTTAGGTCTCCAATCAACCAGTTAGGGTAGATCTGTACCAACACACGAGAGTTGAGGTGTAGAAATCCCTAAAAGGCAATCAATTGCATTCCAACCTAGATCTTGATCCAACAAACGACAGTTGAGGCTTAGGAACCTTAGGTATGGTCAATTGAACATTTCCAAAGAGTTTAGCACAAGGTACCAGCAAGGAAATGCATCAACTCGAACTGGTAAGCTCTGTTCTGGGAAGCCAGTACGGGTCTTACCAGAGTGGTACGGCCTTGCCTTACCAAGTTAAGTACGGCCTAGCCGTACCGACGTGGTACGGGCCGTACCACTAGAGGCAGATCATAGATGAAGTCTGAAACCCTGGAAACGCCTTTTATCCATAATCAAAACACAATTTACATTTCTTCTAGCATTTTATTACATCTTTCTGAATTGTTTGAATTGTTTGAATTGACCTTTTTAGGAAATTAAATACCAAACCAAATCTTTCTCACTTCTAGTTTTTAATCGAGTTAGGTAGATTCTAACCTAGTAATTGCCCGTCCCTGTGGATCGATACCCGATTATACTACTCGATAGGGGTTGTGCACTTGCGACCCTTACTCGTGAAGTGTAAACGTGGTTTTAAAAGGTACGCCCTCAAGCGTACCGAAACTTGCGTTGCGCTTCTGCGCGAACAAGTTTTTGGCGCCGTTGCCGGGGACGGTAACCAATTGCCTAGTTAGATTTTACCTTACTTAGTTAATCTAGACTTTTTCTTGTATCCTTTATTTTCTTTTATTTTGTTTCGTTTCTTTTATTTATTTATTTTCTCTTTTTCAGGAACACTATGGCGATTACTATCTGAGGAGCTCAAGACACCATGGATCTCATGTACAACATGACGACAGACCAACATTGGTTTGGCCGCGACAATTTTCAAGCTGGAGGAGGCGGCCGATCCAAAGCTGATCAGATCACAGCTCTATATGCTAGAGCTGCCGAGCTAGAGGAGGCCATGATCGCAGCTCTATATGCTAGAGCTGCCGAGCTAGAGGAGGCCATGGAGAGTTATTCAATCAGAATGAGCATGAGGGCAGCCAGAAACCAGAAACCACAGCCATGTGCCATGTGTGGGGACATGAGACACTCTTATGAGTATTGCCCACTGGCTGATTGGAGTGAGGAACCGGAGCAGGATGGCTATATCAGCAACAACAATTGCAATTTCTACGACCCTGCACCATTCGATGACTCAAACAATTGCGTATTCCAACCCGACCCACCCGAGCCGTACGTTGATCCCGCTGAGATCGAATTCATACACGAGCAAGGGAAGGTGAACCAGATGCTGTGGGAACAGTTGCAAAACATGTCCACACAGATGGCCGCTCAAAACAAGCTGTTGGAGCAGTTGAGTCAGATCATCATCTCACGCCAATCTCAACCTAGAATGCTGCCAGCTCAGCCAGAATGCGAAGGACCAGCCCAGCCAACAGACCAGACCGCACTTGACGCGACCCGCATCATTGAGACACGACCCGCATCACCCACGGAAGAACATGTGGACCCAGGTCGCATCGAGCCAAGTCGACCCGCATCTCCACCTGAAGAGCATGTGGACGCGACCCGCACGCCACCTGATGCGACCCGCATGCCGTGGTCTGATGACCTGGAGACAAAAGGAAGAAAGTCGGATTGGTCAGCATGCGATGCCATTTCACCTGATGCGACCCGCACGGCACCTGATGCGACCCGCGTCATGACCCAGACAGAGCGGCTGACTCCTGAGCTCAAGCCTCCAGCAGCTCACCTCAGGTATGAGTTTCTAGACCCAAATAGATGTTGTCCTGTGATCATAAGTGCAGATCTTGAACCCGATCGGACTGCTACACTCTTGGAGAAATTGGAAGCGCACAAAAGCGCGATTGGGCGCTTGATCAAGAACTTGATGGGAATCTTGCGGATTCTTCTGATGCAAGAGTGTGATCGCATGGTCCGTGTACCTCAGAAGTGGGTGCTCCCTCCAGTGCCACCCGATCCATCTCCAACCGAAGCCTGAAGAGAGAAGGTCGAGCTCGAGACCTAAAACGAGCGCTCCTTGGGAGGCGGCCCAAGCCATTTTTACCTGTTTTGCATCTTAGGAACAGATAGACATGCATTCATTCTTCTGCATTGCATCACGAGCGGCTTGAGAAGTCACGAGAAAGAGAAACAAACAAAATTTTTTTGAGGTTGTTACGGCTAGGCCATACCACATTGGTACGGCCTGAAAATTGAAAGCTTGGTACGGCCCGTACCAATTTGGTACGGCCCGGCCGTACCTAGGTCAGGGACGCGAACCGACGCCATAACTGCCGCATTTTCCCTTTTAAACCCCGACCCCGCCCCCTACCCTTCCCCTTCTCTCCCAGCTGCACCTCCCTCACTTTCTCTTCTCTCTCTTCTCTCCTTCTCCATTTTCTCTTCATCTACACCCCTTTTACCTCCTCTTCCACCCTAACCGAGCACAAGGAGCGGCGCACCACCAACACTCCCTTCGGTCCGACCCTCTTCAGTCCGACCCGCACCACCCCACTTGGTTCGACCCGCACCTCCTCACCGGTCCGACACGCACTACTTCTTTAGGTTGGTACTTGTTCTCCATTTTTCTTCCATTCCTCTCTTCCTTGCTCGGTTCTGCCCGTTTCTGTCAAAACCCTAGCTTGGTACGGCCCACCCGTACCAAGTAGGTACGGCCCGTACCAGTCTCTCTGAACTGACACTAAATTGGTACCAGTTTGTACCAATACACCCTACCCAGCCCAGCCTTGTAATTTTTAATCACCTTGTACTGGTTTAGGAGTGAATTGGTTGCAACAAAACCCCATTTCTGTCACTGGTACCAGTTGGTGCGGCCCTTACCAGCCAACACCAAAACCCTAAGTTAGGTACGGCCCGTACCAGCCTGTGCGGCTAGGCCGTACCTACCTAGGTCAGACCAGGCCGTACCAACTAGGTCAGACCAGGCCGTACCTACCCAGTCGGACCCTCAACCAGCCAAACGAGCGTCTGAGAGAAATGCGTCGGCAATCCTCTCGCTCCTCCACGCCCTCTGACGCCTCCATCCCTTCCGCCACTGGCCCGATGGCCAACGTCCCTCCTGCTGATGCCCTCACGTCATCTCATCACTCCCACCGGAGTGCGTCTCGGAGTGACTCCCGCGCATCTCGCCACTCCCGGGAGAGTGCAGCCAGGACTGGGTCCCGTCAGAGCCCTTCCCTTCAGGACGCCGTCGATCCCATCTACTACGAGGGCGAGACCACATCCAGTGGGCATCAGTCCGGCTACCGGAGCCCACAGGAGAGCCCCTCCTACCATCCATCTGGAGACCAGGACCAGGGCTCTGACGAGGCCTCTGACCAGGCCCAGGGCTCTGATCAGGCCTCCATCCACGACTCCGACCACGCCTCTGACTCCTTTGGCACCGATGCGGCCCTCTCTGATGCCACCCAGCGTGCCGATGCTTACACCGAGGAGTACTTCTTCATGCCGACCCGTCGGCAGTTCAAGTACTTCGACATGCTGCTGAAGAAAAAGATCAACAACACGAGGATTATTGATTTTTCTGCTCTTCAGACGCTGGGACTGGAGGATGAGTTCCGCCGCATTACCACCCGGGTCGGGATCACTCCAGCCTTCTGGGAGATCGCCCAGAGGGGGTACAAGAAGCTCACCATGGAGTTTCTTTCCTCTCTGGAGCTCAAGTACTCGCGGAACGATAACCCGTTCATCAGGTTCCGCATGCTGAGTGAGACCCACCGCGTCTGGCTGTCTGACTTGAGGGAGTGGTTTGGCTTTGCGCCGAACCCGACCACTGACTCCCTCTCTTTCTCTGTGGGCTTGGAGCGCGACAGTTTCTGGGAGCTGATCTCTGGCAGCGCAGCCGGGTCAGCTTTCAACAGGGAATACAAGCAGCTCAATGTCCCTCATCCAGTCATCCGGGTCCTGCTGCGTATCCTCGGTTGCACCATCTTTGCGCGTGGCGAGACGTTCGCCCGCGCCAATGTTGAGGATATGCAGCTGGTGGATCATATGCTGCGTCCCGACAGCACTCTCGAGCGGCCCGATCTGATGCTCGTCATGATCCACCACTGGCTCGGTATCCAGCGGCAGCCTAAGCCGGGTGGCGTTATCTACATCTTGGCCTATGTCACTCTGATCGCCGAGCGCTTACACCTCCAGATCATCGGCGACGAGGAGTGCCGGAGCTCCCGATCTCGCTCTCTCACTCAGTTCACCACCTACAAGTTCATCGAGTCAGCAGCCGGACGCGATGGGCGAGGTGCTTGGTCTTGGCGCATGCCTGACGGGAGGTCCAGCTATGTCATGCCTTTCCCGGTCACTCTCTCCTTCACTGACCGGAGCACTTGGTATTTCCGACGTCCGCCCCGCGTGCCGCCTGCCCCTGTGGCCCCACCCCCACCTCCCCCACCTCCCCCACCTCCTCCACCACCACCGCAGGGCGATGAGGACATGATCGATGCTACCACCTCTCCAGTCCAGGCTCCGTTTGAGCCGCTGCATCCTCTCTCTCCTCTTGTGCACCCATTCCCCGGCCAGGCTCCCCCCTTCTCCGAGCAGGTACATCATTCACCCTTTGGTGCAGGTACCTCTTTCTATGGAGCTGGCCCTTCCACGTACCAGACTGGCCCATCCACCTCCGCCTACGCTGCCGGCCCCTCCACCTCCTACAGTCGACCAGTGTATCCCCCTCCAGTCTCTGAGCCCACCATCCATGATGTCTACCACCTGATGTACGGCATGCGTCAGGAGCAGGGTGTTGCACTTTATGAGCAGGGTGCTGCCATTCGTGAGCAGGGCGCCGCACTCCATGATCTCACGCAGCACGTGACTGGGATAGAGCAGCAGTTGAGTGACTGGCTCTGGTACGACCGCTCCCACGACTGATCAGGTTCGCTCTCTTTTCCCCGAGCTTCTTTTATCTCTTTTATCTTATAGTCTTGAAGCATTGAGGACAATGCTCCGGCTAAGCTTGGGGGGATGACATTTGCATTTAGGTCATGTTTACTTTACCGTTATTTTTCCTGCATTTTTTCGTATTTTCGTGCATTGTTAGGTGAAGATTTGCGTGAATTGCTAGAATTGAGAATAACTTTGAAACAATTTAGTTGTGATTAGGATAGACCTGAGTGAATTGGAACTAACCCATGATTGGTTATTGAACTGCTTAGGTTGAGATGTTTTTAATAATGGAAACGATGAAACAAACTTAGAATTGAATCGAACGAGATTATTCGAAAAAAAAACTGAACTGTGCCTTTAGGAATTGAGATTTTCAAATTAAGAAAGTTTGGAATATCCATTGGTATGAATGAATACCAATAGATGTGTGTATTCATGGTATGAGCAAAAAAAAAAAAAAAAAAAAAAAAGAAAAAAAAAAGAAAAGATGGAGAACATAAGAGTACTGGCAATAAACCTCGAATGGGCGCCTTTGAGCTCGTCTCCCAATTAGAAATAAAGAAAGAAAATTTTGCTCATACCAACACACTTCGTTCGCAACTTTCTTACCCTTAAGCTTGATTCAAGCTTGGGGGAGGGAAAATGAAAAGAAAAATCACCTTGAATGAAAGCACTGATTCGGAAAAAGAATGAAATTGTTTCGATCAAACCTAGGTAATTAGTCTTTCCATTGTTAGAAGCATCTCAAAATAAGAAGTTCAATTGACTAATTGGTGGAGTGAATCAAGGTTTATAAAGGCATATTTGAATTACAACCGAATCGATTCTAGAAATTCTTGACTATAGTAGATTCACGTAGGTTTTCACATTTAGACTTGTATCTGCATTTAGATTTAGTTGTCTAGCACTTTTACCCGAGTTTGAAACTTTTTTGCTTGAGGACATGCAAAGGTTCAGCTTGGGGAATTTGATACCTCGCATATTTAGTCTATTTTAGGCCTGTTTTAGTACCAGATTCGTGCCATAATTCACCAGAATCATGTGCATTTCATAGATATATCTTTAGAATTTGGTACTGCTGAGTGTTTGTTTGTTTTCTGCAGGTTTGGAGCAAAACACACGAAGAAACGGCGATTCAGATGATGAGGTACGACCCTTACCAGGCTTGGTACGGGTCTCACCAGACTTAGCCGTTTTCAGCTCTTCACGCCTGGTACGGCCAGGCCGTACCACTTTGGTACGGGCCGTACCTAAAGGCGGCCTGACAGATTCAAATTTTGGCAGAGTCTATTTAAAGCGGGGAACTCTCCAATTTCGACATCCATTCCATTCCAGATCTATTTGAGAGCACAGTAAGAGAGAGAAAGAGAGCTAAGGAGCTAGGAGCAAGAAGGAAGGAAGAGGAAAGAGGCGAAACTCGACGGATCTAGCTTCCTCCTCTCGATCCCTTGATCCATGGCTATCTCTATCCCTTTTATTGTATTTTTAGATCAGATCATGTGCTGTGAGTAGTTATTTTAGTTTCTAGGGTTTAGAGATGGATTCTTGATTTGTTTTGACTTTCTTTGATTTGTATCTTGTATGAACTCTTTTGATTGATTGATTGTGATTTCTTTGCTATCTTTTGCTTTGATTGCTGTGATTGTGTATGATGAACCTCTAGGTTTAGATCGAACCTATCAAGGTCATGTGATCATCTCAATCTCTCAACCAAATCAATTGTTTAGGGTAGACTTGTTCGAATTGAAGCCGAGAGGTTGAATTCTCCTCTAATCGACAGATTAGAGGGTGCCTTAGGTCTCCAATCAACCAGTTAGGGTAGATCTGTACCAACACACGAGAGTTGAGGTGTAGAAATCCCTAAAAGGCAATCAATTGCATTCCAACCTAGATCTTGATCCAACAAACGACAGTTGAGGCTTAGGAACCTTAGGTATGGTCAATTGAACATTTCCAAAGAGTTTAGCACAAGGTACCAGCAAGGAAATGCATCAACTCGAACTGGTAAGCTCTGTTCTGGGAAGCCAGTACGGGTCTTACCAGAGTGGTACGGCCTTGCCTTACCAAGTTAAGTACGGCCTAGCCGTACCGACGTGGTACGGGCCGTACCACTAGAGGCAGATCATAGATGAAGTCTGAAACCCTGGAAACGCCTTTTATCCATAATCAAAACACAATTTACATTTCTTCTAGCATTTTATTACATCTTTCTGAATTGTTTGAATTGACCTTTTTAGGAAATTAAATACCAAACCAAATCTTTCTCACTTCTAGTTTTTAATCGAGTTAGGTAGATTCTAACCTAGTAATTGCCCGTCCCTGTGGATCGATACCCGATTATACTACTCGATAGGGGTTGTGCACTTGCGACCCTTACTCGTGAAGTGTAAACGTGGTTTTAAAAGGTACGCCCTCAAGCGTACCGAAACTTGCGTTGCGCTTCTGCGCGAACAAGTTTTTGGCGCCGTTGCCGGGGACGGTAACCAATTGCCTAGTTAGATTTTACCTTACTTAGTTAATCTAGACTTTATCTTGTATCCTTTATTTTCTTTTATTTTGTTTCATTTCTTTTATTTATTTATTTTCTCTTTTTCAGGAACACTATGGCGATTACTATCTGAGGAGCTCAAGACACCATGGATCTCATGTACAACATGACGACAGACCAACATTGGTTTGGCCGCGACAATTTTCAAGCTGGAGGAGGCGGCCGATCCAAAGCTGATCAGATCACAGCTCTATATGCTAGAGCTGCCGAGCTAGAGGAGGCCATGATCGCAGCTCTATATGCTAGAGCTGCCGAGCTAGAGGAGGCCATGGAGAGTTATTCAATCAGAATGAGCATGAGGGCAGCCAGAAACCACAGCCATGTGCCATGTGTGGGGACAGGAGACACTCTTATGAGTATTGCCCACTGGCTGATTGGAGTGAGGAACCGGAGCAGGATGGCTATATCAGCAACAACAATTGCAATTTCTACGACCCTGCACCATTCGATGACTCGAACAATTGCGTATTCCAACCCGACCAACCCGAGCCGTACGTTGATCCCGCTGAGATCGAATTCATACACGAGCAAGGGAAGGTGAACCAGATGCTGTGGGAACAGTTGCAAAACATGTCCACACAGATGGCCGCTCAAAACAAGCTGTTGGAGCAGTTGAGTCAGATCATCATCTCACGCCAATCTCAACCTAGAAAGCTGCCAGCTCAGCCAGAATGCGAAGGACCAGCCCAGCCAACAGACCAGACCGCACTTGACGCGACCCGCATCATTGAGACACGACCCGCATCACCCACGGAAGAACATGTGGACCCAGGTCGCATCGAGCCAAGTCGACCCGCATCTCCACCTGAAGAGCATGTGGACGCGACCCGCACGCCACCTGATGCGACCCGCACGCCGTGGTCTGATGACCTGGAGACAAAAGGAAGCAAGTCGGATTGGTCAGCATGCGATGCCATTTCACCTGATGCGACCCGCACGGCACCTGATGCGACCCGCGTCAAGACCCAGACAGAGCGGCTGACTCCTGAGCTCAAGCCTCCAGCAGCTCACCTCAGGTATGAGTTTCTAGACCCAAATAGATGTTGTCCTGTGATCATAAGTGCAGATCTTGAACCCGATCGGACTGCTACACTCTTGGAGAAATTGGAAGCGCACAAAAGCGCGATTGGGCGCTTGATCAAGAACTTGATGGGAATCTTGCGGATTCTTCTGATGCAAGAGTGTGATCGCATGGTCCGTGTACCTCAGAAGTGGGTGCTCCCTCCAGTGCCACCCGATCCATCTCCAACCGAAGCCTGAAGAGAGAAGGTCGAGCTCGACACCTAAAACGAGCGCTCCTTGGGAGGCAGCCCAAGCCATTTTTACCTGTTTTGCATCTTAGGAACAGATAGACATGCATTCATTCTTCTGCATTGCATCACGAGCGGCTTGAGAAGTCACGAGAAAGAGAAACAAACAAAATTTTTTTGAGGTTGGTACGGCTAGGCCATACCACATTGGTACGGCCTGAAAATTGAAAGCTTGGTACGGCCCGTACCAATTTGGTACGGCCCGGCCGTACCTAGGTCAGGGACGCGAACCGACGCCATAACTGCCGCATTTTCCCTTTTAAACCCCGACCCCGCCCCCTACCCTTCCCCTTCTCTCCCAGCCGCACCTCCCTCACTTTCTCTTCTCTCTCTTCTCTCCTTCTCCATTTTCTCTTCATCTACACCCCTTTTACCTCCTCTTCCACCCTAACCGAGCACAAGGAGCGGCGCACCACCAACACTCCCTTCGGTCCGACCCTCTTCAGTCCGACCCGCACCACCCCACTTGGTCCGACCCGCACCTCCTCACCGGTCCGACACGCACTACTTCTTTAGGTTGGTACTTGTTCTCCATTTTTCTTCCATTCCTCTCTTCCTTGCTCGGTTCTGCCCGTTTCTGTCAAAACCCTAGCTTGGTACGGCCCACCCGTACCAAGTAGGTACGGCCCGTACCAGTCTCTCTGAACTGACACTAAATTGGTACCAGTTTGTACCAATACACCCTACCCAGCCCAGCCTTGTAATTTTTAATCACCTTGTACTGGTTTAGGAGTGAATTGGTTGCAACAAAACCCCATTTCTGTCACTGGTACCAGTTGGTGCGGCCCTTACCAGCCAACACCAAAACCCTAAGTTAGGTACGGCCCGTACCAGCCTGTGCGGCTAGGCCGTACCTACCTAGGTCAGACCAGGCCGTACCAACTAGGTCAGACCAGGCCGTACCTACCCAGTCGGACCCTCAACCAGCCAAACGAGCGTCTGAGAGAAATGCGTCGGCAATCCTCTCGCTCCTCCACGCCCTCTGACGCCTTCATCCCTTCCGCCACTGGCCCGATGGCCAACGTCCCTCCTGCTGATGCCCCCACGTCATCTCATCACTCCCACCAGAGTGCGTCTCGGAGTGACTCCCGCGCATCTCGCCACTCCCGGGAGAGTGCAGCCAGGACTGGGTCCCGTCAGAGCCCTTCCCTTCAGGACGCCGTCGATCCCATCTACTACGAGGGCGAGACCACATCCAGTGGGCATCAGTCCGGCTACCGGAGCCCACAGGAGAGCCCCTCCTACCATCCATCTGGAGACCAGGACCAGGGCTCTGACGAGGCCTCTGACCAGGCCCAGGGCTCTGATCAGGCCTCCATCCACGACTCCGACCACGCCTCTGACTCCTTTGGCACCGATGCGGCCCTCTCTGATGCCACCCAGCGTGCCGATGCTTACACCGAGGAGTACTTCTTCATGCCGACCCGTCGGCAGTTCAAGTACTTCGACATGCTGCTGAAGAAAAAGATCAACAACAGGAGGATTATTGATTTTTCTGCTCTTCAGACGCTGGGACTGGAGGATGAGTTCCGCCGCATTACCACCCGGGTCGGGATCACTCCAGCCTTCTGGGAGATCGCCCAGAGGGGGTGCAAGAAGCTCACCATGGAGTTTCTTTCCTCTCTGGAGCTCAAGTACTCGCGGAACGATAACCCGTTCATCAGGTTCCGCATGCTGAGTGAGACCCACCGCGTCTGGCTGTCTGACTTGAGGGAGTGGTTTGGCTTTGCGCCGAACCCGACCACTGACTCCCTCTCTTTCTCTGTGGGCTTGGAGCGCGACAGTTTCTGGGAGCTGATCTCTGGCAGCGCAGCCGGGTCAGCTTTCAACAGGGAATACAAGCAGCTCAATGTCCCTCATCCAGTCATCCGGGTCCTGCTGCGTATCCTCGGTTGCACCATCTTTGCGCGTGGCGAGACGTTCGCCCGCGCCAATGTTGAGGATATGCAGCTGGTGGATCATATGATGCGTCCCGACAGCACTCTCGAGCGGCCCGATCTGATGCTCGTCATGATCCACCACTGGCTCGGTATCCAGCGGCAGCCCAAGCCGGGTGGCGTTATCTACATCTCGGCCTATGTCACTCTGATCGCCGAGCGCTTACACCTCCAGATCATCGGCGACGAGGAGTGCCGGAGCTCCCGATCTCTCTCTCTCACTCAGTTCACCACCTACAAGTTCATCGAGTCAGCAGCCGGACGCGATGGGCGAGGTGCTTGGTCTTGGCGCATGCCTGACGGGAGGTCCAGCTATGTCATGCCTTTCCCGGTCACTCTCTCCTTCACTGACCGGAGCACTTGGTATTTCCGACGTCCGCCCCGCGTGCCGCCTGCCCCTGTGGCCCCACCCCCACCTCCCCCACCTCCTCCACCACCACCGCAGGGCGATGAGGACATGATCGATGCTACCACCTCTCCAGTCCAGGCTCCGTTTGAGCAGCTGCATCCTCTCTCTCCTCTTGTGCACCCATTCCCCGGCCAGGCTCCCCCCTTCTCCGAGCAGGTACATCCTTCACCCTTTGGTGCAGGTACCTCTTTCTATGGAGCTGGCCCTTCCACGTACCAGACTGGCCCATCCACCTCCGCCTACGCTGCCGGCCCCTCCACCTCCTACAGTCGACCAGTGTATCCCCCTCCAGTCTCTGAGCCCACCATCCAGGATGTCTACCACCTGATGTACGGCATGCGTCAGGAGCAGGGTGTTGCACTCTATGAGCAGGGTGCTGCCATTCGTGAGCAGGGCGCCGCACTCCATGATCTCACGCAGCGCGTGACTGGGATAGAGCAGCAGTTGAGTGACTGGCTCTGGTACGACCGCTCCCACGACTGATCAGGTTCGCTCTCTTTTCCCCGAGCTTCTTTTATCTCTTTTATCTTATAGTCTTGAAGCATTGAGGACAATGCTCCGGCTAAGCTTGGGGGGATGACATTTGCATTTAGGTCATGTTTACTTTACCGTTATTTTTCCTGCATTTTTTCGTATTTTCGTGCATTGTTAGGTGAAGATTTGCGTGAATTGCTAGAATTGAGAATAACTTTGAAACAATTTAGTTGTGATTAGGATAGACCTGAGTGAATTGGAACTAACCCATGATTGGTTATTGAACTGCTTAGGTTGAGATGTTTTTAATAATGGAAACGATGAAACAAACTTAGAATTGAATCGAACGAGATTATTCGAAAAAAAAACTGAACTGTGCCTTTAGGAATTGAGATTTTCAAATTAAGAAAGTTTGAAATATCCATTGGTATGAATGAATACCAATAGATGTGTGTATTCATGGTATGAGCAAAAAAAAAAAAAAAAAAAAGAAAAAGAAAAGAAAAGATGGAGAACATAAGAGTACTGGCAATAAACCTCGAATGGGCGCCTTTGAGCTCGTCTCCCAATTAGAAATAAAGAAAGAAAATTTTGCTCATACCAACACACTTCGTTCGCAACTTTCTTACCCTTAAGCTTGATTCAAGCTTGGGGGAGGGAAAATGAAAAGAAAAATCACCTTGAATGAAAGCACTGATTCGGAAAAAGAATGAAATTGTTTCGATCAAACCTAGGTAATTAGTCTTTCCATTGTTAGAAGCATCTCAAAATAAGAAGTTCAATTGACTAATTGGTGGAGTGAATCAAGGTTTATAAAGGCATATTTGAATTACAACCGAATCGATTCTAGAAATTCTTGACTATAGCAGATTCACGTAGGTTTTCACATTTAGACTTGTATCTGCATTTAGATTTAGTTGTCTAGCACTTTTACCCGAGTTTGAAACTTTTTTGCTTGAGGACAAGCAAAGGTTCATCTTGGGGGAATTTGATACCTCGCATATTTAGTCTATTTTAGGCCTGTTTTAGTACCAGATTCGTGCCATAATTCACCAGAATCATGTGCATTTCATAGATATATCTTTAGAATTTGGTACTGCTGAGTGTTTGTTTGTTTTCTGCAGGTTTGGAGCAAAACACACGAAGAAACGGCGATTCAGATGATGAGGTACGACCCTTACCAGGCTTGGTACGGGTCTCACCAGACTTAGCCGTTTTCAGCTCTTCACGCCTGGTACGGCCAGGCCGTACCTAAAGGCGGCCTGACAGATTCAAATTTTGGCAGAGGCTATTTAAAGCGGGGAACTCTCCAATTTCGACATCCATTCCATTCCAGATCTATTTGAGAGCACAGTAAGAGAGAGAAAGAGAGCTAAGGAGCTAGGAGCAAGAAGGAAGGAAGAGGAAAGAGGCGAAACTCGACGGATCTAGCTTCCTCCTCTCGATCCCTTCGATCCATGGCTATCTCTATCCCTTTTATTGTATTTTTAGATCAGATCATGTGCTGTGAGTAGTTATTTTAGTTTCTAGGGTTTAGAGATGGATTCTTGATTTGTTTTGACTTTCTTTGACTTGTATCTTGTATGAACTCTTTTGATTGATTGATTGTGATTTCTTTGCTATCTTTTGCTTTGATTGCTGTGATTGTGTATGATGAACCTCTAGGTTTAGATCGAACCTATCAAGGTCATGTGATCATCTCAATCTCTCAACCAAATCAATTGTTTAGGGTAGACTTGTTCGAATTGAAGCCGAGAGGTTGAATTCTCCTCTAATCGACAGATTAGAGGGTGCCTTAGGTCTCCAATCAACCAGTTAGGGTAGATCTGTACCAACACACGAGAGTTGAGGTGTAGAAATCCCTAAAAGGCAATCAATTGCATTCCAACCTAGATCTTGATCCAACAAACGACAGTTGAGGCTTAGGAACCTTAGGTATGGTCAATTGAACCTTTCCAAAGAGTTTAGCACAAGGTACCAGCAAGGAAATGCATCAACTCGAACTGGTAAGCTCTGTTCTGGGAAGCCAGTACGGGTCTTACCAGAGTGGTACGGCCTTGCCTTACCAAGTTAAGTACGGCCTAGCCGTACCGATGTGGTACGGGCCGTACCACTAGAGGCAGATCATAGATGAAGTCTGAAACCCTGGAAACGCCTTTTATCCATAATCAAAACACAATTTACATTTCTTCTAGCATTTTATTACATCTTTCTGAATTGTTTGAATTGTTTGAATTGACCTTTTTAGGAAATTAAATACCAAACCAAATCTTTCTCACTTCTAGTTTTTAATCGAGTTAGGTAGATTCTAACCTAGTAATTGCCCGTCCCTGTGGATCGATACCCGATTATACTACTCGATAGGGGTTGTGCACTTGCGACCCTTACTCGTGAAGTGTAAACGCGGTTTTAAAAGGTACGCCCTCAAGCGTACCGAAACTTGCGTTGCGCTTCTGCGCGAACAGCTAGCTTAATGCCCACATCCCAGAAACGGCTGGTTTAATGCCCACGTCCCAATAACGGACGACATAACTGCCCACGTTCCCCCATAAACGCCCGAGATGGCGGTTATGGCTGGACTATATAAGGCAGTAAGCCCCAGGAAACAGGGGACGCAACTTTTAACCAAGAGAGAGATCATACAGGTCAGAGTCCGAATCTCTCACGATCCATCCCGAGTTCCTAACTCGATCTTTACTTCGGTCTGCCATCCTTTGGCAGGGCGAACCCAACTTAGCCCAATTTTCCATACGGCCTCATCTCCCGAGATAGGACGTATCAACCACCGTGGGGCCACGCCTCGTTCACTCCGAGAATTAGATGGCGCTTCCAAACACTCCAATCCCGCTCCCGCCCGGGGTGACAACCCCGCCAGGAGTACCGATCACACCACCTCCTTTGGTAACCCCGCCTACGGGAAACATCTCCCACAGTCAGCCTCCTGGGGTGAGGCCAAGCAGCTCAATGATACGACCCCCTGGTCCCCAACCTGCACCGTCCCACCACACGGGACCCGACATCGCTACTCGACCTCCATTCAACGAAGGAAACACGACTAGACCCCTCTACACCGAGCACAACCCGGTCACTGGTACATACCAGATACCCTACATACCATACTACCCTCAGCAAACGCCGTTGTATCACTACGGCGCGGCCGCTTACACCCCTTACACACCAACGGGTCCCTAGTATCCCTACATAACACCCTCTGGGCAATGGGGCCCAGGAGGCACTCACGGGGTGTACCCCATGACAGGTCCAATACCGTGTTCTCAGCAACCACCACCGCGACCTGCACATCAGACCCTACCAACCACTGCACCTATACCCCGACCTCTGTCCGCAAATCGTATCCACAGCTGACCAGCAAATGTTTCACCACGAAATTTGGACAGAGAATTCGTGCAGGTCCGAACTGGTGAGGAGACGGACACACCTATCCTACCAGAACAACAGGTTCAATCCGAACGTAGGGACCATAATGCTCTGCCAACAAGAGTCCATCCCGATGAAGGACGACGGCCGGAAGGGCAAGGCGAGAATAGGGGACCTGATCCCGAGAGGGAGCCCAATGCTGGAGGTCCTATAGTCCACCACTATAACGAACAAGAATCAGCCAATCATGACAGAGGACCCAAACCATCTCGCCGAGAGCAATCTCGCTCCCACAGGGAACACGAACGAAGTCCACCCCGAGGTCGGGATAGGACTCGCCGGGACGATCGAAGAAGGAATCGACGATCACCTACCCCTCCTCGAGGCATTAACATGGCTCAAGTCGAAGAACTGATCCAAACCAGACTTGCGGCCAAACTAGCCGAACTCGAATCCCAAAAAACAGGCACCTACTCTCGGCCTATGGAAATCGAGGATGGACCCCTGTCCAGAGACATTTACCGCTAGTCAATGACGGATTTCAAGTATCCGACAACCCTCCCAAGCTTTCGGGGTAGCGGCGATACACAGGATCCGCACAACTTTGTGTACGGATTCCTTGAACGCCTCCGTCTCCTTGGAGCCACCGATGCCATCATATGCCGTGTATTCACCACTTGCTTAACTGGGGAAGCATGGGATTGGTACATGACATTACCCCGGAGGTCCATTAACAAATTTGAGGACTTCGCGAAACTATTCCTAGAGAGGTATACGATTATCAAGCCGCCGCCAGCCACGTGCGAGATGCTCCTAGACATTGTCCAGGGACCGCGCGAAAGAACAGGTGCATTTGTTAACCGTTTCATACAGGCATCTCGGAGAATTCAGAACCTCAATGACGAATTCGCCTTAGCTGCCATCAAGAAAGGGCTCCGTAAAGGGGGTCCGGGCACTTTGCGTTATGAAGCCCACATGAAAAAAATGACCACTCTGAGGGAGTTTGTCACCTTCGTGGAGGGTTACATCCATGCCGAGGATGATAACGGGAGTCCCACGAGACCTCGGTCTCGGTCTCCCCGACATTTAACGAACAAACAACCAGCTCAGGACAGGTTTCGCAACCAAAGAGAACCTCGGAGAAACCAACCCAACCGTCCGACCGAGCAAGACCACAAAACTGGCACCGAGGGATATCGCCAACACTTTGTGAGATATGCACCTCTCACCAAGAAGCGACATGAGATGTACAACATCATAGAGGGCATGTTCGACCTCCCTTCACCATTGCCTGAAGGCATTTTCACGGTACAAGATAACTCCCAGAAGTGTGAGTACCATGGATTCAATGGGCACTCCACCGCGGATTGCCTTCAACTCAAAGACATCCTGGAGAGACTGGCCCGCGAGGGTAAGCTGATCGAGTTCATCAATCCCGACTTCTTCAGGAAATTCTCCAGAAAGTACAACGGTAAAGGTAAGGTTTTTAAGAAACCTATTCCTTACAGGAATGATTATACGGGACCCCGAGTTGGTGAGGCCGGTTCTAACGCCCGGGATGGTCCCGAGCCTAGACGCCAAGAACGACAGAGCAGCCCTGTCATTAACGTGATCAGTGGTGGCCATCGCGGGACCATCAGAAGAATATTACCTCGCGATAATCGAAAATCGTACCCCACTGTCTTACAGATTGAAACCGACAAAAAACGACCTCGGGTCGAGGAAGAAATATCGTTCTCCGAGAAGGACCTAGGTGAGATTTCCAGCCCACACGATGACCCTGTGGTATTGAATCTCAAAATCAATACTCACAGGGTTAAGAGGGTGTTAGTTGATACGGGAAGTTCAGCAGACATCCTATACCTATCGGCCTTCACGCAAATGGGCCTCAACATTCGCGCTCTCCCACAACATATTTCACCCTTGATAGGTTTCACGGGCGATGCCCTTCAACCTCGGGGAATGATGCCGCTCAAAGCGACATTCGGCACATTTCCTCGAACAGTAGAAGTCATGGTGGACTTCCTCATCGTCAATGCTCCTTCTGCGTACAATGCAATCCTGGGAAGAGCAACCTTGAACAAAATAGGCGCCGTCATTTCTCCTTCACACCTGAAAATCAAATTCCACACTGATAACGGCATAGGGGAAGAAAGCGGCCAACAACAGGTGGCCCGAGAATGCTACATGACGTCTGTTCGAGGTCAAGGAGACTCTGTCCACCAGGTCGATCAATCCGACGCTAAAACCAACCAACAACGGTTGCGTTCGAGCACTGACTTTCTACCTCCAAACACCGACCTGGCACTAGATCCGGTAGATAAAGCTGAGGCAAAAACTTCCCTTGAACCCGCGGATGAAGTCGAACAACTCGTTTTAGGTGAGGGCAAGACGCTCAATATTGGAAGAGTAGTACGGGGGGGAAGCAAAGGAGGAATTGATCAGGTTTCTCCGAGAAAACCAGTCCGTTTTTGCTTGGACCGCAGCCGACATGACGGGCATTCCGAGATCAATAGCGGAACACCGCTTACATATTAAGTCAGGATCAAAACCAGTTAGACAACGGAAACGTAACATGGGAGAAGAACGGCAGCAGGCCGTAAAACACGAGGTCCAGAAGCTTCTCGATGCTGGTTTTATCCGGAATGTCGAATGTCCTGAATGGACAGCCAATCCCGTGCTTGTCAAGAAGTCCAATGGCGACTGGCGTATGTGTATCGATTATACTGACCTCAACAAAGCATGCCCCATGGATCCGTTCCCTTTGCCCAAAATCGACCAATTGGTCGACTCCACCTCGGGTCACGCCTACCTCAGCTTCATGGATGCATTCTCCGGGTATAATCAAATCCGGATGAGCCAAGATGATGAGGAGAAAACTGCTTTCACAACTAACTCAGGGCTATACTGCTATCGGGTCATGCCTTTCGGGTTGCGCAATGCCGGAGCCACTTTCCAACGCATGGTCAACACTGTGTTTCATGGACAGATTGGACGAAATGTAGAGGCATACGTAGATGACCTACTTGTTAAGAGTATGTCCAACCTCGACCATATCCGAGATCTTCGAGAAACCTTTGCAACACTAAACTCGGCCAACATGAAACTCAATCCAAAGAAGAGTTTCTTCGGCTTGACTGGTGGCAAGTTCCTTGGCTTTATGGTTTCCATGCGAGGCATTGAGATCCATCCCTCAAAATCACAAGCCATCCTCGATATGAAGCCACCACGAAACCTCAAAGAGTTGCAATCTCTCACAGGCAAGTTGGCCGCCCTCAATAGATTTATTGCGAGATCTGGGGACGTATGTTTCCCTTTCTTCAAAGCCATGCGCAAATTCGCAAAGTTTGAATGGACGGAGGAGTGTGCAACAGCCTTCGAGAAAATTAAAGCATATCTCGCTAATCCACCATGTCTCAGCAGACCAACCACGGGCGATGTTCTTGTAATGTACCTGGCAACCTCGGGTCACGCGGTCAGTGCCGCCCTTGTCCGGGAAGAAGGACGAGACCAAAAGCCGATATATTTTGTATCCCATGTACTTCGGGATGCTGAGACCAGATATTCCCAGATTGAGAAGGCAGCATATGCTCTCGTCATTGCCGCTAGAAAACTAAGGCCCTATTTTCAGTCTCACTCCATCAAAGTATACACCGGCATCCCGCTCAAAAAGGCATTCTCAAATTTCGATTCATCCGGGCGATTGCTAGCCTGGGCGCTTGAGTTGTCTGAATTTGACGTTTCCTTCCACCCGCAAAATGCTCTGAAATCGCAAATCTTCGCTGATTTTATCGCCGAGTATTCCGGCGTCCCTCCCGAGTCCGAAGGACGATGGACTATCCATGTCGATGGCGCCTCTTCATTACAGGGGGCTGGAGCCGGGGTATCCCTGACAGGTCCCCACGGGGAAACCTTGAATTATGCTCTCCATTTTCAATTCCCAGTAACGAACAACACCGCGGAATATGAAGCCATGATAGCAGGCCTTAAACTAGCTAAAGAATTGGGCGCCCGCGAGTTCCATCTTCGTAGCGACTCTGAGCTAGCGGTCAAACAGATAAACGATGAATGCCGAGTTGTGGACGAGAAGTTGCGCAAGTACCGACAGCAGTTTCACTTACTCAAAAGCCATTTCGACGAGGTTGATATCCAGCATGTCTCGCGCAACAAGAACTGCCAAGCTGATGCTTTATCCAAACTCGGCGCCGCGGGCAACCTTGACAAAGATCGGCTCGTGATTGTTATGGATGTTCCCGAATCCAGCATCAACCTCGATACTGTAACCGTCCTCGCCATCGGTGAACCCAGTGAATCCTGGTTCACCCCGATGTGGAATTTCCTTAACACCGGGGTTCTCCCCACAGATCAGTTGGAAGCCCGACGTTTGAAAAGGATCGCACCGATGTACTCTGTATTCAACAATCAACTCTACAAACGGGGGTACGTGCGTCCTTGGCTTAAATGCATCAATGAGGAGATGGCCTCGAAAATGCTATCTGAGGTACATGAAGGCATCTGCGGAAGCCATCAGGGTGCGAAAACTCTTGCCAAACGAATCCTCAGAGCCGGCTTTTACTGGCCAACCATGCAACATGATGCGGCAAACCTAGTCCGCAAATGCGAGCGATGCCAATACCACAGCAAGTTGAGCAATATCCCGGCTTACGATCAGATATCCATCTCGGGAGCTTGGCCTTTTGACTTGTGGGGAATAGACATAGTCGGGCCATTTCCCAAAGCTGTTGGACAGCGCCGTTGGATTATTGTAGCCGTCGAGTATTTTACTAAGTGGGTCGAAGCCGAGGCATTATCCACTATCACCGCCGCAACAGCAGAGAAGTTTATCTGGCGGAACATCATTTGTCGTTTTGGCATACCACATGCTCTCATCTCAGACAATGGTACGCAGTTCAACGCAGCTCGCACCATGACGTTTCTCTCCAACCTAGGCATTCAGAACAACTTTACCTCGGTCAGTCACCCTGCTAGCAATGGCTTAGCCGAGGTCACAAACCGCACTATTCTGGATGGCCTCAAGAAGAAAGTTGCCGAAAACAGAAAGAATTGGCCCGACATACTTGATGGAATTCTATGGGCCTACTGCACTACACCTAGAGAGGCCACACAGCAAACTCCGTATTCTCTGGTGTTCGGCATGGAAGCAGTCACTCCGATCGAAATGATGGAACCATCTCTCCGTACCTTGACATATTCCACTGACAACAACCACGACGCACGCACCGCGGAACTCGACCTCATCATAGAAGGTCGGGAGAAGGCCTGCATCCGCACA
Organism: Carex myosuroides; assembly: GCA_028015225.1. Lineage (NCBI taxonomy): Eukaryota > Viridiplantae > Streptophyta > Magnoliopsida > Poales > Cyperaceae > Carex > Carex myosuroides. The sequence continues at coordinate 15,028,772 of CM051477.1, forward strand.
ATGGAGTATCAACGCAGGGTTAAACGTGCATTTGACAAACACGTGGTACCCCGGGAATTCCAGCCAGGCGATTTGGTACTCAAAACTGTGGAAGCGACTGGCAAACATGTCAGCAAACTTGCTCCTCAATGGGAAGGTCCCTTTAAGATCATTCGCCCGCGAGGAAAAGGCGCCTATGAATTGGAAGACCCAAGTGGTTTCATCCTACCTCGCCCATGGAACACTTGACATCTCCGTAAATTCTACACTTAATGTATGTCGTTTTTTATATTTTTTAGCCGCGAGATACTCAGGGCGAGATAAGCCTTTTGTTTTCTCCTCATGTATTCACTTAGCCCACGATACAATTTCTGTATGATGCTAAGCATTTATCAATATATATGATATTTTTTACAATTGTGTTTTGTGTATTGGGTCCGAGATATATGAACGAAAGCTAAGGCAACAAAATGTCTTGGTTAAAATCCCGAGATACGCGACATCAATTAATGCAGTCCTAATGGACGATGACTGTAAACCAGTAACATGACTTTTATTATGTCGCGAACATTTATCGAAAACCCCTCGGGATAACGCATACGTTTGCTCGACGTACATGTCCCCCCACATTGACCATTTTTTGTCAAACATAAAGAAAAAAAAGGGGGGCATGGCTATATTACCAAGTACACTTTACTTGAAAATCAAAGCATACAACCGAGATATCAAATAAACAAAAAATTCATCGGGCAAAGAAACATACGATTAAAAGAAAGAAGTTACATCTAACTGTTCTGTTAAACCCCCACATCCCGGAGGTATCAAATACTATTACAAAAATTTCTGTTATAACCCCCACATCTCGGGGGTGTAAATAAAAATAGTGCACAATACAACAGCTTTAAATCCCCCACATCTCGGGGGTACAAATGTATTACATAAGCCGGTGTTGCTTCCAAAGCACGACATGGTCCTTCCTACAAACAAAACAGAATGATTAGTATGGATAGGCATAAATCCAACATCTCGGTGATTGCGATTTTAGACCTTACTTACAAGGAGTAAGGAGCTTCGCCCCTGAGGGAGCGGTACCTCCTTCATTACGGTGAGAAGTATTTCCTTCATCTTCTTGTTCCTCATCGGCAACCTCCACCTCGGCATATTCTTCGACATCCCTTATCTCGGTATCATCCTCTCCCCCCTCGGACGAAGCTTCAGAAGGAAGGTTTTCAAGTTCCGCTTCAGGGGCAACATCAGGAAGATCGAGATGTTCAGGCCATTTGTCTTTAGGCCAAGGGTGAACAATGCCCGCTGAAGGATGATTCTCGAGTTGGAGTTCCTCCTTGAATAAAGAGCCATCCGGGTTCAAAAGTACATCCTTTTCCTCGTCCCAACCATAGCTAGACAAATCCCTGATCACGAGATTTTCCGGCTCCACTGCCGTAAACCCGACATGCTCGGGTTTAAACGGATAAAAACCCCCCATCATTTTAAGATAACTATATACGGTATGCGTCATCATATCTTTCACCGCACACGGAACGGCTTGTGCGAAGGCATGGCTGCCTAAGAATTTGCTGAGGTGCTTTCTTGACAAGTCCCGTGCTTCATCTCGTATATGGGCATTCTCGGATCTCGCCTCTTCCAACTCCTTGGCTTGGACCTCGAGCTTGGATTTCAGATCCTCGATCTCCTCTTTATACTTTTCAGCTTTGCGTTTATAACGCTTTGCTTTCTTCTCGCTATCCTGACGCTCGACATCGGCCTTCCTACCCGTGATGCAGGCAAGTTCATATTTTGCCAAGTTCACGGCGGCTTGGCCGGTGGCCACCCTTTTTTCCTTGTCTTTTTGCTGCGCTAATTGTAAAAAATGGTTCCTCTCTAAAATCGCCTTATTAAGCGCCTCCTGATCAGCTGTGACAACAAGAGCATTGCGCTTGTTATTTTCAAGTGAATCCTTGAGGAACCCGAAGTACACCCCGGCGTCATGCAACGACCTCAATACCTGGCCCACGACTTGATCGGGATTCTCCTTAGCCCACTTCTTTTGATATTGAGTAGTGGTGAGTCTAAACGTTTCTCGAGCATACGCGGCCCGGACCTCGGGATGATCTTCCTCTTCTTGCATCCGCGTATACCCAGGAAGATAGCCTAAAAAGCTGTCCGGGAATCCCCGAGAAATCCCAGTCCCCCACACAAACCCGGTATGTCGCCCTCGCTCAGAAATCTTTGACTCGAGGAATGCATTGTGTTCCTCCGCGGGATCCCACACGTCACCAGCTGCTTCGTCAATGATTCTTCCTAAATTTGCTTCAGCAGCATCAACCTTGGCTTGCGAAGGCTCCTTTGGAACGACTTGGGATGTCACCAATACAATATCGGACTGAGTTTTTTGCTTCTTAGGCTCAGGTTCAGGTTCCTCTACTGCAGCGTCTTTTCCCTTCTCTTGTCTAGTTACACGCGAGGGGGGGTCAACAGAAGTCTCCTTCCTCTTCCGCGATACCTCGAGTTGAGAAGAACCAGAGGCACTGCCCTTCGCGCCTTTTGGGACAGTTGCGGATCTGGATTTATGTGTTGATCTCGAAGAAGTTGCCGCAGGATTGACAGGAGCCGACTTCGATGCCTTCTGAACCTTAGAAGGACCCGATTTCGGAATTTTCGCAGCCTCCTTAATGAAACCGCCTTCGGGATTAGCCAAGACAGGAATTGGACGAGCGGCCTTCCACGGTAGTGCCATAAAACCACGGTCTGCGACATAAGTAGGCAATGGTTAACAATTCATTCATGATAATACGAGATAAACAAACATATACGCTGCACGGATATATCGGTGCAAAATAACAAAAAGAGAAAGAGACTAACTTGAGAAATAACGGTCAATAATTTGGACAACTTTTAATTCGGATGAAGTCAAGGAGGGGGATGAATTCGGGGTCAAATTTTGCTTATCTAGAGGACGCCACTCCCTCCGTACCTCGCGGAAACATTGCAACTCGGAGGGATTCTCCAGATATACCCACCCATGATTCCAATCATCAACCTTTGACAGCTTGTCAAAGAGCGCAATACCATTAGGATTCTTCCGAATTGCGAGGTGACTTTCATTATTGTATAAAACAGAGAAATAATGAAAGAACAGCCCTATACTTGGGAAATATAGCTTTAACTCGGGCATATAGTCAAACAGGTACTTAAAACTCATAATATAGCACCATGCAGGTGCGGTTAACTGTGCAGGGGCAACGTCGAGTTGTCGTAATATCTCGCGTACAAACTTGGATACCCTGATTTTGAAACCACATTTCGGCATCTTCCAATATATGCACATCCCCAGACTCGCGTCATGCGCTCGATCATTTACATTTGGAGCTTTCAGTTTGAGCGCATGTCGCGGATACTCTTCTCTGTAAGCCTCGTCCACGAGATCCTCATAAAACGCGTCAGCATACGCTTTGCATCGGACGACCGCTTTCGGAGAGATACCGGCAGATACCGGAAATATCAAGTCATCCCCATGACCATCTCGGGGCACGACTTCTTTCTTAGCCTTTTTCTTTCTAGGCTTCGAGGATCCGTGCGATGTCCCCGCCTGGGCCACTATGAGTTCGCCACGAGGTGAACTTTCGACATTTTCCTCATTCCCTTCGCCATACTGCTCCTCACAATCCTCTGGCAAGGCATCAGGGTGAAGGGGAGACATACCAAAAAGATTATTGCCCCTACCTGGGCGGAAAGATTGACGCGATATTGGGGACAACTCTGCTGAAGCACCAGGAGATTGGTCCCGAGATCCTTCATGCTCTTCGGCCATGTCTAAATTTACGAAGAAACATGGTTGGCTTAGGTAACCGTTACTTGTTATTTCTAAAGGTATCATATTTACCGACTTATCACATACAAATCGATTGCACTAGTTAGATCTTTAGTCATTAGGTTGGCAACATTACCATGCCTATGTGGTCATTACATTACTGTTGACCTCGGCAATAATTATACAAGTTACTATAAAATTAATCAATACAAAGTCGACTACCGAGATGATGAGGTATTACCTTGTAGTAAGATTCCTTCGTAACTCGGTCTTTGCCCGATGTATTTTCCGACGTTATCTGACAACTCTGAACTCCCTCTGCTATAATCAAGATTATTGATAAATATGGCTCCGAGGTTGAATTGCTCCAAATAAACGATAATGAATGATGACTCGGGCCGGAGTGTGTATATATAAGGGTCCTCATTTTTCCCGCTCAATACTTGCACGAATTTCGAAACAAGGCCTCGAAACGTCGCGTGGCCACCTTTCATCATGACGACGCCTCGATTCCCGCGCTTCGAGCTCTCGCCGAGCTGAATAATGACAGGTGTCACTCACGGATTGAACCGTACACTCATACCCCTGACTGATTTGATGCCTGATTTGATGGCTGACGGAGGGTAACGGAAGACGAGGCGTCATATAATTAATGCCGGTATACTATAAATATTTCTTCTGTCTCCCTTTAAACAGGACACCCAATAATCACCGCTATCCCTCCCAACTCGGGTTTTAGCACGATGACAGATAACAAGTTCATGATGGACCTGATTAAAAAGGAGAATGTTGCCATTCCATCATTACACCCGTCTCCTCCACGTGAAAATCCCAACGTCAATGCCGAGCAACCCCCAGCTATCCCCGAAGAATCTGCGGATGACCCGTTAGCTTGGGATAGATGCGCCATTTGTCAAACCCGAGGAAATTATCGGCACATGTTCCATTGTGATGGATGCGAAGAAGCTTTTCATCCCGGATGTCTAGCCCGCAGATCACCTCGGAACCATGATGATCCCCGTTTCACATCCTTCACTTGCAGGAGATGTCTGGATCAAGAACGCCGGGCTAAACGCTCCCGTCATGAATAGGATTAGCTTTATAAATTATCGCGGGACTAACCCGCCTTTTGTCTTAATTCTATGACAACTTTAAAACTTTACATTTATGTTTATATAGTAAGCTTAGCCGAGGTTTCTATCTCGTGCTGTTTTGATTCTTACATGTTTTGCATAAGCATTTTATTACTTAATGCTGTCTAATGCGAGTCAATTTGACCACCTCGGGATTGCAGAAAGCCTGTCATCTCATTAACGAGGCACACTGCCCAATGACATTTATGGCTAGTAGCTGGCGGCTACCTATTTAGGCAATATGGCCCACGCTTATTTATGGCAATATTTACCCTAGCGACTATAAATACCAGAGTCACCATACGGTAAAGGGCACATTTCACTCTTTACCTCTTATCATTTTTCACCTACCTACTTCCGAGATGCCTTTCAAAAGAGTTGCTTCCAAAAACAAAACACCCCTTGATCGTGGTCATAGTTGCGATGTCCAACCATCAAGGCAAGGCCACAACTCACCTCCCCCTAATCCTCAATATTCTCGGGACTCAATACGGGCCCTATCTCGACCTGAGCGATGGACCCTCCTCCAACATTTTCCCGAGAAAGATTTGGATTGGATGCTCGTGAATGAGGACCTCCAAATCGGTGACCTTCTCGACCTCACCCTTGCTAACGCACCCTCGTTCACCAAGGAAGACGAGAACAACATTTATAAATTCAATCTCGAGCCCAAGATGCATAGATGCATTATCTGCCGTAACAAAGAAGCCAAGCACGAGATGGTGAAATGTCGAGGGTGCCATGAGTGGAGTTGTTTCACCCACTACGACATCCAAGGTCGGTCAGACCCTCGTCGCCGGTTTTGGAAATGTCCCGGGTGTTTATCACGCCATACCGGAGGTCCAACATTGTACACCGCCACTGAACCTGAGCTCATGTCGGATAACCTCTTTGAGGATACCGACAATGAGATGGTGTAAGTGTGATTTTCAACTTAAAAAAAAGGAAAGCGACATCACACTCGTCTTCTAGCTGAACATGGCCATCACGGTGTATGGAAGGCGTGACATGACAGACATGGTGCAATGGTGGAAATATTCTTCCAGGCATTATATAATATCACGTCTCATGTTTAGTTTAGTTAGGCGTTGTATGATTTCGATGTTTTACTAGATCGAGGCGTTGTATGATTTCGATGTTTTCTTATATTTAGACTTGTTCTGTTCTTGAAATAGCACTGATTACTTATCATCCCTATGTTTCACTTTTTCATTTTTTGACTAACTCGGATACCATTTTCCTCGTCACACTCTAACTCGGACATCTTCTTGTTAAAAAAAAAAATGTAAGTATATTAATACCGAGATAGGTATATGATAGCACATTGTCGTTTGTAACAAGATATGTACTCGACATATGCCACACCCGAGTTATTATAGCTCGACTAGTATACAACTGTCGGTAATAGAAACCGTGTTTTACGAGTTATTCACCTTCAAGTCGAAAGCATCTCGCCGATGCATTCCGACTTCGGGGGCTAATGATAGGGCCATGTTCCACAGGCCCTTTTACTTGTTCCAAACTGGGCCATGAAAGATTGGGATTCGGACCTTTATAAGGCCAACCCGATGTCATATGAAAAAGCCCAAAGATTCACTAAACCGAGGCCCAACTCGGAGGCCTCAAAAGTATATGGCCCGAATATAGGTTAAAGCCAACCGACATACGGGATAGCCGTGGAAACGGCTAGCTTAATGCCCACGTCCCAGAAACGGCTGGTTTAATGCCCACGTCCCAATAACGGACGACATAACTGCCCACGTTCCCCCATAAACGCCCGAGATGGCGGTTATGGCTGGACTATATAAGGCAGTAAGCCCCAGGAAACAGGGGACGCAACTTTTAACCAAGAGAGAGATCATACAGGTCAGAGTCCGAATCTCTCACGATCCATCCCGAGTTCCTAACTCGATCTTTACTTCGGTCTGCCATCCTTTGGCAGGGCGAACCCAACTTAGCCCAATTTTCCATACGGCCTCATCTCCCGAGATAGGACGCATCAACTTAGCCCAGTTGATACGGTCCGTATTGAGACCATGTCGCTGAAGGGTTTAATGCGTATCACGCTATCTTCTGGTCCGTATTCGGCTAGGTCCGTATTAGGCAATACGGACTGTAACAGAGACTTAGTCGATGAGCGTCGCTTATCCGATTGACCCGATTCTTGCTCCATTTGATGTAAAATAGTCCCAAAACCTGTTTTCTACAATAAAACATAAATAAGGGTGACAGTAGCCTTTTTCTCTAATTAATTAAACATAAATGTGAGATAATATGCAAAACCTAAGTCAAAACCCTACGAATTCATCATTATTTTGACTCTGATCAATATTCTACTTCTGTCGGGTCTGATTTTCTGTTGTTGTTTATAGAAGACACTACATAGGACACTGCGAGTTGTCTTACGCAAATGACGGGACTTCCATCGAGATACTACATAGGACACTGCGAGTTATCTTACGCAAATGAGAGATCTCTAAATACACATAGGACACTGCCATTTATCTTACGCAAATGACAGAACTTGATTCGCGTTTTGTTGTTCCGATTTATGGTTTTTCCGCTAAAATTTTATGTGAATCTTTTTGGAATATAACGAAATGACGGAATAAAAAATGATGCGTCTGGCAATAGAGGATGGGTATGCTCTAAATACACTTCACTTACTACCCATTTCTCATTCATATCACGATTTGACACTTTCATACAAGCCTTACAATGTGTACTTATATAAGGTCTCCGCCTCTATGTCTCGGGTGCTCCATCAACAATTCTTTCAAATGGTTTCTTTTACTTGGTGCATGTAAAATGGTGATCGAAGATATACCCATCCCTTTTATGATGACCAAAACCAACATGTTTTGCATAAAGCTGTCAGTACTTGTTCTTTTGCACTCATCCCCTATACATGGAACTAACAAACTATTGTCACCTACCTCTTCTTCTCCTTCTACCTCTCCTTGACCCTCTACATCTACATCTCTTTCATCAGCATATGAAGATGCGTCAAGATTCAAATCAAATCCAACAAAACCTCTATTGTCCACACCTTCTCCAGGTGATGCACTTAATGGCTCTCGATCTTCAATTACTTCATCTACCGCCTCTCGGTGTTCAATTACTGGATCTAGATTTTCTAACCATAAGCCATCTCCAAAAAAATCATTCAAATCAGTATCCATCCTATTATCCTAGTTTATTAAGACAAAACAAAAACTGAAACAAGTTAATTAACCAGTTTACACATGAATCTTGTACCATAAAACATAACTATTTAGCAGTTAAAACTCAAATAGTAAGCATTTAAACCTTACCATCAACTAAATAATAATAATAACAGTGCAGTACACAGTGACATATAACCTTTAAACATCAAGCATCATGTCTTTAAAAATCAATAATTAAGCATTTAAACCTAACGATAAACTAATAACATCAAGCATGTAAAACGACACCATCAAGCATTAAATACGTAACTATCTAGCAGTTAAAACTCAAATGGTAATCATTTAAACCTTATAATCGACTAAATAATAACAGTGCAGTACACAATGACATATAACATTTAAATATCAAGAATCATGTCTTTAAAAATCAACAATGAAGCATTTAAACCCAACGATAAACTAAATAACATACAGTTAAATCTAAACTTTACAAATCAAGCATCAACACTTCAAAAAACTCAAGTATCAACTATATTCAAATCAAATTCAAACCTATGCAAATCAGATTGATATTACCTACAGAAGCAATGGTTGCTAGATGAGATCGAAGAAAATCGTTGATCGGAGAACGGTGAGATACGAGCAAAAATCGTTGATCGGAGAAAACCTAATCGGTAAACGGCGAGCGCGTGAAGAAGAGAGAAGAAATATCGCCTAATATTGCTTGGAAATAGAAATAGAAGAGAAACAGGAAAGAAATGAGATCGCAACTCAAAAATGAAAATGGCGGTTTAGGAAACATGCGCCATTGCATACTGTTATTGCATGACGGTTGAACTAGTTGGAGGGCGTGCTCTGGGGTGATGGCTCGAAGGATCAAAACTTTATTCTACAAAATAAGTTATAATAAAGAATTCCAACATTGATGATGAAACATGATATTTTCAATTGAAGGGAGATGCGCCACGCGACATATGAGTCGTATCTACGTAATTTACACATAACATGACTTGCTTGCTATGACAGAAACCGACATGATTAATTTCCTTCATTAACCTATATATTGTAGGTTGACCGACTGCAAATTGTCTATTGCGTCCTAGATCCAAGACAGATCCAACTTTATAGAAATGGAAATATAAACCAGACAGACGAGGTTTTATTTCATAACTAAACTGTGTCGACTCCAGAAAGGGTTCACTTCACTTCACTAAAACGGGATTTCAAAACTATGCCACTGCTATAAAGGGCCTGGTTTAATTCTAACCAAGTTTGAGAGACCAATGCTTATAGATTGTAAAACTAAATACCAGATAAATTGCAAGAGCATCTGACCATAAATCGTTCAAAGATTTACATCATATAACAATGCATCTACTGAGCAAAACATTAAATTTCCTAAACATCCCATTACAAAACTGGTATCCTCGACGTCAAAATTTTAGTATTAAAAACACAAATGAGGTCAAAACGCTGTTCTAAATTCTAGAAAACTGCCTGTTATCCTTGTTTTTCCCATAAGGATTTCTGCGATTAATTCCATGCCGGTTGCCTTCTATCTGACGCATCTTCTTCCTCACCTTTGAGGCGTTGCTTTCCAAGTCTAAATTTACCTTTGGGGGGGTGCTAAAGCAAAATGACGAAGCAATATCCTGACAAAAGCATGTCAAGTGATCAACAATGGTTCATTATTTTCTAAAGACTGCAAATCTACATGCTCAGTACAACCTGTACCAAGTGGGCCACTAGTACCAGTATGTTTAGCATCTAAACTAACAGTAGCATCTAATTAGTAAATGTTAATTTCCAATCACCTGTTTAATTGTTGTTTTGGTGATTCAAATACGATTTTATCTCTAGTTTCTTTGCCAAGAATAAAAAAAATAACAGGTGTGCAGTCAGTATCATACCTTAAGGTTGAGGCTATGCACATTGAAGATATTTTTCATGGAATGTGAATTGTACGCGAGAATGTAGGACCTATATGCATCTTTTGCAGATTGGTTTAAATAGTAGTTTTCTCCCACTATCTTCTCCTGCATTGCTCATCTTGTCAATTTTGGTTCATTAAATCTAAAATTCAATAATTTGCAAGTCTAATTGAACAAGGGCTAATATAAAAAGAACTAACCAGGTGGGATTGCAAATTTTGCACCTTTTTCTCATTGAACTCGTATTCTTTCAAAGGAACCTTTGCTTCCTGCCACCACATTGGAATAACAATCAATGAGTTAGTTAGCGCAAGTCACAATACCAAAATGAAATAGCATTTGATGGAGGCATAATGCTCCATATATCAACAATCACTGAACTCAGCAATTAAAAGAATGACACCTGCTTTTATCAATTCATTACACAAATCCTTAAATTATAGCAATTACTGAAAACAAATGAGTAGATACCATACCTTCAGATAGGCAAGAAAGCTTATCTCCTCTGGTAAGAGAAACAAAAGAGCATGCCCTTTTGCACCTTCGCCACGAGCAGTTCTCCCGACCCTATGAATATACTCCTGAATGCACAATTCGATATTATTAGTATCCCTACAAACAGTAGTATAAGCAAATTTAAGAAAAAATAATAAGCTGAAATAGATGAGCTACCAACCTTCGGCTCGTCAGGTGGATCATATTGCACAATCCAATCCTAAAACATAAGAGAATAATTTTGAAAAGTTCAGTACTTGATTCCAGAAAAAGTTTAATTGCAAGCAAAATGAATTTAAGATCCTTACAGAGTGATTTGATTGGTTTATAAAATATTTATGGTGCATGTGCATGGTTTCAATTCACAACAATGTTCTATATTAGAAGGGAAATATAAAAAAACAAGTCAGGTTAACTAACCACAGCAGGGATGTCAAGCCCACGTGCAGCAACATCAGTACATAGTAAAATACCCTTTTCGGCCTTGCAAAATTCAAAGAAGGTGGATGTACGCTTCTGTTGCTTTTGCTTTCCATGAATGTCCAGACAGTCTACCTGAATGTACCTGGTACCAATCAGACATTATAATATTACAACACAAATTGGTGATAACCAACATAATGCATTGACATAAAGCATGGTCAACATTTTTCATTTTTTTTCTTTACAATCTAAAGGTAAGAGATGAGAGAGGATAAAACATTGTAATAGGGTGACAGTGGGTTTTCCATCAGAGAAAATTTTTATGTTTCTCATATATTCATATGACACATTGCCAATATTTCTTTCGTTAATTTCAGTAATGGTAAATGCAATACTTTCCCCCATAATTGCACTTGCATGTTCATATTCAGATTCTAACCTGTAGTCTTCAGGTCATGAGCCTGATAAAATTTAGTTATCTCATTTAATGTTTCTATTTGGAAAAAAAATCTACTCCCACTAAGTTCTAATACTTTGACACTTTTTGTTATTAATGAGAACAGCAACAGATAACGACTTGAACAAAAATTGCATCTCAAAGTGCTGACTGGTAGTTGACTGAGTTGCAAACAGAAAAGAACATGTAACCATTTTAAAAAGGAAATATTATTCATTACCACCCCTATGTTCCAATAAATTAACACCATCACATAAACCACATTGGATAAGATAACAAGTAAAATAAAGATCTTACGTCAAAAGCTCCGAGTGGAACTTGACCGAATTGCAGGAAGAGAAGAAAACCATAATCTTCTTGTTGACATTTCTTTTTAGAAAAGCGTACAAAACTAGAAACCTCTTGCTGCTAGGGATAATGCAATAGCCCTGCTCCAATCCTTCTACAGTCATCTGCAAACAATGTTGGGATAAACTCAGTGATATTGCACTGCTTTGAGCCAGTATGCAAAAGATAGCAGAGAGAATAATATTTCTGAATAGACACAACACTTTATTTTCTCTCTTACAATTACATTAAGTTCTAAAGTATTTAAAACACTACAACGTTCCTAAATTAAACACCCACAACTTTTCTAAAATAAGCACCCACTACACAACATGCTGAAAAATAACTAACCACTATGACAACTATTCCTAAAATAACTATGCTTAAAATAACCAATGCAGTTTTCATACGTCTAAAAACTGCTTCTAAATCAACTCAACTAATGCAGAGATCATCTAAAAATAATTTTTAAGATACCCCCATTTCTAGGGGTGTTCATTGGATCCGGTTTATTTGGTTTTCAACCGAACCAACAAATTTAGGATTAAATGATTCGTTTTTTTCCTTTAAATGGATCAATCCAGTTGAATTTTTGAATTACATAGGTTTTTTATATTTGGTTCGGTTTAGATTTTTCAAAACCGAAAGTCCGAAGCGACAACTCTATATGGTTCAAATCCATGCTTTATATATAATGTATGTAATATCATGAACTTATATTTGGCTTGGATATATTCGAACACCTATCTATTTTGTATGGAATTGAACAATGTATGTAATGTCAACAACTTATATATATAATTCATATCTATTTTTATGATTATTAAATGTATTTGCGTATGTATTGAGTTTTGACCTTTTAAAATTAAATCTCTCTTATTTGTATATATATAATTTATATCTATTTCTGACCTTCGTTCTGGAGTCATCAACTCCTATATAAACCGGCTTTTCTCCGCCATCTTCTTTTTTATTAAAGGATAATCTTGCAAAATCTTCAACCTGAATAAAAATAAATAAGTAAAACTGGGTCATGCTCAGATTACAAATAATTTCCACATAACAACAGTAGCAATAACAATGTTAATATCAAAGATTATGTGCAAACCTCTTTTGTTTGGGTAGCAGAGAATAGCACTGTTTGTCTTTTCTGCATGCGAACAAAAAAATGAGATTTGAAACATGATAATTGGTGATCATAACCAAAGTATGTGGCATGCCCTTGTAAAAAGGCAATGTCTTATATTAATTCTAAGTGCAACAAGTATCTAGCAAGTATCATACAACTGCAAATTTAACATATCCACTCCATTTTCAGCGTACAATAGAAGTTTGGTATTTATTTATTAATAGAACGAAGAGCACTTTTGTTGTCAGTTTTATGAGGAAACAAAAAGTACTTTGCATCTATCAAGTAACAGATGTCATAAATTTCAACAATTAGAGAATACTAACTGCACTTTTTATGAATCCAGATTAAACAGTTAAAAGGGTTAGTATAGAGAACAATATATCTACCTGGGGAAGGCGCTTAAATATTTGTTTCATGTCTTCCTCAAAATTAGCCTCCAATATTCTATCAGCTTCGTCAATTATAAGGCACTGCCAAGCATAAAACATATCATGCATCAATAAACATGTAAACTTTTTTTGTCAAACAAATCATCACAGACAAGAATATATACCCTAAAAATTAAAAAAAACCAAAGGAGAGAAACCCATAACAAAATCAATATTTGAAGTATTAAATTTGAGTGAGTCTATGGTACTATGCATAGCACGGATTGGTCCGTACTACGGATTAATATTTTTGTTTTCAAAATCCTAACGGTTGATCCGAACCGTTCAACATGATTTCCATATGAGAATATACTTGTGGGCTAAATTTTTTATTTTTTAGAATTTTTTTACTATTTTTTAGATAGGTAGAAAATCACTGTTTTTGTATGGTCCAGAATTTTCAGATCAAGTGATTTTCTACCTATCTTAAAATATAGTAAAAAAATTCGAAAAAAATATAAAATTTAGTCTGCAAGTACATATTCATGTGGAGATCACGTTGAACGGTTCGGATCGACCATTAGGATTTTCAAAATGAAAATATGGCTCCGTAGTACGGACTAATCCGTGATATGCATAGTACCATAGACTCACTCATTAAATTTTGTAGTTAGAAGCACAAACACAAGATAGACCGCCAGTAAGTCGTACAATAGTGTTCTTACTGAATATAAATTTGAAGTCTTAATACTTAAATTGGTGTAACATATCCAATAGCTAAATAAAGAGAAAGTGAAAGGTAAAAGTCGTGCTCCAAGTATCACCGTTTGAAGTAAATATTGCTCCACTTCCCCGCCCCTTCCCCAAACAAATATAACAATAAAAACAGTTAACCAAGGTTGTACATGGACCTTTAAGTTTTTATAGATAAAGCCCTTTGTGTTTTGAAGATGGTCCAAGAGCCGGCCTGGAGTGGCAACCAACAAATTTACTCCCTTCGCCAGAATCTCAGCTTCGGTTCTTCGCCCGCTACCTCCCATAACCAACCCGAGTTTTTGTGAGTGGTACTTTAAAACCTCCTTTGCCACCGCATGGGTCTACAAGATATAAATACAATTTTAAATGTCGAGGAACTGTCATATTTTAAAATCCCCTGAGGCCCAAGGAAAGTGTTGGCCAAAATAAAACAGTGAAACCACACTAAAGCATACCTCAAATTCCTAAATGAACACACCAGTACAGTAGTCATTGACTTACTGCTATGTTCTCTATACTTACTATAATGTAATATTACTAAGATTTGAATTAAGCTATTTTGTAGGATAATTTTTCCATTACTACAGTCTAACTCGAGAAGTATTTCTTCTCAAAATATTTTTTCTGCTAAAATATAATCACAAGACCATTCCAAACATAAGATTATTTAGACAAGTGCAATATAAAACTCACTCGACTTGTGAAGGGCGTTACAAAATTGAACTGAAGGTGGAAATTTTGATAAATAGATAGACACCTGGATAGCAAGTTCTCGGGTTGGGCACACTATGATAACACCTGCTCCATTTCTTGGACTGAAGCGACTAGCATGCAAAAGCTCAATAGCTGGTACCAGAAAAGCCAGAGTCTTTCCAGAACCAGTTCGTGCTGCACCCATCACATCTTTTCCTTCCAACAGAGGCGGAATTGATCTTGCTTGAATCTGTAAAGTAAAAAACAAAACCATCATTAATTCGGTCAAATTGCATTTCTAGATAGTTGGTGGACATAATGTTTTTAAGGCATAATATCAGATGCTTGCAACTCCCATTACTAACAAAACTACAATAGTATGTTCTACAATAGAAAACAACATTTTTCGATCTCAATAGATAGTACCTGAGTCATGTTAACAAATTTCATTTCTTGAATGGCTTTCATGGTCGCTTCAGAGATGGGTAGATCAGCAAAAGGTTTGTCAGTCATAATGCCAGAGTCCTTATTCCCCTTTTTCTTCTTAATCGACTTCTCTTCTCCTCCGCTCTCAGTTCTCTGTTTCTTCGCCACTGGTGTTTCCTCTCTTTCCTCTTCATCTCCAGTCGACTCCATCTCTACGTTCCTTTCTTCCCCCTCATGAGCGACAATCTCAGTCTCTTCACCACCGGGAGAGCTGGTGGTGGCATGCTTCTGCTTCCTTTTCTTCATCTTTTTGTCTTTGTTCTTCGCTACGGTGGTGGCCGGAGACATGACGGCGCAACAGAGAGTGGAGACGGTGGCGGCTGTTTTTTTGTTATTTCTCTCTTAAACCCTAGAGGAGGATTTTCCTTTTTTCTCGTAATAGTTGGGATTTGTCCAGTGCTTTTTGTTGGTTGAAGAAAAAGGGTTTCCGAATTTTAATCCTTGCACGAATCTTAGGGTGAATGTGAGTGTGCGGCGGACGGCGGTTCCATCATGCCTGGAGGCTGGGACCCAACTAATTACGACAGTTATTTTGAGAACAATAGTTAGATTAACGACATTTTTATTAATATCCAAAGTTAATTACAAATTAATAAATATACCCAGAACCGCTGGGTATTTCGGAAAATGCCCAAACCAGCCAGATTTTGGCCGGTTTTTTTCTCTTTTTTTTTAGAGACACTATGAATAGCAAGATAATGAAATCTAATACTGAAAATTTGAATTTTTTGTTTAAATTATTTGTTAGATTACTTCTTTTGATGTATAATTAGCATATTTATACTAAAATATGCTAAATTACTTGAAATTATGTTGAATTACATTAAATTACGCAAAATTACTTGAAATTATGTTGAATTACACTAAAATTTTAAATTACGCTAAATTACACTAATTTCGCTAATTATAATGAAATACGGTAAATTACGGTAAACTACGCAAAATTACGCTAAATTAGGCCAATTTCGTGTCATCTTTCATAAATCATAAAAAATAGAAAAAATTGGTATTCTACAAGTTCATTATATAACTAATTTACTGAGCTACTTAGATTGAATAATAGAAATGAAAATCTTAATCGGAAACTTCAACTCAAGTTTTGAGGTTCTTCCCTTTGTTTTTTGGCAATTCTGAATTTTGAAATCCGGCATCGCGAGCACTGACGCATACATATTTTCGCAAGCTTTTCGATGGTCATTTGCTGAAATCGGACACTCGAGCGCCGTTTATTCGTCGTCGTTTTTCACCTTCTCAGTAAAGATATCATCCATATTCATATGTAATTTACCGTAATTTACCGTATTTTAGCGTAATTTAACATAATTTAGCGTAATTTAATGTAATATAGTGTAATTCAACATAATTTCAAGTAATTTAGCGTATTTTAGTATAAATATGCTAATTATACATCAAAAGAAGTAATCTAACAAAAAATTTAAACAAAAAATTCAAATTTTCAGTGTTAGATTTCATTAGTTTGCTCTTCTTGTCTTAAAAAAAAAAGGGAAGAAACATGTCAGATTCTAATTGGTTTCTGGGAGAGGAAAAAAAGAAGGAAGAAACCAGTCAGATTCTAACCGATTTGGGCATTTTTCGAAATACCCAACGGTTCTGGATATATTAAATAATTTGTAATTAACTTTGGATATTAATAAAAATGTCGGGTTAGATTATTGTTCTTCTATAGGTTATTATAATTATAGTAAAAACTTAATAAAAAATATTAAATATTTATATCAAATATTTAAAAAAAAAACTATCAAATGTTGTTGAAAGAATGAAAACTAAAAATATAACTCGACTTGTTGTTTTTTTTTAATATATTTTTTATGGTGAGACTGTTATTTTGAGAGATATTTTTATATCAAATTTAGTAGTCATTACATGCGCATTCTTAAAGTTTTTTTTTTATATTAAATTCATTATTTTTGTAAAGTTTACTTATTAATTTTTGTTCAATTCATTCAATTTATGCAAGAATAACTTTTATTCAATTCAACTCTCAAAATAACAATGTCACCAAAACAATAACAAGAGGCAATAATAAGTTAAGTCCTTTTTGCATTCCCCTTCAGTAATATTTAATAGTTTTTTTTTTTTTTTACATGGATTGATAAAAATTTTATTAATTTTTTACTTTTTACTATGATTAAATTCTATAAAAGAATAAACTGAGTAAAAAGAGAAATTTCTTTGAGCTTAATTGTTGCTTTCAAAATAGCACTAGTCATTAGCTAAACCCTATGTTGGTGAGGCGAGTGTGATGGAGCCGACATTTTTACTAATATCCAAAGTTTAATAGAAATTAATTAATATACTCATATCCGCTGGGAAGTAATAAAAATATCCGTACCGGCCATTTTCTGGCCGGTACCTAAATTTTTTTTTACTACAGTACCAGCCATTTTCTGGCCGGTACTTAATTTTTTTTTTTTTTAAGGATGGGCATAGCATATTTGGTTAGACGAAAAAGTCGTAGGAAATTCGGTTATTGTAAAAAGCTCATAGTGTTATAAAAAATCGTAAGAAATAAGAATGGGCAAAGCATATTTGATTATTGTAAAAAGCTCATAGCGTTGTACAGTGACATGGGAGTCTCTTATAATTTTATCATAATATAATAGCGTCGGATATACAATAATATCGATCGGTAGGTCTTATAAAATTAATTCTTCATAATTTTCTAGAAACCAAAACTATAAATAACATATCACGGCTTTCAAAAAATAAATAAATAACATATCACTAAATATATAACATAGTAAAATATCATTCTGCTATTATTATTTACAATGCAATAAATTACTTAAAAGTAAAATTAAACAAAACAAAGTATTACCAACATAGTCCCAAAAAAAAAGGTGTCATATATTATATATAAGATACTGTACAACTGGAGTGTATATCAAATTAGTTTCAAATGATGAATTCAAAATGTAGAAATCGATCTACTGGGCACATATGAGAGACATTTCCTTACTACTGGGCACATATGAGAGAGATGTTTCAGATTTGCATGAGGTATACTTTATATTTTGAGGATTTTTCACTCACAATTGGTGAATTAATTATCTTTCACTCACAAGTCACAAGAGATAAAAGGAGGTGGGATTGGAAAAATAAAATTTATTTTATGCTTGACGTTGAGAGTAAGAGGAGAGGAGAGGGTAAATTTGTCAATTCAATATTAAAATAATTAAATAAAGAGTTAAATAAGTAAAATGGGGATAGAAGAAATAATGAAAAGTTTTTATGAGAATCAATATTGGATAATATTATGTTGTTTTGATAAGTATATTGGCTATTTTAAAATTTTACATGGGCACTAGAAATTTTTCGAATATTATATATATATATATATATATATATATATATATATATATATATATATATATATATATATATGAGCTGGGCTATGGTGAGTTGTGAAGTAAGATGTCATTTTTACTTCACGCTCATATTTTCATTTTGAAAATCCAAACAACCGATCCGAACCGTTCAACATGTTCTCTATATTGAAATGTGCTTGGATACCAAATTTTACATTTTTTTGGAATTTTTTTACTATTTATTAAGCCACTTTGAAAATCACTGATCCGGTGGTTCAGAAAATTTTACTGTTTTTTACTGTTCACAGTGGATCAGTGATTTCAAAGTGGCTTAATAAATAGTAAAAAAATTCAAAAAAATGTAAAATTTAGTCTCCAAGCACATTTCAATATTTAAAAAAAGTTGAACGGTTTGGATCGGTTGTTTGGATTTTCTAAATGAAAATATGGCGTGAAGTAAAACGACGTTTTACTTCACAACTCACCATAGCCTATCTCTCTCTCTCTCTCTATATATATGTCATGCAAGTAATTACCACGAACGCTAGTGAGTACATATATATACGGACACTAGTGGAAAAACGCACATCAGGATCGACCTAATAGGAACGGATTTTTCAATAATGTGATATTGATATATATCTGGATCGGGCTTTACAAACAATCGATCTTGAAAGGGGATATCAGGGTCGGTTATACTTAAACAACCGATACTAAAAGCGCTAGCCGAATCAGGATCGGTTCTTTACAATAAGCCGATCCTGATTGTGTCGTTATTAGCATCGGTCTTTTAGAACAGGTGATGTTGATTGTTTTTAGGATCGACTATTTGTTTAATCGACACTGATGGTCCCCTGCTTAGGATCGCTATGTTTTTAACCGACACTGGATGATTTTAGGATCAGCTTTCTATATAACCGACCCTAATGGTCCATATATTAATATCAGCTTACTATATAACCGACCCTGATGGTCCATATATTAGGATCGACTTACTATATAACTGACCCTGATTATTTTTAGGAACATTTTTTTGAAATTAACTGATAGGTTTAATTTATATATATGTTCGATCAGGTTTTCATCGCATAATAGCACCAAATATCATGTATTTTAGTATAACTTAGGATTAAATACCCCTAGAATCAAGTTACTGCATTTGTCTATGTGAAATTCGCAGGAAAACAAGAAAAAGGACCAAAGTGCGGACGCACTGAACTTTAGTGCGGCCGCACTAAGCACTTAAGAAGAAAATCCAAGGTCCAGCATGCTCCAGAGGAAAAGTCCGAGGGGAATGCGGACGCACTAAACATTGGTGCGGACGCATTTCCTACTTAGCCGAATTTTGGTGAAGAAATCCAGCAACTCAGAAGGAAAATGCGACCAGAGTGCGACCGCAGGGGACCCGCATTTTCTACTTAGAGAAATTTCCACTCCTGAGCCAAAGAAGAACAGAAAAGTCCGAGAGTAATGCGGACGCACTCGGGCCGCACTCGATCCGCACTCAGCGACACACAGTTCGTATTTTGGCCATATCTTGGTCATACGAACTCCGATTTAGGTGATTCAAAGCTTGACGGAACCAGGACAAAGAGATCTACAACTTTCATGAAGGAACAAAGTCCAAATTCGGAATATATAATTCTGTACATCCGTATCAATGGCCGCATCAACCTGAAAAACTGCTAAATATGGAAAGTTAGTGGGCTTAGTGGGCGCCAAAATTAGAATAACTTGGTCTCCAAGTTCATAATCACAGAATTAGAAATATAGAAGTTAGTAGGCTTAGTGGGCGCCAAAAATAAAACAACTTGATCTCCAAGTTCAGAAAATGTTATATAAGGCTAAGGAGGCCACATGATCCATCATCCATTATTGTACATATCCATTATTATATCCATTTTCCACATATTGAGAGAGAGAGATCCTGCAGAAATTCGAAGCTTTTCAAGGAAGAGGAAGGACAAGATTCAAGCAAGGAGTCGGCAAGATCGAGGTTTTAGATCTAAGAAAGGGTGTAATCATTTCTTTATCTTATTTCTTATTGTTTTTGCCAATCTTTGTTATGGATCTCTCCAAGAGAGAGTAGTTCTCTTTCTAGGGGTTTAGGTCATGTAGCATGAACTTGTTTAGTTTTATCTTACTCGGATTTTAGTTTTTATTATGATTGTTTGATTTGATGTTAATTTCTGTGATTTATCATTTGTGATGTTCCATGATTTGTACTTGAATTGTAGCGTCCCGCTTTGATCATTTAGACCCAAAGTAGATTAGGATCATATAGGATAGTGCAACTTGTTATGCTTGACTTGTAGCGTCCCGCTTAAGTCTTCTTGATTAAAAGTAGATTAGGATCATATAGGATAGTATAAATTGTGATTGCAAATACCTTGGGGTTTGAATATTGAAGCGACCGAACTCTATTATTCAAATCTGGAAATATAGAAATTAAGATTAGGGTGTGGCGAAGGACTTAGCGGTGAAGCCAAAACTTGATTGGGATACCTTAGAACAAATATCGATATATACACTTGAAGCACGTGATTAAATATCCCTCTAGGTTAGTGACAGCCCTAGAATTCGAGGCACATTAATCCGTCCACCCAAGGTATTTGTATTAATATTTGTTCCAAAGGCTAACTTAGGTTAGAAACCCCGTCATAATCAAACATGAATTTAAACAAACCGAGTAGATAGAATTAGCAAGGGATTGTGGACCGAACACCCCTAGACTTCTCAAACTTGATTTTTCACCCGACCTTTTATTGCTTTTTGTTACGAACTTTTAGTTTACTTTAATTTTCCTTCAAAAAACAAAATTACACAAAACCCCCCCTTTTACTTTTATTGTTCAGTTTAGAAGTAGTTTTCTTTATTAAAAATTAGTATTTCCCTATCTCCTTGCGGTTCGACACCTTAATACTACAATCGATAGGTTGTGCGCTTGCAACTAACCTATTCATTGAGTACGAAGGTTTTATAAATTTAAAGGCAAAAAGAGTACAAAATCTCTATATCTAAAATACTCAACATTAACCGATCCTAATAACTCTTCTCTTTTCATTTCCTTCCTACAGCGTGAATTAAAACTAGATTTTCGACGGTTGCACAAAAACAACATCTTTCTATGTTTCTCTTTACGCGAAAACACAATATCTGTCGCATTTCTCTGATCTCTCTGCACGAAACACAGTTTAGAAGAGGAGGATTGAGGTAATAATGTAAATCTTTTTCCTTCATTTCTTTGAGGGATTTGGTGTAAATCTTTTTCCTTCATTTCTCTGCACTAAATCTTTTTCCTTCTTTGATCTCTCTGCATGAAACACAGTTTAGTGCTATATGGATTTTTATATAAAAAACCAAAAATCTTAATTTTGTAGATTGGCTATTATTGAGGGATTTGGTGCAACGATCTTCATCTCACTCGATCCGGCATCCAAAAAAATTGTAAGTACAACATAAAACTCATGTTTAGTTTTGTGCATGGATGTGTATTTTGATAAGAGTATATAGTTAATTAAATGTATTTATATTAGGTATCTAGCTAGAGTATTGTCTTATGATCGAGCCACAACCGAATGATTAATGCATTTAGGTCATGATACCCGTTCAAACATTAATCCATTAGGGATTAATTTTGAATAGTCCCCATTTTGGGACTGCTCTTTGAATACTTTGTCTCAATTAGAATGTGACCACATGTTAGTCGTGTTTTAGTATTTAAGAAAATTTCAGCAACATTTTCTCTATTAGTTCCCCGAATACTTGGGGAACTAAGGAGAAATGCTGCCGAAATTTTCTTAAATACTAAAACACGAGTAACATGTGTTCAATACTGAGACAAAGTATTCAAAGAGTGGGATATGATGGTAACCCGGCCCTATGTAAGCCCTAGTGTGAACATTTAACCCTAACCGTGTGCTTAATTGTGTTTTCTTATAATTGCAGATGGACCGCGGTTGGATGTACGGAACATCGCATCTATCGAATGAATATATGGCAGGTGTTGATGAATTTATAAAAGTTGATATGGAAGATATGGTGAATAATAGGAATGGGCTGATGTCGTGTCTTTGTCGTGATTGTAACAATATGAAGAAATTTTCCAACCCCAACCAAGTGAGGAACCATTTAATCGGTCGTGGATTCAAGCAACAATATAAGCGTTGGATATGGCATGGCGAGAGTTTGGAAACCGACAAAGGTACTGGTAATGAGCATGAGGAATACCATACTGGTGGAAATGACGGAAGTGATGTGCCAGGCGATGAAAGTGATGATATGGTGTCAGATGAAGGTGTTAACTTTGATCAAATGTTATGTGATTTAGAAGATGATTTTGATAATGATAAGCAGTATTGTGTATTTGAGAATTTGTACGAAGATTCTAATAAAGAATTGTATCATGGTTGTTCTAAATTCTCAAAATTGAAAGGTGTATTAAAATTGTATAACATTAAAGCATCTAATGGTTGGAGTGATAAAACTTTTATTGCGTTATTACAAACTTTAAAAGAAATGCTTCCGGATGGAAACGAGATACCATCTAATGTTTATGAAGCGAAGAAAATGTTGTGTCTAGTGGATTTGGAAGTTCAAAGAATACATGCGTGTCCATATGATTGCATATTATATCGAAATGAGTTTGAAGATTTTCACGAGTGTCCAAAATGTGGTGCATCACGTTACAGTAGAAAGCAGTTAACCAGCGATAAAAGTGATGATTAAGCTGGATAAAGGACCTCTCGCAAAAGTATTGTGGTACCTTTCTGTTATATCGAGATTCAAACGTTTGTTCTCAAATGCTAAAGATGCGAAATTATTGCGTTGGCATGTAGATAACCGGAAAAAGACGGAAAATTACGGCACCCCACTGATTCTCCTCATTGGAGAACTATTGACAGAAACTTTCCCAAATTTGGCGGTGACCCAAGAAACCTAAAGCTTGGGCTGAGTACAGATGGAATGAATCCACACAGTAGCATGAGCAGCAAGCATAGCAGTTGGTCGGTTCTATTGTGCATTTATAATCTTCCGCCTTGGTTATGTATGAAACGCAAGTACATCATGATGACCTTACTGATATCAGGACCAAAACAGCCCGGAAACGACATAGATGTGTATCTAGTGCTATTGATCAAGAATTTAAAAAAATTGTGGCGTCCCGGAGTGCAGATATTGATGCATATAGCAAGGAAATTTCACTTTACGGGCCATGATTTTCTGCACCATTAATGATTTTCGGCTTATGGTAATTTGTTGGGTTATAGTGTTGAAGGAGAAAAAGCGTGTCCTATTTGCCTAGACGATACAGTCGATGTGTATCTACCTAATTCCTCTAAAAATGTGTACATAGGTCATTGTAGATTTCTTTCTGCCAACCACGCACACTGAAAGAGAAAGAAAACATTCAATGGAAAGATTGAGAATATCACAGTAAATTATCTGTTGACCGGTTAAGAAGTTTATTTGCGAGTGAACGATATCAAAGTTCAATTTGGGAAATTAAAAAAAAAAGCGGTGAGAAAGAAAGTGGCTCCGAAAATTAGTTGAAAGAAGAAGTCAATATTTTGGGATTTATCATACTGGGAGCATTTAGAGGCGATTGCAAATGAAAATGCATCAAGCAGTGATCCGTCTTCCCAAGGGTCAACTACTGCATTGTCAGAATAGCAGTTTGTTGATATGTCGGTTCAACATAGGCATGTCGCATGAAAACTAGCAAGACAGAAGCTCTCAGACAATGGCCAGGAACGCGTTTATCCTAACCCGGAAACAGAAGCAGCCATCAAGACAATTGTGAAGATTTAGATATTGTCATCCATTGAAATTCAACTTTAATTTATTATGTTATAACATGTTGGCATTGGCTTTGTCATTTCAGGAAGAACAAGAAGCGGCTTTCAACAAAGGTTTGTTGACCGTCGAACGATACGACGATGTTCTAGAAAAATCTCTGCCAAATCGGGAACATGCTGGGAGGGTGAGAGACATTGGATCTTAATTTGATGGGAATCAAAAATCAAATATACATTTTCTCAACTTCCATGTGAATTTAGATTAATCATAATTATCTTAATCTTAAATCAAATTATACTGAAGGCTTAGACCGTACTTTATTAAAACTACAAGACTAACCAAATAATTCAATTTTGTACCGTAAGTTCAAAATCAAAACCTTAATTTATTAAATGGGCTTGCCTTCTGAAAGAAATGCAACTCATGTAGCGTGGTCAAACCGAATTCATATCACCGACGGTACTGTAAAAGGGAATCTTTTACAATTACTTGATCTGGACCGTTCTTTTTAACTTGGCACGAATCTCAAAACAAAATAATACTGCCCCCTCAGTCAGCCCGAATTCCAAACCGGTTGAGAGTTAATCTCAAACCGTAAATGGCTAATTGTAAAAGGGAATCTTTTACGGTACCGTCGAGGTATGGATCCTGGTCAAACCTCACATTAATTTTGGTGTTTGCGCGATTCACAAAGAAAAAATATTTACTTTGGTCCACGCGCGGTGTACCATGAAATGACGCGTGCTACTGCCGAGCCACTGAATATTGCATAGTGCACGAAACTTTTCACACTCGACGATGGGACGCGGTGTATGCGTGGCTCACGCGACCAACGCGATGCGGAGGGTTTTGGGCTGGTCTAGCGGTCTACAGAACTGAAACGTCGGGAAATTTATTTGTTTCTGGTTAAACTTGGTTCACACGCGGACCATGCGTGAACCATGCGTGAAACTCAGATCAGAAATGGCAATTTTAATGTTTTGGACCGAATTTAAAGGACAAAATTAATCAATTTAACAAATCTAATATCGCCAATTAACCAGAAATCAATCATATATCAGAACTGTACCAAAAAACAGAAAATACCAGAAGTATACTGAAAAACTTGTTTCAATACAGACACAGAGTGGCTCTAATACCACTTGTTGGTCGGAAAATCATCGCTGACCACCGCAGAACTATCTGTGTTGCATACAAAATTGAATAGCGGAAACTGTCTTGTGCATGAGAGCGTCACCGATTTGATTCTTCTAGAATAGCAAGCATTTTAGAGAGTCTCATTTGTTATACCGTCTCCAAAGTTATCTCACACTCATGTCTAATGAGTTAACAAGAGATGAATTCACGATGCCTTGTATTTTGGAGACCAAATTACAATTATATACAGCGCAAGAGATTCTTGGTTGTAGGGGTGTCAATGGGTACGATACGGGTAGGGTGGAAGCATTTTCATACCCATACCCACTAAGTATTGAGCTTACTCGTACCCTACACTTATCCACTAAGATTTGACCTTATCCTATCTTACCCTTACCCATAAAATTATCGGGTAACGAAACGGTAGCGGGTGAATAACGAATAAAACTAATATAATAATTAATTTTATTATATTTTACGAATAAAACATCAAAACTCATTCATTTCACACATATGCAATCACATTACTAATAAAAAAAAACAAATATGTAATCATTTTAAACTAAATTGTTTTTCATAAAATAAGAGAATTTAAAAACACAAACATCTCTTCGAACAAATTCAATTATTTAACTAAATAACAAATTTAAAACATGTAAATAAAAGTAATATGATTAACATGTTTCTTATAGCAAAAATCATATACTAAATAACAAAAGTACATAACTAATCATACAATAAATTCCAGGTTGGGGTGTGCCATGGCGGCCCAGATTTGAATTTTCTTTTTTCCTTTTTTCATGGACTTGAGTGTGCCATGGCGTCCCCCCTATTGCCTTTCTATTTTTCAAATTCTCACCCGACATTTTCTATTTTTAATATATTTTTTTATTTTCTTATGTATAAAAATTTCGGCTCATGTTTGTTTCAAAATCATTTTCATATTCAGTATTCAAAATCTCATAATAAAAGCTTCAGGCACAGTCATTTCCAACCCAATAAACAATTAATTTGGATCCACTTGACTTCACATTTTTCAGAGATTTCCAAAATATGTTCTATTTGGTATTGTTTTGATGCAAGGGAAGAGTGGTGGGCCCCTCTGGTATTATTTTCAAGAGTGTAGCTAGAGCAATTTATGCATTCCAGTGTTATAAATAGCTAGCTATAACTGTTCAATAGCTGCACTATTTTTGACACTATAACTAGCTATAGCTGTTTTTCTTAGCTTTTATGTAATGACGCGATAATCACTATTTAAAACCTTACATTCAAGAGATATTTGATGCTCTGAGATATATCAGGTATTTGTTGCGTTACTCTTTGTGGAGCTAATGTCTTAGGAACAAAGGTTTAAATAACGTTTATCGCGTCATAGCGGAACGGCTGAAAAAACGGCGCTATGGCCATAGCGTCATAGCTTTTTTGGTCCGAAAACACTATAGCGCACTATTTAGAACATTGCTTAGGAATATCACATGTGAGATTTTCCAGAATTATGAATTATTCATCATCAGTCACTAAAGAGAATAAATGGAAATAATAATAAATTATTATTACGCAGAGGAACTCAACTTGTCTGTATGCATGACACTTTAAAAAAAAAATGCAATAACAAACATAGTGTAGTTTTTTTTTTTTTTTTTGAAGAAAACAAACAAAGATATTAATTGGCATCATCCATGTAAAGTCCACTTGTTGACTAATTAATTTGTTAATTCGAAATTTGAGTTTATAAAATTTCAACATGACGGCTACCTGCCAGTGGCTCAGCCAACAAGTTGGCAAATGGAATTTTAGTTATAGATTCTTTCTTTTTGTATAATTTATTGAATGGATATCACGTAAGAGCTGACCAATAAGCCAATATATATTTGACTTCTATATTATCCAACTAAACTAAGCTTCTATGAAATCAACATTTCATGACCAATTATTGCAAATAAATTTTAGTTAATTGCAAGAGTACCTTTCAGGAAAGGAAACAGACAAAAACAAATGACATTTCCAGATAGTATAATTTGTTAAGACATTATATTCTTGCAAATTTTAAATGTAGTATCTATATATGTCGAAAGTAATTTTAAAATTTAAACTGTCCATCTCACGCTAAAAAAATGGATGCATTGTGATCATGCAAAAACCTACGGCATATGCCGGTTAATCATAAGCGATACCACTCATTAAACTATCACGGAATATGTTATTTTGTGTATATAATTACAAATTTAAAATTTAATATCTATGTCGAAAGTAATTTTAAATTTTAAATTTTAAATTCTGTCTCACGATTAAAAAAATGGATGCATTGTGATAATGCAAAAACGATGATAGGTGTCGGTTAATCGCAAGCAGTACTGTTGATGACGCCAAATCATATAGCGTAAATCACTATCTTTTTATCTAAGAAATGGTGAAAAAACAAATGTGAAGTAGCGATTTTTCCAATTTATTTACCGCAAACATGTTTTTGAGTCATTTTAACAAGTTTTGGAGAAAATTGCGTATATAGGCCAAAAATAGAGCAAAAATGTCATATTTCGACGATTATCAAATAGCCAACGAAAT
Source organism: Carex myosuroides (assembly GCA_028015225.1). Taxonomy (NCBI): domain Eukaryota; kingdom Viridiplantae; phylum Streptophyta; class Magnoliopsida; order Poales; family Cyperaceae; genus Carex; species Carex myosuroides. The sequence continues at coordinate 15,056,763 of CM051477.1, forward strand.
TGGACATCACGGGAGCATGCAACACCCCTCACGAAGTGCACAACATGCGAAATGACGAAATACAAAAAAATCTGCTAAGTTAGAAGACTGTGCGACATCCTCAATGCCGTGCACAACATAGCCCAGAGGCTGCACGGTTAACAGGCCGGGCCTTCTAGAAGATCCGCTTTGCTGACGGTCACGCTATTTTTAGATAATTCTTGATAGATCATGAGTGGACCCTACGTCCCCCATGATCTCCACTACTACTATTGTATAGGAATGCTATAAATACTTTTTTTGTATGTGTTCAATGTGTTCAAGCTCTACATAGTTGTAGCTAGCAATTCTCATTGTTAGAATAGGTTAGAGAGTTACTTAGAGAGAGAGAGGGTATAGCCATTAGAGGTCGAGTAGCGGAAAAATCATCTAAGGACGCAGAAGTCGACTCACTAGGAGGCGTGAATGTTCTTCCATCTTTAATTGAGTTGTAGTTTATGTTCTCTTTATTTATTTCTTTTATTGCTATGGCCATGAGAGGCTAAACTTCTCATCTCTAGGGTGAGAGTTGTACTTGAATTCTTAATTATATTTTAGTATATGTTTATGTTTTGTTTTTGCGTTATGATTTAAATTTCTATTGCACTTTATTCTTTTTATGATATTCTTGCATACATAGTTCCATCTACTATATGTCAATGATCTCCACATGCCATTCATAAGCAATTCAGAGAATTCGTGTGAGAAATTACTCGTAAGTAGTGGTGAAATTGGGGCTAACGAGACTTGACAATGATTCAAAACTAGAGTTAGAACCCAGGGGCTCCCTTGGCAGGATAATATAAACCGCACTTAGACTAGAACTAATTCCTCTACGGACATATTAGACTTAATTGGAACAATATTAGAAAACACTAATTTGACGGGGTGTTTGGGATATTTCAACTACAGGGTAGTATAAGGAAAACACATATTTTCATACCTAAAATACTTTAGTAATGATAGCCCAATAGCCGATCAAAAGATCGGAAAACCTTCATATGGCATAAACAAACACCTAGTTCACCATGTGGGTAATGACAGTGCCGTGTGCGGGGGTATGTTGAGTATTTTAGATATAGAGATTTTGTACTCTTTTTGCCTTTAAATTTATAAACCTTCGTACTCAATAAATAGGTTAGTTGCAAGCGCACAACCTATCGATCGTAGTATTTAGGTGTCGATCCGCAAGGAGATAGGGAAATACTAATTTTTAATAAAGAAAACTACTTCTAAACTGAACAATAAAAGTAAAAAGGGGGGGGGGTTTGTGTAATTTTGTTTTTAAAGGAAAATTAAAGTAAACTAAAAGTTCGTAACAAAAAGCAATAAAGTCGGGTGAAAATCAAGTTTGAGAAGTCTAGGGGTATTCGGTCCACAATCCCTTGCTAATTCTATCTACTCGGTTTGTTTAAATTCATGTTTGATTATGACGAGGTTTCTAACCTAAGTTAGCCTTTGGAACAAATATTAATACGAATACTTTGGGTGGACGGATTAATGTGCCTCGAATTCTAGGGCTGTCACTAACCTAGAGGGATATTTAATCACGTGCTTCAAATGTATATATCGATATTTGTTCTAAGGTGTCCTAATCAAGTTTTGACTTCACCGCTAAGTCCTTCACCAAACCTTAACCTTAACTTCTATTTTTCCAGATTTGAATACAAAAGTACGGTCGCTTATAATTCAAATCCTAAGGTATTTGCAATCACAATTTATACTATCCTATATGATCCTAATCTACTTTTAATCAAGAAGACTTAAGCGGGACGCTACAAGTCAAACACAACAAGTTGCACTATCCTATATGATCCTAATCTACTTTGGGTCTAAATGATCAAAGCGGGACGCTACAATTCAAGTACAAATCATGGAACATCACAAATAATAAATCACAGAAATTAACATCAAATCAAACAATCATAATAAAAACTAAAATCCGAGTAAAATAGAATTAAACAAGTTCATGTTACATGACCTAAACCCCTAGAAAGAGAACTACTCTCTCTTGGAGAGATCCATAACAAAGATTGGCAAAAACAATAAGAAATAAGATAAAGAAATGATTACACCCTTTCTTAGATCTAAAACATCGATCTTGCCGACTCCTTGCTTGAATCTTCTCCTTCCTCTTCCTTGAAAAGCTTCGAGAATTTCTGTAGGATCTCTCTCTCTCTCAATATGTGGAAAATGGATATAATAATGGATAATGGATCATGTGGCCTCCTTAGCCTTATATAACATTTTCTGAACTTGGAGATCAAGTTGTTTTATTTTTGGCGCCCACTAAGCCTACTAACTTATATATTTCTAATTCTGTGATTATGAACTTGGAGACCAAGTTATTCTAATTTTGGCGCCCACTAAGCCCACTAACTTTCCATATTTAGCAGTTTTTCAGGCTGATGCGGCCATTAATGCGACTTTACAGAATTATACATTCCGAATTTGGATAGTTTTCCTTCATGAAAGTTGTAGATATCTTTGTCCTGGTTCCGTCAAGCTTTGAATCACCCAAATCGGAGTTCGTATGACAAAGATATGGCCAAAATACGAACTGTGTGTCGGCTGAGTGCGGGTGGTGCGGCCCGAGTGCATCCGCACTGCGCTCGGATTTTCTGTTTTCTGTGTCAGTGCGTCCGCACTCTAGGTCAGTGCGTCCGCACTGGGCTCGGTTTCTCCTGTTTTGCTCTGAAATTCAAACGGGCATAACTTATGATCCGTAACTCCGTTTTCAGTGTTCTACCACTTTTCGGAAAGCTTGCGAGAAGATCTACAATTTGCTCCATTTCCTGTAATTTAAATAGACTTCGGCAGTAACTTGATTCTTGGATATATTTCATTATATTCTCTATTAAAATACAAGATATTTGGTGTTATTATGTGATAAAAACTAGATCGAATGTGTATATAATTTAGACCTATCAGGGTATTCGAAGACAATCTATACCCCACGCGGCAGTGACAGTACTTTACGCGGCATAGATAAACGTCAAAACTTATACTTTGCATGATTAAGAAGGATAAGAAACCTAGAGGCTCTCTATCTACTGTTTAATCTTATTTTAACTATAATGCCTTGATTGCATTGATTACCACAAAACCTTTTAAAAATCTAATAACCTAGACTAGTAAAAATTGTTTAAAATTTAATATACTATCTCTATAGATCGACATCCAAATTAATACTACACGGTATGATCATACGCTTGTAATCTGAACATAAGTTGAAATTAGAGTTTATAAATATTTAAAAGTAGTAGTTCAATTTGGACTCATCAATTGTTCATTCAATTATCACAAAATATGTGAGGCATGTGTGGCAGCTGGAATTCGAAATGAAATAACACAAAAATATGAAACAAATTAACCTAGTTTTTGTTTTAGCAAACAAAATGAAAATTTGACAACTGAATAGTTTCCATTCAAGTCGGATTGAATTTTTGGAATTCGATCCAAACAAAAAAAAATTGTATTCCGTTTTTGCTGTATGAATGAAACGAAATTAGAATTTTAGAAACGGATTCAGAATTTGTGTCGGGACAAAAAAAAATAGAAGTACTGTCAAAATCTTCTGACACCTCTCTCTCTCTCATGGATCGATGGATGTGCTAAAATTAATTACGAAGTCAAAATCACTGATATACAGAAGTCAGAACCCACACACTTCAATTGGAGATCCATCTGACGTAGCTTATGTACTTATTTTTTTTTTTTAAAAGAGGCATGAGCCCGTTTCATTAATTATGAAACCATAATTACAAAATGAAGTTCAGTCAAGCATCAGCTAAGTATAGCTACCGAGAGCCACTGAGAGAATCAGAAAATAACCACAGCAGCAACATAAAATGTAAGCCAACCAAGCAATATACCAAGCTTTGGTGGCAGCTAAACTCCAAAAGTAATATAACGAGGCTATTACTAAACCACACTGTATGTTACTAATGAGATATGTTAAGTACAAAAATTGGTGGAGAAACATCATCACTGCTGATCTGGAAGCCCAGGTGGCTGATACACCACCATCTCCAGAGGCATATATTGGGCTAAAGGAATTGCATCTTCAAGGATGGGCATCCATTCTTCCACTGCTAACTTCACCTTGGTCTTGACATTACCTGCCCAATAAGAAAGTAAAGATTTTATTTGCAAGATAATATTGCGAGCTGTGTTGGGAGAGCAATTATTAAAGCAACTATCATTTCTATGTCTCCATATTGTCCAACAGACAGCACTAAGGACAATTAGAAATCCTATTTTATCAGACATTGGCAAGGAGACAGCAAATTTGAGAATATCATCAAAAGAAAGCCAGTCATGCATAATCTCTTGGCTTTTGCCTAACCAAAACCACACCCTTTGAGTCAGAGGACATGTGAGGAACAAGTGACTAATTGTTTCATTAGCAGAGCAAAATTGACATGTTTGGGCACCAGACCAACCTCTACATGTTAAATTATCCTTGGTAAGTATTGAGTTGTGTGCAGTTAACCACATAAAAACCCTGATTTTTGGTGGGACAGGTAAAGTCCACCAGATTAGTTCAGAAGTGGTAGGTACTACCCCTCTAAAATTTAAAAAATTATACAATGAGTGTGTATTGAACTTCCCTGTGTTATCCCATCTCCATGCTAGTTGATCTTGATCAGATGAGAAGGAGATGGTACTAATGAGATGGAGAATGCTAGTCCAATCTACAAAATCCATGCCCTCCAATGGTCTCCTAAACTGAACCCTCAACCCTTGAGAATTAATCACTTCACTAAAGGATATTTGTTTATTACTACATTTCCTATATATTACAGGATAGAGAGTTGCTAATGAGCAGTCTTTGTACCATATGTCTTCCCAGAATCTACATTGAGATTGCCTACAAGGTATATACTGTACACTTACAGATCCTATATGTTCTAAATTAGAGATAATTTTCCAGAAAGGAGATGGTGGGGTATGAAAATCAATATACTTATGTAGGAGTATAGTTTTCCAGACAGCCTTGTAATTAGGGTTTTTGAACCTCCACCACCATTTTAATAATAAGGCAATATTCATATCTCTAAGATCTAAGATCCCCATCCCTCCAAATTGTTTAGCTAAACAAATAGTCTCCCAATTAACTAAAGCATACTTCCTTTTTTTTCAGTACCTTGCCATAAGAACCTTCTTCTAATTTTGTCAATTTGATGAAGAACTGTGCTAGGTATTTTAAAGAATGATAAGGAATACAAAGGGATAGAAGATAAGACTGAGTTTACTAATGTGATCCTCCCCCCAATTGAAAGCAGTTGACTTTGCCAACTGGGCAGTCTAGATTCCACTTTATCTATTAAAAATTGCCAATCACTAGCTGCAAGTTTTTTAATGTGTAAAGGAAGCCCTAAGTATTTAATAGGAAATTATCCCCATTGGCACCTAAATAGTTGATTTAAATTGGAAGTGTGAGGATCTAAGTTGATGGGATACATTTCAGTCTTATCATAGTTGACTTTTATTCCTGATAAGGCCTCAAAGGCCATCATGGCCCACCATGAAGCTTCAATATTCTCCTCCTGGGCATCCAGGAAAAGAATAGTGTCATCTGCATAGTGACAATTTGTTATTGCTTGTTGTGCTATACAAGCAGGACCTAAACCAGTAAGTACTGCAGCTAGTCTACCCTTATTGAATATTTTGCTTAAAGTATCTGCAGCTAAAATATAAAGGAAAGGAGATAGGGGATCCCCCTGTCTTACTCCTCTCTTACAATAAAAATAGCTAGTTAAAGTCCCATTAATTGTCAAACAAGACTGTGAACTATACAGCCAAAGAGTAATCCATTGGATCCATTTGGAGCCAAAATTTCTACTAGTTAAGACTTCCAGCAAGTAATCCCAATGGATTTTATCATAAGCTTTTTCAAAATCCACTTTAATTACTACCCCTGTTTGCTGATTTTGTTGACATGAGTGAAGTATTTCTTGACTAACTATCATATTGTCTAATATATATCTATTCTTAAGAAAAGCTGCTTGACTAGAATCTATTAATCTAGGCATGACTTGTTCTAGTCTAATGGTAAGCAATTTAGAAAGAATTTTAAAGCTACAGTTAACTAAACTAATTGGTCTAAATTTTTTAATTTGGGTTGCATCTTTTTCTTTGGGGATTAAGCAAATACATGATTTATTTATTTTATGTAAATCCAGAGAATGTTCATAGAAGTGATGGGTGAGTATCATCAGATCATCCTTAACTAAAGCCCAAAAGAATTGATAAAAATGGAAAGTAAAACCATCTGGACCAGGGGCACCATGTGGTTCAGAGGCAAATACTACCTGCTTAAGTTCCAATTCAGTGAATGGCCTTTCTAGGTCCCATTTTTCTATATTTAACAATTTGTCATCTGAATCCCAAAAGTCAGGTTCTAAATGTGCAAATTGATATCCAGGTGTTCCTAGCAATTCTTTATAATATGATACTACATGTGATTTAATATCTGGAATGGATTGGGTAAGGTGGCCATCTATTTCTAAAGCATTAATCCTATTTTTTTTGGATCTATGAGTAGCTAAAATATGAAAATACTTAGTGTTAGCATCTCCTTCAACTAACCATTTTTGCTTAGATTTTAATTCCATTGGTCTTCCTCATCTTGGTATATGGTTTCTAGTTGTTGTGTGAGATTAATCCACTGTTCCCCTTCATCATTGGTTAATTCTCTATGATCTCTTATTATTTCTAGTGCATGCAGTAATTCTAGTAAGTGAGTTTTATCTCTTTTTTGTTTACCATAATAATTACGAGACCACCCTTTAATCCTCTTTCTAATATGTTTTAACTTGTTGTTCCAGCTTTTAGCTATATCTGGTAAGGAGAGGGGGTATTCTTGCCACCATTTAATCATAAGTGAAACAAAATCTGATTGATCAGTCCAACTAGGGTTAAATCTAAATAATGGGGGAGGAGGGAGATTGTCAGAAGATGTTTGGACTAAGAGGGGACAATGGTCTGAACCATGACTACTAAGATCTCTAATGGAGCTAGAAGGGTATTTTTGTTCCCAAGCAAGAGAAGTAAAGACTCTATCTAATAGGGCAAACCTGGTTCCATTAGACCAAGTAAATCTCCTGGTATGGAGTTTGTGTTCTATTAAATGGAAAGAGTTAACAAAGTAGTTAAATTTGTTGCTAATGGGAGCATCAAAGTTAATTCCTGTTTTTTCTTCTTTTTTCCTAATAGCATTAAAGTCTCCACACAGGAACCAAAGATCTATGTTAGGATTTTTTATTTGAGTTAATTCATCCCAAAAGGCTTGTTTAAGGTTCCTAAGAACTGGTCCATAGACCACAGTCAGCTGCCATTTAGTGTTGTCCAATTTGTTTTCCATAATTATATCTATACAAAAACAGTGCACTGTGTGTTGAACAAACCTAATTTTGTTGCTATCACACCCTACAAGAATCCCTCCTGATCTACCAGCAGAGGGGACCCACAGCCAAGAATCTAATTTGTGAGAGATGCTCTTAAGACATCTATTAGTAAAGTCATCTTTTTTAGATTCTTGGATGGCTAATAGATCTACTCTATTATTGTCTACTAGATCCTTAACTATTTGTCGTTTTCTACTAGAATTCAGCCCTCTACAGTTCCAATTGAGAATATTCATTCTGAATTGAGAGAGACACTATCTTGAGCTAGGTTATCTACTAGAGAATCTTGTGCTAAACTAGTTGATGTAGGTAGTGCATCTACTGCTGTAGTAACTACTTGGCTAAGATGATTAACTTGTTCTAAAGTAACTGGAGATTGTTGCCTATTGCTAGTGTTGTTAAGTAACTGTTTAACAACTAGTTCAAATGTACTTCTATCTCAAGATTTCATACTTTCAACAATCAATGTTCTATCATCATCTGATGTACCTAGAGTAATTTGATATACTTGGAATAAAGCAACTATTTGTGTTACACTAAGCCTATTATAAGGAAAACTATTGATAAGACTAATACCTGATGAGCAGCTGCCTTCAGCCATTTTTCTCTTCTGTGCTTTACTCAGAGTGGAATCTTGATTTCCTTGCACAGTGACTCTGAGGCTGCGGCGTAGGTCAGGTTTTGGGTGTCGAACTGGAGTCTCAGCCACCTCAGGAGTGGGCATCTCAGTATCTGACAAACAGATGGTCTTGTCAGGAGAAGAGCCAGGGCCCTGCCTGAGATGAATGTTGTTACTTCTAAGTCTGGAGCTCACCCCAGAGGACCTGGTAGACTTCTTAGTCTTAGATTTGATGATGCCAGAATGTGGGGTTTGAAGAGCTAAAGCTTTGGGTTTCTTCCTCCCCCAAGAAAACTTCTTTTTTGAAGTTGTTCTCTTACTAATTGGTGTAGTAATCCATTTCTTGGCAGCTTTGGGAGGTGCAGTAGCTGGTTTTGGTTGTTGCAAGAGTTGGAGCCTTTGCATTCTAGCTAAGATTGGTTCATCCTCTTCAGACATATATTCAGGAGCTGTTTTTGGTTGCTGGCTACTGGTCTGGTGAGGTGCAGGAGTTGGTTCAGAAGGGGGAGTTTGCTGGCTACTGTTGACACAAGGAGGTGCAGGAGCTAGTTCAGTTGGTGGTTCAGTTTGCATAGGTGTGGGAACTGGCAAGTTGACTGGTACAGCACCAGGATCAGTGTGGACAGTGCTAGGACCAGCCTCAGTACTCATAATGTGCATTTGTTCCCAAGCATCTAGGTCAAGTTCCTCATTGAGTATTTCTTCTTCTAAAAACACATTCAAACCTAGCATTGGGCTTTTGCCAGTATCTGCTGTCCTGAGATTGACTGGACTGGGATTAGGGATGTCAGTGTTTAGCATCCGAATGCTGCCACCCCCCTGTACCAGTGGGGGATTAGGTTGTGTAGTGGTGTCATGTGCAGACTGTGGAGGTTCTAAATCTCGTCGTTCACTCTCCCCAAACTCAGTGCCATTAGGGTAGGGTCTTCCCCTTTTTCTCCCAGCCCAGGCGTTCAATGGTTCGGTATTATCAGTTTCAACTTCGATGTCAATATCAAACATTGTCAGGGTACCAGTAGGATCTCTATAGGTAACTACATGAGTTCTAGGCAGAATTTTTGTGTCACAGACAGCCAGCTTGAGACGTACAAATCGGATATCGTACCCGCTTTTGGTAGCACTATCTATCTCCAAAACATAAGCTCCAAACGGGTTCAATACCCGATCATACTCAGAAAAATCGTCAAGGAAGATTGGAAAATTATAAATCCTTACCCAAATTTGTTGCAGAGACATCCCATCGCTGAAGCTTCTGTCCCAAGCTATAATCGGGAATTGAACGTCGCCTAATCTAAGGTATCCACGTGATGCGACCGATTCTAACCAGGTAGCATTCGGCGCTTTGATGAGATATTTGTACTCATCAAACACCGACGCCACCCAGCGATGTTGAGCGAAGCGGTTGCGGAGTACCTGCTCCACTCTCTCGGGCCCCCAGGCAGCGATATCGTCCAAGACGAGGCTGAGCATCAAGTTGGCTTCAATCGCTTGGGATCGGGGGGTAGTCTCCAGCAGCACTATCGGGGGGGTGATCGCCATTTTCGTAGTAGATCGAGGTCTTAGCGGAGGTTGAGGAGGTGGAATATGTGTGGATCTAGGTCGTAGAGAGGGTGGATGAGGTGGTAAGTGCTCAGTTCTAGGTTTAGCAATGGGGAGGACGGAAGGGGGAATAGTAGATGATCGACATGCTGCGGCTTTGTGACCTAGTTTGTGACAGGCGAAGCACACCTGTTTGTTTCGACAAGCTTTGGCTAAATGCCCTCTGTCTCCGCATCGCATACAGATCAGACGGTGGAATGTGAATTGAGATCTAATTTCTTCAATTCTCCGACGCACCAGCATGGATCTTGATTCCATTGTGCGCGTTGGATTGCGCTCACGCCACACAGCGGTAGGTTGCTGCACGATCTGACTATAAGTTCTAGGCAGGCCATATGGGCTCGGACCCGCCATTAATGGAGCTGCAAAAGCCCCATATTTCGTGCGAAAACTATCCTTCAACAAGCCCAAGCAACGTTGCTGGGCTGTCACACCTTCTGGCGAGGCCATCACTCTAGATTGTTTGTTTGGATTTTTTTGTTTTTCTCTATTTTTTTTTTTGTGATTTTTCAATTGCTTTTTTCCTTTTTTCTAGTCGCCTTTTGAATCGCCTTTTTTCCTTTTTTCAATCGCCTTTTTTCCTTTTTTTACTGTCTTCCCCTGCCGTGATTCATATCACCGTAGAGATTTTGATCAGCTTATGTACTTATTCTTAATTATCTGCCTCCTCTCATCCAGTTTCTACGTATTAATTGGATTATATATGTATGCATGAATCATGATCATGTATCAGGTGTGCTTTCTTCGAAAACAATTACACATTTTCCCGATATTTTTATTAATACCCAAAAAAAAAACAAATTATCAAATCTGCCCCCACCTCAAACTTATTTTTAAATCTACCCCAACCGCTTGTCCACTGGGCGGTCCACTTTCCCCATCTGACCGCCCAGCAGCTGAGCGGTCCACTCTTCATAGCTGACCGCCCAGCTAATGGGCGGTCCGCTATGTTTTTTTTTATAGCGGTCCGACCCCCTCTCTCTCTTTTCTTCTCTGCCTTCCCGCCGCCCCGCCTCTCCGCCGCCCGAAACCAACCACCTTGGTCTCTCCCTCTCTCACTACCGAAGTCTCTCTCTCCCTCTCTTCATCTCCCTCTCTTCCTCTCTCTCTCTCTCTCTCTCTCCCTCTCTTCCTCTCTCTTCAAATCTGCCACTCTCTCTCTCTCTCTCTTCCGTTCCCTCTTCCTCTCTCTCTATTCCTCTCCCTCTTCCTCTCTCTCTCTCTTCCTCTCTCTCTCTCTCTCTCTCACCCGAACCCTAATTTTCGGCCATCTCGGCGACATCCTGATTATTTTCGAGTAAGTCTCTAAATAACATTTTTAATTTATATTTTGTATCTTGTATTGGCATTGGAACGATTGGTAGAAATTGAATTGTTAATTATCTTGTGCGGGTTGTTGATTTTCCCGACACGATTGAATTGTTCAAAATTAGGATTTCCAAAATTAGAGTTTGTAGTTTAGGATTTAGGGGTGACAAAACTGAAGTTTATAAATTAGGGTTGAATTGTTAATTATCGTGTGCGGGTTGTTGATTTTCCCGTCACGATTTAATTGTTAAAAATTAGGGTTTCCAAAATTAGAGTTGAATTGTTAAATTAGAGTTTAGGGTTGAATTGTTAAATTAGGGTTTAGGGTTGAATTGTTTAAATTAGGGTTGAATTGTTAAATTAGGGTTGAATTGTTAAATTAGGGTTTAGGGTTGAATTGTTAAATTAGGGTTTATGATTGAATTGTTAAATTATGGTTGAATTGTTCAATTAGGGTTTAGGGTTGAATTGTTAAATTAGGGTAATAATATGTCGCCACCTCCTGCAGGTAATAATATATCATACAAATGATCATTATTAAGTGTCTCTCTAAAAGATCATTCTTATTAATTTATCTTCATTCCTGCAGATGATGACTTGGGTTGGGCGATCCACCAATGGGTGTTGAACAACAACGCGTGGAACGCGTACTACAACGAGCATGGAGTTCCAGTGCAGCAGACCGAGGTAGCAAAAGTTCATTATTTAATTAATTTACTCGTTACTTCTATGTAGCAAAATTAACATTGTTTGCATGCAAGATGAAGCTGCCGCCGCCATTTTCTCATTGGATGACCTCACTGGAGATGAGGGCGGATGAGAGCCAGCCAGCTCCCACAGACCGCAATATATGGAGCCCAGACAGCATGACGGCGAGGCCAGTGGGAGTGGGGTACAGACTGCAGATGGCTTTGCCTCTGCTATATTTGGCACACCGCCTCCGGCCACGTATCCTCCTACTTGGGAGGCCGATCCGTGAATGTTGCGTACACATGCGAGGATCCATGAGGAGCATGCATTACACCTGGGGGAGGACCCATGGGCGCGCGAGGCCGTACATGATGACATGCAGGTGGATGAGGTTCACCAGAGGCGTCTGCCGTCGCAGAGGGACCGCCGTGCACCTGATAGGTTGGACCTCTCCGGACCTCGCCCTCGTCATCGCCGTTAGGGCTTTTATATTTTTTTAGTTTGATAGGTTTCTAGTATTTTAGTTTGGATTATTATATTTCATGTTTGGACTGTTATGTTTCGTGTTTAGACTTACCATTTAGATTACCTATTTTTTGTTGTTTAGACTTACCATTTAGATTACCATTTAGAAACATTTAAACATTAACAAACTAAATATAAAACTAATCAATTATATTAAAAACTAGACAATTACATAACATATAAAAATAATCGTCAATTATAAAAATATAATCGTCAACAAATAATAAATATATATCATATAAATCATTACAACAATTTAATATAAACCATTCAAACAAATCATTACAACAATTTAATATAAAAACATTCAAACAAATTTAAACATAAAAACAAATTTAAAAAAAAAATAGCGGACTGCCCAGCAGCTGGGCGGTCAGCAATGCAGAGTGGACCGCCTAGCTGCTGGGCGGTCAGGTGGGGAAAGTGGACCGCCCAGCAGGCGGGCGGTTGGGATAGATTTAAAAATAAGTTTGAGGTGGGACATATTTGATAATTTGTTTTTTTAGAGTATTAATAAAAATATCGGCACATTTTCTCGTAGATAAAAAATTTAACTAATCATGAGTTTTTTAACTTCTAAGTCGGACTTAATTTCCATAAAATTATGAACAATTATATGAATCCCTTACTCCAGTCCCTCGTCTGACATCTCAGCAATATTAGAGAAAAGTTGTACTATGGTCTCTACTAATTATATGGCTTCTCTTTTTCCAGTTCCGTACTCGTCTTAATGTCAACTTTCGTAGGTATAAATATTTGAAAGATAAGATATTAAAATTAAAAAATAAGATATTAATACTTAGATCCGTAATTTGTTATGATCATCACTTTTCCAGTCCTCCAATAGTCCTCTGTCAACCTTCCTCTAATAAAGTAGTGAGGACACCGTATCCTCGCATAACCTTCCCCAGTCATCCCCGCGTTAACTTTCTTCTAATAAAAATAGTTACCCTCATAAGAATAAATACTTAAGTAGTTCAGTGCATAAGTATAAATGCTTGAAAAATAAAATATAATACTTGATGTGTAACTTGATATGATCGAACGTCTGAAGATTAAACTTTGTACAATATATATACATATAAATATTTCAGTGCATAGGTATAAATACTTTCTTGCATAGGTGTTAATATTTAAAAAAAAAACATTCAGCGCTGGAGTTTTTGCGGTCCCCTCAAGCAGTTATATAATTATGGTGCGGGAATGTTTGAGGAATTTAGTTGGAAGATTATTATTTACGTAAAAATATTCACCTTAATTATAAGATAAACTTTCGTGCATAGCCATAAATACTTTCACACATGAGTATTATACTTTAGAAAAAAAATTTAACACTAGAGTTTTTGACAATTATCATAAACAGTGCGAAAACTAAAATGCAATTAAAGACGGTTATCCAGATCCTAAAATTATAGAAAATATATATAAAGTACTAAAACCAACATACCTGAATTACGCGGGACGCAAAAGTGAACGGCGTCCTTATTATAATTAACCCATCTAAACTTTGTTCTTCCACCCTAGCGTTTCATTAAAGCCATGCAGTAGATGTAAATCCGGAGATAAATTTAACCCGAACCGTTCAACATAAAAATTGTATATACTAATAATTAAATTTATAATTTTTTAGATAGTTTTATTATCATTTTTGACAGGTAGAAAATTACTTGATCTAAAACTTCTGAACCATATGAATATTATTATTATTTTTCTATATATCTAAAATAAGAGTATGGCTAAATTGCTGCCGGCAGCATTCTGGCCAGCTGCTGCCGGGGGCAATTCGGTCATTTCCGGTGTTCAAACAACAAATCTGAACCGTTCAACGTGTTCTAAATATTAAAATCTACTTGGAGACCAAATTTTATATTTTTTGGAATTTTTTTACTATTTATTAAGCCACTTTGAAAATTCCAGATCACATGGTCCAGAATTTTGGTGCACTGTTCACCCGGATCAGCCAATTTCAAAGTGGCCTAATAAATAGCTAAAAAATTCCAAAAAATGTAAAATTTGGTCTCCAAGTAGATTTTAATATTTAGAACATATCTGTATAAAAACATTTGTTGTTTGAACACCGGAAATGACCGAATTGCCCCCGGCAGCAGCTGGCCAGAATGCTGCCGGCAGCAATTTAGCCATACTCCTAAAATAATATTATTATTTTTTGAAAAAATGTAAATTTTTCTATAAATACATTTTTATATGAAAATCATGTTGTATAGTTTAGAATAATTGTTTAGACTCCAGGAACCAAAATATAAATCTATAATATGGCTTGATATGCGCATTACAAATTAATTAAGTATCATAACCTCACTCCATTATATATAATTGAAAGTGTAATAAATGTATCTACAAGTATTCATTCATTTGGAGGAAAGAAGTACACATTCTGAGAAAAACAACTATGTATTTTAACTGTATGTATATGTGTATGTTGTCAAAACATCTTCAGAAAACTTTTAGCAAATTAATAATTATCTGCTCATATTCTCTCTCTCTTAACACTTAATTAAGCCAATTTGATTGTCTATGGTTTAATTTCACAAATGACAAAAATATATGCATGTGGCATCTAGAAGCTTTATTCAATTAATTAAACTTGCCAGAGTAACTTTTATACATTTAATTAATGAGGGATGCTTCTGTGCATACAAGGACCTATTTGTAAAATGAGCATATTTTCATTTTCAAAGTTCAAACAGTCAATCCGACCGTTCAACATTATCTCCATATTAAAATGTACTTGGAGGTCAAATTTTACATTTTTTTGATTTTGTTTACTATTTATTAAGTATTTTACAAAACTAGTCAAATTCAGACCATTGAATTTTGTACCCATCTTAATAAATAGTAAAAAAATTCAAAAAAATGTAAAATTTGACCTCCAAGTACATTTTAATATGGAGAAAATATTGAACGGTCGGATCGACTGTTTGAACTTTGAAAATAAAAATATGCTCATTTTACAAATAGGTCCTTGTATGCACAGAAGCATTTGCCTTAATTTATATATACATTTTTTAGTCTCCCCCTTCTGACTTCTGTGTAATACTATATATTATTGGACTCAAGTGAACATCCAAATAATGCAACCCAGTATATAGGTAGCATGTGGGCTTGACTTTTGTTTATTATTAATTGTAAGAAATAATAATACACAAATAATCCTTCAATTTGGAACAAAAATATGATTGTAAATTCAAGGACTAAACATAAAATTGTAAAAAGTTGAAGAGTGATCATGCAATTTTGCTAATTTAAACCACAAGTTGCTTTGCTCAAGTCAACCAGAGACATGCTGGTATTTAAAAAGGAAAAAGAAAAAAAAAATACTATCCTCTTGTCACTGTAAGCATCAAAGAGAAATATAAATCAAAAGTGCTTCCCGCCTCTCTCTCTCTCTCTCTCTCTCTCTCTCTCTCTCTCTCACCTCACAAGAGGCTCGATCATATCATTTGTTCGAGATGAGGTGTGAAGTAATGGCTCTGTTTGTTTTGCTCCTTTCTCTTTTTCTCTTGCCAAGTTGCTATTCCTCACCGATGTGCATGGATCAGTGTAAGCAATTAATATTTGCCAAGTTGCTATTTTCCTTCTCTCTTTCTTTTTCTTAAAAAAAAATAGCAATATTTTCAAATTAATTAAGACCTTATATAAACACAAGTAGAATTCTTTTTTCTATATACAAGCAATAAAATTTATGATATATGTTTGGCTTTCACCTTAACTTGCTCTAGGCTTTTAGCAATTAGCTTTTTGTTACTTCGATCTGGTCTGATATATATGATCATGCATGTTTCCTTGTTAATTATATTCCTTGAACAGCTTATCCGAAGAAGATAAACTCTTCTTCACTGGCCTATTGCGGCTACAACGACCGAGCTTGTTGCAGCACAGCTGACGACCTTGCGATCGGGGACCGATTCACAAAGATGAACATCTCTGATGCTGCGTGCGCGGATGTTATCAAGTCAATTCTTTGTGCGGTAATTCAGAACTCTTAAATAATTAATTATTTCCAAATCTTTACAGGTATATATATATATATATATATATATATATATATATATATGCTTCATTATTCAATACGTAGTACTAAATTAAAACAGCTAGTACTATATATATATATATATATATATATATAATTTCTGTATGTGGTAATTAAATATGTATAAATTACATTGGTAATTAATCTAGTTCCCTCAATTTAACTAAGTCTGAATCCACATTATTATATTTGTGGGAAGAAATTAATCATCAACACACATATATAGGTTATGATTTACGATGAAGTAAATGCATGGCATGATGGCACACAAAAATTTCAATCAACTAAAAACCTAGCTAGCTAGCTAGCTTGTTGGAACTTGAATTGCCTTTTATCTTAATTAGTGTTTATGTCGGTACAGTTAAAATGCGATTTAGATTTTATTAATTTCTAACATGTTTTGTGAGAAAAATCTTTTAAGACATTAGATTTTAGATTTTTAATCCTCCGTAGTCCGTCGTTCAGTGAAAAGCCACATGCTCTGATATTTACATATATATACCCTATATAAGGAATCCAAATGTTAGTCAAACCATGAATAGTTGCTGATTTAATATAAAAAAAAATGTGCGTTAGTATTAGACACAAGGGTATTTCTATATATTTAATGTAGTACCAAAGTCAAATCCAGAATAGTAAAATGAAAAAAAAATAAAAAATATTGAGGCCCTGAGCTATCATATCTGAGCGTGTCTTTCAACTAGTTTAACAGAAAAACCTTCTAATTTTGTCTAACTTCTATTTTCAGCGTTCATATTCAAATTTTTAAAGTTATGTTTATAACCTTTTACAATGCTACTCACAAGCATTTAAACATCTACATGCAAGCATTTAAATCCTAAATCTGTGTAGTTTTAATTCTTAACTACTTTTGTATTCTAGAAAAATAAAAAAATATTGCTCTCATCCACTCTTTTTTTTTCTCTATCATTCTCGTCCATTTTTCCAACGATATGTGATGAAATTTACGAATCTAAAAATACGAACGTTTTCTACTTGATTTTCTCTTTCAAATGAAATGAGACCTATGAAGAAATACTTTTGAGTTATTTTCAAGTCATTTTTTTTAAAGTAAAGCCCATGAGCACTTTAAATTTTCAAGTTTTTAAACCTCAGTCTAAAACCATTAAACCCCTGATGTCTACCATTTAAACTACTACGTTCAAGCATTTAAACCTCTGATGTCGATCATATAGTATCACGCATTTAAATATCTGTCTACAACAGTTTAAAGTAGTTGTGTCAAACATTTAAATAGTTTTCATGTCAAGTTTAAAAGGTTGTAGACTGAGGTTTAAAATCTTGAGAATTTAAAGTATTCATGGGCTTTACTTAAAAAAAAAAATTAAAAACAACACCTTGAAAAAAAACTCAAAAGTATTACTTCATGGATCTTATTTGAAAGAAAAAAATGAGTAGAAAACGTTTGTATTTTTATATTCACAAAATTCACCACGGATTGTCGAAAAAATGGACATGGATGATCAGAGGAAAAAAAAAAAGTGGGTGAAAGGAATCTTTTCTTTTTTGGCTTGAAGATAAAAGTAGTTAGAACTTAAAACTACTCATATTTAAGATTTAAATGCTTCCGAGTAGCATTGTAAAATGTTATAAACAGATATTTAAATGTTTGGATATGAGCACTGAAAATGAAAGTTAGACATTAAATACTTGAGAGACGCGCTCGGAGATTTATTTGAGAGACAATTATCATACTACTAAAAAAATACATACATGTGACATCGTCCTATAAATTTTCGAATATTATTGTTGATGCTGATAGGGCCATGCGTCAGTGGCCCTCAACTAGCTCAATCATGGCCTATAAATAATATGAGATTCGGACCCCATTAAGGGCCAACCCGGGTCAAATGAAATAAGGCCCTTAATATGCCAATATCATGGGTCAAGAGCAGTTCGGAATTTGGACCCCCATGTCGGGGCCAACCCGAGACCACACCCATGATCCGGCAACAAGCCAGCCCGACAAGGCTCAGTTGGGTCGCGCAGAACATGCCCAAGAACAACTCGGGATCCGGACCCCCCTCCCAGGGCCATCCCGAGACCAAAAGAAATGAGACCCGCGGCCTAGCAACCAGACGACCCGACAAGGTCCGAACTAGGCCTTGTCCAATCAGCACGAAACAATTATGCGTGACGAAGCCAGTTTGGGCCATATCCGATAAGGCCCAGTCCGATCTCGGCTTATTGTCATCGCCGTTTATGCGGGTGTCACCGTTTTGATGCGAACTCCCCTAACCGTTCTGACAACGCGTAATAACGGTTAGGGGTGACCTATTTAAGGCAAACAGCTCCTTGAAACAGGGGTTGAATCTTTCTCAAGGCGAGGCATCATACATGATAGAGTCCGAATACCTCCACAACTTTCAACTTTTCTTAATCTCGGTCCGTCTTCCCGAGACGGGACGAGCCCAAAATCTCCAACTCTCCCCATACGGCCTACTCCCTCGGGATAGGGCGTATGAGATGCTAACAACAATAAACTCTCTTGTAAACTTTTTTTTTCCGATTGAAGTATAACTAATCTAATATTCAACTATTAAAGTTCTTAAAAAAATTCTTTAAGCCATAAGTCAAATTGAGTTTCATTTAAAATAACTGATTCAATTTTATTTCGGTTGGAACGAGAGCCGTTTGGGAGTTATAAATTTTGGAACGGTGAATATGTTATTTTACAGTTTTTGAAAGATAAAAACTTATTTTATAATTTTAGAGGGGTATACACGAGCTGCTTTATTTTTTATTTTTTTAATAACATCTACTTGAAGTGTTTAGTATATTCATTTGAAATAGCATCTTTCTTTTTGCCACAATTTGCTCTTTAACTGAGCAAAATGTTGTTATCGGGCCCAATATTAATAAGGCCCTTAAACCCAATTCAGTAAAGGCCCGGTAATTCCAATCGGGTCAATGTAAGGCTGTAAGCTAGTTTTTGGTCACTGAAGTAACTCAAATTTGTGTTTAGATCGGAGCCGTCCGATCAGAATTCGGGCCAATCCGGTCGGAGGTGGAATACACAGGCGCCTTTAATTTCGTGCCAAGGTAGATCCAACGGTGGAGATCTAACGTCAAAATTTGAGTTACTGGAGTGATATGAATTCAATTCTCTCTCTCTCTCTCTCTCTCTGTGTAGTCTGTAGTCTGTACTGGACTGAGACTGAGTAAATGAGAGCACCTGCTACATTAGAATCAGTCGGGGAATAATATGGGTGCTTGGGTTGGGTTTGTTCGTGCAAACGATTGCATACTTGTTCGTGCAATCACGCAAACAGTTGGAAGCTTGCGAGTTTAGTGGAATAGACATAGTGAAACCATTTAAATCTCCGTGTAATTGCTCACTTTTTTTCTAGATTCGACTGATTTCACGGTCATAATTGTGGGTTTAAATTTCCATTCTGTTTCTGTTATATGGTATTGTTGTTCAATTTCATGGTTCATTGAAATAATGATTATGTTAAGGTGTTGATTACGGGTTAAAATATGTACTGGTACTGTGGTTGCACGTGAAGTGTTCGAGGAATTGCTTTAGGGAATCATGGCTAATAATGACCATGACTAGCAATGTTCAATTCACAAAATCACATGTGCTAATTATAAGATTTATTTGCACACAGCAATGTAACCCCTACGCTTTTGACCTGTACTCAAAATCCACAAACTTCCCGGCTCTCTGCAACACCAAGCTGGTGGCCTTGTCATCTCCTACCAACTCCACAACCGACTTTTGCACAGAGACCTGGAACACGTGCAAGGATGTTACTATTCCCAATTCGCCCTTTGCCACCAGCAATGCCTCCCCAAACAAGCTCTCTGACAGCTACAAAGCAGCTACCGATTTCTGTGCAGCAGTTGGTAGCGGTGCCACTGATCAGGGTCTCTGTTTCAGTGGCGGCACGTCAGTTGGGTTTAATGGAACACAACCTGCTCCTCCACCTCAAGGTAGTCTCTCTCTGCCTTCTCTTTCAACAAAGTATTTGAAATGTGCCAACCCGAAGAATGAACAATATCTTATATGCCTACTTAAAACCTCTTGTACCCTCTACTTTCTGATTTCTTATAACACAAATTGAAATGTACCATCTATGTAATATCTTGATGTCTCCCCTGATAGGTATATGCCTTGAGAAGATTTTCAATGGGTCATACGCAAATTTTGCACCACATCCTGATGGTTCCAACCAGGTCTTTCTGGCAACACAATCTGGTAAGATCTTTCTAGCGACAGTTCCACCCCAGGGATCAGGCAAAACACTTGATATAGACTTGACAAACCCATTTATCGACCTGACTGATTTGGTTCACTATGACAATGAGTTTGGTTTGAATGGCTTCACGTTCCACCCAAATTTTGCGGCAAATGGGAGATTCTTTGTGGCGTACAATTGTGACAAGTCCAAGTCAGCCACCTGTTCTGGCAAATGCTCGTGTAACTCGGAGATTAATTGTGACCCATTGAAACTTGGAACAAGTAAAGGTGCGCTTCCATGCCAGTATCATACAGTCGTTGCTGAATATACTGTTAATGGCACAGCCTCTCCTAACATGGTACTTTCATGTTCCTTCAATTATCCATTTTGATATACAATATGTTGCATGGTATATTCTGAGATTACATGCTAGCATATTAGAATACTGTGTTTGGTATGGGAGTTGCATTTGCATTTATTTTGACTTTTCACAAAACAAACAGTAGAATCCTACTATGTATGCATGAAGTTTGTCCTGCATGTTTTTTTTACCAGATTTTAATTTCTTTTTCTTTTCTTCAAGGTCTACCTTATTGGTAAATCAAAAGAGCTCAGAAACAGCCTTAAGTTATCCAAAATAACAGTATTTGTTGAGTATGGAACTGGCTGATATAAACGTGATGAAAGAGCTCAGTAATGTTAAAGGAGGAAAATATATGGTGGGGACTGTTGATAATCCTATACTTAGATTTGTATTTTACCAATCAAATACAAAGTATTCTCTAATCTTTACTGAGGCCAAGCTCCTCCTCATTTTAAGATTTTTTTTTTAGTTTCTAACTTTCTATAATTAATAGGAACAGGTGGCTCATGTTGAGCTTCTATTCTATTAAAAAAAAATGATGAAAAGTAAGGCTGACACTATTGTGCTTCTTTTCACTTGTTAAAAATTAGGCAAAAAATGCAAATCCAACTGAAGTTTCAAGGGTATTTACCATGGGGCTTCCGTACAATAATCACCATGCAGGACAAATATACTTCGGCCCAACTGATGGGTATCTCTATTTTATGATGGGAGATGGCGGCAACAATGGTGATCCCTGGAATTTTGCACAGCTCAAGAAATCTGTGCTTGGGAAAACTCTTAGACTCAATATTGACATCATGCCAAGTACGTACTCAGCATGCAAATGACTTTAAATAACATTTATCTAGGCTTGTGTGGAGTATCTATTAGTATGGTTTGCGGGGAATACTGATTCTTAAGCATTGATGGGAATCACACACTGTCATAGAGTTTTACAAGTATTCTATGGCTTGAATTATACTCGATGGTAACTGTGTTTGAGTATATATTTTTTTTTTTTTCAAGTTAGTCTCACCAGAAAGGATCTTTAAATAGTGAAGCACTAATGAGATATCAAACTCATCAGAACAAAGAAAATATCAGTAGCACAAAAGCAATAATGTACAAAAAAAAAGTGAGATTAGCATCTACAATCTGGTGTGGCAACTGCTACATAAATACTTGTATGTTCTAATAGAAATTTAATTAGCATGACTTTGTTGCTCTGTTTTGTGTTTTCAGCTCAAGCTGATATCGACAACCTTACTTTATGGGGAAATTATTCGATTCCAAAGGATAACCCATACTTTACTGATCGAACATTCAGGCCGGAGGTCTATACCTTAGGTCATAGAAATCCGTGGCGCTGTAGCTATGACGCAGAAAGGCCCGCATATTTGTTTTGTGGTGAAACTAGCGAGGTAATTTCTCTTCGCACTTCTTGACTGAATATCACTTCCATGCATAGGTGATTGTGATATATATAATATTTGCAAATTACATGTTTGCTAATAGTTACCATATCAGAATTTTAACATACTACCAATGCACACATGTTCTCCATTGGGACCTAGCTGATACCAAATTTAAACCTGTGCTTAAAAAACTTTTACCATGTGGTCAAATCATTGAACAACCCTGTTGGAGAATAATTAGTAACTTTCTACAAATTACAATTAAAGAGAATTTCTTTTGGTGCTCAATTGAAGCAATCCTAGAAAAACCTAGAATAATAATAAATCAATCAAGAATTAAAACAAATGCTCATCTCAAGTTTAACTGTAGACTACCGTACACCATTAGGACAATTAGTTACAAA
The DNA here is from genome assembly GCA_028015225.1 of Carex myosuroides. Lineage (NCBI taxonomy): Eukaryota > Viridiplantae > Streptophyta > Magnoliopsida > Poales > Cyperaceae > Carex > Carex myosuroides. The sequence goes on from CM051477.1 coordinate 15,079,358, forward strand.
GAAAATCAGAACTATTTACATAGATATTGCAAATTACTCATGTTAACATGTTCATTTTTTAATAAAAGATTATCTTAATAAAAATAGGATACATATGAAGAAATTAATCTCATATCAAAAGGAGGAAATTATGGGTGGAGGATTTATCAGGGCTATGATCTCTATTCCCCCTCATGGGCCCCAGGTCCTAACATTTCAGCCAACTCTATTGACCCCATTTTCCCGGTGATGGGTTACAATCGCTCAGAAGTAAATAATAACTTGGGCTCTGCTGCAATTGTTTCCGGCTATGTCTACCGTGGAATTACTGATCCGTGCTTGTATGGAAGGTATAAATAATAATTTTACACTTTAGTTGTAGTTATTATTTCTTTTTTTTTGTATTGCACTTTGTTTAGGCACAAATTACCAACATATGCATTAACCAACAACATTTAAGCCTCAACCTGATTTACTATTCATTAAGCCTTAACCCTCAAATAAACTTATTATGCAATTAAGAGTCAGAAAGCATTTTTTTGTATGAAGCATCAATTATGTTTAAATTATGTAATTGTTTGTTACTTGCATGCTAATCTAGTCTCAACTTCACAAGAATTAACCTTGTCCTAAAAAGCAAAACCAGCCAACTGAAAATAAGTAAATTGAAAGCTGGTAGTTAAAAACTTGGACAGTAAACAAGTACGTACCAGCAGAGCATGCTTTGAAATTCGAAAATAGCATCAAGTGGATGTTTCACACTAAGTACCCTGTCTCCTCATGGCAATTTAGGTTCATTTTCGGGGACCTATATGCAAACGACATGTTTGCGGCCGCAGAGACCCCACGTGGCAGTGGGAATTTCAGCAGAGACAGAGTCACCTTCACTTGCACCAAGCGTTCCCCCATTCCTTGTGATTTCTCCGGCAAGAGTACACTCCCCTCGCTTGGGTACATATATTCATTCGGCCAGGATAATAATAAAGATCTATTCTACTTGACGAGCAAGGGAGTGTACCGGGTTGTTAGGCCGAGTTTGTGCGGTTACTCGTGCCCATTGGAGAAAAATATCCCTCTATCAGCACCGCCTCCATCCCCGGGGCAATCTACTGAGGCATCATTAGGTCTCAAAATGAAGAGGCCAGTTATGTTGGTGTTAACTTGCTTATTTATTCTTCTGGGCTTCAGATTTTAGGTTATCCTTGCGGTGTACTCTTTTTGCTTGATTTTTCTTTCTCCTTTGTTTTGTTCGTGCCGACCGGCTTTTGTATGTGGGATTCATTCATTTAGAATACGGACTCCATTGTTTTTTGTATATGTTTGTGGGTGGGATCTATGGCCAAGTTAGGATTGTATATTGTTTTCTTGTAAGCAGGGGGCGGGATCTATGGCCAAGTTAGGATTGCTTAACTACTTTCATAATTTTAATTTTTTTAATTATATATATATATATATATTACAATTTAATTGAACTTTTTTTTAATTTTTTATATGATTCATTTCAGCATCCCTATATCTATAGTTTAGGGTTTAGAATTTCATTTTGTGTTCGTAAAAAAATGATTTCGAATCTCACCTATCACACATTATTATTTTACGTTTTAGCCTATTCATTCTGAACTTTCAAGTTCCACTGACAAGCATTCGTGATTAAAAAGGATCATTGACGTGTAGAGGTGAGAAAATCGCTCATAACTTGTGACTCACTCGTAACTCACTTGTAACTTGCTCGCTAAAAACTTGTTGACAACTTGCTCATTATCAACTCGCTCATTAACTTAATGAACCGAGCATGAATAGACTCCAACTCGCTCATAACTCGCTCATTAAGAACTGAATTACATGAAATCATACCACATCCAATCTCAAGTAGTTTCATTAATTTTGTAGAAAGCATGTTGTGTATATTATAACATTAAGACACACTGTTTGGATTGATGAATAAAAACAAATTCAAAATAGTATGCAAATATTTTGTTTTATGTGGGTACCTATTAGACACTGTTGAAATTAATTAACTGGCAATTTGTGATTCTTGAGTTTGGTTGTACAACTCGGTATGTCAGTATGCCAATATTTTTTATTGGAGGAATTAGTTATCATTTATCAGTTTGTGAAGACGGTAATTTCTGAATTTTGATTTAAACGATAGTAAAGTAAGTGGGGATTATGAAATTTTGAGGTGGTAATTAAAATAATTTCGGGAGAAACAGAATCATGTTTTGGTACGGAATTAAAAAAGAATAGGTGGTTTTGAAATTTCAAGACCGTGGCCCGAAGGCAAAGGTTAATTTCTCTATTACTAATTTAGTTACTATACGACAGTATGTCACAATATACCAATTCGTATCGTGCTGGATATATATTTCCAGCGTATATTGAGTAGGCATCTATCTAGCCCAGCAACTTGAAAAAAAAAAGGAATTCAAGAGCTGGTAGTTGGGTGCGGGTCTCTTAATTTCAAACTCACTCGTTCACACTTGATTTGGTGTGTGCTCTTAATAGTCAATAGTCAATACTTCTCTCCCACCAAACTCGATCGTTCACACTGATTTGGTGTGCTCTAATCTAATTAATTAAGGGCTCCTTTTCAGGACGAAAGCACAACCAAAGACACCGTTATTATTGAATATTGTTGACGGGGAATTTCATGTATATATACCACTCCCCCGGCCTTTCCCACCAACATTTATAATATTTATTTATTTACTATTTTAAATTAATACTCACATATTTTAAATTAATTAAAAAATAAGATTGAATTACATTTGTTCTGAAATAGAGAGGTGGACTGCATGTCAAGTTCAGTTTAAATAGATTTTAAATGAGGAGGAGTCTTATTGGCAGCAGAGAATTAGGTTGCAATGGTTCTTGGAAAGGGATGTTAACACACACAAAATTCACATTTGTGCTTCAAATATTAGAAGGAGAAAAAAAAAATACAATTTTAACCTTAGAACATGATGGGATAGTTATTAGTGATCCTGAGGCATTAAAAAGTCACGTCGCCATCTTTTATAAGATTTTACAAGATAATTTATAGGTTGTCAATGAACAATTAGGTGATTTTCAAAACTTTGAGCAAGAAAAAATGTTTTCTTTAGAAGAGATTAAGACTACTGTTGTTTTTACATGTAATGCCTCTAAGGCACCCGGGCCTGATGACTTTTTGTTTGCTTTTTATCAAGCTAGTTGGGAGTTTATTTAATCTGATTTATATAAGTTGTTTGTTTCCTTTTATTTCCATGACCTAGACATCTCTAAATTGAATCTTGCATATGTGTGTCTGATTCCTGAGAAAGAGATAACTCCTTCTATTTTTAATTATAAGCCAATAAGTCTTATTAACTGCAGTTTTAAACTTATAACTAAATTGTTGGCTGATAGGGTAGCAAAAGTTATGGATTTTTTTAATAAGTGATACTCAAACTGCTTTCATGAAAGGACGATATATTTTGGATAATGTGGTTTGCGCAAATGAGGTTTTACATCAAGTCAGGGTTTCAAAAACTAAAGGTGTTTTATTTAAACTGGATTTCGAAAAAGCTTATGATCTAATTAATTGAGAGTTTTTGCAAGAAGTCTTAGGTGCTAGGGGTTCGGTGAGAAGTTTAAGCGGTGGATTTATGATACCCTTGAAGGTAGTAAAACATGTATTAGTTTGAATGGTAGTTTTGGGACTTATTTTAAATGTAGAAGAGGGTTGAGACAGGGAAACCCATTGTCCCCCTTTCTATTTGATATTATAGCAGAGACAATATGATATTGTACAATGCAAAGCGAGCATAATTTCTTAAGGGCTTAGGGCACTTTAAAGGGGTTGGGAATGTTCTGAATCTGCATTTCGTAGATGACACCCTTCTTTTCTTAGAAGCAAATGATAAAATGGTAGAAGCTCTAAAGCTTTTGTTGTCTGGTTTTGAAAATATGACAAGTCTTAAAATTAATTATCATAAGAGTGTCATGATCCCTTTGAATTTAGATGAAATTGAGAGTACTAGACTTGCTTCACGATTTTGCTGTACTGTGAGCCAACTTCCTATTACTTATTTAGGAGTATCCATTCATTGGAAAACTATACATGTTGATTGTTGGAATGTTTTAATTGAGAAAATAAAAAAAAGTTGTAAGGATGGAAAAGTAAATTGTTGTCTATTGGGGGAAGGGGTACACTTATGAACTCTGTTATTTCAACAATTCTTTTATATTGGTTAGCCCTTTATAGGATGTTAGTTCATATCAGACATAGGATAGATAAACTTCGATGTAGATTCTTGTGGTACGGAGGTAGTTCAGTCAGGAAAAAAATTTCCTTAGTTTCATGGGACGAAGCTTGTGCGGATAAGTCTCAAGGGGGAGCGAAATTTTTTTTGTTACCACAGGAAAAAAATCAAATTAAATCGTTACCACTCTGGTTTGGCCTGTATCAATTCTACCACCCACGCTAACCCAGTTCGCGCACCAAATAGGCTGGTGCGCGCACTGGGTTGGCGCACAAGATGGTGCGCTGACTGGGTTGGCGCACCAACCTCTTCTGCCTATTAAGGCACCAACTTAGTATTATTTTTATGTGGCGTATTTTAGATCGTTATTTCGATTAGTTTTATGTTGCGTATTTAGATATTATTTTCATATTACTTCTTATGTTGCGTATTTTATATCTCATATCCCGTAATACATAATACATTAAAACATTAGAACACACCATAGATAAAACATAACACACAATGATAGTATATTAAAACATAACACACAATACATAAAACATTACCGAAAGCCTTAACCTTAATACAAAACCGAAAGTTTGTACCATAATACATAATACATAACCGAAAACCCTAACCTTAATACATAAACAGAAAGCCCTAACCATGACATTATTGGGTACGGTTCCTAGCATCCCTTCTTCTTCTCGCATTCCTTTCGAGGGTAGCTCTGTTGGTCTCGTGACCCCTTCTCCTTCCTTCCAGTATGTCCATCCACATTGGGATCCTGTTGTGTCTTCTCCGACCCAACTTCACTAACCGGTGCTCTGGCGTTAAGATATCCCCTTCGTGCGGCGGCCAATCACCTTGATTGTCATACACGTGGAATTCTCCACTCCATGTGTCGATAAGCGTTTGGATGTTGTAGTAGTAATTGACGAAGACATTTGGATCGTAGTTCCTATATTTTTCACACATTTGTAAGTTTCATCATCCAAGATTATTATGAAATTTTAACACACATTCGTACCTTATTTGACACACTGCCATCACATGAACACATGGTATTCCGGTGAGCTGAGGCTTTTGGCAAGAGCATTGCACCTCATGGTCGTTCTGCACAACGACCTGGTACCTACAGTCTCGGGACGTGTACACCCATTTGCCTGCCTCTATGTCAAATGAGATTTTCTCGCCATGTGATGTCACCATGAATTCCCCGGATCTATTGAATGGAACCGCGCTCATTTTGTTAGTCTTCCGGATGTGCTTGTTCAGCTTCAAGTGCGTACGAGTGGAGAAAAGTTGACCCTCTTGTTGGCATTGCACAGCCTTCTCTCTTCTTTCAACGAACCATGTGACACACTTATAAAACGTCTCCTCAATAATTGCAGCAACCGGTAACCTACGAGAATTGCAATTTACAGTTAAAATAAAGATAACCTAAAATATTTCATTAATAGTAAACTATGGGAATTGTGAATAACAAACCTGCGAGAAGTTTTGAAGACATTGTTCAGCGATTCAGAACCATTGCTGGTCATTATTTCCCAACGACTCCCGTCGTCCATAGCTTGATAAACCTTCCATGGCTTAGCTGGTTCTTTCTCGTCATTTTCATTATACTTGCCACATGTATCCAAGTATGTCAGCCAATCAGGATTTCGCCTTCCGATTGCATCAAGGCCATCCTGTAATCTTCTTCGCTTCTTCTTTTTAACCATCATCTTGAAGAATTTAGAAGCAACCTTATCCTGAGTGTGCTTTCCAAAATTCTCAAACACGTGTTGAGAACAGAACCTGTGGGCACACTGCCCGTTCTCCTCTGACCAACCCAAATCATCTTGAATGAACACCTTTTTTATGCCCTTGTGCCGGTCAGAGACCACACACATGAACCTATTCGGACCAATTACATTATCCCGCACCCACTTCATAAACCACCCCCAATTCTCAAACTCTTCGCTCTCTACCAATCCAAATGCTAGTGGGATTAACTGGTTCTCCGCATCATATCCGGTGACAATCAACAACTTGCCCTTGTATCTACCTGACAAGAAACAAGCATCGATACTGATGACGGGTCTGAGGTGACCTACTGCTTGTATACACGGTCCCCATGCCCATGCCAACCTCATGAAATACCGGTAATGTTCCTTTTCTGAAGGCTTGGAAACAACGTCATACACAGTTCCCGGATTTGCCCTTTTGATTGCCTCCAACAAAGGGACAATAAGCCCGTAAGACCCCTCCCAACTACCAAATGCCCGGGCAATCGCTAACTCTCTACCACGCCACAATTTGTTGTATTTTGGGACGATGCCCTCAAACCTTTCAGCAACCAGGTCCCTGATAGCTCTGATAGTAATATCAGCATTTTTTTCTAAAGAAAGTTTTATGCAGTTGGCGACCATAGAGGACGTCAACTGCGCATGATCTGACCTGGATGCATCTGCGTGGCATGTGTGCGGTACCTCATTCTTCGTGATGGCCCAAGTATTACCAAAGCCTGTGGCCCTCGCAACCAACTTCCACTTGCACTTGTCGCCCTTGCACTTAAACCTCAACCTTACTCTGTCGCTGTGTGTCTGTATGACCTCGATATTTTTCTGTATGTGCCAGTGGTGGATTTTTTCTTTCATTTGATCCTTGTCGTTGTACGTCATCCCCTCAGAAACCATTGTTCTTTCTCCAACCTAATTGAAAATTCAAAAAAAATTAAATTATTATATTTTCAAAGAAATAAAAAATTCATATAAGTTCAAAAACGAACCTCTGAACCCGCAAAAAAAATGTGGTCAGCCTCTTCAAACCCCGAAGTGTCATGAAAAGCTGAAAACGGGTGTCTCTCTCCACGACCCGATATCGGCCACTTTCGCATACCCAGAACGTGATGATTGTCTTCCTCATCACTGTGATCTATTGTCTGCCCACCGTCATCACTAGCATCCCAATTTTCCTCTGCCTCCCGTTCTTCAGGATCATCGTCTGTATTGTCAGTATAATAACGTGGTTCTGGAGTTTCAGATCGGTTCCGGCTAGAGCTGGAGGATGGAACCCGAGATCGGCCCCGATTAGAACCAACTCCCACGGATGGGGACCGACTACGACCAGCCCCCGTGGATGGGGACCGACTAGGACCAGCCTCCGTGGATGGGGACCGACTAGTACCAGCCCCTGTGGATGGGGGCCGACTAGTACCCGCTAAATTTAGGGCCCGAGTAGGACCCGTCACTGACTGATCCATACCCCGACTAGGGTTCTGTGTACGGTTCTGTCTAGGGTTCTGTCTACGGTTCTGTCTGGGGTTGGCAACCACATATAACTCTAGGAACTTGAAAGGTGTTGTCAAATTCAATGTCATTTGGGTATACAACCCCCAACTGCTATCGTCTAGTACAGGGAGTTGTTGGAACCATGTTTGGTTGCCTTGGCCAATATTAATTCTAGCAGAAATTACCAGTTCGTAATAATTCGGGTCAATACCAAGTTCCTGGTACACTTCCGTAGTTATACCGGCGAAATCTAAATCCGAACCGATATTGAACATTTTCTGGGGTTGGGTACTGTAATAAGCACCATTGGGCCCTTGTTGTACTTCACCACCAAAATAACAAGCAATTCCAATCATAGTTACCTGAATTACAGAACAAACCCAACATTTAATAAATTTACAAAAAATTAAAAAAGTAATTAAATAATTAAAAAAATATAAATGATTAGAGTGAAAAAAACTTACTCTTTGGTCTTTGCGAGAATGTTCTTTGCTGCCTGCTGCCTTGGGTCGAATGAAATGAGCACAGTATACTAAGTTGGTGCCTTAATAGGCAGAAGAGGTTGGTGCGCCAACCCAGTCAGCGCACCATCTTGTGCGCCAACCCAGTGCGCGCACCAGCCTATTTGGTGCGCGAACTGGGTTAGCGTGGGTGGTAGAATTGATACGGGCCAAACCAGAGTGGTAACGATTTAATTTGATTTTTTTCTTATGGTAACAAAAAAAATTTCGCCAAGGGGGATTGGGTATTCTTAATCTTAAAACAATTAATTCTGCTTTATTAGCCAAATAGTGGTATCGATTTAATGACCCTGCAGTTATAGGTAAGTGGAAGAGATTCTAAAAGCCAAATATGGGCCACAAGGGGTTCATTATTAATTATCAATTTTTTGGAGGGATGTTGTCAAAATGAAACATATAGTTGAGTTAGGTTCTAGAAAGACTATTGGTAATGGAACTGAGTGTTGTTTTGGACTGATAGATGGCTGTGTGAGTGTCCTATAAGTGTTTTATTTCCTAATTTATTTTCAATTGCATTTGATTTGGTTTGACAGTAGCTTCAGTTTTAGAAAATGGACAAATTAATTTAACATTTAGACGACAGTTGACAGGGCCGTATAGAGAGGAATGGGTCACTCTGATAAATAAATTGAGTTCAATACATCTGTTTAGGGATAAATTGGATATTTTACATTGGAGGTGGAACGCTAATGGTAGATTTACAGTACATTCTCTTTACACTTGGCTTGAGTTTGGTGGAATGAAAAACGAAGATTTTGATACTATTTGGAAAGCAAAAATTCCTTTTAAAATTAAGATATTTTTTATAGTTAGTAAAACAGGGTATTAACAAGGGTTAACTTGAGTAGAAGGGGTTGGGAAGGAGATTTAGGTTGTCTTTTTTGTGGTGAATCGGAAATTGTCGATCATTTATTTTTACAGTGTTCTTTTGCTAGAATAATTTGGAACTGGATTGCTGAGTACAACAACTTTGATTTTGATATTAGCACTATGGAGTAGCTTTGGTTTATTGATACCTTAATATCATTAAAAGATAGGCTATTAATAGAATTAGTAAGTGGAGCAGTTTTGTGGACTTTATGGTTGACAAGAAATAAGATGTGTTTTCAGGGGGTTAGAGCTAAACCTAGAGCAATAGGAGCTCAAATTATTTCTTTTGCACAATTCTGAGTGATTTCAAAAGATAATGGATCTATTCTTAAATTATCGTTAGTACTTCCTACTGATGTGTGGGACAGTCCATAAAAATGATACTTAGGAGGAAATTGGTGGGACAAATGGGTGGGACCCATCTATAAGCAGAGAGACCCTGTGCTCAATCCTCCCTTAGGAGGCAATGGGTGGGACAGTGCAGGATCACAGGGTCTCTCTCTGCTTACAAATGGGTCCGACCTAAGGGAGGACTGTGACATCTGATACTTGGGCGCAGCAATTTCATAATAGTTTAGGGAGTAGTTTCTTTTAGTTGGTGTTTGCTTAACTGGATGTATGCTGATTTTGTCTTTCTACTTTGGTTATATGCTTTGTTATGTTGTAGGTGCTGATTTAGCTAAGTAATATTGTACTTTGTAATATGTAGTTATTTGTTCTAAGACAGGACTGGTACACTGGTATCAGTACTTGCCAAACAACGTAAGATTTCGTTTTGTGAAATGGGTAAAGTAGTGCACTTTTTATCAAAAGATTGAATTATATTTAATATCATATAATGTATAATTAAGTATATAATTATGTCTCTTCTCTGGTCTGATCGCTTTTTTATTCTTTAGCGTTAAAATTTTGTTCCTCCCCCTTTCTTCTTGCTCTAAATCTATCCTTTCGGACCGCTTCTAACGCTCTCCATCATCATTTCAATCACGTTCGTTGGATTTGCGTCAAAATCTCTCATTCTGATAACTTTTAGCTAGTATCTCTAATGTCATTTCAATCAAGTTTGTTGAAGATGATATATGAGGATCGAGGAAGAATCTTTGAGATTTAGATGGGAGAAAACTGAGATTATATATAGTCTTTTGAAAAATATAACATTAAGATGGAAATTGGAAAGAGAGTGTTCAAGAAGAATGATCCAGATTCCAGTTTGATTAATTGTAGTTTTCAGAATTTAAATATAATTAATTTTAGTGTAAAATATATTTCATACATATTTAAATCAAATTAAGTAAACATATGAATTGTTTTAATTTAGAATGTAGAATTTGGAGAGAACAATACCTAATTTGAAATTCCCAAATATATATATTGATGAGTGGTTGAGGCCGAGGGTGTGCCGGTGGCGGTGTGGAATCGTTCTCTTTGAAATGATTACATATTTTTAAACGAACAAATTCAAATTCAATTAATTAATTAATTAATTAATTAATTAATTAATTAATGCGGTGCGTTGGGTGATAGCCTGACAGTGACAGGTATATTTGATATTTTTACGAGCAAGTAAAGTACCACAAGGGAAGACCTTTGACCGTTGACTCAATGAGTTGCGGTTGCGCCAATTGCTCATGTCTATTCAATTCAATTAATTAACTGATTTAATTAAGGTTGAACTACTTAAAAAGCTGCCGCCACCCAACCCAACCCAACCCAACCCACTGCCCAGTCGTAAAAACACACTAAACACTAAACAGTGATCATCTTCCCCAGGCATATACCCTACGGCCCTACCCCACTCATTTCATATGGCCGTTGGGCGCCTCTCTCTGTTATATTTCTTCCTCTGCTGTACTCTTCTCTTTCTCCGGCCGCAGTTATCCGAGTGCGCTGGAAATGACAGCGACAGCGACCAGCTGGCACTGCTCGCCTTCAAGGCTGCAATCAGCAGTGACCCCTCCGGCGCCATGAGCTCCTGGAACACCAGTGTGCCGCTGTGCCAGTGGACAGGTGTCAACTGCACACAGCAGCGCGTCACCGGCCTTGTCCTGGAGTCTGTGAGTCTCGCTGCCACTCTGTCCCCTTCTCTGGCAAACCTCACGCGCCTCACCACACTACAGCTCGCCGGCAACATGATCGCCGGAGAGATACCTCCTGCCCTGGGAGGCATCATCACCCTCTCTCTCCTCGACCTCTCGGCCAATGGCTTTGTTGGAAGCGTGCCGCCGCAGCTGCAGGATCTCTCCAACCTCACATATCTCAACCTCTCCAAAAACAGCCTCACCGGGGAAATCCCTGCATCCCTCGGTAAGTTAACCCTTCTCACATCTCTTGACCTGTCCTCGAACAACCTCACCGGTCAAATACCAGCGCAGCTAGGCAATCTTACTTCTCTTACCAGACTGCAACTCACAAGCAATAGGCTCACGGGTACCATCCCGGCATCTCTGGGAAATCTCTCACGCCTCACCTTTTTGGATCTCAGTAAAAACAACCTTGATGGAGAGTTACCGCCCCAGCTGGGCAACCTCCGTAGCCTCGTTTTCTTCAAAGTATCAACCAATATGCTCTCGGGCTCTATTCCGATTTCTCTCTATAACTTAACCGCTCTAAATGACCTCGTTGTGTACAGTAATCTGTTCTCAGGCAAACTTCCCTCTAACATCGGAAGCTACCTCCCGAACCTCCGTATACTTAATATGTATGATAACCAACTAACTGGCCTTATTCCTACTTCTTTGGCCAATATCTCTGGTCTCGAAGAGATCGACTTGTCACAGAATCAGTTTTCTGGTAAAATTCCTGCAAATTTTGGCATGCTAAAAAACCTTTCGTGGCTCGGTCTTGAAGATAACCATCTCGAAGCTAAGGAAGCGAGTGATTGGGATTTCATTCAATCTCTGACCAATTGCACCATGTTAGACCACTTGAGCTTAGACACGAACAATCTGAGTGGAAGCTTACCTAGCGCGGTGGGGAATCTTTCGACCGGGCTGTCATGGCTGACGATGTGGGATAACCAAATAACCGGAGAAATTCCTTTGGAGATCTCAAATCTGGCCAATTTGAACACCTTGGGCCTCAAGGGCAACCAATTTAGCGGCAAGATACCCGACTCAATTTGTCAACTAACAAATTTGGAAGCTTTGATCATATATAGAAATCAATTATCAGGACCTATACCATCTTGTATTGGAAATCTTACGCGTTTGAATGAGTTTTATCTCGACTACAATCAATTGCAAGGTGAGATACCGCCGAGCATTGGCAATTGCAAGAATTTGAATATCTTAGACCTTTCTCGCAATCGTCTGACCGGATCCATCCCGAAGGAGCTCCTTAGCCTCTCTTCCCTGTCATATTATCTCAGCTTGTCTCATAATTTGTTGAGCGGGCCATTACCACCAGAAATTGCTCGGCTCCAGAGCCTTGGTTATCTTGATATCTCCTACAACAACCTATCAGATCAAATCCCTAATGGTCTTGGTCAGTGTCTAGCATTGGAAACCCTTACTATGAATAACAATTTTTTCAATGAATCAATTCCGGTTTCTTTCAAAAACCTAAGAGGCCTAAAGGTTCTCGACCTTTCAAATAATAACCTGTCCGGTGACTTCCCTGATTATCTTGCCGAATTCCCCTTTTTGCAGCATCTAAACCTTTCTTTCAATGACCTCACCGGCAAAGTACCAACAAATGGTATCTTTGCAAACCAGACCGCTGTTTCAGTACTAGGAAACAGCCAGGTTTGCGGAGGCGTATCGAGCTTGGATCTTCCTGCTTGCCCGGGCAAAGCACCGAAGAAGAAAAATCACTTGGTAGTAAAGATAGCAGTTCCTATTGCTTGTGTAATCCTCTTGGTTATCTTGGTGCCTTGCTTGTACATTGTATTCATCTCAAAGAGAAACTCGAGGAGTAAACGGCGCTCATTTAAGGCGGCACCTTTAGAGGGACGGCTTTTGAATCTTTCATATGCAGAATTGGAAAAGGCAACCGATGACTTCTCGTTTGATAATCTGATTGGTGTGGGGGGTTACGGATCTGTGTTTAAGGGAAATTTGGGCAGCAATGAGTTTATAGCGGTAAAGGTGCTTGATCTCCAGCAGCAGGGAGCATTGAAGAGTTTCATGGCAGAGTGTGAGGCCCTGAGAAATATTCGGCACCGCAATCTTCTTAAAATACTGACGGTATGCTCAAGCGTCGATAGTTCAGGTAGCGAATTCAAGGCTTTGGTATTTGAGTTTATGCCCAATGGAAATCTCGATATGTGGGTGCATCCAAAAGCGGATCAGAAAATCGGGTCCCGAAACCTAACTCTTGCCGAAAGAGTGAACATAGCAGTAGATGTGGCTTCAGCGGTCAACTATCTGCACAATTATTGTCCAACACCAATCGTGCATTGTGATCTGAAGCCGAGTAACGTGCTTCTCGATGAAGACATGACTGCTCATGTCGGTGATTTTGGCTTAGCAAGGATCCTTCAAAAGATAAATGGGAAGGGGTACAAAGCACCCACTACGTCGATTGCTGTTAAGGGATCCATTGGATATGTTCCTCCAGGTAATAACCCCCTTTTGTTTTTTACCTCTTTTGATCTTTGATTTCTTCACATCAACCAAGTACAGATGTAGATCAAATATAGGTTATGGTGCTGATTTTTACTATTAATTGTTTTTGTGAAAAATAACAGAGTATGGTGTGGGCAACCACGTCTCACCGCAAGGTGACGTATACAGCTACGGAATACTCCTCATAGAGTTGTTCACAGCGAAACGACCAACTGACGACATACTTAAGGATGGCCTCACTCTTCAAAAGTTTGTAGAGAATCAACTGTCAAACGGTTTGCCGGCCGCTCAGATCGTCGATGCATTGCTTATTTCAAAAGAATCAAGCGAGTTGGGCGAGAGGTTAGAAACATGCCTAGAATTGATTCTCAGAACCGGCCTTTCTTGTGCAAAGACAAGACCAAGAGAACGAATGAAGATCAAGGATGTTGTAACACAACTTGTCAATGTAAAGGAGATGCTGCTCCTATAAATGGAATTTTTTAGGATATTGTAGAATTTAGTTTTTAATTCTATTTTTATTTGACTTGGGTAGAATGTACTTTCTTAATTTTGTTGAAGTCTTAATTAGAAGCAATTGGGTTTATAATCTACGGTAAACAGGTCTCCTTGAAACACTGATTGTTTTAAAATAATCAGATCTCTGTAAAACCTTTGTACTATCTCATACCAGTAAATACAATTATGATTTACCTTTTCCTTTAAGGGTTGAATCAAGATTTGTGCTAGGTTGGTACCAGTTCTGTTCCTTTGGTGGTACATGATTGATTTGTGACCATGGTGTATTTTGTAATCTCTCCACAAGGCGGGTGCAAATACATAATTGATGAATATGGTTATATAAACATTGATGTGTCATGGCTTTATTAAGAAAATGATCCCTACATCTTGAGTAATCAGGCAGAATAAGTTTACTAAGTGAAAGATAATAAAAGATCCAACTGGTGTACAGTTGTGAGAACAAAACTGAGAAATTAGACCTAGCAAAGCTTGCTCGAATCAGACCCGAAAAACCAAAATAAGCATCAAGCATCACAGCTCGGTAAAAGAAATTAATGCAGTAAATAAGAAAGCCACCAACTTTTTGGTACCAGTGTTGCCATAACTGGTACCAAACAGTCCAGAAGCTAACAATTGCACCTCCAGACTATTGCTATCAGTAACCCTTGCCCCATATTAGACTAAAGTACCTGAACTCTTTACAATAATAAAAAAAGATAATTTTAAATTCAAAATCTTTATTCAATCATTATGCATTCACTAGCTGTACTTAGCCTATGCATTACAAAAGCTAAATTTAATCAGAATCTCAACTTAACTAGAAGAAATTACAATTTTCAAAAAACTCCCTAATATACTAGTTTCCAGTTTCCACCTACAACACTTTTAGAAACGACCTAGATTCAGTGCTTTGAAGCACTACAATCCTGAGTTTGTTACTAATTACATCAAAAGAAATTAAAAAGCTAGAACTCTATTTACTGATGCTATCCATCTCTGAGCCTTCTATATATATGTTTTAGTTTCTTCATCCCGACTCAAACATGTCAGATTCTCCAGTATGCTAAATTGCTAATTGATAAAGTCCTAATATCAAAAGGAAGCAAAAATGTACAAGGATAGTTTTAACTTTTGTGAATGTCTGGGAAAAGAGAGAGAGCGCGAGATTAAGTAACTCAAAATTTGAAGTTAGACACGGTCCGATCAGAATCGAACCAGAGCAAATCGGATGGTCCGGATCAACACTCAAAATTTGAGTTACTTAAGGATCCGAATTCAAAGAACGGAGGGTTTCTCTTTCTCGTTGCAATAGCAAATTAACTAATTTTTTTCAGGTCAACTAAAATTACAATTGGAACCGAATCATGCGGACAAGAAAATTCTGTCAACATGAATTTGGTATAGAATATGGAATAAAATATCATCCCAAACAGTACATAAAGACGTGTGGGAAGCATCTCAAAGTTTATACAGTTGAATTAATTAATCCAAGAATACCAAGCTGGAAATCAAATTTTCAATTTCCTATATATATGACCAAATCATTCAAAGCTAATAATCAATCTGATCATAATGTCCGTACCAGAGGGAATATTGTTTTGTCAATCAATCTATAATTAATGCTTAAATTAGTGAACATGATCAGCACAACCTGAAACCTACAACTAGAATTGTTCTGGGATTTTTTTTTTCCCTTTCAAAATTAAGAAAATAAACTAATGTTAAATAGTGTTCTCCGAGGTGTTGGATTGTTTTCAGCTATTAGTCAATTAAAAGTTCATAATTAAAGGTACAAACGAAATTACCAATAGATGATGACATGAAAAAAAAAAAATGAACCAGGCAAACAGTAGCATTGTTTCTGGTGTTTAATTAAAATAAGTAAATACACAATCCAATATTTATATGTATGAACAACAAGGAATTATTTTCACGTAGGGATTAATTGTGGATTGAAATTTATTAAATTGTTTGCATAGGAGATTATAAAATTTGAAATCCAGCTATATTTTAAAGAAATATGATTCTTAACTTGTGCTAAAATTATGCTCATTGAATATATATATAGACCAGCTAATAGCATGATTAGATGAATCTTTCTTGAGAATAGCGGTCATTGTAGTATTTTTTTTTTGCTTAACATAACACGCTCTTAGGTTTTCAAACAGGAGCTTCAAATGTTGTGGAGTAAGAGGTGAAGTAAACCCTTACTCTACACTTAAGCCGTTAAATGAAAAGTAAAATAGAAGGAGTAAGATGGAGTAAGATAGAGTAAGATATGAGTTAATCTGGAGTATGTTACTCTACCTCTTTAGGTGAATTAACTAACTCTACACTTCCTCCGCTTATGGGACTCACTTTCATAGGCAAATGTTTATTTTCCATCATCTTACTCCTCTAGATAGATTAATTTAAGTAATGAATTACGCTATTAAATAAGATGTAAAATATAAAGAGTAAGATGGAGTAACCAATTTAATCCTCATTAACTTTACTTCAGAATTAAACATAACAAGATGTAAATATAAGAGCTTGTAAGCGTAACTGTTCTTCTTCAAATTATGGGAGAGTATAATAATTAAGATTGGAAGGACCGGATAAGTGTAATTTTATTTTATGAGAAGGAAGAATAGTATTGATTTTAAAAAAAAGTTAGAAATTTTAAAAGACAAAAAATAAAATAAAATAAAATTTATAGAAGAAGCTTAGCCTCTCTTTTCCTCTACTTTCTGTCGCCATGCTCAAAACTAAGAAGGAAATTTTCTTTCGACATGCATCCCAATTTTTCTATGAGGCATCTTCCATCTATCTAAAGAATTGTAGTGTAAAGAGCAACAAGTAAGCTCCAATACAAATATATTTAGTGAACCAATAATATTTTTTTTCTTTCACAATAATAAATAAACTCAAGTAATTCATAAATGAAATTGAACATAAAAAAATTGTACACCTCAATAAGATTTCCATCATCATTGTAAATGGTTGTCAGACCCGGCCCTTCCCCAGAGTACCCATGACAATGGCCCCGGGCCCCAAAATCCAAGAGGGCCCAAACAAAAAATTTAGTTTGTATATGGTAAAAAAAAAAATTCTGCCGTTTCTTCCAAACTTAAAACTTCTATTCAGGTCCGGCCCTTCCCCAGGGTACCCAGGGCGATGGCCTCGGGCTCCAAAATCCAAGAGGGCCAAAAAAAAAAAATTTGTCGTTTCTTCCAAACTTGAAACTTCTATCGCCTTCACTGTGAAACGAAGGAAGAAACCGTAGCTCCTCCCACCGTCCCACGATCTCGTTCTGCAACAGCGAGTGCGAGGCAGCATCTTGACTGGGCGAGGCGGAGGCAGAGGCGGTGATGGACCAAAATTGTACTGCTACTTTTAAATATTTATAAACTCTAATTTCTACTTACGTTCAGATCACAAACGCATGATCCTACCGTGTAGTATGATTGGGGTGTCGATCCACAGGGATAGTGTATTAGATTTTAAATAATTTTCACTAGTCTAGGTTATCGAGTTTTATAAAAGTTTGAGGCGGTGGTGCTAATTGCAATAAAGGTTAAGGTTAAACAGTAGATAGAGAGCCTCTAGGGTTCAGGTTTTTGTCATTCTTAATCATGTTAGTACAAGTTTCGACGTCTCTCTACATCGCATGCGTCACTGTCACTGCCGCATGCAGCCTAGATTGTCCCATAGCTACCCCGTATGCGGTACTGTCACTACCGGCAGGGCGTGTTGGGTGTTTGTTTATGCGATTTGAAAGGTTTTCCGATCTTGCGATCGGGTTTTGGGCTACTAAGACTAAAGTATTTTAGGTACGCAATTATATTATTTTCCTATATTACCCTGTAGTTGTAATATCCCAAAGACCCTACCTAATATAAGTGTTTCCTAATATAATTTACATGTACAATTTGCGTTATCCTGCCAAGGGAGCCCACTGGGTTCTAACCTTAGTCTTTGAACCGCTGCCAAGCCTCGTTAGCCGAAGTGCCTATAGTACTTACATGCATTATCTACTCACACCAGGATGCAATGACTAAACATCTATTGGTATGTGGAGGGTCATTGGCATATAGTAGACAGAACTATGTATGCAAGGACATAATAAAAAAGAATTCAAAATATAAAAAGAAACTCAAACCAATCATAAACAAAAAATAAACATATAACATAATTAAGAATTCAAGTACAACCCTCATCCTAGAAATGAGAAGTTTAGCTTCTCATGGCCATGGCAAAATAAAATAAGGAGAACATAAATTACAACCCAATTAGAGATGAAAGAACCTCTGCCTCCTTAGATGACGCCTTCTTCTCTTGCTTGACTTCTGATGGCTACCCTTTTCTCTCTAAGTAACTCTCTAATCTAACCTAACAATGAGGATTGCTAGTCTATTATTCTGGACTTGACACAATTAAACACGCATACTAAATCCTATTACAAGAGGGGTATTTATAGTCTTCCTAAATGAAAGGTGAAGTAGTGGAAGTAGTGGGGGGGGGGGGGGGCGTAGGGTCCATCCATGATTGGATAGATGAAGCCAAAAATAGCTAAATACCTTGGCTCTTAAGAAAATGAGTCCTTCTAGGATGCCCATCAAGAATTCGCGTTCTTCTGGAAGGCCCATCAGAGAAATTGCCTATTTTTAGGACAGTCTATGGATCGTGCGGCATAGAGGAAGCAGCACAACTTCCTGACTTAGTAGATTTTCTTATATTTTTCGCCATTTCGCATGTTGTGCACTTCGTGTGAGGTATTGCATGCTCCATGTAATGTCCCATTTTGACGTCTTATTCAAAAATCGCCTAAATACGACATTTTTGCTCTGTTTTTGTCCTAAATACGTAACTTTTTCAAAAACCTGCCAAAAAGACCTAAAAACATATTTGCGGTAAATAAATCGGAAAAATGGCTACTTTGTATTCGTTTTTCGTTATTTTTCGGAAGAAAAGATAGTGATTTTTGCTATATGTTTTGGCTTCATCACGTGGCATCTAATTAGGGCGAGGCCGACGTACCGTCTGATTGAGTTTGTGTACTAGCTTTCTCCTTGACTTTGATTTCATCCGAAGTGTTTCTTTCAATTGCTATTTAAAGTTTAAACCGATACTTTTTAATACAACTAACTTAATTGCTGCAAGCTTTAAAAGTCAAATAAATGTTTTTTGTCTTTTGTTGAACTCAAAAATCAAGCTTGAATGTAGCCAATTGGATTTGGGTTGATGTTTTTTTTTATTCGATTCATTACTTGTAGAGAGGGAAAAACGTGCCGTGCCGTGCCGTGCCGTGCCGTGACTAACACGCCGTGACTTTGGTCTCGTGCCGTGCCGTGACCAAGTTAATTTTTCACGTGCCGTGCCGTGCCGTGACTAAAATGTCAAGGGGTGGTCACGGCACGCGAATGGTCACGCCACGTGAGTCACGCCGTGCCTAAACGTGCCGTGACCCGCGTGACTCGCGTGACTCGCGTGACCATTTATTCATACTTTAAATTAATTTATTCAAGATTCACCATTAAATCAATATCTAATGGTCCTAATTACACGTGACTCGCGTGATTACGTGTCGTGCCGTGACTAAATTTTTCACGTGCCGTGCCGTGCCGTGCCAAAGTTTCAAAAGATGGTCACGGCACGCGAATGGTCACGGCACGGGACACGCGAGTCACGGCACGCGAATGACACGCGTGCCGTGCCGTTCCGTGCCGTTACCGTGCCGTTCCGTGACGGAGCCGGCTCCGGCGTGCCATTTTTCCCACTCTAATTACTTGGTTAAATTTGACTATGGTTATATGTTAGGCATATTTCACATTTCTTAGGGTTCGGTAGTTTTTCACGATTTAACTACCTTTTACTTTTGTTGTTCTTTTTTTTATCTTTTCCGTTCGTTGCTTATTGATTATCAAGCTACTAAAATAATTAATGCATTGTATATCTGTTTCTAGTAATTGTGGCTTGCAATGGCAACTGATCAGTGATCATTATTATTAGATGCTCCTTTTTTTCATTCCATTGTGCTAGAAATACTGAGTTAGTAAAATTGGGGCTTGATGAGTTTTGGTTTTATTTAGATTTTAAAATTGTACGGTTGTAATTTTGTCAAAAGTATTTGTTTTTTATCAACTTATATTGACAAAATCAAATTTATTTTCTCGTGTAGGTTCTACGAATGGTGTCAGTATGCTTGCGACAACAACTACATATCTTGCAAGAAAACTGGCAAGTTTTAATTACTCAAGCTGAAGCATCTGCAATTTTATTTTGTTTTTACAGCGAAGATCAAATTTGGGTAACTCATAGTTGGGTCTATGTCAGTGCTGCCTCTGTGCCTCATTACCCAGGTTCTATACTTTGTTTTTTTTTTTAATTTAAAACAATGTTTCCTAGAAAATATGCATCAGGTAACGAAAAAAGAAATAGAAAAAGAGAGGGAGAACAAAAACTAAAACCTCAAAAAGGTTCTATTCAAAAACTTTAGAAGAAAATTAAACTGCAAAATGAGTCTTTGGAAAACCAAGTTGAAAGTGAGGTGCGTAAAGAAACAAGAAATGTATCTGAAGACGAAAATGAGGTAAATCAAGATGAGGTAAATCAAGAAACAACAAATGTGTCTGAAAATAAAAATGAGATAAATTAAGAAATAACAAATGTGCTTGAAAATGAGACCGGTGAAAATAATGAAGAAATTAATCATGTGTCTAAGTGCTTAAATTCTCCGTTATCTATAAATATATATGATCTTAGAGTGTGGGATGGCTTAGATTCAAAACTGAGAGATTTGCTTGTTGAGAACGGTCCTATTATTGATTCTAATATTAATTTTCCTAAGGATAATTACAATAGGGGTTCTCCACATATTATTTTGATCAAAAATTAAGAAATGGAGAACTTATTGATGGAAAATGGTTGGTGTACTCAAAAGATTTAAATAAAGTGTTTTGTTTTTGTTGTAAAGTTGTAAGACATGTTCGTTTTAAAAGTTAAATAGCAACTATAGGTGTTGATGATTGAAAACATCTAAGTGAAAAAATTAAACTACATGAAGATAGTAGTGAACAATTTATCAATCTAGATTAGGAACAAATCAAACTATTGATAAAGAATTACAAGAACAAATCAAGAAAGATACAGAACATTAGAAACAAGTTATGATTAAAATAATTTCCGTTGTTAAGCGTCTTGCAATAAATAATTTGGCATTTTGTGGAACAAATGAAAAAATTAATGAGGATTCTAATGGAAATTTTTTAGGGTTTCTGAAATCTGTTGTTGAGTTTGATCAAACAATGAAACATCATTTTCGACTCATTCAAGATAAAGAGATTCATTATCATTATCTTAGTCATAAAATACAAAATGAACTAATTGTCATGTTGGCATCAAGTGTCAGGAATGCAATAATAAATAAAATTAACGAAGCTTAATACTTTTCTGTAATTCTTGATTGCACTCCCGATGCTAGTCACACTGAACAAATTACTTTGGTAATTAGATGTGTTGATGTTGCAAGCTGCCTACTAAAAATAGAAGAGTATTTTTTACAATTTTTAAATGTAGAAAACACATTTGGGTTGGGTCTTTTTGGTGAATTACAAGCTGCTCTTAATTCTCTTGATTTAGATATTAATGATGTAAGGGGACAAGGGTATGATAATGGTTCTAATATGAGAGAAAAACATCAAGGTGTCCAAAAAAGATTGCTTGACATAAATCCTAGAGCTCTTTATATGTCATGTGGTTATCATTATCTAAATTTAGTACTTTCTGTTATGACAAATTCCTGTTTGAAAGCAAAATCTTTTTTTGGAGCATGTCAAGCTTTATATAATGTGTTTGCTAATTCAATAAAATGATGGAACATTTTACTTCAATATGTGGATGATTTAACTTTGAAGTCTTTGTGTGTAACAAGATGGGAAAGTTATATAGAAAGTATAAAAGCAATAAAAAATCAAGCTCCCAAAATAAAAAAGGCTTTAATAAAATTAGCTGAAGTTTCGGATGATCCAAAGATAAGTTGGGATGCTGATAAATTAGTATCAAGTGAATTGTCAAACTTTGAATTTATTTTGAGTTTGGTTATTTGGCATGGAATATTGTTCAAAATAAACTTGGTGAGCAAAAACTTGCAATCTAAAGATATGATGTAGCTATTGAAAGTTTGAAAAGGTTAGTTTCTATTTTTGAAAAATATAGAGAAAATGGGTTTACTTCTACCATGATTGATGCTAAAGAGATTGCTGATGAAATGAAAATTGAAGCAGTGTTTCAGGTTAAATGTAGGGTTATAAGAAAGAAACATTATGATGAAAATCTTGATACAGATAGAGAGCAACAATCTGCTCAAGAAAATTTTAGAACATTATATTTTCTTGTTTTAGTTGATATGGCAATTTCTCAATTGAAAATTAGATTTGAACAAATTAAACTTTTTGAATCTATATTTGGTTTCTTGTTTGATGCATCACGGTTAATTTCATTAGATAATGAAGGAATGAAAAATTATTGTTTGAAGCTTGAAAATGCTTTGACACATGGTGAGAACTGTGATATTAATGCACAACGTTTATTTTCAGAATTACAAATATTGCAAGTAATGCTACCAGATGAAGCATGTCAATATGGAAATGCATGGAACTCCATTAAAGTTATGGGGTTTGTAAAAATGATGGACATGTTTCCAAATATTTTGGTTGCTTATAGAGTTTTACTAATTGTACCTATTATTGTGGCATTTGCAGAAATGAGTTTTTAAAAATTAAAGTTGATAAAATCTTATTTATGGACAACTATAACTCAAGATAGGTTGAATGGATTAACAATACTAAGTATTGAAAAAAATATGTTGAAAATTATTGATGTTGAATATATAATTGATGATTTTGCTTCTAAAAATTCAAGGAGGAGTCATTTCAGATGAGATGTGGTTTATACGTGCTTTTTGTGCAGGTACAATATACAAGTGTTCGGAATTGTTTATCAAGAAGCAAGAAGCATGGTGTGGGTATGTTAATCATTGTATATGTTTAATTTTGAGGGGTATTGGTTTTATGTCCCCCCTATTTTGTATGATCTATTGGCATATGAATAAAAAAATTGTGTATATAAGAACCCAAATTTTTCTTCTGCCCCGGACTCCAAAATCTTCAGGACCGGCCCTGATGGTGGTTGAGAATATTGAGAATATGCATGTGATAAATGTTTTGGAAGATATTTTGCTCTAATATTAAATGATATATATAGAAGTAGGTATGTGATGATACATTTTCTTTTATTTTTTAATAAGAAAATACAAAAGAGGTCTTCGCTAAAAAAATAATAATATAAGCACAGAATTTTTTGTAGGAAGCTAAAACACCATTTTTTCAGGAACTAAGCCGCACCACTACAATATATCATAACTGATTTTCTCCTAAAAAGAAAATAAATATAACAAAACTGATAAACATTTCCTAACTTCATAGTAAATTTTGGTAATGTAATAAAATAATAAAATTTAATTAGATATGATTTTGGATTAATTCTGCACCAGTCATACAAGCTAGAATATTTTCTCAACTATTTATTGCTACAAAGAAAACAAATAATTAATGTCTGCTCTAATAGCAAAACTGTATTTGAAAAATTCCAGTTGTATAAAAGCACAGCTTGTGTTTTAATGGAGTGTGTTAAGTCAGTGACTTAGTGTGGCTATTTATAACAAAAAAAATGATTTCATAGTTACAATAGTTTGGTCTCATGTTATTATCAGTATAAATATTAATATTAATATATATTATGAATTCTTTCGGAGGAAGTATATTTGAGTGTCTCTTTATTCAAAATTATGAAAAAAAGAAAAGAAATTCACTTATTTCAAGCTGTGCGAAAACCTTACCAATTATCATTGTGCAAGTGATGTAAAATCTATTTAGTGACATGGGGATCAAATTTCTAATTATATAAACACAAGAACACCGTCCAAGTCGTTCCCTCATGCAATGCATGGATGCTCTAAAAGGATTAAAAAAAAAAAAGGAGGAATTTATGTATAATCTTCAAAATTTTCGAAACTATATATCGTATTTTTTCCTCTAAAATTTATAATATCATATTTATTTTTCTAAATTTTCAGAACTCACAAATTAACTCAATTTATTATATTTTTCTATTTAACTCATTTTATATATATAAAGTACCTATGTTATTCTTTATTTAAAAGAAAAATATAGCATGTTTAAGACAAATGTTCAATCTTCTAATTAACTAGTTACGAGGACATATTATATATTCATTTCTTACTTGTGACATACACACAAATATATTCTTAAATACTATTGTATATTTGTTAAAAACAAATCATAAATCTCAAAAACCAACTAATTAAAACCATCTAATTGGAAGACTGAGCATTTTTTTTACACTTAATTAATTCTAAATTATGTATATCATAATCATATCAGTCCTATATGGCATGAATATGTATGACACACATTGTGGCGGGTCAATTATATCCATGACCGACACACGTCCTTGTGAGAGGCCTGTTATGTTTAATTTTTATTTGCCTCAGCAAATCCAGCGTCATGAATTATGGATTTTGATTTATTTTTTGGTCCATCTCTTCTTGAGAAAAATAAAAAAATACAAATAAACCGGATCTCAGGCTGCAACCACCAATTGGCTTCCAAGGCCGGAGGCATAAACAATTAAATAGGTACATTAAACAATTTTCATATCTCATAGAATCCCACAGTAGTGATTATTTAAGTAGATCAAACATAGCTTGATATTAATATATATATTATAAACTCAATTATTTCAACCCTTTTTTATATTAATTAATAAACTTACCTAAAGGACTTCCATATCAAAACTGAAATTTTTTAATTTGACATGGCAATATATAATTTGGAACCTTAAACATTTTTTTAATTTTGTAGTTTTACTTAAGTTAATATCTGCATAAACTTTAATTTTTTGTTTAGTATATGTATAGTCAATCAATATTTTAACCTCTTAAGGCAAAAAAATTATCTATGGTTTCACATAACCACATGCATATGACACTAAGCTTTATCCAATTGAAAGCTTGCACGAATAATTAATTTCTTTTTTTCAATAAGTTTTCCTCGTGTATTAATTATTGGGTTGTTTGATTTTAAATTATACTCTCCGAAGTACCAAGAATGCACCCCAATACCCACCATGTGCGCTGTCAATTATTCTAATTTAATTAACCCTATATTTACATACGAGACCTTCAAATATTCAGTAATTAATATTCCAAAGTCCGAGACAATTTCTACAACTTAAAACTTTGATCTAAGACTTTAATCTAGTGAGAAAAGTTATTATTGACACGGTTTTTCTCTATGATTTTTTTTTCATTTTTTAAAATTCACTATAACTAAGTATCAAATATTTATTTGTTTTGTTTGTGAGTCCTTTGTTTAAATTTACTTCCATATTTTTCAGCTAGTTTTCTCTCCTTTCATCTCTTCTTTAACAAGTGACATGTCAGACATGAAATTCCAACTCATTTAATTTTTTTTTTCTCTTTTACAAAACTTATTGCACCTCTATTAATTATGAGCAAAGCTAAGGTGTGATGTGCTAACCAAGAGGGTTTGGTGAGCACAACTCCAAAAGTATATCGGATCGGCTTCAAACGGCGAATCTAAACTGTTGAAATTCATGTACTTTATGAGTGATGCATGTACATGCAAAATTTTAAAAGTTTCGAATTTATTTGCTACAATGTCAAGTGGTCAAAGAAATGATGAAAAATGAATATATAAAACAACTTATAAAATGTTCATTTCTTTGACCGCTTGACCTTGTAGCAAATAAATTCAAAACTTTCAAAATTTTGCATGTACATGCATCACTCATGAAGTACATGGATTTCAATGGTTTAGATTCGTCGTTTGAAGCCGATCTAATATACTTTTAGAGTTGTGTTCACCAATCCCTCTTGGTGAGTACATCATACCCTAGCTTTCCTCATTAATTATATTTGTATTCTGTTTTTTTGTATCCAATTTTTTCGTAATGAAAATACTCTACGAAATCTGAAAAAAAAAAACATGAAACTTTTGTTTTTTGAAACAAATTCTCGTTACAAAAAACTTAAAGACTTGAAGACTTTATGCTTTTAATCATTTGTGTTATTCGTTTTGGGTTTGTCTAGATTATTGAATTGGGTGGTTAATTTAATCAGTGCCCGTTATCTGTGTGGTTTATATTTGTCGTATAACTCATATTGACTAAACTATTTTGTGCACAATTTAGGAGGACATATATTGAAAACAAAATATTAAGTAGTAATCCCTCAAAAAAAAAATTATGAAATCAAACCCCCTAGGGTAAGTCACACACCACAATACATAAGTTCATTGAGTACTTTTTCATTGTAATTTATTTTGTAGAATCTAACGAAAGATGAAAAAACAATTATAACAACAACAACAAAATTCTTGTTACTATTAATCATAAAACTAGAGGATGAGAGTTTGAAGGTAGGGGTGCTAAATAGTATCTGATCTGTATCCGTATTTGAAAATTAGATATAGATATCTAATATCTGAATATCCGCACTGTGCGGATACATATATGGTTTTTAAATTTTAATTATCCGCATTCGAATAGTTAACTATATATTATGCAAAAAATTATGTCTACGGATATCCGATCCGTATCCGTTTAATATATAATTGACATCCGTGTTCAAAAAATAAAAACGGACATAAATATGGTTTTACCACTATTCAATCCGTCTGCACCCCTACTTGTAGCCTTGTAGGCGCTCTCTAATTAGTTAAATGATAATTAATGGTGAGAATTTTTTAAATTGAAGGGGCCAGACACAAAATTGTATTGATAACGGATCAATGAACAATGAACAATGATCATGCATGCATTGTTCCCTAATAGAAGTCAAACAGTGACATACTTGTAATAAATAGAAAAAGTCATCGTAACCATCAGAGAGAGAAAAGAAAAGAGTCTCTTCTCCCTCTTCTCCCTCTTCTCCCACATCCCAAGAGCCTCAATTGTTAGAGATGAGGAGGGAAGCAATGTCTCTCTTTGTTTTGCTCCTCTCTCTTTTCCTCTTACAAAGTTGCTATTCCGCACCTATGTGCATGGATCAGAGTAATTAAGCTCTCTCTCTCTCTCTCACTCTCATTCTTGCTATATATGAGGCTGTTTCAATTGACGTGTGCGAAGCATATCAGACATTTTGGTCATTTTAATTTGTGCTTAATTCATTCACCTTATCCTCCATTTGCTCCTTTTAAGTTTAACATCTCATAAACTTTCCTGAAAGAATTTTCTTTTTTATAAACAAATGGGGTTTATAAGGACCACCCTAATTTTTTTCTTTTTTCTTTTTTGGTGCCTTGGCTTGGCATTGACTTGTTTCAGCAATTGGCTACAACCAAGTAGTGTTATTGGAAAACACTGGAAATTCTTACCAGTTATTTGTAAAATGAGAAAAAAATAGTTTGCATATTTTTACATAAATGTAAAAATTATCTACTTGTTACTTCTCTTACATCATGTTTCCTTATTATTTTCTCAAACAGCTTTTCCAAAAACACTAAACTCTTCATTGGAATTTTGCGGCTACAGCGATAAAGCTTGTTGCAGCGCAGCCAACGATCTTGCGATCCAGGATCTGTTCACACAGATGATGAATATCTCTGATGCTGCATGCTCTGGTGTTATGAAGTCCATTCTCTGCTCGGTAATTCACAACTCTTGAATACTATATAATTAATTTCAAAAAATTTATGGGTATATATGCTTAATTCATAATGTGGTATTACTATTATCAACTTACATTGGTAATCTAGTTCCCTTTTCTTTATAATTTATTTCCATTCCATTCCTTGGTACTTAATCATCTGAATCTGACCTCTGTACTCATTATTAACCCCAACCGTATGATTAAGATCGCATGGTTCCAATCTAATCAAGTTGAAAGAATCAAGCTTTAATTACACCTTTTAATTTTAATTTGGGAGCTAATATTCCCACAATATTTTTTATTATTAACACAACACTAATCAATTTTTTTGGTTGGTGGACGATTTATAGCCCTTCTTAGTTGTTTCCCAAATAATACAATCTCTTCATTAATATGTTGATATCTGGTTTCTTTAATACTATATCTCGTTAATATATAAAGGATATCTTCATTGAGATTAGATATTTTTAAATCATCTTATACTATATTTGAAATATATTGATTAAAAGTTACCTTTTATTCCTCTTTTCTTCTTTTGCTTTTCATGACATTGTTCTCAACATGTTGTACGAATCTATTGGTCTAATCTCAAATATGAAAAATATTTAATTTGAGATGATTTAAAAAGCTATCAATCTAAAAAAGGATATCTTTTCGATTCTAATGACATATAATATTAAAGAAATTAAATCAATACATGAACAACTAAGCAAGAATATAATCTGTCTCTCAACTGAAAAAAATAAATAGCTTTGCGTTAATTATAAGGAAGCTGATAACAGTACCCGCTCAAGTACCCACAAAAACTCCAGTACTTAATTGTTTTTCTAAAGTATTAATACATATTCACAAAAATATTTATACCTATACAATTTTGGCATTAATTGAGGATCCAATATACTTTCAAAGGTTTTTGTTGCTTTTATCTATATCTAACTACTCTCTATACAATTTTGGCATTAATTGAGGTTCCTGGAATAATTTTTGAAGTTATGATTTGACAATAGTTTCATAGTCATATTTATACTTATTCTAACACTTTAGCATATGTAGATGCAACAGAAAACAAAATATTAATAAAATACAAGTTGTTACAACTTGGGTGACTTTTATAAATAAAGATATTGACAGAATTAGTTTGACTTCATGCAATGCACGATGAGTAGAAATATAATGAAAGATGTAATTGGTTCAGTTAAAATAGCTCTGTAAATATTTTATCTTGTCTTATGCCCCTGTAGTTAGTATCACTTGACTTCATTGCTCCCCAAATTAAAATACTACTACTTGTAGTACTTCTAACTGTCTTGTTTGAAAACGCCATGTCAGATTAATGTCACATTATTATTATTATTATTATTATTATTTATCATCAGCGTTTGACCATGTCAGATTTGATTGTACCATAATGTTATTAATAATCACTAATCAGAGGAGAACTCTTATACAATAATTGCAAACTCCGTTCCCACATTTAAACTTAGTAGCACAGTACAAGATAGAACGTGAGAGCAGACCAAGGAATTGGATTGTTTATGGCAGACACAAATTATGTTTCTGTTTAATGAGTCCATGGACCTAATTGTTACTATTACAGTGACAAATCAAAAGTTCGGGTTCGGTTCGGCGAGGTCAAAATTAAAATTTGTGATTCGGGTATAATTCGGAAATGATTCGGTACAACAAGGAAGCAAAAAAAAAAGAAAAAAAACCCAAAAAACTGTAAAAAAAAAAAAAAAAATTTCAAATTTTTTTTTGGCATTTTATATTGCGAATAATTCGTCAACTCGCGTTTTATTCGCGAATAAAACGTATTATATATTTTTCTGCGTTTTATTCGGAGTTCGGTTCGGTTACGTCGAAAAAACGAATTATATGCGAATTATACGCGTATAATACGCGAGTTATGTTACTATGGTTACTATATGATATCTTTTTAGGAATTTTTTAAGCCTCAGATTTTATTTTTGAAAATCTTCGCAGAAACTGCGAGTCTTGAGAGGGAATCGAACTATCGACCTTTGAAATTTGAGGTTGAAAAATCAGGTTTCCTATAATCTAGTTTCATAAGAAGAGTAAAAAATTACAAAATTTAATGGACAAAACTACAAATTTCAATTTATAGGGA
Organism: Carex myosuroides; assembly: GCA_028015225.1. NCBI lineage: Eukaryota > Viridiplantae > Streptophyta > Magnoliopsida > Poales > Cyperaceae > Carex > Carex myosuroides. Next base: position 15,109,134 of record CM051477.1, read on the forward strand.
CGATCTCGTCCCTTTTCCCAACAGGCCAACACTACCATTCGCCCTTGCGTGGTAACATATTTTGGATCCTTTTTGTTATTTGGTTCAGTTGTTTAGTTGCATGGTCGAACTGTCTCCAAATACTCAATTAAATTTGGTTTATGGTGTTCGGGTTTTGATTATATTTGTTTCTGTAATGGTGAGCTTGAAATATATCACTCCACCAGGTGGTGCGTTTTAGGGCACGTGAAGTGTTCGACAAATTGCCATAGTGCACCCACCTGTTGAAACATTTTTGTTTACCGAAAATGAGTTTTACCAAAATTATGCAAAGAAAATGACAAGTAATAACCATGACTGTTAAGTCTAAAACAAACACAGTCAGAGTATAATAAACAAAGATTAGTGAGAATATTTGGTACAAAAAATGTACAATACATGTACAGGGACCTTTTCCTAAGCAGAAATCTTCTTGCACTAATATAAGAAACACTATTTGAACACAGCAATGCAGCCCCTATGCTTTCGACCTGTATTCAAAATCCCAGAATTATCCGGTTCTCTGCAACAACAAACTTGTGGCATCGTTACCTCCTACCAACTCCACAACAGACTTTTGCACACAGACTTGGAACTCATGCAAAGACATTGATATCCGCAGTTCGCCCTTCGCCAACAGCAGCAACCCTTCAAACAAGCTCTCTGACAGTTACAGAAATGTTGCTGACTTTTGTGAAGCTGCTGGGAGCAGTGCCACTGACAAGAGCATCTGTTTCAATGGTGGTGTTTCGGTCGGGTTTAATGGCACACAAGCTGGTCCTCCTCCACAAGGTTTTTTTTTTTTAACTTTATTCTTATCATTTGAGAAAGGATTTTATGTGTCCCTATGCAAAATAATACACTATCAAGTATATAGTTGAGTCAAGTATCTCACGTGTCATTAACTTGAAATTTTCTCTGACAGGTATTTGCCTTGAGAGGCTTTTCAATGGGACTTACATGAACATTGAACCTCATCCTGACGGTTCAAACAGAGTCTTTCTGGCAACCCAAGCCGGTAAGATCTTTCTGGCGAAAGTACCGCCCCAAGGGTCAGGCAAGATGCTGGATATAGACTTGACAAACCCATTTATTGACCTGACTGATGTGGTTCACTTTGACAATGAGTTTGGTTTGAATGGCTTCACATTCCACCCAAAATTTGCGACAAATGGAAGGTTCTTTGTGGCGTACAATTGTGACAAGTCCAAGTCAGCCACCTGTTCTGGCAAGTGCTCATGCAACTCGGAGATTAATTGTGACCCATCGAAACTTGGAACAAATAACGGTGTGCCTCCATGCCAATATCAGGCAGTCGTTGCTGAATATACTGTGAATGGCTCCTCAGCCTCTCCAAACAATGTACTTTCATGGTTTTTTTTAGTCTATTTCCATATATAAATATCTTGCATGGTACACGTTGTTCTGTGAATCATATTATAAGTGTTATGCTAGCAGTATTGGATCTTCATGTTGCGTAGGATAACAGTACTAGTCCTCACGTAAGTATTATGGTACCAGCTTTTATTTTCTATTCCATTTGTCATTTGGGTGTTTTTTCTGACCAAACATCAACAGAGCCCAGAAAAGGCCTTAATTAAGCAGAAATAACAGGATTGATTAAATTGGGATTTATCTTGTACAAACCTGAGGGAAGTACAGTAATAGTACCAAAATCCAATATCTGACTAATAATTTGAAGGAGAATAAATGGGGTGGTGCATTGATCATGGTTGGCTTTCTTCTTTGCTGAAGCCTAGCAGCATCTAATTTCAGAATTTTGAGTTGTTGAAATGAATGGGAACTTCTAGCTAGCATTGACTTCCTTGCTTTCAAAAAAGGAGAGAGTAAATCCAGGGGTGGATCTTAATGCAATGATTTTAAAATTTTAATTGTATATATTGAAATTTAATTGAAATTTGTTTTCTTTAAAGTTTTTATATAGTTTAACCCCCCTTATGAAATATCAAATGCGTGCTTGTAACCTGGTGGTTAGAACTTCACATTGTGGTTATGGAGACTTGTTTTCAAATCCCACCTAACACATATATTAAATATTTTTTGCATTTTACATTTCAGCACACCCCCATCTAATTTTTTTAGTTCAGCCCCTGAGTAAATCTAACATTATTGTGCTACTTGTTAATATTTAGGTAACCAATGCAAATCCAGCTGAAATTGCAAGGGTATTCACCATGGGGCTCCCATACAAAACTCACCACGCGGGAGAAATATTCTTTGGACCAACTGATGGGTATCTATATTATGCGATGGGAGATGGTGGCAATGCAGGTGATCCCTGGAACTTCGCTCAGAACAAGAAATCTGTGCTCGGAAAGATTCTTAGATTAAATGTTGATCTCCCGCCAAGTATGTTCTCACCACAAATTTTTTTTTCCAAAATGGATGTAAAAAATTCACACCATGACTGGATTTGGCACGGCACGTGTGCCGGTGACGTGCCGTGACCATTCGCATGACATGACCATCCTTCGGAAAATTGGCATGGCACGGCATGCGAACTGGTCTGGTCACGGCATGGCACGGCACGTTCACGCGTGATCATGACCGTTAGATCTTGATCGAATGGTAAATCTTGAATATACTAACTTAAATTACAAAAAAAAAAAATCAAATGTGGTCACGGCACAGCACATGACCCAAGTCACAGCACGGCACAAATTTACATCCCTAAATGTTTATGCTGACTTCTACTTGGTGAGCACTTTGGGCCATGAGATTTCTGATGGTCGTGTATGGTTTATAATTTGCTCAACCTGATTTCCTCTTTTAAGAAACCGGGCGCATTGGCAGAAATGGTCTTATTCCATATTATTCACACAGCGTTGCATTTAAATACAAGCTGAAACTTTGGCATTTGTATTTCGCTCTTTTCCAAAAAGCTTTCTTATTCCAATGTGGTAAGGGTGGAGTAAGGATAGTGATGCCAAATGAGAATGATGTCCAAGTCATTTCCTGATGTTTCCCAAAGTGTATCAGTTGTAATGGTTTGCTCTAGTTCCTATGCATTGATTGAAATCACACAGTGCCTGGCTTCAATTTGTTCAATAAATAGTGAACACGAAGTAGACACCAAATTTGTCAAAGCAAAAGAAAAAAAAGAAAGAGAGAGAAACATAGGAAAAAGGTTGGAAAAGAATGAGATTAGCAATTTAGCATGTTGCAAAGTAGACACCAAATTTGTCAATATTAGTATGGCTACGGAAGTACCTATATTTTTGCTTGCAAATTTAATTGCTGATATGGAACTGTTTTGGCTTTTCAGCACAAGATATGATAGACAACCTTACATTATGGGGAAATTACTCTATTCCAAAGGATAACCCATACTTTACTGACCGGACATTCAGGCCTGAGGTCTATAGCTACGGTCTAAGAAATCCATGGCGCTGTTCTTATGATGCCGAAAGACCGACTTATATATTTTGTGGTGATACTGGGGAGGTAATTTTGTCTTCTCATTTCTCAACAGAGTTGAATGTTATTTTCCAAATTATTCACCTATAATTACCATATTGGATTTCGACAATACTTCCAAAGCATACTTTTCTCCATTAAATTGAGGTCTAATGTAGGGATAAGTATGATGCTAAATAGTTTTTATTTTAAGCAACTAAATATTTTTTTAGGGTAATTCAGGACTTTCTATAAGCTACTGTTGAAAAGGGACTTTCTTTTGATGCTCATGAACAAAAAATAAAAATAATCAAGTGAGAAAACAAATGTATTTTTTTCAAGTTCAATTTAAGGTTCCCTACTCTGTCTGGAGAAGTGATTACAAAGAAAACTGAACTATTTGTACTCTCTTTTACATGGACTTGTTGATAAAAGAGTTCCTTTTTTGTTTTTATAAAAATAGAACACATACGAAGAAATTAATCTTATGCAAAAGGGAGGGAATTATGGGTGGAGGGTTTATCAAGGCTACAATCTCTATTCCTCACCGTGGGCCCCGGGGCCTAACATCTCGGCCAATTCTATTGACCCCATTTTCCCGGTGTTGGGCTACAATCGGTCAGAAGTAAACAACAATTTGGGATCTGCTGCAATTGTTGCCGGCTACGTCTACCGGGGAAAGACCGATCCATGCTTGTATGGAAGGTATGAAAAAAGTATTTAGTTGTTATGTTAGTTTTGTATTGCAATTTTTGTAGGTGAGAGTGAGATGTGCTTTAATAAGCAGCATTTAAGCCTCAACCTGTTTTTGCACTTTCAAATGGACTCATTGTGCAATTAAGAGTTAAAAAAAACATCTTATACAATGAAGCATCTAATAATAATGCATAAACAAATTAATAAATCATTACTTTTTAAGTTGTAATCTAGTCTTAAGTTCTTAACTTCGTTGGATTTACCTTGTTACCTTGATTTTAGAAAACACACCATTCAACTGACAAGAAAACTTAAGATTAAGAAATGCATATCCTTCGGAGCATGCTTCCAAAGTGGCACCAAATTGATATTGTCTCCTCCACCTGGTATCTTAGGTACATTTACGGGGACCTGTATGCAAATAACATGTTTACGGCAGTGGAGACCCCTATTGGCAGCGCGAATTTTACCAGAGACAGCATAAACTTCACTTGCACCAAGAATTCTCCCATTCCTTGTGATTTCACCGGCAAGAGCTCACTGCCCTCACTTGGATACATATTCTCATTCGGCCAGGATAACAACAAAGATCTGTACTACCTGACGAGCAAGGGAGTGTACCGGGTTGTCAGGCCCAGTTTGTGCGGTTACTCGTGCCCATTGGAGACCTCTCTGTCTGCACAGCCTCCGTCATCAAAAGATACTTCAAACCAATCATTGGGTCTCAAATTGGAAACCCATTTTGGGCTTGTTTTGACTTGCTTGCTTATTCTTCTTGGCTTGAGATTTTAGGTTATCTTTTAGGTGTAGTTTGAAAAGAGTGTTTTTTTTCTTTTTCTTTTTCTTTTTTGGTTTGATTTTTCCTTTCATTTTTGCTTGGTGTGGGCTTTCTCATGCTGTAATATACATTCTTACAGATTAATTAGACTACATTGTCTGTATATGTTTGCGGGTATAATTAAGCACACATTAAAAAGACCGTTGAAATCTAGTAAATTTGTAATTCCATCTTACTTATTTTGTGGAGAAACCAGTCAGGTAATCTGTGATAACTTGTCAAAAGCACTTGCTATAAACAGTCACACCAAGTTTTAGTACCAATTAGTATGTCAATTTTTTGTTTATTCAACTACCTAAACAACACTAAGTTTTGAATTGTGAAAATGTTGACATTCTCTGAAGCAATGATCAAACACTTTATGAGCATTCATTCTCCCATCTAAGTAAATCAAATGGCCGAACAAAAAATGGAATATTCAGCCCAACGATGATCCAAATGAAAGTAGTTCATATCATACATGTAATTCATACCAAGAAACGAATGCTAACACAGAAATAAAGAAACCTTTTTTCAGTAATTTGATCTTCCTACTACATATTACGATGGCGGATCCTAATTAAGAGGACCCGTTAAGAGGCGATTTCGGAAAGCAAGATGACGACTTGGAAATTCTTGCCTCAACCAGGAGGCTGGAACCGAGTCATCTCACGGCGAGACCAGCAGACCCGCCGTCAGGCCATGCCACACAGAGATGGCGCAGGTTCCCAACACGCCCCTCCTTTCCACCAAATGGCCGCAACAGTACCAGCTACCCAGGTAAGTACTCCACCTCTTCTAGGCATCATGGCTTTTACATTAATGGGCATCACCACGCCGGTACGGTGGCCACCCTATTCCCATCCGCCATCCAATCACAGTCTTATCCCATTAATGCTCCCCCCCATCCTCCCTTCACTACTAAAAACACCCTCCCACGGAATTCAAACCCCACCATTAAACCCCAACTACCAACCACCAACTCATTAATGGCTAAACCAAAAACCCCTGCACAGCCTTCCCCATCCTCTCATAACCGACCCCAGCATAACAACCCCACTCCCCCCCCATCAGCTATGCACAGGCGGCTAACCCACATGCTTACACTAACCCGACAACGGCCTCATACCGCTTCCAATCACCTCCTTGGCCACATTACCTTGACCAAAACCCATGGCTGCCCAATTCCACCCCCCCGGAAAATGCAACACCACCCCCGCTCTCCCTACCGCCCGACCCCGCAACCCCCGAGTGGCGAGGGCGGTGCTATAACTGTCTCAATCGAGGCCATGATCAAAGTAAGTGCCCGGAAAGGGAGCGGACCTGCGCTCTATGCTGGGCAAAGGGCCATGAAGCGAGAAATTGTGACCACTCCGTCTTATCCAACCGTTTCGACCCTCTCAAGCCAAGAGGTACTTTGGCCGACGCCTCTCTCCCTCAAAACCGACCGCGTTTTGCGACCGTTTACATACCCGAGACCCAACAGGCAAGGCACAACACAAGGGAGCTCAACAGAGCAATAGTGGTGGATGCCCGACTTCGGTCCAATCATTCAACACACGCCATCCAAACGGTTCTGATGGCAACATCACAGTCCGAATACCCTTACGCACTCACGCACATGACTGGCCCGCAATACCTGTGTCTGTTACCTACTGGTTCGGAGCCCGACAAATTCCTCCATCAGTTTGGCAAGCCGCTTCAGGACCTCGGCTACATCACGTATAGGTGGAATGTAGCTCTCAATGGGTACCCAGTTCAACTAAAATACAAAGTTTGGCTTGAACTACGACGGATGTCACCACAAACGTGGTGCATCGAACACCTAGTCGCGGCGGTGAGCTCCTTTGGGATAGTTCTCGATCACACACCCTTGTCGCGAGTTCACTCCCTCGACCGGATGATGGTCGTCGTGGCGGTCCCTGATTTGAGCCATATACCGCTGGGCGTAGTGATGTGGATTCGGGGTATAGCCCGAGATGTCGAGCTAATCGTCCATGCGTGGTTAGAGGAACCTCTTCCTCTTAACCCAACTAAAGACCCACTCCCTAGTGAAGACTTCTTCACGAAGGTCCAGCGAGACAACCTACGCGCATACTCAGTCAGATCGGAAGATCAGATAGGTGAAGGCAATGTAATCATAGATATTCAAACACTACTCGCCGTCTGGGGGAGCTTGCCTGCTGGACCCGATAAAGACAGAGTAGAAACCACCCTGCGCTCAAGTCCCATGTTCACTGAAGCCATGCTGGAAGCGGTAGACAACGCCGGTGGAGACACTCTGCAACCAGACCCGAAAGGGAAACGGATCCAGACCCGCATTCATGCACTGGAGGGGTCCGGTTCAGATTTAAAAGGAGGGGGTTTCAACTGCGCTAACACTCCTATAGATAGTACTACTTCAACTCCTGTACCTCCGCATCCCTCTTTAATTCCTTCTGCCGCTGTACCACATGCTGATGGGACAGAAACGCGGGACAATGCGATTCAAATTCCTCCAAATCCCACGCCTCCTACCGCTCAAGGGCCGACATCACAATTATTAATCACTGATGGGTCGAATTCCAACACGGCCCAGTTCGCACCTCCACCCCTTTCGGCCCAAAACCCCCATCATACCTACACATCCCAATCTCCAACCAAAGCCCCGCCTATTACGGCCCATCTGCCCTTCTATCCCATTCCACAGCCCAACCCCCCCCTTCACAGGCTTTCTTGCCAATTCTCGTTAGCCCCCGGCCCGCTCCAGCCTACACTGCCATCCCAAACACCCACTCTACCCCACCACCTGGTAATCCGCAGAACACGATCCCCATCTCCCTCACGGAAACAACCAAGGACTCAACAACCTCACTCAGCGAACCCAAATTCTGCAACCTGCCAGGTGGCGTGACCCCCTTCCCCCCGGGCTTCCACCCGGCTGCGCCATCCCCAAACAATCAGACTACCCAACCCGAACCAGTGGAGGAGGTGGAGTCAAAGCCAGAGGAGGAACCTTACTCCGACCCCATGGACGAAGATGAATTCCAGCATCACACCGGCTGGTCGGAATCGGCCTATAAAGAGGATGAGGCCGCGGCTCGAGAGGTCAGTGACGACCCCAACCAGCACATCCCCCTACCAGAAAAAGTTCGCAACCCGAACGACTTAGACTCCGACTCCTCTAAAAATTGGGACAATGCCGCTATGGAAGCAGAACTGGAAGCTTTCGAAAGGGAATTAGAGACGGAAAGAGCCGAATACAGGGAACAACAGGAGGCATACCGCTCCGCCGTGCGGGCCACCAGAGAACCTCGGCCTCATACGGGTCCCGACCCCACTCAGACTCTGATTCACAATGCCACACCGGACCAAGGAATGCCCGAGGGTACTGGCTCCTTCTCACCGGAACTTAACAGAACCCCCCTTCCGGATATGACCTCTGAGGCCAACCCAACCCCCACGGTACAGGTTAATGAGGGCCCCCATTCGCCGGCATCCCCGGTTCCGCAGTTGCGAAGGAGTATCGGGTCCGTGAGCGAGGCCAGCGAAAGTCCTACGCCACTCCAACCAGACCTAAGAAGCCGGCAAGACAAGGAGGCCCGGTCCTTAACTCCGCAAGGCAGGCGGAAATTCTCAAGGCACTGCAAGAGGACACGTTGGTGGCAAGACCTCTGAATAGTGAAACATCACAGCAAGTGGCGGCCGTCTGCGGAATTGGCATTGACACCCAACCGGTGCCTCTGCAGGTCCACAACCCCGAAGCACAACAACAGGGGAATGACATGCAGCTACCAAGGAATTCTCAAGATGACGGCGAGTCCGTTCTGGGAGAATTGGAGTTTGACAGCGCAGATGACGATCTATCCGATGAGGAAGATCAGGGGGGTTCGGCCTTTTAGAGGCTTGTCAGTTTGGGTAGTCTTGCTCTGAGGAGATGTTGTTTTTGGTTCTTTCTGTTTTAAACATGAATCAGGAGCTTTTTGTGTAATACCCATTTTAATTAATGAATGAATTTACATTTAATTTTTCTGTGTTAAACTGGAATGTGCGGGGACTTGGAGATTTAAATAAATGTGCGGTTATCAAGGACATAATTGTCGATAGTAACCCGGATTTCATTTGTCTCCAAGAAACCAAATGGAGAAATTGTTCAATTTTTGAGGTAAGAAGAGTCTGCCCCTCAAAAATTAAACAATTTATTTCTTTGGATGCGGAAGGTTCGAGAGGGGGTATAATGCTCGCGTGGAGCAATCTATACACCCGCATCGACTCCTTCATTTTAACTTACTCGGTCACAGTGGTGATCAGCAGAGGAGATTTCAATTTTATGTGTACAGGGGTTTATGGGCCGCAGGACGATGCTAGTAAGCGAGCATTCCTGGCAGAACTTCGGTCCATCAGATCATCATACAGCCTCCCGTGGCTCATCTTGGGGGACTTCAACCTTCTCCGATCAGTCGACGACACGACGGGAGGAATTAGAAACCTGGGATCAATGCTTGATTTTAACAACTTCATAGACGAATCAGGTCTCACAGAGGCTCCGTTAAGTGGGAGATCATACACATGGACGAACAAGAGACCTACTCCGACCTTCTCTAAGTTGGATAGGGTCCTGATCTCACACCACTGGAATGCACTGGGAGCGTCATACGAGCTTCAAGACCTTCCCGCCACGGCATCGGACCACGCCCCGCTCATTTTCAGGCTGAAACCCCATACCAATCCGCCTAGAAGACAGTTCAGAATGGAGCTGTTTTGGCTAAAATACCATGACATTCACCACGCCGTGAGTCGAGCATGGAATTCTGTCTCAGCTCGAAACCCAGTTATGCGCATACAGAGAAAAATTTCAGCCGTAAGAAGAGAGCTTCGCCAATGGGCCTCCGACAAATTCAAAAGAAGAGACACTTTTCTATCGAGATCTAAGTGGGCGATGCAGCAACTGGACAGAGTTGAGGAACGGCGTACCCTGAATACACATGAATTCCGGTTACGCATCACTCTGCGGGAACACATTTACCAACTGTCTTCGGATAAAGAGGCCAAATGGAAACAGTGATCCGGAATCACATGGCTGAAATTGGGAGATCAGAACACAAAAATTTTTCACGCGGTCGCTAACGGCAGGAAGAACACGAACCATATTGTATCCTTACCGCGGGATGAATCATCCCCTGACACACCAACAATCAGTGATACACATCTCCCACAATTCTTACACAGCCATTTTAAGATGATTATGGGAACGGCGGCTCCGCAGGCCAGGCCTTTTGATCTCTCCGGAAAAATCAGCCCGCGCATGACGGACCAACTAGCCGGGTTGGATGACCCGATCTCAGAGAAGGAAATTCATGCGGCTCTGATGGACATGCCTCGGGGGAAGGCTTGCGGCCCGGATGGTTTGCCGATCGAATTTTATCAAACTTTCTGGCCAATTGTCAAAGGAGACGTTCTTGAGATGATACACTCCTACTTTGGAGAAAACCCAACATCCATCCGACACATCAACAGGGCGGCAATCACACTGCTTCGCAAAAAGGCAAACCCACAGAATATCTCCGATTACAGACCGATCAGTGTCATCAATACAATAGCCAAACTCATTCCGAAAATAATGGCTACCCGACTACAACCACTTCTGCAGGATTTAATCCTGCCGAACCAGACAGCATTCGTCAAAGGACGGTCACTGATGGAATCCTTCCTCTCGGCCAGAGAACTCCTGATTTTCTATACCAGAAGGAGGATTCCGGCAGTGCTATACAAGGTCGACTTTCAAAAAGCCTTCGATACGGTCAGCTGGTGTTTCCTAATCAATATACTGATCGAACGAGGATTTCCTCCGGGATGGTGTTCCCGGGTTCTTAACCTACTCCGTTCCTCCTCATCCACAATAAAAGTGAATGGGACCCTCACGCCGTACTTCACTCACAAAAGGGGTTTACGTCAGGGTGACCCACTGTCACCATTGTTATTTATCCTCGTATCCGATTCTTTGGCAAGATTCTGTAAGAATGTTCAACACCTCACGCCACCGCATGTGGGTTTGCCTCCAGAAATCATTCAATACGCCGATGACACGTTGATTATCACCGAGGCGCATCCAACCACTTTAAGGGTCATCACCGAAGTACTACGTGATTACACGGAATTATCAGGTCTTAGGCTGAACCCTCAAAAGTCTACCTTTGTGCCCATTTCCGTTCCGGCAAATTGCATACAACGCCTTTCGCAGATCCTGTCAGCAACACGATCCCCATTACCGATCACATACCTGGGACTCCCCCTTACGGCAGGAAATCCACGGAAACTCCACTACCAACCAATGTTATCCTCCATCCAACAAAGATTGGAGAGCTGGACATCCAATTTCCTATCATACGGGGGAAGGGTCACTTTGGTCAAAGCGGTGCTATCGGCGATGCCTCTGCATCATATGCAAGCGTTTAAATTACTGGCAGGGGTAATTAAACACATCGATAAAATGCGGAGGAACTTCCTATGGAAAGGCAATGATACCTGCAAAGGAATAAATTGCCTTATCAACTGGGAAACGGTCTGCACCTTAAAAGAAAATGGAGGATTAGGAGTAATCGACCTGGCAGCTCAAAATGACGCCTTGTTGACCAAGTGGTGTTGGGAGCTAGAGACTAAACCGACGGGACTGTGGGGCTCCACCATGGCCAGGCTGCATGGAGTCACTCGGTCCATGGATATCCCCTCCTCAGCTGTTGATTCGTTCTTTTTAAAATCGCTTTCCAGCCTTTTTCCTTTCTACCACTGCTCAACAGATCGAGTCAATGGTGTATGGCGTTGGACCGCCGCTGGGGTCTTCACTTGTGCTTCCGCATACAAGATGCTCCACAACAGGGGATGTATCGTGCCGGACCACGATTTCTTATGGAAGCTAAAAACACCAACAAAGGTCCGCATTTTTATCTGGTTAATGAGGGAAAACAAAATTCTAATGCAGGAGGTACTTCACAGTAGAGGATGCATGGTCCAAATGGGTTGCCACTTATGTGGACAGAGTATGTTGGAAACGAGGGACCATATTATGTGGGACTGCTCCTATGCCAGGGCATTTTGGAGGGGTCTATTTTCCCATTACAACTACCGCCGCGATATAATTAACACACATGCGAACTGGGACTTAACTCAGAGGGGCCAGCCCAAACAGGTTGTAAACAATTCTAATAGAATCTGGGCGGCAGGAGTTTGAGCGCTATGGCGGGAGAGGAACAGGCGGTTGTTCTCGGATAAAAGAAAACCGGCGCATTGTTGATCCATGATACGACAATGGACATTTCCTTCTGGTCACGGGCGACCTAGTTCGCTTGGGCACGCGACGACTTACTGGGATCATGGGAGTCCTTCTGGTCACGGGCGACCTAGTTCGCTTGGGCACGCGACGACTTACTGGGATCATGGGAGTGCTTACTGCATTTTACTGGCTGCTATTTCGGCGAGTTGATTAGCTTTACCAGTTTCTCTTCTCTTTTCTCTTCTTTTCTCTTTTTTGTGATCTGTGATGAACCATTGTATATAACTTTTTTTAGTATCAATATATCTGTTGACGGCAATTCGCCGTCAACCATCAAAAAAAAAAATAAAGAAACCTAGTTATAATATAAGAAAAACAGTAAATCAGGGATGCAGATCTTATAGCTAAATTTTTTATGTTGTACTTCTTGTATGCATGTGCTATTGATCAGACCTTTTGTGATTGCTGTCAGTGTGGTTTTATCTGGTACTGATATTACTTTGAAGATTAGTCGGTACCATTTCTAGGTGGGATTTGTTTCACTCCATATATATAACCAGGCTATGAGCTTTCTGACATGTATATCCCTTTGCTGAGATTGGCAGCCTGGTTACTAGAGGGGTTCCATTTAGGCATTTCGCATTTCGCATCTTATACTGTTGTCACTTTTGCTGAGAACTGGATATTGTAATATATATTTCGTTTCAGTAGAAGCTGGCTGTGGTACCATTGCTTATTTTCAGCTAGTAATAAATTATTAGTATTATTATTATAACAATGATAATGATAATAATAGTAATAATAGAATATAAGAGAAACAGTTTTCAACACATTTGCCATTATACAGTATGTCTTCATTCCACAAGACGCTAGCTAACAAACAAATTGCCAAAGATTACATGTACAATGGCAAACATTCAAGTGATTACAAGTGAGATAGCACATAATTTCTCAACTTACAGAGACCTCCTTTAGCTCTAAAAGTCTAAAACTGATCCTAAGTTATTTCTTTCTTCAATGGGGCGTCTAATTCTCAGTGTTGTAAATAACGATATACGGTCTTCGGACGGACAGGGTACCGTCAAGTGATTAATTAGTATGCGGCCGATTAATCGGAATTATGCGGACGATTAATCGTTTCATTAAAATTATGTGTATATATTCATAATTTATTAAAAAATAATTTAACTCATCAAACTTATCAAATAAACTTAATTTAACTTAGTTCTATTATTATAACGTGACACTACCTTTATTTTTTCTTAACAACACATACGCACTTTATATGTGTAAGTACACATTTATTTAATGCAAAAATAAATTCGAGAATTAAGCTTTTTTAAATACTAATAACATATTATTTGAAAGAAATGAAATATTCCAATATAAAATTACTAAATTTAGTTTATGATAACAACTTAATTTCACATATGAACATGTCGTACTAATTAAAAAAATTACATCATTAAGTAAGAATGTTATATAAATAATAGAAGAATTAATCAATTTCAAAATAAGTAAAATAAAAAAACATATATAAAAATATTGAATGTATATCAAAGCACAAATAAAACTACAATATAGGATTTATAAAACTAATTATCACACACAGTCATAGAAAAAAAAAAAAAAAAGCAATTTGAAAATAAATATTCACTAGAATAAATGAAAATAAACGGACAATTAAATGAGAATAAATGAAATAATTGAGAATAATCGGCTGATTAATAAGAAAAATCCACAAACAGACTTCTAATTAGTGTATTCGTAACGGTTTGACCGCCATTAACGATTAAACGAGCGTTTAATTGTCCGTTAAGGCCGTTTTTTACAACAACTGAGAATTTCTCACTATTTGGTGGTCAAGTTTTGGTTAACCAGTTGAACCCCTAAGCCCAATACAAGATCAAATAAGTAGTCCAAACAAACTTCATAGTTGACAGTGAGATTTGCTATATTATTCATAGTTGATAGTGAGATTTGCTATATTAAGATTCTTATAATCTTTCTTTGTTTACATTTCTTGACAATTGTTTTGGGGGTACATACTACTTTTCCATATACAATTACACTCGTATTCATCTCTACAAGTATAAAACCCGTTCACCAAACAAAAAGGAATCTACAAAACCAAACCCTCTATAAACCGCATGTTAGTATCTATCTCTACAACAAAGAAGAAAACAACATATGAGCTAATGAATGTATACAACATCTGCATCCCTCATTTCATTTCTTGATCAAGCCAACGCACAAGGGCATCTCACCTGCATCAGGTGAGGTGCCACCACACCTGGTGCAGAGAAACATTGATGGAATCTCCTTATCATCGGTAACCCCAACACAGCGGGTGTGGTGCCATGTGGCACACACATCACAAGCCATCATCCTCTCTCCGTCGTCCTCTTTTGCCCCGCACCAGCACTCCACTGCCCCCATATCATCATCCCCTCCCTCATACCTGTTAACAATATGTAACACTATACTTAATAAGCTACGTCCCACATTAGTAAAACAAGGGGAACCCAGAAAAAGTTGTAAAAAAGAAACGTGGCGACTAAGAGAAGTATAAATAAATGTCAAAATATGATCTGAATTCTGACCTGAGTGTGCTCTCCAGATCGACCCCATCACCGATAATGCCGACTGTTGCACCAGACTCGGCCCCACCAGACATTACTGGCTCCCATAAATCCCCAAAGACACCTTCCACAGCCCGGGCCCGGAACCTTTCCATGATACAATAGGTCTCCCGCATGGCACGCTCTGCTGCCACAACCAAATCACCCACCGAGGCATGGGGCTCTAGCACCACCACCTCCCCAGGCAGTGGCTGTGGGGTCCCTGCCATCTCCCATGGCATTGGCTGCCATTTCACAAGAAATCGAAGCTTGTCGTCAGTGTCATCACGCAGCCCCCAGTGTTTCGCCCAGTGCTTACAATCAAGTATAACACGTGCCTCCTGCCAACGTCCCTTGACAACTGACTGGTACAAGGTGTCTATATCCCGGCCGATCTCCTCCTTACTGGGCCATGTAAGGCAGGCAAGCGGCTGCTCTTGAGTTGGAGTTGACACGTCTAGGTCTACATCATCATCAAGACTGAACTCCAAGACACGGGTCCTGGGGTGCGGGGTCCGGCGTACTACTTGACCCCCCACGATTGTGTCACCTATGGATTTCACAACAAAATCAATTAAACCTGTATCGCCTATCACTTGCCTGGCTGCATCTCGCACTTCTTGTCTTGTCAAGGTACAACTTTCACGTAGAGCCTCCACAATAACCTCAGCTGCGTACCTCAGCCGGCGTACCGGCCACCGACTCTGTAGACTCTCTGCAACCTCCTCAAAATCTCGGCAGCAGCGCTTTCTCTTGTTCTTGTTGGTACTAACTGCTGATGCTGACTGTCTTCTTTGCTGCCGAGCAGGAGCAGGAGGTGATGGCAACGAATGAGGGTAGTTTTCCTTGTGTCTTAGATCAAACAGGTACAAAACAAACTCCCGAACGGTACCAAGTGCTTCACCAGAGAGCTGGCGGTAGACATTTACAATCTGGCGAAGTTCTTTAGCAAGTGGGGAGTCATCGCCTAAATCATCAACAAGAGAGTTGACGTGTAAAGAAGAAATAGTATCAACGGCCTCGTGGTAGGTTGACTTGGTGATGCCATAACAGCCATGTGAGAAATTGTAACCCCACCGAGCAAACCAAGGCTGGCCATGAGAGAGGGAATACAAAAGGCGTAGAGGTAAAGAGTGGGAATTGACTGACAGGTCCTCAACTGATATGGACCGAGTGCACAGGGAGTGACAGAGGCGATCCCAGAAGTCCATGAGGTCATGGCCTCTGAGGCGGCTGCCAGACGAGCAGCCACGGATCGAGAGAAGGTGGCCAAAGCCGTTGCAATGGAGAAGACCATGAAGAAGGTGAGTTCGCCAATGGATGAAGTTCTCAGGTAAAGGCCGGGGTCGTTCCCACTCTTCTAAGGAAGGGATGATTAGGTGGTACCGCCTCCTCGACACCAAATGGTGGCCCCAGCCTGAAAATGCAAATAAATTTGTAGTTATTCATTTAAAATAATAAAAGGATAAACATGACTAATTAACGTTAATCATAACCGAATTTCTGATTGCCCCACCAAAGTAAGATTTAAATAGAGCAACGACTTATAAATTGCCAAATTAAAGGCAATAAATTAAAAGAGCCTTCAGTCGTCCCCCAATTTCTAAACAACCTCGTAAGAATAATTTTACAAAGTACCCCCCCACACAAATTGATAATTATTTATTCATCAACAATAAACTTCAAAGCACAAGCAACTTTTGCATTGGAGCTAACAACAATTACAATAATGTATACATTACTGATGCGCATGAAAATGAAGTCATTCTATATCAGATAAATGAAAGAAGCACTAAAACTATACATAATATAGACCGATGCAAAAAGGTTCACAAATTGAGCTTTTAGTTAGCAAAACCTGATATTTAAATTATCACATTAAGTGTACCAAAATTGGTATACATGTAAGTGCTATTACTGGTATCAACAAACAGCAGTCAACCACTATTGATACTAATAGCGACTATGACCTGTAACAGTGTATGCTTGACCGTAGAAATGAAGTACTGAGGTGTTCAGAGTTGATGACTATCATGATGCAAGCTATTAGTGAGCAGCCCAAAAAGATAAAAAGACAAGGAGAGAGCCACCCACCATTTCATTAAAAATGGAATAACAAGCTTGATTTTGAAATTGTACTCACCGGCGCACCTACAGTAGTCGCACAAAGGTGTAGGCGAAAGGTTGACGCACTCCTCAACGGCGTACAACGGAATCAACGCGCCGGTGCCCTCGTCAATCACTGTAGTTCGCCAGGTGGTGGAGCGTCCATCAGCTGCCACGGCGTTCTTCTCGAAATGCTTCTCCAGTAGCTGCCTGATATTGTCTCTGAAAGCTCCGGCGAACTCTGTCGGAAACCATCTCATTCCATACCCCTGGCCCTGGCCCTGATGTTGTCTCTGACAGCTCCTCCGCATCACTCGCTCGCTCCTTTTCTTTCCTTGTTTTATTTATTTCTTGATTTTAGCTATTTGTGAATTGACGACTTTGCCCGGAACCCCTGAGGTGGGGCCTAATTGTAATTGTAATTGTAATTGTAATTGAGGATTGAGGAGGTTTAGGCGGTTACGAAGGGTTAATTAAATTTTAAACCGCTTCACTCCCTCCCCTCGTTCAGTTAGAAATATGTTCGGTTAAAGTCGGAGACGTTATATTTACTGTCTTTCGTGCAGCGGGTCACCACTTATTAGTGGGACTGATTCTAATCTAATATCATACTATCGCACCATATACATATAGTAAGGCCCAAGGCACAAAATACAATCAATCACTCATAGGCTCATAGCATGGTTGGTGACTTGGTTCCCAATCGGCCAATCCCCACAGGCCACAGCAAGACTCAAGACTAGTCAATTCCTTTGCGCTACAGTGGCTATCTTTATGATTATTAAAATCTTAATTAGTTAATTATATATTACAATGTTATATAACGCTCGAAGTCGAAGTCGAAGATGAAGATGAAAAGAAAAATAAAAATGTGTTAACAAATTAAGGACACATATATTATAATTGGTCAATGAAAAGTTTAATTATAATTATAATTATAATATATATATATATATATATATATATATATATATATATATATATATATCACTATCAGAGTTTGTTGCAGCTAGAATCTAATTGAAGAACTAAAAAATTTGAACAATTAATGACTATGCAATGTGCTTAGTATTCAACTAACTAGCAATTAATTAGTTGTTATAATTAACTTAGTCAAACGTAGACTTACACATATTAAATATAAAATTCTTATGTCTTCTCTCCCAAATTAAAGCTCATGATATTGATCGATATATTAATTTTGAGGTGGAAGTTTGAAGCTAGAGATATATGGTTCCTTTGGTGCTCATCTTTCTCTCTCTTTTCCTAGCTCTTACCAAGTTGCTATTCTCTGCCAATGTGCAAAGACTCAAGTAATCTATCTCTTTTCCTCCCTCCCTCCCTATCCCCACAGTGCTCTGTTCTTTGACTTCTTTCTATTGTTATATATCCTCAGTATTAAACAAGTAATTAATGAGGCAATTTAATTTTACATTAATTGCATTTGCTGCATGCTATAGTCTTTTTCTCTTTTTCTCAATTAATTAGAACATATATATATATATATATATATATATATATATATATATATATATATATATTTCAGCTTCCCTAACCTAATTAATGTGCTATATATATATATATATATAGTGGAAGTTAACTATTTTTTTTTTTTTGTTGTGTTTAATTAAAAAGCTTATCCGATAAAGTTAAATAGTACGCTGTCGTTTTGTGGGTACATGGAGAGAGCATGTTGCACCGCAGCCGACGACCTTGCGATGAAGGATCAATTCACAAATATGAACATCTCTAATGCTGCATGTGCTGATGCTATCACTATCAGGTCTATTCTCTGTGCGGTATGACCTAACATATATATATATATATATTCCAAACAATTTTACAACTTTATTTCTTCTTCTATAAATTAATTATTGGATAGTACGTTGCCATTGCATATGCTCTTCTGGTAGGCTTAATTTAGAGAGTATAGCCATTAAAAACTTAATCTCTACCGATGCATATGCATATGCTCTTCTGATAGTTGCTCTTCTGGTAGGCTTAATTTAGAGAGTATAGCCATTAAAAACTTAATTTAGAGTTGCCATTGCCATTGCCATTGCCATTGCATATGCTCTTCTGATCGATAGTTGCCATTACAATACTTTTCAAGTAAATCAAATTACTGATCACCACCCAATACAGATCATAAATTAAACTTAATTGAGTACGTGTCATTGTAATTTACATAAACATCATAACATCATATTCATATTCATATTCATATTCAGGGAGGGAGGGAGGGAGGGATGGAACTCGAAATTTGAGATTAATTGAGGAGCTGGATGAATAACTGTTATGTAATTTTATTTTATTAGAAAACAGACTAATAATAATAATAATAATAATTTTTGACAGTTGTGACAACTGTAGCATAATCAATATATATTCCTCCGTATATACCTTCTGTTTTAATGCCCCTTAGAATATGAATATCATATTTTCATAACGACAAACCACAACAACTACTACTCATTCTAATGCTTATTTCAATACCATATATAGCCCTAGTTTTTAAAATTTATGGCCATAACAGGAACAGGATTTAAATAAGCACAAATTTACTGAAACAATTAATTAATTGCTCTTCTTTTCCCATATGCATATCTGAGTTTTTCTTTTAAGATAGACTTTAAATAATTATATGCAGACAACAATATGAATATTCTGTTGTGACCAAATTCTTGCTAATTAATGAACTAATTAACAGTGAGTTTTGGATTCATTCATTCAACTTAATTATAGTTTTCCTTTTTAATCAATCTCTTTTTGATATATTATAAGTTTATAACTATAGGGACGAAACTAGAAAATTGAGATTGGGATTAAAAAATATAGTGTAGTGTAATATTATTTCATATGAGGGCTTAAACATAATAATGAACAAAATATATAAATATAATAACACAAAATTATAAATTTTCAACCATCCGTCCACGTGTAAATCTAAAATGTAACCAATTATTAAGGGAAGGTTAGGAAAACGACTAGAATGACGTCAAGTTATCAACATATATATATAATCATAAAATTCTAGGAATATGATCGATTCTTTTCACACTAAATCACTTGTTTAATATATATATATATATATATATATATATATATATATATATATATATATATATATATATATATTAGGCTCTAATCAAATAAAAAGAACTACCTACTACGTAGCAGTAGCACAGAAGGTGATCTGCATAATTGCATTGACAATTTCAGATGAACATTATTGTTTTATTTTATCATATAACGACGCTGAAGCCTAAAGTCAAATGCAAGGTAATCTTTTCATAAAGATAAGGAATAAAAATAAAAATAAAATCATGTAAAGCAACATAAAATTATTTATGATTTATGTCACATCATCACATCACCCCTCGACAGAAATGAAACACTTTTTTTTCCCTTTTTTATTTTATTCTTTAGGGTCAGATGTGCCCTCTAATTCCCTGTATAACCCTGTGCTCCTTCAAATTTCTATAGGAATAGGACCCAAATTTTTATTTTTACCATTTTCTCAAAAAAAAAAAAAAACTAAAACACCTCTGTTTCTGGATTTTTCGAATTCTACCCAAACTGCACCGGTGTTCTGCGGCCTCCAATACTGAGGTCCGCACAATACCGATGCTGCCCCAGTCAAGAGGCCACAGAATGCCAGAGCGGCCCAATTGTTTTTTTTTTTTTTTGGAATTTGTGCATTT
This sequence comes from Carex myosuroides, assembly GCA_028015225.1. NCBI lineage: Eukaryota > Viridiplantae > Streptophyta > Magnoliopsida > Poales > Cyperaceae > Carex > Carex myosuroides. The sequence goes on from CM051477.1 coordinate 15,129,762, forward strand.
GTGGCCGCAGAGTAAAAGAAATGAATTTGTGCATTTGGGCTCCATGTTTAATTTTGGAATTTGTGCATTTGTGGTCAAACGGTGATTTTTTGATCAAACAGTCACATATTCCAAAAAAATTTGAGTAAAACCAAAGCACTAAAACCAAAAAAAAAAATTGAGGGTCGCAGGGGCATTGAGCGGCCTCCTGACTGGGGCCACATTGGCATTGGCGGACCTCAGTATTGGAGGCCGCAGAACACCGATGCGTCCCGGGTAGAATTCAAAAAACCCAGAATCAATGGTGTTTTGGTTTTTTCTTTTTTTGAATAAATTTTATATATAAAAATTTCGGAGAACTATGCGTGTGAGATTATTGATCAATTTGATAACATTTTTATGATTTAAGAATTTCAAAATAAAGAACTATGCGTGTGAGATTATGCAGATGTAAAGATAGACTACATATCAAACTTCATCTAATATAAATATTATTTAATCATATATCACTATATCAGAGGATATCAGAGGATATCAGAGGAGAGGAATTATGAGTATCATCGAGTAACCTCAAAATATGGATACCTTTTTTAGATTTCTTACTTTGCTTGAAACATGCTACCAGATGCTACACTATTTCCCATTTACCAGCTCTATTCTCATCCTATGAACCTAGCTAGATTTAGGTGCAGGTTAGCTGACTTTTATCACAAAGATTAAAAACATCAACTGGCACATCAGATCATATAGAGTAGAATGCACCAGATAGCAGTGTTTATTACCATTATCAGAACCAATTAAGTTTCCTAACAAAAACCTCTTTCACTAATAAAAAATCTCCACTTTACACAAGCAGCAATGCAACACGTACGCATTCGAGTTGTACAAAACCTCCCAGAAATTTCCAGTTCTCTGCAATAACACCGACATCACCTCGGCACCTCCTACGAACTCCACAACAGGCTTCTGCACAGTGACCTGGGACGCATGCAAGGACGTCGCCATCTCTAACTCTCCCTTTTCCAATGACAACACATTCCCGACCAAGCTATCTGACACGTACAAATCCGCTACCGACTTCTGTACAAGCACCCGTGCAACCGCCATCGACCACACCGTCTGTTTCAATGGTGGCATCTCGGTCGGGTTTAATGGCACTCAATCTGCTCCGGCACCACAAGGTGCATATGTCGTGCCTTTGCAATATGTTGAAATGTTGCGTGTATTTCGAATTTCCTTCGGTTTTTGAGTATATACATTAACTTGAAATACATTATATATCTTGGTAGGCATATGTCTTGAGAGGCTTTTTAACATGACATATAACAACTTCCAACCGCATCCAGACGGGTCCAATCGGGTTTTTCTGGCGACTCTATCTGGCAAGATCTTTTTAGCTACCATGTCACCTCAAGGGTCAGGAAAAACCCTTGATATAGACTTGGCTAATCCATTTATTGACCTGACTGATGTGGTGCTCTTTGATAACGAGTTGGGGTTGACCGGCTTTGCATTCCACCTTGGAACAAATGGGAGGTTTTTCGTGGCATACAATTGCGACAAGTCTAAGTCGGCTACCTGCTCTGGCAGATGCTCGTGTAACTCAGAGATTAACTGTGAGCCGTCAAAACTCGGCACGGATCAAGGTGCGATGCCGTGCCAGTATCATGCGGTTATTGCAGAATACACTGTCAATGGTACCTCAACCTCTCCAAACATGGTATATTGCACTTCTTCTTTGTACTATCTATTATTTTGTTAGCAAGTTGCAGTACTAGATCTTTTCTTAACTTATATAATCAGTCAGATTTGGATCTTTATGCATCAATTGGACTCTCAAGTTACTTTCATTTGCAAAAGACAAGAAAAATTATAATTAAACTGGAACGAGGCTATTAGCCTGCAAAATGCGGGTTGGTCCGTGCTATGGATTCATATCTTCATTTTCAAAGTCCAAACAATCGATCTGAACAGCTCAACATGATATCCATATGAAATTGTACTTGGAGACCAAAGTTTATATTTTTTTTAGAATATTTTTACTACTTTCTTTAGATAATTAGAAAATTATCTAATCTAATCATTGTGGACCATCCTAAAGTAGTGATTTTCTACCTACCTAGAAAATATAAAAAGTTTTCCCCTAGCACATTTTCATATGGAGATCATGTTGAACGGTTGAAATTGACTATTTGGATTTTAAAAATGAAGATATGGATTCATAGCACGGACTGATTCGCGCTTTACAAAGTACCTGCATTAGGAAAGTACCGATCAGAAGGGAAGGATCAAAACCAAACTCGTATTCAAGTAACAGATTGTGATTTGTTGTGCTTTTCAATATTTTTAGGCAAAAGTTGCAAATCCGGCCGAAGCTCGCAGGATACTCACCATGGGGCTCCCATACACAAAGCACCATGCGGGACAAATATTTTTTGGGCCGACTGATGGATACCTATATTTCACGATGGGAGATGGGGGCAATGCCGGGGACCCCTGGAATTTTTCTCAGACCAAGAAAGCATTGCTTGGGAAATCTCTAAGATTAAACATAGATGTCATGCCAAGTATGTATCTGCGTAAAAATTGATTTCAGTTACAAGTTAGAGCATATTCTGACATTCTTTCCATAGGTAGACTGAAATAATAATATGTCGTATAGTCTGTACCAGTAAGAAGTGGCTGTGTTACTTTATATAAAAAAGAGGGTACAAGTTTATATTTAATCTGACCCCAATTAAACAGTACCACCTCATAAAAAGTAAAAGCAACTCAATTTGTTACCGTAATTAATTACTGATCTCAAATCATTAACTATGTTGGTGTCTTTTGACCTGTAGGTCAGGCTGAGATAGACAACCTTACCTTGTGGGGAAATTACTCGATTCCAAAGGATAACCCGTATTACACTGACAAGACATTCAGGCCTGAGGTTTATTCCTATGGCCATAGAAATCCATGGCGCTGTACCTTTGATTTTGACAGGCCAAATTACTTATTTTGTGGAGAAACCAGTCAGGTAATCTGTGATAACTTGCAAAAAAACACTTGCTATAATCAGTCGCACCAAATTTTAGTACTGATTTTCAACATGTATGCCACTATAAGAGAAACAGTTTTCAACATGTATGCACTATACAGTCTTCATTCCACAAGACGCTAACATTCAGACAAATTGCTAAAGTTTACATGTATAATGGCAAACATGTAAGTGATTACAAGTGAGATAACATATAATTTCTCAACTTACGGAGACCTCCTTTAGCTCTAAAAGTCTAAACCTGATTCTAAGTTATTTCTTTCTCAATGGGATGTCTAATTTTCACTCTAATTCTCATAGTTAACAGTGAGATATGTTATATTAAGATTCTTATAATCTTTTTCTTTGTTTACATTTCTTGACAATTGTTTTTGTTTGTTCAACTAGGACACATATGAAGAAATTAATCTTATAGAAAAGGGAGGGAATTATGGGTGGAGGATTTATCAGGGCAATGATCTCTATAATCCTCCATGGGCGCCGGGTCCTAACATTTCGCCCAACTCCATCGACCCAATTTTCCCGGTGTTGGGCTACAATCGCTCAGAAGTAAACAACAATTTGGGCTCTGCAGCAATTGTCGCCGGATACGTGTACCGTGCAAAAACCGACCCATGCTTGTATGAAAGGTATGAATAAGCATAGAACACTCAGGTAGTTGTGTTGTTCAGTATTGCTGTGTTAATCACACTAAATTCTCTGTATCCCCATTTCATCTTAGGTACATCTATGCTGATTTATACGCAAACGACATGTGGGTAGCAGCAGAGACCCCAAGGGGGAGTGGGAATTTCAGCAAAGAAAAAATTACCTTCACTTGCTCCAAGACATCCCCGATCCCGTGTGATTACACCGGCAAGAGCACACTCCCCTCGCTTGGCTATATATTTTCGTTTGCTCAGGATAACAGCAAAGATCTCTTCTTCCTGACCAGCAAGGGAGTATACCGGGTGGTTAGGCCCAGTTTGTGCAATTACACCTGTCCAATAGAAACATTGAGCCCACCCCCACCCCCACCGCCAGCTTCAACGCCCTCGTCAAGTCTCCAGCTTAAAACCCCAATTATGTCGCTACTGGTTTGCTTGTTTATTCTTCTTGGGTCAAAGATTTAGGTTGGATGATTTGTCATTTATTGTTTTGTAAATTCTGTGTTTACCTTGCTTCTATGACATCAACTGACAACTCTAATCTAGTTCTGTATTAGGTTCCTAAGAAATAATTTGCTTTATCCACTGTTTTTGTTATGGGTGCTCTCTTGTTGATTGCGCCACAAAAGCTTAATTTTTAATTGAGGGTGTACCAACGGTCCCAGGAGAGGATAATTGCACAATTCTCAATTAAGAGGAATAAAAAATAGCATATAATGGATTTTATCTATATTGATGTGAAAATGTGAAATTGATGATCAATTGTTGCTCTGTTTGGGCAATTTTACAGCAGACTTGAGTTTGAGAAACTTAGAAAACCAGAATTGTTCAAACTACAAGATTGTCGTATTGTTCATTTGATAAACAGGAATTGACAAACAAAAAAAATTCTAAATGCAGCATTCTTTTCTATTTAGTCATACAGATTTAAGTCAAGTAACAAGGGCAATATAATCCAGAAATGCTGGTTCCATTACATCTCAACGATTAAAACTCAGTCCACATAATAAAAATAAAAAAGAAGCAATTACAAATTAAGCAATTCCTATCCAAGACTTAGCTGTCCAAAGCACCTAGCTCCTTCATCTCCTCTAAGAAAGCCATATACGAATCATCGACACTCTGACTTTTGGGACCCGCTGACATGGCAGTTGATTCAAGTTTGACAGAAGCGGCTGGAGAGAGCCTCGAAGCTGATGCAGTAGCCGAGGCCAACACCTGTGGCTTTGGTTTTCCTTTTGGCAGCACTGATTCTCTCCTGACGCGTACCGATGCAGGAACCTGCCCACAAAAAAATTAATCCCCATACATGAGAAGCAATTTTAACCCTACTGAGTGAAGGAGTGCATGAGGTTTTACTGAACAAGGCATATTATTGTCATTTTTATGTTAAAAAATATATTAACACGTATGTTTCTGCCCTTGTTCACTCATAACTAATCTCAGAACTTTTGCGTATGACGTACAACGAGGATAGTTCAAGAACAATTTTGACTTGGAAGTTGTAAGCCTCATCAAACATCACAAGGTTGCACAAAATTGTCAGATTTAAAAGATTCTAGAACCCCAGTATTAGACCTTCATACACAAGCCCAGAACACACAAATACAAAACAGAAATACCTATATAATAGGCTCAAACATACATTATAGCTTTGTACAATACTAGGATGTAAGGGAAGAAACATAGCAAAACAGTTACACTGCTGGTTCCTTTCATATTTAGACTAAAACTGAAACAGGCTCACTGCTGTTTTCTCTACTGTTAGTTTACTGAGAAATTGGTGTTTAAAATACTGAGGACGCATTGGAGTTAAAATTGAAGGTCGGTAAGTTTATCTGTAGGATTAAATTTAGGGTATTAGAAGATTTTGTTATTGATATGTAGGAATAGGATCCTTTCAGCATCTATACAGTTTTAGCAGACAAAATTGCAGTGACTCTATATAACCACTAACATACCATAGCAGTTAATTCAGGGGTGTGCTGAGCAAGCGGCCTCTTCACCACTGTTGGTGCAGCAGATTTAACATATGATGGCTTCTGGGGCATCATTGGTGGGCCTGGAGCAACACCTGGTGGGCCAGGCCAGAGCATAGGTGGTGGACCCGGTGGCAGAGGATAAGGTTGCTGCACAACCTGTGCAGGTGGGACCATTCCCAGAGGCTGTGGTGGTGGAGGCATGGAAGGTCGACCAGGTGGTCCTGGGGTCATCTGTGGTGGGCCCATTTGCCTCATATCTGAAGGTGGTGGAAGCCGCACCACGCCAGGTGGCATCATATGAGGAGGGAGAGGTGGTGGTGGTGGGAGAACCAATTTTGATGATTTGGCAGGTTCATTGGTTGTGGTGGGACCACTGGCGGAAGTTGGGTTAGATGTTGTCAAGTTGGTCTGGGGTTGGGGTCCACTTGGTTCAGAAACTGAACCAAGAGGCGGGGGCGGTGGTGGAGGAAGCACAACACTAGCCTGAATATAGATCACAAATTACAGTTTTACCAAAACAAACAAAGTTATAGAAAACAGCATAATGAGAATTTAGATCCCAGTATTCAACCATAAGGGCAAACCATGCAATTAAATTTTTCCTTTATTCTATTTTTGTGAAAACAGTAGCCAGAAGAGCAATGAAATTATGAACAGTTGCAAAATGCATATCCTAAACCCTAAACCCTAACAGTTTACAAATACATAACAACTAAAACATTGTATTTTTCCAAATTGTTAGTTGTATTGATAGCATTGTTGTTCTTGTTGTCATTTTTATTTATTTTATATATTTAGGGGTTCGGTGCTTCACTTTCACTTGACTGTCGATGCATGGTTTTTAAGCTAAACTAGGAGATGAAATGTGCCAATGATATCAGAATGCTGAATTACTCATTGAATGAGACCTCTCAACTCCAATCAAATCTGAGAACAAAAAGTAAAATTCACCGGTAAAAGGAGTTAGTTACCATGCCAGAGTCTTTCAAATTGGCATCCTCTGAGACCACACTATTGCTATCACCAGGCTGTGGGGGCCTCTGAGGTGGTGGAGGTGGAGGGGGCAGGACAAAACCAGCAACCTGCTCTCTGGCAGGTGGGCCCGGTGGAGGCGGAGGTGGTGGGGGCATGGCTGGTGCCTTTGCATCTGTAGGAGGGTTTGGTGGAGGCGGCGGTGGAGGCAAAGGTAATGATGAAGGAAGAGATGATGAAGAAGGTTCATCTGAAATTGGCAAGGGAGGTGGTGGTGGAGGTGGCGGTGCTGATGGGCCCACCTCATCAGGATCTGACATTGATGATGACGCTCCTGCATTGGAGGAAGAAGCTATTGGAACCCTGGATTCTAATCATGAATGAAAGATGTAATGAGTGGTGAATTGCCAAAATAGCAAAACAACAAATACTATGCAGATAAAATTAACATTATGTCCAATTTTTTTTATATGAGACGAGTTACTTCCAACTATCTTTGAAGCTCCAGCAATTCCCATTTTGAACACTAAAAGTTACTAACATATCCATTTGGTCTGTGATTCATTCATATCAGTTTGGTCCTTCAATTATATTTATTTTAAACAAATTGTACCAAACTGTTACAGCCATTGTAGAAGTGCCGGTGGGAACAGTAGTTGTATATGTATCTATTACAAAATACTCATACTTCATATATATCACAAACCATTCCAGTTAACCTTGTTAGCTGATTCGTATGATTATAATCAATTTCATTCACGGTCACCTTCTCAAAAATAAATTGGCATGTGTTTTCCCATTACTGTAAAAAAAAAGAAATAATTCAAATGAATCAGCTTCATTCAAATTTGTATTATGCTCATGATTATTGCAGAAAATATACTATTAACATTGAGGACCAAGTAATTAATAAGGGGGGGAACAGGAATTAACTCAATGCATGCATATGCACACTTTCCAACCTAAGTACAAAAGATTGAATCATTCAAAAGCAATTTAATCATCAGTTATGTTAATGCACCATCCAAATGAGTAAAGAGAGGTGGTATGTGAAATGGTACCTATCGATGGGTGGTACATTGGAGGTTTCCCTGGAGGTGGGGCCCCGGTAGGATTCAGCGTAGGATGATAATACACAGAATCCTGCATTTTCAATAGTTTAGTATGATATACAATAAATCAAAAGGACATGAAAAATTTTATGTAAAAAAAAAATAATAGAATTCTACCTCGGGCTTTGGTTGATCTTCCTTGGCAATTGGCCGTCGTGGCGGGGGACCCAAGTGGCTGGTAGGTTACACCACAAGATTACATCAGAAACATTATGTAGAATAATTAATAGCTTGAAGACGAGGAAATATCAGAAAAAAAAAAACTCACCTGAACATAACAGGAGCCTCACCTTTCTCTTTCATCTTCTCTTCATATTCCTATGAAAGAAAAGAAGATAAACATATTTATACATAAAGAAATTTGGCAGACTGCGTAAGTTACTAAGAAATATGATCAGTTGAGATGCTTAGAGTTCAGATATAGACATTTTGGCATTATATCTAATAATTTTATTAAGGTAAAGCTCAATTCATCAAAGATCCCGCATAAATTTTGCAGAATAAAAAAAGCTACTACAATAAAAATTAGATCCTCAAGCACTAGTTCAGTAAGAACATAAAATATGTAAAATTTTCTAAGAGTTATCAGAAAGAAATATTATAATAAAGTTCTTCAGGGATAGAAAAACAAACCTTCCTCTTTTTCATAACTAGATTCAAGGTATCCTCTAGTTGCCTCTTTTTATGCTTTCTAGCCTTATCCAAAGCACCATCAGCCTCTGTACAAATCACCAAAATAATTAAAACCTCAGAACTCGAAGCATTTAACAAATCAATCATCCAAGGGACGCTTACACCTATAGGAAGACTTGACTAGACAAAGATTAGAATAGAAGTACCAAATATCAAAATATTAGCACGTGCAGAGGGAGAAGAGGGAAGAAGAGAGTTTGCCTCCCATACACCCGACTTTGGAGGTTACAAAGTTAAAACATTTGGAGTGAAGAGAAGGTTATTTTTTGCCCTCACTTCTTCTCAATAAAAGTTACGAAGCAAGGTTAATTTTCCCCCTCACTTTCCACCCTTCAAAAAGCTTAAAAGCACACAGAATATACTGCACATCCGACTGGCTAATATATCCATTGTACCAAGGTTTATCCAATATAATGGTAATCGATTATATACACCAATTCAGCTATTTGTAATTGTAATATATTATAATAAAACTGGAACAAAAACCCAACAAGCAGTCTGAAAAAAGAGATTAAGCAGATGACAGAAGGATATGACAAAGGGAACATTTAAGAATTAATAAGAAATACTTACTCATCTTCTCCAGCTTCTCGATCTGCTGTTTAATTGTCTCAGGATCCTTCTTCAAGATACCAACCTCTCTCACCTTTTTTCTTTCTTTCTTATTCTAAAATCACAAAATAAAGCAAGTTATTGTTGTTGTCCAATAGACAGTGCTATTGTCTGAAAGACCAAACATCCTCTAGAAAATTGAAAGCTACCAAGAACTCGAAAGAACAAAACCAAACCCTTAATGCAAAAACAATTCAAGAAGAGGTTTGAAAATGAAGAGTACCCGCTTGAGCTCCTTTTTGCGGATCTCCTTCCGATAGGCATCGGTAGGGTTCATCACCTTCCCTCCCTTGGTCGTCTTCATCTTGACTCGCTGCTCTCACTTCTCTAAACACTCTAATCCACCTCTCTCTGTCTCAGTCTCAGTCTCTCTCTCTCTCTCTCTCTCTCTCTCTCTCTCTCTAGTTCTGTACCTAGCGCGGAGCACCGGCGGGTCGGCCTCTGACAGGACAGGAGGTAACCGGAGCGCGGAAGAGGGTTAGAATTAGGCGGTTCGGCTCGAGTCAGACTCCGAATGATTCGGGTATTAGAGAAGAGCGGGGACAGCCGCAGTGGACCATGTGCAGAATCCAATCCAGACCAATATCTGGGCACAGAACTGAGAACCTATCCTCTCAAAAACGGGCCTGGCCGTATTTCGTTATTCGGCCCAGTGGATCGCCAACTTGCGCCTTTTGGATTAGGCACGGAAGGCAGAAACTTTCGTATGTACCAAATTAATATTAAGTAAAAAGGGAAATACAATTAGTGGCTCCCTTTTTTGATGCGGTACAAGGATTCGGAAAAAAAGATCAGATTCAAAGTCTGGAGATATATTTTTTTTTTTGCAATGCAAAGCATTCCAATTGTACCGCACATGTTGTGTAGATGGTCACATAAGATTCAAGTTTTTTTCTTTTTTTTTTCTTCTCTCCTTCTCTCTCATTCTTTCTCTCTTTTTTATGATAACCCATAGGTTTTAATCACTCACACACTTCATTTATGTACATGCAAAATCCGAACATTTATCTTTATGTAGAAAGACTTGTGTCATTATCAACTGCACTATGTTGTAGTGACTCTCGCATCATTTCTCACTCTCTCTCCTTTTCTTCTCACAATTTCTCTCTCCACATACGATTTTTTTTTCTCTCATCTCACCCTCTTTTTCTCACTTTTGTCATTTCGGCTTCAAACATTGGCTTCGAAAAACTTTTTGGGATCCAATAGAGACCCAAAATTCTGTGTAACGAGAACCAACCTTGGTCTAGTGGCAAAGGCAATGCATGCCTTGTGTGTGGGAGGTCGCTGGTTCAAAACCCAGATGAGGGATCACTTGTGGATATTAATCTAGTTGGGTGGCTTGATATAGTTTGTTGGAGTTGTTGTGGCCCCTGTTGGATTCGATTTTGGTTTGATTTTTAAAAACCGAATAAAACTTTAATTTTCCAATTGTAATTCGGTTTGAACCGAAGGGAAGCGATGAACAACCCTTAATGTGCCGACATAGAGTTATGTTATCTGAATTCATGATTCTTAACTATTAAGTATATATTGGCAATCAAGTGCAATTGTGCAGATATGTAGTCTTATTGTGCAATTGCTACTAGGACTACTAGGTGCTAAGGTATTATATTGCAGTTTGCATGCCTTGTGTTTGCGGACAGGATTTTGCCGCAGAGAAAACTTGTATACGAGTGTTCCAGGCTTCCAGCCATATCATATGAATAAAGAAAATGTTCCCACAACCTTTGCTAGCATTCATTCTGTAGCTGTCAAGCTATATTTGATACCTAGCTAGCTCAATTAATTCTGTATTTAGAGTGTAATAAATAGGCAACAAATTCAGCAATTGTAATTCGAAACAAGTCCAACAGCCAGTAAGAGTAACTTAATTAGGAATTAGCCTAACAGCCAGTAGAGTAGGAATACTCATGTACGTAGTTTAGGCTATAAATTAAATATCCTTGTATTGTATACATCATGTAAGAAAGAAGAATTAGAACAACAATCAATAAAACAGTATTTCATTATTCTCCTTTCCACTCTAAATTTCTATAGAAAGCCAGTCTAGTCTGCCTAATTTTTTATTTTTCATCTGAAAAACCGTACAAAAACACTAGCTTAATTATACACGTATGTACATGTAAATAGCTCAAACTTACTGGAAAAAACACAAAGATATACAAACTAGCAATACACATGAAAATATAAAAAAAAAACAAAAAAACGAACAATCAAACAATTTCATCAAGCCTGTGACGCACAATCGTTGAAATTTCAAGTATTTTTTTTGAAGGACAGCTGGCAAGTAGCCGGCTGGCAATATTTTTTTTGAAATTTCAAGTATTGCTTGAAGACGAATCAAAGATTATTAATTTTTAATTGTTGACATTTTTCTAGTACCAATCTTTAGTCTCTTCGAAATATGAAAAAGACAATTATTTATGGATATTAAATAGTTTGGTGGCTTGAGCTCTAACCTTTACTAAAGAAAATGTTGAAATTTTAAGACAATTTATGCACTTTAATTCGATAAAACAAGGGGTTGTAAACATGTCCGCTGAAATAAAGACTGTAATCTGCTGCGCCTTCCTTCAACTTCAATTTCATATATCTTATTAATCATCACCGTCGCTTTTAATTTAATTATCTGAGATACGGTTACTGTGACTGTAGATGCGCGATGTGACCCCATGGTGGATTCGTCGCCGCCTGCTTCAACGCATGCGTATCCTCTGCATTAACTCAAAAGCTTTTCAAGTTAATGAATCTCGACCTTTTAATTTTAAACAGAGTCAATCTAGCTCCTACTTATAACATAGGGGTCTTTCAATATTCGTGTAGATTTAGTTCACACGAATTTTAAAACAAATCGGACGATCGAGATACATTAATTAAAGATTCCTTTTAAGTTAATGCAGAGAATACGAATTCCGCCTGCTTGGCGTAGCCCATCCAATTTGCATCCTATGAGATATCTAAACTCTTGTGTGTATTTTAGGAATATCTTAACCATTGAAATACGTTCTGCACGAATCTCAAAGCACAAATAATACTGGCCCCGAATAGACACTAGACACGTCGGTCACGCAAAAGTTGAGATATCTCAGAGGATACGCACTCGTGGAGGTTAGAGTTCAGACTTTTTGCGGGTTCAATTAAGCCTGTGATTGGACGGCTTCTGGTGGGTAGGTCTGATGTCTGGTACTCTGATTTAAGGGATTTATTTTTTGGAAGCGACTAATTGTACCCAAGCTTTTGTATCCAGTTTTTATCTAAAAAAACTATCATTTGACTTGCGCGAATACTGTAAAATTCTATAATCAATACTGCATCTTCAACAACAAATCATGTATAATATGTAGTTCAAAATTCTAACAACCAGCGACACTTGCAAGTCGTCCCAAGTTAGTTGCAAACTGTTAGCAACTTGCAAACTACCTGTACTTCCGGTTGTACTTTCGGCTTCTAGAAGATTTGAAAAACAAACCACTTGTCAAACTCGTAGTTATTTACAAATAACACCTAAAATTATGCAAAATTAATTTTTTTGCATCAAAATTAAATTTTGCATAATTTGAAATTAATTTTTTTTAAAATTTTAAAAAAAATTCATCATTTTTTTCTTCAATTATTAATATTTATATATGGATCTATATCATGTAAAATAAGACTTCAATACTGTAAAATTAATATATGCAAACTATAAAACTAACATATGTGAACTACAAGACTTCAATACTGTAAAATTGACATCTGAAACTATAAAAATAACATATACAAACTATAAAACAAATACTGTGAAAGAACTATGTAAATACTGTGAAATTACTTATGAAGTATGTAAAAAACTATGAAACAATTAATATGTCAATTAATGTAAAATTAGTTAAGTATAATGCAAAATTACTTAACAATAATGTAAAATAAGTATGTCAATTAATGTCATTTTCTCCTCTGAATCTATATGAAAATTACTGTGAAACAACCTTTTGAATAATGTTAAACTACTAATGAATGATATAAACAAACACTGTGAATAATCTTTTAAGGAAAAATAACAAGCAAAACCTTCTTCAACTTCAGAATCTTGACTGAGAACATCTATAGATTTACCCTTTCCTGTCTTCCTTTTCTTTGGTGCATCTGAGAAATAAATTTAGTGTTTGTTTATTATACTGTGAAATAACTTTGTGAATAATGTGAAATTACTAATGAATAATGTAAAATAACACTCTGAATAATCTTGTAAATAAAAAGAATAAGCAAAACTTTTTGTAACTTGCAAATCTTGACTGAGAACTTTTGCAAATGTACCATTTTCTTTCTTTTTTTCTTTCAGTTCATCTGAGAAACAAATTTATGCATTTCAGCAAAATAATAACAATATTACAAAACCTGACAAAATTATACTACATAGTGTAAAAATAACAACTATAAAAAGTAAAATCTTACAGATCTAGTGAAAATAAAAAGAATAACCCTAACCTTGGGAATTGTTAGACTGCTTACTAGCAAATTTTGGAGAAGAACAAGTTTCTTTTTCCGATGCATCTGACAAACAAATTTACATCAAAATATTAGAACAAAAAATCAATAAAAATAAATACTGTAACTCTAACAAATCAATACTTTAAAATACCAAATGGAAACTTGAAATTAACAATTGTAGCGATTTAAATAACAATTTCTCCAATTTCAGTAACAAATTGGTAAAATATCAGTGCATTACTGTAAAAGTAAAAGATCGACAAAGCAAAATAACTGATACATCCTATAAAACTATTGCATTTAAAATAACTGATACATCTTATAAAACTATTGCATGAAACCTATAAAATAACTGATACATCATATAAAACTATTGCATAAAACCTATAAAATAACTGATATATCATATAAAACTCTTGCATGAAACCTGAAAAACTATATAATGAAACATGTAAATAACTGATACATCCTATAAAACTATTGCATGAAACCTGTAAAATAACTGATACATCCTATAAAACTTTTGCATGAAATCTGTAAAATAACTGATATATCATATAAAACTCTTGCATGAAACCTGAAAAACTATTGAATGAAACCTGTAAAATAACTGATACATCCTATAAAACTATTGCATGAAACCTGTAAAATAACTGATATATCCTATAAAACTTTTGCATGAAATTTGAAAAACTATTGCATGAAAGCTATAAAATAACTGATACATCCTATAAAACTATTGCATAAAACCTGTAAAATAACTGGTATATCCTATAAAATTATTCCATGAAACCTGAAAAACTATTGAATGCAACATGTAAAATAACTGATACATCATATAAAACTATTGCATAAAACCTGTAAAATAACTGATATATCCTATAAAATTGTTAAGTAAATCATGTAATAGTTTAATGCATTTCAAGTCCTAATCATGTAAATCAATGACAAAATCCTGAAAACTAGTTAAACAATTCTGTAAAATGTTGAATAAAGCACTCAAAAACACACAAGTTAGATAAAGCACTCAAAAACACTCAAAAATCCAATTTCACAGTTAAATAAAGCACTCAAAAACACACAAGTTATAATCAAATTTTACATTTATAGGATTTTTCTACTATTTTTTAGCTATTTTTGAATCTCAGCTTTTTAAATTGTAAAATACTGCATTTTTATTGCATATTTTCCCCCACTGCCCCTGCATTGCACAACCTGTTTGATGCAGAAATAAAAGTTAAAAAATTATGAAACTTCCAGTAAAGTACCACGAAATGAGATCAGCAGAACACAAGTTCAAAAATACAAGTTCCGGTTACAAAAAAAGTGTAGAGTACTACGAAATGAGATGAGCAGAACATACTGATCCCTCAAAAGAGAGCAATGTTTCTTTTAATATTTATAAACTCAAAAATGTTATCGGTTCGGACTGCAAGCGCACAATCCTATCGAGTAGTATATTCGAGGTCGATCCACAGGAAATATTGGTTCAATGCTTTGAGCGATCGAATCGCAATCTTTCGAAAGGCTAGATGAAATCTGAAAATTGAGAGATGTTGTTTTGATCAATGTAAATTAAGAAGCAATTAAAAGTAATTAAAATAAAGATAGAGATGAGAATTCCTAGGGTTTCGGAACACCATTGCCACTCAATCTGCCTTGACAATATATTCCTGTTGCGTCTGATTTCCTGTTGTTGTTTAATGAAAGACACCACATAGGTCACTGTGATTTATGTTACGCGAGAATGACAGATCTTTCACCGAGATTCTACATAGGACACTGCGATTTACCTTACGCAAATGTCTGATCTCTCAAATACCCCAAATTACTACACAGATCACTGCGATTTACTTTACGCAAGTGATGTAATTTGGTACGCGTTTTGTTGGTCTGGTTTATGGTTTCCCCGCTAAGGTTTTCTTCACATAAACCTAATAGATCTCAACGAGGCTAATTTATACAAATAGTTTCTCTTACCATTAAAGTACTGTTGATGTGGATTTTGCAATACAAGTAATAAATCCTAGTTATACTCAATTCGGTTGCAAGTGTACAACCTTGTCAAGTAGTACTTAGGGATCGTCTCCACAGGGACAAGTTGGAATATATTTTCTAACCTAACAATTTAATTTAGTAAAAGGAAATAAAAAGGTTTTTTGTTTGTTCAAAAGGTTGGTTTGGTTTTGATTAAACTTAATTAAACTAAAGTTTTAAAGCAAAATTTGATTTTTAACAAATATGAGAAATTAGGGTTTCTTAGGGTTCCTATCCACTAGTGTTATGACTAATTGGTTTATTAAATTTGTTCTTTTAATTATGAAGGCACAGTTGGAGATTGTAGGTACAAAGTGATATTTCTATATTAATACCATCTTCAAATTAGAATAAACGTCACCTCTCGGTACTTGGCTATGCTAATCTAAAGTCATTAAGTTCTTACTGTCCCAATTAACCTAGAAAACCGTCTTTCACCTCTCGGTACTTGGCACAATTTGTCTAAGCTATTAGGCAAAGCCCGTATAAGACAAGCGTCACCTCTCGGTACTTAGCCTATCAAATACCCTATTCTTTATGGTCAGGACTTAATATTCAATTTCTCAATTGCAAATACCAAATCCTAAGATTTCATATGATTTCGATTAAGTCTTCACAATCAATTAAAATAAAGAATAGATCATAACAAAGAACAAGAACATATAAAATAAACCAACTAAATCATAACAAAAGTTTCAAGTACAGCCCTAATTAACCCTAGAAAAGCCTTTAGCCAGTCATGGCAAAAGCACAAATGAAATTAAAAGAGTTCAAAGAGTTCCAAAGGAAAGAAAATAATAAAACCGGTTGATCGATGATGTTCTTCTTCTTCCTTCTTCTCTCTTCCTTTCTTCTCCTTGTTAAAACTAGAAATTCTGTCTCAAAAAAAACGTCCCTCATCTGTTTTACAAGTTTCCTTTTTATACCCCTTGCAAAACCTAAAAATAAATCACTCAAAATAGCAAATTCGAGCGCTGAACCGACTTATTGCGGGCCGCAATGAGTGGAGGCAGTTAACTTGACGTGCAGAAAAACTGTGGAAGTCATTACGGGCTGCAATGGATTCATTGCGGGCCGCAATGAATGTGCAGGAATGAGGCTCTGACTTTTTTTCTTTCGGTCCGCAATGGGTTTTATTTCGGGCCGCAACAACATTGACAGTTGCTCCAATCTTCGTGCTAACTTGCTACAAATCACCCGTTTTGCTCCGTTAAGCTCCAAACACTTGATTACCTGTAAAATAAACATAACTAGGGCAGTAACTTGAACTTTCGGACATTTCTGACCTAATCAAATCTAATCTCAACAAAACTTGGCTTAATTCACATAACAAACCCTAGGTTTCACTAGATATAATTTTGGCTTATCAACTGTCACTACCCTAACGAACTCAAACTAGATCATTGAAGTTAGATGAAGAGATAGTAAATCACAAAAGCATTTTGTTTCAACAACAAGAAATCATAATCAACAGAATTATATATATCAAAACATCAAGAGTAACAAGGTTTACTGCCTAGCCCTAAGAAAAGGAACTTAGCCGCGGAACGGCATTGTTACAAGCACTCCTCTCCTCTCACTTTAATCAAATCTAACCCTAATTACAAAGATAACTACTTCTTCTGCCCAGGGGCCTTATATAGGAGTGGAGGGACGTCTGGATATTGAGTAGGGGCTAAGAAACTGATCTGGATACAGCTGTCGGCAGTTATTCCCCAAGAGTCGCCTTTGGTTACGGACCGTATCAGGTGATACGGTCCGTATTAGGACCTTGTCGGTTAGGGTTTCAATACGGACCGTAACAGAGACTTCGTCGATAAGCGTCGTTGATCCGATTGACCTGATTCTAGCTCCATTTGGTGTAAAATAGTTCCAAAACCTGTTTTCTACAATAAAACATAAAGAAGGGTGACAGTAGCTTTTTTCTCTAATAATTCAAACATAAGTGTGAGAAAATATGCAAAACCTAAGCCAGAACCCTACATAAATCATTATTATTTTGACTCTGATCACATACAAGCTTCCAGTCAATCATCTACCACGAAATGAGATGACAGTATGATCTAATTATGAAATTAAGTTCACTTATGTATGTCATTGCCTTGTCAAAGGTTACCTCTAAAGTCTTTTGCACATATGACCCTATTATAGGTTTATTTACACAAAATCAAGTTCAATATACTTACTGATACTATGAATATGAATATATATGAGTACAAGTACGGTTGCATAAAAATAAGACTTCAATACTGTAAAATTAGACAGCTCGTAAAAAAAAATTGTTTCAAAAACAAAAGAAAAAACTGATGGGAATTTGTCAGACAATTTACAAGACCAACCAAGACGACCTAAGGCTAAAGTGCTAAATAAAATGACTCTAACTAAATGAATAACATCTTTTTAAATCTGCGCTTGCAATCTTTCACCGTTCACAGAGACATTTTAACAAACACCTTCTATGCATGAAGAATATTGGCATTCCAATTCAAACATAATTAGAAATCAAGCTGCATAAGCAACTTTAGCCATCTTGCAAGATGATTTTCCTAATAGAACGGGCTTAAATCCATGCCAAGTATCTACATCAAATGGCCAAAATCATAAGAAAACATCAAATTAAGATATCGATACAATAATTGACTAGTGCTGACCATTTTTTTAGAGTGGTCTTCAGTAATAATCTTTACAAAATTATCATTCTTTGAGAGAAAAATATGGAATTGAAAGTGCAAAAGATGCCTCTTCAATATAAACATTCTAAAAATATCATCCTTTGAAAAGAAAACATGGTTTCAGAAAATTAATACCAGTAGACCTAAACATGGCCTAAACAGTGCATTTTCAGCCTTGTCTGAAATTATAGTGAAATGCTCTCTCTCTCGAAACAGTTACCTCGAAGAAATATTTGAATAATTCTCAAATTAAACCTTCTGGAGCAGGGGCAAGTGTAACCAGCTTAGTACCTTGACATATGAAGCAGTCGCGTCTCAACAATTTCTCCAACAAATGTCAGAAATTGTGTGTTCAGCACCCTGACAAAATCATCACTCAGACAATTCATCGAACATGTCGTGCACACTACATAGAATACATCAAAACCTGCATCAGAAAACACCTAGTGAGCAACTTATTTGAGGTATGAAATTTAATTCACGAGTAAGGTTACATCTAGTTGATAGGAAGAGACTTGGTGAAGCAAGAGAGAAAAGAACACCCATTCTTCCTTATAGTTCGTTTGTGATTGACCGACTCTTCTTTAGATCTGTTTCGAATAGGATAGAATCAAGGTTGTGAGCAGAAATTCTTTAGATCTCGCTCTTGCTTGCTCCAGTAGCAGACCTTTGCGGTGTCCAGTTAACCAAGGCAAATTTCGTGCTCGCAACTCCCGATCGACGATCGGGTCTAGTACTCCAGTAGTATGGTTGATGCACGGTGTTGTCGGAGGAGATCGGCTACGGAGTTCGGCCGACGAACGAGGCGACCAGATGCTCTGTTGAGGTCGGTGACGCAAAAATAATCGAAGAAGAGGGTGTAGGATTTAATCGAAGGTGTAGGATTTAATCAGAGGAGAGGGGGTAATCGGAGGAGAGAGATTTGAAATTCAAAATAAAAAAAATTGAGAAAGTTATATAAAGGTGGGTCGTTAGAAGTGGATTAGGACGGCGCAGGGATAAGTGGGGAATTAGGTCGTTGATGACAGTTTAAACCTGATTCAATTAGCGTTGGGTAAAAAGTGGAGACAAAGTCTTGAGTAAGAAAACATTTTCTCTTATATTTTCTGTACTTTTTTGTTCTTTTGAAATTGAACAGATGATTCAGAATTGCACTCTGATTCAAGAATTCGTTATTTAATAGTTAGAAAAAAAAAACCCGCACATTGAAAAGTAAACAATAAATCACATTAAAAAAACACTGTAACAACTAACAACCAATAGAGTGTATTTCTGGATTTTTTTAATAGAGGATGTTAATAAAATTTTTGGTAAACATGCATGTTGACTTGGTCATATTTCATTTAAACAATCACTGATAGTTGGCATGCGAGATTATTAAGTGCAGAATAGGAAAGGCTGATCTCACTTTGATTAGAGATGTTGGGGTGAGACCATGCCATCTTAGCGGAATGGAGAAGACACAGACAGGGCTCTTGCTCTTGCTCTTGCTCTCCGTTAAGACATAACCTGTCAAGCATTTATTACCAAAATTTGTTGGAACTAATCAAGGGGGCGATGTCAAGAGGGAATTGATGCTTTAAAGTCGACATCACAATTTGTGGAAAATGGAAAGACATACACCGAAATTTTTATTTATAGCATAGCTTCCAAAAAAATAAACCAAATAACTATTGTTTTTTAAAATTTCAAAATTTATCAGGGAGACTGCACAATGCCGGTGCGGACCCTGAAATGGGTCCGCACAATACCGGAGCGGACCCTCTTCTTTTATATTTTTTTTTATCAGAAATGTTTATTTGTTTGGGTAAGGTTTTGTTTTTAAAGTTGTTTAATTGTTTTTGTTTTAAATGTCGTTTAATCTGAATTTGTATTCGTTTGTCTGATCAAATATAAAGAAACATACAATAAGACAATATAATGCTAATGTTCTCACGAGTACATTAAAAATACGTCTAATAAACCGAAAATAAACAATATTCTTACGAATACAATTAAAACTAGATAAACATCTAATTCATTGATAGACTCTCAACATGCAAATTTTGAAATAGTGACTATTAAATCTGATTGTTTCAATATTTTATTAAAAATTGAAATTGATTAGTAAAAAAAAATTAACTACCACGTGCATCTCGAGCGGCTCTGTTCTGTCTTTCTTGTGTATCTCGTTTGGCTTGGTGGCCTCTTCTCCTCTTATTTAGTAAGTCCAACCACATCGGAATCCTATTGTGTCATCTTCTACCCAAAAAAACATTTTTATCCTTTGAAACAAGGATAGGACCCTTGTTTTCAGGCCATTCTGATTGATTTTCATACACATGTCATTCAGCCATCCATGTGTTGATCAGTGTCTGGATGTGATAGTAGTGACTTACAAAGATGTTAGAGTCGATGCCTCGGAGACGGCACACGGACAAAATATGAGAACACGGTATTATGTCCAATTGAGGCTTCTGTCATGTGCATTCCACCGTGTGATCATCCCTATGTTGGGTTTTATGGTACTTAAGGCAGCGGAATTTCAAAATTATTTACAATAAAAGTTTCAAAAGAGATCATCATGTGCAATTGAAATCAAACCAAAATCAATTTCCAAATCATTAAACAACATACATTTAGTTCTTGTCTCCAAACAAGAAAGGAAGGTTCTTGAGATGTAGGGTTGTAGTCTCCACCTCCTTGTTGATGCTAATGGTGGTTGATGCCTTGAAGCGCCTTGGTGGTTGATGTGTGCATGACCTAGAATACCTTGCACCAAGATGAGACTCCAAAGTAGAAGTCATCCACGGTATCCACTAAGAAATTAATCAGAAACCAAATATTCCTTTTGCTATCGAGTACTAACTTGGTTGCTCCTTAATCCCTATCATTCAAGAGAACTAGATCTTGATCTTTTAGGGTTTATGAATTCTCAACACATGAGATATGAAACAAAAGAGAAAGAGAGAGTTCTTGGCAGAACTTGATATCTCGCAAACTTATCTATATTTCGACCTTCAAATTGTACCAAACTTGTGTTTTAAATCATTAATTCAGTTGTATTTCATTGAATATCTTTAGAATGTGGTACTGCTGCAAGTTTATTCTTATTTTGCAG
Source organism: Carex myosuroides (assembly GCA_028015225.1). Lineage (NCBI taxonomy): Eukaryota > Viridiplantae > Streptophyta > Magnoliopsida > Poales > Cyperaceae > Carex > Carex myosuroides. Next base: position 15,151,081 of record CM051477.1, read on the forward strand.
GATTCGGGCGAAATCGAGGAGAAAATCTAGAATCAAGAAGTCTCTACATGGGCCGTGTCACATTCCACACGGGCCGTGTCAACCTCGACTCGACCGCTGATCCGACCACATACAACCGCTGACTCGACCACTTGAGGAACACAAGTCACACGGGCCGGACAAGATTTGACACGGCCCGTGTCAAGCAAATCCGGAAACAGATCCAGAAATCTGGAAAGAAGGCTATTGATGGAAGGTCGACGAAATGAGCATATAATCGGGATTTCTCTCCAGGAAAGGTCATTCTGGAACATGAGAGCACGTTCTAGGGTTTGTCTTTGGCGGCTAAGCTTGGAGGCGAATTGGAGAAGCGAATTTCTTGCACTTTCGATTGATCTTCTTTGCACTTTGGGTTTTGTCATGATCAACTCTATCTTTATTTGTATTTGCTGTTTTAGAACCATGAGTGAGTAATTTACTTTGTTTATAGGGTTTTGATGTAATCGAATGTTTTGTCTTGCATGCTAGTTATTGAATCTTTGTATTGAAGTTTGTGTTTGATTGATTGAGTAGTATTTTAATTGCTTAGATTGAAGTGTTTGACTTAAATTGGTTTGCTACTAGATGAATGCGCACATCTAGAAGGCATTATAGCCCTTTAACGTCTCTCAACCAAACTAAGTACATGAGGTAGGATTTGTGATCCGGAAGGTGAAACCAAGTAGTAACCGGGAGGCGAAAATTACTCTCTATCGGCGGATAGGAGTTACCTTTAGTATACCAATCAAGCAACTAGGTAGTAGGGACCAACACACGAAAGTTGAGGTCTAGAACCCGACGAGGGCATATATTGCATTTTCCGTACCAAGTTGATGAACCAACAAACGGCAGTTGAGGTCCAGAAACATTAGGTCCGGTCAGTAGAACCCTACACAAAGGAACGATACAAAGAAACAATAGCTGCTGCATTAACCCGAGGCTGACACGGACCGTGTAGCGAAATGACACGGCCCGTGTAGACTGATACGGCCCGTGTAGGAAATGACACGGCCCGGACAGGACATTCAGAGGGCAAAACTGAGATGAAGTCTTAACCCTGGGAACGCTTTTTATTATTGATTAAAACCAGTTTAATCTTCTTTCTTGCACTTTACTACTGCTTTGAATCTGTAGGAATATTAAATAACCAAAATCAACCATTTTCCAACTTCTAGTTTTTAATTAACCTAGGTAGAGTCCGGATAACACTTGAACCGTCCCTGTGATCGATACCCGACGATATACTACGCGGTAGGATTGTATACTTGCAGTCTGAACCAGAAGTGTATTTAAGGTTAAAAGGTACAGCTCGCTGTACTGAAACTTTGTACTATACCTTTTTGGTGGTAACAAGTTTTTGGCGCCGTTGCCGGGGACGGCATCATTTATTTTCTGGATTTTTGCTTATTTTAATTAATCTAGATTTTAATTGTATCTTTTCTTATATTTCTTTTCTCTCTTACAGGAACACGCTGGCTCACAATCCACATCCTCCGGTTGATTACCAGCTGAGGAGCAGAGGACCAGTACCTGACACGGGCCGCACAGAATCTCACACGGCCCGTACAGCCCCCCCAGGAACCACTATTCCTGCACAACCGCCTCCTGACACGGGCCGTACACTCTGATCCAGACAGAGACATGAGCCAAAACGGGGAGGACAGAGATGAGGAGCCGCATGATGACCGCGACTCTGACGATGATGCGGCTGACTTCATCCCGAGAACTCTGAAGGAGTTCAACGTACCGAGATCCAGGGATGTGAGAGGAGCGATCAGACTCCCGAGAATAGTGGGGCAATAACCAAACTTCAATCCGGGAGTTGTCAATATAGTGCAGCAGAACACCTTCCATGGTTTGGATCACGAGGATCCACATGCTCATCTTCAGACTTTTCTTGAATGTTGCACTACCATTAGAACAAATGGCGCAACTAGTGACTATACCAGACTTGCTTTGTTTCCTTTCACTCTTAGGGATAAGGCCAAAAAGTGGTTAGGGTCACTACCAAGGGATTCTATTACCAACTGGAGGGAATTGTCCAACTCATTTCTAACTAGGTTTTTCCCACATAAAAGAACTGCCAAGGTAAGGACCCAACTGACCAGCTTTAGGCAAAGGTCTGATGAACCCCTGAACGAAGCATGGGAAAGGTTTAGGGAGTTACAATATTCTTGTCCACACCATGGTATTCCTGACTGGTTGTTAATTCAAACTTTTTATGATGGGCTAACAGAAAGCACTCGCACTTCTGTTGATGCTGTTGCAGGTGGAGCGCTAATGGAAAGAGAGCCTCTTGAAGCAATGAACTTAATCGACAACATGGCTCAGAACCAACAGTGGTCCGGTCGCGACAATTCTAGACCTGGAGGAGGCGGCCGATTCGAAGTAGATCAGATCACAGCTCTAACCGCCAAAATGGATGCCATGCAAAAGGCATTCGACAAGATGAGCGCCAAATCAGTCACCAACCATCAACCACAGTCTTGTGCCATGTGTGGTGATAGAGGGCACTCTTACGAGCATTGCCCATTAGCGCAAAGGGATGGAGAGACCGAGCAAATCAACTCTCTCAACAGCGAGCCATCCTACTTTCCAAAACCTCCATTCAACCGAACCTACTGCAAAGACCCGGTTGAGCAACAGAACTGGAGGTGGAAGCAAAACAACTCCGCGCCATTCAACAACCCCTCGAGCAGTGACAACCGAAACTTCTATCAGAATGCATCTTTCAACAACTGGGAGCCACAACCTCCACCACCAGAGCCGTACATCACTTCTGCTGTCACTGATTTCATGAACGAGCAAAGCAAAATGAATCAGATGATGTTCGAGCAGATGCAAGCGATGAGTGCACAAATGGCCGGTCTAGCTGCTCACAACAAGATGATGGAGGAACAATTGAGTCACCGAGCCACCTCTAGCCAACCACCACATGGGAAGATCCCCAGCCAGCCAGAGCTTAACCCGAGAGAGGAGGTCAAAGCAATAACATTGAGAAGCGGGACTCAATATCAGGAACCACCCAAGCCAACAGACCAGCCCACAAAGCACGCGGGCCGCGTCACTTACACGCGCCCCACGTCACCTCCTGAAGAAGAGAACTCTGGCCGCGTCGAACTAACTCTACCAGTAGTCATTGCTGAAGAACCTGTGAACGCGAGTCGCGTGACAGACACGCTGGCCGTGTCTAAGGAGGCTGATAACCAAAGAAGGAAGGGGGCTGAGAAACCGCCACCTTACCGGCCACCTGTACCTTTCCCACAGAGACTAGCTGAGCACAGGCTCAATGATCAGTTCGCCAAGTACATTCAAGTCATCAAGCAGCTGCACATCACCATCCCATTCACCGAGGCATTGACTCAGATGCCAACTTATGCCAAGTTTCTCAAGGACATCCTCTCGAACAAGCGAAGTTTGGGGGGACACGAGACGGTGAGATTAACAGAACAGTGCAGTGCAATTTTCAGAAATGAACTCCCACCCAAACTGGAAGATCCCGGCAAATTCTCCATTCCTTGCACAATTGGGAAAGCCACGATCAAGAAAGCCCTATGTGACTTGGGAGCCAGCGTGAGTCTCATGCCACGCACAATCTTCGATCGCATGGGGGTAGGTGAGCTCAAACCTACGCGAATGACTGATGCCTCATTATCATATCTATAAATCCGACCTATTTCTGTACCAAAATCTGTGTTCCAAACCACCGAATCATGTCTTTTACATTAAAAACACATTGAATATCTATAGAATGTGGTACTGCTATGTTTTCATTCTTACTTTGCAGATAACAAGCGAAATCAGGGAAATTATGAAGTTCTGACGCCTTACACGCGGGCCGCGCCACTTCTGACGCGGGTCGCACAAACCCCTAACGCGACCACAGACGCGATCTCCCTTCTTCACGCGAGGAGCACAGGCACGCGGACCGCGTCACTTACACGCGGGTCGCGTGAATCTAATCCGGAAAGAAAACAGAAGAGGAAATAGAGGCTCAAAGAAGGAAGGTCGGCCAAATGAGCTATATTACGGGATCCCTTGCCACAGAAGGGTATCTCATTCATTATTGGGCATTCCAGAGAGCAGGAGACGAATTCTAGGGTTGAGGTTCGACGGCTAGCTTGGAGACGAAGTTGAGAGGAGCATAACGAGAGTTTTGCGACGAATCTTCATCGATCTTCTAGTTTTTCTATGAACTCTTTTATCTTTATTTGTTTTCTTAGTTCTTTGATCATGAGTGAGTAGTTTTCTTTGTTTCTAGGGTTACGATGTAGTTTGATACTTTGTTTTGCATGCATGTTGTTTGAATTTGTGTTGAACAATAGTGTTTAATTGTTTGAGTATTATCTTAATTGCTTTGTTGAAGTTGATTGAATGATTCATGTTTGTTTACTGTTAGATGCCTATAACATCTTTCTTGTACTTTGGCCTTGATGTTTCTTTCAACCAGACTTAGTATCTGAGGTAGGTTTACGAGCCGTAAGGCGAGACCAAAAAGTAACTGAGAGGTGAACTTTACCATTTATCGAGAGATATTGGTTACCTTTAGTAAACCGGACAATTAACTTAGATTAAAACCCTGAGAAGGTGAAATTGCATTTCCGATACCAAGTTTATTAAGCCAACAAACGAGAGTTGAGGTTTGGGAACATTAGGTTCGGTCAATGAATCCTTACACTAAAGAACAACGCAAAAACAGACAACTGCTGCATTTGCTCGAGGTCCACGCGGGCCGCGTATGAGAGTACGCGGGTCGCGTGTTCCATGCGGGTCGCGTGTGAAAGCACGCGGGTCGCATGAGTACCGAGAGGCAAGGTTGATAATGAATCGAAAACCCTGGAAACGCTCTTCTCCATTTGATAAAACCCAAATTTACTTTCTGTCAATTTAATTACTTGTGTTATTGATTGAATTTAGGATTTAAAAAACCAAACCAACATTTTTCCAACTTCTAGTACCTAATTAATTTAGATAGAATTCCAGATTTGATTAAAGAACCGTCCTGTGGATCGATACCTAATTATACTGTACGACGGGATTGTGCACTTGCAATCTAGTCGAAAGTTGAATAAGGTTAAAAGCTACAGCTTGCTGTAGTGAAACTTTGTGATACACTTTTGTGCGAACAATGACTCTGCAGCTGGCAGACTCTTCTGTGAGGCGACCACTTGGAATAGTGGAAGATGTGCCAGTTCGAGTTGGAAAATTCTATGTGCCCATTGATTTTGTGGTGATGGAGATGAAGGAGGACAAGGAAGTCCCGATCATATTGGGACGGCCTTTCCTCAGAACAGCAGGGGCACTCATAGATGTGAAGGAGGGAACTCTGACCCTACGGATTGGGGACGAGAAAGTTCAATTCAACCTAAACCAAGCCATGAAGTACCCATCCGAGCCGGCGACATGCTGCGCGGTCGACATGGTTGATCAATTGGCCAATGAGCAACTCCGGGAGCAATACGGTAACTCTTTTAAAAATTACCCTGATTATTTGTTCGAATTGCAGGAGAAGAAAGATGCTCAAGGGAAGGTGTGTGTGGCAGACTCATTTACAACTGGCCCAGTGGAACCAGCACACGGACCGGACATCCCGCACACGGCCCGTGCACTCCCATCTGAGAAGATTCCACACGGACCGCACATAGAGCACACAGTCCATGCACAGGCTCAGCCAAAACAGGTCAAACGAGAATCGAAATTTCTCATTCCTAACCTCGACCCGGATCGCACTGCTACATTCTTGGAGGACTTCAAAGCTCAGCAAGCTGTGATTAGGTACTTGATCGGGAAGCTGACAGGTTCAGCCATCAATTTTTGGCCTTCAAATTTCAGCAAGGCACACGGACCGCACTCCAACTCACACGGTCTGTGCACAATTCCTCCAGACTACTGATCAGGTGTGTTTTCTTTTCCCCAGGTTTTATTTTCTATCTATCTGTCTTGAAGCATTGAGGACAATGCTCAGATTAAGCTTGGGGGGGGAGAACTTTGTATCTTAGGTTTTATTTAGGTCATTTTTAAAAAAAATTTACCTTTTCTTAGATCATGTTTATTTTTTCTTGCACTTTTAGGTGATAAATTTGCATGATTGCTTAAATTAGGGACTTTTATGAAAAATTTGGTTGTGATTGGGATGACCTTGAGAAATTAGAACTAACTCCATAATTGATAAAAGAACTGATTAGGAAGTGATGTTTTGAGAACTTGACAAAAAGAAAACTTGAACTGTATCGAAAAGCCATTTTAAAACTGAACTGTGCCTTTTTAAATAGGGAAATGAGGATTTTAAATAAGGAAAGATTGGGATATCCATTGGTATGAATGAATACCATTGGATGTGTGTATTCATGGTGTATGTGAAAAATAAAACAAAATAAAGTGATGAAATAAACGAAAAGATGGAGAATATAAGAGTACTGGCAATAAGTCCTGTTGGGCGCCTTTGAGCTCGTCTCCCAAACTTAGAAAAGAAAAGAACTTTTGCATACATCAACACACTGAGTCCGTGACTTTCTAACCTAAGCTTGTTCCAAGCTTGAGGGGGCAAAAGGAAAAATCACCACAAACGAGGGCATAGCTTCAGTAAAAGAATGAAAAATTGATCAATTTGGGTAATTAGCTTTGCAAGAATTAAAAACATTTCAGAATTTGAAGTTTGATTTGTTAATTTGTGTGGTGAATCAAAATTGATCAAGGAAAATTCAAATTATACCAAAAGGATTCTCGAGGTTTTTGATTAAAGCAACTCATGTAAATTTTTACATTTAGGAACATAACTTGCATTTAGGTAAGACTAGAGTCCAACCCGGTACCTAAGTATGGATCTTTGCTTGAGGACAAGCAAGATTTAAGCTTGGGGGAATTTGATATCTCGCAAACTTATCTATATTTCGACCTTCAAATTGTACCAAACTTGTGTTTTAAATCATTAATTCAGTTGTATTTCATTGAATATCTTTAGAATGTGGTACTGCTGCAAGTTTATTCTTATTTTGCAGGATTCGGGCGAAATCGAGGAGAAAATCTAGAATCAAGAAGTCTCTACACGGGCCGTGTCACATTCCACACGGGCCGTGTCAACCTCGACTCGACCGCTGATCCGACCACATACAACCGCTGACTCGACCACTTGAGGAACACAAGTCACACGGGCCGGACAAGATTTGACACGGCCCGTGTCAAGCAAATCCGGAAACAGATCCAGAAATCTGGAAAGAAGGCTATTGATGGAAGGTCGACGAAATGAGCATATAATCGGGATTTCTCTCCAGGAAAGGTCATTCTGGAACATGAGAGCACGTTCTAGGGTTTGTCTTTGGCGGCTAAGCTTGGAGGCGAATTGGAGAAGCGAATTTCTTGCACTTTCGATTGATCTTCTTTGCACTTTGGGTTTTGTCATGATCAACTCTATCTTTATTTGTATTTGCTGTTTTAGAACCATGAGTGAGTAATTTACTTTGTTTCTAGGGTTTTGATGTAATCGAATGTTTTGTCTTGCATGCTAGTTATTGAATCTTTGTATTGAAGTTTGTGTTTGATTGATTGAGTAGTATTTTAATTGCTTAGATTGAAGTGTTTGACTTAAATTGGTTTGCTACTAGATGAATGCGCACATCTAGAAGGCATTATAGCCCTTTAACGTCTCTCAACCAAACTAAGTACATGAGGTAGGATTTGTGATCCGGAAGGTGAAACCAAGTAGTAACCGGGAGGCGAAAATTACTCTCTATCGGCGGATAGGAGTTACCTTTAGTATACCAATCAAGCAACTAGGTAGTAGGGACCAACACACGAAAGTTGAGGTCTAGAACCCGACGAGGGCATATATTGCATTTTCCGTACCAAGTTGATGAACCAACAAACGGCAGTTGAGGTCCAGAAACATTAGGTCCGGTCAGTAGAACCCTACACAAAGGAACGATACAAAGAAACAATAGCTGCTGCATTAACCCGAGGCTGACACGGACCGTGTAGCGAAATGACACGGCCCGTGTAGACTGATACGGCCCGTGTAGGAAATGACACGGCCCGGACAGGACATTCAGAGGGCAAAACTGAGATGAAGTCTTAACCCTGGGAACGCTTTTTATTATTGATTAAAACCAGTTTAATCTTCTTTCTTGCACTTTACTACTGCTTTGAATCTGTAGGAATATTAAATAACCAAAATCAACCATTTTCCAACTTCTAGTTTTTAATTAACCTAGGTAGAGTCCGGATAACACTTGAACCGTCCCTGTGATCGATACCCGACGATATACTACGCGGTAGGATTGTATACTTGCAGTCTGAACCAGAAGTGTATTTAAGGTTAACAGGTACAGCTCGCTGTACTGAAACTTTGTACTATACCTTTTTGGTGGTAACAGAACTTTTTCTCTAAAAACGAAATCACCCTCAAAATGAATGAGTGGGAAAGTATATATAGCAAATAAGGAATGTGAATTCTATTTCCAAAACTAACTCCACGTTCTCCCACGTTTTTAACCACGATCTAATTCGAATTTGGCTTCCCTCCAGAGAGACAAAGTTCTAGATCTTTCTCTTACCTTTCCAGAAAGATATAGAAACTCCCAAAACCGACTTTGAATGAGAGAGATATGATCAAAATAAAAAACATGTGCGGCAATTTCCAGAACATGGCAGTCCAAATTAACTACCACGTTCTACCACGTTTTTGACCACGATTTAATTCAATTTTGGATTTCCTCCATAGAGGCAAATTTCTAGATCTTTCTCTTACCTTTCCAGAAAAATATAGAACGCTCAAAACCGACTTCGTATAAGGGAGATATGGTCAAAATAAGAAATACTGCGCAGCAGTTTTCAGAAAACGTGGTAGTTATTAAGAAAACAATTCACAAACATGAGCCACATTTAACAACAGCCATTGGACTTTGTTTATTGGGTCTAGTTCTATTTTTCCTTATTTTTATTAATACAATTAATCTAATTAATTGTAGTATCATATATAATTATTCCAAATAATTATATTTCTCATGTTCTGGTGGAGAAACCAACTTATTTACCATGTCATAGATGTCAAATAAATTAAGGAGCATTTCTAATTAACTTCTTATTGGTGTGACCTTATGGGATCTATGTCAAATGGCAATGGAATCTGAAACTTCTTTCGATTCCATAAACTACAAGCGGCACCTAGCAATATGTATTGTAGTTACCCAAATAACACAGATGATAAGTACCATACTGTATCAGATCCCTAAGCAACAATTGCCTCGTGTCAATTCTATGTCTCATGATATCATAAATAGATCCAAGGTAGGAATGTATCATCCTTGCAAATCTACTTGTTTCTTGATTCCGAAATAAATGAGTAATTATGATTAACTCCTTAATCATATGTGCACATACTTGTATTATTTCATCAAGAGACTCAGTGATATCATCACTCATTTACATGAGAGACATTGGTATTCTTGATAATTACTATCCCTCCACATGAGAGATACATACTGAGATAGAATCTGTATAACTGTCAGTTACTGACAGCGTTGGATAATACCCACGAATATGTATTCTTATGTGAGAGAAACAATCATCTCATACCTTAGAATTCAAGACACAAATAAAACATTAATGACACAAACACAATCCATATTAAATATTTTATTTTGGTCACGTCCAATCCCTTGATCTCCATCAGGTATCCATTTGATTAGATTGACAACCCCTTGTCATATGATCTGCAGAACATGATCATCATCTAATTCAAATGCTAATCTTATGCTGGTAATTAATGTTCCTTGTTAATTATCAAGACTAGGAATACTTTAGAGTATTTATTAACTCCTGTATAGAGTTCCACAATTCTAAGTCCTCAACCCGAATGATCTATAAGTAATAAAATACTCAAGGAACAAAATGATAAACATATCATCCAATTACATGAACAAACTTAGAAAACAATTATCCTATGATTGGCTTCTAGATCACAACACTAACACCCTGATGATCACCGTGTATTTGAAATTGGCCTTGGTTAACCGGCCAGAATCGTCAGGTATAAAAGCGTGAACTCTCTTTTGTGTGGAGGTTATCCCGAACTCGTTGTAGTTGCCAAACCCCCAAGCGTCTTCATAGTATCAGACCTCTCGAACCGTTTGTTAATAAGCTGATGCACACAACACGAGAACTGTTGACCTTGACTGGCTTCAAATTCCGCTTTGGTCCTCCTTTGCGCAAACCATATGAGACATTTGTAAAATGTGTCTTCAATTATTGCTGCCACCGGTAACTTACGAGATGACCTGAAAACATTATTTAGCGACTCGGAACTAATTGTAGTCATAAATCACCAACGGTAACCACCGTCTAGTGCTTAGAATATCTTCCATGGTTTCGGACACTCGTTCTCATCTTGATCCAAATACTTACCTATACGGTCCAGCCAATTGAGAACACGGTCACATACATCCCCCATTGCTTGAATTCCTTGCTTGTATCTCCTCATCTTCCTCTTAGCTACACATATCCTAAAAAACTTGATTGCCGCCTCACTGCAATGGTTCTTCTTCATGTTCTCGGCTATGTGAGTAGCACAAAGACGGTGAACACATTGATTCTCATCCTCATTGTTCCATCCCAGATCATCTTGTCTGAACACCTTCTTGATACCCTTGCCCCTATTAGTGATTACACACATGAACCTGGAGTGAATTACGTTGCGTCACAACCAATGCATGAACCACGCACAATCTTCAAAACTCTCTAATTCTACCAGTGAAAAAGCCAACGGGAGAAGCTAGTTTTCTGTATCGTAACCGGTTGCAATCAACAATTTGTCTGTATTAAAACAATCAAATTAATTTCATGAGAGCCGAAATCAACTAAATTAAATAAAGTTAATTAAATAAATTAGTTACATTTGTACCGGCTTGACAGGAAACATGCATCAACGGTAGTCTGATGTGTTGAAAAGCAGCTATGCACGGTTCAAATGCCCAAGCCGTCCTATGGAAATACTTGTATGGTCCAGATTTACCGGTGGAAAATGAGGTCACTTCAAATAATGTTTCTGTCAATAAATTAAAAAAAATAAGTTCAATTGTTGATTTTGTTACAATGACGTAAAAAAAGAAGGAACAATATAGTACCTGAGTTCTTTCTCTTGATTGCCTCCAACAATGAAACTATAAGAGCGTATGACCCCTCCCAACTACCAAATTGGCGAGCAATTGCCAACTCACGGCCACGCCATAATTTGTTGTACGCCTAATGCCTAATGCCTAATGCGGTATTCTTTCTACGCTATTTGCCCCAGATAAAAAGTGCTTCGTTGGTTGAAGCAATTCTCTTTCATTTATTTCTACTACGTCCTGTCCTTCGATGAAATAACTCGTATATTCTTCGATTTTCTTTTGACTTTCTGCTGAAATTGATATGGTTGTTTGTATTCCTTTTGATTTTCTTTTGTCTCTAGCTAGCTGAAATTAATTTTCTTTTAACTCGTGTCTCTAGACTCTAGCTGAAGCTAATGGTTCGATGATTTGTGGCTCGGGCCACCAAAATTCCTCTGGTACAATGAATGAACTAACATACGATTCTTGTTTTTAAGACAAGCCCTTATAAAATTCATTCAACCAATCGCAATCTTTTCTAGACCAAGGCCTACTCCTTCCCAAAAATTGTGTTAACTGATCGAGAACGAAGGCAAGTTGTTTGTCAATGTTAATTTTTGACATGGTAGGATTGAGAGGAGCAATTGGCTTTCTCAATGTGTCCCAGATACGTGTATCAGAGCATAATACATCACTTAGGAAATAGTTGACTACAGGTCAAACTATTTAGGGTTTAGGGTCTTATTAGGCTTAGTTGTTGATGGATTCCGGACTCTTCATATTGATCTCGGGTTGGCCCTTGAAGGGGGTCCGAATCCCGGTCTATTCATAGCCCGTGAGAGATCCGTGAGGACCCTTGGAACATGGCTCTATCATTAGCCTCCAAAGCCGGAATGCGTCAGTTTGATGCTTTCGGGTTGATTAATGTTCATGGGTCTCACCATATCAAATAAGCCTAAAAATAGATAATTAATTCTTCTAAACCCTAAACTCTAATTTATCCAATTAACAAATTAATAAAATTAAATATAATCCGAATGTTAGCTAACAAATTAAATCAGAAATTTTATTAATCAAGTGATTTCTACTCTAATTTACTACAATTTTATATAAAAAAACTTACATTTTGGTTGGCCGACAGATGGGAGAGTGCCTGAATTCGCGGAGCCGGACGGGTTGCCTTATCCCGTCCTACAGAAGGCGTGCGTTGTGGGTCTGAAGGCGTGCGCGATGTGGCTCCGGACGGACCTCCTCTGTGACAAAAACAGCGACAGGAAGTCCCTAAGGAAAATAAGGGGACCGAAGTGGGAGTAATTTACACTGGGAGGAACGGGACGATCTATACCGTCTCGATTTTAATACCCATCCAAAATTAAGGTATTTAGAATAACGTTGTTGAAATTCTAAGCTCAGTTAGTTTATTATAATAAATGAAGTATTAAATAGTTAAATGGTTTAATCTCTTCTACTTCTACTTGTTTGGCAAAAGAAAAAGAAGTAAAAAAAACCTTGGTGTTTGGGTAAAGTTAAACGGATCCGACCATTTCTCCCTTCCAACGCCAACGTGGCTCAATCCACAGCTCAGCTCCGCAAATGGCCGTACCAAACAGACACTGGAGAGGATAGTTCCCGGACAAAACCTCAATATTCCGAGACCGAGAAGACACTCTGACCCGCCACACAGAGAGGGAGGGGATAGATAACACGTCAGACTCCACGGAGGCTCGAGGAGTCCTTCATGGCGTCGGCGCTCCTGGGAGAGGACGGGAGGGGATATGATCTGGCGCGCCGACTGGATGCGTGCGGCGCTTGGCGCGCGTGGCTGGGCGACGCCGCTTACTTGCAATTCTTGCCCGCTCTCTCCTCCCCGGCCGCCTGGGACTCGTTTCTCTTCCCTCGCGCTGGCGCCGGTGCAGGATCAGTGCATTCTGCGCCAGGAAGAACGCAGATACAGCTCCAGCTCCAGCTCCAGCTACGCGCCAGAGCGTTGTTATATGACAAGGCGTCGGCTGCTCTATTCCTCTCGCACCCTCACTCGATCAATGATATAAACCCTAATTGTGAGTTTTATTATTGTAATCTGGAGTTATCGAAAGGGTTTTGATGTTTGATCGTGCACAAGTTTATATAAATGACAAGGCTTGGGAGCTTATTTTGAACGAATTTGAGCATCTATATCAAAATTGGGCAATATGCAGGTTGAATTTGGTGTATAGTATCAGTATTGAGTTACTGATTACTTGATCTCTTTTGCAATCATTGTATGGCCTTAATGGTATGAGGATTCTGTATAATGGGTTGTTGCATGTGTGCTTGCATAATTGCATTGTGACTGACTGGGTCCATTTTGCAATGTAGCTATTACCCATATTTGGCTTAAATTTATTTGTTCTAAAGTTGTTTACCATGTCACTATACTTTTAGTATAATGAATTAAAATTTATTTCTCTATACTTTTCTGTGGGGTGCAGTTCTACAGTTGCATGGAGACGATGTATATTTCTCATTAGATGAAGAAAAGGAAGATGGCAGCCAGTTCCATGTATGTTCGCATGATTCTCTCAACAAAGTGTCAAAATTACACCTTCAATCATTTCAAATTAAAAGGGAGAATTATTGACAAAAAGGAAGTAAACAAGATAACCCGTTTAATTATTTAATTAAAAGGCACGTGAACTAGAGCTTATTCCCACAGAGGAAGTTACTGGGAATCCAGAACATTATCTGGAACAATTAGGGTGAAAATAGAGATAAAGAGGGGCTTGTATATTTACTGAATAAACCATTTTATCCTTCAGATTAAAATTTACATTGCTACTTCAGTACTTGAACAACAAAATTGATCATTTTTTTATTATCAAATTGAAATTATTTATCGTCTTAATGATTCAGTCTCAATCGGCATTCAATGCCCGGCACAGTGAATCCGACAGCCTAGCCAAGTCGTCAAGCTCATGGTACAAGCAATTCGCCGAGAAATATCGAATTCGTCACCACAAACTCCCATCAGGTGAGAAGGAAATACCCAAGAGAACTCCTGAAGGGATGCTCAGTTACCTAAAGCTCTCAACCGTGCACAAGCGCAAACGCCAGGTAATTCCAATTTGGGTAATTCAAAAGTCGGTTCAGCTGTACACTATGTAATGCAATTTGAAAATTGCATCAAAGAAAAGTTGGGATTGATTAATCCCAGTTGAGTCGGTTGATAATCTCCAGTCTAAACTTCTATTGTGTTTATTTAAATTTAATAAGGTTCAATTATGTTAGGTAGACAAGATTGGTAGTCTTATTGGATTGTGATTTGTTTTGGTCTATGGCATGCCTTAACCTCTGAAGTCTATTAATGTGTGAGTTGCATCATCATGTCTACTGTTTTAAAGAGTAAATTTTGCAGATGGGCTGTGTGATATTTAATTATAGTTCTGTTAGGAGAATACTAAATTCCAAATAAATCAACCATTGGTAGCATGGGCAACTATTAGTTTATCACAAAGGCAAGCTTGTAGGTTGATGGAGTGATCTATACTTTCTTTGAACAAAGTAATAATGAGTAGAAAATTTTAGTACAAATATAAGCAATTTCTCAAAACCTGACCCCCTTGTGTGCCACATCAACAGGTCTTCAAAGACTACAATAGCCCAGGTGACCCGGTAAGCGTGAACGACGAAACTCTTTTTCCTGAGTTCCACTTCCCCTCTGACTGTGTCCCTGACAGTGCACTTCCTAGAGCAAACCTTACACAAAAAAGGGCAAAAATGGAATTTCATTCGGTGCTTGACAACCTCCCTGGTCTAGTCAACCGCAGCCCAGCCATGATAGAGAGGTTTGGTATCATGCCAGAGTACTATAAAGTGGGGAACAAGTACAGAGGGAATGGAGGGGAGGGGAAGCACCTGACAGAGGAGCAAGGGAATGCCATTGTGCGGAAGTGTGTGGTGCGTTTCATGGCAAGTGCAGGTTTTGAAAGCGCAACTGCCGGGGCATTAGATGTTCTTGCAGAGGTCATAAGTCGACATGTGTGCAAATTGGGCCGCTCATTGAAAATTCTAACAGATAATTATAGGAAGCAGTTCTCAGCTATTGACTTGTTGAAGATGTTCCTGCAGGCCTCTGGGTTTAGGTGGGGGTCACTTTGTGTGTTTAAACCCAATCTTTGTTTTTGGGGAAAGGTTAATTCAAGAGCTGGTGGGTTTCCAAATAGTGAACTCAATCGCAGATTCGCAGTTGGGCTCACTACAAAACAATGAAGAAGAACCAAAAGGGAAACTGTTTTTTACTTATGAGTTTTGTCCTGTTTTACTTTGCTTTTCCTTTCAGGGAAGTTTCTGGGTTGGGTTTTGGGAAAGGGGGTATTGCCTTATTTTAATAAGCAATAAGCAATTGTGCATCAGTTTAATAACTCAATGCCATACTTCTTTTATCTTTCGCAACCAACTGTGTGTCAGTTTAATAAGTGGTTGTGATGATGGTACACAACAGTTTTGTGCTCATGAACCAGACAGCATGTTATTATTATGGAACCACCTTTTGGAATATTATTCTATTTGTTCATTTGTTATATTATATATTTGTCCATCTCTTATTTGTATTTTCTATATATTTGAAAGCAGCATTGGAGTGCTGTCAGAAATTACGAAAGGAGGTAGCAGAGTTGGTTCGCACCAAATGCAACAGCAACATGCACATCCCCTTCAGTCTCAACATCAGAATAATCTCTTACATGTCCAACAAGTATGCATGTTCTCTTTTTACATATTTTTCATATCTTCTTGTATGTGTGTCAAATCACGTCATCCTTTATATTCCTCCTAATTATTGTTCAAGTGAAGAAAAAAGGATTCATGGTTGATATGCTAAATGCGGGCCCGTGCTCACATGATCTTGTAACCTATACCAGCTCCTGTTGCCTGATCCCATGTTTTTTAAAAAATTTCTCACTTGTATTATCCCGTACATATTAGCATTGGTTGAGGCACCATGGAATAAGGGGTTAGGCCTTATCCACCAAGCGCGGATTAATTAGGCCTCTAAATTTAAACCACCTCGAGTTAGGCTCCCTACGGCCCCGCTGTCAGTGACTATCCAATTTTCCCCCCTCTTCTTTAGTTGATACTATTTCTTAATAGATTAGGCCATGACATAAATATAGACCTCAACCAAACATAAATAGCTTAGGCCAGCCTAGTTTGGAATAACCAACTTACGCCTCCAAAACTTTAGGCCTCAACCAAAGTTTAGCCTTACTTACCATAGGTCCTAACTATAACACAGACCAGCACCACTCTAGCCTTTCTCAGCACCCATTTTCTCTGCTTGAGCAAGTGATTGAAGGGGTACTTCAGGCATCACATTACAAATTCACCACTGATACTCCCAGTACCATATAATTTTTCTCCTTTCCAATTGCAGAGACAATTTCATCACCATCCTCAAATGAACGTGGTGCATGCGCAAAAACTAGCATATCAACAGCAGCTACAGCAACAACAGTTGCAGCAGCTGAGGCGCACTGCCAGCAACACCAACCAGATCAACAGCCCTCGTGGGTCGGTGATGATGATGGACTCAAAAACCCACCACCCGCACCCACTAGCCGATGTGAAGATTGAGAATACTATTGATGCGCAAATGGATGTTCAAAGTGGCTTCGGCAGTGCACTTAGTCAAAGGCAGCAGTTTCAGCAAATGAGGTTACATCAGCAACAGCAGCACCAACAACAGATGATGATGGGTAGTAACAACCTTGTTCATCCAAGCAGTAGCAATAATAGTCTAATTCAGGCTGGCATGCAACAGCAGTATAAAACAATGCAGTCTGTTCAACTTTCTCAGCTCCAAGCACAGTATGTTTCTCTTCTGATATTTTCTTTCAGTCTTATTTAGGTTTTTCCTATCTTTCTACCAGATTAAATTGCAATAATAGGGTATTAGGGTTAAATTGCTCCTTGTTTATAATTTGAAAAAGTTACAATAAAAGAGGTGCAAACTGATCCAGTATAAGCACTTTTGCTTGAATCAAAGTTACAGCTCTTCCATTAGAAACAATTTTTTCATGAACCTTAATCTTGTTTCTCACGTTTTTTGCTTCTTATTTTTGTAAGGAATATGTATGGCATGAGAACAGCCCCAGTGAAAGTAGAGCAATTCCATGAATTGGTGAGCGGGGAGAATGAACATAACAAGCTGCCACCTCAAACTAAATAAGTACATTTATTACCCCTGCAGCATAAATATATAAGCTGTTTCTTTAGTGTACTCTTGGCGTTTGCTTTTTATTATTGTGTAGTTTATTCAATTATTGATGCTTGCTGGCGTGAGTTGCTGATTGTGTAATTTATTCAGTTATTGGTTGTTTATGTAACTTTGTAGTTATTAAATAATCTCTAGTTAGTGATAATAGCTAATAGTGGTTTGTAAATGCGACTGATATTTGTCTTCATGCAGCATTGAACCTTGCAATTTTACCGTCTCTACTAAAATCAGACCTGTCTTTATTTAGTACAATGCCTAATCACATCGGCAAAACATTTCTGTTTTTCATTTGATGCACTTTCTTGAATCCCCAATTTCAATTTGCGTCTCTATTGCATAAATTTTCACAAGATTCAAACTGAACGAACAGTTTTTAAGAAGGCAATTTCTAATTAGGATTGGATTCACATTTTTAACAAGTCAAACAGACTAGTTACCTTAATGATTTTTATTCTTATAACAATTAATACTGGAATTTATTATTAAACAGCAGGCAAGAAGTTATACTGAAATTAATTGGACAAAAAGAAAAAAAAAAAACAACACCCAAAATTTTCAACTGTTGATACATGTTCCCTAAGCCTCTTTATTAACTCATATATAGGACTCATTTAGCCAAGATTTTTACAAAAATAAATAAAAAGGTTCCACTTAAAATTATCAATAGAAATCCAACACTCCATATATAGCAAAAGGCGGGTCAATAACTAGCCGAGTTGCCTTTCCTTCTGACACTAACTGAGGGAGTGTATTTGCCTCTTTAGGTGGTACATTCGGTGCAGTCCAAATGGTGGCATGTGGCCAATCATTCCTAGGGATCACTTTCTCGCCGTTTACAGAGCCAACCCGTGCCTCCAGAGCAGCCGTCTTTTCAGAGAAGAGTAATGCAGTGAACTCTACAGGAACTTTTTGGTGGAGATGGATACCGTAACTGGCAACCGCTGCTACACCGTGGCTCCTCTTATGGGCGAGAGTTATATGGGCCTTTTTGAGGTTGGTCTGCATTTCCTTCTCCTTTAAGAAGTTCTTAGCACTTGGATCTGCCTCAGCCAACTAAGAAAAAAATATGATGGCTTAATACAGGTTACAAAAAAAGTTCCTAATTACCATGTGTTCAGCATTAATACCAAGGTTTCATGGGGGTGTACTTGCAAAAATATGCTTCTATTAGGATCTTAAATAGAACTTCTACCTACCCATATGTTGTTGACTATTATGTAATCGACAACATAACTCTGGACTCTTATTATGTAGTCTGATATCTTTTCAGTCTTACAACAACATTCCAAGGCAGACAATCTTCTTTCATTTCTTTAAAATAACTAAAGGCAGAGACTACAATCCGACCACTTTCCATTAAAGACCCGGCTCTATAGTTCTCCAAACAAAGGCACTGAAAATAGAGTCACCATTTAACCTGTCCTCGGAGGTTCTCACAAGTCAGAACGTATATGATGTGCATATCAGAAAGGGGGTAATATAAACTTTCAAAAAAGCAGCATATCAGATATGCTTTGACAATGGACCTACTCTCTCTACGCTTAATAATAAAAAAAGAAAAAAAAGGAAAGATAAATGACCTTTTCCAAGAGGTTGACAATCTCTCCAGCCGGTAATGTAACAGCTGCAAAAATGATGTTGCCGAACCTCCTTTTTACAGTGTCAGGAGTTCTGTGCTCTCCTTTTGCTACTTTTTTTAACTGCTCCATCACACTACTAACTGCCCCTTCAAATGGTACCTGGCAGATCAAGAGCGTAACAGGGCAATAGAGTTTCAAATTTTGCACTAGATAAGAAAGGTACAGTTACAGGTAAAACAAATCAAAGTTTGTTCAACTACAAACAGTGGCAACTGCACTGAGATTTATACCTGAATCGAGTTAATGTAACCGGCATTGTCAGTCATTATTTTTCGTAGTTTACTCTCCCATTGAGCCCACTCCCTTGCATATGTCCCTTTAGAAGGCTCCAGTCTAAAATATACAAAGTTTACCAAATTAGGAAGTACAATACACAATTATAACATTCAGAGAGTCTCATTAATGAAACAACTAAACAAGTACAAGTAAATCATTTGATTGGGATCACATAGGTACAGTTGCGGGTACGACAAGGCTGTGAACACCTGATTTTACAAGAATCAGTTTTTAAGAAGGTGAGGTGTACCTTTCATTTCCATGCTTGTTCTGGTGAAGCCTGAAAAGACTGATCCCTTCTTCCATTATAGACTTAACTGCATCAGGCAGAGGGTCCCTAGATTCAGTTAAGAGGGCTTTAATTAATCAATACAATAGAAGCATCACATCAAGTACTACTGATTTCTGACAAATGCTTCATGAACACATGAACCGCTCTACCAAGAAAGAAGTAATTACTACCCACAAAGTATTCATAACTACAATAGTAGTTCAAATTCTCAACAAGTACTGGACAATGGTATTCGATAGTAAGTTGTCATGAGAACTTTCTACGAACAAAAGGAAATGACAAATTAAAAAGAAAACTTATATAGAATAGTTATTCCTTGCGGTAGCTGCAGCGAAAATTCTTTCAGTAAAATGCTTTATTCATTGTCTTATCTTTTTTTTTTCGCATCTCCTAATCAAGGTTCTCTGAACTAAACGAGGTTAAACACTATCCATTACAATATACCTAAAGTAACCATTATATGGATCAATTTACGGTTGCTATTTGTTTTCCATTTCAGGACATATATCAAATATTTTACCTGCGTATCGCAGTTTTTTGAGAAATTCACCCTCACAACCTAGATTTAAAAGGATCTTAATATGTCCTGTTTAAATAGGCGAAGTTGTGCAATTCAGGTACAACTATCGTTTTGTACACATAGTGGTGGATTCGAGTGTTTCAGAAGACTATTCCTAAAATTCTTGTTGCATGGGGCCACAATTGTGTGAGCTTGCACAGTTACATTTGCTGATCATACCAAGACGCAGTGGATTAGTTTCAAGTTATTTTAGACTGGGCATATTTGCACGTTTTTTAAAACAGGGAATAAGTTTTAAGTTAAGTTTCTATGATAAGAGCAAAAATCTTATGTAAAAAGTAAAAGGAGTTTTTAAACTGCCATATTAGAAATATAAAAACAGTAGTGACTATAGTAACAATAAAGATACTCTCCAACAACTCAGTCGAGTTGGCTAGTTTGAACTTTGACTAGACCTTTTACACATATTTCGCTCCCATCCCAGGAATAATTGAATAAAGTTATCTCCAGTCACTAACATTAGCATAAAAAAGTAAAAAATGGATAAATAACACATAAATCGAAGGCTATGCGGCTCCTGTTTCGTAAGAGAAGAAATCTACTCTTTCGTAAAAGCTTCAGTTAAATTTAAATAGTTTGAAAACAGCAGTATTTAAAAGAAAGATAGAAAAATAAATTGTACCTGTCAGGCTTCAATACAGGCATCTTCACTAATGACCCAAATCGCTCATATAGTTCACTATCAAAATTTCTTCGGCTCTGGAATAAATCAGAAATACAGCTTAGTTAGAACTAGTAAATAAAATTAATCAAACTGTAATAGAGCGAGAGTAAAAATAAATTATTTTTCTTGCCTTGCCCTCATAAAGGTGGTAAAACATCAAAAGAACATAACCAGGATTCTTAGAACTCGCATCAAGATTTCCCTTCAACATCAGAAAAGAAGAAGCATTACACAAGAAATAATTAAAGATACTACAACTTCACTACCACACAAGGACTTCCTCTTTTGGTACATTTAGGCCGTGTTTTGCAAAGAAGCATTGGAGATTTGTGAATTATTGAACCTGCAGTGTCATGAATCCAGGTTATTTTAAATTACCGGATGGTTAGCCCGCTGAAGTACACGGTATATGAAAACAGCCAGTGTATCGAGAGAAAAGGGATTCGTGTCAGTCCCTACATATCAGGGAAACAAACAATTAATTATCTTGAACAAATGAAAATGCTTTTTTTTATTTTACAATTTAAATATGAAATATGGAGCAATTGATGCAATATAGTATACCTTCAGAGTCTGGAACAACAGGAACAGCTGTAACCTTAAACCTCTGAGTCATGTCTTCGATCTGAAAAACAATTGCAAATATTTCAAAGAGGAATCAAACATCATACAAAAGAAAATGCCTCAAGAAGGGCAAAATAAGTCACCTGTCTCCACACTTCCTCATTAGGTGCATTCTTGTCAGCAAGAGTAATTGTATTTGGTTTCTTCTTCAGCTGATCAGAAATCAAAGGCCAATATCTTCCTACAAAATCATTTATTTTTACGGAATCAGAAAGTTAAACCAAAGACAAAAATAATACAGCAGTCTCAAGTTCAAACCTTTAATTAGATCTCCCATAAGGCTATGCATAGGGCGGTTATCACCGAGGCCACCAGGAGTGTTCATAATGTCTTTGCACAGAGCTGACTTAGCACATCCAGGTATACCTAAAAATACAAATCACCATAAAAACATTCAAGCATCATATAAAAGTTATCTAGCACATAGAGAAGACACTGAACTGATGTATAAAATCTGATTGCTTAATAAGTAATTGCACAGTAGGAATAAACCATACTGTACATGCACACAAGTTTAGCATCCTCTTTTGCACAGCGCTTTGTTGTACCCTTTTTTGTGTGCTTGTGCACGCATATGCATGCTTATTTAATTTGAATATTTAACATATTAGTATTACAGTTCAGTTTCTTAGAATGAATCTTAGAAAAGGCACATATGGTACCACCAACTAGCAGACCTCAAGCTGAAACACCAAAACACAATATGCAAATGACCCTGATTTATACTTCTAAGGTAATAACACAATTTTTTTTTTCACTTTTGAAATTTGATTTATACTTCTAAGGTAACAACCCTTGAGTTTTTCATATTCATGTATTCCATTATTGTATTACCCGGCTTGAGTTCTTATTATTTTCACGTGCCTTGACAGAGCTTCGACAGAAAATACTTGCACCTAACCATATCTGCTTAAATAATAAGAGTGAGGCTATGGTAATATGCATATTTCACAATGGCCTGCACCATGGACTCATATCTCCGTTTTTAAAGTCCAAACAGTCAATCTGAACGTTCAACGTGATCTTCATATGAAAATGTATTTGCAGTCAAATTTTTTACATTTTTTAGAATTTTTGTACTCTTTTTTTAGATGGGTAGAAAATTACTTGATTTGAAAATTCTGAACCATCCAAAAGCAGTGGTTTTCTACCTATCTAAAAAAAATATAAATTCTAGAAAAGTATAAAATTTGGTCTACAAGTACGTTTTCATATAGAGATCATGTTTAACGGTTTAGATCGACTGTTTGAACTTTGACAATAGAAATATGAGCCCATAGCACGGGTCGATCCGTAATATGCATATTACCATAGCCTCACTCAAATAATAAAGTGAATAATAATAAACTGTACCAGGGAAAAACACAACAAGGCCTTCATCTTTAGTGACAGAGTAAGGGGTTTTAGGACTACTGGGGCTGGCGCCCTGGTCCCGCTGGATATCGCCCTCTTCATCTCTACCTCCTTCAATGAGAGCTAGGAAATTTTCTGAACTAACAAGGTTGCCGGCAGCTCCAATTAGAACCTGGTTCTCGGGACTTCGCTTGGCGTACCGCTCCAGGAAAGGCTCGGCCTCAGTGAGATAAGTGGATGAAGAGAGCTGCTTGTGGCCATACTTTCTGGTAATATATGTAGCCCTGAAATATGCAAATAGTTAACTTTCAGTATTAGTTAATGTAACATAAGTTTCGTGTTCTTATATCATACATAACATATACATTATAAAACCCATGAAAATTTTCATGAGCACTTTGGCTGGTATATCTGACAGAAAAATGAGAGGAAGATGGAACTGATATCCAATTTGCTAAACTTACAGTATATACCAGTAGCTGACAAATACAATAGTACCTTAAAATGGAACTATGATACTTATAACAAAAGGTAGCAGAAAAGATGTAGAAACCAAAACACCATTAATACAAATGTAACAAAATAATTAAGAATAAAAAAAAAACAGTAGAATAAGAATTTAATTTACCATTCGTCCAACATTTTACTTAGCTCTCTTTTCTTATTTTCTGATGTTCCCCAATTATGCATCTGCCTATAAGAATAATGAAATATATATATAAAATAAACCTCACCAAAAATACTCAAAATTATGCCTGCAGAAGTCAATTAAGTAAGCAATTAATCCTCAAACTGTGCAAACCAAGTCTGAAACTATTCTTAACTGTGTAATTCTGCCTTTGATTATCTCTTAAATCGTACATCATCCCCAATATGATCCAAATTTGCTTAACAAATCTTGTTCTGCATTCATTTGTGCAATAAACCCCAAGGATCCCAAAAAAAAAAAGGAAATGACAAGGACTATACTGCAACCCATTGAGTACCAATAATGGTACCATACGAATACAAGTTCAGAGAGGTACAGGTAATTAGGAAACCAGAATCAACACCCAATATTAGTAAACACTAGTTCAGCATCCGTTATGTTGAGAAGCAAACCTGAGGTAATAAGTTTTGTATGCAGAGGGACCATCTTTGAAGAGTATTGACAAACCATTTCGGATTAAAAATGTACGTATCTGCAGTTGTAACCATAAAAAGAAATTATAAGCAATGCCCCTGTATGCAGAGGGACCATCTTTGAAGAGCATTGACAAACCATTTCGGATTAAAAATGTACGTATCTGCAGTTGTAACCATAAAAAGAAATTATAAGCAATGCCCCAAGTATACTAATACATTGCCTGTTTAGACAAGCAAGAAAAAATTCTCTTTCAATAACGAATAACCTGTTTTATTCAAAGCCCGAGAATATGTTACGAAAGTTGGTGATCAACCCTGCACCCCCCCCCCCCTCCCCCCACCCCCCCCCCCCCCCCCACACACACACACACCCCAACCCACAAAACAAACAGAGTTCCACTTAACAAGCAGAGCTTGAGGTAAAAATGAGCAATAACTTACTTTGTATGTCAGAAATTTTAACTTAACCATCAAGTTTGCATCCTCGTCAGCTAGACCGTTTTTATCAGAGGTATTAGACTCTGAGGCAATGTTCATGCCCTTCAGCAGAGTATCACTTTCTTTAATGAGCTCTTCAGCTTTCTCTTTGTTCACTTTGAACAAGTTTACATCAACAAAGAAGCCTAGTACAAGAGAAAACAAAAAAAAAAGCATCTAGTTAAACCAGATGTCAAATATGCCAGTGGATGGAGCCAGGAAATATCAGACACTGAATGAAACTGCAAACAAATGAGAGGGGAAAGAAAAGGAGAGCACACCTCTGTACAATGGCCACAATCCTTTGTTCTGCCTGCAAAATACAACATAAAATAAAGATGGTAGGAAAATAAATATTAATAAATAAGTTCAGACAGATGGAAACTCTCTTTTAAGTCATTAAACACTTCTACATGAAGTCTCAAAAACATTTAGTTACACAACTAGGCCACAAGAACAGGAGAAAATTTATAAGAAAAAAACAATTCCCCCTGCAACCGAACTAGCAAGTATTTACCAAGACATACTGGTACCATTTAGGATCTCTGATCGTTATTACAAAGATCCCAGAGATAAACACTAGGGATATCTTAGGCAAAGTGAATTATTAAGTAACATTAGAAGGACAAAACATCAACATACCTCATCTCTTGTTGGTATCGGCGGAAAACATCATCTCTGTGGACATGAATAACCATCTTAAAGTAAAGGTCATTCTTCGACAAGGCATCAATTTTATGGAAATTAGTGTAACACTTAAAGGCAGCCCGGAACTGCCTTTGCCGTATCAACCTAATCAGCTCCTGTTCCAGTTTGGCATTATTAATACTATGGCAACAACAACAACAACTAAGCCTTTAGTCCGAAACAAGTTGGGGTAGGCTAGAAATGAAACCAATAGTAGTCACAAAGTGGGTAGGAATAAAATAATAATAAAAATAGTAATAGTAATAATAATAATAATAATAATAATAATAGTAGTAGTAGTAGTAGTAATAGTAATACTAATAGTAATAATGGTACAAATAATAATAGTATTAATACTAACTATATTATGCCTACACTATAGATCATAGGGCCAAAGTCCTAAGCTCTACGTTCTTGACCCCAAATCACTAGCCCTATGACCTAAAGCCTATAATACTACTCCAAAACAACCCCTACACAATATTTCCGAAGTCATGGTTATGGCACGTGGATCGCTAACTTCCACGCGCTCTGGTCCAAAGCCAACTCTAGTGGCAGGCTTAGAAAATTAAATTTCAGCTGTCATGGGTACCAGTTCAACCTGGAAATTTTATGTGCCTAATCTTTACAGAAGGGCACCAAATCCGGTCCGGTGAGTTGCTGTTTTGTTCTCTTACAACATCTTTTTTTTTATTCTATTCCGCTGGGCTAATTTTTGTTGCAGCTGCTCTTCGAAAAAAACACAATCTTAGCGCATTTTATAAACTCACAATGTTTATAGTACCTGCAGTTTCATGGTGGAATAGTCAGTGGGATGGACATGAAGAAATTTGGTAACGACCGAATGATCAACATTGCGGAATTGACTGCTACTGAAGTCACCAACTCCGAACCAATCAGATTGCGTTGGGCACATTGAAGTCCCAACAGCATCTAAAAGTGCCTTTATTTGCTGCAGAATAGGACCAAATTAGTTACTCCAACTGCCAGTCAAAGCATGTTGTATTGCGAAAATACAGACATCGCATAACCATATTATGAGGAATTCACTTTAGTTCAGGTATGACTTGAATTCAATTTTTCACATCATTTTATTGATGCTTGGGATATAAACAAACAAAAAAGCTAGAATATATTACTGAGCTGAGCTCTGATCCTAGGGTCAAACTAAACACGAAACTTGAAAAGATAACAAAAAAAAATGGCCAAAACACTACCTCCTTTTCATCTGATCTGTTAGCTGCGCACACATCACGCAAACTAGGGCCCAAATCCTCATAAACTAGACAAATAGTAAGCTAAGAATGAGTAAAGCATATTAAATTACAAATCACTGAGCTTCAAATACGCATAATGTTATCTTATTTTCGCTAACTCCATGCTTTCAGTGGGCAAAAAGAAAAAAAAAGAAAAATTATAATAGAGATCTAGAAAAATTTCAACTGTATGAAAGCATTCAGCACCGAGCTTTAAGAATAAATAATGTTAACCAACACTCAGAAAGATATAAAGAAGTTGTAGGATGTCCTGTCTTACTGATTCCTAGCAACAGGGCCGGAACCAGAAAATTGAGATTGGGGTGGGGTTGGGGGAGCTGAATAGGGGTGTCAATGGGTACGGTATGGGTCGGGTGGAGGCATTTTCATACCCATATCCATTAAAATTGACTTTACCCATACCCTATCCATACCCATTAAAAATTGACCTTACCCTACCCTATCCTTACCCGTTAATATTATCGGGTAACGAAACGGTAGCGGATGAATAACAGATATTACTAATATAATAATTAGTTTTATTATATTTTAAAATTAAATATAAAAAATTCATTCATTTCACACATATGTAATTACATTTTTAATAAAAAAAAAAAAATGAATTGCAATCAATTCCAACTAAATTGTTTTCTATAAAGGAAGAAATTCAAAAACACGAATACATACTTAGGTGGGTTGGAAATTGAATTGAATATATATTTAGATTTTATAATTACCCGTATAGGGTAACGGGTACGAAATAGTCATTACCCATACCCTTACCCATTTGGTTAACGAAAAAAAAATTCGTATCCATACCCATACCCAATAAGCTAACGAAAAAAAAACCTTACCCATACCCGCTTTATCGAATACGATACGGGTCAGGTAAACGGCTAAAAAGGTACCATTGACACCCCTAGAGCTGAATGAATAAGTGTCATGTAATTTTCATTTTATGAGGGGGGGGGGGGGGGGGGGGGGGGGGGGGGGGGCTACAAGTAATGATTTTGAAAAAATTTTAAAAATTAAAGGATAAAATGCAAATTTTCAATTTATAGGGGGTGCTTAGCACCCTTTCCCCTATGCATTCTTTTGCCCCTGCCTAGCAACAAATAAAAGAGGAAGAGAAAAACTATGTGAAAGGAGTGACTAAATTTACAGAAGTATACCGACATAAAACTACAGAGGGAATCAGTTACCTCCATCCAAAGGTGGTGGTGGAAACTCTTTCAACACATCCTTCATTTGTATGGAGCTATCACGGCCTACAATACGTGCAACTAAACCTTCCAATATCTCACCTTGCACTTCTATGTGATCCATTGAACCTTCAACAGAAAATAAAAAAGGATTAAAAAAAAAACCATTTGCGTAAGCTTATTTCTTATTTATATGTTTCCTGGTAAATGTGATCCATTGAATCATCTCCGACCAAACACAAGATAAATTCACAAAAGAGCAATCATTTGATCGGCAGAACCGCCCAACAAAATCATGCAAAACAGCCAGATTTAGAGAAACAACTGGCCGAGGTGAAATCTCTGATGTGCCCTGTCAAGGCAGGGATCTGACAAGGTGATGTCAGTCCTCCCAGTACTCTTTGCCTGTGTTTCTTACTCTGAAACCAAAATTTTAGGGTTTCAGTGGCATGCGGATAAATTGAGTCAACACCAATGTTTTTTGAAATTTTATTCACAATAACTACTTGTTCCGAAAAGGAAATTCGATTCGAGGTCATCTCTTCCACTGAAATCATCTATGTTCTTGAAAGTTTTGGTTTCAAATAGGGGTTCTCTTTCTATCTTGTTACCAATTTATCACTACCAGTGCTTGTACAAAGTACCGTCACAAGATTGGTTCGATTAAGTCAGTTAACCAAATAAATGTTTAGAAGGATAGTTATATTGACAATAAACTTATTTGACAGCCACATCAACTGAAACAATGCTTAGCCAAAAAATTTCAAACAAGAGATGAGTTCTATAATAGTTTTGATAGGCAGCATATAAATTTTGGTGTACTGAAAGTCAATTGGCATCCATCGATATACGTTCAATTAACAGTTTACTTTCACCAAGCAATTCAAATTGCACCAAATATAATGCACAGCTTATCTAAATATAAGGAACATGTTTATGATTTTATTTGTCAATTACAAGTTTTCAACAAAATTTGGACGGTTCTCGCATTTATCAAACTAAGTTAGTTGTCAATATATCCTTTCCATATTAAAAGAGGCCATTTATTTTACCAGGTACAGATATATCCGCCACTTCATCAAGAGCTTTGCAGACAGTTGTTGCAGTCCCTTCCTCACATAGTGCATCGTAGGCAGCAAAAAGTGCAGTTGCAGATTTCCTTTGAAGTTTGACAAATAATACAAGCAATAAACAAAACATCAATTAGTAATGGGATTTCAATGAAATAAAGGCTTACACGAGAAAGTTACCAGCTGTACACTTATGCTGCCTACGATGCACATTTGACTGTAAGAAAGTTACCAGCTGTACACTTATGCTGGACCAAACCCGGTAACTTATTAAACATTCATTATATCTTATTTCCTGGTCCAAACTAAGCTCCGTTGCACTTTTCCCAATAGAAACTAAACACATTTCATATTTCTCCACTTCTTCATTTGATTAGACTTAAAACTTAATTAAAGTTCATTTAACTCATCAATTTCAAGTATAATTTTCACTTTAACCTCACTCTCACAAATTTGAACAAAAAACTAAAGCAACTACATTCCAATCCGTTCTCAACAACTCAGCTCTGTTTTTTTTTTTTTTTATTTAAGCTAGAGCATTTTTTTCTGTGCATTTTGGAGAGAAAGATAAAATGGTAATTTTAGTTTCTGTAGATATGCAATGTTATCTGATTTGAAAGGGGAAATGAGATTTTTTAAAGTTTTTATACGAAAATAAGAAATAAAATAAGTTTTGATGGATATGAGCGATTATCCCTACCAATATCAGGTATTGTAGTTGTCGAAAAATATAAATCATGCAGGAATCATCAGGTACCTTGTAGATAACAACCAAACATGGTTTGTGGGCAGGCGCCATTTCCTACAGAAAGCAATTAACTCAGGTGTTGAGTAAAACTTGGGCTTGCCAACCCCCAGCTCAGTCACTGCCGTCACCACAGCTGCAACAAGTAAAAAGAAAAAGAAAAGAATGGAGATGTCATAAACATAGTACTTCTTACTGGCATATACAGCACGTGCTTCCGAAGAGCGATTTAGTAGCACAAGATAGGGAGAAGTAGTCTAAAAGCATGTTCATTTTATGCTTGTGTACACTTAATTAACTCTAGTTCAGAAGGTCTAAACCTCCGTTGGCGAAAAATGAAGCAAATTTGCATACCATAGTCATCCTTTGGTCTTTGACCATGATCACCAAGTACAGCAGTTACCAGCTCCATTGAAATGCACATGCGGTTTTTCTAGCAAATATAAGAAAATAATCTCAGTCCACAAGATAAACCTTGGTTAGAAGTATCTTAATACCAGCAAATATCCTAACCACTGGAATGATACTGCACCGGCTAATCCAATGCATACAGAAACTAAACAACCATGGTGAAACTAATTTTAACAACCTTGGTGATTTTTACTGGATTTCAATAAACTATAGATATTGATATATGAGAAAAAAATCATAGAATAAATCACACCTGCACAAAAGCTTATTAAAAAGATTATAGTACCTCTAAGAAATCGTTAAACTCTGCTTGCATTCTTGGTGCCTCTTTGCCCCAAGCCTTACGAAGCATGCGGCCTAATACAAACACTCCAACAGCAGTGTATCTACAGCCAAAAGAATGTTTTCTCAATAAGATAAGACAAAAGGGATAAAAAACGAAAAGAAGATATAAAGTGACTTGCTTACATATTTCCAAAGCTATTCTTGGCATAGGCACCCCCCTCGTGCCCCGCATACATAAAAAGCGATCCAGAGTGCTTGAGTGATACCTGATGGGAAAAATTAACAAATTTCAAAAGTATCATAATATGTAGATGAGTGATGTTATGAACAAACCAGTAATACAATAATACACAAAGGTACCTCTAATGTAGCCAGGCCTTGTGAAACCATCTCAATCATTCTTGTTCGGGTCTAGATGAAAAATTGCAAATTAGTTTTTTTTTTCTCTTCAAGGATTTCAGTATCTTCTAATCAGGTAATAATATAAGGGGGAATTTCACGTATATCCCTCAAAAACTTCAAAATTACATATTCCCCCCTCTAAACTTCAAAATTACGTATTTCCCCCTCTAAACTTAATAAACTCACAAATTTACCCATTTTATTGTCTTTTATATTAAAACTCATTCTAAATTTATAAAATACCCATTTTACCCTTTATTAAAAGCATAAAACGCCCCATCGGACTCAAATTTGAATCTGAAGGGTTCCTAACTGTCCGAACTACTTTAAGATCCGTACTCGCTAGATCAGCATGAATCTTGAAGCAAACACGCACGGATATTGAAGCAACATGCACAGATTTTAATGCGATGCATGTGGATCGGAATTTCTTTAAGATCCGTGCGTGCTAGATCAGCACGGATCTTGAAGTGAACATGTACAGATATTGAAGCGATGCGCACATATCTTAATGCGATACGCGCGGATAGGACGGTAGAGGAATCCTTCAGATTCAAATTTGAGTCCGATGGGGCGTTTTATGCTTTTAATAAAGGGTAAACTGGGTATTTTATAAATTTAGAATGAGTTTTAATATAAAAGACAATAAAATGGGTAAATTTGTGAGTTTTTGAAGTTTAGAGGGGGGAATACGTAATTTCAAAGTTTAGAGGGGGAAATACGCAATTTTGAAGTTTTTGAGGGGTATACGTGAAATTCCCCCATAATATAATATATACATACCTCTTGATCTGATTTCTCATTCTCAAACTTGGGGTAGAACGTGGCTCTAACTTGCGCACATGCAAATGTATTTGCATCCTCACTGAAACCAGCCCCAAGCGGCCCTTTGAACAGCTCAGTCAGTTTACTGGGATCCCTGTTGGCCTCATTTTCTTTCTCCACACCTACAGTCGAGGCACTAGACGCATACCCAACTTTTGGCACCCATATTTCCTTGCCTCTTTTTGTAGCGGTACCAGTAAAGGGGGTTGCCGGTTGAGTGGGAGCTTCTGACAGGCTGATATGAGATAGCCTTTCTGTTATTTGATCAGAGGTGAAAGGGTGTGAAACAGCTGGTGCTGCTTCTTCATGTTTTTCCCTCCACTGGGGGTGTTGTTTTTCCTGTCAATTAATTTAAGCAATGGAGATGGAATTCTTAAGTACTTGTTAGCTACGAAAACGAAATAAGAAATGGCCCTGTTTTCACTGTTGTTTTAAACAATAGTCACCTAACACCTAGATACCTAGATATTTTGGATCGTAAACAAAGGAAGAAGAGATCACAATGTAGTTAGACCCCAATATATATACTTATTCATTCATTGACCATGCTTACATGCTTAGAAGAGGCAACATTTTATTATAATGAAACACAATTTACTTTCATTGAACATGCTTATTCATTCAAAATCACAGTGTTAGATTTCAAAAATAATGAGTTCAGATTCATAAAGATTATCCCAACTCATAAATCTCAGTATCCAGATTTTGATTTAACCTTATTCCCACTAAATTGTCGGTTTACAACCAGCAAAGGAGCTTAAAAGAAAATAGTAACCCCAGTTCCCAGGTTCAAATCATATTCTTTTGTTATTCCAAACAAGTCGCAGACAACAGAGTCAAATAATTCCAGCTTCCTTGAGGGTTTTAGACTGGAGCAGCTTCCTTTAGGGTTTTAGACTGGAGGGTTTAGGCAAGAAAACCACACTACCTTGTTTTGCACTACTTGTTCAGAACCTGATGTATCAGAAAATGTCTATCTAATCAAATACACCGAAAGTAACAGTGCACAAGGATTAATTACCCGGTTACGAGGCATTGTAACTGACGGAGAGGTCCAAAGCGATCGTGGAATAGGTAAGAAGGCAGAGGCGCAGGCAGTAGGAGAAGGAGAGACTGATGCGATGCGATGAGAAAATAGCGAAAGAATTAAACGCCTTTGCTGAGGAAAGAAATGGGAAGGATACATCCAAAATTAAATGGTTCGAGTATAAAACTATAAATAGAGGAGCAAGCGGTGGGATTGCTGCGGTCTGGTGCTCCGCGTGTCAACGAGCGGAGAAGGAAGAAGGTTTCAGATTTGTTAACTTGTTCAACGGCGGAGTGCGCTGCCACTCGCTCGCTGTTCACTCCCGAGTCCCGCCTCATGTGATGTCACAAATTCACAATAATAGCTATAGCTGCGCTTCTATTCCCGTAATCTCATTTGCACAATTTCATTTGTACCCTTTCTTTTTTTCTATTTTACAACTTTATAATACCAACCATCCTTTGCGTAATTGCGTC
This sequence comes from Carex myosuroides, assembly GCA_028015225.1. NCBI lineage: Eukaryota > Viridiplantae > Streptophyta > Magnoliopsida > Poales > Cyperaceae > Carex > Carex myosuroides. Next base: position 15,183,850 of record CM051477.1, read on the forward strand.
AGAAACCGATCGAATCAAGAGTTCAAGACTGAGAGTAGACGGAGAGAGGCTGCCGAATTCGGATCCCCTAAAGTAATCCAAATTTTGAGTTTGGATCTGGACCGTCCGATCTGTTTCGACATAAATAAATATTAAAGGACCCGTGCATTTCCGGATTTTGATCTACGGTCCGTATGCAAACTCAAAATTTGGGTTACTTTGTGTCCGGACCCGGAGAGAGCTCAGGTCGAGTTGCAAGACATTAGGAGACGGAGGTGAGCCGCGTGAGATGCGAGAGAGAGAGAGAGAGATGGGCAGAAGGAGACGGAGCAACTTTATTAAACTTCTCCATCTCCGTTTATCTCATCAGAGTGCGCATCTAAAGTGAAATCAAACGGTTCAGAAGATGTAATAATTTGTCACATACTTGTTGCCAATTAACAGTCGGACTCAATTACTGAGTACACATCTGTGATCTGTTTCCATAACCAAATGATTAATTGTACGTACATGATACATCCGATTAAAATTAACAACTTCATATTTACGATTCAAATTATATTTATATCAAACCGCTTAAGAAAAAGGGAAAACTCGGAAATTACCTATGTTTCTTCTCTCAAATTGATGAATATTTATCCTTCTAAATTTACAAAATTCACAAATTTATCTAATTTATTGTCTTTTTTATTAAAATTCAGTTTAAATTTATAAGACACTTATTTTAATCTTTATTAAAAATAAATAAAAAAATATCTAACTTGTTCAAGAGAAAAATTCAGTCTTCCAATTGTCCGGTTTTTGAAGGGCAAATGATTCAATTATCTACTTGTGACACATACACAATGACATTTAGTCATACGCTTGTGTGCGCATCACAAGTAAAAAAATGAGAACTATTTGCTCTCACAACCAATCAATTAGAAAATTGAACTATTGTCTTAAACATCCTTACATATATATATATATATATATATATATATATATATATATATATTACAAAAGATAAAATGGGCACTTTATTTAAAATGAATTTTAATGGAGAAGATAATTAATTGGATAAATTTGTGAGTCTTTAAAATATAGAATTAAAATATAGGAGGGTAAATATAATATTACGAATTTCATATGGAGAAATACGTAATTTCAAAGTTTTTGAAGGGTATATATAATTCGTCGTTAAAAATATTTTTTAAGTTTATTTGCAGCATTCAACTGAATATGATATTATTTGCTGCATACCCCCTAAAAAAATATTATTAAAGTTTATTTTAGAAATTGTGGACTAATATGGACCACCTTTCATGTCCATAAATCTAAATAAGTCCTACTCCAATTATCTAGCACTCCCAATATAGCGAATCCGAATCCGGGCCAATCCGGCCTGAGGTAGAGCGCACGGAGCCCCTTTAATCTGATGGCTCGATTCGAATCTGACTGTCCGGATGTAAACTAAAAAATTGGATAGTCTAGGAGATCCGAATTAACTCCTCCGGCCGCGCAAATTACAGTATTATAAAAACTGATTTTAATTGCATACACAAGTTCTATCAGGATCAATATTACAAGCACTGTCACTAGAAGATTTTAGATACGCGATTAGAGAAACGGCATTGAACATGAATCAAACACTGGTAATTAACAGTTAAATAGCATTACAATATTAAATACTGTCAAACGCTTTTAATAGCTAGCTTATGTCACTGGGATCCAAAATTTGATTCCAACGAGTGATGCTGTTAGCCTGTTACTGTTGTTTGTTATATATCTTTTAGCAACAATTAATAGTTCAAAGGACAATTGAAAACAAGTAAAATAAATAATGCACACACCTGTTTTCTGAAAACATGCGACTCTTCTTCTAGCTTGGACTTGGTTAAGGCTGCCATCTCTCTCTCTCTCTCTCTCTCTCTCTCTCTCTCTCTCTCTCTCTCTCTCTCTCTCTCTCTCAGAAATTGAGATCCAGATTTTTGCGGGAGGAGATGGAGGGGGTCAATTTATTGATAATATCACACTTAACTTGGCTGCCAAGAATTTCAAAAAAAAAGAAGAAAATCAATCTCATTTGATCATGGTTAATTTGCCAGTGGAGTTTAGTGGGCCGGGCCTTCCCTTTTTAGGCCCAATCAGTCTGATGCTACCTTTTTATTTTCTTTCTTAATAAATAAATAAATAGGAACAAACCGTTCCAATCTAAAAGCCAGATACGAAGCTCCTTTTCCTTTTCTCATCAATCTAAAAGGTTCACGGTGGATTCATTGTTTGGACCGTACTTTTAGACAGAATGTCATAGATTTTTTATTTTTTAATAAAAGTTGACAATAGGAATGCAACACTTTACTGTTCATGTCATAGTCATACCATGATTTCATTATTAAATAGTTAAATTTTATTTTGTTTTTCGAAAAAAAAAAAAATCTATAGTTAGATAGTAGAAAATTTGAATTCAGCACTTTTAAATTGGGGATGCTATTTTAAGGGCTAAAATCACTATATTGAGTACCGTGGAAATTAACTGAATATGATAATTTCTTTCTCATTTTGATTGATGCTCTTAATAAAGGAAATTAATTGACCGATTGCTTGCGATGCACTATTTCTCTTTTGCATAGTTAATGCACTTTAAAGGGAAAAACAATTGAATACATTTGATTGGCTGTCTTCATTTGTTTAATTTGTGAAATACGGATGTGATTTTTTGTGACTTCATGCATGGGAGCATGATTATAATAATGTTTTACTTTTGTTCTTTTATTTTTCTTTCTGAGATCAGGTGCTACCGAAATTTTTATTTATAGCACCGCTTAAAAAAAATAAATCAAAAAACTACTATTTTTTGAAATTTCGAAATCTACCATGGCCGCACCGATGTTGTGCGGACCCATTTCAGGGAGACCACACAATGCCGGAGCGTACCCTCTTCTTTTATATTTTTTTTTTATCAGAAATGTTTATTTGTTTGGTTAGAGTTTTGTTTTTAAAGTTATTTAATTGTTTTTGTTTTAAATGTCGTTTAATCTGAAATTTTTGTTCGTTTGTCTGATCAAATATAAAGAAGCACTACTAATAAATATAAAAGACTCATATAAAGAAGCATACAATAAAACAATATAATACTAATGTTCTCACGAGTATATTAAAAATACGTCTAATAAATCGAAAATAAACAATGTTAATACGAATACAATTAAAACTAGATAAACATCCAATCCATGGATAGACTCTCAACCTACAAATTTTGAAATAGTGACTGTGAAATCTGATTGTTTTAATATTTTATTAAAAGTTGAAATTGATTAGTAAAAAAAATTAACTACCTCGTGCATCTCGAGCGGCTCTGTTATGTCTTTCTTGTGTATCTCGGTTGGCTTGGTGGTCTCTTCTCCTCTTATTTAGTAAGTCCAACCACATCGGAATCATGTTGTGTCATCTTCTACCCAAAGAAACATTTTTATCCTCTGGAACAAGGACAGGGCCCTCGTTTTCAAGCCATTCCGACTGATTTTCATACACATGCCATTCAGCCCTCCATGTGTTGATCAGTGTCTGTATGTGGTTGTAGTGACTTACACAGATGCTAGGGTCGATTCCTCGGAGACGACACATGGATAGAACATGAGAACACAATATTCTGTCCAATTGAGGCTTCTGGCATGTGCATTCCACCGTGTGATCATCATTGATGATCACCGTGTATTTGAAATTGGCCTTGGTAAACCGGCCATAATCGTTAGGTATGAAAGCGTGAACTCTCTCTTGTGTGGAGGTTACCTCGAACTCATTGTAGTTGTCAAACCCCCCAAGCGTGTTCATAGTATCGGACCTCTCGAACTGTTTGTTAATAAGCTGATGCACACGACACGAGAACTGTTGACCTTGACTGGCTTCAAATTTTGCTTTGGCCCTCCTTTGCGCAAACCATGTGAGACATTTGTAAAATGTGTCTTAAATTATTGCTGCCACCGGTAACTTACGAGATGACCTGAAAACATTATTTAGCAACTCAGAACCGTTTGTAGTCATAATTCCCCAAAGGTAACCACCATCCAGTGCTTGGAATATCTTCCATGGTTTCGGACACTCGTTCTCATCTTGATCCAAATACTTACCCACACCGTCCAGCCAATTGAGAGCACGGTCACATACATCCCCCATTGCTTGCATTCCTTGCTCGTATCTCCTCATCTTCCTCTTAGCCACACATATCCTAAAAAACTTGATTTTCGCCTCACTGCAACTGTTCTTCTTCATGTTCTCAGCTATGTGAGAGTACAAAGACGGTGAACACATTGATTCTCATCCTCATCGTTCCATCCCAGATCATCTTGTCTGAACACCTTCTTGATACCCTTGCCCTATCAGTGATTACACACAAGAATCTGGAGTGAATTACGTTGCATCGCAACCAATGCATGAACCACACACAATCTTCGAAACTCTCTGATTCTACCAGTGAAAAAGACAGCGAAAGAACTTGATTTTCTGTATCGTACCTGGTTGCAATCAACAATTTGTCTGTGTTAAAACAATCAAATTAATTTCATAAGAGCTGAAATCAACTAAATTAAATAAAGTTAATTAAATAAATTAGTTACCTTTGTACCGGCTTAACAGGAAACATGCATCAACTGTGATGACTGGTCTGATGTATTGAAAAACAGCTATGCACGGTCCAAATGCCCAAGCTGCCCTATGAAAATACTTGTATGGTCCAGGTTTACTGTGGGAAATGAGGTCATCTCAAACAATGTTTTTGTTAATAAATTAAAAAAAATAAGTTCAATTGTTGATTTTGTTACAATGACGTAAAAAAAGAAAGAACAATATAGTACCTGGGTTCTTTCTCTTGATTTTGTACGCCGGTATCTGATTGTTGTATCTTTCAGCAACAACGACCCTGACAGCTTGGATACTCAAATCAACATCGTTCCTCATGTGAGCCGATATACAATCGGCAACCATATTAGCCGACAATTATGCATTGTGTACCGTAATCGGTGGCCTTTGCGAGTATGTACCAGCCACATCTACTGTCATTGCACTTGGACCTAATTCTAGTGGTGTCACTGTGCGTATTCTTTATCTCTTTGTTGCAAAGTATGTGAAACCTGGCAATTGTGCTCTTCATTGGCTCTTTTGATGTTTGTCCCTCAGACAATTTATTCTCATACTCTGCCCTCCTTCCAAACAAACCCGAATTTGCTTCCTGAAATCCTGTGTGTCATTAAAAGCCGAAATCAGGTGCTGAAACCCGCGATCCATTATCCGAAACCCACGATCAACCCTGAAAGTCCTCTCTCGTCCAAACTCATACCCTCAGGATCAACATCACCCTAATTTTCCTCTGCCTCTAGTAATTTTAGATCCACTATTTCGTCAGTTTCATTCGGATCACAAGATTGACCCCAATGAGCGGTCCGACTAGATGAAGGCTTGTCAGTTCGGGGTGGGGCCCGATGGGGGGCCGACTACTGAAAGGGTCAGTTCCTCTGAACTGGGACCCGCGCTTCTAGACGGTTGGTCAATTTGGACAGGAGACGGACTAGAGCCGGATGGGTTACCCCGACTACGACCCTGGATTAACCTCATAACTGGGTTGGTACGCCGGGCACTGATAACCTCCACATATAGATCAATTATCTTGTATGCACCCCCAGAAAAACTCATGGTTTGGTTGTACAATACCTGCCAGACTCCCTCATTCTGAATTGAAAAGAGTTGGAACCAGGTTTATGCTGAACTAGTCGGCATGCTAATTTTGGTCTCAATTTTAAAGTCATACTGATCCTGATCCAATCCCAAACTCTGACATATACTCGATTTAAGCCCCACATAATCAGTATCCGGCAATACCAGAATCACAGTAACAGGTCCGATATTATAATAAAACCCATTAGGACCTGTTAAAACATCCCCACCAGTATAAATGGATACCATAAGAGCCATTTTCAATCCAATACACAAGAAATCTAAAATAAAAAATTAACTAAATTAATTATTAACCTACTGAAAATTAAAAAAAATGAAAAGAAGAGAAAAAACTTACAGATCAGAGGTTATTGTCCAGGAGAGAGAATGGATGAGAGTGTGAAATGAAATTTCTAAAAACGGATTATAAAAGAATAGAGTCCGCTCCGGCATTATGCGGCCCTGGGTCAGCTCCAGCATTGTGCGGATCCATTTCGGAAACCGCGCCGACATTGTACAGTCTCCTTGAAATGGATCCGCACAACACCGGTGCGGCTATGGTAAATTTTGAAATTTCAAAAAACAGTGATTTTTTGGTTTTTTTTTTTTTTTGAAGCTGTGTTATAAATAAAAATTTCGGCAGGTGCTATAGATAGATCCCTGGTGTATGGTTTGAGCTTGATAATAATTTTGACTTTGGATCCGGTTATCTCTGTTTTAGCATTTTGAGTGCCATATTACTGTGCAGTTCAGGCTCACATAATTCAAAAGGGCATATAACTAACTATCTATCTTAGGAGTTTGTGATGAATTCTAGTAAGAGTTACATTACATGTATTGCGTTAGTAGAAAAAAACAACTCTAAAATAACGAAATAGCACTTTTATTCTATGCGGGAACAGAGGGATTTTTTTTTAAAACAGTAATTAAAGTAATAAAAGTTAAAGAAACGACATGATTGCTTCGTTTGTTATAAAAACAGCAAAAACCGAATCCGGAATTCGGTTAAGTTATTCTTTCGCTTCACCGAATACGCTATTCGGTTAAGCTGGTGGTTTTAACAGAGGATACAGTGGGTTGCCACAAAATATCCGATTTTTTTTGCTTTTTTGGCTTAACCGAATCCGGAATTCGGTGAAGGCAAGGTGATTTTTTTGGCTTCACAAGTTATATTTTTTTTAATATAATTTTGACTTTTGACGTGATATTTTCAGTTGTACTAAATTTTTATTACAGAAAGATATTTTAGTGCCTCGCAATTTTTATTGCTAAACCATACGTGATATTGCTAAAAAGATATTTTCAGTTTTTGTAAAAAAATATAACTATGTTTGTAAAAAAATCAAGTTATCTAGTTTTCAGATAATATAACTTGTATTCACAAAAATATTACGGTTTGCTACAGTTTTGACGATTTGTCGACGGAGGTCAGAAATTATAAAAACAGAAAAACAGAAATTCAAAAATTTTACCATTCAGAAATTCGACCAGATTGAAACAAACATAGTCTTATATAAAACATAATCTTCCATTACAAAATATTCATCGTTCCTTACGTCTGAATAATTTGTTCATCAGACGTCCAGCCGTCCGACTAACAGATGGTCGGCTAACAGATGGTCCTGCTTGACTGCCAGTTGCCTCTGCATTACTAGCATATGCCTCTGGTCGGGTGCCAGATACGCTTCTCCGTGCCCCTTGTGGAGCAGATGCCTCTGTATACCTAGCAGATGCAGATGCCTCTGGCTGGGTGCCAGATACGCTTCTCCGTGCCCCTTGTGGAGCAGATGCCTCTGTATGCCTAGCAGATGCCTCTGCCCGGGTGCCAGATACGCTTCTCTGTCTTTCAACAGTTGCCCCTGCATAATGCGGACATAAATATAATTAAGTGTGTAAAATCTTAATTTAATTAAAAATATGTACTAATTCACAATTACGATTTCTAACCTGACGGTCTTCTTCTAGCGGATCCCTCTGGACGTTGTACTCCACTGCGTGGCCTATCTCGAGCAATCATATCATCCATAGAATTAGGAATTCGCTTGTGCTTCCTCCTACCCTTGTTAATCTTATTTATGTCCGGCTTGATTATAGGTGCTCCCAAATCACATATCCAATTGGGGGCGTTGCCGAAGCTGTGAAACTCATCTCTCCATGTGTTCACATAATTTTCAGAGCTATAATAGTGACTTACATATCTCATCGGATCTAGATGTCTCTTACAACACACCGCCAAGACGTGGTTGCAAGGAATGCCAGTAAATTGTGGTTTCTGGCAGTCACAAACAGGCATTCCTTGCTCCCCTTCTGGAAATCTAACTTCGTACTTCATGTCTCCCGTCACTCCCTACAATCAATAAATAAAGTTATTTAAATATTACAAATTGAGAAAGTTCTACGAAAAGTAGGTAAATATCGGACATACCGTTCTTTGGGTTCCATCATGATCGACGACCTCATAGACGGGAAATTCGCCCCCCCATTGGTATCACTCGGTGCTCCTTTGCTTTGCCAATCCGATGTTCTAACACCGACATGATGTTTCCTGATAATCTCATTCCATTTCGAAGCCAATTTTGAGCAACCGCACCTCTTCTGACATACTAATCCACAACTTTATAGAATGTGCAATCAACTATTGCCGTTACAGGCAGTTGGCGAGCCACTCGAAAAATATTGTTCAAGAATTCTGATCCGTTCGTAGTCATAATACCCCACCTATTTGGGCCTCCGTCATGACATTGTGCCCATTTATGGAGTTGCAGAGGCTCTTCTCCGAGATTTTGCAATCTTTTACCACACCACATGATGTACTGGTGAGTAGTAATACTCCTACCTTCTATCATTTCCATACCCTCATCAAACCTCCAAGGTTTCATCTTACCCACAAACACAGTGAAAATATCCTTGATTATTTTGTCCTTGCACAACTTGTACACATTCGCCGCAATATGATGAGCACATAATCGATGAACTGCTTCACCCCTCTCCTCACACCACCCTAAATCAGGACGATCAAACACTGAACGGATTGCAGCATGCTGGTCTGATATAACACATACCCGACCGGGGCCGACAACATCTTCGCGTACAAATTGCATAAATCAGCCCCAATTATCTGAAGTCTCCTCTTCCGCAATTCCGAATGCTGGCAGTAATTGCTGTTCTGCATCATAAGCGCATGCCATGAATAGTTTTCCTTTGTACCTGCCGGATAGGTGTCCAGCATCTACACTTATAACTGGTCGGAGATATGGCCAGGATTGAATGCATGGACCGAAAGCCCATGCCACACGGATGAAAATATGTTCGCCCAACGTTGTAGATGGTTTGTGCTCAATTCTGTATTTTGTACCTGGGTTAGACCTCTGGATTGCACTGAGCATAGAAGGTAGCAGTTCGTAAGCTTTTTCCCAAGAACCAAATAAATCGGCAATAGCCAGCTCCCTCCCTCTCCAAATCTTGTTGTATGAAGGCTCAACCGTTTTGTACTCCTGTCTAACTGCAATTCGACATGCTTTTATTGACATCTCCAGGTCCTCCTTAAGACCCGGTTTGATTATATCTGTAATCATCCTGGCAGTCATCTGACGACTGTCTGCTGTACAAGTAGTACTGTAACAATTGTGCGCGTATGGGTTTGTTGCAATTGTCCAGTTGCCCGTCTCAGTGGTTTTTGCGTATAACCTCCAAGGACACTCCTCCGCTGTACATACAACAACATAGACCTTACGATTGCTATGAGATTGTTGTAATTCTAAGTTATTATCCATGGAAAATCTACTCAACTTCGATTTAAGATCAGCTTTGGATTCAAATATCTGTCCCATCGAAAATGGACCGTCGGTTCTGGGTGGATAACTAAAAAATGCTTCATCCTTGTACGGCATCGGCACATCGTCATGAAATGCCGAACAAGGATGCTGCAATCCCCGATTAATAAAAGGAATAGACGATTGCCACTCCTTCCTTACTTCTTCCATCCTAATCTGATCCTCAATTTCAGCCATATCATCTTCCCCGACAACCGGCTCACCAGGGTCAGAGCTTGTGTCTGAGCCAGTATCACTATTCAGCTGGTCAAAATAATCATGCAAATCAATGGGGGGTATTTCGGTGGTTTCATCACAATGTATGGGTGAATCATTCACTGGTATGCCTCTGCTAGTTCCAGGTACACTACCCGGGTACGGGTCATAATTGGTCTGACTAACAACTGGTACTGACTCAACAACTAATTCAAGAAGTTTAAAATTCAGTACCGGAGTGGCATTCGCAAGCACCATATCCCAGATCGTTTCGTGGTCTACGTTGAACAACTGGTATTTTTCTGCTGAGCCAGGTGGTGCCGTGTTCAAACGCGCGCTGATTGTCAGATCGAACCGGCTAGGGAGCAAACGAATGCCAACATATATCTGTCTTCTTAGCTCATAAAGACTAGTTGAGTTAGTAACAGAAAATGTACAGGTCGGTGCGTCTGTAATTTCACGTCTGTGGTACACATTTATTAATACTTGAGACATTTCCTGAACAAAAATTTCACGATCAACATTCGATAATTTTTAATTTTACAGCAAAAATATGATCATAATTGAAAAAAAAACTCACTACAATCTTCAGACGAACGCTAGAAACACAATGAAGGGTCCGATCTGTAATTTGGAAAACTAAAACTGTTTACACTGGAGAAGCACGAAAGTCTCGGAGAGAAAAGTTTTCTCTGTCTCTCTGTCTCTTCTGTCTCTCTGTCTCTCTGTCTCTCTGTCTCTGAAATAAATAATTAAGGAGAGAAGAGAGGAGAAGGTAAATGATTGAGGAGAGAAGAGAGGAGAAGGTAATTTATAGCCAATTCAGTTTAACAAAACAACAGATAGCCAATTCGGTTTAACAAAATAACAAAGATAGCCAATCAGATAGCCAATTCGGTTTAACAAAATAACAAATAAGCCAATCAGATAGCCTATTCGGTTAAAAAAAAAATACTCATAACCGAATACCCTATTCGGTTAACAATAAAAAATAATAAAATACCTCGAGACCGAATCCCCTATTCGGTTTATTTAAAAAATTCCCCTATTCGGTTTATATAGGATTCGACTCATATTCGGTTTATATAAAAAATTCCCCTATTCGGTTTATATAGGATTCGGTTTATATAAAAAATTTCCCTATTCGGTTTATATAAAAAATATAAAAAATAAAAAAATAATGTAAACCGAAAAATCCAAACCGAATCCCCTATTCGGTTTATATAAAAAATAAAAAAATAATGTAAACCGAATTGGCTATTCGGTTTAAATTAAAAAAATCAAAAAATAATCTAAACCGAATAGCCAATTCGGTTAATGGGTGGTGTTACATGGATAGTCACATAATTCGGGATCTGTTCTGTGAAAATATGCTTAACCGAATAGGCTATTCGGTTAATAAAAAAATAATAACTTAACCGAATCCGGGATTCAGTTTTTGCTGTTTTTATAACAAACGGAGCAATCATGTCGTTTCTTTAACTTTTATTATTTTATTTACTGTTTTTAAAAAAAATCCGGAACAGGGACCACGCCAAAATAATGGTGGGATGAATTTATATATTGTACATAAAATTAAGACTTTAAAGACCAAAATAGTAGACCACTGACACTTGAACAACTAAAATGAAAACACAGCACTCACGCGCACAACAAGTACATTATACAAAGCAGAAAAAAAGTTTTATATTACAACCATTCACAGCTAGTAATTAAGTAATAATTAAATCCAACATCAAATAATACCCCAAATCTCCACAGAAGGAAAGATTAAACACACAAAACACAGAGCTGCAATTGCTAAAATAAATTATTAGCATGAATATTACCAATTAGCTCATAAATATGATAGACGGATCGCAGCAACACTCGTCGACCAAGCAGCAACAGCACAGAGCTGCAAGACTACAAACACACAACATGAAATTTGTAAGAAAACACAACTTAATTAGCTATGCCAATATTTAATTATATATAGCATAATTTTGTCAAAAGAAACTAAATAGCAGAATTAACTCATTTATATTTAACATGATTATTAAACTCAGACCCACCATCCTTGTAGAAAACCTCTGTTTCTCCGTGGCGGCGGCGGTGGCGCGGTGTATTGTGGATACTGTGGTGGGGCAGCCACGGGTGGGCCTTGATAATATCCTGTGGCATCATTGGAAATAATACTTGTCATTATATCATGTGGATATAGCGATCATTGTAAATGCAGATTATTATTGTCTAATGGAACTCAAACCAGTTTTTTTTTTTTTTTTTTTTTTTCTGGATAACAGTAGCCAAAAGGCTACCTACCTGTTTATCAAATTAGTTATTTAAGAGGAAACCTCAAATAAAGAAAGATTAACTGGCAAGTATTATGTGAACTTATTTTGCAATTTTGTCAGGAACAAAAGTGGATCAACAACTTTATTTAAACAAGTAAAAAAGGAAACTTGGCATTTTTTTTTTCATGTGAGAACACTTTTTAAAGAGGAAGCAAAGCAAAGAAAAGGAGAAAATAAAGGAACCAGATGTTTCTAAGCTTCTTTTCCATTTTTACTTCTACATAACTAGATTACCTTTTTCATTTCTTCAAGATTTAAAAAAAAAAAAAGATTTCATGTTCTTTTGATTCTTTTCAAGTTCTACATTTACTACAAGAATTTCAGAGGAAAGATATGTAAAAACAGAGGCGAAACTAAAAAAAAAAAAATTAGATTGGAGGACTGAAAGATAAAATTAAAATACATAATTTAATAGCTGAAATTTAAATTCAAGTCTCCACAATCACAAAGTGGAATTCTAACTACTAGGGTGGCTAAGCACCCTTTGGGTTGTATTAAGATCCATCCCCCAGTGTATAAAGTTTTTTACATGCTACCTAGGGGTAAAAACAGGTCGGATATTATCCGACCGAATCCGGATCCGTATTCAAAAATTAGATACGGATATCCGATATCTGAATATCCATGTGGATGGTGGAACGGATATGGTTTTGAATTTTAATTTTAATTATTCGTAACCGAATAGTAGATATATACCATATAATTTAATATGTATTATGAAAATATTTATGTATATATCTACGGATATCCGATATCCAATCCGTATTCAAAAAAAAAAATGATACGGATATGGTTTTACCACAAGGAATTATTGGCATCCCTTCCGTTGTCATAGCGGTGACTAGAGTTGTAATTTTACAAATACATATTAAGATTATCACTGGAGTTGATAAAATAAAATAAAATAGAAAGAGCTCAAGTGACTGAACTGAATTCTTACTGTTTGATCTCATGCACAATTAATTAAAGACTTGAAATCAATACAGAAAGAAAGCTACTATATAGTATTCAAAAAACTTGTAAAAAAATTGTACCAATCTAAATGAAAGGTACACTGATCATGACAAAAGTAGATAGATAGATATGGATGGATCATGGATGGATGAGTAGTAAAAAGGAATTGAATTGAAGGGCAAATAGAAGCAGCAAGAAGAGAAGTAGGTACCTTGAGGAGGATAAGGATGAGCGTACTTGGGATCATTCATCTCTCACGCAATCTAATCTAATATAATCTAATCTAATATGGTAGCTAGAATCAATCAATTCACCAAAATCACGAATTAAAGAGAAGGATTATTTGCTCTGTTGATCAGCGCTTGGAAATTGAAAGCGAAAAGACGTCCCTGGGATATGGAAAGAAGGAATTGGAGTGGTTGCGTCAAGGTGGGATTTGGTACCAATGTTTCTTCTCTTCTCTCTCTTTTAAAAGGAAAAGGAAAAAAAAATAAAAATGTTATTGCAGAGTAAGAGAGGTTCTACGTACTTGTATAGTAGAGAATGGATGGGTTACTCAAGTCTAGTCACTAGTCTAGAACAATCCGCACTATCCTAGCTGGACGGATGACATGCATGGAGATCGATCATCCGTACAAACTAGCTACAAACTCATATTTAGCTATATATATATATATATATATATATATATAGAGAGTAGAACTAGGGTGCTCTCGAGTTCACCAAGCCCTCAGTGAACTCAAGTCCAAAACTCATCGGATCGGCTTCAAACGACGAATCCGACCGTTGAAACCCGTCTACCTTACGAGTGATGCGTCTACATACAAAAATTTTAAATTTTGAAATTAATTTTGCATAGAGTCAAGTGGTCAAAAAATGTCAAAAAATGAATGCATTAAAATTAATTTATTAACCTTCTAATTTTGACCACTTGACTCTATGCAAAATTAATTTCAAAATTTAAAATTTTTGCATGTAGACGCATCACTCGTAAGGTAGACGGGTTTCAACGGTCGGATTCGTCGTTTGAAGCCGATCCGATGAGTTTTGGACTTGAGTTCACCAAGGGCTTGGTGAACTCGAGAGCACCCTAGTTCTACTCTATATATATATATATATATATATATATATATATATATATATATATAGATGGGCTATGGTGCATTGCAATGCATAGGCACCCTTGTGCATTGGACCATAAATCACCGATTCAAAGTCCAAATGACCGATCCAAACCGTTCATCTTGTTCTCCATATTAATATGTGCTTGGAGACCAAATTTTACATTTTTTGGAATTTTTTTGCTATTTATTAAGCTACTTTGAAAATTGCTGATCCGGGTGAACAGTAAAAACAGTGCAACTAAATTCTGGACCATGTGATCAGCAATTTTCAAAGTGGCTTAATAAATAGTAAAAAAATTCCAAAAAATATAAAATTTGGTCTCCAAGTACATATTAATATGGAGAACAAGATGAACGGTTCGGATCGACTGTTTGGACTTTGAATCCAACGATTTTAGTTCAATGCACGGAGGGGTCAATACATTGCAATGTATAATAGCACAACTTTATATATATATATATATATATATATATATATATATATATATATATATATATATATATATATATATATATATGCCTATGTCAATAAGAGGGACGGATCGCAGCAACACACGTACACGGTACACCCGTCAAGCAAGCAGCGAAAGCACATAGTCTACAAAACACAAAATAATTTTCGTACGAAAACACAACTGTACTTAGCTATGTCAATAATTAATTGAATACCAAATCTTGACAACAACAAAAATCAATAGATTAATAACTTAATTCGTCAAACAAAAATAGCACAATTAACTAATTTGGCTACGTTTGAATGCACTCTAAAATAACTAGAATAGTTACTGTTTAAAATAGTAAATAAAAACAGCTACTATTAAAGCTATATATGCCAATAATTAATTATATATGTGAAACGAAACCTTAAGCTATATATGCCTATGTCGGCATAAAAGGGACGGATCGCAGCAACACGTACACGTACTACTTAGCTATGTCAATAATTAATTGAATAGCAAATCTTGACAACAACAAAAATCAATAGATTAATAACTTAATTCGTCAAACAAAAAATAGCACAATTAACTAATTTATGAGGTTATGATAATTATATGCATATTAATTACACACCCACTCATGCATGCTATGCTATGAATTCATATCTCTATTTACAACGTTCATACAGTCAATATGAATAGTACTTAAACATAATAGATTCTCCATATATAAATATACTTTGACACCAAATTTTAAAAATTTCTTACAATTTTTTTACTACTAAATTTTTTAGGTAGATTAAAAAAACAGTACTTTCGGATGGTCAAGAATCTTTGAATCAAGTTATATTCTTCTTATCTTATCTAAAAAAAATAGTATAAGAAAATTAAAAGAATATATAAAATTTGGCAATAGAGATGATCATGTATTCATATTGAGTCCATATATATATAGCACCACTAGTGGAAAATGTGCAAACAGTATCGCCTCATCAGGATCGGTTAAATTAAAACACTGACACTAATACCTTTGGCATCGGGTAAACACGATAACCGCTCTTGATTGTTAAGTATCAAGATCGGTTACATGTTTAACCGATCTAGATAACTAGTAATCAGGATCGGGATATATATACACCGATCCAGATAATAAACAAGATCGGTAAAACATACACCGATCTTGATTGTCAAGTATCATGAACGGTCTTTTTATTATCCGATCCTGACAGTTAACATTCAAGATCGGCTAAATAAATAACCGATCCTGAAATTTTTTTTCCACTACATAGAAGGAACATATGAATTTTTTGATTCCATAGAATAAGATTCAAATTTTTTCAATTCCATAGAAGAAACATATGATTTTTCGAACTTTTCATCTGACTCTTGCCTTTTTTTGAAGGTCATTCTTCTTCATTCAACTCTTGAACATGAAATATAATTTATTAAAACATTTATTTTCATGTTAGGTTCTGTAAACTCTGATGGCAACAGCAGAGAAGAACCACCCACTTGTGTAGAACCACCCACTTGTCCCCTCTTTCAGACCTACTTTTGGCAACCTAAATGAGCGTCAATTTGTCCAGATTTGGCATTTTCAATATAAAGCCATATAGTAAGCAGAAAAAATAAAAATTTGAACAAATAATCGTTTTTTGCTTTAAAAAAATCAAAAAGTTGTAGATAAGTCAATCAGGATCGGTTATTACAGATCACCGATTCCGATGACTATCACGATCAGTTCTTAATAATAACCGATCTTGATGGTTTCCAGGATCGGTGATCAAGTAAAAAACCGATCCTGATAAATGTATTTCTGCCATTTTTTTTTTCTTTTCAGGCAGATATAGATATATATATGTATATTGAAAAACATATAATTTGTGATCCACACTAATTATTCAAGCAACTCATTTGTGATTGACACCCATTATTCACACATGACATACAAATATGCAATTAAAACAAATATGCCAAACAAATCACAATTTAATCAAGCATCACACAACCATAAATAAAAACAACCATAATATAAATAAGGTAACTTACCATTCAACAAAGAGTTCAATAGAATTAAGTTAGATCATATAGATCTCAAAATAACAAGTTCATCCAAAAGAAGTAAATTAACAAATTCATCCATACATAAAAAGTTAGATCATATAGATCTCAAAATAAACTTAATTAATTAGTTGCCAAAAATAATTAACTTAGTCTTTGATGGCCCGTCGATGCATGTTGGGCATCTCCATTTGACAAGTCGGAGGTCCTTGTTCTCATTGACCTCCTTGCCAACACATTCCGGATGGAATGTGTTGCGACATGTCTCATAACGGAGCATGACATCCTCCTTGGCCAAAAAGAGGCACTCGAAACACTCCACCATCTCGGCCCAGATTTGTCGTTCTTTCACCGCGAGCTCAACTTCTTCACCGTCACTATCCTCATCACCGTCACTATCCGGATCGAGGTAAGGATTGGAATCAAGAATGCATTCAGCTACGAGTGCCAAGGCCGGGTCATCACTGTAGAAGAACTCCTTCAACTCTCGCTTGGTGAAGTGCTTTGCAAAGTCATCACCCTTGCTGGTTATGAACCGACGGCGAGGAGGCATTTCTAATACGAGAAAATACACAACGTAAAAAATAATGAAAACAAAGTGATCAAAGAAAGGAAGGACATTAAAACCTTGACAAAGTGATCAATGAAAACCTACTGCAAGAAATGGCGAGTGTTGAAGGAGAGAAAATGACAGATTTTTGAATTGAAGTTGATCAGTTTGAGAGGGAAGAGGGGAAGTCACCTCATTTTAAGTGCCAGTGAGTATCAGGATCGGTTATTTATAATACACCGATCCTGTATGTGTACCATCGGCGTCGGTTTAACATAAAACCCCGATCGTGATAGTATCTGAATCGGTTAAAATATAATTAACCGATTCTGCAATTAGTTTTGCATTTAATATCCATCTACCCGATATTTTTGGGATCTGTATCACTTGAGGCTCTTGTCTCAAGACAATTGAAAGGGACGGTCCAGATTTACTCTCAGCCGGGGCTAGTATTAATTGTGCTTTGAGATTCGTGACGGTCCATTTGTTTCATTGCCAATGCGACTTACAAATCAGGATCTATTGTCTTATTGTTTGTAAATTGCTAAGTTTGTGATGTTAAACGAGGGACTTAGATGTAAAAAATAGTGAAATTTGGTTATGATATGATTATAGGGACCTAGCTGCAAATTAAAATTGGTCAAAATCTATATGTGCAAAAATTGTTTAATTTTTTTAACTCTCTTGATGTGTAATGTAGTGCCCACAACAAAATGGAAATTGGGAATATGGATATTATGTCATGATGTTCATGCACGACATAATACATTGCTTCGTCCGTGATTTTCCGAAAATGAAGGTATATATACATTGATATATTTTCCAAAAGTAAGCATAGTTGCTTCAAATATAATTAAGTACATATTTAATTGTGCTCTTATATCATTTAAAAAATGCAAGACTTTCCCACTAAGTACCCGATTTACAGAATGGACGAGATTCGCAACTCGTGGTGTAACTTTTTCTTAAAGGAGGTAATCATTCAAAAAAGTAAAACAATTTAGGATGTGATAATTTGTAATAATTTAGGAGCTTAATAATTCTAAGATATGGTGTATCGATTTAGGAGATTAATAATTTGTATCGATTTAGGAGCTTAATAATTTAGGATGTGATACTTTTGTAATAATTTAGGATGTGTATCGATTTGTGGTGATTCCTGATGCATATATGATAGGTCTTTTGTGATAATTCCTGATGCATGTGATATCATATATAGGCCAGCAAAATATACTGGAAGCTGGCCAAATATAAAATAAATTTTTTTAAAACACGGTAACAAATCAGGATCGGTTATTTATTTATCAACCGATTCAGATAACTATCAGAATCGGTTCTTCATAAATAACCGATCGTGATAACAACCTTCTGGATCGGTTCTTATAAGTAAACCGAACCTGCTAGTTATCTGAATCGGTTCTTAATAAACCGATCCAGTTGTTTTGTTGTAATATTAAAAAATATTTTATATATTGGCCGGAATATTGGATCGGGTAACTAAACCGATCCAGATACGCATTATAGGATCGGTTTGTTAATAACCGATCCAAGTGTTTAATTAATTTGTTTTATTAATTTGCCCAGATAATAAATATAAGATCGGTTAATAATAAACCGAGCCTGATACTTACATTTCGGGATCGGTTGTGTTTTTTAACCGATCCAAATACTAACAAGTCGGGATCGGTTAGAATGAATAACCGATGCAGATTCTAGCTAGTTGGGATCGGTTAATTTAGAAAACCGATCCCGATACTGAAAATCAGGATCGGTTTTCTGTTAATTATCCGATCCAGATTGTTTCTATCTGGATCGGTTGTTTAACCGATACAGTTGAGATTGACTACTTGTATCGGCTGGAACAGGATCGGCTGTAGGTCCGATCCTGATGTGCGAATCTAACCGATCCTGATTTGTGTTTTTCCACTAGTGCACGTAATATATATGCATCTATCTTACTGTAACCAACCCCACTCATTCAACATATATAGCCAGTGACTAGTATTTTCCCCTAGAAAATATAGCTAGAGCGACAAATTAAATGCACATTATTAATTTATGTCTAATGGAAATCAACTTCATTACTTAGTTTTTCTTTTTCTTTTTCTTTTGCTTCGTTTTAGCAAGAAAAAATTAGGACTTGCTTGAAATTTTCTATTTCATGTGAGCACCTTTGAAAATGATTCCGCCACATGCATCCATCGATCTCTAGTCTTCTATAAGGACCAAGGAGCTAGCAAGGAAAGAAAAGAAAAAAGAGAAGATATATAAAAGAACCAGATGCTTCTTTTTCCTTTTTGCTTTGCTTTGCTTTACTTTCTCTATTTAAATCTAGATTGCCTTTTTCGTTTGTTTTGTTTTGTTTTGTTTCTTTTCAACAAATTGCTCTCAAATTCTATCATTACACCAAGTACTATTTGTATTTGACATACTTTACAAAATACCATTTAAAAAATAGAAATTATAAAAAGGGAATTGAAGAGCAAATAATAACACAAGCACCTAGCTAGCTAGCTAGCTACCTTGAGCAGGATAAGGAGAAGCGTACGTACTTGGGATCGATCATTCATCTCTAACTCCATCGATCTCGATCTAATCTGGTAGAATTAATCAATTCACCAAAATCACGAAAGAGATCCATTATATATTAATTTGCTCTCATCGATCAGCGCTTCCAAATTTCAAGCTGGGATCTGGTACCAAAATTGTCCATGAGATATATAAATGTTTTATGTTTCTTCTTTTAAAATGAAAAAGATGCTAGCCTACGGGCGTTCAGTTCAACAATAAAAAAAAAAAATGCTAACCACGAGAATTTATTGACAAGAGGGACTGTTGGAGTGACGGCTAACTAACTAGATAGAATTCATTACCACAAAATCATAAAAAAAAAATATTATACGTTTTTCTGACCGCAGATTGCTACAATCCTTTTGTCTGCAATTAAAATTTTACAAAAGAAGTTTGACGCTAATAAGTACAGTATATTTGTTGAAGAAAAGTGGATCAATCCATCGACTTTTATTAAAGTTCTTTCATATTGCATAAGAGTACCTGAAAAAGGTACCTACATGCAATATGAGAAGTACTATAATATTTTGAGCCATAATTAATAGTTAATTACTGAAATTGAATATAGATTAAACCATATTGGGCTTAATACAATATGGGCTGAAATTCTGCTAACATTCTCTCTAATTATCTGGATAGATGCAGCCAATCTGGATATGTACGATTAGATAGGTGCAACCAAGTGGTGCAATTGAATAAGTGCGAACTGACCTCTCTGCTTATATATATGAGTACATCAGATCAAATTTGTTGTTGTTTAATAAAAACATATATCTACCAGATCGAAAGAGAGAAATAAAGAGAAGTTCGAAGGGGCTGTCTGTGTGGTGCTAGTACATCAACTGACGGAAGTTTGTCAACTTGTTCGTGTGGATACTGATAGAGACGCAAATGCTATCGCTGGTGCGTACATCTGACAGGAAGAAGGAACAGAGAAGGGTGACTGCTTCTACGACTAGACGAAGATATCCACTGCGCGTCTAGTGGTAAATTCTATATTAATCTTGGAATTAGTTTTATACATGAATTCTGGTTTTCGGGTAGTGAACAAATTATGAATTGAATCGAATTGTTGCACAAATAACCTACCCGAAACCTTACAGTGGTATCAGAGCCACTTGTGTAGAATTAATTCTGAATTATTGATTGTTAATTAGATTAACGTCTGAATTGAATCAATTGGATTGATTAAATTATACGAATTAATATGGTGGTTTTTCTGTGGGTTATGAAATTAATAAATAATCATATCAATTGGATTGTTCTGACAGAATTGAATCAATTGGATTGGTTCGAATTTTAGGTTAATTGGATTAATCTGAAAATACTGTTTTATGGAAACTGAATCAATTAGATTGGTTATGTTATATGATTATTTTATGAAATCTAAAGAAGAATTGTTTCACGTATTATAGTATTACTGAAAAAAGGGCAAGTAACCCCCTTTCGTATTGTCTTATACATGAGCCCATATTTAGAATTGGATTCTATATCTAACTTTGTTTTGCAGTTACGGAATATATGAATAGTATGATCCCGTTGCCTTGTGTGATATGTTGTAATGAATGCATGAATGATGTGGGTAATTGTGGCCTATGGTGCTCCGTGAATTAATTTAATTTATAATTAAAAAGTGACTTGCATGTCACTTATTGTGTGTCATTTATGCGGTATGCGAGCCGTTATTCTTAGGACATGATTGTATTTTATTTATTGCCACTAGAGTAGTTATATGGTTAGTATAAAGAAGATTACATGAAGGATGGATGGTGGCTATTGTCAAGTGGAATCTTACAATGAAGAATATCATGCCATGGATCATACTATTCCACTTGTACATTGGGCTCATGTTATTTATTTTAATTGTTTATTTGCATATTTTTAAAATAAACACAAAGTCCCTTAAAGAAAAATTAAGTTTTCATGCCTTTCCAAAATCTCTAACCTATCAAGGTTTTGATCGCTAATTGATGGGCTTGCCAAAGCAAGGTATCGTTAGTTCTGCTAACATTCTCTCTAATGATCTGGATAGATGCAACCAATCTGGATATGTACGATTGGATAGGTGCAACCAAGTGGTGCAATTGAATAAGTGCAAACTGACCTCTCTGCTTATATATATGAGTACATCAGATCAAATTTGTTGTTGTTCAATAAAAACATATATCTACCAGATCGAAAGAGAGAAATAAAGAGAAGTTTGAAGGGGCTGTCTGTGTGGTGCTAGTACATCAGCTAACGGAAGTTTGTCAACTTGTTCGTGTGGATACTGATAGAGACGCAACTGCTATCGCTGGTGCATACATCTGACAGGAAGAAGGAACAGAGAAGGGTGACTGCTTCTACGACTAGACGAAGATATCCGCTGCACGTCTAGTGGTAAATTCTATATTAATCTTAGAATTAGTTTTATACATGAATTCTGATTTTTGGGTAGTGAACAAATCATGAATTGAATCGAATTGTTGCACAAATAACCTACCCGAAACCTTACATTTACATCACAATAAGATTAAGTAAAGATAACACACTACCCCTAATGGCACTTCTTCGTCAGATTTTCCCAATCTGTGCCTGATCTAAATCGACAACTCACCATCTAATTGCACTTTTTACGCATCAGACCCTCTCGCAAGCACCTTTCGATCTGACCTTAAAGGTCAGCAACCCTCTCGCCGTGTGCATAGGAACTCTCTCTCGCTGCGCGTATAGGATCGAAGTTCGGACTTTGAAGACAGGCTCTCCCCCACTTTTCGCCGCTCTCCCAACACGCGCAGCCTCTCTCTTCTCCTGAGCGCAGCCTCTCCCTGCCACCGGGACCCGACACTCCACCAGCTCACCTTCCCCATCAGCTCGACCAGTTCGGATCTGCTCCAGACCGGACCAGGTGACGTGGAGGTGCGCCAAAGAAGCCGGTCCAGCCATGGATTAGACCCTCTTTGGTCGGACTAGAACCGAAAAAGCGCTCATCCTTTCGGTTCTCTAGACAGATCCGATGACCTCCCATCCGTCAATCTCTCTAAGAGATTGAAGTCTCATGAAACTCTAGATGTGCTACAGCCAACCCCTCCGTTCTGCTCCGTCGCCATTACACGGGGAGAGGAGGAGGGGCTGACAGCTAGGGTTTCTAGCGTTTTTTTAAATATAGTTTGAAGTGAAAAGTACTTGATGAAATTCCAGCCAAGTCATAAAAAAATCGAGTTTATTTTAAATATAGGCATCATTTTAAATGTAAATTTATATTAAACAAGCTTGATCTAATCTGACCTATATTGAATTCGGTAAAAGGTGTTCTTAAGCTTATAACACTATAGATCTAATCTGACCTATATTCAAATATGAGTGAGTCTATATTACAATGTATAGTACAGATTGGTTCGTAATACGGATTAATATTTTCATTTTTCAAAATCCTAACGGTTGATCCGAACCGTTCAACATGATTCCCATATGAATATGTACTTGCAGACTGTATTTTATATATTTTTTAAATTTTTTTTACTATTTTTAAGATAGTTAGAAAATCACTTGATCTAAATGGGAATCATGTTGAACGGTTCGGATCGACCGTTAGAATTATGAAAATAAAAATATTGATCCGTATTACGGACCAATCCATACTATGCATGGTACCATAGACTCACTCTTTAAATATTTTATAATACATATTTAAATATCATAAGAGTAGAACTATAGTATTCTTAAGCTCGTAAAGTTTAAATATATTTGATTATATATTGCTATATATTTAGACGTAGATGTTTATGTCTAATATCATAAAACAAAGACTTGTGTATCATGATACTAAAACTGTTAGTTGTCAGTTTGTAAAGTCCAAATATCGCAATTTTTCACTATACAAATCGAGTCGTGACGCGCTGGATATTTTATTTTGCGTTCGACTAATGTGGGTGCGGGCGGGGCACACAAACATATCTGTAAAACATTCATCTTGTGAAAAGTAAGAGAAAGAAGGCCGAAAAAACTTGTCCAAAAAAACAAGTGGGCTTTTCTGGACAGATTTTAAGGCCCAAATCTCTTCATGTCGGCCCTTAAAAAGCTCCAGTATCACAAGCTGCAGTATAACAAACACAAAACCAGGAATACCGTAATGTAATAATACTGCTAAACTACATAAACCACGTTCCCAAGTCCCAACATTAAAAGATATGTACAAGTACAACATCAAAACTCAAATATTGAGCGAAGATGAGGCACACAGTTCAAGCACTTTTTAAGACAATACAATACAATACAATACAAAATGAAATAAATATAGAAGAGAAGACATCCTTTCATGTCTAATTTCAACTCAGAATAATACTGCCCGGATGAATACAACTGATAATTTCAGTAATGACACCTTCCAAAAATGAGAAATATTTTCTTTTCAAAGTGCTCTTTGGACCTGTAAGCAACAGCCAACAGGTATGGATCCTTGTCATGCCTAGAAAGCAGGCACTGCTTCCCAATTCCAAATATGAATCACATCATCATACAATTTCATCAAATGATCTTCCATCTTATATCAGTTTCCCGTGAATGCGAATCCATCAAATATTACAGCCGCACAAAATGAGAGACAAAATTAGAAACCTGAATACCAGAATTCCGCTATATAGTAGCTTCAGTTGCAGCGGAACCAGAAACCATATTGCCATATGTGATCAAACTTAAGTTAATCAATATACATTCTACTGGTACAACTTTGCAAAATTGAGGCCATTTTTTCCCCATGAATTCAACTATTAACAACAGTACTCCACAAACTGTCATAAAATCCTAATACATATATCCATTGATCCTAATGCAAGAAAAATAAAATGATCCACCTCTCTACATATTCCTCCTTTTAATCCAGTGATTTCTAAAGCCCAATTCACATCACAAGATCCTTCACCGAGCTGTCAAATATGTACCTAAAGAAAAAAAGAAGGAAAATTCATAGAAAGTTTACCCTTCCCCAGTACTACTACGACTTTTGGTACCACCCCTCACATAGCTTCCCTTTAATCCTGCCCAATTCCTCGACCACCTCCCGTGCATTCGGCCGGTCATCTTTATCTCCGGCCACACACCTAAATGCAAGCTCAGCTACAGCCTCTACACTTGCCATCACATTTTCTGGCACCAAAACCGGGTCCACCACTTCCCGCAACTGCCCTTGCTGAATCTTCCCTACTATGTAATCAGCTAAGGCCATCTCTCTCCTGTCTCTATTCACATCCACTGCCCGCATACCGCTCACAAGCTCCAACAAAACAACCCCAAAACTATACACGTCGCTTTTGTCAGTAAGTCTAAAAGACCGGTGGTACTCTGGGTCTAGGTATCCTGGTGTACCTTGTGGGCCAGTACAACATATTAGTTCTCGTGAACCGGAGGTAGAACAAGCATCAGCAGAGGTTAACAGTCTAGAAAGGCCAAAATCGCCTACCCGGACCTGCATATCAGATTCAACAAATATATTCGACGAGGTCACATCTCGGTGTACCACAGGTGGTTTCAGACTAAAATGTAGGTACTCTAGTGCCATGGCAGTTTGGAGAGCTATGCCAACTCGAATGTACCAGGATAGCCCATGGCTGGTACGGCGAGACCCATGCAGGTGCTCGGCTAAGGTACCATTCGGTACATAGTCATACACGAGTAACAGCCCACGCGGGTCGATACAGTATCCATGTAAACGTACTAGATTTGGGTGCCTAAGAGATGAAAGAATTAGTATCTCATTGTAGAAGGATTTTGTTGTGGTGGCGGCTAAAGCGGCTTCCGGCTGGTACTGGTGTAGCCGTTTCACAGCTGCAAAACTGCCGTCGCAGAACTCTGCTAGGTATACGGACCCGAACCCGCCGTCCCCAATTTTACGAATCGGATCAAAGTCCAACGTGGCAACCTTCAGTTGGTCGTATGTAAAGACCGGGGACTGGAGGTGATGGCCCCGAAGAAAAGCTGACACAGGCTCCACACCAAATGCCACACGGAAGCTACACCCACGCCGACTATGGCGGATTGAAGCTGCGGCGCAGAGGTAGAGAAGTAGGAGGACTATTAAACATGCCGCTGCGAAGAGGATTGTGGTGAGTAGGAGGAAGTGGAAGTGTCCCTTCTGTGTGGCATGTGCGGTGGCGATTGTGTGGCTTTTGATGGGGCCGGCGAGGGAAGAACTGGAGGAGAAGCAAATGAAGGGTTTGGATGGGAGGGAAGTGTTGTACCCGCAAGTGCCAGTGCATGACTTACAGTTGATGTAGTAGGGGTCGGATGATGGGTCCCATTGTACCCGAATCCCTGCCTGGAGGAATCCCAATGTGGAACTTGGTACGTCTGCGGCACAGGGAGTGTGAGTGGAATTACCGGAAGTTGAGTTGCGGGAAGAGTTGTTGCAGGAGGTGATGAGGAGGTGCGGTTGGGATGAGAGGCGGTGCTGGAAGCTGGTGAGGCCACAGGTCGAAGAGGAATTGAGAACCGGAGAGTGGCAAAACTGGAGGGAAGAGAGGCGATCGCACGTGTCCGGTGAGATGTGAAACGGAGTGTTGGAGAAATCAATTGGGTGGTAGGGAAGGCGGGGACACGGAGTGGAGGAACTGGAGAGGAGAAGTGGGGAGGGGGAAAGGAGGAGGGAGGTGGAAGTCTGGTCGAGGAGGAGAAAAGTAGAGGATGAAATGGAGATGGTGGAGTGGGGCAGCGAACAGTTGATGTGGAAGGAGGGGTGACCGCAGCCTGGGGAGGAGGAGAAAGGGAAGTGGAGAACTGGAGAACGAAATGGAGGGCAGGATGAGGCGGTCTGAACAGTTGAGCACTGGTGGGAGGTTGTGGAGACTGGAGAGCAAAGCAGGCAGAGGAGGAAGGGAAACAGCGCCAATGGAAAGAGAGGATGCATCATGCATTCAAGAAGGGAATGGGGGTGGATCACTGGATCTGTTGCAGCGCAAGTGGACAAGTGGGAAAAGGAAGCACCAAAGTAAGAACGCAAGAACGAAAGAAACAAATTAAGAGGAAGAAGAAAAGATAGTGAAGTATCCTCCGCGGTACCGGACCACGTAGAATGCTCCCAGCCTAGTAAAAAACTCAAAAATCACTTCCAAATCTGGGGTCTACTTTGAGATTCGTACCAGAATAAACCAGAAGACTCAGGTCTCATTCTACACGGTCCGGTACCGCGTTGGATCTGTCTTCAAGAAAAGGAGGGAAAGGCGATGGAGCGGAGGTGTCACGACTCACGTGCATTGCTTTTTTGTCGTCTTTTGACTGAAATATATATTTAATATTTTTGTTTTCGTAAAATGTGAAATAAAAAGGAAACTAATAAGCAAAAAGGAAAAAAAAAAAGAAAAACGAAAATTTATATTTTTATTTTATTTTATTGCAAGTATTAGGGTTCGGCTCCGTTCTCAAATTACCCTTAGAGACTAGAGACTAGAGACCAGAGACTAGAGAGTCCAGGAGAGAAAACCAACCCTACAATTAATTAGTCAATGTGACAGAATAAAGACACAAACCACCTCTACGGCTCTACGTATATTATTTAATTTAGATTGAACATTTCAAATTACATTTCTTTTTTATATTAATGAAATTAGTCAACGTGACAGAATAAAGATAATATATACGATTGAAATTTATCAAAATTGTCTGATTTAAAATAGACAGTTTTAATTTATCTAGAACTTTCTTATGAAGTTTGCAATTGGAGCACTGCACAGGCCAATTCCAGGAATTGTGGAGTCAATTATAATTTCAAGCCAAAATTTTATTTTAAAAGGAAGGGCTTGCATCTATTGAGATAAATTAATAATTTTGACAATATTAAAAAATAACTCTAAACTTTGAAATTCAACGATTAAAAATTTATACTTCATACTAGAGTGGAAAAAACATGTCGTGCCGTGCCGTGACTAACACACCGTGACTTTGGTCTCGTGCCGTGCCGTGCCGTGCCGTGACCAAGTTAATTTTTCACGTGCCGTGACTAAAATGTCAAGGGGTGGTCACGGCACTCGAATGGTCACGCCACGTGAGTCACGCCGTGCCTAAACGTGCCGTGACCCGCGTGACCCGCGTGACTCGCGTGACTCGCGTGACCATTTAATCATAATTTAAGTTAGTTTATTCAAGATTCACCATTAAATCAATATCTAATGGTCCTAATTACACGTGACTCGTGTGACTACGTGTCGTGCCGTGCCGTGCCAAAGTTTCAAAAGATGAACACGGCACGCGAATGGTCACGGCACGGGACACGCGAGTCACGGCACGTGAATGACATGCGTGCCGTGCCGTTCCGTGACGGAGCCGGCTCCGGCGTGCTATTTTTCCCACTCTACTTCATACATATCATACATGAGGAGGGATCAAGTTACAACAAAGTTACAACAACCAATTTTTTCATTTTCAAAGTCCAAATCGTCGATCCAAACCGTTCAACATGATCTCCACAATAAAATGTGCTTGCAGATCAAATTTTACATTTTTTTGAATTTGTTTACTATTTATTAAGTATTTTACAAAAAATAGTCATATTCAGACCATTGAATTTTGTACCCATCTTAATAAATAGTAAAAAAATTCAAACAAATGTAAAATTTGATCTGCAAGCACATTTTATTTAGATAATCATGTTGAACGGTTTGGATTGATGATTTGGACTTTGAAAATGAAAAAAATAGTTGTTGTAACTCAAATTTGTTGTAACTTGATCACTCCTCATCATACATATCATATATTACTAGTATCGTACCCGTGCGTTGCAACGGGATATTATAAGATTGAACATTACAATTGAATAGGGAGACAAATAATAAATAACAGTAAAAGAAACAATAACAAATGACTGTTTTAATTCAACAACCTTTTGTGCATGTTAGTGCATACACAATTTTTTTTTATTTTTTCAGAATTATTTACAACACAAATGAAAAATATATACTAAATTTGAAGTTGAATAGGAACTAATAATTGTTTTATTTCTCCATTCAATACAGATGGTAAACAAAATATTCTTATTTATTCAATTAATAATGTCATAGGAAGGTGATTTTTCTTACTATTTACACCAAGAAAACAAAGACAAAATCATTTGATCTACAACAAACAGATCAAATATAACATGGAAAAAAATTCTTGAAGTATCATTGCCAGTGTGATCCTCTTCAATGTAGTCCAACATTTCTGAAAACGAACAAACAAAATATGAAAAATAAAGCTCTCTGATTTATAACATGTGACAATTACATTTATAAAAACTTACCTAAAGGCTATTTTTTTCTGACACTAAATAATAAAAAAATTAGATTCCTAAGTTGAACTTTCATAAAGCAAAGTACTGTTCACATGTCTCATTTTTTTTTTCCATCTCCAGCTTATTTTTTGTGATAATTTTTTTTTCCACTGAGTCCATCCATCTTCTCCTAAAGTACTGTAACATATAACACAACAATATTGACTTGTAGTTTGCTATTAGCGATATCTTCATTCACATGAGTTTTAAAAAATAACAATCAAGACACCTTATATTGTCATAGAGCAACTGACAAGCGATAAATATATGCAGTAGGAAATATAATATGAGAATTTAAATTGATTTTGGAAACAACAAGATGAAGAGACTGAATTTAAGGGTTTTACACTATTAAAAAAACAAAAATATTCTCTATATTGAAATCTTACTTGAACGGTGAACATAATCCATAAAAAAAAAAAAAGACATGTGAGATGAGCATACCATCTAAAGGGGTTTCAATGAGATGAATTAAAATAAAAAAATAAGTTGAATTTAATTACCGATCCAATGAGTTTCTCGGTAACCCTAGCTTCACCAAGAGAACACCAAGGGTTTTTTTTATTAACCACAAGTAGATATTGATAATTTCCTGAGTGAGATCACGGAGGCAATAACACCAGAGTGATATCAATGTTTTCATTTCTTTGATATCAATATTTTCTATGATATCAGTATTTCGGAGAAAATTATGATATCAATATCGGATAAATATAATAATGGTCCGATCAAATATTTTCGTATTTGTGAAATTATTTAGGAATTTTTATATGAAAAAATTCCCTGATATAATATCAGATACATCAATGAAAATTTCTAATCGTGAAATGAGATAGGTAATATTTTTGATATCGGATCAATATAAATAAAAATTCCTTAATCATGATACCCGATCAATTATATTCCTTAATCGTGAAATTATGATATCAGAGAATCAAAAGAAAACCAAAAAAAGGAGATATCTCCATGTAAGGAAAAAAATATCGATTTTCATTATGCTCAATTGAAGAAGGAGAATAAGGAATTATATTTCTATTGTCTGCATAATTGAATGTAGGGAAAATAAGAAAATATATTTTCCGTAGATAAATATCATTAAAAACTGAATCGCCTCAAATTTAATTGTAACATATAGTGTGGCGGGTCTTCTTTTAACTAAATTTAAACTTCTACACATAAAAGAGATGCATTTAATAAAAAAATGACAGATTATGTGACTGGAGGGCTGATATTAAATGCGAATTTTAATCTTTCAATTGTAGTCGTTGGCGGATCAGGACATCAACGTGCTTAATATAAAAAATGGAGATATATATCATGAGGAGGGTTCAAATGCCTCCATTTTTCATGCCTCCACCATGCCTCCATTTTTAAAAACTTTAATAACTCAAAATTTAAAACTTAAAAGTTAAAATAAAACCGTTGAATATAATCTAGATCATTTTATCTATGTGCTCATAAAAAATTATCACATTTTGATTTTTCTTTTATGTGAATCAATAAGTTGAAAAATCAACGTCTAGAAATTATCCACATTAGTACGTTTATTTACAAGCTCTTGATGACAATCAAAATGTGATAATTTTTTATGAGCACATAGATAAAATGATGTAGATCATATCCAACGGTTTTATTTTGACTTTTAAGTTTTAAATTTTGAGTTATTAAAGTTTTTAAAAATGGAGGCATGGTGGAGGCATGAAAAATGGAGGCATTTGAACCCTCCTCATATATCATACATAAGTAAAATAATAAAATATGGTACAAGTTTTATAGTATATCGCATGGCTTGAAATTTATAACAATTTAATATTTAACAACATTAAATTTTATACTCTTTTAATATGCAAGGCTAACAACATTACTATGATTTTTTTCATTTAAAAAAAATCAATTTAATTTCAAAACAACTATCAAAATCTTTAAGTTGATCTCAAGTTCTCAAGTACAATAATATAATAAAGGAGGTCATCAATGAACTTGTGTGTGAGAGGAATAGAGTTCACACTTCACACTAACATTAATATGATAACATAAGTCGTTAAAATAATAATATAAAATGGCACACCACACACCACACACCACACACCACACATAGTAGTGGTAGGCTGGCAGCTGCATTGACAAGATGGGGAGTGAGTTCGTTCAAAGTCCAACCGGGCCCCATCATGCCACAAACTAATACTTGCAAATTACAATCAACTTTATATATATGTAATAATTTATAACCTCCTACTTTGTAATTTACTAAAAATCATGAGGCGAGGATGGCGGTCAGACTTCTAAGTGCCGACCAGCCAAACTGGGCCATCTTGTTTGACTTATTTGGTCTACAAATATAATGAAAAAGAAGCTGCTAATAGTCTCCGGATTTCAATTTCCGGAAAATCTTCAGATACAACTCAAAGTCAAAGTTTCTGCAAACTAATGCAGCGAATTCGGTAAACATCTTGCAGTAAACCTATAAACTTATACAATATATGTCGGTAAACCTCTTGCAGTTATATATCTGCGTGGTCACTCATGAAAGCGCGTGGTCCACCTGAGTAACGGAATTGACAGTTAAAAATTGGGACTACCTTCTAGAAGGTATCTAACGACTTTTGAAAATCATAAACGAACCGGGACCACTTTTAAATTCT
Source organism: Carex myosuroides (assembly GCA_028015225.1). NCBI lineage: Eukaryota > Viridiplantae > Streptophyta > Magnoliopsida > Poales > Cyperaceae > Carex > Carex myosuroides. The sequence continues at coordinate 15,215,497 of CM051477.1, forward strand.
GTATATATATGCCTTAAGTTCTGTAAACAGAAAAAAATTAGAGAAACATTTTTTCAATTTATATTTTTTTTGTTCTATATATCGAAGGTACATTCAAAGCTTTGTAATTCTTTACACATTGTATGATAATACGGTATACAAATGTACTTTATATTGTAAAATGTTTTGAATAATTCTGTAAACTTAAGAATTTTTTTTACGCTTTAATTTTTTTTGTTTTTGAAGAAGATAATTTTTTTTTTGAAGAAATTCTTATAATTAATTTTATCAATGATAATTTTTTACCGGCTTATAGTATAATCCTGTAAACACATCACCATAAATCATGTAAACACATCATCATAATCCTGTTATTATATACTATAAACACATCACCATCAACACATCACCATAATCCTGTAAACACATAACAATCATTCTGTAAAAACATAACCATATTCCTGTAAACACATTACAATCATTATGTGCACATATTATCATCATTTAGAAAACATAACAAAAAAAATGAGAAACAAATTGAATCATGTAAACCTGTGAATATATACAGTGAATCATGTAAACACATTACAATCATTCTGTAAAAACATAACCATATTCCTGTAAGAACATTACAATCAAGGAAACAGAAAAAAAGAAAAGAAAAACAAATTGAATTTGGAGACAACAAATCTACTTGCGCACCCTTTGTAAAATATTCTGTGGATGAGACAGAAGTCTCATTGCTAGAATAATTCTTTCTCTAGTGATGTTCTCCTGCAAAAAAAATCCACAATATTATCAATAATATAAAAATAAAAAAAATAAATTATAAAATAAGAACAATAGAAAAAAGTAACCTGAGAGAAAGCCATCTGACTCTTAGTAATTAAGTTGTACACAAATCGCAACACAAATATTGCGCAATCTCGTGAATCATACTGTTTTGGGCATTGCTGGAAGTCAAATAGAACAGTCTTCCAGAATTTATCACCTGAGATAAAATTTCAAATAAAGAATTAGTAATAGTTTGGGATTACAATTTCTATACATGTAAGGCAATAAATCTATACTAATAATGAAAAAGTCATGTAAACACAGTGGCAGATATTTGTATACACAATGCAAACACAGTTCCTTATACAAAAACTCTGTAACTACAGTGAAAATGTTCTGTAGGAAGAATGCCTTATATCTGCTGACACAACACAGTAAAATTTCAGATCAATTATTGATGAGACTTTTAGGTTGCAAATTTTAGATGATTGTCATAAATGCTTTAATTGTAAGGTCAAAACTCAGTAATTCTGTAATAATAATACAATAAAATTTCAGAACAATAACTAATAATTTCAAGTTTGTTAGTCACAATGCTTCAACTCTGTATTCTAAGTGCAATAATTCTATAAACAAAATGAAATAATTTTGTAAACACAATGTAAATACTCACGAAGGCGCTAGGTTCTACCAACTTCAGAAAACAATCAAGTAAAGATAAGGATGTTAGTTTCTGATTGAAAATTATTGATAAATCCCCATGACAATGAACTAGTGTAAGATCTTCAAGGACAGGACATCCTGAGAAAAATATCAGTAAGACACTTTTTATCGAAATAAGTACAACTCAGATACAACTTTCTTATGCGAGGTAGATTTATAACAACATAAATTAACGAAAAATATCCATCGGTAAACTCTGTAATGTCAATTGTTAAGTCTTCTACTGACTCACAATTTAAGTAAACATTAAGGTAAAAACTGAAGGGTTGGGGAACAACAATAGAAATAACTCGAGGGTTGAAATTCTTGCAAATAGTCATCCATCTTTCGACAAGATCAAAAGACTCATTATCATGAAGTCTCATATGAAATGTATGGATGTCATAGGGTTGACGAAGGTTAAACACCATGTCGCCAAAAGTTTTGAACTTAGAGTAACGTTGCTGTCTGTTACTAACTATGTTACCCCGATACGCCACTTAGAGTTCCGTATCCGTATCGGGTGCGTATCGGATACGGATACGCACCCGATACGGTCCCGATATGTGTCAGATATGCCAGCTGGCGTATCGACATACGTGACGTATCCTTAACCACCCGATACAGTGCCGATACGCCAACAGATGCTTTATATTTCACCTGTTAGTCGTGCATGGACCAGAATGTTCTCTCCATTTCATTTTTGGTGCACCGTGAGCTGTGAACCGCGCGTAGACCAGTGAATTGAGCAAAAATTAGTGTCATCCGCGGGGCTCGAACCTGGGTATTGTGGTTAATGCAACAACCACTTAACCACTACACTAACTTAATTTTGTTGTTACAATGCACTAGCTATTATATTTAACTTATACAAAATACTTTATCCATGATTTTTGATATTTAATTTATATAGTAATTATTAATATAATTAAAATAATAAAAATAATATATAATTGACGTATCCTATTCGGAATTTTTGAAAATTACCGTATTGCCGTATCCGATACGATACCCGTACCCGTATTCATGCAACATAGGTTACCAATAATGAAATCAATTTCATCGAAGTTGAGCCGAGATAATTTGGTCCATAGTTTGTACCATTGTTTCGATATCAAGCTTTTCTGCACGGCCTCTTTTGTCGGTAAAAACGACGCAATGTGTTGAACTATTTCATCTGACAAAACACTTATCATTTCAAACTTTTTCACCATAACGATTATGAGTTTGTATATTATATAAATTATATATCAAAAATTGAGTCATGATCTTATTTCATTACTCATCTATTATGCTTCAACTCCAACCTACGACTAACACACTGTGACTTAGTTACGTCACATTACGGAACGTGACAAAAATTTATTTTTACATAACATGACGTGAAGTGATGGAGCATAATCACATCATGTGTGGTCACACCATGACAACACGTGACGCCACTATTCGTGTGACGTGACCGATTGTGTTTGATTATTATTTTCAAGTTTAAGTTAGTTCAAAGAAAATAATAACAAAATGTACCAAAAAAATAAGAAACTGTTACAAAATAAATTATAATTAAGATGTAATTTTGAAAAAAAATTGGTCACGTAACGTCTAAACGTGACATGACGTGACGTGACTAAGATGGTGGAGGATAGTCACGTCACGTGATCGACACACGTGACGTGACGTGATTGGTAACGGCGTGACTAATTTCCTTCTCTAATCGTGCCTCTTCTCATTAGTACCGCTTTCAAACTCAACTCTATTTTTTTTAAAATGTGATTTATAATTTAAGTGTACCAATTTTGTCTAAAATGTTCCTTAGTTGATGTACCTATTTGTCAACTAGAATTAGTACAAAAATTTTGTTTTTTTTTTAAATTGATGCATGCATTAATTTTTTTAACTGCTCGCTGCTTTCTGTTACTTAGTTGATGTATCAAATTTTTTTAAATTGAGATTTAAAAAGAAAATCTGAACATAAGGTAGTAGGTAGGTCAGATATTCACTTGAATTTGTATATGTACCGATTTGTCAATTAAATTTTGAAATTGATCATTCTATATAAAAACTCCTAAATTATGATATGTACTGAAAAAAAAATTACAACCAAATATGCTCTCTTTTTTAGTTGTACTAGAAAGATTTTGCCTACCCCTAATCAAAATCTTAGCTTCGCCCCTGCTTGTGCGTGCACAAAATTGTCATTAGCCGTAATGCCTGGTTAGATATAGATGCCAAATGATCTAACTTTGAAGAACAGGTAACCATAAAATATACGACAAGCTCATAAAGATTTTTTTTTTTTTTTTTGAGAAATGTTATAATGATTTCTTATAATGAATGATCAGTTTTCTCTGATGCTAGATACAGTTGTTTTAATATCTTGCGAAAGTGGTTAGGAAACGGGGGTTTGTATGCATAGCGAGAAGATTGCAATTTTAAGAGAGCACGTTTTGGCTGTAAGGGTGTTTGCAGAACAGTTCTTTTTCTCAATTCAAGAGATAAGGGAATCCTAAAATTAAGGTGCTTGTGGCTACCATTACATGTAAATATTCCATGTGTGTCCTTTGAATAAACAGAAACTTAATCCCAAGGGTATTCAAAAGTGCAAATTTAGTTCCACAATTATAAAAATCACAAAGGGCATGGGAACCGTAACAACTGTTGGTTGTTTTCCTTTCACAAAGATTTTTGTTACGCGGCTCATCATAACTGAAATTTTATTCAGCATGTATTGCTAACTCGATGAATCTGGCAAAGGCCCGAAATATTGTTTTTTTTTTTGTTTTGGAAAAAGGCCCGAAATATTGTTAGCCCAATGAAAAAGCACTGGGCCCAGAAATATATCACGAAACACAAGTTAGAAACTGATGTTGTTTCTACTAACTCTCTCAACACTAAAAAACATCTGAATCCATCAAACACATCAACAGTCCGTCCTGGAGGAACCATGATCTCATGGCCCATATCTCAGACACACCAAAAAACATCTGAATCCAACAAACACATCAACAGTCCTGGAGGAAATCATAATTACACCCTGAAAACAGAATCAACAAAACCACCTTAAAGTGCACAAGAAGTCCCCAAGTTACTGAACATATATATGGGTGAGAGATGTCAGCCCAGACCTCCTTGACCAAACGTTTTAGTCCCATATTACTATATATTCAGATACTAACCTAATCACCTGGTACCTGATGTTCAACACCAAAAACACTGGTATATATACCAGTAGCATCAGATACCCCACTGTTAGAGAACACTTGCAGTAATTTGCTAAAATTACTTCCATTGGACAATCAAACGATCGAGAAGATTTTCGAGGCAACCTCTTCTTCCTTTTCTATCTGCTGCATGCTGCTTAAAAGTACTGAGCCACAAGTAGTACGTAAATGTGTGTTGGAAAGCTTGTATAAACGAGACTTTAGAGTAACTGGGACGGAGAATATTTCATTGACTTATTCGGATGGCATGTTTGTATAGAATGAGATTAAATTAATTTACTTAATTCTTTCTATAGAATGGGACAAAATATTTAATACATTTAAAAAAAGAAAAAGGAAAAAAAAGAATCTGTAGTAGTGCTGTAGTGAGGCTGCGGTAGGCTGGCAGCTCCACTCCATATATTGACAATGACAAGGCGGGGGTGAGTCCGTGACAGTCCAGCTAGGCCCCATCATGCCACCCACAAACATAATCATGCATGCATCATTTTGTATGTGAACTTGTCAAGTATCAACTAGCGACAATTTTAATAGTCACAATACTTACAATCAACTTAATTTATATGTATATGTTATGTACTAATCTATAACATATATCCTAGCTACTTTGTAATTTTGTGGTTGGATTATTCGAGTATAGAAGCAATATTCTAGTCACTAGATTTGAAGTATACTTTTCTCTTACTAATTTTTCCATCGTTACATTACTTTCACAAAATATATATATATATATCTTTTTTATTTGATATTATTTCTTGCAGAGACTGATGAATTTTTATCGCATGAGGCAACTACTATTTTTCTTTCTCCTTCTCAAATTTTAGACAAAATTAAAGGCCACGTGAAAGAAATCAACAATTAAAATTAATTATCCACAAGCACAAATTTAGAATATTATTAATTAGGCCTATTTTTCCCTTCTTTTTTTTTTTTTTGCATATTTTAGCATAATTAGGTCTATTTTTTTTTCTTCCTTTTTTTGCATATTTTATCGAAATTAGGATTGAGGGTATTTTAGCTTATTATAATATATTGTAGGTTTTTTTTCCGCAATTTGTCTATTTTAGCATGTTTTAGTATAATGAAGCCTATTTTGACCCATTTTAGCATATTTTACCAAAATTATGGTATTTTAGCCTATTATAGCATCTTTTAGGTTATTTTTACCACATTTGGTCTATTTTAGCACGTTTTACCGAAATTAGAGTATTTTAGCCTATTATAGCATATTTTAGGTTATTTTTTCTGCAATTGCCCTATTTTAGCATGTTTTAACATAATGAAGTCTATTTTGGCCCATTTTAGCATATTTTACCGAAATTAGGTTATTTTAGCCTATTATAGCATATTTTAGGCTATTTTTATAGCATTTGGCCTATTTTAGCATGTTTTAGCGAAATTAGGGTATTTTAGCCTATTATAGCATATTTAGGTTATTTTCCGTAATTGACCTATTTTAGCAAGTTTTAGCACAATTAAGCCTATTTTGTCTCATTTTAGCATATTTTACTGAAATTAGGGTATTTTAGCATAATTAAGCTTATTGTAGCATAATTAGGGTTTTTTTTACCGAAATTAGGTTTTAGGGTTTACTTAGCATAATTTAGGGTTTACTTATTGCAGCATAATTTAGGGTTTACTTAGCGTAAGTTAATAGAATTTTATTTTTGACATTAGGATGGCTAGAGGACGTCCTAGGACTCGTCCAGCACACCTGTAGTTGATGAGCCGATCGACACTAGCAGCACATAGCATTTTAGTCCTCTCCTGTGAATGCCCCACCGCGAGCACCGAGTCTCACTGGCTTCTCGTGAGGTACGTATTTTTTGTTGAGTTTAAATTTTGTTGTGCTAATACCATGTGGATTACTTTTTTCAACGCATGACACGTTTCTTTTGGATGTTAAGTTGCGGTGCTGTTTGACCCTAAAAAGTCAAGGATTTAATTATTTGGACAAACATCCATTTAATTGCAAAACCAGTCAATTAAAGATCAACCATACTTTAATTTGACATGACACCACATGGCATGGGGGACCTATAGCATTTAACCGAAGTGGTGTGGGTACAACTTGGGTGTGCAAATAAGTTCCAAAGGAGCAGGGGCCCGCCTGTCAGCCTCTGTTATAACCCGTAAATTTAAACCTAATTAATTAGTTTAATGATCGAGTTTTGCAAATAATTAGAACTTGGATTAATAAATTAACCCAAAATGAAGATTTAATAAAGTTATTAAATAATACCAGTGAATAATTGTAGGAATTTTAAGCGTAAATTCTCGTTGAAAGTTAATTGATTGATCAAAAATTGTTGGCTTCGTTAAATCGTGAGATTTAATTTTTGAACTCAGAATTTTCTGACTAGATAAGAATATAATTTAATTTTACAAATTATCCCGGCTAACGTTCAATAAATACGTACTTGAATTCTAGACGCGGTATCGTTAAATTCTTCGGTTTGATGTAATTAGTTTGAGGGTTCATCAAATTAACCTTCTTTTGATCTTGAGAAATTTATATAAATAAATAAATAGTAGCTAAACCAAATAAAATGTTATTTGGAATATTCCATAGGAATCGACTACTAAATAAAATGCTAAATGTACATTATTTAGATTAAGAATTGAATGTCTGACAAACTGAAATCGATCGATAATAAATTCTGTACGAAAATTTTTAAGTTCAAATTTGTCAAATTTAATTGAGTTGCGACATTTAGTTAATTAAATGAGTAAGTAGATAGATTGATTTCTAAAATTGATTATCTAAGCCAAATTATTAAATCACGAATTTAAAATTCAAGATGGCGCGGCAAATTAAGATAGACAGTATAAACGCAAACTTCGTAAACCTAATTTGAATTATCAACATTGATTCATTGATCTATCTCGATTAAATTCTGGAATTTTTCAATCCATCTGATTGAACCTTTGATTAACCCTGCACGAATCTTAAAGTGATCAAATAAAAGGGTTTTAAAAACCCTTCCCCTTCTGCTCTCTCTCTGTCCACTGGGGGCCGCCCCTTTCCCTTTGCTTGCTTCCCTTCGCTATTTTCTTCGGGGAGAAGGAAATGGAGGCGACCCCCCCCTCCCGCGCGATCATTGTTCGAACTGCCGCTGTTCCATCGATTGTACGATCTTGACTATGAGCGCTGAGGCGCGTGGGCTTTGCACCTGCTCTCTGAGAGCATTGAATAATGGGGTTCTCTCTCTCGGGTATTATAAATCCCTTTTTCTCTCCCTCTGTGTTGGTTTTTGCTTTCGTTCTTGCTTCGCTCATGTGTTGAGAACAAAATCTCTTTCTCTCCTCTTTCCGATTTCCTCTGTCTTGATTATCGCTGAAACCCTAGGGTTTTTCGGTTGTTGCCCTTGTTCTTGCGATTTGGTGAACGGTCTTTGGTGTCTCTTTCTCGATACTTGCTGATTTTTAGGCGGCTGTGAGGCAAGGGAATTACTTGGTGCCGGCAGTCTTCTTGCCTCTTTTGCGATTCCTTCTCTCGGGTAATTAAAGCACCCTTTTTACTTTGATTGTGTGTGATTATGTTGGATTTGGGGGAAATTAATTTGTCTCACCCGAGTTGTTGATTTTCTCGGTGAGACGATGACATTGGGGGTGATTGCGCTGGTATTCATCTGCTTGTTCTGTTGGTAACCCTGTACGCCTTGTACCGGGTTTTTGTTTGATTTCTCTGTCCCTGTCGTTGCTGGTTTTTCTGGTTCTGGCTTGTTTGATGTGGCCAGTGTTGCATTGATTTCTGGCGCTGGCTTTCTTTCTCTCTGTCGCCTGTTGGCCTTCTGTTTTGTTTTGTTGTTACCTTGACTGTGCTGGTACCGAACCGGTACCAGCCCTCTGTTGTCTATGTCGGCTATGTGCCTTGTAACGCCGTTGTGATTGTTGCATTGTGAATGGTTACTGGTACAGTCGTGTTTGACCCTAAAAAAGGTACTACTTAATATTCAATATGATGAGTAGCTACTTTGGGACAACTAAACGTGCTTATAAAATATCAAAAGGTCACATAACAGTGTATTAGAATTCTTGGTGATGATCTGCATGTGAAAGCTCGAATTTTGATATGAACAATGACCAAAATGTGAAGTAAAATCAGTTTCTTATGAAGCTAAATCAATCTGGATAGTATGCTGGGTGCAAAAGCATGGTGACACTTAACAAAATGGGGCTACAAGCCACTCTGGGTATAATCTGGGATCATTTAGTAAATCCCTAGCAGCATGGGCCCGCATGTCAGCGACTTAATCTCATTTTCGCTAGACCCTTCCGGTAGGTGGACGCGGCTCATGGATACTAAACCGTATACACCATAATGTCATTGCCTCAGCTCACCAGATACCGAGACCATGCAAACGCAACCCAATACCGCTGGGATTTAAATCATCAGTGGGCGACCCCTTCAAGCGGCGTGCATGCGGTTCCCCATGCACCGTGTAATTCTCTGTGTATGGTCTATGAAGTCCGGGAGTAGCCAAAGTAAAAATATAAGTCAAAATGTGATTGGCCACGCCTAAGAGAGGCTGACAGTGGGCCCCCCCTTGTCAGCTCCTTCTCTTTCCTTTCTTCTTTGTTTCTCTATGTTTTCAACTGAAAAAAAGAGATTTAAAATTCAAGCCGAAAATTAAGATTTCGGGCAAGCCATTACCTGAGGTTGTCGAAGGTTGTTATTCCCCCCCCCCCCCCCCCCCCCCTTGACCGAAACTCTAAGCTTGGATGTTCTCGGTGAAATCTGATTATAGGCCGAGAAAGAAACCAAGTTTAAAAATGGAAATGAGAGTTTAAAAGCAATTCAAGCCTTGAAACTCGAGGGAAACACTCTAAAGGCCTACACGATGGTCTAAGAGGTGCCAATTCGGTTTAAGAGGGAACAATTTTATTGGTACCATGAACTAGTGCCACATTAGAACCGAGTAATGGTGGTACTGCATATCCAGCTGCCCATGCGGTAAATTGAGCTTGGGCACATGATGAAGGGATGTAAACAACGCTCTCTGTCAATATCTCATGACCTGATGTGTATTTATCAAGATGGTAACAAGATAAGCCGTAATTGGGCTCGGCACAACACACCACTATTTTTAACAGCTAGTAAATGATTAGCTGGTCCCAGGGACACGTGCCCTTCGTTCCAAAGAACATGACAAAAGAAGAAATTCCCCTCCCAGGGTGCAGGAACACGTTTTTCATTGCTTACCATATCAAGTCGGTTAATCAAAAGGCCCAAAATTTGGGCTTTGCATTGTAAACCGATTTAAAGGCTGGGATGCATCCAACAAGAGATTGATGACATGTTATGTCTCTATTGGACAGCTATTGCCATGTATACCCGAATATATGAAGAGATATGATCGAGACCATGCAACAAACACTTGGTGTGCACGATGAATGACAACTCAGCAAAACCCTAAACCCTAGGCCCTCAGTTGCCTATAAAGAGGCACCTAAAGCTCAGTTGAAAGGAAGGACAGAAAAAAGGAAGGAGAGACCACCATAGCATATAGAAGAAAAAGAGACTAGTAAGAGAAAGAGAGAAAGAAAGATTAGTGTTCTTCCTTCTTTGTAATAGCAAGAAAATGGAAATTAGGTAATCAAAGACCTAAAAAGATGTAATCCCCTGATGTTTGAAGTTCATATGAATAAAGTCTTTTGATGAAATAAAATCTCTTTTATTTGAATTTTAGTATTTTTGGTTCTCTGTTGGAGCTTCTTTCACCTTATATTTTCTTCTTTTGTTTATTTATTTTTATTTCTTTCTTGAACCTTTGAAAATATAAGATGAGAAAGTTTCATTATGTTCAAGCTTACTTATAAGCAAAACATGAAGTTTAATGATCATTTAAAAAAAAAAAAATAATGCATGCATAAACAAGTAAAAGAAAAATATATTTTCTTTCTTTCTTTTTCTCTATTTTCTTTGTTTATTTGCTGCCTTTATAAAAAAATATGTATATATCTTGCTATTTTAAGCATTTAGTATTCTATTTCCTCTTTGGCACTTCATCTTTCTATAAGAAAAAATATATATATATATATATATATATATATATATATATATACATAACAAAATGTGCAAATCTGATTTTTTTTGAACTTTCTTTGATCTTTCATGCTTTTAATCTTTGTATAAAATAATTAAATAATGAGGATGCATGTGTTGAGCTGTATAGTTCCTATTGCATCTAATTTACTTGATTATTTTATTAGAAAAGATTGAAAGCAAACAAAAAAATGAGTTATAATGGTTGAGCTGTATAGTTCCTATTATAATCTCTTTGATATGAGACCTATGTTGCATAAATGATTCTAATTACTTTCTTCATGCTTAAAGGCATGCTATGTGCATAAAAGGCACAATGAAAAGAAATTAAATAGATACTTGAGCAAATAGTGAAGGAAAGAGGTTCAAATTGTAAAAAGGCATTCATGAAATTGAAGATTGGCCATTTACACATTTGAAACAATGATTTCTTAATGATATGTCCCCTTGTGAAGTGAGATTATGCAAAAAAATGTGATTTCAAACAAAATCAGGGACTTCCTTGCATAAAACCAAATTTCAACAGATTTTGATGTTCAAAAATAGTAGTATAATGAATTCTTAGAACTTTGGATCTTTCCCCTTTTCCCCTCTCTTTGTTTGCACCAAATTGTAGCTTAAAAGCTACTCAAATTTGTTAAACCTCAAAACCAATCATGATAAGAGTTTCTCACAACCTCTGGTACCAACCAATGAATAGTACCAGCACCAAAAACCAAAGCATGTACCATTGGTACAAGGAAAGCACTCAAAAGTGCTAAAATGACCTCTGCTGGTAAATGGTACAATCTGGACTGATACAGGGACCAAACTGAAAAATGGAAATCACCATCAAATAGAGGACTTCAAAACACATAAAATTGACACAAACTTTGTATTTTTCTGATCTTATTTCGAATTGATATGAATTTTCAAAGTTCATGTTTAAAAAACAGAAAAATCAGCAATAAGCTGCTGCTGGTAAAATGAATATTACAAACTGGTTAAAAATCCAAATCAGAAAATCAACATCATGGTTAGATAGAAAACTTCAAAATACATAAAATAGACATTAACTTTACATTCTTCTGACCTTGTTTCAATTTATTATGAATTTTCAAAGTTCAGCTTATTAAAAATGAAAATCCAGCAATTAAAACAGAAAATTACCTTTCATACCCCTCTGAATAAATAAATACTTTAAAAATAGCAATAAAATCATAAAAATTATAAAATTCATTTTGAACATAATACATATACCCTTTTATGAATTAGTAATAAAAGATTTTATGACCTTTAACAAAAATCCAAAATTTATGTATTAATTCAATTTCTGAAAATTAAAAGTCTCATGAATCAGTTTTCACTAATGCTCAAAAATAGAAATTCATTCTAAATAATAGGTCTGGACCACCTTGCTAAGGTCCAGAAGTTCAATTTATATCTCTGATGCCCCAATCATCACCTATAAAGGTTCATCTCTCAAAACCGGTATTGAACTGGTACCAAACCGAAGGATGCAAAATTCAAACGTGAACAAAGATCAAGTAAATTTCAAATCCAAGTTTCTATCATGTTTCAAATGGAAGTATCTCGATGACTAATCAACTGGTCAAAGGAAATCAACACGATTACGCTCAGAAAATCAAATCAAAGGATCAAATTGAGTGCCGAATCATGCCTTGGCCGTGACTGATATCTCCGGTGGTCATCGGTCGCCGACAATGGGCGCATTCCGCTCCTGACGTCCAGACGATGACAATGGTGACCTCCTTTCACCTTGCCGTGGCCGGAAATACCGCCGAAGGTGGCCACCGGTCAGAACCCTAGTTCGGGTTTGAAACCCGAACCAAATCTCAGTCACACGCTTTTTAAAGCAACCCCGGACCACTCGATTGGAGCGCCAAATAAAAGTTTAAATGAAATGCACATCACAAAACCAAGCGCCAATCTTGAAGGCCCGACACAAATCTCAGAGCTCCAATATCAAATAAAATCATTAAATCAAACCCCCTTTTATAAGTTCCCCTTGACTTTAAATATTTACAGTGAGGCCCTTACAAATTTACAAATAAGCCCTTGACAGCATAAAACTTTCTCAAACAAGCCCTTAAAGGCCCAATTTTCACGTAAAACCCCATTTAAAGCCCAAATTACAAATCCATGTCCTCTCAGCTTTGTGAATAAGTCCTTTACAGAAAAATAAATGTTTACAAATAGGCCCTTCCCAGTCCTTTTCAAGCATAACTTTTTCATCTTAAGTCCGAATCAACTCAAACCACCTCCAAATGAACCCAAATCAAATTCTTCATGTTTCTAAATCAAAATTAAGCATGTCCAAACATCAGCCAAACCCTGAAATGACCAAAATACCCTTTCTTTAAAATTAATGATCTCATTTCTTAATAAAATGTAAATAATTAACAAAAAATATAAATAAATATGTCATAAATCAAATACAAATAGATAATGCATTTAAATTTCTCAAATATCTAAATTCCTACTTCAAAGATATAATTTTAATATAGAATCACAAATACACATATATCCAAGTGCATAGAAAAACCAAATCAACTCCAGAATCCATACATGAACCCCCTTTTTAGCCCCTTTATTCAATTCACTACAAATAGGCACAAATCCCGGAATGGACGAGGTATTCAGTATGACTTTGAAGGGTCATCTGATGTAATTAACAGCGGGGGCTTGCGCCCGCTGGGAGTTAAACGTCCCCACAATCATTAAACTCTCTCGATAGACTGATTATGAACAGTAGGTCTGTCAAGGGTGAACCAGAAGGAATAGCAGAAAGAAAGAAATGAATGTTTCAAGTTCGGTGTTCTTTAACCAATCGAGAGCATTGAACAACGAGACATTTAAATACATATGCACACACCTTCCATACCAGCTGTGCAACTTTCTGCGCCCTACAGGTTTTGGCACGCCCGGTGGGACTTTCTCCTCCTCACAGGTTCGGGATCCGATACGAAGATAAAAGGAACATACTAAGTAGCCAATGACTTCAAAACACTCAAACAACAAGTCATTGGACTGCTTGAGTTATGTCATTTCCTTTTATATTCGATATCGACGCCTATGGATTGAATAATCGGGCTAACACTCATGTATAAGTTTATATATGAAAATTGACTAATGAAATTTTGAGTTTTGCTTGTTTGCAGGAATGGCTTACACCGCAGTCAACGCACGCTCTTTTGCCCAAGTTGCCAGCCTCCCAGCTGGCGAAGAGGTGGTTTATTTTGGGACTTTCGCAGTCCCTGTGGATGAAGTTAGGGCATTCGAAGCCCCTGTTCCCGCTCTAATGAATGAACAACTGTCCCTCGGGTCCATCACTGAGGAGGAAGTTACAGATGATAATGAAGTATGTTACTTTCTCACCCCTAAGGGGATGGACGGCAAGACGTTCATTCCCCTCTCCAAAACTAGGCGCGCAAGAAGGCGCGTGTCTAAGAAAATCAACCAAATTCCCGTGACCCCTCTGTCGGTCACCAAAAAGAGAAATCTCCAAGCTTACCAGGATGAGTTGGTGGCTCATCCAGCCCTCCCTGTCCGCAACTCATTCTCCCCACTCAGGATAGTGAGGAGGAATTCTTCTACTGCACACATACGTGCAGCGGGAGAAGTCCCTCAAACCGTCTCGTTCATCCATAAACCGAAAAGGATGAACGACAATCGCAAAATGGTTGATGACACAGCTATGGCCATCCATAAGGCCCACAAACAGCTTCGCATATTGAAGCAGCGCAGGAGTCGATACTACATACATCCTGCGCAAGAAACCTCTACATCCCTTTCCGTCAAATCTAGGTTGACGTTTCCAGCCCAAAAGCTGGGGGCATCCAATGACGCCCAACCCTCAATCAAATCGAGGCTGACATTCCCAGCCTCAAGACCAAGACCAACTTTTTTAGCCCCAAGGATGGGGGCACCTCACGGTGCCTCATTAGAACCAAAACTCCGTCGAGAGATGCGCGCAAGCACCTCTCAAAGCTCAAGCAACGAGGGATCAAATCAAACCCCTCAAATCTTGAGAAGACCAGCCAGTGTACATGATAGGCTGGGGGCACGAATAAATCCGCACCCCTCCAACACTGGAAGCTTAACCATAGTGGCGCCAAATGCCACTCACAAGAAGCGAAGGGTCACTAAAACACACCCTAAGCAAGAAGAAGAAGCGACGGTCTTCATGATAACCACTAATGAAGACCATGAAGAGGAAGATGACCATTCTGTCGAACCCTCTAACCCCACTGTATGCATGGTGAGAAAGGGCAATGACCCCATCGTCGAAAATCCGAGCGATGATGAGTCTGACGCAGCATGCCTCCCCCCATAAATGCCAGACCCAAAACTATAAGTAGCTCAGATGTAGGCCATATGGATGGACCCGCATTGGGTAACTTCCATACCGTCTTGGCAACTTCTCCATGTGCTGGTGAAAGTCAAACCGGTACACAAACGCAAGAACAAATGTTATCCACCTTCAACCAAATGCAAGCCGAGATACAAAATCTTAGAGCTGAAGTATATCAAGCCCATGAAAGGGAACAAAGGTTAATAGCTGAAATCTGAGGGAAAGGCCTCGCTGGCTCCGAACTCGAAAGAGGAGAAACATCAAATCGGTCCAGCCCCGTGAACGGGCTTGGAAGAATAGAAAGACCAAACCCTCAAGAAAGACGTAGGTTGCATTGGGAAGATGAAAGGCGAGAAGCCTCCCCAACCTTTACTGCAGTTGATGTACAAGAAATGATCAGCCGTCAATTGCAAGAAATGGGGATTACCCCAAAACAAACAACACTGCAAATAGGGAAGCCATACCCTCCCGAATTCGATATACCAAAATACCCCCCAACATACACTGTTCCTTTATTCTCCAAGTTCTCAGGAAATGGGACAGACGAAACGGGACCTGAACAGCATGTCAGCCACTTCATGATTCAATGTGGTGACTCTTCAAGAGAAGAAGCGTTCCTTTGTCGCCAATTCGCTAGAAGTATTTCAGGACCAGCGTTCCAATGGTATTGTTCCCTAAAACCAGGAAGTATAAAATCCTGGGACCAAATGGCGCGTGCCTTCATAGATAGGTTCGCCACTGCGAGCAGTTCAATAAGACTTGCCGATTTAGCATGGGCCAAACAAGGGCCAAACGAAACTCTTCTGGCATACATTAAGAAATATGAGCAACAAGTCGAGCCATTCTATACCCGAAAGGGAGGCAGTTGATTTTCTCATAAGAAGTACATCCGGCAAAATGAGGGAAATGCTAATCGTTGCCAACCCCAACAGTTATCAAGATTTGGTAGACACCGTATCCAGATTGGGGCAAACGAATATAGAAGAGAAGTCATCAACTTCTTTCAAACCAAGAAAGGATTTTCCAAAGAAAAAAGAATCAAAGACGGTATACGCTGTCAAAACCAACAAAGCCAATAAAATCAAAAACGAGGATTCTGACTCTTCTGACGAGGAGGCAAGGCAAGTCGATAACCAACCCGCTCAGCCGGCTCCTCGCGATAACCAAAATAATCGTTACTTCAAATCATTGGAAGAGCAAAAGAAAAAGAAATACTCCTTCAAAAAGGAGAAAACGGCGAAAGTATTTAGACAAGCTTTGGAAGATGGCCTGGAGTTGTCTCCGAGCAAACGCCCGGATCAAGCAAATAAAATCGATCATCCCAACTATTGCCCATATCATAGGGTGATAGGTCATAAGATAGAAGACAGTTGGGTCTTTAAAGACCTAATAGAAAGAAGAATACAGGAGGATCGCTTGCAGTTAGCGCCAAGTGCTGTGCAACAACCCGCACCCCACGAGCAAGTTAATGTTGTCTCTCATGTTGAAGTGATTGAAGAAAAGAGGGTTGAAAGTTCCGCAAATGAAACATGAGAGTTCCACCTCTCCAAGAAAACCAAAAAGTTGCTGAGACAGCTGCTGAAAGAGCCTCAAGTCAAATGGGACAGCAACTTAAACCCCACTATGCCAAGGCCCCCAAAACGGGTCATCCATCGTAAGACAAACAAGAATGGCAGCCAAAAGGGCAAGAAGTCGCCCAAGCCAGCAGAGTTGCCTACACCTTCTAAAATCCAAAAACACATACAAACTTTAAAGAGTCATAAGCAAGGTACTCCGCTACCATTGACCCTCTTAGACTTCTTAACGGAAGATGTATTGGCTGTGATGTTGGGCCTCAAAACTGAGAAAGGGGAAACGAGTCAAATTCCCCAAAATGAAGAAAACAATGATGATGACCACGAAATGTGCAATGTGGTCGTCTATGGAGGAAGTTCCTCAAGCGACTCAGATGACGAAGAAGTCATCTTTGTCAAAACCGAGAAACCTGATTGCCAAGCAGTACTTCGCTCGGGTACATACGTCCCTGAGCGCCAACCGCCACAAGAAGATGAAGTTGGAAGGTCGAAAGCCAAGGCAAAGGGGAAGGAACCCGCTGTACAAGATGAACCAACACCTAAGAAATATATGGTGCAAGATTACAATATCCTCGCACAGCTTAGAAAAATACCAGCTGCAGTAAGCGTGTTTGACATATTGATGATGTCCGCTGAAGTGAGAGAAGTGCTCATTTATGCACTGATAGGTCTAAATTATATACATGTTCGGTCTGATTTTTATCACATAATACCACCAAATATCTTGTATTTTAGTAGAGAATAGCATGAAATATATCTAAGAATCAAGTTACTGCCAACATTTATTTAAGTTACAGGAAATGGAGCAAATTGTAGATCTTCTCGCAAGCTTTCCGATAAGTGGTAGAACACTGAAAACGGAGTTACGGATCATGAGTTATGCCCGTTTGAAGTTTGGAGCAAAACAGGAGAAACCGAGCCCAGTGCGGATGCACTGACCCAGAGTGCGGACGCACTCAGCCATCAGACACAGAAAACAGAAAATCCGAGCGCAGTGCGGACGCACTCGGGCCGCACCACCCGCACTCAGCCGACACACAGTTCGTATTTTGGCCATATCTTGGTCATACGAACTCCGATTTGGGTGATTCAAAGCTTGACGGAACCAGAACAAAGAGATCTACAACTTTCATGAAGGAAAAAAAATCCAAATTCGGAATGTATAATTCTGTACAGCCGCATCAATGGCCGCATCAGCCTGAAAAACTGCTAAATATGGAAAGTTAGTGGGTTTAGTGGGCGCCAAAAGTAGAATAACTTGGTCTCCAAGTTATTAATCACAGAATTAGAAATATAGAAGTTAGTAGGCTTAGTGGGTGCTGAAAATATAACAACTTGATCCCCAAGTTCAGAAAATATTATATAAGGTTAAGAAGACCAAAGGAGAAATCACTCACTGCTCATCATTGTTCAATTGAAGTGATTCTACTCCAGTTTTCGGCGGTGATCAAAGTTGCGAAGGAAGAGAAGGAAGAAGTCGAGGTTTTGCTTGAGCGACAAGGGAAGAACTTGGGCATGAACTAGGAGATTGGTTGTATTCTTTTCTCTTACGTATTTTCTCAGTTTTTACCATGTTTATCTTGTATTTTCTTGTGGATGCTTGCTTCTCCATGAGAGAGTAGTTCTCTTTCTAGGGGTTTAGGTCAATGCATGAACTTGTTTAATTCTAGCTTATTCGGATATTTGTTTTTATTATGATTGTGTTATCGGATTTGAATGTTAATTTCTGTGATTTATTCTTTATGAATTTCATTAGTACTTAGCCTTTGAGTTCACCTGGTTAGGGTTTATTGAATTGAAGTAGTTTTGAAATCGCGTTGATCGTGTTTTTCCGCTTTAAGTTTATTAAATTCCGGCACTGGTCAAGTAGGACAGTACTAATTGAAACCATAAAGACACACCTTAGAATTGGATTAGAAGCGACCGTACTTTGATATCCAATCCGGAACTATAGAAATTAAGGTTAAGATTTTGGTGAAGGACCGAAAGGTGAAGGCAAATTCTAATTAGGACACCTTAGAACAAATATCGATATATGCTTTGAAGCATGAGATTAAATATCCCTCTAGGTTAGTGACAGCCCTAGAATTTGAGGCACATTAATCCATCTACCCGAAGTATTTGTATTAATATTTGTTCTAAATGCTAACATAGGTTAGAAACCTCATCAAATCAAACATGAATTCAAACAAACCGAATAAATAGAATTAGCAAGGAATTGTAGACCGAATGCCCCTAGATCTCCTCAAACTTGAAAACAAACCAATCTTTCTTTCCTTTATTTTATTTATATTTATTGTTTGAAACTCCTCTTTTTCGGGTATTGAACCCAACCTTAGGATTTTAGAACAAAACCCCCCTTTTTTACTTTTATTGTTTAATTTTAGAAGTAGTTTTCTTTATTAAAAATTGGTATTTCCCTATCTCCCTGCGGATCGACACCTAAATACTACGATCGATAGGTTGTGCGCTTGCAACTAACCTATTTATTGAGTACGAAGGTTTATAAATATTAAAGGCAAAAAGAGTACGAAATTCCTATATCTAAAATACTCAACAAGCTTTTTGGCGCCGTTGCCGGGGAGTATAGGATAGATACTAGTTTTTATTTTAGGAACATACTTTTAATTCTTAGTTTTCTTATTTACTTTATTTTATTTTCAGAAAATAAAAAATCCAAAAATAGTTTATTTCCTTTTTTACAATTTTTGAAATTTATTTTTCTTATTTTAGAAAAATCCAAAAATATTTACTTTCCTTATTTAAATTTCTGCACTTTACTTTTCTCTATTCTCTCTCTTTCACATCTCATCTCTTCTCTTTTTCTCTCTTGCAAATTTGTGCATTGGCCCCCATCACGAGGAGACAAGCATCAAAACTCAAGACCGACGAATCCTCTTCTCAACAAATGGCGGGCCTAAACAATAATCCACCACCTCCTCCACACAACAAAAACAACAACGGAAATGGCCGTAACCATCAACAAAGCCACCGCTTCGGTTTCATTCCTCAAGGCCAAGATCCACGCGAAATCAAGCCATCTCTCATCCACTTGCTTGGCCAAAGTCAGTTTGGAGGAGCCCTAAACGAAGATCCACACGCCCACTTGGTGGTTTTCGAAGAATCCTGCGGCACTTTCGCTCGAGAAGGAGAAGAGCTAGACCACCTCAAGCTCAAATGCTTCCACCTATCCCTCCGAGATAATGCAATATCGTGGCTAAGGACCGTGAATCGTGACCACATAAGAAGATGGGACGACATGGAGAAATTATTCTTAGAAAAATACTTTCCTCCATCCAAAACCCAACACTTCCGAACGAAGATCACGACGTTCAAACAAGCCGAGGGAGAGTCTTTGACCGAGGCATGGGATAAATGGGCTGAGCTACAACGCTTGTGCCCTAACCATGGCCTTGACATGTGGTTGCTTTTTCAATTCTTCTTTGCAGGTTGCACAATAGCCACCAAGACTCATTTGAATTCAGCCGCATGAGGGAACATGTCAAAGATGGATTCCGAACAAGCCATGCTAATGATTGAAGACATGGCGATCAACCAAATGGAGTGGACGGCCGAAAGAGGTGGGCGAGCCCAAACCACACCGGGGGTCTTGAAAACCGACGAAGCTACCGCTTTGCGTGCTCAAATGGAAGTCTTGCAACATCAAATAGCCCAAATGCAAAACGCCAAATCCGTGACGAAAAAGGCTTCATGCGGCATTTGTGGAGAAGGGACTCATATCACCGCCGATTTCCAAGTTCTCTTGGAAGGAGAGGAAGTCGAGCAAGTCAACTCCATGTTTTACAATCAAGGTGATAAGAGGAACGACCCGATCTACAATAAGGTTAGGCCAAAATGATAATTTCAATTCGAATACATATAACCCTAACACAAGGTGGAACCATCCAAGTTTCAAGTGGAGGACTGAAAATGACAACTCCAATCAATACCAAGGTAATTTCAATCAATACCAAAACCGGTTAAACCAAAACTCGTACCAAGGACCTTCTCAAAACGATAAACTAGAAAAAATGATAGAGGGCCTTGTGATATCTCAAAACGAGTTCATGAACCAACAAAGAAACACCAATACCGATATTTCGAATTCCTTGAGGAATTTGAACAATAGGTTTGAGTTTTTAGAAACTAAAACGAAGATGTTAGAAACACAAATAGCACAGCAAGCATCCGCATCCTCTCGCCAACAAGGCACACTTCCGGGCAAATCCGACATCAATCCACGAGAGTATGCAAATGCTGTGACCTTGAGGAGTGGCAAGGAATATGATGAACCAATCCAACCACAAGGACTCCCTCAATCCACACAATCTGAACCGATTTCAGCCGCACCAATTGATCCACCAATTGCAACAACTCCGGAAGAGCCTCACAAAATGGGTAATTCTAACTCAACAAAGGTACAAAAATCTGAAACTCCAAAGTATGTTCCTCCTCTTAGGTTCCTACCTTTTCCACAACGGTTGGTAAAGAACAAACTAGACCAACAATATGCCAAATTCATTGAACAATTGAAAAAACTGAACATTACCATACCTTTCACCGAGGCAATTGCACAAATGCCAACCTATGTCAAGTTTCTCAAAGAAATGTTGTCAAACAAAAAGAAACTTGAAGAAGTCGGAACCATCTCCCTAAATGCGCAATGTAGTGCACTTTTCTTGACCAAACTACCTCCCAAACTTAAGAACCCCGGTAGTTTTACTATTCCATGCAAAATTGGGGAGACCGAATTCAATAGTTGTTTGTGTGATTTAGGTGCTAGCGTATGTTTAATGCCAAAAGCGGTTTATGAAAGGCTAGGTCTAGGAGAATTGAAACCAACAAAAATGTCACTCCAATTAGCGGATAGATCCGTTAGATACCCGGTAGGAATTATGGAGGATGCAATTGTCAAAATTGGTAAGTTTTTCATACCGGTAGATTTTGTTGTGGTAGAGATGGAAGAGGATACACAAACTCCCCTTCTATTGGGACGTGATTTCCTAACCACAGCAGGTGCAATCATAGATGTGCGTGATGGAAAGATTTCTTTCCGAGTAGGTGATGAAAAGGTTGAATTTAACGTTTTTAAATCTCTCAAATTTCCGTCTAATGATAATGATTCGATATGCAGGGTAGATGTTTTAGACTCTAAAATTGATAATCATTTAGATAGGATGGTGAAAGGAGAACAAGTGGATGAAATTCTAGAAAAAATTGATAAAGAAACAACTCAAAACGACAAAAACAACCAATCGTGCGGCCTAGGCAGCCCATACGAAACCTTGCAGAGCCAAGTTTTTGCTGTTTCAACATGCGCAACGCCACCAAAGGTCGAACTAAAACCATTGCCAACAACCCTCAAGTACGAATCTCTTGGCTCATATGAGACACATCCCGTCATAATCAATGCCGCCTTGAACCAAGAGGAGAGGACAAGGCATTGGCACGACAAACACATTGGAAGAAGTTTTCAAGAAGGACCATATCGAATATCACGAGTTTTCGACCATGGTGCCTTCGATATATGGAGCAAACCAACGGGTTCATTCAAGGTCAATGGACAGCGGCTCAAATATTTCATTCAAGATGAATCGATCATCGAAAAGGAGGCAATTGCCCTCGATGATCCACCACCTTTAAACTGAGCCTCAACAAGTCGAGCTCCCGACGTTAAACCGAGCAATATCTTGTGAGTTTCTATTTCTCTTTTTAATTTCCTCTTCTAGTATGAATTGACACATTGAGGACAATGTTTTGTTTAAGCTGGGGGGAGGTTAAATGAAAAACTGAAATTCACAATTGTATCTTGTATTTAGTTTAAGCATGTTTAAATTTTTTGTTTAAAACTAGGGTTTTACCTAACCTTGAATAAGATCCAGTCCGACTTGTTAGGATGTTTACCTAGTTTTGTGTCATGCATTTTGTTGATAAATTTGGGTGATTGACAATAATTAGGAGTATTCATGCACAATTTTTTCGAATTTTTTGTAAAACCCTTGGAATAATTTGAAATGACCACATGATTTGGCGAAAAACTTTGTGGAAATAAAGGTGTATGAAATTGTGGCATTAGGAATTCAAATTTATTAGAGAAGCTATTTAGATTTGGAAATATTAAATTTAGAAAGATTGGGATATCCACAAGTATGAAAGAATACTTAGGGATGTGTGTATTCATGATATATGCATATATGTTGAGAAATTGGGTAAAATTGAAAAATATGGAAAATAAAAGGTGACTCCAATGACTTATGTTACGGCTTCATGACGTACTTATGGTTATGAGTCCTTAGCACTCTTGCTCCGCTAGTCTCCCGATAAAATTGACATTCGTGTTAGTTGAAGGGTTAGACTAAGAGCATGCAAAGCACCCTTAAATTAGAACGGTTGGGTACAGTTAATTACTTGTAACTAGCCGGTGCTTAAATGAGGATTGGGAAAATAGTGCTAAATCATGAAAGAAAGTCAAAACAAGAAAAATCAAAAGCAACAACACCAAAAATGTGAATATGCATGTATCAACACACGAGGTCCGTAATTTTTTAACCCAAGTTTGATTCAAGCTTGGGGGTATTTTGAAAATTCTACATTTAAAATGACATATCTTTCAATAAATTTGGGTAAACGAAGTTCACAAATTCAAAAGCCTTTAAGAAAATAAAAGTTAGAGTAATCGAATTGTGGGGAGATTCATAATTATCGGAGGGTTGAACTTGAAATTTGAAAAATTTGCATGGAGATTTTTAAATTTTGGCAAGATCATACAAATTTTTCATTTGAGAAACATACTTGATATAGGGTGTATTAAAGAGATCGAATGTTGGGTTAAGTTTAGATTTTGCTTGAGGACAAGCAAAGTTCAAGCTTGGGGGAATTTGATAGGTCTAAATTATATACATGTTCGGTCTGATTTTTATCACATAATACCACCAAATATCTTGTATTTTAGTAGAGAATAGAATAAAATATATCCAAGAATCAAGTTACTGCCAAAGTTTATTTAAGTTACAGGAAATGGAGCAAATTGTAGATCTTCTCGCAAGCTTTCCGAAAAGTGGTAGAACACTGAAAACGGAGTTACGGATCATGAGTTATGCCCGTTTGAAGTTTGGAGCAAAACAGGAGAAACCGAGCCCAGTGCGGACGCACTGACCCAGAGTGCGGACGCACTCAGCCATCAGACACAGAAAACAGAAAATCCGAGCGCAGTGCGGACGCACTCGGGTCGCACCACCCGCACTCAGCCGACACACAGTTCGTATTTTGGCCATATCTTGGTCATACAAACTCCGATTTGGGTGATTCAAAGCTTGAAGGAACCAGGACAAAGAGATCTAAAACTTTCATGAAGGAGAAATATCCAAATTCGGAATGTATAATTCTATACAGCCGCATCAATGGCCGCATCAGCCTGAAAAACTGCTAAATATGGAAAGTTAGTGGGTTTAGTGGGCGCCAAAAGTAGAATAACTTGGTCTCCAAGTTATTAATCACAGAATTAGAAATATAGAAGTTAGTAGGCTTAGTGGGTGCTGAAAATATAACAACTTGATCCCCAAGTTCAGAAAATATTATATAAGGTTAAGAAGACCAAAGGAGAAATCACTCACTGCTCATCATTGTTCAATTGAAGTGATTCTACTCCAGTTTTCGGCGATGATCAAAGTTGCGAAGGAAGAGAAGGAAGAAGTCGAGGTTTTGCTTGAGCGACAAGGGAAGAACTTGGGCAGGAACTAGGAGATTGGTTGTATTCT
Organism: Carex myosuroides; assembly: GCA_028015225.1. Taxonomy (NCBI): domain Eukaryota; kingdom Viridiplantae; phylum Streptophyta; class Magnoliopsida; order Poales; family Cyperaceae; genus Carex; species Carex myosuroides. The sequence continues at coordinate 15,239,904 of CM051477.1, forward strand.
TTTCTCTTACGTATTTTCTCAGTTTTTACCATGTTTATCTTGTATTTTCTTGTGGATGCTTGCTTCTCCATGAGAGAGTAGTTCTCTTTCTAGGGGTTTAGGTCAATGCATGAACTTGTTTAATTCTAGCTTATTCGGATATTTGTTTTTATTATGATTGTGTTATCGGATTTGAATGTTAATTTCTGTGATTTATTCTTTATGAATTTCATTAGTACTTAGCCTTTGAGTTCACCTGGTTAGGGTTTATTGAATTGAAGTAGTTTTGAAATCGCATTGATCGTGTTTTTCCGCTTTAAGTTTATTAAATTCCGGCATTGGTCAAGTAGGAGAGTACTAATTGAAACCATAAAGACACACCTTAGAATTGGATTAGAAGCGACCGTACTTTGATATCCAATCCGGAACTATAGAAATTAAGGTTAGGATTTTGGTAAAGGACCGAAAGGTGAAGGCAAATCCTAATTAGGACACCTTAGAACAAATATCGATATATGCTTTGAAGCATGAGATTAAATATCCCTCTAGGTTAGTGACCGCCCTAGAATTTGAGGCACATTAATCCATCTACCCGAAGTATTTGTATTAATATTTGTTCCAAAGGTTAACATAGGTTAGAAAACTCATCAAATCAAACATGAATTCAAACAAACCGAATAAATTGAATTAGCAAGGAATTGTAGACCGAATGCCCCTAGATCTCCTCAAACTTGAAAACAAACCAATCTTTCTTTCCTTTATTTTATTTATATTTATTGTTTGAAACTCCTCTTTTTCGGGTATTGAACCCAACCTTAGGATTTTAGAACAAAACCCCCCTTTTTTACTTTTATTGTTTAATTTTAGAAGTAGTTTTCTTTATTAAAAATTGGTATTTCCCTATCTCCCTGCGGATCGACACCTAAATACTACGATCGATAGATTGTGCGCTTGCAACTAACCTATTTATTGAGTACGAAGGTTTATAAATATTAAAGGCAAAAAGAGTACGAAATTCCTATATCTAAAATACTCAACATGCACTCCAAAACCCTGAAGAGTTTCAAGCGCATTTTGCCGAAAAGAAGATGCAAGAAATAGCACTGGTGGATAATAAGAATCCAACCATCACCTTCAATGATGATGATTTGCTCATAGGCACGTCTGATCACAATAGACCACTCTTTCTCACTGGTGAGTGTGATGGCCAAAAAGTAACCCGCATGTTGATCGATCCGGGTTCCTCCATTAACCTGATACCTAAGCGAACGTTAGACCGTCTCACGTTGAGCGCTAAATTCCACACAAAGGATAAAATCACCATACATGGGTTCAACCACAAAACAGAGCAATCCATGAGGGCAGTTAGCCTGCCTTTTGATATAGGTGGTATCCAAGAATGGATGAAATTCTACATCATCGATGCGAAGACCACATACAACGCATTGATAGGTCGACCATGGCTACATAATAATAATGCCGTCCCGTCAACCTTGCATCAATGTTTGAAATATATAAAAGATGGCGAAGTCAAACAGATCGATGGAGAAATTAAGCCATTTGAAGTGCATGAAATAGGGCTGAAAGATGCCAAATACTTCTTCGACAAACCTGTTCTAAAAGGAGAATGTTCGAAGAAACAACGAGATGAGAAAATAAGGCTATATGGAGCCGATACTGACTCGTCGTCGGGGGAGGAAGCCGACGAAACCAGGATACTCCCGTCATACATAATACCCTCAGAAGACGAGGAAGAAGCAGGTCAATCCTCATTAATGATTGAGAGGATACCTGAAAACCACCATAAGGAGCTCACACCAAGGGAAGTGAACCAAATCCAAGAAATGGTGGTATTCATAATACCTCCTAAAGAAGAAATCACTGAAGGAGGAGTCTTTAGACACAAGCCTATTGTATTCTATAGGGCCTCTGATGGTAAAGATTGGTCTTTGGTGCTGAAGGACGACGAATGGCCTTTAGAAGATGAAGTCATGTTCAACAAAGTGGATGTACCTCTTCTACCATATTGTCCTAAAAGCCTAGCCAGGATTCTCGCAAACATGAGTCCTATGTCTCCGACCTACGCTATGACAAAGCGATTCGATAAGATATTGGCTCACCGTAATCCTACAATCATAGGACCAGATGGAAAGCCAAGAAATACTCGAGGGCTCGGGTATGAAGAATCTGATGATGAAAGTGATGACTCCAAATGTCGTCCCATACAATACTTCAGCGACAGTGACAGTGATAACGAGTCACCGACTTGTGATCTAAGAAAGATCCAAAGGAAAGCTGCCCATGCCAATTTAGAAATGGCTTTAAGAGGCGGTCGTGGTAGAGGCCGTGGAAGAGGTCGGGGGAGAAGTCCCTTCGCTAATGTCTTGCCAAGACAAACCAAACCAAATCCAACCGAAAATCACTCTTTCCAAGGCCTGTTGAAACAAATGAAAGGTTTGGATGTGCATTCCGAGCATAGACAACAACAACCCAATGATAACCGAAGAACCTCCCAAGCTTCATGTCATGCAATAGAAGCTGAAGACGATCAATCATCTTTTGTCGCATACAGCGTATGCGATAGACCGGGAGAGGTCACGAAAATGACTTCATGCGACGAATGCGAAGCCATATGCCATCCCCCTTGCACAAGGTTTAGGGAACATCCCCAAAATAGTGATGAAACCCCAAGGTGGAGCTGCCTGCGTTGCTTCAAAGGTAAATGGGTACCAGAACCTAAGAAAGGTGAAGAAAAAGCAGAATCACTGCTCCCAGCACCAGCACTTGAGTCTTTTCCACTTGAAGGCATGCTGGCTCAACTCCTAAAGGACTATCTGAAATTCCAGTCCGTAAAGAGACAAGCCCATACAGATTCAACGAACACAATCTCTGAATCGAAGAAACCTGTTCTGGTGATGCCCAAAGAAAAAAATACTCTGGCGGAACTTAAGAACAAAACATATTCATTTGGGCGAGATAAGGTTGCCAAAGCCTTCGACCTAATGATGCAAAAAGGTCTCAACTTGCCAGTATGCAAACGCCCAGAACAGGCGAGTAAGGTCAACGAACCTAATTACTGCTCATATCACCGTATCCTTGGTCACAATTGATGACTGCTGGGTCTTCAAGGATTTTCTAGAAAAGAAAAGGCAAGAAGGAACCCTACCACTCACTGTGGTAGCCCATCTAGACGGGACGCATACGACCATTCCCAACAAAGATAAGGGGAAACAAAAGATGAAGTTTATCCCTAAAGACGAAGTGCCTTCGCAATTCGAAGAAGGGGACATGGTATCCATGCTCAGCCAATTTCAACCATCCAAAGACGGTCACACTAAAATCGAGTGGAAAGGACCATATATCATCGAGCAAGCTTTGGGGCGAGACACCTATAGGTTGCGAGAAAGTAATGGAAACAAATTCGCACCACCTATTAAAGGGAGGTACCTCCAAGAATACTGCGCACCTAGAATGCAAAGTCAAACCCAAAGTTTGAAAATTCGAGGCGACAACTCGGAAAATTCAGAAGAAGAACAAGAAGCTGAGTGCTACATGGCATCTCAAAGGTCCACCGACTCAGAATATGATTCACCTCAAGAAAAAGAGGATCATAGTAGCGGTAGCCACACAAAGAAAGGCAAATGCATGAGTTGTGACGAAGTAGATGATTATGACGTCATGTTCAGTTGTGACCGATGCAATAGATACTCATGCACTGAATGCGCCACCAGAAGAAGGATAAGTTCTAGCTATGACAAAAGGTTCTTCAACTGGTTTTGCATACCCTGCAAGTACATTATAGAGGATGAAAAACAAAAAGAGGAAACGAAGGCCAAACAAACGTCCAAGAAGAAGAAAGGTGAAAATTCCAAATCTCACTCAAAGCATGGATCATCAAGGAAACCTAAAGATGATGATTCGAGCGACTCTAGCACGGATGCTGCATGTTATATGGTAGAGGTTGAATCCGAACAAGAAGAGCTTGAGTTTGGATATATAACCCATTGCGGCGTCTGCAACCAAAGGGGAAATTCATGGGACATGTTCGAATGCAAAGAGTGTGGCAATAGTCACCATCCTTCGTGCGCAAGCCCAAAGGCAGCCATGACCGATTATAATGATTCTCGATTCGACATCTATGAATGCCCGAAGTGCATTTATCAACAAGTGCAAAAGGAGATAAGGGCGATAAAGGAATTCAAGGATCAAGCTGTAAAGCCTAATCGGGCTACAAAGGATATCGAAAGCGCTTCAAAGCAGAAATGGGACGAAGCCCATATGCCACAAAAGACAAGAACCTATGTTGAAGCAAGACAAGAAACGGTTCACGTGCTTGGCCCATTTGATGAATATAAGAAGGGACAGCTTGTGTGGGTTGTCAAAGAAACATCAAGATCGCAATCAATCAGATTCTGGGGCCCATATTTAGTGGATCAAACCTTGGAAGGGTACCGATACAGGCTGATAGATAACAAAAATGGAGAGCCCGTTAAATCAATCAGCAGTCGTTATCTAAAGCTCCATCAGGAGGGTGATACACCAAGCGACTTCTGCCAAGAATACGAAAGTGACTCGTAAACCGTCGCTCACAAAACTACCCCCACTACAACCATGATGGAGGTGATAATGCGCATGAAGGGGCACGTCGGGCATCAATACGTCCGAAGGGAAAATGATATATATACCCCACCCTTGAAGGAAGTCGACATCTCTAAGTCACAAATTTCCTCAACCTCAATCAGACTCCGCGCTAATGGCTGCTCAAAGGACAATTCCCCACAACTGGGAGACCATGGCGCTCACGCCGACGGTAAGAATGGGATAGGGCCGATGTCCAGGTCCAGGTTCTCTCGCCGTCGACTTCCCTAACAAGGACGCACTACCGCAAGAGAGTCGATGGTTATGGCGATCCATCTTCATCTATGTCACTGGAGGAAGGAAAACCGGGTACACCAAATATCGCGTCGGTCACTACTTCTCAAACCAACTCAACTGTGAGTTCTCAAGCCTAATCATTGAGGAAGTCGACGAAATCGAGGTCGACTACATACTCATATGCCCAAGTGATGACATAAAAAGGGGCATCCTTTCATTGGGTTCGCTCACCTTAGAAGCCGACGTCCCCGGTGTCATTCCCACCGATATCCGAATGATAGGATGGACTTCTAACCAAGGAGGCTATGACAACCCCCTCAATTACTGTGCGCGCATAAGACTCCGCAAGGTACCTTTACACTTTGGAACTCCGCTGATATTCATACTTTGGTGGCAGGATTCGGGTATCCTCTTAAGATCGCCCCATACTTCTCCAACAACAACTATGATATGCTCAGGCTCTTGATCGCTTGCGGGCCACCCAATACCATCCCGCATCAGTTGTGGCTGACCGTTGATCCCATCCGCAAAATTGTGGATGTAGAAGTCGAAGGATGGGATGAAAATGATGGAGACGTGCCTCCGCCTAATGATGCAGAAAGCTCTGTCAGCAAACCTCCTCCTCCACCACCAGCACCAGAGAATCCAAAATCCTCTGAGTCACCTAATCTGTCACTGCCCTCTGAACCAACCACATCGGGCAAAGACAGAAGACCCGCCAAACATGTGGGGCCCAAGGCCGCTCCTTACTGACATGAGGCAACAAGCCGTTTATGTTAAAAGCTTTTTAGGAGTTGATTTCCCTTTCTCATGGACAATGTTTATGTTTGCTTGATGATGGTGTGTTTATGTCTAAATGCTTCTGTGTATGTTGGCATGAAATGAGAATCCCACGAGATCTCCTCCTCAAATTCTACCCCACGATCTCCAAATTTTAAGATCGAAAACTCCACAAATATCCAAAATTCCAATAAACCTAAAGTCTAATATCCACGAATAAAATATTCCAAACAAATTCCACAAATATCTAAAAGCCTAATAAAACCTAAATTCCAATGTCCACAAACAAAATATCCTAATAAAAATACCTACACGAAAACCTCTACGAATAAAAAGGGCCAATTCGCAGCATGAGTGAAATTGTCTCGAGCGAAAAGTGAGGTCCCCCAACTACCCACAAAATCCACAAAGGCCTCTCGCCACAAAATGGGTTTTGTTAAGTTTGTACCCTTAAACAATTAACACTGGCAAAGTTTGTCCAGCCAGTTCTGAATATGGACAAACAGGTTTTATATTTTGTACTTTAAACAAAATATGGGCTTTGGTGTTGTTCCTATTTGAAACAACTATCACTGGTTTTGTTTTTCCTCCCAGTTCGAAAAAAGGAGAGACAAGGTTTCTTCATTGTCCTTTAAACAATGGAGTGCCTAATGATGATATCTCAAATAAAAAATCAAAAGATTAAAGAAAGCGGTCGTTTAGACTATTTAAATTCTGAAGGCACAAAATCCCTTTTAAAACAAAGTTTTCAAAAATGATGGTATTCGTATTTCCCGCGATACCTCTGCCTAAGGATTGATGCCGCATAGGCTATTCAAGAAGGCATGAGAGGAGTGAGTAAGGTATCACCTCCAAACAAGTGCATACATGCACCCAAGTCCCACCATAATATAAAAAGAGTGGAGAGATGTAAGGCCTACAAAGAAGCCTCACGCACAAAATGGGCTTTGTCAAGATTGTGCCCTTAAAACAATTGACACTGGTACGCTCGTCTAATTAATCATCTAAAATGACGAGCAGGCTTTATATATTTGTGCCGAACAAAATAAGGCTTTGATGTTGTGCCTAGGCCATGTGAGCACTAAAACAATTATCTTGGTCCAAAATAAGAAAAGGAAACGAGAACCCAAAAGCAATAAACATAATCGGGTTCTCACCAAACCAACCTCTGCGAAAACTAGCCTCGGGCCAGATTAACGCCCATAAATAGTGGACCTATAGATCAATGCCCATAAGCCACAATCCAAACTGGAGCCTAATAGCAAGTGCCCCTGGCTCCAAAACACACTGAAGTCCCACCGAAGGCGAAACCCAAGACTCAATACGCCTTTAACAGCCATCCCCCGAGCCATAATCAAGCCAGAGCTCGAGAACAAGAACCCTTGGCTCTAAACACTGAAATCCTGCATAAGACCAAAGCCCACAATTTGGCACCCTTCTCTACAATAGTTCCATTGATAAAAATTGGGGACTTTTCAAGCTGAAATTAAAGAATCAACTGGCCGTTCAATACAAGTCCCATGGGTGACAAGCAAATACCCTAAAACCCAAGCAAAATCTGGCATACCCTTCTGATACGTCCCACGGGTGACGTCTAAACCCAAGCCACATAATAAATTCTCTTGGCTTCGAAAACACTATACAAAGACCAAAGAACCCTAATTAAACCCTATATAGGCCAGAGTCCATGATAGACTCTTGATTAAAAACCATGTCCCACCAAGGCCTAGTACACAAATAGGCCTACGATCAGATTGTAACCAAGAATGATACTTTACTCAAACCTGTGTCCCATCAACCTCAAATCCACACAACACATAGGCGGGTCGGTTATCAGGATGCACAACAAGACCGTGAGGGACTGCACAACACTGCAAATGTTCCTTCACACAGTCCCACAGGCGAGTCCTTAAACGTTTTTCACAATCGGTGCGACGTATGTACAGCATATGGGCTAGTCAGTTACCGAGAGATGAATCGAAACTATGGAAGATCACAAACAAGTCCCACGGGCAAACCCATAAATAGTTCCCGTATTCGGCACGACATATATACAGCATATGGGCTAGTCAGTTGCCGAAAAGCGAAATGAGGCTGTGAAAGATCACAAGAGCATATAAGGCCGACCCTTCACCAAAGTCTCACAACCCCTTACCCTTTTACTTTCAAGGTGCGACAAATGTACAGCATATGGGCTAGTCAGTTACCAAGAAACAGAATGAATTCATGAAAGATCACAAGAACATATAGAGCCGGTCTCTCATCAAACCTCATCACTTCTTCTACATTTCTGGATTCAAAGGTGCGATGAAAGTATAGCGTATGGGCTAGTCAGCTACCAAGAAGTGAATTGAAACTGCAAAAGATGACAAGCAAAACCCCCAAGCTAGAGCCTAATACCAAAAATCTGCGGCTCTAAATATACTAGAAGTCCCACCCAAAGCGAAAACCTACAATTTAGCATTACTCTAAATCTACCTTTCGATGATACCCAGACTGGAGTCAAATAGTCGAATTCCCTGACTCCATAAAAGCCCAAGCCCACAAGTTGGCAGGCTCTTCAATGAATGTCCCGCGGGTGACAAGCAGAACCCCCAGGCTGTACTTTCCGAACACTACAATGAAACCTACAACAAACAAACCAAGCTCCACTCATAAGAGAAGCATTGTTTACTAAGTCGCATCAATTTCATGGAGATGCGTGAAAACATCAAACTTTAGCGGGTCCGTATGACCGATGTAACCCTTAAGTGGGACGGTCTTACGCAGTCATACATGCTGATGTAGCCTTTATGCGGGACAGCGTGCATGAACATCCAACCTTAACGGGTTCGTATGACCGGTGTAACCCTTAAGTGGGACGGTCTTACGCAGTCATACATGCTGGTGTAGCCCTTTTGTGGGACAGCGTGCGTGAACATCCAACCTTAACGGGTCCGTATGACCGGTGTAACCCTTAAGTGGAACGGTCTTACGCAGTCATACATGCTGGTGTAGCCCTTTTGTGGGACAGCGTGCGTGAACATCCAACCTTAACGGGTCCGTATGACCGGTGTAACCCTTAAGTGGGACGGTCTTACGCAGTCATACATGCTAGTGTAGCCTTTTTGTGGGACAGCATGCGTGAACATCCAACCTTAACGGGTCCGTATGACCGGTGTAACCCTTAAGTGGGACGGTCTTACGCAGTCATACATGCTGGTGTAGCCTTTTTGTCGGACAGCGTGCGTGAACATCCAACCTTAACGGGTCCGTATGACCGGTGTAACCCTTAAGTGGGACGGTCTTACGCAGTCATACATGCTGGTGTAGCCTTTATGCAGGACAGCGTGCGTGAACATCCAACCTTAACGGGTCCGTATGACTGATGTAACCCTTAAGTGGGACGGTCTTACGCAGTCATACATGCTGATGTAGCCTTTATGCAGGACAGCGTGCGTGAACATCCAACCTTAACGGGTCCGTATGACCGATGTAACCCTTAAGTGGGACGGTCTTACGCAGTCATACATGCTGATGTAGCCTTTATGTGGGACAGCGTGCGTGAACATCCAACCTTAACGGGTCCGTATGACCGGTGTAACCCTTAAGTGGGACGGTCTTACGCAGTCATACATGTTGGTGTAGCCTTTATGCGGGACAGCATGCGTGAACATCCAACCTTAACGGGTTCGTATGACCGGTGTAACCCTTAAGTGAGACGGTCTTACGCAGTCATACATGCTGGTGTAGCCTTTATGCGGGACAGCGTGTGTGAACATCGAACCTTAACGGGTCCGTATGACCGGTGTAACCCTTAAGTGGGACGGTCTTACGCAGTCATACATGCTGGTGTAGCCTTTTTGTGGGACAGCGTGCGTGAACATCCAACCTTAACGGGTCCGTATGACCGGTGTAACCCTTAAGTGGGACGGTCTTACGCAGTCATACATGCTGGTGTAGCCTTTTTGTGGGACAGCGTGCGTGAACATCCAACCTTAACGGGTCCGTATGACTGGTGTAACCCTTAAGTGGGACGGTCTTACGCAGTCATACATGTTGGTGTAGCTTTTTTGTGGGACAGCGTGCGTGAACATCCAACCTTAACGGGTCCGTATGACCGGTGTAACCCTTAAGTGGAACGGTCTTACGCAGTCATACATGCTGGTGTAGCCTTTTAGTGGGACAGCGTGCATGAAAATCCAACCTTAACGGGTCCGTATGACCGGTGTAACCCTTAAGTAGGACGGTCTTACGCAGTCATACATGCTGGTGTAGCCTTTTTGTGGGACAGCGTGCGTGAACATCCAACCTTAACGGGTCCGTATGACCGGTGTAACCCTTAAGTGGGACGGTCTTACGCAGTCATACATGCTGGTGTAGCCTTTTTGTGGGACAGCGCGAATGTCACTAGAAAGGGGGACATCAGCAGGAATGCACTGATCCAGACCAAACTGATGCGCACAGCGGTGAGGCATATATGGCTCTAAAACCACCCTATCACCCAAGCGCAAAGGAAGAAGTCCATGGCGAAGGCTAACCAAAAACCCTGCCTCCATAGAACCCAACCTCAAACTCTCATGGTGCTCTCCATCAGGACCTCCATCAAACAAAACCAAATCCTCAGACTGCTCGTCATGACAAGCAAACTGTCTCCCACCATGCAGCCTAATATAACTATCGCTATGATAAAAGAAAGCCCGCGCCCGCAGTGCTGAAATACGGTTGGCTCTCGCTCCCGCTATCTCGGCCAGCACCGGCAAATCATGCCGTAAAACATGATCCATGACAGGAGAATATAATCCCGCCCAATACATATGAGCCCAACCAAACAAGTAGTGATAAGGCACGACCTCGTCGCAAAAGGAGGGGTCACATGATGTCGAAATCACCCTCATGCTCTTGAAAAGATTAGCCAGCGCAGGGATGGTCAAAGAAACCAACTTCCCTCGCGCCAACTTGTTGGCCATGACAAAAGTCTCAGGCCTGATAATACCAACCGGCTGGCTAGGGACAACAAAATAGCAAAGCCACCAAGATAAAAAAGCCGTCAAGATAGCCTCTGGCCCCAAAACTCCGCGGCGGCTATGACACGATCTGTCAGCAGGACTGTCATAAAATATCGCCGCTTCCTTCGTGTCAAGAGGACTAGAAGGACGAGCGAATGACTGGCATGGGTTCCTAACCCGATCGGTGAAATACCTGATCCAGGTGGAAAAGCTCACATCACCCGCATGAGAAAGAGTGCGGTAAACGTCGAACAATCGACGAAGTACAGCTGAATACACAAAGGTACCCTCGGATGACCTCTGCCCTAAGGCCTCGGCATCGGGTAGGTACTCGTCATACAGGTCCCCAAATATAGGTAAACCAGACAGTCTATGAAACTCCAGAGGAGAAATGGTCAACTCACGGTCCTCCAAGACGACCGTATTGGAGGCATACCTCCACCTCTCCGCTAAAGCCTGAAAGAAAGACGGGTCCCAAGTATACTCAAAGAGAGAAAGAAATACCGCATGATAAATGCCAACCCTCTCAAGAGCAGCCCGCTCGCTCCGAAGGATGAATCTCACCCAGTCCACCAAACCCGCCTCCGTCCTTAAAGTGCCCGGAGGAAGACACCCAGGTATCCAAGGAAGAGCCCCAGTACCCATCATGTTGAGTCCTAAAAGGTGCAAAGCATGCGGTGTCTGCTCTGATGAAGTGGGGTGAAGACTATCCCCTAAAAAGGAATGATAATCATGCTGCCGCAGCACAGGCTCAACGCGATGAGTGACCCCTGTCCTCAAAACAGTCTCTGGTGTCCAATCAATAGGATCACCAGGGAACCTTCCTCTCACAGGAAAAGGTCCCACAGGCAAGGGGTCATGCCTAGTAAAGGGAACTCCTGCACAAACAAAGAAACACTGTGAGCTGTACAATCATGGTCCGAAAAGACCCTAAACTAAAGCCCAAAAAAAAAATGGTCCGCAAAGACCTTAAACTACCCCAATGGTCCGAAAAGACCCTGAACTAAAAACCACAAAGGAAGATAGTCCGAAACGACTCTAAAACTACAACCATAATCCAAAAAGCTCCAAACATAGCCAAAACCACAAGTGTAACCAATATCCCCCAAGTTCCCTTTTTCAGAAGCAACACAATAGAAACTTGATGAGATTCCGATTGTTTGTCAAGGAATTAAAGGCGATGCCTTTCTGAATCTTTTGGTACACAAGTTACTAACATAGCTTCTATGTGCCTTCTGTCCGTATGACCTTTGTGGCTGGACAGGTCTTGCCCGTATGACCTTTGTGGCTGGACAGGATTCTTTAGATATGTGTTCGAAGCATAGTCACTACCTGAGACCCCTATATGAACAAGAGATTAAGTCTTCGGGTAAACCCCTAAGAATATACATCTAAACAGCACATTCGTCGTGTAAGAGCAAGTGTATGGGAGACAAGGAGAAGCGTACCTTGATTGCGAGACATGACTGAAGATGATGATCAAGCCAGCTTCCGAGCTTCGGCGTCAAAATAGACTCTGAATAGTGACAAGAAAAACATAGAAATATGTCAGCTCAGAGTTTGGAATAAATTGAAGGGAGGGTCCGAAATGACTTTAAACTAAAACATAGTCCGAAAAGACTCTAAACTACAGCCAAAACCAAGTCCAACCAGGCGTGGTCCGAAAAGACCTTAAACTACACCAACAGTCCGAAAAGACTTAAAACTAAAGCATGGTCCGAAAGGACTTTAAACTAAAGCATGGTCCGCAATGACCTTTAAACTAGAGCATAGTCTGAATAGACTCTAAACTATAACCAAAACCAAGTCCCAACCTGACATGACCTGGAAGACCCCAAGATACAGCCAAAGCCAACCCTGGTTAGCCAAAGATCCCCACCGAGAAGCCCACGAGATAAAATGGATCAAAACCCGAGATTATGCCTACAACCAGAAGGCCATTTTATCTAAACCCTCAATCTTGCAAGTTACCCGCATGGTTCCCGTACTAGATCAGAGATAAAGTTTCCCTGTCTGTAATCCCTCCTCGGTTAGACAGGTTTTCCCCATGAGTGTGTTTGCAGGGTATGGTCATTGCCCGGGTCCCCTAATATAAAGACAAGGGATTAAGTACTCAGGCAAGCTCTGAAGGATGCACACTCAGCCCTCACCCAACCATGCAAGTATTAGCAAAATGAGATAAAGATAACATACCTTTTTGAAGTAGATGTGATCGAAGAAGATGATCAGACCCGCTTCCGAGCTCAATGCCCAATATGGAATTCCAATATCTAAGATTCAAACAAGAAGAGCAACTCAGAAAGAATTCCATAAAGTTCAAGAGGAACACTGGGGGCACCTGGCTAAGCTGTTCAATCCTAAGGTCTTCACACCTCACCCAGGTGGGGGGCATTTGTTTGACCCTAAAAAAGTTACTACTTAATATTCAATATGATGAGTAGCTACTTTGGGACAACTAAACGTGCTTATAAAATATCAAAAGGTCACATAACAGTGTATTAGAATTCTTGGTGATGATCTGCATGTGAAAGCTCGAATTTTGATATGAACAATGACCAAAATGTGAAGTAAAATCAGTTTCTTATGAAGCTAAATCAATCTGGATAGTATGCTGGGTGCAAAAGCATGGTGACACTTAACAAAATGGGGCTACAAGCCACTCTGGGTATAATCTGGGATCATTTAGTAAATCCCTAGCAGCATGGGCCCGCATGTCAGCGACTTAATCTCATTTTCGCTAGACCCTTCCGGTAGGTGGACGCGGCTCATGGATACTAAACCGTATACACCATAATGTCATTGCCTCAGCTCCTTCTCTTTCCTTTCTTCTTTGTTTCTCTATGTTTTCAACTGAAAAAAAGAGATTTAAAATTCAAGCCGAAAATTAAGATTTCGGGCAAGCCATTACCTGAGGTTGTCGATGGTTGTTATTCCCCCCCCCTTTGACCGAAACTCTAAGCTTGGATGTTCTCGGTGAAATCTGATTATAGGCCGAGAAAGAAACCAAGTTTAAAAATGGAAATGAGAGTTTAAAAGCAATTCAAGCCTTGAAACTCGAGGGAAACACTCTAAAGGCCTACACGATGGTCTAAGAGGTGCCAATTCAGTTTAAGAGGGAACAATTTTATTGGTACCATGAACTAGTGCCACATTAGAACCGAGTAATGGTGGTACTGCATATCCAGCTGCCCATGCGGTAAATTGAGCTTGGGCACATGATGAAGGGATGTAAACAACGCTCTCTGTCAATATCTCATGACCTGATGTGTATTTATCAAGATGGTAACAAGATAAGCCGTAATTGGGCTCGGCACAACACACCACTATTTTTAACAGCTAGTAAATGATTAGCTGGTCCCAGGGACACATGCCCTTCGTTCTAAAGAACATGACAAAAGAAGAAATTCCCCTCCTAGGGTGCAGGAACACGTTTTTCAATGCTTACCATATCAAGTCGGTTAATCAAAAGGCCCAAAATTCAGGCTTTGCATTGTAAACCGATTTAAAGGCTGGGATGCATCCAACAAGAGATTGATGACATGTTATGTCTCTATTGGACAGCTATTGCCATGTATACCCGAATATATGAAGAGATATGATCGAGACCATGCAACAAACACTTGGTGTGCACGATGAATGACAACTCAGCAAAACCCTAAACCCTAGGTCCTCAGTTGCCTATAAAGAGGCACCTAAAGCTCAGTTGAAAGGAAGGACAGAAAAAAGGAAGGAGAGACCACCATAGCACATAGAAGAAAAATAGACTAGTAAGAGAAAGAGAGAAAGAAAGATTAGTGTTCTTCCTTCTTTGTAATAGCAAGAAAATCGAAATTAGGTAATCAAAGACCTAAAAAGATGTAATCCCCTGATGTTTGAAGTTCATATGAATAAAGTCTTTTGATGAAATAAAATCTCTTTTATTTGAATTTAGTATTTTTGGTTCTCTGTTGGAGCTTCTTTCACCTTATATTTTCTTCTTTTGTTTATTTATTTTTATTTCTTTCTTGAACCTTTGAAAATATAAGATGAGAAAGTTTCATGATGTTCAAGGCAAAACATGAAGCTTAATGATCATTTAAAAAAAAAATAATAATGCATGCATAAACAAGTAAAAGAAAAATATATTTTCTTTCTTTCTTTTTCTCTATTTTCTTTGTTTATTTGCTGCCTTTATAAAAAAATATGTATATATCTTGCTATTTTAAGCATTTAGTATTCTATTTCCTCTTTGGCACTTCATCTTTCTATAAGAATAAATATATATATATATATATATATAACAAAATGTGCAAATCTGATTTTTTTTGAACTTTCTTTGATCTTTCATGCTTTTAATCTTTGTATAAAATAATTAAATAATGAGGATGCATGTGTTGAGCTGTATAGTTCCTATTGCATCTAATTTACTTGATTATTTTATTAGAAAAGATTGAAAGCAAACAAAAAAATGAGTTATAATGGTTGAGCTGTATAGTTCCTATTATAATCTCCTTGATATGAGACCTATGTTGCATAAATGATTCTAATTAGTTTCTTCATGCTTAAAGGCATGCTATGTGCATAAAAGGCACAATGAAAAGAAATTAAATAGATACTTGTGCAAATAGTGAAGGAAAGAGGTTCAAATTGTAAAAAGGCATTCATGAAATTGAAGATTGGCCATTTACACATTTGAAACAATGATTTCTTAATGATATGTCCCCTTGTGAAGTGAGATTATGCAAAAAAATGTGATTTCAAACAAAATCAGGGACTTCCTTGCATAAAACCAAATTTCAACAGATTTTGATGTTCAAAAATAGTAGTATAATGAATTCTTAGAACTTTGGATCTTTCCCCTTTTCCCCTTTCTCTTTGTTTGCACCAAATTGTAGCTTAAAAGCTACTCAAATTTGTTAAACCTCAAAACCAATCATGATAAGAGTTTCTCACAACCTCTGGTACCAACCAATGAATAGTACCAGCACCAAAAACCAAAGCATGTACCATTGGTACAAGGAAAGCACTCAAAAGTGCTAAAATGACCTCTGCTGGTAAATGGTACAATCTGGACTGATACAGGGACCAAACTGAAAAATGGAAATCACCATCAAATAGAGGACTTCAAAACACATAAAATTGACACAAACTTTGTATTTTTCTGATCTTATTTCGAATTGATATGAATTTTCAAAGTTCATGTTTAAAAAACAGAAAAATCAGCAATAAGCTGCTGCTGGTAAAATGAATATTACAAACTGGTTAAAAATCCAAATCAGAAAATCAACATCATGGTTAGATAGAAAACTTCAAAATACATAAAATAGACATTAACTTTACATTCTTCTGACCTTGTTTCAATTTATTATGAATTTTCAAAGTTCAGCTTATTAAAAATGAAAATCCAGCAATTAAAACAGAAAATTACCTTTCATACCCCTCTGAATAAATAAATACTTTAAAAATAGCAATAAAATCATAAAAATTATAAAATTCATTTTGAACATAATACATATACCCTTTTATGAATTAGTAATAAAAGATTTTATGACCTTTAACAAAAATCCAAAATTTATGTATTAATTCAATTTCTGAAAATTAAAAGTCTCATGAATCAGTTTTCACTAATGCTCAAAAATAGAAATTCATTCTAAATAATAGGTCTGGACCACCTTGCTAAGGTCCAGAAGTTCAATTTATATCTCTGATGCCCCAATCATGACCTATAAAGGTTCATCTCTCAAAACCGGTATTGAACTGGTACCAAACCGAAGGATGCAAAATTCAAACGTGAACAAAGATCAAGTAAATTTCAAATCCAAGTTTCTATCATGTTTCAAATGGAAGAATCTCGATGACTAATCAACTGGTCAAAGGAAATCAACACGATTACGCTCAGAAAATCAAATCAAAGGATCAAATTGAGTGCCGAATCATGCCTTGGCCGTGACTGATATCTCCGGTGGTCATCGGTCGCCGACAATGGGCGCATTCTGCTCCTGACGTCCAGACGATGACAATAGTGACCTCCTTTCACCTTGCCGTGGCCTGAAATACCGCCGAAGGTGGGCACCGGTCAGTCACACGCTTTTTAAAGCAACCCCGAACCACTCGATTGGAGCGCCAAATAAAAGTTTAAATGAAATGCACATCACAAAACCAAGCGCCAATCTTGAAGACCCGACACAAATCTCAGAGCTCCAATATCAAATAAAATCATTAAATCAAACCCCCTTTTATAAGTTCCCCCTGACTTTAAATATTTACAGTGAGGCCCTTACAAATTTACAAATAAGCCCTTGACAGCATAAAACTTTGTCAAACAAGCCCTTAAAGGCCCAATTTTCACGTAAAACCCCATTTAAAGCCCAAATTACAAATCCATGTCCTCTCAGCTTTGTGAATAAGTCATTTACAGAAAAATAAATGTTTACAAATAGGCCCTTCCCAGTCCTTTTCAAGCATAACTTTTTCATCTTAAGTCCGAATCAACTCAAACCACCTCCAAATGAACCCAAATCAAATTCTTCATGTTTCTAAATCAAAATTAAGCATGTCCAAACATCAGCCAAACCCTGAAATGACCAAAATACCCTTTCTTTAAAATTAATGATCTCATTTCTTAATAAAATGTAAATAATTAACAAAAAATATAAATAAATATGTCATAAATCAAATACAAATAGATAATGCATTTAAATTTCTCAAATATCTAAATTCCTACTTCAAAGATATAATTTTAATATAGAATCACAAATACACATATATCCAAGTGCATAGTAAAACCAAATCAACTCCAGAATCCATACATGAACCCCCTTTTTAGCCCGTTTATTGAATTCACTACAAATAGGCACAAATCCCAGAATGGGCGAGGTATTCAGTATGACTTGGAAGGGTCATCTGATGTAATTAACAGCGGGGGCTTGCGCCCGCTGGGAGTTAAACGTCCCCACAATCATTAAACTCTCTCGATAGACTGATTATGAACAGTAGGTCTGTCGAGGGTGAACCAGAAGGAATAGCAGAAAGAAAGAAATGAATGTTTCAAGTTCGGTGTTCTTTAACCAATCGAGAGCATTGAACCACGAGACATTTAAATACATATGCACACACCTTCCATACCAGCTGTGTAACTTTCTGCGCCCTACAAGTCGGTACCAGCCCAGTAATACCACTGGTACCGAGAATTTGAACTGACAGGGACCTTATTGGAAAATTGGAAAATGTTTTGGATTGAATTACAAATTATAGGCCCTTGTGTAAATAAATTTGTTTTGGGGACTTGAATGGAAAATATGAAAAATAATGGGCCGGCCCTATATGTATATTAATTGAAATGAGGCTTTGGGCCTTTGTTACTGTTGGGCCGTGGCTGTTGTGATTAATTAATGGATTTGGGCTTTTAAAATTCTGTTGGGCCTTAATATGAATTTATTAATAAATTCAAGGAGGCTTGGGCCTTTATCTATTGGGCTTGGCAGATTTTTAAATAGAAAGGAATAAATGTTGCCTCGGATTGACGGAATAAAATGATGGTTTTTAAAAATTTAGGTTTTAATAATGTAACCGAATAAAATCGGATGCTTATGTAAACTTGAATTTAATTCAGGAAATGATTATACCGTCCAGGGTCTTGATGCCTTAGTGAGAGTTCATAACATAATTTGAACAGATACTATACCACCCGAATTGGACTCCTGTATGATCCCGAAACACACCCAATTAAAATAACTTAGTTACAACACATTTAGATTAATTAGGATTTTAATTACTTGATAAATTAAGTAGTTAGTATTTTAAATTAAGTAGTTAGATTTTTAAAATAATTAGTTAAGTAATTATATGTTTCAAATTTAGTAATTAGAATCTTATAAATTAAGTAGAAATTTTAATTAAAGAAAATAACTTCCAAATAAAATATGTTGTTAATTAATAAAGGACAGTTAATTAACAATATATTAATATTTTCGAATCATTACGATTACAAAAGTTTAGTTAATAGGATAATTAGATAATCACGTATTAATTGTAATTATAAATTAATCGATTTGTGCAAATTATTAAAATAAATTCGTGCGACTTTAGGAATAGTATAATTAAAGAGTTAACGTTTAATAAGTAAGTACTTAGGATTTAAATTACGTGTAGCTAAATTAATTAGGAAACACCTTTATATTACATGTAAATAGTTAAAGATCAAATAATAACAATTTAAAGTACGTAGATTATATATTTTAAGTAGATAAGCAGTTTATCTTCAAATTAAAATATAACAAATGATTTAAGTACGTTAGATTAATTTAATTAGAGTTGGACCAATTTTACGCTCAATCGGAATTGAGTCAAACTGACCGAACCGATTGAGCAGATTCGAACCTTAGTTAATTTATTAAATACTAACACTTAGTGAAATCAATCAAATGGGATAATAAGGGTTACGAGTACTTAGTTTAGACTCTAATTAAGTTACGACTAAATGACAGGTCAGCCGACCTATGTAGATTCCGACCCGTGGACCGATCCCGCTGACACTTGTACACGAGCAGGCGAGGATTACGTTGATCTCGGAGACTATTAGCGCGTTCTACCCCTACAGCCATCAGGTGTGGGATATCTGCATTATCTTTTTCATGGCGTACTCTTACCAGTCGACCACTTGACCTGACATCCGCACTTTTAATTTTGTAGTTGCATTAGAGCATGTTTAATCCTTTCTGAACTGTAATTAGGAAATTGCATAACCCCTTCTAAATCAAAATTTACTGTTTTGTAGGAGTAGAGTAAATTAATTAATATATATTAATTTAGGATATTAGTTGTCCTCTTCTCGTAGAGGACAACATATTACCGTAGTTAAGCATGTGCATTGGTGAGTGTGAGATAGAAGACCGAATGACTGCTTTCCGTCCTCGTAGAGTGGGCTGCGAGGCGGTTCGCGGGTCATTGGGCTGAGGGATCACTTGACCCCTCAGAGGTCTTATTATGATTATTATTATTATATGCATTGAGTTGTTACTATATCATTTTCGTTCATTTTACCATTACGTGCGGGCTGGACTCAAGCCCTGAGGCACGGAGACGATTCGGGAGTTATCCCCCCTACATTAGGAGCTACTGGCCTAGAACGGCTGCCAAGGTTGCGGTGGCAGATATTTACTTTTATTGCACGGGCCGGACACGAGCCCTAGTCCCATTAGTCTGACCGGACGGTGGAGTTCCGTCGTCTGCTCATGAGGAGACGGATTAACTCATTCTTACGACTTGCTTGTAGTTTTCTCCTATTGGATATGTTTGGATGAAGAATCGTCTAGAGTAAGGAAAATACACGAATTTTGGATATAACCATCGGCTAGCGTGCACTTGCCTACGGGTTGAAGTCTTGTGTGGGCAAAGCTCGATGCTATTAGGCATCGGGTATCTTTGCCCCTCTGATCGCAGTCCTTGTGTTATGTCGCATTGAGATATAAATTCAATTTGGTTGAATTTGACACGACACGGGGTGACAAAATGATCCGTATTATTACTATATTAAATTGTACACACGGTACCTATTGTACTGGACTCCGATTGATAATATTCATTCTCTTGTATTTTATTTTTGGAAAATTTCACCATTTTGGCATAATATGATAATCGCATCATATCATATACTATATCTATTTTTCTTTTGTAGTTATTATGATAGGTTTTAAATTCCGCAACATGTGCATTAAAAGTGAATAATTACCGACTTTACGTAGATTTCAAATTAAAACGTGCTTTGACTTAAGAGGATCCCTGAAGGGATAATACTGGGTCGCATACTGGGCGATCATTCGCTCATCCCCTCCTTTTTATGGATGTGGGCAGGTACAGAGTCTGACGGTCCGCAGCAGGTGTTGAGTATTTTAGATATAATAATTTTGTACTCTTTTGCCTTTAATATTTATAAAACCTTCGTACTCAATGAATAGGTTAGTTGCAAGCGCACAACCTATCGATTGTAGTATTTAGGTGTCGATCCGCAGGGAGATAGGGAAACACTAATTTTTAATAAAGAAAACTACTTCTAAAATTAAACAATAAAAGTAAAGTGGGGGGGTTTGTTCTTAAAATCCTAAGTTGGGTTCAATACCCGAAAGAGAGGAGTTTCAAATAATAAATGTAAATAAAATAAAGGAAAGAAAGATTGGTTTGTTTTCAAGTTTAAGGAGATCTAGGGGTATTCGGTCTACAATTCCCTGCTAATTCTATTTATTCGGTTTGTTTAAATTCATGTTTGATTTGATGAGGTTTCTAACCTATGTTAGCCTTTGGAACAAATATTAATACAAATACTTTGCGCTTTATGGATTAATGTGCCTCGAATTCTAGGGCTGTCACTAACCTAGAGGGATATTTAATCTCATGCTTCAAAGCATATATCGATATTTGTTCTAAGGTGTCCTAATTTAGGATTTGCCTTCTCCTTTCGGTCCTTCACCAAAATCCTAACTTTAATTTCTATAGTTCCGGATTGGATATCAAAGTACGGTCGCTTCTAACCCAACCCTAAGGTGTGTCTTTATGGTTTCAATTAGTAGTCTCCTCATGACCAATGCCGGAATTTAATAAACTTAAAGCGGAAAAACACGATCAACGCGATTTCAAAACTACTTCAATTCAATAAACCCTAACCAGGTGAACTCAAAGGAACGAGTACTAATGAAATTCATAAAGAATAAATCACAGAAATTAACAATCAAATCCGATAACACAATCATAATAAAAACAAATATCCGAATAATCTAGAATTAAACAAGTTCATGCATTGACCTAAACCCCTAGAAAGAGAACTACTCTCTCTTGGAGAGATCCATAACAAAGATTGGCAAAAACAATAAGAAATGAGATAAAGAAATGATTACACCCTTTCTTAGATCTAAAACCTCGATCTTGCCGACTCCTTGCCTGAATCTTCTTCTTCTCCTTCCTTGAAAAGCCTTCTAGAATTTCTGCAGGATCTCTCTCTCTCAATTTGTGGAAAGATGGATATAATAATGGATATGTACAATAATGGATGATGAGAGAGATGAAATTCTTCTCCTTTTATAGCCAAGGCCTTGCCCAATTTAGAAGATAGGAGTGGAGTTAGTGGGGGCACTTCTCAGACAGCCATGCCTATTATTGGCCTTCTAAAACGGGTTCCTTGGAAGCCAAGAATAGAAAAACCCCCTGAAAATGCGAATTTCTGGCTGTCTGCGAGTCCAGTGCGTCCGCACTGGTTGTGAGTGCGTCCGCACTGGGTCGCACTGGCTCCAACTTTCCTTTTTGTTCCAAGTTTCATTTTCTGGATTTTCTGCAAATTTTCCTGAGTGCGTCCGCACTGGATCTTAGTGCGTCCGCATTGGCATGTTGTTTTTCTGTTTTCCAAAGAATCCGAAGATTTCAAAAATAGTCCAAGTACTGAGTGCGTCCGCACTGGCTGTGAGTGCGTCCGCATTGGCCTTGAACTTCTGTTTTCTGGAAAATTCTGAAAGTCGCAAAAATCGGCTAAGTAGTGAATGCGTCCGCACTGAAGGTGAATGCGGACGCATTACGCTCGGACTTTTCGTCTGTGAGGTCTGCGCTGCAGGAAAATCGGCTAAGTACCCAGTGCGTCCGCACTGGTGGATAATGCGTCCGCATTGGACAGTTTTTCATCATTTTGCACTGTTTCCTGCATTAAAACATCGAGCGAACGCAGTAACTTGATTCTTGGTGTGTTATATTCGCTTTATATCCAAAATACAAGATATTTGGTGTTATTTTATGATAAAAACTAGATCGACGGTGTATATAAAATACACCTATCAAATACCCCCAAGCTTGAACCTTGCTTGTCCCCAAGCAACATCTAAACTGGGACTACAATTCGATCTACAATTTAACCCTATATCAAGTATATATTTCTCAAAATGAAAAACTTGTATGATCTTGCCAAAATTTAAAAACCTTCATGCATATTCCCCAAATCCCAAGTTCAACCCTCGAATAATTATGAATCAACCCACAATTCGATTACTCTAACTTTAATTTCCTTAAAGGCTTTGAATTTGTGATCTTCGTATACCCAAATTTAAAAGATATGCCATTTAAAATGTAGAAAAATACCCCCAAGCTTGAATCAAACTTGGGTAAGAAATAATTACGGACTTCGTGTGTTGATACATGCATGTTCCTTTTGTGTTGCTTTTGATTTTCTCACTTTGAACATTTTTTTTTTCATGATTTAGCACTATTTTCCCCATCCTCATTTAAGCACCGGTTAGTTACATGTAGTTAACCGTACCCAACCGTTCTAATTCAAGGGTGCTTTGCATGCTCTTAGTCTAACCCTTCCACTAACACGAATGTCAATTTTATCGGGAGACTAGCGGAGCAAGAGTGCTAAGGACTCATAACCATAAGTACGTCATGAAGCCGTATCATAGGTCATTGGAATCTCTTTTTTATTTTTCAAAATTTTTCAATTTTACCTAATTTCTCAACATATATGCACATATCATACTCACGGATATCTCAATTTTTCCCAATTTTTAAAATTTCCAAATTTAAATGGCTTTTCAAATAAATTTGAATTTCTAATTTCTCATTTCCAAATACCTTTATTTCCACAAAGTTTTTCGCCGAACTATGTCGTCATTTCAAATTTATTTTAAGGGTTTTACCAAAAATTTGAAAAATCGTGCAAGAATACTTTTAAGTTTTGTCAATCACTCAAATTTATCAAAATTTTTGCCAACTTTTAACATAAATTTTAAACATGATTTTATACTTTATGCATTTTTAGACAATAAAGTCCAATTATGCAAGACTCTATTTTTCATAACCTCGTAAAACATCTTGACAAATTCGTAATCGCAAGCAATTAAGTTCAAAATTACAAATCCTATTCATGGTCAAGTAAAAAGCAAGGTTATAAATCCTAAAAAGTTTCGAAAAACTGAATAATAAATATGCATGCGGATACAATTTCTTCCCATCCCCCAAGCTTAAATAAAGCAGTGTCCTCAGTGCTAAAAATAAACTAAAAAGAGAGAAGAAACATGAACTACTTTACTGGCGTACTTTGGTGATATATTGCGCGGAATCAATCCTCGTCGAAAACCATTTCGTCGACGTCATCCTCCTCATCTTCATTGTTGTCGGCCTCTTGTTCTTGACTGGCTGCCTCTTGCTCTTGTCTCGCCGCTTCACGCTCTTGTGCCATCTCGTACTCTCTCCTTTGAGCGGCCCGTCTTTGGTACGGAGGTGTAGGTGGATCATCCTCAAAGTGCGGGTTTGCGTGCATGCATCCTCGGCGGGAATAGTAGGTCGCTCGGGCGGCCTCGGCCTCTACCTCATCAAAGCGGCGGTCAAAGGCATTCATGCGGCCGTCCATGCTATCCAAACGCCCTCCAATATTGATGCTCAAGTTGTTGATGGAGGTGTTCATGGTCTGCATAAAATCCCAGATTTGTTGGTTGGATGGCATACCTTGTGCTTGTGCGGCTTCGGGTGCGGCTTGTGGTGGAGGTTGTTGTGGTTGTGGCGGCGGTGGTAGCGGTGGCTCGAGCGGCTCATCGACAATTTTCCAAGTGTCGGTATCTAAGGGATCGATTTGAGTTTGTAGAGGCAACCGGTGTCGAATGTTGTCCTTTGGGCCCAAATTGATCCAAGCCTCTTCAATGTCGTCCCAACGGATGAGCCTCGCCCGAAATAGACCATCGAGGTCCACTAGCGTGTAACCGGGCACCACCGCACCAACGGTCGGTATTAGCAAGTGTCGGGCAATCTTTGTGATGATACCGCCAATTCGAATAATTCCGCCCGATCGCATGTTGTGCGACACATTTTGCATGTGTTTGGCCAAGTTGTATCCAATGTGCGGCATGTACTCCATCTCGCCATTATTGCGCCGAAGCATGCTGCAAACATACACCATGTCGCCGAGGTTGAAGACCGATGCGCTCTCCCCACGGGCAAAGAGAGTGTGAGAAAGTACCCGCTGGAGATATCGGAGGGCCGGGTGGAGAACATTCTTAACCCTCTGCTGGCCGAGGAGACCGTCGTGGCATGTTAGGATGCGGAATTGGGCCTCGCTCATGTCATGGTAGAAGTCGAGAATGGTGCGCATCTCGCTGACATGTGCGGTGGATAGATCGAGTGCGACCATGAGTTCGGTGGTGTGCAACATATGTGAGAAGCCTCCAAGGTTGAATGTCATCGTGCGTGAACCCCGGTCGAACTCGTAGGAGGAGAGGAATTCGATCGTGAGGCCTTCATAAGTGTCGACCTCGTCACATAGAAACTCCCACAAGCCAAGCCGCTCGGTGAGCATTTGCACCGACTCAAGGAGTCCGAGCGTTTCGAGTGTCTCTCGGCAGATCCATCGGGATGGCTCGAGGGTCCTGCGGGACTGTAGAAGGTTACGCCTCAATTCTTGACCTTCGTTGAGTGGCAAGGCGGGAGGATAAGGAGGAGGTTGGCGACTACCCTGTCCTTTCTCAAACCTTGGTTTCTTGACACCTGATTTCTTCGGCATTCTAAAAAAAAACTTGAAAGAATTAAAATTTCGAAATTTTTGATATAATTTGGGTCGCGTGCGGACGCACTGGTGGTCAGTGCGGACGCATTGTGTACAAACAGTGCAAATTTGGTTCAATTCAGGGAATAACTGAGCTAAATGCGGACGCACTGGCTCCCAGTGCGGACGCATTGGGGACTTTACCAAAATTTTTGGAATTTCGGGGTTGGGTTGGAAAAGTCCGAGCGTAATGCGGACGCATTGGCTCTCAGTGCGACTGGTCTGGTCGCACTGAGGACTTAACCAAAAAATTGAAAATTTGGGCTGGTTAGGCTTTCCCCCAAGCTTAGTGCGGACGCACTAAATGGCAGTGCGGGTGGTAGCATCCGCACTGGGGTGAGAATTTGAACCGATTTCACCATTTTTGGTCGATTTTCCCGATTTTGGTACCATTTTTACAGATCTAAGTAGTAATTGACAAGATTAGAGTAAGGAGACATCAAACCTTGTTGTAGATCGCGAAAATTTCGAAAAAAATGCGAAGAAATCCGAGTTTTAGCGAAACGGCGCTTGAAAAACTTGAGAAAAGTGGGTTTTCGCTTTTTGAAAAGGGAAAGAGAGAGAAAATAAGAGAGAAGGGGTAGAGAAGAGAGAGGAGAGGGAGATTTTGAAAGAAAAACGAGGTTTTCGGGTTTTGGGAGAGAAAAATCAAGGTTTTCGGTTTTAAAATCGAAAAGGCGCGAAGGAAATTGAAGAGGGGTCGGTTTTAGAAGGAGAAGAAGCCGCGTGCGGACGCATTGGGCCTCAATGCGGGTGGTCATCCGCACTCGCTTAAAAAAATACGACTTTTCCGACATTTCGAAAAAATTAAAAATTAAATTTAGCGTACCTCGGGTGCGGACGCACTGAACCTCAGTGCGGACGCACTGGTCTTGTTTAGACTGCGCAGACCTGTGGTTGATGTCGGTGCGGACGCACTGATGTTTAGTGCGGACGCACTGATGAATTTTTGACCTGAGAAATTGGCTGAGTCATTAAAAATGTAAATTTTTGAGAAAGTAAAAATAAAAGTATAAAGAAAGAAAAAAAATAAAAAAAACTTGGGTTGCCTCCCAAGAAGCGCTCAATTTTACGTCGTGAGCTCGACATGATTTGGGCTCACTATTGAGTGTGTGGATCTTTTAGGCCTATGATCTCCTTGTCGCCTATAGGAGTTGCATGGTTGAAATGTTGAAATGTTTGAGGCCTATGATCTCCTTCGATTTGAGCTATTTCGGCATGAGTGCGGACGCACTGGTGGTCAGTGCGGACGCACTGGGGTAAATTTTCTGAAATCTGCAATACATCCTGGTTGGAATTGTGCTGAGTGCGGACGCATTGAGGGTCAGTGCGGACGCATTCCTCTCGGACATTTTCCTCATTGGCTCCAAACTGTGGCTCAACAGGTGAGTGCGAGTGGGGCATCCGCACTGAGACTTCAGTGCGGACGCATTGCGCTCGGTTGACTGAAACTTCGGTTTCACCATGCTGAGTGCGGACGCACTGAGCGGTAGTGCGGACGCACTGAGGGTCATTTTCACCAATTGTGTCGTTTTCTGAGCCGGTTTCTTCCAGAATTTGGTCTAGTTGTTCATTGACCATCTCCTTCTCCATATGGGCAGCTATAATGGAATCTAAAACTTCCACTCTACATATAGAATCATTATCATTAGAAGGAAATTTGATGGCATTAAACATATGAAAATTTACCTTTTCGCCCCCAATGTCAAAGGATATCTTTCCTTTTTGACATCAATGTTTGCACCAGCTGTGGTAAGGAAATCACGCCCCAATAGAAGAGGGGTATGAGTATCCTCCTCCATTTCGACCACTACAAAGTCCACCGGGAAAAGTACTTACCAATCATTACAATAACATCCTCCGCAATTCCTTTGGGATACCTTACCGTCTTATCGGCTAGTTGTAATGACATCCTTGTATCTTTCAAATCAACAAGATTGAGCCTTTGATAAACGGTTTTTGGCATGAGGCTCACACTTGCGCCTAAATCACATAGGCACCTCTTGAATTCGGTATCACCAATCATGCATGGGATAACAAAGCTTCCGGGATCCTTTAATTTTGGAGGTAGCTTGTTTAGGAAGAGAGCGCTACACTCCTCATTAAGGGATACCGTGCCCACTTCCTCAATTGTTCTTTTATTGGATAAAATTTCTTTCAAAAATTTCGCATAAGTGGGCATGTGAGTAATTGCTTCGGTAAAAGGGATGGTAATATTCAATTTCTTGAGGTGTTCTATGAATTTGGCATATTGCTGGTCAAGCTTGCTCTTAACTAACCTTTGAGGGAATGGTATAAACCTATGTGGTGGAATATACTTAGGAGTTTCATTTGGTTTTACCTTGGCCGGGTTTGATTTACCCGGTTCTTGAGGTTTTTCCGATGCCGGTGCGTCCGCATTAGGAACGGTTGTGTCTGCGCTGAGAGGAGTTTGAGGTGGCTGTGCCTCATTCGGTGGTTGTTGAGACTCATCTCCGCTGGGCATCTTTGGTCCTTCGTATTCCGTGCCGCTTCTCAAGGTTATGGCTTTTGCTTGCTCCCTTGGATTGATATCGGTTTTACCCGGTAGAGCGCCTTGTTGACGAAATGACGAAGATGCTTGTTGTGCTATTTGGTTTTCTAGCATCTTTGTCTTAGTCTCTAAGAACTCGAACCTATTGTTGAAGTTTCTCAAGGAATCCGAAATTTCGGTGTTGGTGTTCCTTTGTTGGTTCATGAACTCGTTTTGAGAGAGAACAAGTCCTTCTATCATTTTTTCTAATTTACTGTTTTGAGAAGGTCCTTGATACGAGTTTTGGTTCGTCCGGTTTTGATATTGATTGGAATTACCTTGGTATTGGTTGGAGTTGTCATTCTCGGTCTTCCACTTGAAATTGGGATGGTTCCACCTTGTGTTAGGGTTGTATGTATTTGAGTTATCATTTGGCCTAACCTTATTGTAGATCGGGTCGTTCCTCTTATCACCTTGATTGTAGAACATTGCATTGACTTGCTCGACTTCCTCTCCTTCTATGAGGACTTGGCAATCGGCGGTGATATGAGTCGCCTCTCCACAAATGCCGCATGAAGCCTTCTTTGTCACAGATTTGGCATTTTGCATTTGTGCCATTTGATATTGCAAGGCATCTATTTGGGCTTTCAAGGCGGTAACTTCGTCGGTTTTTAGGACTCCCGGTGTGGTTTGGGTTCGTCCACTTCTCTCGGCCGTCCATTCCCTTTGGTTGATTGCCATGTCCTCGATCATTAGCATGGCTTGTTGGGGATCCATCTTGGACATATTACCTCCTGCGGCGGAATTCAAATGAGTCTTTGTGGCGATTGTGCAACCTGCAAAGAAGAATTGGAAGAGCAACCACATGTCGAGACCATGGTTAGGGCACAAGCGTTGAAGCTCCGCCCATCTATCCCATGCCTCGGTCAAAGATTCTCCCTCGGCTTGCTTGAAGGTCGTGATCTTTGTTCGAAAGTGCTGGGTTTTGGATGGAGGAAAGTATTTTCCTAAGAATAACTTCTCCATGTCGTCCCATCTTCTTATGTTGTCACGATTCACGGTCCTTAACCATGTCCTTGCATTGTCACGGAGGGATAGGTGGAAGCATTTGAGCTTGAGGTTGTCTAGCTCTTCTCCTTCTCGAGCGAAGGTGCCGCAGGATTCTTCGAAAACCGCCAAGTGGGCGTGCGGATCTTCGTTTAGGGCTCCTCCGAACTGACTTTGGCCCAGCAAGTGGATAAGAGATGGCTTGATTTCGCGTGGATCTTGGCCTTGAGGTATAAAACCGAAGCGGTGGCCTTGTTGGCGGTTACGACCATTTCCGTTGTTTGGATTGACACCGAACAAAGGATTGTTATTGAGAATAGGTGGATCGTTGTTGTTGTTTGGATGAGGAGGTGGTGGATTGTTATTGAGATCGTGAAAGTTTGGGTTGATGAGACCTTCCGGAAATTCATCCTCTCTAAAGTTGCGTGGCATGCCTAGTTCGGGATCTAGACCTGCCATTGGTTGAGAAAGCGAGGATTCGCCGGCTTTGATCTTCGCGGTTTGGCTCCTTGTGACCGGTGCCAGCGCTCAAATCTATGAGAGAAGAAAAGATGTGAAAGAGAGAGAATAGTAAAGTGCAGAAAATTAAATAAGGAAAGTAAAATATTTTTGGATTTTTAATTTTTCTGAAAAGTAAATAAGGAAACTAAGAATTAAAAGTACTTTCCTAAAATAAAAACTAGTATCTATCCTATTCTCCCCGGCAACGGCGCCAAAAAGCTTGTTGAGTATTTTAGATATAATAATTTTGTACTCTTTTGCCTTTAATATTTATAAAACCTTCGTACTCAATGAATAGGTTAGTTGCAAGCGCACAACCTATCGATTGTAGTATTTAGGTGTCGATCCGCAGGGAGATAGGGAAACACTAATTTTTAATAAAGAAAACTACTTCTAAAATTAAACAATAAAAATAAAGTGGGGGGGTTTGTTCTTAAAATCCTAAGTTGGGTTCAATACCCGAAAGAGAGGAGTTTCAAATAATAAATGTAAATAAAATAAAGGAAAGAAAGATTAGTTTGTTTTCAAGTTTAAGGAGATCTAGGGGTATTCGGTCTACAATTCCCTGCTAATTCTATTTATTCGGTTTGTTTAAATTCATGTTTGATTTGATGAGGTTTCTAACCTATGTTAGCCTTTGGAACAAATATTAATACAAATACTTTGCGCTTTATGGATTAATGTGCCTCGAATTCTAGGGCTGTCACTAACCTAGAGGGATATTTAATCTCATGCTTCAAAGCATATATCGATATTTGTTCTAAGGTGTCCTCAATTTAGGATTTGCCTTCTCCTTTCGGTCCTTCACCAAAATCCTAACTTTAATTTCTATAGTTCCGGATTGGATATCAAAGTACGGTCGCTTCTAACCCAACCCTAAGGTGTGTCTTTATGGTTTCAATTAGTAGTCTCCTCATGACCAATGCCGGAATTTAATAAACTTAAAGCGGAAAAACACGATCAACGCGATTTCAAAACTACTTCAATTCAATAAACCCTAACCAGGTGAACTCAAAGGAACGAGTACTAATGAAATTCATAAAGAATAAATCACAGAAATTAACAATCAAATCCGATAACACAATCATAATAAAAACAAATATCCGAATAATCTAGAATTAAACAAGTTCATGCATTGACCTAAACCCCTAGAAAGAGAACTACTCTCTCTTGGAGAGATCCATAACAAAGATTGGCAAAAACAATAAGAAATGAGATAAAGAAATGATTACACCCTTTCTTAGATCTAAAACCTCGATCTTGCCGACTCCTTGCCTGAATCTTCTTCTTCTTCTCCTTCCTTGAAAAGCCTTCTAGAATTTCTGCAGGATCTCTCTCTCTCAATTTGTGGAAAGATGGATATAATAATGGATATGTACAATAATGGATGATGAGAGAGATGAAATTCTTCTCCTTTTATAGCCAAGGCCTTGCCCAATTTAGAAGATAGGAGTGGAGTTAGTGGGGGCACTTCTCAGACAGCCATGCCTATTATTGGCCTTCTAAAACGGGTTCCTTGGAAGCCAAGAATAGAAAAACCCCCTGAAAATGCGAATTTCTGGCTGTCTGCGAGTCCAGTGCGTCCGCACTGGTTGTGAGTGCGTCCGCACTGGGTCGCACTGGCTCCAACTTTCCTTTTTGTTCCAAGTTTCATTTTCTGGATTTTCTGCAAATTTTCCTGAGTGCGTCCGCACTGGATCTTAGTGCGTCCGCATTGGCATGTTGTTTTTCTGTTTTCCAAAGAATCCGAAGATTTCAAAAATAGTCCAAGTACTGAGTGCGTCCGCACTGGCTGTGAGTGCGTCCGCATTGGCCTTGAACTTCTGTTTTCTGGAAAATTCTGAAAGTCGCAAAAATCGGCTAAGTAGTGAATGCGTCCGCACTGAAGGTGAATGCGGACGCATTACGCTCGGACTTTTCGTCTGTGAGGTCTGCGCTGCAGGAAAATCGGCTAAGTACCCAGTGCGTCCGCACTGGTGGATAATGCGTCCGCATTGGACAGTTTTTCATCATTTTGCACTGTTTCCTGCATTGAAACATCGAGCGAACGCAGTAACTTGATTCTTGGTGTGTTATATTCGCTTTATATCCAAAATACAAGATATTTGGTGTTATTTTATGATAAAAACTAGATCGACGGTGTATATAAAATACACCTATCAGCAGGAGGCGTCAAGAACTGTCCCCGATGACCACATCACCTGATATAGATTAGGGATTTTTGTTAGGGTTTTGCGAGTCCGATGTTTTTGTTATACGCATTAGACTCGATAGATTATGTATCCCTTTGACTAGTTTGTGTTTATTTTATCCTGAGGTGGATTGTATGGATATTTTGTATGTATGTATGTTTATTTGATATTTATGACTTTTGCTTGATTGTTTGTATTATTTGCTTCCGCTGTATGATTATCATTATTATTCTTGTTTAGCCTTGCATGTCATTTCAATTAATTGACACGAGGCGGGGACTGATCACACTCTAATCCAGAAAACCTGGTTTGGGGTGTGACAGCCTCTAAGAACCTTATTCACTAATACCCAGAGATGGATAGACACGGCACTCTAAGCCTGAGCCTATACACCGAGCTGTTAGTGAATCGGTTTCCAATACACCGAGATCACCCAAAAGCAATAAGATATCGCTGGGTTTAAACTCAAACCCCTCCCGACTCCTTCGCTCTCTGTGAACTCAGTGCACTCTAGACCGGCACAAGCTTTTGCACGGTATACAGTGGAACGGGTGTAACCAAATGGAAGACATAAAAAGTTAGAACAATACTCGGTTTTGTTGAGACCGATGAGTGGGTCCCTATGCCAGACCCTCCTCTTTCCTCTCTTGCCGGACTCACTAGCGACTAAACACCGACGAAAAATTCCAAGTAGTGTCTAGCTATGTCAAACGGAAATTCCAAGTAGTGACCAGCGGTTTTCTGTTTTTCTGAACTGCTGAACTTCGAAGGTCGATTCCTGCCAATTGGCTACACCAAATCTTGTATCCTTCATATGAAAATGTTTGTTTAGTCATGATCTATATGCATGTATAGCAGTTTTGCAAAACTCTGTTCAGAGCTATGCCAAATGTGTGTTTTCGTGTGGAGGTGCCTGCTGATGAATGGAGCAGCAGTTTTTCTGCTTTGCTGAACTTTGAAGGCCATTCCCGACAATTGGCTAAACCAAATTTTGTATTCTTTATGTGGTTTCACAGAGGGGAATTCAATCTATAACCCTGTAAAATTTCATGGGATTTGGAGTTCTTTTTCCATGTTTAAAGGCCATGGAAAGGCAGGGTTATTTGTTGATGTTTTGTTTTCAGTTGCTGTTTTGCTGTTCTGACTACCAATCTTTAAAAATTTATTCTGGACAATCTACAAAGCCAAATTTTTGGTTCTTTTTATGAGAGTATAGAGAAGAGTCTATTATATACGCATGCCAAATTTCAAGATCTTTTCACTTTCCTAACCATTTTTAACAATTGCTTGAATGCAGAGATGGACTGGTAAAAGATGCAGTTTTTCTTTCTACAGTTTTGTGTTTTCACTTTGAGAAGCTGAACTTCAAAAATCCATATTAAATCGAAATAAAATCCGAATAACATGATCTTTGTGCCCAACTTGTGTGTTTTGAAGTTATTTACATTTTGGTGCAGTCCATTTTGCATTCTAGCCTTTATTCTGGTCCAGATTAATCATTTTACCAGAGATGGTCATTTCAGTCCAGCACCAGTTTCGTTTACTGACGATTATTTTTGTAGAATTTGTACAAGATAGACTACAACCCCGATTCGAGTGTTCTTAGTACCAAAATCTTCAGGAAAGCACAATCTATGTCCTCAAAAAGTTTCAAGAATTTAGAAGGCCGAAATCTATTTTTAATTTGTGACTTTGTAAGAGGCATATTCTGGGGCAGCAAGCTTATCTATCAGTTTTTGTGTATTTTGGAAAGCCAACTTTGAAAATAGCTAGTAAATCGTGTAAAAATGCTATAAATGTAAAGTTTGAGTCTAAATTGTGTGTTTTTGAGTCCTCTAGCTGACTGTATATTTGGATTTCTGGTTTAAGTTTCGTGATCAGTTCATATTGGCCGGTTTGTGACAGCATGTCATTTTGAGACAACACAAACGGGTCTAAAAGGGAAGGTCATCGAAATATCACAAGTTTAAAGAACAAATGACATATCATAGCTAAAGCTAATATCATTTAATACTTTAGACTTCAATTTCTCCCCATTTGCACATAGTTTTTAATTTTCGCCAATATTCATGCATGTAAATGTACTAATTATTGACTAAATCAATCCCTTTGCACAAATAGGCCCTTTGATCATTTAGGTTGAGAGAATAATAGGGGAGACCTCATGGCTCAACCCTACTACCTCTTGTGTTTAATTTTTTTTATTGTCACTTTATTATTCTTTTAACATCCCCACAAAATAATTAATATAGTTTTCATATGAAGGGAGACCTCATGGCTCAACCCTCATACTTCTACTACTTAATTATTTTTAGAAGAAGCTAAAGGAATTTAGAGAAGGAAAGAAATGGAAAAGAAAAGAAGAAAAGGGAAGAGTAAGATAGTCACAAATATTTACATGTGCATATATTTATTTAGAATCATAGGCTTGAAAGCTAGCTATAAGAGCTACTAATGCCTCCTCTATTTCATTTGTCACTTTTAAACCTTTTAATATAATATTTGATTATTATATAAAAGGAGTTTATTTCATTTATATGATTTCATGCTTCCAAACTCATTTATGTGAGTTAGAAGCATTCAATCTTCATCAACTTCGAACATAAGAGAAAGAAGAAGAAGGAGATTAAAAGAAAGAAATTAAGAAGCTCCAATTGCATAAAAAAAAAGCAACAAAAGAAAATCATTGAACAAGAACATTCTTTTATTCATTCATGGCTAATTTACATGAACATCAAGCTTCTCAAGCTTCTACATTGCAAATCTCTACCTATTTCTATTTTTGGTTTTGGTGGAGGAGGAAGAAGAGGTTCGGCCTTGGAGGGTTTTTGTGTGTTTTTGTGTTGTGTGGTGTATATGTTGTGTATGGTGTGGTTTCTATATATATACTTTTCTCTTGTATATATATTCTCTTCTTGTGGTGTGTTGTATATATTTTGCCTCTCTTCTATATCTTCTTCTTCTTCTTCAAATGAGGGGTTTATATAGGCCATGGCAAGAGGTAGAGCCTAGGTTTAGAGGAGCCTTGTTGGCGTGATCCCCACCACTCATTTGCATCAACTCTCATCCAAAGGTTTAGATGCATCCAAGTGTCATGCTTATCCCTCAAGCTTGAAGGGAATATTCTTGGCATCTTAGCATCTTGTTGAGTATTTTAGATATAATGATTTTGTACTCTTTTGCCTTTAATATTTATAAAACCTTCGTACTCAATAAATAGGTTAGTTGCAAGCGCACAACCTATCGATTGTAGTATTTAGGTGTCGATCCGCAGGGAGAGAGGGAAACACTAATTTTTAATAAAGAAAACTACTTCTAAAACAAAACAATAAAAGTAAAGTGGGGGGGTTTGTTCTAAAATCCTAAGTTGGGTTCAATACCCGAAAAAGAGGAGTTTCAAACAATAAATGTAAATAAAATAAAGGAAAGAAAGATT
The DNA here is from genome assembly GCA_028015225.1 of Carex myosuroides. NCBI lineage: Eukaryota > Viridiplantae > Streptophyta > Magnoliopsida > Poales > Cyperaceae > Carex > Carex myosuroides. The sequence goes on from CM051477.1 coordinate 15,274,741, forward strand.
GGTTTGTTTTCAAGTTTAAGGAGATCTAGGGGTATTCGGTCTACAATCCCTTGCTAATTCTATTTATTCGGTTTGTTTAAATTCATGTTTGATTTGATGAGGTTTCTAACCTATGTTAGCCTTTGGAACAAATATTAATACAAATACTTTGCGCTTTATGGATTAATGTGCCTCGAATTCTAGGGCTGTCACTAACCTAGAGGGATATTTAATCTCATGCTTCAAAGCATATATCGATATTTGTTCTAAGGTGTCCTAATTAGGATTTGCCTTCTCCTTTCGGTCCTTCACCAAAATCCTAACCTTAATTTCTATAGTTCCGGATTGGATATCAAAGTACGGTCGCTTCTAACCCAACCCTAAGGTGTGTCTTTATGGTTTCAATTAGTAGTCTCCTCATGACCAATGCCGGAATTTAATAAACTTAAAGCGGAAAGACACGATCAACGCGATTTCAAAACTACTTCAATTCAATAAACCCTAACCAGGTGAACTCAAAGGAACGAGTACTAATGAAATTCATAAAGAATAAATCACAGAAATTAACAATCAAATCCGATAACACAATCATAATAAAAACAAATATCCGAATAATCTAGAATTAAACAAGTTCATGCATTGACCTAAACCCCTAGAAAGAGAACTACTCTCTCTTGGAGAGATCCATAACAAAGATTGGCAAAAACAATAAGAAATAAGATAAAGAAATGATTACACCCTTTCTTAGATCTAAAACCTCGATCTTGCCGACTCCTTGCTTGAATCTTCTTCTTCTCCTTCCTTGGAAAACCTTCTAGAATTTCTGCAGGATCTCTCCCTCTCAATATATGAAAAGTGGATATAATAATGGATATGTACAATAATGGATCCCCAGAGAGATGAAATTCTTCCTCTTTTTATAGCCAAAGGCCTTGCCCAATTTAGAGGATAGAAGTGGAGTTAGTGGGTGCACTCCTCAGACTGCCATGGCTATTTTTGGCCTTCTAAAACGGGTTCCTTGGAAGCCAAGAATAGAAAACCTCTTGAAAATGCGAATTTCTGGCTGTCTGCGAGTCCAGTGCGTCCGCACTGGAGTTGAGTGCGGGTGGTCTGGGTCGCACCGACTCCAAATCTCCTTTGGTTCCAAGTCTCCTTTTCTGGATTTTCTGCAAAATTTCATGAGTGCGTCCGCACTGGATCTTAGTGCGTCCGCACTGGGATGTTTTTCTGTTTTCCAAAGAATCCGAAGATTTCAAAAATAGTCTAAGTACTGAGTGCATCCGCACTGGCTGTGAGTGCGTCCGCATTGACATTGAACTTCTGTTTTCTGGTTAATTCCGAAAGTCGCAAAAATCGGCTAAGTAGTGAATGCGTCCGCACTGAAGGTGAATGCGGCCGCATTACGCTCGGACTTTTCGTCTGTGAGGTCTGCGCTGCTGAAAAATTGGCTAAGTACCCAGTGCGTCCGCACTGGTGGATAATGCGTCCGCATTGGACAGTTTTTCATCATTCTGCACTGTTTCCTGCATTGAAACATCGAGCGAACGCAGTAACTTGATTCTTGGTGTATTATATTCGCTTTATATCCAAAATACAAGATATTTGGTGTTATTTTATGATAAAAACTAGATCGACGGTGTATATAAAATACACCTATCAAATACCCCCAAGCTTGAACCTTGCTTGTCCCCAAGCAACATCTAAACTGGGACTACAATTCGATCTACAATTTAACCCTACATCAAGTATATATTTCTCAAAATGAAAAACTTGTATGATCTTGCCAAAATTTAAAAACCTTCATGCATACTTCCCAAATCCCAAGTTCAACCCTCGAATAATTATGAATCAACCCACAATTCGATTACTCTAACTTTTATTTCCTTAAAGGCTTTGAATTTGTGAACTTCGTATACCCAAATTTAAAAGATATGCCATTTAAAATGTAGAATTTTCAAAATACCCCCAAGCTTGAATCAAACTTGGGTAAGAATAATTACGGACTTCGTGTGTTGATACATGCATATTCCTTTTGTTTTGTTGCTTTTGATTTTCTCACTTTGAATTAGCACTATTTTCCCCATCCTTATTTAAGCACCGGTTAGTTACAAGTAGTTAACTGTACCCAACCGTTCTAATTCAAGGGTGCTTTGCATGCTCTTAGTCTAACCCTTCCACTAACACGAATGTCAATTTTATCGGGAGACTAGCGGAGCAAGAGTGCTAAGGACTCATAACCATAAGTACGTCATGAAGCCGTAACATAGGTCATTGGAGTCACCTTTTATTTGAATCAAATTTTTCAATTTTACCTAATTTCTCAACATATATGCACATATCATACTCACGGATATCTCAATTTTTCCCAATTTTTAAAATTTCCAAATTTAAATGGCTTTTCAAATAAATTTGAATTTCTAATTTCTCATTTCCAAATACCTTTATTTCCACAAAGTTTTTCGCCGAACTATGTCGTCATTTCAAATTTATTTTAAGGGTTTTACCAAAAATTTGAAAAATCGTGCAAGAATACTTTTAAGTTTTGTCAATCACTCAAATTTATCAAAATTTTTGCCAACTTTTAACAAAAATTTTAAACATGATTTTATACTTTATGCATTTTTAGACAATTAAGTCCAAGTATGCAAGACTCTATTTTTCATAACCTCGTAAAACGTCTTGACAAATTCGTAATCGCAAGCAATTAAGTTCAAAATCACAAATCCTATTCATGGTCAAGTAAAAAGCAAGGTTATAAATCCTAAAAAGTTTCGAAAAACTGAATAATAAATATGCATGCGGATACAATTTCTTTCGAAAAACTGAATAATAAATATGCATGCGGATACAATTTCTTCCCATCCCCCAAGCTTAAATAAAGCAGTGTCCTCAGTGCTAAAAATAAACTAAAAAGAGAGAAGAAACATGAACTACTTTACTGGCGTAATCTGGTGATGTATTGCGCGGAATCAATCCTCGTCGAAAACCATTTCGTCGACGTCATCCTCCTCATCTTCATTGTTGTCGGCCTCTTGTTCTTGACTGGCCGCCCCTTGCTCTTCTCTCGCCGCTTCACGCTCTTGTGCCATCTCGTACTCTCTCCTTTGAGCGGCCCGTCTTTGGTACGGAGGTGTAGGTGGATCATCCTCAAACTGCGGGTTTGCGTGCATGCAGCCTCGGCGGGAATAGTAGGTCGCTCGGGCGGCCTCGGCCTCTACCTCATCAAAGCGGCGGTCAAAGGCATTCATGCGGCCGTCCATGCTATCCAAACGCCCTCCAATATTGATGCTCAAGTTGTTGATGGAGGTGTTCATGGTCTGCATAAAATCCCAGATTTGTTGGTTGGATGGCATACCTTGTGCTTGTGCGGCTTCGGGTGCGGCTTGTTGTGGAGGTTGTTGTGGTTGTGGCGGCGGTGGTAGCGGTGGCTCGAGCGGCTCATCGACAATTTTCCAAGTGTCGGTATCCAAGGGATCGATTTGAGTTTGTAGAGGTAACCGGTGTCGAATGTTGTCCTTTGGGCCCAAATTGATCCAAGCCTCTTCAATGTCGTCCCAACGGATGAGCCTCGCCCGAAATAGACCATCGAGGTCCACTAGCGTGTAACCGGGCACCACCGCACCAACGGTCGGAATTTGCAAGTGTCGGGCAATCTTTGTGATGATACCACCAATTCGAATCATCCCGCCCGAGCGCATGTTGTGCGACACATTTTGCATGTGTTTGGCCAAGTTGTATCCAATGTGCGGCATGTACTCCATCTCGCCATTATTGCGCCGAAGCATGCTGCAAACATACACCATGTCGCCGAGGTTGAAGACCGATGCGCTCTCCCCACGGGCAAAGAGAGTGTGAGAAAGTACCCGCTGGAGATATCGGAGGGCCGGGTGGAGAACATTCTTAACCCTCTGCTGGCCGAGGAGACCGTCGTGGCATGTTAGGATGCGGAATTGGGCCTCGCTCATGTCATGGTAGAAGTCGAGAATGGTGCGCATCTCGCTGACATGTTCGGTGGATAGATCGAGTGCGACCATGAGTTCGGTGGTGTGCAACATATGTGAGAAGCCTCCAAGGTTGAATGTCATCGTGCGTGAACCCCGGTCGAACTCGTAGGAGGAGAGGAATTCGATCGTGAGGCCTTCATAAGTGTAGACCTCGTCACATAAAAACTCCCACAAGCCAAGCCGCTCGGTGAGCATTTGCACCGACTCAAGGAGTCCGAGCGTTTCGAGTGTCTCTCGGCAGATCCACCGGGATGGCTCGAGGGTCCGGCGGGACTGTAGAAGGTTACGCCTCAATTCTTGACCTTCGTTGAGTGGCAAAGCGGGAGGATAAGGAGGTGGTTGGCGACTACCCTGTCCTTTCTCAAACCTTGGTTTCTTGGCACCTGATTTCTTCGGCATTCTAAAAAACTTGAAAGAATTAAAATTTCGAAATTTTTGATATAATTTGGGCTGCGTGCGGACGCATTGGCTGTCAGTGCGGACGCACTGTGTACAAACAGTTCAAATTTGGTTCAATTCAGGAAAGAACTGAGCTTAATGCGGACGCACTGGCTCTCAGTGCGGACGCATTGGGGACTTAACCAAAATTTTTGGAATTTCGGGGTTTGGTTGGAAAAGTCCGAGCGTAATGCGGACGCATTGGCTCTTAGTGCGACTGGTCTGGTCGCACTGAGGACTTCACCAAAAAATTGAAAATTTGGGCTGGTTAGGTGTTCCCCCAAGCTTAGTGCGGACGCACTAAATGGCAGTGCGGGTGGTAGCATCCGCACTGGGGTGAGAATTTGAACCGATTGCACCATTTTTGGTCGATTTTCCCGATTTTGGTACCATTTTTACAGATCTAAGTAGTAATTGACAAAATTAGAGTAAGGAGAGATCAAACCTTGTTGTAGATCGCGAAAATTTCGAATAAAATGCGAAGAAATCCGAGTTTTAGCGAAACGGCGCTTGAAAAACTTGAGAAAAGTGGGTTTTCGCTTTTTGAAAAAGGAAAGAGAGAGAAAAGAAGAGAGAAGGGGTATAGAAGAGAGAGGAGAGGGAGATTTTGAAAGAAAAACGAGGTTTTCGGGTGTTGGGAGAGAAAAATCAAGGTTTTCGGTTTTAAAATCGAAAAGGCGCGAAGGAAATTGAAGAGAGGGGTCGGGTTAAGAAGGAGAAGAAGCCGCGTGCGGACGCATTGGGCCTCAATGCGGGTGGTCATCCGCACTCGCTCAAAAAAAATTCGACTTTTCCGATATTTCGAAAAAATTGAAAATTAAATTTAGCGTACCTCGGGTGCGGACGCACTGATCCTCAGTGCGGACGCACTGGTCTTGTTGAGACTGCAGACCTGTGGTTTCTGTCGGTGCGGACGCACTGATGTTTAGTGCGGACGCACTGATGAAATTTTGACCTGAAAAATTGGCTGAGTCATTAAAAATGTAAATTTTTGAGAAAGTAAAAAATAAAAGTATAAAGAAAGAAAAAAAAAAAATAAATAAAAACTTGGGTTGCCTCCCAAGAAGCGCTCAATTTTACGTCGTGAGCTCGACATGATTTGGGCTCACTATTGAGTGTGTGGATCTTTTAGGCCTATGATCTCCTTGTCGCCTATAGGAGTTGCATGGTTGAAATGTTTGAGGCGGTGTCCGTTCACTTTGAATGTCCCGGTATCTTTGCTCCAAATCTCGATCGCGCCATGGTTAAATACCTTCGTTATTTCGAATGGGCCCTTCCATCGTGATCTTAACTTCCCGGGAAATAGCCGGAGGCGTGAGTTGTACAACAAAACCGTGTCTCCTTCTTGAAAATTTCGCTTGATGATATGCTTGTCGTGCCATTTCTTTGTCTTCTCTTTGTATAGCTTAGCATTTTCATAGGAATTAAGGCGCAATTCTTCTAGTTCATGTAGGTCAAGAACCCTCTTTTCACCGGCAGCCCTCATGTCGAAATTTAGGGCCCTTATTGCCCAATATGCCTTGTGTTCGAGTTCAACCGGCAAATGGCATGGCTTTCCATACACTAGCTTGAAAGGAGTCATACCTATGGGTGTTTTGAAAGCGGTCCGATACGCCCACAGAGCTTCATCGAGTTTGAGTGACCAATCTTTTCGTGATGTGTTCACTACCTTTTGTAGGATGCTTTTTATCTCGCGATTGGATACCTCCACTTGCCCGCTTGTTTGAGGGTGGTATGGTGTGGCTACCTTGTGCTTGACTCCATATTTGAATAGGAGACTGTCGAATTGACGGTTGATGAAATGAGAGCCGCCATCGCTAATCACCACCCGAGGTACTCCAAACCTAGGAAAAATAGTTCTTAGAAAAAGCTTTCTTACTACGGCGGAGTCGGCGGTTGGGCTTGCTACGGCTTCTACCCATTTTGACACATAATCGACCGCTACAAGGATGTACTTGTTGTTGCAAGAACTCGGAAAAGGTCCCATGAAGTCGACCCCCCAAACATCAAATAACTCTACCTCTAGAATTCCGTTGAGAGGCATTTCATGTCTCCTTGATATGTTCCCGGTTCTTTGGCATTTGTCGCACCTAAGCACATAGTCTTTCGCATCTTCAAAAAGCGTGGGCCAAAAGAACCCGGCTTGAAGAACTTTGGCGGCGGTTTTGTGGCTTGAAGCGTGTCCTCCATAGGGAGATGAGTGGCAACAATTGAGAATCTGTTCGGTTTCTTCGTGAGGTACACATCGCCTATGAATTCCATCTACCCCCAGTTTGAATAGCAACGGCTCATCCCAAAAATATTGTTTGACATCCCAAAGGAATTTCTTTCGTCGTTGGAAGGTTAAATCTGGGCGTATGATACCGCATGCAAGGTAGTTGACGAAATCCGCATACCATGGCGCCTCTTGGTGGTTGACTGCGTATAGTTGTTCGTCTATGAACGAATCGTCTATGGGCATGTCATCATCCTTCGATTTGTTGGTAATGCGTGATAGATGGTCCGCCACTGAATTTTCAGTGCCTTTCTTGTCCTTGATTTCGAGATCAAACTCTTGGAGTAGGAGGATCCATCGAATTAGGCGTGGTTTGGCATCCTTCTTGTTAAGGAGGTATCGAATTGCCGCGTGATCGGTGTACACAATCACCTTGGATCCAACCAAGTAGGATCGGAATTTGTTGATGGAGAATATAACGGCCAAGAACTCCTTTTCGGTGGTTGTGTAGTTCACTTGCGCCTCATCTAGGACTTTGCTTGCGTAATAGATCACATGTGGCTTGTTGTCGATCCTTTGTCCTAAAACGGCTCCAACGGCGAAGTCGCTCGCATCACACATGATTTCAAAGGGCACATCCCAATTAGGAGGTCGGAGAATTGGGGCTGAGATTAGTGCCTTCTTGATCCTATCAAAAGCAACAATACACGGTTCATCAAATATAAATTCTACATCTTTCATTGTTAAATTAGTAAGTGGTTTGCAGATTTTTGAAAAATCTTTGATGAAACGCCGATAGAATCCCGCATGGCCCAAGAAACTCCTCACATCCTTCACACATGTTGGATATGGCAATTTTTCGATCACCTCCACCTTTGCTTGGTCGACTTCTAGGCCTTTGGAAGACACCACGTGCCCTAGAACAACCCCCGTTTGTACCATGAAATGGCATTTCTCCCAGTTTAGCACCAAATTGACCTGCTCACAACGTTCTAAAACTTTGATCAAATTAGATAAGCAATCATCAAAAGAGGTACCAAAAACTGAAAAGTCATCCATGAAAACTTCCACGGAATTTTCTAATAAATCTGAAAAAATAGACATCATGGCTCTTTGAAATGTAGCTGGGGCATTGCATAAACCAAACGGCATCCTACGGTACGCGAACGTACCATAAGGGCAAGTAAAGGTCGTTTTTTCTTGGTCATCGGGGTGAATAGGGATTTGAAAGAATCCGCTATACCCATCTAGGTAGCAAAAATGGGAGTGATTAGCTAGCCTTTCTAGCATTTGATCCACAAATGGTAGAGGGAAGTGATCCTTCCTTGTTGCATTGTTAAGTTTGCGGTAATCGATGCACATCCTCCATCCGGTGATCACCCTTGTGGATATCATTTTGTCGCCTTCGCCCTTCACCACGGTTGTGCCTCCCTTCTTTGGTACTACATGGACCGGACTTACCCATTTGGAGTCGGAGATCGGATAGATGATGCCGGCATCAAGTAGCTTGAGGATCTCCTTTTTCACCACTTCTTTTAGATTCGGATTGAGTCTTCGTTGAGCTTCAATTGTGGGCTTGTGGTCGTCCTCCATTAGGATTCTGTGCATGCAAAGGGATGGGCTAATTCCGGTTAGGTCGTCGATTGTGTAGCCGATCGCTTTCCGATGAAGCCTTAGCTCGTGTAAAAGCTTCTCGGTTTGTTCTTTGTTGAGCTCGGAGTTGACAATCACCGGATATGTCTCGCCCTCTCCCAGGTATTCATAGCGAAGGGTAGGTGGCAGAGGTTTGAGTTCGACTTTCGGTGGTGCAGAGTTGGGCGAAATTCCTTCGATTTGAGCTACTTCGGCATGAGTGCGGACGCACTGGTGGTCAGTGCGGACGCACTGGGGTAAATTTTCTGAAATCTGCAATACATCCTGGTTGGAATTGTGCTGAGTGCGGACGCACTGAGGGTCAGTGCGGACGCATTCCTCTCGGACATTTTCCTCATTGGCTCCAAACTGTGGCTCAAGAGGTGAGTGCGAGTGGGGCATCCGCACTGAGACTTCAGTGCGGACGCATTGCGCTCGGTTGACTGAAACTTCGGTTTCACCATGCTGAGTGCGGACGCACTGAGCGGTAGTGCGGACGCACTGAGGGTCATTTTCACCAATTGTGTTGTTTTCTGAGCCGGTTTCTTCCAGAATTTGGTCTAGTTGTTCATTGACCATCTCCTTCTCCATATGGGCAGCTATAATGGAATCTAAAACTTCCACTCTACATATAGAATCATTATCATTAGAAGGAAATTTGATGGCATTAAACATATGAAAATTTACCTTTTCGCCCCCAATGTCAAAGGATATCTTTCCTTCCTTGACATCAATGTTTGCACCAGCTGTGGTAAGGAAATCACGCCCCAATAGAAGAGGGGTATGAGTATCCTCCTCCATTTCGACCACTACAAAGTCCACCGGGACAAAGTACTTACCAATCATTACAATAACATCCTCCGCAATTCCTTCGGGATACCTTACCGTCTTATCGGCTAGTTGTAATGACATCCTTGTATCTTTCAAATCAACAAGATTGAGCCTTTGATAAACGGTTTTTGGCATGAGGCTAACACTTGCGCCTAAATCACATAGGCACCTCTTGAATTCGGTATCACCAATCATGCATGGGATAACAAAGCTTCCGGGATCCTTTAATTTTGGAGGTAGCTTGTTTAAGAAGAGAGCGCTACACTCCTCATTAAGGGATACCGTGCCCACTTCCTCAATTGTTCTTTTATTGGATAAAATTTCTTTCAAAAATTTCGCATAAGTGGGCATGTGAGTAATCGCTTCGGTAAAAGGGATGGTAATATTCAATTTCTTGAGGTGTTCTATGAATTTGGCATATTGCTGGTCAAGCTTGCTCTTAACTAACCTTTGAGGGAATGGTATAAACCTATGTGGTGGAATATACTTAGGAGTTTCATTTGGTTTTACCTTGGCCGGGTTTGATTTACCCGGTTCTTGAGGTTTTTCCGATGCCGGTGCGTCCGTATTAGGAACGGTTGTGTCTGCGCTGAGAGGAGTTTGAGGTGGCTGTGCCTCATTCGGTGGTTGTTGAGACTCATCTCCGCTGGGCATCTTTGGTCCTTCGTATTCCGTGCCGCTTCTCAAGGTTATGGCTTTTGCTTGCTCCCTTGGATTGATATCGGTTTTACCCGGTAGAGCGCCTTGTTGACGAAATGACGAAGATGCTTGTTGTGCTATTTGGTTTTCTAGCATCTTTGTCTTAGTCTCTAAGAACTCGAACCTATTGTTGAAGTTTCTCAAGGAATCCGAAATTTCGGTGTTGGTGTTCCTTTGTTGGTTCATGAACTCGTTTTGAGAGAGAACAAGTCCTTCTATCATTTTTTCTAATTTACTGTTTTGAGAAGGACCTTGATACGAGTTTTGGTTCGTCCGGTTTTGATATTGATTGGAATTACCTTGGTATTGGTTGGAGTTGTCATTCTCGGTCTTCCACTTGAAATTGGGATGGTTCCACCTTGTGTGAGGGTTGTATGTATTTGAGTTATCATTTGGCCTAACCTTATTGTAGATCGGGTCGTTCCTCTTATCACCTTGATTGTAGAACATTGCATTGACTTGCTCGACTTCCTCTCCTTCTATGAGGACTTGGCAATCGGCGGTGATATGAGTCGCCTCACCACAAATGCCGCATGAAGCCTTCTTTGTCACAGATTTGGCATTTTGCATTTGTGCCATTTGATGTTGCAAGGCATCTATTTGGGCTTTCAAGGCGGTAACTTCGTCGGTTTTTAGGAGTCCCGGTGTGGTTTGGGTTCGTCCACTTCTTTCGGCCGTCCATTCCCTTTGGTTGATTGCCATGTCCTCGATCATTAGCATGGCTTGTTGGGGATCCATCTTGGACATATTACCCCCTGCGGCGGAATTCAAGTGAGTCTTTGTGGCGATTGTGCAACCTGCAAAGAAGAATTGGAAGAGCAACCACATGTCGAGACCATGGTTAGGGCACAAGCGTTGAAGCTCCGCCCATCTATCCCATGCCTCAGTCAAAGATTCTCCCTCGGCTTGCTTGAAGGTCGTGATTTTCGTTCGAAAGTGCTGGGTTTTGGATGGAGGGAAGTATTTTCCTAAGAATAACTTCTCCATGTCGTCCCATCTTCTTATGTTGTCACGATTCACGGTTCTTAGCCATGTCCTTGCATTGTCACGGAGGGATAGATGAAAGCATTTGAGCTTGAGGTTGTCGAGCTCTTCTCCTTCTCGAGCGAAAGTGCCGCAAGACTCTTCGAATACCGCCAAGTGGGCGTGCGGATCTTCGTTTAGGGCTCCCCCAAACTGACTTTGGCCAAGCAAGTGGATGAGAGATGGCTTGATTTCGCGTGGATCTTGGCCTTGAGGAATGAAACCGAAGCGGTGGCCTTGTTGGCGATTTCGGCCATTTCCGTTGTTTGGATTGACACCGAACAAAGGATTGTTATTGAGAATAGGTGGATCGTTGTTGTTGTTTGGATGTGGTGGCGGTAGGTTGTTGTGTGGAGGAAGAGGTGGTGGATTGTTATTGAGATCGTGAAAGTTTGGGTTGATGAGACCTTCCGGAAATTCATCCTCTCTAAAGTTGCGTGGCATGCCTAGTTCGGGATCTAGACCTGCCATTGGTTGAGAAAGCGAGGATTCGCCGGCTTTGATCTTCGCGGTTTGGCTCCTTGTGACCGGTGCCAGCGCTCAAATCTATGAGAGAAGAAAAGATGTGAAAGAGAGAGAATAGTAAAGTGCAGAAAATTAAATAAGGAAAGTAAAATATTTTTGGATTTTTCTAAATAAGGAAAGTAAATTTCAGAAATTGTAAAAAAAAGAAATAAAATATTTTTGGATTTTTAATTTTCTGAAAAGTAAATAAGGAAACTAAGAATTAAAAGTACTTTCCTAAAATAAAAACTAGTATCTATCCTATTCTCCCCGGCAACGGCGCCAAAAAGCTTGTTGAGTATTTTAGATATAATGATTTTGTACTCTTTTGCCTTTAATATTTATAAAACCTTCGTACTCAATAAATAGGTTAGTTGCAAGCGCACAACCTATCGATTGTAGTATTTAGGTGTCGATCCGCAGGGAGAGAGGGAAACACTAATTTTTAATAAAGAAAACTACTTCTAAAACAAAACAATAAAAGTAAAGTGGGGGGGTTTGTTCTAAAATCCTAAGTTGGGTTCAATACCCGAAAAAGAGGAGTTTCAAACAATAAATGTAAATAAAATAAAGGAAAGAAAGATTGGTTTGTTTTCAAGTTTAAGGAGATCTAGGGGTATTCGGTCTACAATCCCTTGCTAATTCTATTTATTCGGTTTGTTTAAATTCATGTTTGATTTGATGAGGTTTCTAACCTATGTTAGCCTTTGGAACAAATATTAATACAAATACTTTGCGCTTTATGGATTAATGTGCCTCGAATTCTAGGGCTGTCACTAACCTAGAGGGATATTTAATCTCATGCTTCAAAGCATATATCGATATTTGTTCTAAGGTGTCCTAATTAGGATTTGCCTTCTCCTTTCGGTCCTTCACCAAAATCCTAACCTTAATTTCTATAGTTCCGGATTGGATATCAAAGTACGGTCGCTTCTAACCCAACCCTAAGGTGTGTCTTTATGGTTTCAATTAGTAGTCTCCTCATGACCAATGCCGGAATTTAATAAACTTAAAGCGGAAAGACACGATCAACGCGATTTCAAAACTACTTCAATTCAATAAACCCTAACCAGGTGAACTCAAAGGAACGAGTACTAATGAAATTCATAAAGAATAAATCACAGAAATTAACAATCAAATCCGATAACACAATCATAATAAAAACAAATATCCGAATAATCTAGAATTAAACAAGTTCATGCATTGACCTAAACCCCTAGAAAGAGAACTACTCTCTCTTGGAGAGATCCATAACAAAGATTGGCAAAAACAATAAGAAATAAGATAAAGAAATGATTACACCCTTTCTTAGATCTAAAACCTCGATCTTGCCGACTCCTTGCTTGAATCTTCTTCTTCTCCTTCCTTGGAAAACCTTCTAGAATTTCTGCAGGATCTCTCCCTCTCAATATATGAAAAGTGGATATAATAATGGATATGTACAATAATGGATCCCCAGAGAGATGAAATTCTTCCTCTTTTTATAGCCAAAGGCCTTGCCCAATTTAGAGGATAGAAGTGGAGTTAGTGGGTGCACTCCTCAGACTGCCATGGCTATTTTTGGCCTTCTAAAACGGGTTCCTTGGAAGCCAAGAATAGAAAACCTCTTGAAAATGCGAATTTCTGGCTGTCTGCGAGTCCAGTGCGTCCGCACTGGAGTTGAGTGCGGGTGGTCTGGGTCGCACCGACTCCAAATCTCCTTTGGTTCCAAGTCTCCTTTTCTGGATTTTCTGCAAAATTTCATGAGTGCGTCCGCACTGGATCTTAGTGCGTCCGCACTGGGATGTTTTTCTGTTTTCCAAAGAATCCGAAGATTTCAAAAATAGTCTAAGTACTGAGTGCATCCGCACTGGCTGTGAGTGCGTCCGCATTGACATTGAACTTCTGTTTTCTGGTTAATTCCGAAAGTCGCAAAAATCGGCTAAGTAGTGAATGCGTCCGCACTGAAGGTGAATGCGGCCGCATTACGCTCGGACTTTTCGTCTGTGAGGTCTGCGCTGCTGAAAAATTGGCTAAGTACCCAGTGCGTCCGCACTGGTGGATAATGCGTCCGCATTGGACAGTTTTTCATCATTCTGCACTGTTTCCTGCATTGAAACATCGAGCGAACGCAGTAACTTGATTCTTGGTGTATTATATTCGCTTTATATCCAAAATACAAGATATTTGGTGTTATTTTATGATAAAAACTAGATCGACGGTGTATATAAAATACACCTATCACATCTTCATTGGTCATGTGACATGTGTCCATAGGAGCAAAATATCTAGAATATATTCTTCCCTCCTAATTTGGCATCTTCATTGGTAGAGTGACATGTGTCCATAGGAGCAAAATATCTAGAATATATTCTAGAATATATATTTCCCTCCTATTTTGACATCTTCATTGGTAGAGTGACATGTGTCCATGAGAATAAAATATCTAGAGCACATTCTAGAATATATTCTTCCCTCCCATTTTGGCATCTTCATTGGTAGTGTGACATGTGTCCATGAGAATAAAATATCTAGAGCATATTCTATCCTCTCAAATTGGGCCATGCAACAATTGGGCTAGCCTCCAATTTAATTCGGCCAAAGCCTTTGCCCAATTTGGTTCGGCCATTTAGTAGCAGCCCCAATTTTTACCAATTAAATTCGGCCCAGCTCCAAATATTTTTGATTCGGCCATTTAATTAATTTTATCTTTTTCTGACTTTTTAGGGTCAAACAAATGCCCCCCACCTGGGTGAGGTGCGAAGACCTTAGGATTGAACAGCTTAGCCAGGTGCCCCCAGTGTTCCTCTTGAACTTTATGGAATTCTTTCTGAGTCGTTTTTCTTGTCTGAATCTCAGGTGTTGGAACTCCACATTAGGCATTGAGCTCGAAAGCGGGTCTGATCATCTTCTTCGATCACATCTACTTCAAAAGGTATGTTATCTTTATCTCATCTTGCTAGTACTTGCATGGTTGGGTGAGGGCTGAATGTGCGTTCTTCGGGGTTTGCCTGAGCAATTGGTCCCTTGCTTGTGCATTGGGGCTTCAGACAGTGACTGTACTCCAAACTCACATTCATTGGGGAAAACCTGTCTAACCGAGGAGGGATTACAGACAGGGAAACTTTATCTCTGATCTAGTACAGGAGCCATGCAGGTAGTTTGCAAAATTGAGGGTTCAGATAAAATGGCCTTCTGGTCGTAGGCATAACCTTGGGTTTTGATCCAGTTTGTCTCGTGCGCTTCTCTTTGGGGGGCCTTTGGCTAACCAGGGTTGGTTTTAGTTGTATTTCGGGGTCTCCTTGGCATATTAGGTTGTGATTTGGTTTTGGTTGTAGTTTAAAGTCTCCTCGGACTGTTGGGGTAGTTTAAAGTCGTTTCGGACCATTGGTGTAGTTTAAAGTCGTTTCAGACTGTGCTTGTGGCTTAAGGTCATTTCAGACCGTTGGTTTAGTTTAAGGTCATTTCGGACCACTCCCTCTTTACGGGCTTTAGTTTAGGGTCTTTTCGGACCATTGGTGTAGTTTAAGTTCGTTTCGGACCACTCCCTCTTTACGGGTTGTGGGATCCCTAGCAGGGTTCTCCAGCGTTCTGACCCTCCTCCCCAGAGGGTTTCTCGCGTGAGGAAGAAGCGTAAGGCTAGCTCTTCTGCCCCAGTCACAGAGGCAGATGTCCGGCCAGGTATTACTAGCCTTATTTCCTTTGATCCCATCACTTTTGTGTCTTTGCAGGGCCAGGTCAGGGTGCTACAGGTTCCTCTGACACTAGGGCAGGAGGGGTCGTCGACTGCCCCCAGGGTGTCTCGGCGACTGTGGAGCCTTGTTTGGATGTGGTACCTTACGGCACCTTCCTTTAGGTTCCATCTTGTGGGTTCGTTGTGAGAGTGCGCGCCTTCGAGCCCACTCTTTGTATGTGTATTTTGGTTTTGGTTGAATATGCTTGGGTATACATATTCGTAGTAGGTGTTTGCTTTTGTAGCTTTCTCATTCTCCTTCTTGTTCCTTTTTTTGGTTGATTCATTCGAATTTTCTCTGACCGGGTTCTAAGCGATCAAATAGATTCGTCTAAATCGGTTTTCTCCCTTATTATCCTTCTTTCTCTTTTTGTCTACGAGTTCTTCAAGTCTTCTCCGATCGGGTTCTAAGCGATCAGATAAACTTGCCTAACTCGGTTTTTCTCCTGAACCTTTCAAGTCTTCTCCAATCGGGCTCTAAGCGACCAGGTGTACTTGTAGAGTCAGGGCTTAATCCTGAATCTTCTGAATCTCCCCTGTCGGGCTCTAAGCGACAAGGCATCTTCATTGAATTCAAGCTGCATCTCAGCCTTCTGCGTCTATTCGATCGGGCTCTAAGCGATCAAACGTCTTCAGCTGGCTTAGGTCAAGTCATGCGCCTACCTACCTAGAGGGTAAAAGCGGCGACATGTTTCGTACAACCGTCCCACTTAAGGGTAACATCGATCATACGGGACCCGTTAAGGTCGAATCTTCACGCGTGCGGCCTTCGTTTAAAGGAGAACATCGGCACGCATGACTACGTAAAAACCGTCCCACTTAAGGGTGACACCGGTCATACGGGACCCGTTAAGGTCGAATCTTCACGCGTGCGGCCTTCGTTTAAAGGAGAACATCGGCACGCATGACTACGTAAAAACCGTCCCACTTAAGGGTGACACCGGTCATACGGGACCCGTTAAGGTCTGATCCCCACACACAATATCCCCATAAAAGGATACCCCGGTATGTGTGACTATGTAAAACCGTTCCGCTCAGAGGCTTCATTGGTAATACGGAACCCGTTAAGGTCGAATCTTCAAGCGTGCGACCTTCGTTTAAAGGAGAACATCGGCACGCATGACTACGTAAAAACCGTCCCACTTAAGGGTAACACCGGTCATACGGGACCCGTTAAGGTCGAATCTTCACGCGTGCGGCCTTCGTTTAAAGGAGAACATCGGCAAGCATGACTACGTAAAAACCGTCCCACTTAAGGGTAACACCGGTCATACGGGACCTGTTAAGGTCGAACCTTCACGCGTGCGGCCTTCGTTTAAAGGAGAACATCGGCACGCATGACTACGTAAAAAACCGTCCCACTTAAGGGTAACACCGGTCATACGGGACCCGTTAAGGTCGAACCTTCACACGTGCGGCCTTCGTTCAAAGGAGAACATCGGCACACATGACTACGTAAAAACCGTCCCACTTAAGGGTAACACCGGTCATACGGGACCCGTTAAGGTCGAACCTTCACGCGTGCGGCCTTCGTTTAAAGGAGAACATCGGCACGCATGACTACGTAAAAACCGTCCCACTTAAGGGTAACATCGGTCATACGGGACCCGTTAAGGTCGAATTTTCATGCGCTGCCTTCGTTTTAAGGACACTTCAGCGCGCATGACTTATGTAAAACGCGTTCTGCTCAGAGGCTTCATTGGTCATACAGAACCCGTTAAGGTTGAATTTTCATGCGCTGCCTTCGTTTAAGGACAACTGCAGCGCGCATGACTTATGTAAAACCCATTCTGCTCAGAGGCTTCATTGGTAATACGGAACCCGTTAAGGTTGAATTTTTTCATACGCTGCCTTCGTTTAAGGACAACTTCAGCGCGCATGACTTACGTAAAACCCATTCCGCTCAGAGGCTTCATTGGTCGTACGGAACCCGTTAAGGTTGAATTTTCATGCGCTGCCTTCGTTTAAGGACAACTGCAGCGCGCATGACTTATGTAAAACCCATACTGCTCAGAGGCTTCATTGGTAATACGGAACCCGTTAAGGTTGAATTTTTCATACGCTGCCTTCGTTTAAGGACAACTTCAGCGCGCATGACTTATGTAAAACTCGTTCTGCTCAGTCATTGGTCGTACGGAACCCGTTAAGGTTGAATTTTCATGCGCTAACTTCGGCGCGCATGACTTATGTAAAACCCGTTCTGCTCAGAGGCTTCATTGGTCGTACGGAACCCGTTAAGGTTGAATTTTCATGCGCTAACTTCGGCGCGCATGACTTATGTAAAACCCGTTCTGCTCAGAGGCTTCATTGGTCGTACGGAACCCGTTAAGGTTGAATTTTCATGCGCTAACTTCGGCGCGCATGACTTATGTAAAACCCGTTCTGCTCAGAGGCTTCATTGGTCGTACGGAACCCGTTAAGGTTGAATTTTCATGCGCTAACTTCGGCGCGCATGACTTATGTAAAACCCGTTCTGCTCAGAGGCTTCATTGGTCGTACGGAACCCGTTAAGGTTGAATGTTTTACGCTTCTCCATGAGGTTGATGCGACATAGCGAAGCGACGCTTCTTTTGCGAGTGAAGTTTAGCTTGCTTGTCATCGGTTTCATTCTAGTGTTTGAAGGGTATCCTCTGGTTTCGGGTTCGGCTGTCACCCGTGGGACTTTAATCAACAGGGTATGCTGAATTTATACTTGGGTCTTAGGGTATTCGCTTGTCATTCATGGGATTTTGGAGTGTTTTTACTTGCCAAATTATGGGTTTTAATCTTTGGAGTCAAAGGGTTTTTGCTCTTAAATTCTAGTTTGGGTTTCAGCCTGTGGAGCATTGGTCCATAGGCGTATCATTCATGGGCATTGACTTGACTTGAGGCTTGCTTCTGCGGAGATTGGTTTGGTGAGAACCCGATTAGGGTTATTGCCTTTGGGCTCTCGGTTTCCTTCATTTTGGGCCATAATAATTGTTTTAGTGCTCACGTGGCCTAGGCACAACATCAAAGCCTTATTTTGTTCGGCACAAATATATAAAGCCTGCTCGTCATTTTAGATAACTGGCTAGACGAGCGTACCAGTGACAATTGTTTTAAGGGCACAATCTTGACAAAGCCCATTTTGTGCTTGAGGCTTTCTTAGTGGGCTTTACATCTCTCCACTCTTTTTATGTTGTTGTGTGATTTAGGTGCATGCGTGCATTTTGTTTGAGGGTGGCGCCTTATTCACTCCTCTCGTGCCTTCTTGAATAGCCTATGTGGTATCAATCCTTAGGCAAGGGTATCGCGGGAAATGCGAACACCATTGTTTTGAAAACTTTGTTTTAAAAAGGGTTTTGTGCCTTCAGAATTTAAATAGTCTAAACGACCACTTTCTTTAATCTTTTGATTTTATTTGAGACATCATCATTAGGCACTCCATTGTTTAAAGGACAATGAAGAAACCTTGTCTCTCCTTTTTTCGAACTGGGAGAAAAGACAAAACCAGTGATAGTTGTTTCAAATGGGCACAACACCAAAGCCCATATTTTGTTCAAAGTACAAAATATAAAACTTGTTTGTCCATATTCAGAACTAGCTGGACAAACTTTGCCAGTGTTAATTGTTTAAGGGTACAAACTTAACAAAACCCATTTTGTGGCGAGAGGCCTTTATGGATTTTGTGGGTAGTTGGGGGACCTCACTTTTCGCTCGAGACAATTTCACTCATGTAGCAGTTTTAGGTCCTTTTATTCGTAGAGGTTTTCGTTTAGGTATTCATCGGGATATTTTATTTGTGGATATTGGGATTTAGATTTTATTGGAACTTAGGATGTTTGTGGAATTTAGATCTTAAACCCTTGGGAGATCGTAAGGCAGGATTTGAAGAGAATACTTCGTTTGACTTATGGCTTTTCTTGGCTTTGTGTTTTCGAATTTGAGTATAAAGTCTAGCCATAGGTCTTGGTTTTTGATAGGAACCCATCTTAGGTGTTGGTTTGGTAAAAATGCTCGATCATGTGCTTTATTTTAATGGAAGTTCCTCTTTTGGGTCTTCGAGAAGCCTCCCTATGGGCTTCAATGTGATGGAAACTCGGTTGGCGGGTTTAGATTTGAAAAGTCTCTTATGGGCATAGGTTTCGAGACACCTAACCATGGGTTTCGGTCTGACGGGAGCCTAACATAGGCGTGAGTTTGAAGAAAACCCAATTCATAAGTTTGGATTTGAAGAAAGCCTCTCATGCGCATAAGCTTAGGAAGGCCCGTTCGTGGGATTTGAAACTTTCTCTCTTGCCGATACTGGTTTGAAGAGAACTCGTCTTGTGGGCATTGACTTGATGGAAACCCGATTAACGGGTTTGGTTTAAAGAAAGCCTAACCATCGGCTTCGGACTTAATGGACCTCCCATGGGCATGAGTCTTTGAAAAAGCCTGACAATGGACTTTGATTTTAACGAAAGCCTCCTTGTGGGCATCGATTTGATAGAAACCCGATTGATGGGTTTGGATTTGAAGAGAGCCTCTTATCGGTATGAGTCGTAGGTTTTGGTTTGAAGCCTCCTATGGGCGTGAATTTGAAGAAGGCCCGATTCATGGGTCTTGAAAATTTCTCTTTCACTGATATTGATTTGAAGAGAACCCATCTTATGGGCATTGATTGATGGAAACCCAATTGATGGGTTTAATTCAAAGAAAGCCTAAACATTGGCTTTGAACTTAACGAAGACTTCCACGGGCTAACCCTTGGGAACTCTCAGCATGGGCTTCAATTTAAAGGAAACCCGACTCATGAGTTGGTTTGATCAAGACCCGATTAAAAGGTTTGTTTTGAAGAAAGCCTGACTATGGGCTTTGATGTGATGAGAGCCTCATGTGGGTATGAATTCGAAAAAAACCCGATTCAAGGGTTTAGATTTGAACCAAGCCTAGATATGGGCTTTGATTGGGACGGAGCCTCTTATCGGCGTAAGGTTTGAGAAGTCTAACCAGGCTTTGATTTGGAAAAAGCCAATTGATGCATCATTATGCGACTTCCTTGAGGACTTCGATTTGTAACTCTCGCCCTTCTTCTTGTTGGACTTGAAGGCTTGTTTCTTCTTTTCTTTCTTCTTTGTATTTCCTTTTATTCTCTTCAGCTTCAGCATATCGCTTGCAAGGCGTATAATAACAACCGAATGATCTTTCATCATTTTCTAGGTTCTATTTTTTCTCGGTTGTGCACCGCGAAAGAATTTCTATGGCATCGATCGCCATTGAAGCCTTTGCTTGCTTTCTGTTGTTGCTTGGTTTGTTCCGGCTATAGTCAGAGCAGGTGTTTAGGGCTTTCTTTTGCTCGAACAAGCCTTGAATAGACTGTGTTTCATGTATCTTCGGAGCATTGTCCAAAGGATGATTTGATTTGGTTTTGACCGTCTAGGCGGATGAGCACCTCCTTTACGGTTCATCTTATGGCCTTTTTCGTGATCACTTCACAAGGCCATTCCCAAGTTGGACTTTTCTTTGTATTACATTTAGGTCGCATGCAGGTGACCCCATGTTTCTACAATTTTATACGGGGATGAACTTGGCATTGTTGAACCCGAAATTGGATTCTTCGTACTCGAGACCTCGAGTATTCTTTTGATTTCCCCTCAGGACCTATGATCATGATGCCGCAATGAGTCAACATTTTCTCGAGTTGCTTCACCCTAAAATGGGTTATTAACATTGGGCTCATGGTTTCGAGGATTCCGATTAACCTTTCAGAACACCATGGTGGGAGAAGCCATTTCATCTTGCAATGTAGGATTTTATCTTCCATAGGCTATTCATCATGGTTCATCAGAGGCCCGATAGAATACAATAGGGCCATATTTGATGGTTTTGGTTTCAGTGAATTCTTCTTCGAGCGACATTATGAATATTTTCAGTTCAATTTGTTTCACCTCTCTTCGTGTAAGGTCTTCGAAATGGTTTTCGGGTATTTGCTCGATCATCGAATATGACTGATCTTCGTGTAAGTTCAATTTGCATCCTCTCCCAAGGAATAGCTAGTATTTGTTATGTATAACACACGTTTCATAACTTGTTGACTCTTTGAACTTTCACCTTTCCTGGCGGGTTTATCCAAGAAGTATTTCACGTCTTTCAACCCGATTTCATGCGCTTCACATGGTTTCATTTCTCCATCAATTTGCTTGACTTCGCCATCCTTCACACATTTCAGGCATAAATGCAAGGTCGAGGGAACGGTATTGTTCTTATGTCGCTATGGTTGACCCATCAGGGCATTGTAGGTTGTTTTGGTGTCGATGACATAGAACTTGTATATCACCAATTTTGAGAGACAGGCTGATCGCCCCAGCCGTTTGCTCTATTTTATGATTGAAGCCATGGGAGGTAACTTTGTCCTTGGTGTGGAACTTCGTGCTCAAGGTGAGACGGTCTAAAGTTTGCTTGAGCATAAGATTGATAGAGAAACCAGGATCAACCCTCATGCGAGTTACCCTTTGGCCTTCACACTCACCAGTGAGAAACAGTGGTCCATTGTGGTCAGACGTGCCTATGAGATCGTCATCATTGAACGTGATAGTTGGGCTCTTGTCGTCCGCCAGCATTATTCCTTGCATCTTCTTTTCAGCGAAATGCGCTTGGAATTCTCCTGGGAATTGAAGTGCATAGATAAGCACTTCTCTCACTTCAGCGGACACCATCAAGATATCAAACATGCTGATCGCAGTTGGTATTTTTCTAAGCTGTGCTAGGATATTGTAATCTTGCACCATGTATTTCTTAGGTGTTGGTTCATCTTGTACAGTGGGTTCTTTTCCTTTTGCCTTAGCTTTTGACCTCCCAACCTCATCTTCTTGGGGTGGCTGGCGCTCAGGAATATTCATACCCGAGCGAAGCACTGCTTGGCGATCAGGTTTCTTGGTTTTAAGAAAGACAACTTCACTGTCATCTAAGTCATTTGAGAGGGCTTCCTCCATAGACAACCACGTTGCACGTCTCATGGTCATCATCATTGTTTTCTCCTTCTTGAGGGGCTTTACTCGTTTCCCCTTTCCTAGCTTTGAGGCCCAACATTAAGGCCAAAACATCTTCTGTTAAGAAGTCTAAGAGCGTCAGCCGTAGCGGAGTAACTCGCTTGTGATCCTCTAAGGCTTGTATGTGCTTTTGGATTTTAGAAGGTGTAGGTAGCTCTACTGGTTTGGGCGATTTCTTGCCCTTTTGGCTGCCGTTCTGGTTTGGCTTGCGATGGATGACCCGTCTTGGGGGCCTTGGCGCCGTGGGGTTTCAATTGTTATCCCATTTGACTTGAGACTCCTTCAGAAGTCGTCTCAGCAATTTTAGTTTTCGTGTAGAGGTGAAATCCCCACGTCTCGTTTGCGGGATCTTTAACCCTCTTTTCTTCAACTACCCCAACATGAGAGATAACATTAACTTGTTCATGAGGATATGGTTGATGCATGGCACTTGGCACTAGTTGCATACGACCTTCTCGCATCCTTCTTTCTATTAGATCTTTAAAGACCCAACAGTCTTCTATTTTGTGACTCACTACCCTATGATATGGGCAGTAGTTAGGGTGATCGGTCATATGCGCTTGGTTTGGGCGTTTGCTTGGAGGCAATTCCATACCGTCATCCAAGGCTTGCTTGAATATCTCAGCCGTCTTCTCCTTTTTAAAAGAGTACTTCTTATTCTTTCGTTCTTCTAACGATTTGAAGTAACGACCATTTTGGTTATCGCGAGGAGCTGGCTGAGTGGGTTGGTTATCAACTTGCCTTGCCTCCTTGTCCGACGAGTCGGAATCCCTGTTTTCATTTTTGTTGGCTTTGTTGGTTTTGACAGCGTATACTGTCTTTGATTCTTTCTTCTTTGGAAAATCTCTTCTTTGTTTGAGAGAGGTCGATGACTTCTCTCCTATATCCATTTGCCCTAATCTGGATACGGTGTCTACCAGATCTTGATAGCTGTTGGGGTTGGCAACGATTAACATTTCTCCCATTCTGCCGGATGTACTTCTCATGAGCAAATCAACTGCCTCCCTTCCGGGTATAAAACGGCTCGGCTTGTTGCTCATATTTCTCCAGCGGTTGATATATGCCAGAAGAGTTTCGTTTG
The DNA here is from genome assembly GCA_028015225.1 of Carex myosuroides. Lineage (NCBI taxonomy): Eukaryota > Viridiplantae > Streptophyta > Magnoliopsida > Poales > Cyperaceae > Carex > Carex myosuroides. The sequence goes on from CM051477.1 coordinate 15,297,851, forward strand.
GCTTTGTTTGGCCCATGCTAAATCAGCAAGCCTTACAGGACTACTCGCGGTGGCGAACCTGTCTATAAAGGCCCGTGCCATTTGGTCCCAAGATTTCATACTTCCTGGTTCTAGAGAGCAATATCATTGAAATGCTGGTCTTGAAAGACTTCTAGCCAATTGGCGACAAAGGAATGCTTCGTCTCTTGATAAGTTTCCACATTGAATCCTGAAGTGGCTGGCATGTTGTTCAGGTCCCATTTCATCTGTCTCATTTCCTGAGGACTTGGAGAATAAGGGAACATTGTATGTTAGGGGATGTTTTGGTATTTCGAATTCGGGAGGGTATGGCTTCCCTATTCGTAGTGTTGTCTGTTTTGGGGCAATCCCCATTTTTTGTAACTGATGGCTAATCATTTCTTGAACATCAACCGCAGTAAAGATTGAGGAGGTTTCTCGCCTCTCATCTTCCCAATGTCCCATATGTTTTTCTTGAGGGTTTGGTCTTTCTATCCTTTCGAGCCCGTTCACGGGGCTGGACCGATTTGATGTTTCTCCTCTTTCGAGTTCGGAGTTAGCAAGGCCTTTCCCTTGGATTTCAACTATCCACTTTTGTTCCCTTTCGTGGGCTTGGTGTACCTCAGTCCTAAGATTTTGTATCTCGGCTTGCATTTGGTTGAAGGCATATAACATTTGCTCTTGCGCTTGTGCACCAATTTGACTTTCTCCAGCACACGGAGAAGTTACCACAACGGTAATCGAGGTTGCCTAGCGCGGGCCCATTCATGCGACCTAGATCTGAGCCCCTCGCGTTCTTAGGTTTGGCATTTATGGGAGGAGGGCATGCTGCATCAGACCCTTCCTTGTCATCACTTGGGTTTTCGATGATGGGGTCCTTCCCCTTTTTCACCATGTACACGTTGGGGTTGGAGGACTCGGCAGGATAGTCATCTTCCTCTTCGAGATCTTCATTAGTGGTTATCATGAAGACCGTTACCTCTTCTTCTTGTTTTGGGCATGTTTCAGTGACCCTTCGTTTCTTTTGAGTGGCATTCGGTGCCACTATTATTAAGCTTCCAGTGTTGGAGGGGCGCGGATACCTTCGTGCCCCCAGCCTATCATGTATGCTGGCTGGCTTTTTCAGAATCTGAAGGGTTTGACTTGATCCCTCGTTTGAGAGGTGCTTGTGTGCATCTCTCGAAGAAGTTTTGGTTTTCATGAGGCACCAAAAGGTGCCCCCAGCTTCGGGGCCGAGAACATTGGTTTAGGTTTTGAGAGGAAGGCACTGTCACGTGCCTTAGGTTTCGAGGCTGGGAATGTCAACCTTGATTTGATCGAGGGTTGGGCATCATTAGATGCCCCCAGCTTTTGAGCTGGAAACGTCAATTTAGACTTGACGGAAGTGAGCGTAGGGGCTTCGAGTGCAGAGTGCATGTAGTATCGGCTCCCGCGCTATTTCAGCACGTGAAGCTGCTTGTGGGCCCTATGAATGGCCATAGCGGTGTCATCAACCATTTTGCGGTTGGTGTTCGCCCCTTTCGGTTCATGGATGAACGAGACGATTTGAGGGACTTCTCCCGCTGTACGTACGTGTGCAGTTGTGACGCCTCTGAATCAGGGTAAAAATCTAATTATAAAAATCTAAATTAGAACAATAAAAATGTATGTGTATAAATATATACCAGAAGACAACATATAAAAAGGAGTACGAAATAAATAACAGAATTGTATAAAATTGTAATAATGGGTATCTAAATTCTGCACATAGCCCAATTTGAAAGCCCAAGTTAGAAAAAAACATACAATCCTAAATTAAGCCCAGGTCTTGTAATATAATCAATCAACCTCTCCTCCCTTCTCATTGCTTTTTGCTCCCTGTTGAAAACCACCCCAAGTAAGTTTCTCTCTCTCTCTCTCTCTCTCTCTCTCTCTTTTGAACCTTCTTGGCCGAAAACCCCCTCCTCTTGGCTTTGCTGCCGCCGGCCACAACCCCCTCTCTTCTCCTTGCCGCCGCCGACAGTCAACCACCAAGCCGCAGCCCTCTTCCCTAGCCCTAACCCTCTCTCTACTCTCCCCTCCCTTGAGCCGCCGGCCCCAAAGACCCAAACCCGAAACCCTATAACCAAACCCGAAACCCCTGCAGCCTAGACCCGAAGGAAACCCCTAGCCGCAACCCTCTGGCCTCTCCCCCTCCTTTTCCCTTTGTTGGCCGACACTCTTTCTTTCTTTTTTTTTTTTTTTTCTCTTGGCCGGCCAAACTCCAAAACCTTAAGTTAGGTACGGCCCGTACCAGGCCGTGCGGCTAGGCCGTACCTACCTAGGTCAGACCAGGCCCGTACCAGGCCGTGCGGCTAGGCCGTACCTACCCAGGTCAGACCAGGCCGTACCAACTAGGTCAGACCAGGCCGTACCTACTCAGTCGAAACCCTGACCCTAGACCGAAGTTCACTAACCCATTAAATGATTTTTGTGTTAAGTTGTTAGATGACAATTGATTTAAATACAAATAGAAATGAGAACCTAATCAAGCGTTTATAAACTTAGGAGCAAACCGCGAGGTTCTAGGAGACGCTGAGAACACGCGAGATCCCGACACACGCGAGGTCACTAAGAATACAGGTGCGGGTTCCTGGTCTTTTTACAAATAATAAGAAATGCGTGGATTAAGGTAGGTAATCCTTTTTCCCAATCTGGTAGATAAACTGCATGTTGAGAATGTCGAATTCTCTTTTGTTTTGTGTAGAATTGCATGTTAGGAACCTTTTGGATGCATTGATTTGAACTGACATGATAGTGTGAATGTGAACAAGGAAAGTTTTTAATGAACTATTTTAAATTGGGGCCGTCCCTGTGTGGCGGTTCTGCATGTGTTTTCGAAAATCGGATCGTCCGTGTGTGGCGATCTGCCGGTTGGGTCCCCGCAACGACCCTTCCAGATTCGTCCTCGTGTGGCGACTCTTTGGGCTATCCTGCATGGGCATGGGTTCTCAGAGAGAAAGGCCGGATTATCCGTGTGTGGTGATCCGGAGTAAGAACAGAACAGAACAGAACAGAACAGAACAGCTCGTCCTCGTGTGACGACTCTCTAAGTTTTCATGTACGGGCATGGATTCCCAAGGGAGAAAGGCCGGATTGTCCGTGTGTGGCGAACCCGGAGTGTGAGAATTTTAAAGAGAAACAGGAACAGAACTGAGAATGTTTTGTAAGGATTGCATGTCCGAATTGATAGGAAAATTGGGGGGGTTATTTTCAAAACCTTTACTTTTATGTTTTTAGGGTATTTAATGCATTCATTTGTAAAAGCACCGGGCTGGAACTAAATCCCGCACTGAGAGATAGTTCGATTCTCTCACCCGTTTTGTTTCCACTTTTATATGGGTTCCAGGAACTGAAGCCGAGGACCTAGAGGAAGGACGCGAGTGAGAAAACTAGCGGGAGTTATTTACTTAGCCACTATTTATTTAGTTTTCTGTTGTATGAACAAAATACTGTACAGACGTGGCAGTGACTGTTTGAATTGCCATGTCTGACGTGTTTTTCCCTTTCTATTTGTGTGTGGAACTCATTTATTTACCATAAGTGGCTTGTTTGGATTTATTATTGATAATGTATGTGATGTGCTAATCGCCTTGCGCGTAATGCGCGGCGGGTTGTCCGGGGGTGTGACAACTAAGTTGGTATCAGAGACAGCACATACAATATCAATAAACTTCCGCTAAGAGAGCGTTAGCAATAAGATTGGTGTTAGATCATATACCTAAGTGACATAAGTCGAACGTACCTTAGTAATGAATATATTTTACTTTAGTAACAAATTATATTTCTTTGTAGAAGCGGTCCGAAATATTTTGAAGTATAAAATATAATTCTTGGAAGATTGAACTAATTTAAATTTGTAGTAGTTAAACAAAATAGATTTTCTTTTCCTAGATGGCAAATCAATTTAACGGACAGCCCATTTGGCTAAAGACGTTCTCGGCGACCGCAAAAGGCAAGGAACTGGTCGGGTGGATCGACTTGTCTGGAGTCACTGCAGATGCTGCCATAAGGGCTGAGATGGAAGCAGAGCCGTTTACCTTGTCCGAAGTTCGAAACGACTGGACTTACCATGTGAAGAACGACCTACTTAAGGGATACTTTAGTACAGAATAGGAAGTTGCGAACTGTGCAAAGGGCATTAAATTTATTTTAAAAAAAAAAAAAAAAAAAAAAAAAAAAAAAACTATGCATGTACCCTAGATCTTATGCTGAAGGAAATTAATAAATACTTTATTGCAAGAAATTATACGCATTCAAATTTGACCCTCTTCCTTTCTCTAAATTCCGTTTTCCCCAGATGCCGGATTTCGCTCCGCTATGACACTTTATAACTATTGATGGTAAATAGGCATGAATATACACATGCACATATATATATATATATGGTAAAAGCCTTCCAAGGGAAAACTGGAGAGGACAATTCCTTACATACTTTATTTCCTACGCAGCGTGATCAGGATGGCAGGAGGGACCCGGTCCAACAATAACGCGAACACTGGAAGAGATGAAGATAGAATTCTGCTCGAAAACCCTCAACTGACAGCCCTGCTGCAGGGACTGGAACGTGTGGCTAGAGTAGCCTTAGAACATGAACAGAGGCAACCCAGGGAGGCCGACACGTTCTTTGAGTGCTACCGCTCGTTCAACTCATTGCGCCCGCCAACGTTCGATGGGACCGGCAATTTCGCAACTGCGGAGAACTGGATAGCGAACGTCAAGGATAAGTTCCAGATCCTACGAGCCCCAGAAGAATACAGGGTTGAACTAGCAACCCAGTGTTTAGAGGGTCATGCCCGTTTCTGGTGGCAGGAAGTGAAACGCGGGTTGGGAGAAACCGCGAGAGCAACAGAATGGGCCGAGTTTGAAAACCAGTTTGAAAGGCGTTACATGGATGTAATGTCACGAGAGGCGCTCCGCCAACAATTTACAAGTTTGAAACAGGGGGGCAACTCAGTGGCAGAGTATAACTCCAAATTTGAAAATCTGATGAGATATGCACCAGACATTGTGCGAGATGACTTCCGCCTCCGACAACAATATCTCGGGGGACTGAACCCCCGTTTTGCTCAAATAATCGACATCCCGGGGACCAACCGACTGTCGGATCTAATGTTGAGGGCAACTACTGCGGAGTCATATGACGGCCGCATCGGTCAAGCTGGGGGATTGAGGAATGTACGACCCAAGGTGGAGGAACCTGTGAGATCGGCCCCAAATAGAGGAAATTTCGGGAATGCCCGGCCCAACTATCAAACTAACCCAGCACCTCTGTGCAATTATTGTGGCCGTAACCACGCAACGGAACAATGCAGCTTCCGTTTGGGGGTGTGTCATCGGTGCAACAAACCAGGACACTTCATCAAGGACTGCCCCCTGCAGCGAAATGATTCCGGACAACAGGTGGGAAACGCAGCCCCACCTACACGGGCACCGCTTGGCAGAGGGACCGGTAACTACAATCCCCCCAATAACAACCGCGGTGGGAACCAAAAGGTTGGAATGCATGCACATGATTGTTGCAATTGTGAGATGGGAGGAGCTCAGACTAACGAAGGGTACGAAGGAGAAGACGTGGCCACTGATCTTCTAACTGGTAAGTTTGAACTTTCTGGAATTCCTGCTTTTGTACTTATAGACACGGGTTGTAGCCATTCGGTTATATCAAAGGAGTGGGTAGAAGAACACGGGGTACCAACTTGGGACTCGGGTAAATTATTGAACATAAGTACCCCCGCATTGCAATATACTACCCCAGAGTTTCGGAGCGTAGGGCTAAAACTCCAAATAGCGGGGAGGGAATTTCCGATAAACCCCATAGTCTCGAGGACGGGTCTCTATGATTTAATGTTGGGTCTTGAGTGGCTTACTCGAAACGGCGTGACGGTTGACTGCCTGAAAAGGAGAATGGTCATCAACAGACCGGGTCTCCCTGACCTCTCGGTTCGACTTAGGAAACGGGGAGGCGGGACCCCGACCATATCTGCCAGTCAAGCGAGAAGATTAATCGACAGCGGCAGTTCCGCCTTTATAGTCACCATAATGCAACACGAGACGAAAAGACCAGAGATAAGGTCGGTACCCATCGTTTCGGAGTATACCGATGTATTTCCGGAAGAGCTGCCAGGGATACCTCCGAATCGGGAAATCGAATTCCGCATAGACGTACTTCCGGGTACCCGTCCAATCTCTAAGGCCCCGTACCGGATGGCACCGGCGGAGCTTAAGGAACTGAAGGCTCAGCTAGAGGAACTCTTAGAATTGGGATTCGTACGACCAAGCACATCGCCGTGGGGCGCACCAGTGCTATTCGTCAGGAAGAAGGACGGTAGTATGAGGCTCTGCATCGACTACCGAGAGTTAAACAAGGTCACGATCAAAAATAAATACCCCCTTCCACGAATTGAAGACCTATTCGATCAGCTCCAAGGTGCGGCCGTTTATTCCAAGATCGATCTGAGATCGGGGTACCATCAGTTGCGGATTCAACCTCAGGATGTAGAGAAGTCAGCATTCCGTACCCGTTATGGGCATTATGAGTTTACTGTCATGCCCTTTGGGTTAACCAACGCTCCTGCAGCATTCATGAACTTGATGAACCGCGTATTCCACGACCTACTTGATTGCTGCGTCATCGTTTTTATAGATGATATCCTGATTTATTCGAAGAAGGAGGAAGATCATGCCGAGGACCTACGTACAGTGCTACAAAGGTTACGGGAACACCAGTTGTACGCCAAATTCTCTAAGTGTGAATTTTGGATGAAGGAAGTTAAATTCTTGGGACACGTAGTAACAGGGGAAGGTATCCGGGTAGACCCAGATAAAATCAAAACAGTGGTAGAATGGACCCAACCCAAAAATGTAGCAGATATACGCAGTTTCCTGGGATTAGCGGGATACTACAGGCGCTTCGTTCCCGGGTACTCAAAGACAGCCCGGCCCATGACCCAGCTCCTACACAAAGGAACTACCTTCAAATGGACGGAGAGTCAAGAGGAGAGTTTCCAAACTCTGAAGAAACTACTAACCAGTGCCCCAGTGTTAACACTGCCCAAACCTGACCAAGAATTCACAGTGTATACTGACGCGTCGAAGAACGGTCTAGGGTGTGTACTCATGCAAGACGGGCAAGTGATCGCTTACGGATCACGGCAATTGAAGAACCATGAACAAAACTACCCCACACACGACCTAGAGTTGGCAGCAGTAATTTTTGCACTCAAGTCATGGAGACACTACCTCTATGGGACGAAATGCCGAGTATTCACGGATCACCAAAGCTTAAAGTATGTGTTCACCCAGAAAGAATTGAACATGAGACAAAGAAGGTGGCTGGAGCTAATGAAGGACTATGACTTAGACATACAGTACTTGGCTGGGAAGGCAAATGTGGTGGCTGACGCACTCAGTAGAAAAGGGGCGACAAATTTGGCAGAAGCCGTAACCCAAGAGACAGAATTGATCAAAGAAATGCGACAGATGAACTTGGGAGTGTGTGTATCGACCAGTTGGATCCAAGAACAAATTGATATCAAGGGAACCGTGAAGAATGCGGTACTTACCCTAGCAGCTATATCGGTGCAACCAGAACTGAAATCTCGAATACGGGACGCGGACCAAGGCGACGAGCGACATCAAAGATACCGGGAATTAGCTCGTAACAATCCAGCGTCGACCTTCAAGGAAAGGGAGGATGGGCTCCTCTACTTCAATCAACGGGTGTGTGTTCCAGAACAGGGAGGACTGAGAAAGGAAATTCTGAAAGAAGCTCATGAATCGGGGTATACCATTCACCCAGGAGAGGTGAAGATGTATAAGGACCTTCGAACCCAGTTTTGGTGGCCCAACCTAAAGAAAGATGTGTCAGAATTTGTTGCTAGATGTATCACCTGCCAACAGGTGAAAGCAGAACGGAGGAAGGTAGCAGGGTTGCTATATCCAAACTCCAGAGCACAAATGAAGTTCCAGGTCATTACTATGGACTTCATCACTGGGTTACCGCGTACCCAAAAGAGATATGACTCAATCTGGGTCATTGTGGACACACTAACCAAGGTAGCCCATTTCATACCTCTGCGGACCCCTACGTCTGGTGGGGAATTGGCAGACCTATTCCTTCAATATCAGTTCAAATATCATGGAGTCCCTGAAACCATCATATCAGATCGGGATACGCGATTTACCTCGCATTTCTGGAAAAGCTTCCAGGAAGCAATGGGAACCCGGCTCAATTTCAGTACCGCTCATCATCCTCAGACGGACGGCCAGTCGGAGCGTACAATACAAACTTTAGAGGACATGCTAAGGGCGTGTGCCATTAACTTCCAAGGGTCATGGGCAGATCACTTGACAATGGCCGAGTTCGCATACAATAACAGCTACCATGCCAGTATCGGCATGGCACCGTCTGAAGCTTGGTGTGGGCATCGTTGGAAAACCCCCTTGTGGTGGGGAAACCACGGAGAACAATTGCCTACAGGGCCAGAAATGGTAAAGGATTGCGCGGACAGAACCCAACTGATTTTAAACAGACTAGGTACTGCTCGAGACAGACAGAAGAAGTACGCGGATTTGAGGAGACGACCATTAGAGTTTGAAACCGGGAATCATGTTTGGTTGAAAGTCTCTCCAAGGAGGGGAGTGAGACGGTTCGGTGTAGCAGGGAAATTAAGCCCGAGATATGTTGGACCGTTTGAAATCCTTCGGCGCATCGGACCACTTGCCTACGAACTAGCGTTACCCCCGGCTCTGGATAAAGTACATCCAGTCTTCCACGTGTCTCAACTACGGAAATATATCCGAGATCCCTCCCACATACTCGACTTCTCGAATCTGGGACTTGACGAAACGTTAGTGTATGAAGAGCGACCAATGAAGATACTGGACACTAAGGAAATCAGTCTCCGACGTAAAACCATTAGACAAGTGCTGGTACAGTGGGGACGTCACTCCAACCGAGAAGCTACTTGGGAAAGCTAAGAAACAATGCGCACAACATACCCGGAATTGTTTGAAGAGATGGACGCCGAGTCTGTTCAGGGGACTGAACAGTATTTCCAAGGGGGGGAGGATGTGACGCCTCTGAATCAGGGTAAAAATCTAATTATAAAAATCTAAATTAGAACAATAAAAATGTATGTGTATAAATATATACCAGAAGACAACATATAAAAAGGAGTACGAAATAAATAACAGAATTGTATAAAATTGTAATAATGGGTATCTAAATTCTGCACATAGCCCAATTTGAAAGCCCAAGTTAGAAAAAAAAATACAATCCTAAATTAAGCCCAGGTCTTGTAATATAATCAATCAACCTCTCCTCCCTTCTCATTGCTTTTTGCTCCCTGTTGAAAACCACCCCAAGTAAGTTTCTCTCTCTCTCTCTCTCTCTCTCTCTCTCTCTTTTGAACCTTCTTGGCCGAAAACCCCCTCCTCTTGGCTTTGCTGTCGCCGGCCACAACCCCCTCTCTTCTCCTTGCCGCCGCCGACAGTCAACCACCAAGCCGCAGCCCTTTTCCCTAGCCCTAACCCTCTCTCTACTCTCCCCTCTCCCTTGAGCCGCCGGCCCCAAAGACCCAAACCCGAAACCCTATAACCAAACCCGAAACCCCTGCAGCCTAGACCCGAAGGAAACCCCTAGCCGCAACCCTCTGGCCTCTCCCCCTCCTTTTCCCTTTGTTGGCCGACACTCTTTCTTTTTTTTTCTTTTTTTTTTCTCTTGGCCGGCCAAACTCCAAAACCTTAAGTTAGGTACGGCCCGTACCAGGCCGTGCGGCTAGGCCGTACCTACCTAGGTCAGACCAGGCCCGTACCAGGCCGTGCGGCTAGGCCGTACCTACCCAGGTCAGACCAGGCCGTACCAACTAGGTCAGACCAGGCCGTACCTACTCAGTCGAAACCCTGACCCTAGACCGAAGTTCACTAACCCATTAAATGATTTTTGTGTTAAGTTGTTAGATGACAATTGATTTAAATACAAATAGAAATGAGAACCTAATCAAGCGTTTATAAACTTAGGAGCAAACCGCGAGGTTCTAGGAGACGCTGAGAACACGCGAGATCCCGACACACGCGAGGTCACTAAGAATACAGGTGCGGGTTCCTGGTCTTTTTACAAATAATAAGAAATGCGTGGATTAAGGTAGGTAATCCTTTTTCCCAATCTGGTAGATAAACTGCATGTTGAGAATGTCGAATTCTCTTTTGTTTTGTGTAGAATTGCATGTTAGGAACCTTTTGGATGCATTGATTTGAACTGACAGGATAGTGTGAATGTGAACAAGGAAAGTTTTTAATGAACTATTTTAAATTGGGGCCGTCCCTGTGTGGCAGTTCTGCATGTGTTTTCGAAAATCGGATCGTCCGTGTGTGGCGATCTGCCGGTTGGGTCCCCGCAACGACCCTTCCAGATTCGTCCTCGTGTGGCGACTCTTTGGGCTATCCTGCATGGGCATGGGTTCTCAGAGAGAAAGGCCGGATTATCCGTGTGTGGTGATCCGGAGTAAGAACAGAACAGAACAGAACAGAACAGAACAGCTCGTCCTCGTGTGACGACTCTCTAAGTTTTCATGTACGGGCATGGATTCCCAAGGGAGAAAGGCCGGATTGTCCGTGTGTGGCGAACCCGGAGTGTGAGAATTTTAAAGAGAAACAGGAACAGAACTGAGAATGTTTTGAAAGGATTGCATGTCCGAATTGATAGGAAAATTGGGGGGGTTATTTTCAAAACCTTTACTTTTATGTTTTTAGGGTATTTAATGCATTCATTTGTAAAAGCACCGGGCTGGAACTAAATCCCGCACTGAGAGATAGTTCGATTCTCTCACCCGTTTTGTTTCCACTTTTATATGGGTTCCAGGAACTGAAGCCGAGGACCTAGAGGAAGGACGCGAGTGAGAAAACTAGCGGGAGTTATTTACTTAGCCACTATTTATTTAGTTTTCTGTTGTATGAACAAAATACTGTACAGACGTGGCAGTGACTGTTTGAATTGCCATGTCTGACGTGTTTTTCCCTTTCTATTTGTGTGTGGAACTCATTTATTTACCATAAGTGGCTTGTTTGGATTTATTATTGATAATGTATGTGATGTGCTAATCGCCTTGCGCGTAAATGCGCGGCGGGTTGTCCGGGGGTGTGACAGCAGTAGAAGAATTCCTCCTCACTGTCCTCAGTGGGGAGAATGGGTTGTTGACGGGAAGGGCTGGTTGAGCCACCAGCTCATCCCGGTAAGCTTGGAGATTTCTTTTCTTGGTGACCGACAGAGGGGTCACGGGAGTTTGATTGACTTCGGTTGTCTTCCAAGACGCGCGTTTTCTTGCACGTCTAGTTTTAGAGAGTGGAATGAACGTTCTGCCGTCTATTCCCTTGGGGGTGAGAAAGTAGCATGCTTCCTCATCATCTTCGAATTCCTCCTCGGTGAGACCCAAGGGACAGTTGCTCACTCATCGGAGCAGGAACAGGGGTCTCGAACGCCCTGACTTCATTGATGGGGACTGCGAAAGTCCCAAAGCAGATCACCTCCTCACCAGCAGGGAGGCTGGTAACTTGAGCGAATGAGCGTGCGTTGGTCGCGGTGTAAGCCATTCCTGCAAACAAGCAAACTCAAGATTTCATTGGTCAATTTTCATATGTAAATTCATACATGAGTGTTAGCCCAATTATTCAATCCATAGGCGTCGATATCGAGTGTAAAAGGAAATGACATAACTCAAGCGGTCCAATGACTCGTTGTCGAGTGTTGTGAAGTCATTGGCTACTTGAGTACGTTCCCTTTACCTTCGTAACGGATCCCGAACCTGTGAGGAGGAGAATGTCCCACCGGGCGTGCCAAAACCTGTAGGGCGCAGAAAGTTGCACAGCTGTTGGTATGGGAAGGGTGTGTGCATGTGTATTTAAATGTCTCGTGGTTCAATGCTCTCTGTTTGATTAAAGAACATCGAACTCGAAACATTCGTTTCTTTCTTTCTGCTATTCCTTCTGGTTCACCCTCGACAGACCTACAATTCGTGATCGGTCCATCGAGAGAGTTTAATGATTGTGGGGACATTTAACTCCCAGCGGGCGCAAGCCCCCGCTGTTAATTACATCAGATGGCCCTCCCAAGCCATGCTGAATACCTCGTTCATTCCAGGATTTATGCCTATTTGTTGTGAATTGAATAAAGGGGGCTCGTTCGTGAAGTTTTATGTTTTTTAGGGACTTGTTCGTGAAACTGAAAGGATAGAGATTTGTAATTTGAATTTGAGATGGAGTTTGGGCTGTAAGTGGGATTTCCAAGGACATTGTTTGAGGAGTTGGCAAGACGTCAAGGACTGATTTGTGAATGTCGAAGGACTGCACTTGTGACTTCTTTTGTTATAATGATCTGTTTGAAAGAGGTTTCGATTCTTTGTTATTTGGGGTTTTGCGATCTGTATTGATCCTTTGAGGTTTGTGTTGAGGGCCTCTTGCTATTGCTGCCTTCATGTTCTTCGTGGTTTCGGTTGATTCTTTCGCGAATTAGATTTGTGGAGGAGTAACCCTTGCCAGCTTTCGACATTGCTTTAAATGAATGTCAACGACTCCTTTTTCATGGGGTTTGATCATATGATGGCGTGATGTCAACTTGATGGTTTTAAATGGAATTTTTCTGTCTTGTACTGTGATATCAGGACTATAAGTCGGCCAACTTTCAGGATTTTTCATGGTGTCTAGCTATGTCAAACGGAAATTCCAAGTAGTGACCAGCGGTTTTCTGTTTTTCTGAACTGCTGAACTTCGAAGGTCGATTCCTGCCAATTGGCTACACCAAATCTTGTATACTGCATATGAAAATGTTTGTTTAGTCATGATATATATGCATGTATAGCAGTTTTGTAAAACTCTATTCAGAGCTATGCCAAATGTGTGTTTTCGTGTGGAGGTGCCTGCTGATGAATGGAGCAGCAGTTTTTCTGCTTTGCTGAACTTTGAAGGCCATTCCCGACAATTGGCTAAACCAAATTTTGTATTCTTTATGTGGTTTCACAGAGGGGAATTCAATCTATAACCCTGTAAAATTTCATGGGATTTGGAGTTCTTTTTCCATGTTTAAAGGCCATGGAAAGGCAGGGTTATTTGTTGATGTTTTGTTTTCAGTTGCTGTTTTGCTGTTCTGACTACCAATCTTTAAAAATTTATTCTGGACAATCTACAAAGCCAAATTTTTGGTTCTTTTTATGAGAGTATAGAGAAGAGTCTACTATATACGCATGCCAAATTGCAAGATCTTTGCACTTTCCTAACCATTTTTAACAATTGCTTGAATGCAGAGATGGACTGGTAAAAGATGCAGTTTTTCTTTCTACAGTTTTTGTGTTTTCACTTTGAGAAGCTGAACTTCAAAAATCCATATTAAATCGAAATAAAATCCGAATAACATGATCTTTGTGCCCAACTTGTGTGTTTTGAAGTTATTTACATTTTGGTGCAGTCCATTTTGCATTCTAGCCTTTATTCTGGTCCAGATTAATCATTTTACCAGAGATGGTCATTTCAGTCCAGCACCAGTTTCGTTTACTGACGATTATTTTTGTAGAATTTGTACAAGATAGACTACAACCCCGATTCGAGTGTTCTTAGTACCAAAATCTTCAGGAAAGCACAATATATGTCCTCAAAAAGTTTCAAGAATTTAGAAGGCCGAAATCTATTTTTAATTTGTGACTTTGTAAGAGGCATATTCTGGGGCAGCAAGCTTATCTATCAGTTTTTGTGTATTTTGGAAAGCCAACTTTGAAAATAGCTAGTATATCGTGTAAAAATGCTATAAATGTAAAGTTTGAGTCTAAATTGTGTGTTTTTGAGTCCTCTAGCTGACTGTATATTTGGATTTCTGGTTTAAGTTTCGTGATCAGTTCATATTGGCCGGTTTGTGACAGCATGTCATTTTGAGACAACACAAACGGGTCTAAAAGGGAAGGTCATCGAAATATCACAAGTTTAAAGAACAAATGACATATCATAGCTAAAGCTAATATCATTTAATACTTTAGACTTCAATTTCTCCCCATTTGCACATAGTTTTTAATTTTCGCCAATATTCATGCATGTAAATGCACTAATTATTGACTAAATCAATCCCTTTGCACAAATAGGCCCTTTGATCATTTAGGTTGAGAGAATAATAGGGGAGACCTCATGGCTCAACCCTACTACCTCTTGTGTTTAATTTTTTTTATTGTCACTTTATTATTCTTTTAACATCCCCACAAAATAATTAATATAGTTTTCATATGAAGGGAGACCTCATGGCTCAACCCTCATACTTCTACTACTTAATTATTTTTAGAAGAAGCTAAAGGAATTTAGAGAAGGAAAGAAATGGAAAAGAAAAGAAGAAAAGGGAAGAGTAAGATAGTCACAAATATTTACATGTGCATATATTTATTTAGAATCATAGGCTTGAAAGCTAGCTATAAGAGCTACTAATGCCTCCTCTATTTCATTTGTCACTTTTAAACCTTTTAATATAATATTTGATTATTATATAAAAGGAGTTTATTTCATTTATATGATTTCATGCTTCCAAACTCATTTATGTGAGTTAGAAGCATTCAATCTTCATCAACTTCGAACATAAGAGAAAGAAGAAGAAGGAGATTAAAAGAAAGAAATTAAGAAGCTCCAATTGCATAAAAAAAAACAACAAAAGAAAATCATTGAACAAGAACATTCTTTTATTCATTCATGGCTAATTTACATGAACATCAAGCTTCTCAAGCTTCTACATTGCAAATCTCTACCTATTTCTATTTTTGGTTTTGGTGGAGGAGGAAGAAGAGGTTCGGCCTTGGAGGGTTTTTGTGTGTTTTTGTGTTGTGTGGTGTATATGTTGTGTATGGTGTGGTTTCTATATATATTCTTTTCTCTTGTATATATATTCTCTTCTTGTGGTGTGTTGTATATATTTTGCCTCTCTTCTATATCTTCTTCTTCTTCTTCAAATGAGGGGTTTATATAGGCCATGGCAAGAGGTAGAGCCTAGGTTTAGAGGAGCCTTGTTGGCGTGATCCCCACCACTCATTTGCATCAACTCTCATCCAAAGGTTTAGATGCATCCAAGTGTCATGCTTATCCCTCAAGCTTGAAGGGAATATTCTTGGCATCTTAGCATCTTCATTGGTCATGTGACATGTGTCCATAGGAGCAAAATATCTAGAATATATTCTTCCCTCCTAATTTGGCATCTTCATTGGTAGAGTGACATGTGTCCATAGGAGCAAAATATCTAGAATATATTCTAGAATATATATTTCCCTCCTATTTTGACATCTTCATTGGTAGAGTGACATGTGTCCATGAGAATAAAATATCTAGAGCACATTCTAGAATATATTCTTCCCTCCCATTTTGGCATCTTCATTGGTAGTGTGACATGTGTCCATGAGAATAAAATATCTAGAGCATATTCTATCCTCTCAAATTGGGCCATGCAACAATTGGGCTAGCCTCCAATTTAATTCGGCCAAAGCCTTTGCCCAATTTGGTTCGGCCATTTAGTAGCAGCCCCAATTTTTACCAATTAAATTCGGCCCAGCTCCAAATATTTTTGATTCGGCCATTTAATTAATTTTATCTTTTTCTGACTTTTTAGGGTCAAACACTCTCATCGCAGGACTGGTGGAGCGATGGCGTCCCGAGACGCACATGTTCCACATATCATTCGGAGAGATGACGGTGACACTCCAGGATGTGAGTGCACTTTGGGGTTTGCCTATCACTGGCACCTCCGTTGGTGGCGTATCTAACAGCGTTGAGTTTGCTGCTCAGATCGAGGAGTTGTTGGGCATTGATTTTCACTCTCTTATTGAGGATCGGGGGAAGTCCAAATTCCATCTGAGAATGAAGAAGTTGCTGGAGCACTTCAGCCCGGATCTGACAGCAGATTCCACTAATGAGCAGATTCAGAGGTAAAAACTATAAATTATTTTTATTACATTTGCGAACAACGCTTCATTATCTGTTTTGTATTGCAGATATACACGGGGCTACGTGATGGACCTATTTGGTTCTGTCATGTTTCCCGATTCCAATAGTGATATGATACCGATGATGTATCTCTCGCTGCTGGCATACCTTGATCACCCGTCCCGTACAACTGGGGTGGGGCTGTCCTAGCCCATCTGTACTCCCACCTGTGCTGTAGTTGTATGGTAAGTCTCTAACTCTTTTCTCAATTAAAGTTTTAATCAACCAATCCAAATACCATGACGACTAAATTTTTTTATAAATGCAGAAGGATAAGAAGCAGATGTATGGGTGATCACTCAAAAGAGAGCGATGTTTCTTTAATATTTATAAACTCGGAAATGCTATCGGTTCGGACTGCAAGCGCACAATCCTATCGAGTAGTATATTCAAGGTCGATCCACAGGGAATATTGGTTCAGAGTCTTGAGCAATCGAATCACAATCTTTCGAAAGGCTAGATGAAATCTGAAAATTGAGAGTTATTGTTGTGATCAATGTAAATTAGGAAGCAATTAAAAATAATTAAAATAAAGATAGAGATGAGAATTCCTAGGATTTCGGCACACCATTGCTACTCAATCTGCTTTGATAATATATTCCTGTCGGGTCTGATTTCCTATTGTTGTTTTATGAAAGACACCACATAGGTCACTGCGAGTTATGTTACGCAAGAATGACAGATCTTTCATTGAGATTCTACATAGGACACTGTGAGTTACCTTACGTAAATGACTGATCTCTTAAATACACAAGTTACTACACATATCATTGCGATTTTCCTTACGCAAATGATGGAACTTGGTTCGCGTTTTGTTGTTCTGGTTTATGGTTTCCCCGCTAAGGTTTTCTTCACATAAACCTAATAGATCTCAACGAGGCTAATTCGTACAAATAGTTTCTCTTACTATTAAAGCACTGTCACTACCCTAACGGATTAAACTAGATCATCGAAGTTAGATGAAGAGATAGTAACTTACAAAAGCATTTCGATTAAACAACAAGAAAATCATAATCAACAGAAATATATATATCAAAACATCAAGAGTAACAAGGTTTACTACCTAGCCCTAAGAAATGGAACTTAGCCGCGGAACGACATGGTTACAATCACTCCTCTATTCTCTCTTTAATCAAATCTAACCCTAATTACAAAGATAACTTCTTCTTCTGCCCAGGGGCTTTATATAGGAGTGGAGGGACGTTTGGTGGTTGAGTAGGGGCTAAGGAACTGATCTGGATACAGCTGTCGGCAGTTATTCCCCAAGAGACGCCCGGTTACGGTCCGTATCAGGTGATACAGTCCGTATTGAGACCTTGTCGCTGAGGGTTTTAATGCGTATCACACTATATCTCCTGGTCTGTATTAGGCTTGGTCCGTATTAGGCAATACGGACCGTAACAGAGACTTTGTCGATAAGCGTCGCTGATCCGATTGACCCGATTCTTGCTTCTTTTGGTGTAAAATAGTCCCAAAACCTGTTTTCTGTAATAAAATATGACAATAGCCTTTTCTCTAATAAATTAAACATAAGTGTGAGAAATATGCAAAACCTAAGCCAAAACCCTACATAATTCATCATTATTTTGACTCTGATCAATGGGCCGACACTCTTGCTTCAGCACTGGTCGTCATCACGGCTACCGGTGGCTCGGCCTATCCCGAAAGAAACTCCGACATGGGGAGCGCCCGATCCACTCAGATGCCCGACATATGCGAAGAAGTGGCACGGTGATCATAACTACGTGGATCGGACCCACGATAGTACCATTGGTATCAGGCCAGTCCATTCAGAGCTGCAGAGTTTGGCTGCAGTCCTTGTTGAGCGAATACCGTACGACCAGTTGTACGAGGATGAGCTGTTGCCAGGATTAGTCTGCAGCAGTGGGAGAGATGGTACTACAGAGGTCCACTCGTACACTTTTTGATAGTGGAGCACCACTATCCAGTTCGGGTACTCCATTAGCTTGGACATGCGCTGTTGATTCCACATACCTATCTTTGTCGCGTTCCACCATCAAAGACCTGCACAAGTAAGTCATATCATATTATCTATTATCCCAAATTACTTGATAGTTTTGTATTGCAACTAACGTGTTTCTTACAGGATAAGTCATTTAGGGCGACCGGAGCGCGACTGACACGATCATTTACATGAGTACTACACTAGGGCGGAGGCTCTGGGGTACCACGACTTTTATCACGTGCTATATAAGCTCATTCAGACATTGGGACATCCCCTATTGAGGTATGAGACTTGGTACGTGCGGGTCTGCATGGCCACCGTATATCTGTAAGGCGATTACGGTGCCCATTTGTGCGACAAGATCAAAGCCGATGATGGTTACACACCCAACGGTAAAAATTGGGCTCGTCAGGTAATGCACATAAATCTACATAGTTTTTTCCTAACTTATTAGTTCATCAAGGTTTGGTCTAACAAACTAACTTTTTTCTAGCTTTTGACCTCGCTTAAAGCTGCCGCGCATGGGGTCACCATGCTGGGAAAGAAGAACTGGAGACGTCTTGGGTACCACTTTCTCAAGCAGAATGCCAATTTTGTTGAGGATGCCGGGCACGGTGGGCAGCTCATCACCATATTGCGAGACACCAGAGAGAACATCAACTACCGTGAGATAAATTCGGCCCAGCCCAACGTGAGCCCGGTTATGCTAGATGAGATGCCACCTCCCCCTGATGAGTAGCAAGAGTGAGACTACCATCGTTGGGTATTGTCCATGACTGGGTGAGAGTCATTCTACGACGAGCATGAACATCCGGTTCAGCCTTTGGTATGTCTTTTTTCATTAGCTGTCAGGTTAGTACTAATTTCTTCATTCAGATCAAATTTACTTAATTATGTATATGATTGTCGGGTCCGGCCAAGATGCCACCACCGCCTCCGAAGTCCTTTCCAGCGGATGTCGAGTTTGGCGCGTTTAGTCTCGATGAGATCGGGGTATTCGAGGAGGATCCGACCGACATGCCTCCACTGCCAGTACCACGATATGAGACAGAGATGACACATGATAGAGAGGCCAGTGGTAGCGGGTCCCAGACTCAGCCTGCCTTTGGGACTGAGTTCTCTGCATCCATCTTCTGTACACCCCGGCTAGTCTCTAGGGCGACATATAAGGCAGTCTGGGATACCGCCGAGCGGATACGCAGCGAGGCAAAGGCTCATGTCATTACACCGAGAGAGAGAGAGCCTGGCCGGTTCGAGCGAACGCCGGAGTACCAGCTGAGCGATGGTCCCCCGATCCGTGGCGGTGACTTTTTGTACTATTTTTATTTGATATACATATTTGGTGTTTTATATTTGGTATAATATTTCTGTTTGGTATTTATATTTGGTATACTATTTCTGTTTGGTATACTATTTCTGTTTGGTATACTATTTCTGTGGCAGTGATTTCTAGATCTTTTTTCGTCACTAACTTACGCAAAATTACGCAAAATTATGCTAAATTAATAAATTAACATAATTACACTAAATTAATATAATGAGAATTGTAGTAAAATAAAATAAATCATCACGAATATGGTAAATTAAACTAAGTTACGCTAAATAGTAAATACTACAACAATAACAAAAATAGTACAACATAAAATTTAAACGGAAAATACTCAAATAAACCCTAAAACAGTCAAAGAAAATATAAAAATAATAATAATATGGGTACCGGCCAGAAAATGGCCGGTAGTGTATTAAATAGGGTACTGGCCAGAAAATGGCCGGTAGTGGATTAAATAGGGTACCGGTCATTTTCTGGCCGATAGTGTCATTTTTATTAAATCCCAGCAAACCTGAGTATATTAAATAATTTATAATAAACTTTGGATATTAATAAAAATGTCGGCTATATTTCGCTATAACATTAATTGCAAATTCACATGTAAGTGAGATGGTATTGCTATGTATAAAATGGTTGGGCTATGGTCAAACCAATTACAGAGAAGATGTTATTACTATTACCCGGGCTCAGTAATTAATTAGCTTGGAATAATGAAGTTCACATGGACATATGAAGAAACGTGCAGCTAAATTATTAGGGGGCATTTCATGTATATTCAGAAATCTCGAAATTAGGTATTTTCTCATCTAAAATTCATAATATTATATTTACTCTTCCGAATTTCAAAAACTATAATCTAATTTATTCTATTTTCCATTGAAACTTATTTTAAATTTAAAGTTCTCATTATAATCTTTTTTATATAATAAAAATATGTAGTCTTTGTGGGAAAAATGTACAGTTTTTAATTGATCGGTTTCGACAACACATGATTTGTTTTTATTTACTTGTGACTCATACACAATGTCATTTAGATATACACTTGTGTGTACGTCACAAGTAAGAACATAAAATGTTTTTCCTCATAACCGATCAATTTGAAGACCGAATATTCTCTTAACATGCTACATATTTTTTATTTTTTTTCAATAAAAGAGTAAAATGAATATTTTATAAAGTTAAAATGAGTTTTAATAGACAAGCAAATAAATTGGGTAAAATTGTGAGTTTTGAAACTTAGAAGGGTAAATATGATATTATGAATTATTATTTTAAATGAAAGGTGGAGGTCTAGCCTACCAGCTTTCTTCAAACCCCTATTGTCACGTTAAGAAAATTTTATAATAAAATTTTCAATCATTTATTTATTTAGAATGTTTAAAACGGAATCGAAATTTGATCGACGAGCGAGGAATGAGAAATTAAAACACGTTAAATGGGTTTATATTGAATTTTAGAATTTTTCGGACCATTGGTTCATCCTAGCACGGATCGCGAAGCACCCTCTTTAATAAGCCCTAACCTTGATTCATCCTAGCACGGATCGCGAAGCAACCCCTTTGATAAACCCTCACCCCTCTCTCTTCTCCCGTGTGTGTGGTCGGCCAAAGAGAAAGGAAGAGAAAGAACGAGAGAAAGAGAGAGAGAGAAGAAAAGAGAGGGAGAGCTCCGAAATCCCGTCGGATTGCGCCACCGTCCGGGAAATCGAGGTTGAAATCGAGAAGGCAGCTGTAAATCTCTCCTAGCCATCCCGTCGGTAATTTCTCTTTTCCCTTCTTCGTTTGAAAATCCGAGATTTCTCGAAATCCGCGGGTTGTTCGTTTTAAAACCGAGATTAGTGTTAGAATTGATTGAACTCTAACTCATTTGAGCTTCTTATCTCTCGTTTACCTATTTTCTACGTGATTTCGTCTTCCATTTTGGATTTCCCCATTCTAGGGTTTTGATGCCAAATCCCGAATTGAAACGCGGCATTGATTGATTAGGTTAGTCCGACCAACTAGACTTGTTCTCGGTAGGGTTATCTCTTGACCGGGAAAGGTTAGAACATGTAATGGTTAAATCGAGGTTTCGACCAAATTAGGGTTACACCAACCGGCCAATCGAATTGATGCGTAAACCAGAATAGCGAACCAGTACAGGAATGAGACCTAATTGAGATGGTGTACGTGGAATGTAGGTGTGGGCTCGGTTGAGCAAAGGTTTGCGGGACGCTCCGAGACGCCTGATCTGTAGTCGCGCGGTACGTCTATTGCCAGCAGGTGCGGGATTCTTGGACTTGTTTGATGTTTCATTTTCAGAAATTAAATTGTTTTCGATTGTCATGTTGAACTGCTTGATTGATTGCATAATCGAATTGTTTGAATCATATGCATAACTGTATTAAATTAGAACTGATATGTACTGAAATCGCCTTATTGCGGGCCGCAACAACTCCCATTACGGGCCGCAATCAACAGCGTAGCTCTAAACATAAACAAAAATTCTCTGACTGCTTGGCTGCGGGCCGCAATAACCTCATTGCGGGCCGCAATAAAGTCATTACGGGCCGCAATGAAGTCATTACGGGCCGCAATGAACATACCAGGAGAAATGCTCTCTGGCTGAAATTGGGGTGCTTGGTTGCGGGCCGCAACTACAGTCACTGCGGGCCGCAATGAGAGCCTGGAAACATGAAAATTAGAGTTGAAAACTTGTGGGTAGTTGAGTGCGAGCCGCAATAACCCCATTTTAGTCCGAAATGAATATCATAGTTGTATGTGCATGTTGAATGGTATATCGTTTGTTTGTGTTCTTTGTTTTGAGAACTACGGTTGAAAGTCCCCAACAATTTATGACTATCTAGGATGGTCGGTAACGTTTCGAAATCAACGCTGGGCGATGACTCGAAACCATGTGCGCATATGAGGATAATTAATCACTGCTGGGCAGTGATTGATTAAGATCAGCCAATGCTGGGCAATGACTGATCGTGACGGAGACTGTGGGTGACTGTGAGGAAACGATGAAATGGAGTCATATCCAGTCTGGGACAGGAATGACAGTTTGGTTTGACGTGTTGTGAATGGACGATTCTGCGCTTATTGCAAACGAATTTTTCTTTCTTTCTGATTATGAACCAGACCTCAGTTAATGGTTAAGCCAAAGCACTGCGGATGGGTGTCAGATAAAGGGTCCAGCTGGTGGGCCATCTGTAGGTGTCAGTGACACTGCAGATGTGGGTTGGATAAAGGGTCCAGCTCGGTGGAACATCCGTAGGTGCTACCAGCTGTAATAAAATGAGTTAAGCCAAATATGTGTTGTTTGAACTTCATCGTGAAAACTCCGTGAGTTGTGTTTCATTTGATTATTGTTGTGAAGCATATGCATACATTTATATACTGATATAGAACTGTTAAAATATTGTTGTATGGATTTTATTTTTGAAAGTGGATTCTGATTGCAAGTCCAATAATCTAAACTGTGGCAAATTTCGCACTGAGAATTCGTTCTCACCCCCACTCTTGGGTTATTTTACAAGATTTGGGGCGTCGGGTTCTGGAGAGGCACGCGAGTTGTAGACCCTTGGTAGTTACTTCTGTATGGCCTAATCTACCTTTTGTTGTATAGTTTAGGGTTAGGCCTGATGGGTAGTATCTGTATGAGATACTTTTATTGTATTATACTTTGACTCGACTGTGTACCCTTATAAACTGAGTATGTTATATGAAATATGTACGTATAAACTGAGTCAAGATTTTATGGCAATTTAGGATCATGGACGGGCGTCGCGGTAGGGGACGTGGTAGGGGACGACCACCTCGCACGAGAGCTGGTGGACGGGTTCAGGACATAATTGTCGAACCCGCTACTAGCAGAGCTGAGACCGGACCGGCAGGGCCGGAAGGTCAAGGAGTTGAGTTTGGGCCTGGAGGTGCACAGGACCGAGATCGAGCTCTCGACGAGAGGTTGATAGCGGCGTACGAGAGAGGTCGCCAGGCAGAGAGACGTGACGCTGCACCTGAGGCCCCGAGAAATGCTCCTGAAGAATTTAGGAGGTTGTATGACTCCTTCCTGCGCCTCCATCCATTGCGTTTCGATGGCACGGGTGAGTTTGCAGTGGCAGAGGAATGGCTCGCGAGTATGCACGCGAAGCTGGTTCTATGTCGAGCGCCAGAAGAAGACATGGTAGAGCTGGCAGAACAGCAGTTGGAGGGGGGTGCCAGATTTTGGTGGGATGGAGCCCGACGTAGTTTCGTCGGGGAGGAGGCAAAGATTCCGTGGGAATGGTTTGAGCAGCAGTTCACCCGACGGTTTCTAAGTAACTTGCAACGAGAGGCACTACGAAGGAAATTTTTGGACTTAAGGTAGGATGGGAGGTCAGTGGCAGAATACAACAATGAATTCCTCGCCTTGTCAAGGTACGCAGTAGACGTACAGAATGATGTGGTGAGATACCACAGGCAATATTTGGACGGGTTGGATGGGGGTATCTCGATGATTGTTGATACCCCGTTAGCTACTGAGCTTCAGGCGATGATGGACCACGCAGAGCAGGTAGAGCTGCACAGCAAAAGAAAGAGAACCCAGATGTCCGAGAGGAATGTCAAGCAGAAAGAGGATCAAAATAGACAATTCGCGAGGTCAAGTGGTGGACCGTCGACTGCTAGACCACCCCCTAGACAGATGGGGACACCGAGACCCCCTTTCAGGCAGATAGATGCACCGGGAGTTAGGCCGGGATTCGTTCCGACGTGGTGCCGTACCTCCAACCAGGAGCACTCTGAAATCCAATGTAGGCGTCGCAACAGTGCGTGTTTTACATGCGGCAGTATGGAACATTGGGCGAGAGAATGCCCAAATGCGGCACTGGAGTTTCAGGGGTACAGGGGACCGAGAGGACCTGCAGGACGCGGGCAGGGTGGACCACCATTCCGCGGTCGAGGCGTTTGATGTCTCGTTATTTGACCTATAATTCCGACCAATTTCTGCACCAAACCTGTGTTTAAATCTATTAAATCAGTTGTATTTCATTGAATATCTTTAGAATGTGGTACTGCTGCAAGTTTATTCTTATTTTGCAGGATTCGGGCGAAATCGAGGAGAAATCTGGAATTCTGAAGTCTCTACACGGCCTGTGTCACATTCTACACGGCCCGTGTCAACCTCGACTCGACCACAGACACGACCAGGACACCAACTTAAAACAGTCATAACTTTTGACTCGTAACTCCGTTTTGAGTGTATGACCACTTTTCGGAAAGCTTGCGAGAAGATCTACAATTTGAGCTAAGTACACAGGTTACACGGGCCGGACATATTTGACACGGCCCGTGTCAAGCAATTCCGGAAACAGATCTAGAAATCTGGAAAGAAGGCTATTGAAGGAAGGTCGACCAATTAAGCATATAATGGGGATTTCTCTCCAGAGAAGGTCATTCTGGAATAGGAGAGCAAGTTCTAGGGTTCATCTTTGGCGGCTAGGCTTGGAGGCGATTTTGAGAAGCGAAATACGCGAGTTTTCGATTGATCTTCTTTGCACTTTGGGTTTTGTCATGATCAACTCTATCTTTATTTGTATTTGCTGTTTTAGAACCATGAGTGAGTAATTTACTTTGTTTCTAGGGTTTTGATGTAATCGAATGTTTTGTCTTGCATGCTAGTTATTGAATCTTTGTATTGAAGTTTGTGTTTGATTGATTGAGTAGTATTTTAATTGCTTAGATTGAAGTGTTTGACTTATATTGGTTTGCTACTAGATGAATGCGCACATCTAGAAGGCATCATAGCCCTTTAACGTCTCTCAACCAAACTAAGTACATGAGGTAGGATTTGTGATCCGGAAGGTGAAACCAAGTAGTAACCGGGAGGCGAAAATTACTCTCTATCGGCGGATAGGAGTTACCTTTAGTATACCAATCAAGCAACTAGGTAGTAGGGACCAACACACGGAAGTTGAGGTCTAGAACCCGACGAGGGCATATATTGCAGTTTCCGTACCAAGTTGATGAACCAACAAACGGCAGTTGAGGTCCAGAAACATTAGGTCCGGTCAGTAGAACCCTACACAAAGGAACGATACAAAGAAACAATAGCTGCTGCATTAACCCGAGACTGACACGGACCGTGTAGCGAAATGACACGGCCCGTGTAAACTGATACGGCCCGTGTAGGAAATGACACGGCCCGGACAGGATAGTCAGAGGGCAAAACTGAGATGAAGTCTTAACCCTGGGAACGCTTTTTATTATTGATTAAAACCAGTTTAATCTTCTTTCTTGCACTTTATTATTACCTTGAATCTGTAGGAAACATAAACAACCAAAATCAACCCTTCCAACTTCTAGTTTTTAATTAACCTAGGTAGAGTCCGGATAACACTTGAACCGTCCCTGTGATCGATACCCGACGATATACTACGCGGTAGGATTGTATACTTGCAGTCTGAACCAGAAGTGTATTTTAAGGTTAAAAAGTACAGCTTGCTGTACTGAAACTTTGTACTATACCTTTTTGGTGTAACAAGTTTTTGGCGCCGTTGCCGGGGACGGCATCATTTATTTTCTGGATTTTTGCTTATTTTAATTAATCTAGATTTTAACTTGTATCTTTTTCTTTTCTTTCCTTTTTTTTTTTCTTTCTTTTTATTTTTTTCTCTTATCACAGGAGCTCAAGACACCATGGATCTGATGTACAACATGGCGACAGGCCAACATTGGTTTGGCCGCGACAGTTCTCGAGCTGGAAGAGGCGACCGATCCAAAGCTGATCAGATCGCAGCTCTATATGCTAGAGCTGCCGAGCTAGAGGAGGCCATGGAGAAGTATTTAATCAAAATGAGCGTGAAGGCAGCCAGTAACCATCAACCACAGCCATGTGTCATGTGTGGGGACAAGAGACACTCTTACGAGTATTGCCCACTGGCGGATTGGGATGAGGAACCGGAGCAGGACGGCTATCTCAGCAACAACAATTTCAATTTCTACGACACTGCACCATTCGATAACTCGAGCAATTACGTATTTCAATCCGATCCACCCGAGCCGTACATTGATCCCGCTGTGAGCGACTTCATGCACGAGCAAGGAAAGATGAATCAGATGATGCTCGAGCAGATGCAAGCGATGAGTGCACAAATGGCCGGTTTAGCTGCTCACAACAAGATGTTGAAGGAACAATTGAGTCACCGGGCCACCTCTAGTCAACCACCTCAATACCAGGAACCTGCCATGCCAGCTGCCAACCACACGGACCGTGCAAATTTCACACGGACCGTGCACGCCCATGAAGAAACTGAGCATCCTGACCGTGCAGAGCCCACACGACCAGCCGAGATCAACAAGAC
Organism: Carex myosuroides; assembly: GCA_028015225.1. Taxonomy (NCBI): domain Eukaryota; kingdom Viridiplantae; phylum Streptophyta; class Magnoliopsida; order Poales; family Cyperaceae; genus Carex; species Carex myosuroides. Next base: position 15,324,482 of record CM051477.1, read on the forward strand.
TACTGAGAACACAGACCATGCAGAATCTACACGGACCGTGCAGAAAGGGGATGACAACCTGGAGGAACTGACACACGGCCCGGATGGATCCAACACGGCCCGTACAGAAAAGTCCAAGGAGCTGGAGACTAGGCTACACGGGCCGGACAAACCCGACACGGACCGTGTCAAGGCCCCAACAGAGCAACCAACACTTGAGCTCAAGTCTCTACCAGCTAATCTCAGGTATGAGTTCCTGGACCCAGATAAATCTTGTCTTGTGATCATAAGTGCAGATCTTAAACCTGATCGGACTGCTACGCTCTTGGAGAAATTAAAAGCTCACAAAGGCGCGATCGGGTGCTCGATCAAAGACTTAAAAGAAATCTTGTGGATTCTTCTGATGCAAGAGTTTGATCGCGTGGTCCGTGTACCTCAGAAGTGGGTGCTTCCCCCAGTGCCACCTGATCCACCTCCCACCAACCAGTGAGGCGCCCCCGCCTCATCCCTCGCTCACCATCTAGTAAGTTTCCATATTTTCTTCTATTTACTTTTTCCTTGTGTAAATTCAAGCATTGAGGACAATGCTTCATTCAAGCTTGGGGGGGTGGAATAGAAGAAAACTGTATCTGCATTTAGACATGTTTATTTTCAAATTTTTTGCATTTTTAGGTGATAAATTTGTGTGATTGCTAGGATTAGGGACTTGTTTGAAAACTTTTGTTTGTGAGTTGGATTACCTTGAGAATTGGAAATAACCCCATAATTGATCAAAGAACTGCTTAAGATGGGATGTTTTGAGAAATCAAAAAGATGAAAGCTTGAATTGTATTGAAAAAGCCTTTTGAAACTGAACTGTGACTTTTAAATTAGAGAATTGGGATTTTAAACAAATAGAAAGATTGGGATATCCATTGGTGTGAAAGAATATCATTGGATGTGTGTATTCATGGTATATGCAAATAAAAGAAAAAATGAAACAAATGAAAAGATGGAGAAAATAAGAGTACTGGCAATAAGTCCTACGGGGCGCCTTTGAGCTCGTCTCCCAAATTTAGAAAAAAAAACGAGTACTGGCACAATCCGGCGGGATGCCTTTGAGCTCGAAAACTTTCAAAAACTCTTGCATATATCAACACATGAAGTCCGCGACTTTCTAACCTAAGCTTGTCCCAAGCTTGGGAGGGTTAAAAAGGGAAAAATCACCACAAATGAGGGCATAAATTCAGTGAAAGAATGAAATATTGATCAATTCGGGTAATTAGCTTTGCAAATATTAAAACATTTCAGAATTTGAAGTTTTATTAGTCAATTTGTGCGGTGAATCAAAATTGATCAAGGAAAATCCAAATTAGACCAAAAGAATTCTCAAGGTTCCTGATTAAAGCAACTCATGTAAATTTTCACATTTAAGAACTTAACTTGCATTTAGGTAAGACTATAGTCCAACCCGGTACCTAAGTATGGATCTTTGCTTGAGGACAAGCAAGATTTAAGCTTGGGGGAATTTGATGTCTCGTTATTTGACCTATAATTCCGACCAATTTCTGCACCAAACCTGTGTTTAAATCTATTAAATCAGTTGTATTTCATTGAATATCTTTAGAATGTGGTACTGCTGCAAGTTTATTCTTATTTTGCAGGATTCGGGCGAAATCGAGGAGAAATCTGGAATTCTGAAGTCTCTACACGGCCTGTGTCACATTCTACACGGCCCGTGTCAACCTCGACTCGACCACAGACACGACCAGGACACCAACTTAAAACAGTCATAACTTTTGACTCGTAACTCCGTTTTGAGTGTATGACCACTTTTCGGAAAGCTTGCGAGAAGATCTACAATTTGAGCTAAGTACACAGGTTACACGGGCCGGACATATTTGACACGGCCCGTGTCAAGCAATTCCGGAAACAGATCTAGAAATCTGGAAAGAAGGCTATTGAAGGAAGGTCGACCAATTAAGCATATAATGGGGATTTCTCTCCAGAGAAGGTCATTCTGGAATAGGAGAGCAAGTTCTAGGGTTCATCTTTGGCGGCTAGGCTTGGAGGCGATTTTGAGAAGCGAAATACGCGAGTTTTCGATTGATCTTCTTTGCACTTTGGGTTTTGTCATGATCAACTCTATCTTTATTTGTATTTGCTGTTTTAGAACCATGAGTGAGTAATTTACTTTGTTTCTAGGGTTTTGATGTAATCGAATGTTTTGTCTTGCATGCTAGTTATTGAATCTTTGTATTGAAGTTTGTGTTTGATTGATTGAGTAGTATTTTAATTGCTTAGATTGAAGTGTTTGACTTATATTGGTTTGCTACTAGATGAATGCGCACATCTAGAAGGCATCATAGCCCTTTAACGTCTCTCAACCAAACTAAGTACATGAGGTAGGATTTGTGATCCGGAAGGTGAAACCAAGTAGTAACCGGGAGGCGAAAATTACTCTCTATCGGCGGATAGGAGTTACCTTTAGTATACCAATCAAGCAACTAGGTAGTAGGGACCAACACACGGAAGTTGAGGTCTAGAACCCGACGAGGGCATATATTGCAGTTTCCGTACCAAGTTGATGAACCAACAAACGGCAGTTGAGGTCCAGAAACATTAGGTCCGGTCAGTAGAACCCTACACAAAGGAACGATACAAAGAAACAATAGCTGCTGCATTAACCCGAGACTGACACGGACCGTGTAGCGAAATGACACGGCCCGTGTAAACTGATACGGCCCGTGTAGGAAATGACACGGCCCGGACAGGATAGTCAGAGGGCAAAACTGAGATGAAGTCTTAACCCTGGGAACGCTTTTTATTATTGATTAAAACCAGTTTAATCTTCTTTCTTGCACTTTATTATTACCTTGAATCTGTAGGAAACATAAACAACCAAAATCAACCCTTCCAACTTCTAGTTTTTAATTAACCTAGGTAGAGTCCGGATAACACTTGAACCGTCCCTGTGATCGATACCCGACGATATACTACGCGGTAGGATTGTATACTTGCAGTCTGAACCAGAAGTGTATTTTAAGGTTAAAAAGTACAGCTTGCTGTACTGAAACTTTGTACTATACCTTTTTGGTGTAACAGCGTTCCCCAGATCGGCGGGGGCAGGACTGGAGGTCGAGTAGCGGTTCATGCGATTGAGGCACCAAGGTTTCCGGAAGAGAAGGATGACATGAAACCATCTGGTTCTCGAGCGGATGTGATGACAGGTATACTTTCTATCTCAGGCTGTTATGCGCACTGTTTGATTGATACCGGGTGTAGCCATTCCGTGGTGTCAAAGGCGTGGGTAGAGAAATGTAACTGGCCAACCGAAACCTGTAACCAAGTCCTTAGTGTCCAAACCCCTTTCGGTTCAAATGACCGAGAAATCACCACATGCCGAAACAGAAAGATCAGAGTGGATGGTAGGGATCTCGAGATAGACCTGTTGGTTATGGAGATCACCGGATACGATATTTTATTAGGGATGGATTTGTTGACAAGACATGCGGCGACAATCGACTGCCCGCACCGCAGGGTCTGTTTTACAACTTCACGAGGTAGTACGTCGTGCATGCTGAACTGTACGAAGGTCGGGGGAGTAATACCGTGTATTTCAGTGGTGGAAGTTAGGCATCTGATCGAGTCAGGATGCAATGCGTACTTGGCAGCAATTGTGTATACGGCTACGGAAGTTCCGGAGATGAATGAGATACCGGTGGTGGCAGAGTTTGCGGATGTGTTCCCGGATGAAATAATTGAACTACCACCCGCGCGAGAAGTGGAATTCGGCATAGAATTGGTGCCAGGCACGACGCCAATTTCCAAGACTCCGTATCGAATGGCTCCTGCGGAGTTGAAAGAGCTTAAGGCACAGTTGGAAGAGATGCTGGAAAGCGGGTTCATCAGGCCAAGCACGTCTCCATGGGGTGCTCCCGTGCTTTTTGTGAAGAAGAAAGATGGTACCTTACGATTGTGTATCGACTACCGTGAGCTGAACAAGGTGACCGTGAAAATAAGTACCCGATACCCCGAATCGATGACTTGTTTGATCAGCTGCAAGGGTCTTCGATTTATTCCAAAATAGACCTGAGAACGGGGTACCACCAATTGAGGATACGGCCGACTGACGTGGAGAAGACAGCCTTCCGAACACGCTATGGGCACTACGAATATCTGGTGATGCCGTTTGGGCTGACGAACGCACCCGCCGCATTTATGGACCTTATGCACCGGGTGTTTCATGATCTGCTGGATTCGACAGTGGTGGTTTTCATCGATGACATCCTAGTGTACTCGCGATCACGAGAAGAGCATGAAATACACCTGCGAATAGTGTTGCAGAGGCTGAGAGAGCACATGTTGTTCGCAAAATTCTCGAAATGTGAATTCTGGCTCGAGAAATTGACCTTTCTCGGCCATGTGATATCAAGAGAAGGATTGGCAGTCGATTCCGAAAAGATTCGGGCAGTGACCGAATGGAAAAGACTAGAAACAGTTACAGAGATTCGCAGTTTTCTGGGGCTAGCAGGATACTACCGACGATTTGTGCTTGGATTCTCACAGTTAGCGGCTCCTCTTACAAAACTGTTGCACAAGGGGGTGAAATTCGAGTGGGGTGCTGATCAAGACCAAAGTTTTCAGGAACTGAAGGACCGGCTGGTGTCTGCTGTTCGCGCGAAAGCGCAACGCAAGTTTCGGTACGCTTGAGGGCGTACCTTTTAAAACCGCGTTTACACTTCACGAGTAAGGGTTGCAAGTGCACAACCCCTATCGAGTAGTATAATCGGGTATCGATCCACAGGGACGGACAATTACTAGGTTAGAATCTACCTAACTCGATTAAAAACTAGAAGTGAGAAAGATTTGGTTTGGTATTTAATTTCCTAAAAAGGTCAATTCAAACAATTCAAACAATTCAGAAAGATGTAATAAAATGCTAGAAGAAATGTAAATTGTGTTTTGATTATGGATAAAAGGCGTTTCCAGGGTTTCAGACTTCATCTATGATCTGCCTCTAGTGGTACGGCCCGTACCAAGTCGGTACGGCTAGGCCGTACTTAACTTGGTAAGGCAAGGCCGTACCACTCTGGTAAGACCCGTACTGGCTTCCCAGAACAGAGCTTACCAGTTCGAGTTGATGCATTTCCTTGCTGGTACCTTGTGCTAAACTCTTTGGAAAGGTTCAATTGACCATACATAAGGTTCCTAAGCCCCAACTGTCGTTTGTTGGATCAAGATCTAGGTTGGAATGCAATTGATTGCCTTTTAGGGATTTCTACACCTCCACTCTCGTGTGTTGGTACAGATCTACCCTAATTGGTTGATTGGAGACCTAAGGCACCCTCTAATCTGTCGATTAGAGGAGAATTCAACCTCTCGGCTTCAATTCGAACAAGTCTACCCTAAACAATTGATTTGGTTGAGAGATTGAGATGATCACATGACCTTGATAGGTTCGATCTAAACCTAGAGGTTCATCATACACAATCACAGCAATCAAAGCAAAAGATAGCAAAGAAATCACAATCAATCAATCAAAAGAGTTCATACAAGATACAAGTCAAAGAAAGTCAAAACAAATCAAGAATCCATCTCTAAACCCTAGAAACTAAAATAACTACTCACAGCACATGATCTGATCTAAAAATACAATAAAAGGGATAGAGATAGCCATGGATCGAAGGGATCGAGAGGAGGAAGCTAGATCCGTCGAGTTTCGCCTCTTTCCTCTTCCTTCCTTCTTGCTCCTAGCTCCTTAGCTCTCTTTCTCTCTCTTACTGTGCTCTCAAATAGATCTGGAATGGAATGTATGTCGAAATTGGAGAGTTCCCCGCTTTAAATAGCCTCTGCCAAAATTTGAATCTGTCAGGCCGCCTTTAGGTACGGACCGTACCAAATTGGTACGGCCAGGCCGTACCAGGCGTGATGAGCTGAAAAATGGCTAAGTCCGGTAAGACCCGTACCAAACTTGGTAAGGGCCGTACCAGATCATCCCAAATCGTCGTTTCTTCGTGTGTTTTGCTCCAAGCCTGCAGAAAACAAACAAACACTCAGCAGTACCAAATTCTAAAGATATATCGATGAAGCACATGATTCTGGTGAATTAGGGCACGAATCTGGTACTAAAACAGGCCTAAAATAGACTAAATATGCGAGGTATCAAATTCCCCCAAGCTGAACCTTTGCTTGTCCTCAAGCAAAAAGTTTCAAACTCGGGTAAAAGTGCTGGACAACTAAATCTAAATGCGGATACAAGTCTAAATGTGAAAACTTACATGATTGCTACAATAAAAGAACGCAAGAATCTTTTTGCTATGATTCGGACTTCCCTTGGTCAATTGTGATTCACCTCACAAATTGATTAATAAAACCTCAAACTCTAAATGTTTCAAGTCTTGCAAAGTTGATTACTCGAATTTATCGATTTATCATTCTTTCACTAAACTATGCCTTCCCTTGTAGAGATTTTCCCTTTTTGGCACCCCCAAGCTTGAATCAAGCTTAGGTCAGAAAGTTGCGGACTTCGTGTGTTGATATGTGCAAAAAAATTATTTTTTTTCATTTCTAATTGGGAGACGAGCTCAAAGGCGCCCATTCAAGGCTTATTGCCAGTACTCTTATGTTCTCCATCTTTTCATCTTTTTTTTTTCTTTTTTTTTTTTCGCACATACCATGAATACACACATCCACTAGTGTTCATTCACACCAACGGATATCCCAACTTTTGTTTATTTGAAATCCCTATTTCCACATTTGAAAGGCACAATTCGGTTTCTAAATGCTATCTCGACATTCAAGTTTCCAATTTTACAAATCTCAAACCATTTGTTCGTAATCAGTTTTGTTTGGTCAATTATGAGGTTAGTTCTAATTTCCCAAGGTCATCCAACTCACAAACAAAAGTTTTCAAACAAGTCCCTAATCCTAGCAATCACACAAATTTATCACCTAAATGCAAAATTTTTGAAAAAGAAACATGTCTAAATGCAGATACAATTTTCTTCTATTCCACCCCCCCAAGCTTGAATGAAGCATTGTCCTCAATGCTTGAATCTACACAAGGCAAAAGTAAATAGAAGAAAATATGGAAACTTACTAGATGGTGAGCGAGGGATGAAGCGGGGGCGTCTCACTGGTTGGTGGGAGGTGGATCAGGTGGCACTGGTGGGAGCACCCACTTCTGAGGTACACGGCCCATGCGATCACACTCTTGCATCAGAAGAATCCGCAAGATTCCCATCAAGTTCTTGATCGAGCACCCGATCGCGCTTTTGTGCGCTTCCAATTTCTCCAAGAGTGTAGCAGTCCGATCGGGTTCAAGATCTGCACTTATGATCACAGGACGACATCTATCTGGGTCTAGAAGCTCATACCTGAGGTGTGCTGCTGGAGGCTTGAGCTCAGGAGTCAGCCGCTCTGTCTGGGTCTTGACGCGGGTCGCATCAGGTGCCATGCGGGTCGCATGCTAACCAATCCGACTTGCTTCCTTTTGTCTCCAGGTCATCAGACCACGGCATGCGGGTCGCATCAGGTGGCGTGCGGGTCGCGTCCACATGCTCTTCAGGTGGAGATGCGGGTCGACTTGGCTCGATGCGACCTGGGTCCACATGTTCTTCCGTGGGTGATGCGGGTCGTGTCTCAATGATGCGGGTCGCGTCAAGTGCGGTCTGGTCTGTTGGCTGGGCTGGTCCTTCGCATTCTGGCTGAGCTGGCAGCTTTCTAGGTTGAGATTGGCGTGAGATGATGATCTGACTCAACTGCTCCAACAGCTTGTTTTGAGCGGCCATCTGTGTGGACATGTTTTGCAACTGTTCCCACAGCATCTGGTTCACCTTCCCTTGCTCGTGTATGAATTCAATCTCAGCGGGATCAACGTACGGCTCGGGTGGGTCGGGTTGGAATACGCAATTGTTCGAGTCATCGAATGGTGCAGGGTCGTAGAAATTGCAATTGTTGTTGCTGATATAGCCATCCTGCTCCGGTTCCTCACTCCAATCAGCCAGTGGGCAATACTCATAAGAGTGTCTCCTGTCCCACACATGGCACATGGCTGTGGTTTCTGGTTTCTGGCTGCCCTCATGCTCATTCTGATTGAATAACTCTCCATGGCCTCCTCTAGCTCGGCAGCTCTAGCATATAGAGCTGCGATCATGGCCTCCTCTAGCTCGGCAGCTCTAGCATATAGAGCTGTGATCTGATCAGCTTTGGATCGGCCGCCTCCTCCAGCTTGAAAATTGTCGCGGCCAAACCAATGTTGGTCTGTCGTCATGTTGTACATGAGATCCATGGTGTCTTGAGCTCCTCAGATAGTAATCGCCATAGTGTTCCTGAAAAAGAGAAAATAAATAAATAAAAGAAACGAAACAAAATAAAAGAAAATAAAGGATACAAGATAAAGTCTAGATTAACTAAGGTAAAATCTAACTAGGCAATTGGTTACCGTCCCCGGCAACGGCGCCAAAAACTTGTTCGCGCGAAAGCGCAACGCAAGTTTCGGTACGCTTGAGGGCGTACCTTTTAAAACCGCGTTTACACTTCACGAGTAAGGGTTGCAAGTGCACAACTGTTGAGTATTTTAGATATAATGATTTGGTACTCTTTTTGCCTTTAAAATTTATAAACCTTCGTACTCAAAGAATAGGTTAGTTGCAAGCGCACAACCTATCGATTGTAGTATTAAGGTGTCGATCCGCAGGGAGAAAGGGAAACACTAATTTTTAATAAAGAAAATTACTTCTAAAACAAAAGAATAAAAGTAAATGGGGGGGGTTTTTGTTCTTAAAATCCTAAAGTTGGGTTCAATACCCGAAAAAGAGGAGTTTCAAACAATAAATGTAAATAAAATAAAGGAAAGAAAGATTGGTTTGTTTTCAAGTTTAAGGAGATCTAGGGGTATTCGGTCTACAATCCCTTGCTAATTCTATTTATTCGGTTTGTTTAAATTCATGTTTGATTTGATGAGGTTTCTAACCTATGTTAGCCTTTGGAACAAATATTAATACAAATACTTTGCGCTTTATGGATTAATGTGCCTCGAATTCTAGGGCTGTCACTAACCTAGAGGGATATTTAATCTCATGCTACAAAGCATATATCGATATTTGTTCTAAGGTGTCCTAATTTAGGATTTGCCTTCTCCTTTCGGTCCTTCACCAAAATCCTAACTTTAATTTCTATAGTTCCGGATTGGATATCAAAGTACGGTCGCTTCTAACCCAACCCTAAGGTGTGTCTTTATGGTTTCAATTAGTAGTCTCCTCATGACCAATGCCGGAATTTAATAAATTTAAAGCGGAAAGACCCGATCAACGGGATTTCAAAACTACTTCAATTCAATAAATCCTAACCAGGTGAACTCAAAGGAACGAGTACTAATGAAATTCATAAAGAATAAATCACAGAAATTAACAATCAAATCCGATAACACAATCATAATAAAAACAAATATCCGAATAATCTAGAATTAAACAAGTTCATGCATTGACCTAAACCCCTAGAAAGAGAACTACTCTCTCTTGGAGAGATCCATTACAAAGATTGGCAAAAACAATAAGAAATAAGATAAAGAAATGATTACACCCTTTCTTAGATCTAAAACCTCGATCTTGCCGACTCCTTGCTTGAATCTTCTTCTTCTCCTTCCTTGAAAAGCCTTCTAGAATTTCTGCAGGATCTCTCTCTCTCAATTTGTGGAAAATGGATATAATAATGGATATGTACGATTATGGATCTTGAGAGAGACGAAATTCTTCTCCTTTTATAGCCAAAGGCCTTGCCCAATTTAGAGGATAGAAGTGGAGTTAGTGGGGGCACTTCTCAGACTGCCATGCCTATTATTGGCCTTCTAAAACGGGTTCCTTGGAAGCCAAGAATAGAAAACCTCTTGAAAATGCGAATTTCTAGCTGTCTGCGAGTCCAGTGCGTCCGCACTGGTGGTGAGTGCGTCCGCACTGGGTCGCACTGGCTCCAACTTTCCTTTTTGTTCCAAGTTTCATTTTCTGGATTTTCTGCAAATTTTCCTGAGTGCGTCCGCACTGGATCTTAGTGCGTCCGCACTGGGAGACTTTTCAGGCTGATGCGGCCATTGATGCAGCTGTACAAAATTATACATTCCGAATTTGGATCTGGTTCCTTCATGAAAGTTGTAGATCTCTTTGTCCTGGTTCCGTCAAGCTTTGAATCACCCAAATCGGAGTTCGTATGACAAAGATATGGCCAAAATACGAACTGTGTGTCGGCTGAATGCGTCCGCACTCGGGTCAGTGCGTCCGCACTGCGCTCGGACTTTTCTGTTTTCTGTCTGATGGCTGAGTGCGTCCGCACTCTGGGTCAGTGCGTCCGCACTGCGCTCGGTTTCTCCTGTTTTGCTCTGAAATTCAAACGGGCATAACTTATGATCCGTAACTCCGTTTTCGGTGTTCTACCACTTTTCGGAAAGCTTGCGAGAAGATCTACAATTTGCTCCATTTCCTGTAATTTAAATAGACTTCGGCAGTAACTTGATTCTTGGATATATTTCATTATATTCTCTATTAAAATACAAGATATTTGGTGTTATTATGTGATAAAAACTAGATCGAATGTGTATATAATTTAGACCTATCAAATACCCCCAAGCTTGAACCTTGCTTGTCCCCAAGCAACATCTAAACTTAGCCCTACATTCAATCTCTTTAATACACCTTATATCAAGTTTGTTTTCTCAAGTGAAAAATTTGTATGATCTTGCCAAAAATTAAAACCTTCATGCAAACTTCCCAAATTTTAAGTTTAACCCTCGGATAATTATTACTCAACCCACAATTTGATTACTCTAACTCTTATTTCCTTAAAGGTCTAGAAATTACAAACTTCGTCTACCCAAATTTATTAAAAGAAATGCCATCTTAAACGTGGAATTTTCAAATTCCCCCAAGCTTGAATCAAACTTAGGTTTAGAAATGTTGCGGACTACGTGTGTTGATACATGCATATTCTCATTTTTGTTGTTGTTGCTTTTGATTTTTCTTGTTTTGATTTTCTTTCATGATTTAGCACTATTTTCCCAATCCTCATTTAAGCACCGGTTAGTTACAAGTAGTTAACTATACCCAACCGTTCTAATTCAAGGGTGCTTTGCATGCTCTTAGTCTAACCCTTCCATTAACACGGATGTCAATTTTATCGGGAGACTAGCGGAGCAAGAGTGCTAAGGACTCATAACCATAAGTACGTCATGAAGCCATAACATAGGTCATTGGAGTCACATTTTATTTTCCCATATTTTTCAATTTTACCTAATTTCTCAACATTTATGCACATATCATGAATACACACATCCCTAAGTATTCTTTCATACTTGGGGATATCCCAATATTTCCAAACTTAAAATTTCCAAATCTAAATAGCTTCTCTAATCAATTTAAATTCCAAATGTCCTAATGTCATACACCTTTATTTCCACAAAGTTTTTCGCCAAATTATGTGGTCATTTCAAATTATTCCAAGGGGTTTACCAAAAATTCGAAAAAATTATGCATGAATACGTCTAATTTTGCCAATCACTCAAATTTATCCACAAAATGCATGACACAAAACTAGGTAAACATCCTAACAAGTCGGACTGGACCCTATTCATGGTTAGGTAAAACCCTAGTTTTAAACAAAAAATTTAAACATGCTTAAACTAAATGCAAGATACAATTGTGAATTTCAGTTTTTCATTTAACCTCCCCCCAGCTTAAACAAAACATTGTCCTCAATGTGTCAATTCATACTAGAAGAGGAAATTAAAAAGAGAAATAGAAACTCACAAGATGTTGCTCGGTTTAACGTCGGGAGCTCGACTTGTTGAGGCTCAGTTTAAAGGTGGTGGATCATCGAGGGCAATTGCCTCCTTTTCGATGACCGGTTCATCTTGAATGAAATGTTTGAGCCGCTGTCCATTGACTTTGAATGAACCCATTTTTTCGCTCCAGATTTTGAAGGCACCATGGTCGAAAACTCGTGATACTCGATATGGTCCTTCTTGAAAACTTCTTCCGATGTGTTTGTCGTGCCAATGCCTTGTCTTCTCTTCTTGGTTCAAGGCGGCATTGATTATGACGGGATGTGTCTCATATGAGCCAAGAGATTTGTATTTGAGGGTTGTTGGCAATGGTTTGAGTTCGACCTTCGGTGGCATTGTGCATGTTGAAACGGCAAAAACTTGGTTTTGCAAAGTTTCGTGTGGGCTGCCTAGGCTGCACGATTGGTTGTTTTCGTCGTTTTGAGTTGTTTCTTTATCGATTTCTTTCAGAATTTCATTCTGTTGTTCTCCTTCCATCATCCTATCTAAATGATCATTAATTGTAGAGTCTAAAACATCTACCCTGCATATCGAATCATTATCATTAGATGGAAATTGGAGAGATTTAAAAACATTAAATTCAACCTTTTCATCACCTACTCGGAAAGAAATCTTTCCATCACGCACATCTATGATTGCACCTGCTGTGGTTAGAAAATCACGTCCCAATAGAAGGGGAGTTTGTGTATCCTCTTCCATCTCCACCACAACAAAATCTACCGGTAAGAAAAATTTACCAATTTTGACAATTGCATCCTCCAAAATTCCTACCGGGTATCTAACGGATCTATCCGCTAATTGGAGCGATATCTTTGTTGGTTTCAATTCTCCTAGACCTAACCTTTCATAAACCGCTTTTGGCATTAAACATACGCTAGCACCTAAATCACACAAACAACTATTGAATTCGGTCTCCCCAATTTTGCATGGAATAGTAAAACTACCGGGGTCCTTAAGTTTGGGAGGTAGTTTGGTCAAAAAAAGTGCACTACATTGCGTATTTAGAGAAATGGTTCCAACCTCTTCAAGTTTCTTTTTGTTTGACAACATTTCTTTGAGAAACTTGACATAGGTTGGCATTTGTGCAATTGCCTCGGTGAAAGGTATAGTAATGTTCAGTTTTTTTAATTGTTCAATGAATTTGGCATATTGTTGGTCTAGTTTGTTCTTTACCAACCGTTGTGGAAAAGGTAGGAACCTAAGAGGAGGAACATACTTTGGAGTTTCAGATTTTTGTACCTTTGTTGAGTTAGAATTACCCGTTTTGTGATGCTTTTTCGGAGTTGTTGCAATTGGTGGATCGATTGGTGCGGCTGAAATCGGTTCAGATTGTGTGGATTGAGGGAGTCCTTGTGGTTGGATTGGTTCATCATATTCCTTATCACTCCTCAAAGTCACAGCATTTGCATACTCTCGTGGATTGATGTCGGGTTTGCCCGGAAGTGTGCCTTGTTGGCGAGAGGACGAAGATGCTTGTTGTGCTATTTGTGTCTCTAGCATCTTCGTTTTAGTTTCTAAAAACTCAAACCTATTGTTCAAATTCCTCAAGGAATCCAAAATATCGGTATTGGTGCTTCTTTGTTGGTTCATGAACTCGTTTTGAGATATCACAAGGCCCTCTATCAATTTTTCTAATTTGTTGTTTTGAGAAGGTCCTTCGTACGAGTTTTGGTTTGACCAATTTTGGTATTGATTGGAATTACCTTGGTATTGATTTGAGTTGTCATTTTCAGTCCTCCACTTGAAATTCGGATGGTTCCACCTTGTGTTAGGGTTATATGTATTCGAATTGAAATTATCATTTGGCCTAACCTTATTGTAGATCGGGTCGTTCCTCTTATCACCTTGATTGTAAAACATGGAGTTGACATGCTCGACTTCCTCTCCTTCTATGAGGACTTGGCAATCGGCGGTGATATGAGTCGTCTCTCCACAAATGCCGCATGAAGCCTTCTTTGTCACGGATTTGGCGTTTTGCATTTGTGCCATTTGATGTTGCAAGGCTTCCATTTGGGCTTTCAAGGCGGTAACTTCGTCGGTTTTTAGGACTCCCGGTGTGGTTTGGGTTCGTCCACTTCTCTCGGCCGTCCATTCCCTTTGGTTGATTGCCATGTCCTCGATCATTAGCATGGCTTGTTGGGGATCCATCTTGGACATATTACCTCCTGCGGCGGAATTCAAGTGAGTCTTTGTGGCGATTGTGCAACCTGCAAAGAAGAATTGGAAGAGCAACCACATGTCGAGACCATGGTTAGGGCACAAGCGTTGAAGCTCCGCCCATCTATCCCATGCCTCGGTCAAAGATTCTCCCTCGGCTTGCTTGAAGGTCGTGATCTTTGTTCGAAAGTGCTGGGTTTTGGATGGAGGAAAGTATTTTCCTAAGAATAACTTCTCCATGTCGTCCCATCTTCTTATGTTGTCACGATTCACGGTCCTTAGCCATGTCCTTGCATTGTCACGGAGGGATAGGTGGAAGCATTTGAGTTTGAGGTTGTCTAGCTCTTCTCCTTCTCGAGCGAAGGTGCCGCAGGATTCTTCGAAGACCGCCAAGTGGGCATGTGGATCTTCGTTTAGGGCTCCTCCAAACTGACTTTGGCCAAGCAAGTGGATGAGAGAGGGCTTGATTTCGCGTGGATCTTGGCCTTGAGGAATGAAACCGAAGCGGTGGCCTTGTTGGCGGTTACGACCATTTCCGTTGTTTGGATTGACACCGAACAAAGGATTGTTATTGAGAATAGGTGGATCATTGTTGTTGTTTGGATGTGGTGGCGGTAGGTTGTTGTGTGGAGGAAGAGGTGGTGGATTGTTATTGAGATCGTGAAAGTTTGGGTTGATGAGACCTTCCGGAAATTCATCCTCTCTAAAGTTGCGTGGCATGCCTAGTTCGGGATCTAGACCTGCCATTGGTTGAGAAAGCGAGGATTCGCCGGCTTTGATCTTCGCGGTTTGGCTCCTTGTGACCGGTGCCAGCGCTCAAATCTATGAGAGAAGAAAAGATGTGAAAGAGAGAGAATAGAAATAGAGAATAGTAAAGTGCAGAAAATTAAATAAGGAAAGTAAAATATTTTTGGATTTTTAATTTTCTGAAAAGTAAATAAGGAAACTAAGAATTAAAAGTACTTTCCTAAAATAAAAACTAGTATCTATCCTATTCTCCCCGGCAACGGCGCCAAAAAGCTTGTTGAGTATTTTAGATATAATGATTTGGTACTCTTTTTGCCTTTAAAATTTATAAACCTTCGTACTCAAAGAATAGGTTAGTTGCAAGCGCACAACCTATCGATTGTAGTATTAAGGTGTCGATCCGCAGGGAGAAAGGGAAACACTAATTTTTAATAAAGAAAATTACTTCTAAAACAAAAGAATAAAAGTAAATGGGGGGGGTTTTTGTTCTTAAAATCCTAAAGTTGGGTTCAATACCCGAAAAAGAGGAGTTTCAAACAATAAATGTAAATAAAATAAAGGAAAGAAAGATTGGTTTGTTTTCAAGTTTAAGGAGATCTAGGGGTATTCGGTCTACAATCCCTTGCTAATTCTATTTATTCGGTTTGTTTAAATTCATGTTTGATTTGATGAGGTTTCTAACCTATGTTAGCCTTTGGAACAAATATTAATACAAATACTTTGCGCTTTATGGATTAATGTGCCTCGAATTCTAGGGCTGTCACTAACCTAGAGGGATATTTAATCTCATGCTACAAAGCATATATCGATATTTGTTCTAAGGTGTCCTAATTTAGGATTTGCCTTCTCCTTTCGGTCCTTCACCAAAATCCTAACTTTAATTTCTATAGTTCCGGATTGGATATCAAAGTACGGTCGCTTCTAACCCAACCCTAAGGTGTGTCTTTATGGTTTCAATTAGTAGTCTCCTCATGACCAATGCCGGAATTTAATAAATTTAAAGCGGAAAGACCCGATCAACGGGATTTCAAAACTACTTCAATTCAATAAATCCTAACCAGGTGAACTCAAAGGAACGAGTACTAATGAAATTCATAAAGAATAAATCACAGAAATTAACAATCAAATCCGATAACACAATCATAATAAAAACAAATATCCGAATAATCTAGAATTAAACAAGTTCATGCATTGACCTAAACCCCTAGAAAGAGAACTACTCTCTCTTGGAGAGATCCATTACAAAGATTGGCAAAAACAATAAGAAATAAGATAAAGAAATGATTACACCCTTTCTTAGATCTAAAACCTCGATCTTGCCGACTCCTTGCTTGAATCTTCTTCTTCTCCTTCCTTGAAAAGCCTTCTAGAATTTCTGCAGGATCTCTCTCTCTCAATTTGTGGAAAATGGATATAATAATGGATATGTACGATTATGGATCTTGAGAGAGACGAAATTCTTCTCCTTTTATAGCCAAAGGCCTTGCCCAATTTAGAGGATAGAAGTGGAGTTAGTGGGGGCACTTCTCAGACTGCCATGCCTATTATTGGCCTTCTAAAACGGGTTCCTTGGAAGCCAAGAATAGAAAACCTCTTGAAAATGCGAATTTCTAGCTGTCTGCGAGTCCAGTGCGTCCGCACTGGTGGTGAGTGCGTCCGCACTGGGTCGCACTGGCTCCAACTTTCCTTTTTGTTCCAAGTTTCATTTTCTGGATTTTCTGCAAATTTTCCTGAGTGCGTCCGCACTGGATCTTAGTGCGTCCGCACTGGGAGACTTTTCAGGCTGATGCGGCCATTGATGCAGCTGTACAAAATTATACATTCCGAATTTGGATCTGGTTCCTTCATGAAAGTTGTAGATCTCTTTGTCCTGGTTCCGTCAAGCTTTGAATCACCCAAATCGGAGTTCGTATGACAAAGATATGGCCAAAATACGAACTGTGTGTCGGCTGAATGCGTCCGCACTCGGGTCAGTGCGTCCGCACTGCGCTCGGACTTTTCTGTTTTCTGTCTGATGGCTGAGTGCGTCCGCACTCTGGGTCAGTGCGTCCGCACTGCGCTCGGTTTCTCCTGTTTTGCTCTGAAATTCAAACGGGCATAACTTATGATCCGTAACTCCGTTTTCGGTGTTCTACCACTTTTCGGAAAGCTTGCGAGAAGATCTACAATTTGCTCCATTTCCTGTAATTTAAATAGACTTCGGCAGTAACTTGATTCTTGGATATATTTCATTATATTCTCTATTAAAATACAAGATATTTGGTGTTATTATGTGATAAAAACTAGATCGAATGTGTATATAATTTAGACCTATCAACAACCCCTATCGAGTAGTATAATTGGGTATCGATCCACAGGGACGGACAATTACTAGGTTAGAATCTACCTAACTCGATTAAAAACTAGAAGTGAGAAAGATTTGGTTTGGTATTTAATTTCCTAAAAAGGTCAATTCAAACAATTCAAACAATTCAGAAAGATGTAATAAAATGCTAGAAGAAATGTAAATTGTGTTTTGATTATGGATAAAAGGCGTTTCCAGGGTTTCAGACTTCATCTATGATCTGCCTCTAGTGGTACGGCCCGTACCAAGTCGGTACGGCTAGGCCGTACTTAACTTGGTAAGGCAAGGCCGTACCACTCTGGTAAGACCCGTACTGGCTTCCCAGAACAGAGCTTACCAGTTCGAGTTGATGCATTTCCTTGCTGGTACCTTGTGCTAAACTCTTTGGAAAGGTTCAATTGACCATACCTAAGGTTCCTAAGCCCCAACTGTCGTTTGTTGGATCAAGATCTAGGTTGGAATGCAATTGATTGCCTTTTAGGGATTTCTACACCTCCACTCTCGTGTGTTGGTACAGATCTACCCTAATTGGTTGATTGGAGACCTAAGGCACCCTCTAATCTGTCGATTAGAGGAGAATTCAACCTCTCGGCTTCAATTCGAACAAGTCTACCCTAAACAATTGATTTGGTTGAGAGATTGAGATGATCACATGACCTTGATAGGTTCGATCTAAACCTAGAGGTTCATCATACACAATCACAGCAATCAAAGCAAAAGATAGCAAAGAAATCACAATCAATCAATCAAAAGAGTTCATACAAGATACAAGTCAAAGAAAGTCAAAACAAATCAAGAATCCATCTCTAAACCCTAGAAACTAAAATAACTACTCACAGCACATGATCTGATCTAAAAATACAATAAAAGGGATAGAGATAGCCATGGATCGAAGGGATCGAGAGGAGGAAGCTAGATCCGTCGAGTTTCGCCTCTTTCCTCTTCCTTCCTTCTTGCTCCTAGCTCCTTAGCTCTCTTTCTCTCTCTTACTGTGCTCTCAAATAGATCTGGAATGGAATGTATGTCGAAATTGGAGAGTTCCCCGCTTTAAATAGCCTCTGCCAAAATTTGAATCTGTCAGGCCGCCTTTAGGTACGGACCGTACCAAATTGGTACGGCCAGGCCGTACCAGGCGTGATGAGCTGAAAAATGGCTAAGTCCGGTAAGACCCGTACCAAACTTGGTAAGGGCCGTACCAGATCATCCCAAATCGTCGTTTCTTCGTGTGTTTTGCTCCAAGCCTGCAGAAAACAATCAAACACTCAGCAGTACCAAATTCTAAAGATATATCGATGAAATGCACATGATTCTGGTGAATTAGGGCACGAATCTGGTACTAAAACAGGCCTAAAATAGACTAAATATGCGAGGTATCATCTGCACCGGTTCTTGCCATGCCAATTATGGACGAAGAATACACCGTGTACACCGATGCATCCCGAACGGGTTTAGGATGCGTGTTGATGCAGAAGGAACATGTGATTACATATGCCTCCCGACAGATTCGACCGCACGAGCAGAATTATCCGACCCATGACCTGGAGCTAGCTGCAGTGATCTTTGCTTTAAAAATTTGGCGGCATTACCTGTATGGAGTGAGATGTCGTATTTTTACGGATCATAAGAGTTTGAAGTACATCTTCACGCAACGAGAGCTGAATTTGAGACAGAGGAGATGGCTGGAGTTGATGAAGGATTATGACCTGGATATTCAGTATCATGCGGGAAAAGCGAATGTGGTAGCAGATGCTCTAAGCAGGAAGAGTCAGATAAATCTGGCATCGATTATCACCAATGAGACGCATCTCCTCGAAGAAATGCAAAGGATGAATTTGTACGTCGGTGCATCCCATGAGTTCGCAGTGGAGACATCGTCCCGCTTGATGAGAAATAGTACTAAGGCAGGAGCGTATGCTGTCGCGTCGATTATCTTGGCTGCGGTCGAAATTCGACCGGAATTACACGAACGGATTCGAACAGCACAACAGGAAGACCCAAATTGTCAAAAGTTCCGACAACATTATGAGTCGAATGCAGACTCGCCATTCCAACTTCGCGAGGACGGTATCCTATGGTTCCACAATCGCATATGTGTTCCGAATGACTCAGAACTGAAGAATCTGATTCTATCAGAAGCACATCACTCGGGGTACACCATTCACCCTGGAGAAGTTAAGATGTATCAAGACTTGAAGCAACACTTCTGGTGGCCAAAGATGAAACGGAACGTGCAACACTATGTCGAAAAGTGCCAGGTATGTCAACAGGTCAAGGCAGATAGACGAAGGAGGGCGGGATTACTAAGACCCCTTGCGATACCCGCCCGAAAATTCGAGTCGATCACCATGGATTTTGTGACTGGATTCCCAAGAACGGTCAGAAGATACGATGCCATCTGGGTGATTGTAGATAGGCTGACGAAGATTGCGCACTTCATTCCGCTTCGGGTCGAGACCTCTGGAAGAGAGTTGGCTGATCTGTTCTTGAAGTACCAATTCAAATACCACGGCTGCTCGCGCAACATTATCTCCGACCGAGACCCCCGATTTACCTCCCACTTTTGGGAAAGCTTCCAAGAAGCCATGGGTACGAAGTTGAGGTTCAGTACCGCGCATCATCCTCAAACCGACGGTCAATCTGAACGAACCATACAAACGTTAGAAGATATGTTGTGATCCTGTGCCCTGAGTTTCCGAGGATCTTGGATCACCTATACCTGGTGGAATTTGCATATAACAATAGCTACCATTCGAGTATCGGAATGTCACCACAGGAAGCTCTTACGGGACAGCAGTGTCGCACACCGCTGTGGTGGGGACCAACAGGTACATACTCACCTACCGGGCCTCAGATGCTTGAAGAAGTCGCGGAAAAGACGAAAGTCGTCCTGAGTCGACTTAAATCAGCCCAAGAGAGATAAAAGAAGTATGCAGATGTTCATCGACGGCTGTTGGAATTTCCTGAAGGAGATCATGTGTGGCTACGAGTTTCACCAGTCAGAGGCGTGCACCGGTTTGGCGTCTCAGGTAAACTGAGTCCTCTCTATATTGGGCCATTTCAGATTACACAGCGAGTGGGACAGGTGGCATATGAGCTCGCATTGCCACCAGCATTGGACCGGGTTCATCCGGTGTTTCATGTGTCACAATTACGCCGGTACGTGCGAGATCCATCTCACTGCATTGATCACTCCGATCTGCATGTCCAAGAGGACTTGACATATCAAGAAGAGCCGATGCAAATACTGGACAGAAAAGAACAGCGACTTCGGAGCAAGGTGATCAAACTTGTGCTGGTCAAGTGGGGACGCCATTCAGATAAGGAAGCAACATGGGAAGGGGAAGAAAGTATCCGCGAGAAGTACCCCGAACTATTCGACGATTCAGGTATGAAACTAAGTTCAGAGGACTGAACTTTATCTTAAGGGGGGGAGAAATGTCACGTTAAGAAAATTTTATAATAAAATTTTCAATCATTTATTTATTTAGAATGTTTAAAACGGAATCGAAATTTGATCAACGAGCGAGGAATGAGAAATTAAAACACGTTAAATGGGTTTATATTGAATTTTAGAATTTTTCGGACCATTGGTTCATCCTACCACAGATCGCGAAGCACCCTCTTTAATAAGCCCTAACCTTGATTCATCCTAGCACGGATCGCGAAGCAACCCCTTTGATAAACCCTCACCCCTCTCTCTTCTCCCGTGTGTGTGGTCGGCCAAAGAGAAAGGAAGAGAAAGAACGAGAGAAAGAGAGAGAGAGAAGAAAAGAGAGGGAGAGCTCTGAAATCCCGTCGGATTGCGCCACCGTCCGGGAAATCGAGGTTGAAATCGAGAAGGCAGCTGTAAATCTCTCCTAGCCATCCCGTCGGTAATTTCTCTTTTCCCTTCTTCGTTTGAAAATCCGAGATTTCTCGAAATCCGCGGGTTGTTCATTTTAAAACCGAGATTAGTGTTAGAATTGATTGAACTCTAACTCATTTGAGCTTCTTATCTCTCGTTTACCTATTTTCTACGTGATTTCGTCTTCCATTTTGGATTTCCCCATTCTAGGGTTTTGATGCCAAATCCCGAATTGAAACGCGGCATTGATTGATTAGGTTAGTCCGACCAACTAGACTTGTTCTCGGTAGGGTTATCTCTTGACCGGGAAAGGTTAGAACATGTAATGGTTAAATCGAGGTTTCGACCAAATTAGGGTTACACCAACCGGCCAATCGAATTGATGCGTAAACCAGAATAGCGAACCAGTACAGGAATGAGACCTAATTGAGATGGTGTACGTGGAATGTAGGTGTGGGCTCGGTTGAGCAAAGGTTTGCGGGACGCTCCGAGACGCCTGATCTGTAGTCGCGCGGTACGTCTATTGCCAGCAGGTGCGGGATTCTTGGACTTGTTTGATGTTTCATTTTCAGAAATTAAATTTTTTTCGATTGTCATGTTGAACTGCTTGATTGATTGCATAATCGAATTGTTTGAATCATATTCATAACTGTATTAAATTAGAACTGATATGTACTGAAATCGCCTTATTGCGGGCCGCAACAACTCCCATTACGGGCCGCAATCAACAGCGTAGCTCTAAACATGAACAAAAATTCTCTGACTGCTTGGCTGCGGGCCGCAATAACCTCATTGCGGGCCGCAATAAAGTCATTACGGGCCGCAATGAAGTCATTACGGGCCGCAATGAACATACCAGGAGAAATGCTCTCTGGCTGAAATTGGGGTGCTTGGTTGCGGGCCGCAACTACAGTCACTGCGGGCCGCAATGAGAGCCTGGAAACATGAAAATTAGAGTTGAAAACTTGTGGGTAGTTGAGTGCGAGCCGCAATAACCCCATTTTAGTCCGAAATGAATATCATAGTTGTATGTGCATGTTGAATGGTATATCGTTTGTTTGTGTTCTTTGTTTTGAGAACTACGGTTGAAAGTCCCCAACAATTTATGACTGTCTAGGATGGTCGGTAACGTTTCGAAAGCAACGCTGGGCGATGACTCGAAACCATGTGCGCATATGAGGATAATTAATCACTGCTGGCCAGTGATTGATTAAGATCAGCCAATGCTGGGCAATGACTGATCGTGACGGAGACTGTGGGTGACTGTGAGGAAACGATGAAATGGAGTCATATCCAGTCTGGGGCAGGAATGACAGTTTGGTTTGACGTGTTGTGAATGGACGATTCTGCGCTTATTGCAAACAAATTTTTCTTTCTTTCTGATTATGAACCAGACCTCAGTTAATGGTTAAGCCAAAGCACTGCGGATGGGTGTCAGATAAAGGGTCCAGCTGGTGGGCCATCTGTAGGTGTCAGTGACACTGCAGATGTGGGTTGGATAAAGGGTCCAGCTCGGTGGGACATCCGTAGGTGCTACCAGCTTGTAATAAAATGAGTTAAGCCAAATATGTGTTGTTTGAACTTCATCTTGAAAACTCCGTGAGTTGTGTTTCATTTGATTATTGTTGTGAAGCATATGCATACATTTATATACTGATATAGAACTGTTAAAATATTGTTGTATGGATTTTATTTTTGAAAGTGGATTCTGATTGCAAGTCCAATAATCTAAACTGTGGAAAATTTCGTACTGAGAATTCGTTCTCACCCCCACTCTTGGGTTATTTTACAGGATTTGGGGCGTCGGGTTCTGGAGAGGCACGCGAGTTGTAGACCCTTGGTAGTTACTTCTGTATGGCCTAATCTACCTTTTGTTGTATAGTTTAGGGTTAGGCCTGATGGGTAGTATCTGTATGAGATACTTTTATTGTATTATACTTTGACTCGACTGTGTACCCTTATATATGGATTGATATATATATATATATATATATATATATATATATATATATAGATATATGTATATATGTGTAGGGATGTGCTTGATAGTAGTTAATGATGCATATTTAGATTTAACAGGTAACAGCCTTGTAAACATACACGGTTTGTATGTTTACGGCAGGGAACTGTTACGAGCCGTGGCTGCGGGGTGTGACACCTATTTATCCTATTTATAGTACAGATGATTTCCTCACTCTGTAGTTTTCGAACTCATGACCTTCCACATGAGAGCTATGTACCTTTGCCACTAGACCAAATATTGGTTCTCTGATATTATGAATTTTAAAGGAACAAATACGTAATTTTGAAAATTTTGAAGGGTATGCTCGAAATTCTCTCAATTATTAAATCCTAACTCCGGGAACAAAGTTGAAGAGCTAATCCAGGACAGAGGTATTACTATTTAAAATTCATCCCAAGTATACTTATTTGTTAATTATTAAAAGAAATATCCTATAACAGTGACTACAACATAATACAGTAAGAAAACTTTATAACAATGGAAAATTTATTTTAACACTAATTTTTTTACAGTGCAACGACTTAATTGCTTTTCCACTTATGGCATTCTTATGTAATCAATATTTTTCCAAGGCTAATTAAATATTGCTAGTTTAGAAAAGAAACCCTGGCAAACAGAGAGCATAAGTGGTACAGCACCAATTGTTGCTAGATCTAGTCAAACAAATAAATATATCAATATACATTACTAATGGAAAATAAAAAATCAAATTGGTGCTAGATCTAGTCAAACAAATAAATATTTTACGAGAAGGACTGAATTATATATAAAAAAGATACTTTATTTAAAATTTAAATAAATTTTAATATACATAATTTAAAAGATTAAAAATATAGAGTTAAGGGGTCATTTAAATCAGCCCCTTGTTTTTAGGAGACACAAGAGATTAACCGCAATCGGATCCCAAAATAATGCAGTCCGATAGTAGTGTCTGCACAAACGGAATCAGCTGTATATTTAACATAACATAATGATTGGATTACTTGTTACGCAAATCTCTTCGACAATTTGTAACAACTAAACCTAGTACAAAAGTAATTTAAGAAAAAAAACACTTATATAAACCCATTTCAAAATTTTCGAAAATCTGAATGAATTTTGAGACCTACAGATGTGGACTTCCATTTTTTGTGCCTCCACCGTACCTCCATTTTTAAAAACTTTAATAACTCAAAATTTAAAACTTAAAAGTCAAAATAAAACCGTTAGATGTGATCTATGTTATTTTCTCTATGTGCTCATAAAAATTTATCATATTTCAATTTTGATTTTATGTGAATCAATAAGTTGAAAAATCAACGTCTAAAAATTATTTATATTAGTACATTTTTTACAAGCTCTTGATGACAACCAAAACAAAATTGAAAATCAACGGCTTTATTTTGACTTCTAAATTTTAAATTTTGAGTTACTAAAGTTTTTAAAAATAAAAATATAGTTGAGACACAAAAAATAAAGACATTTGAACCCTCCTCGTACAGCGGATAGCGAATGATGAAAATAAAGCTCTCAGCTTGTTATTTCCACCAGACACGCAGATTGTGAATGTTCTTTTATTTAATCAATTACGTTACCCCTAACCACCAGCAATCAACTACTATTCTATTAATATATTTTTATTTGAGCGAGACTATGATACTATGTATAATGTATATTAATTTGTATCCTGAATTAATATTTTTCTTTCCGAAGTTCAAACAATCAATCTGAACCTGTTTAACATGATATTCATTTGAAAATATATTTGTAGACTAAATTTATATTTTTTAGAATTCTTTTTACTTTTTTAGATTGATAGAAAATTAGTAAATTACTACTTTTGTATGATCTAGAATTCTTACATCAAGTAATAGAAAATTACAACATTTACAGTTAAGTAAATTTTAGACATAAATGAATATTTTTTTAACTCTATAAATTTATATAATAAAAGCCAACACGATTAATCATATAGAATCCCTTCATAAGAAACAAATATATCTCATTTCTTAAGAAGAGAGAGAGAGAGAGAGAGAGAGTATAAAAAAATAAATAAAAAATTGAATGAAGGAGAAGGTTGGAGAAGTGACGCAAAACATAACTATGAAGTATAGACTTCGTCGCATGGGCATGGGCATGGGCATGGGCATGGTCATGGGCATGGGCATGGGCATGGTCGGGGTAACACAATTTTTAGTTGGCACGTCAAGGAAGGAACTAGGCCTAGGGTGATATAACTGCCATGTAGCTATACTGCTATAGTGATGTAGATGCTTACTTGGCATCTTTACCCAACAATCAACTGTTTATCTTATGAATTGTTTTTCTTCTCCATTGGCGATTACACCGTAGGAGTGTCAATGATACCTTTTTAACTAACTGTTTATCTTATGTGTATGGTATTCTTCAAGACAGATATGGATCAGATATTTTTTTCGTAAGAATTTTTTTTTGTTAGCTAAACAAGTATAGATACGGTTAAGGACTATTTCATACCTATTACCCTATACGATAATTATATAAAACAAAATTATATGACTATGTTTGAGCAATAATTAGTGATGGTAAAATTTATTTTTGTGATATTTGATATGATAATATTTGAGCAACAATTAGTGATATACTTTTATTATTTAGTGTATGTTTTTTACTATAAGAAAAATGTTAAACATATTACTTTTATTTGCATGTTTGTTATTTAATTAAATAATTGAATTTGTCTGAGGAAATATTTGTGTTTTCAAATTTTCTTGCATTATAGAAAAACAATTTAGTTGAAATTGATAGTACATTTGTTATTAATAAGTGATAACTGTGCCTCTCCATTTCACTTACAACTTGAGATATCACATGATGACTCATACTGGAGCACAACGGAATTATTCTTCTCACCAGATTCTTCTATTTTGTTTTATCTTAGAATAAAATGCAATGTAATCCGAGTGACCTTGTCTATATATATAGCGATGTAAATCTTCTCAAATCAGACAATACAATAATACAAAAACCAATACAAATATCTTCTTTACATTACTTTATATGGTATCAGAGCTTTAGGCTCACGCCATGGCTGGCACCGGCCAAGAACTTCCCCCACCACCTCCACCTGATCCGCCTCTTCTGCCCCCGCCTCCACCTGACCCCATTATTCCACTTAACTATTCTATCTCTACCAAACTCACACAAACCAATTTCCTCACTTGGAAATCTCAGATTCTGCCTCTTCTGCCGCCGCCTCCTGACCGCACCATTATCTCACCAGCTGAACTTCCTCAAGACAACCCCCTCTTCCACCCATGGGACCGCCAGGATCAGCTCATCCTTGGCTGGATCCGCTCTTCCCTTACTGAAACCATGCAACGCCAAGTTTCTTCTTGCCTTACCACGGCTGACCTTTGGCACACCCTTCAAACTTCTTTTTCAGCGACATCTAGAGCCCGGCTTCAAGATCTCCGCCGCCAAATCCAGACCACCACCAAAGGGGCCTCCTCCTGCTCCGATTACCTTCACCAGATGAAACGCTTGGCAGATGAGCTCTCCTTCATCGGTTCCCCATATTCTGATGATGATTTGGTAATGGCGGTGCTAAATGGTTTGGGACCCGAGTTCAACTCCTTCGTCACTTCGATCACCACCAATAGCCGGTACCAATCTTACACTTTTGCTGATATTCATGGGTTGTTGCTAAGTTACGAATCCAGGATTCAAGGTCAATCTGGTTCCTCTTTACTTCCCTCTTTTGACTCTCCTGCTGCTTTTCTGGTGAAACCCAAACAAAACCAACCATATAGGCACCAGACCCGAACCAATAACTCTAACCCAAATACCCATTTCCCCAACTCCAACCCTAACCAGCCTCAGCCTTCTTCATTCCCCAACAATTTTCGTCCCCCACCTTGTGGCCCAAATTATGGCCCACGGCCTGCTTCCCCTGCTGGACTGAAATCTGCTGTTTTTACTGGACCGAGGCCCAACCATTCCACCACCCCACGGCCTCAATGCCAAATCTGCCAAAAATTTGGTCATATTGCAAAACAGTGCTACTTTTGCTATGAGTCAGACCCTTCATACCAAGGCCGACCATCTACCTTTCAGGCTTATGTAGCTAATCCATCTAGCTCAGCCGGTGCTTCCTCCGCATGGGTTTTGGATTCCGGCGCAACCAACCACGTCACAAATGATCTCAACAACCTCTCCACCTTTTTCAATTATGATGGTCAAGACATGCTTCAAATTGGCAATGGTGCGGGTTTACCGATTCTTCATATCAGTTCTTCTAAACTTTTCCTCTCTACTCACTCTATTTCTCTTAATAATGTCTTACATGTCCCTAAATTTTCTAAAAACCTCATAAGCCTTTCTCAACTTTTACTTGATAACCCTCAACTAACCCTTGAATTTTTCTCTTTGTCTTGCTATTTCAAGGATCGCCACACCAAGACTACTATCCTCCAAGTCCCATGCAATAATGACCTCTTCTAATTTTCACCTTCTTGCCCCTCACCTCAAGCATTTCTTGGTGTTCGTGCTTCGGCCGACACATGACACGCCCGCTTCAGTCATCCTTCATCTTCTACTACTTTATTTTTACTCAAACAATCACATTTACCTTGTTATTCACATAAATTGAGCTCTTGCCATAATTGTTTTTTGGCCAAGTCTCACAAACTTCCCTTCTCCCCTTCTACCTCTACTTCTTCTTCTCCCTTAGAATTGGTGCATTCGGATGTTTGGGGTCCTTCCCCTATAACTTCATTTAATGGATTTCATTTTTATGTTATTTTTGTGGATGACTATTCTCATTTTACTTGGATCTATTTTATGAAAAACAAAAACGAAGTACCTCATCTATTCTTATGTTTCAAAGCCCAAGCCGAAAATTTACTCTCCACAACCATCAAAACCATACGTACCGATGGAGGTACCGAATACCTACCCATTTTAAAACAATTTCCTCACCTCATACACCAAACCACTTGCCCCTACACCCCACAACAAAATGGCCTCGCCGAACGAAAACACCGTCATATCATTGAGCTTACTCTTGCCACTATGTCCCATGCTTCACTACCTTCCCTTTATTGGGACGAAATTTGTTCAAGTATTGTGTATTTAATCAACCGCATCCCTTCTCCTTCTCATTCGAATACCATTCCATACACCAAACTCCTTCATAAAGAACCCGACTACACTTTTCTTCGGGTCCTTGGTTGCCTATGTTTTCCCTATACCCGACCATACAACTCTCATAAACTCGAACAACGCGCTTTACCTTGCCTTTTCCTAGGCTATGCCACTACCCAAAAAGGATATAGATGTCTTCACCTTCCCACAAATAAACTCTATATATCTAGACATGTCCAATTTGATGAATTTACTTTCCCATTTAAACAGCCCTCCTCTACTGCCGAGCCCTCTGCCTCTACCCAACAGCCTATCCCTCTACCCAATTTCCCACTCACGGCCTCCTTTCCTTCTACCGGCCCAAACCAACCTAACACTCCTCTCTACCTTGGCCCGATTACTTCTATTCCTCCACAGCCCAATCCCGAGCCTCTACTACCTACCCCTACTCGGCCTTCTACTTCTCCCGCTCGGCCTGATCTCCACCTGGTCCGTGCGCAACACCCCACCCAGTCCGTGCGCAGCCCAGACCCAATTCATGTGCAGCCCCAACCTGGTTCTTTCACATCACCAACCGAAGACCCCCCAAACCCCAACACTCCTTTTACTGTTGAGCTACATGATCCCCCTCCTGAACATACTTCCTCTAGGCATCCCATGATAACCCGCACTCGTGACAACACTCGCCGCCCTCGCACTTTTCCCGACCACGTGGCTCTCACCACTTCTCTCGAGACCGAACCTACCACTTTTGCCCAAGCCAACTCTAAACCCGAGTGGCGCAATGCTATGGCTCTTGAGATGAATGCTTTGGCCCTAAACAACACATGGACTTTGGTTCCTCCTCACCCCGATCAACAAGTCGTTGGATGCAAATGGGTTTACAAAATCAAACGCCGCATCCATGGTACTATTGAACGTTACAAGGCCCGCTTGGTGGCTAAGGGATACAACCAAATTCAAGATGTTGACTACTTTGAAACTTTCAGTCCCGTTGTTCGACCTACAACCATTCGAGTTATTCTCTCGATTGCGGTTTCTTCATATTGGCCGATCTGCCAACTCGATGTTCCGAATGCTTTCCTCCATGGTGACTTAACCAAACAAGTTCTCATGACTCAACCACCCGGGTTCATTGATCCCGACCACCCCGACCATGTGTGTCTTCTTTCTAAAGCTTTATACGGCCTAAAGCAATCCTCTCGTACATGGTTCACCAAGCTAAGTTCGGTTTTGCTTGCTCTCAACTTTGTGGCCTCCAATTATGATCCCTCACTTTTTATCTCTCATTCTCCATATCATACCACCATAATTTTAGTCTATGTTGATGATATACTGATCACCGGCAGCTCCTCTTCTTATGTCACTCAATGCATTGCTCATCTTCAACAAGCCTTTGCTATCAAAGACCTTGGCCCTCTTAGCTATTTTTTGGGCATTGAAGTTCAACCCTCCACTCATGGCCTTCACCTTTCACAAACCAAATACCTGCAAGAACTCCTTCTCCGTGCCAACATGCAAACCGCCAAACCTTGCCCAACACCCATGTCCACCTCTCATACACCTTTCGGCAATGATAGTCCCTCTTTTGACAACCCTCACCTCTACCGCAGTATTGTTGGAGCTCTCCAATACGCCACAATCACACGACCTGACCTCTCATTTGCCGTCAACAAGGTCTCCCAATTCATGCACAACCCGACAACCAACCATTGGTCTGCCGTGAAGAGAATTTTGCGATATATTTGTGGCACTCTTCATCATGGCCTCATCATTCATTCAGCCTCTTCCCCCCTCTCTTCATGCTTATAGTGACGCCGATTGGGCTGGCTCCCTTGATGACCGTCGATCTACCTCGGGATTTTGCATTTACCTTGGCCACAACCTTATCTCATGGAGTGCAAAGAAACAACTGACTATTTCTCGCTCGAGCACCGAGGCCGAATACCGTAGCTTGGCCATCACATGTGCTGAACTCATTTGGGTCCAATACCTTCTTCATGAACTCCATTTTGCCCTTGACTCACCACCTACCCTTTGGTGTGACAACCTTGGCGCTACTTTCCTTGCCTCGAACCCCATGTTTCATACACGTACAAAACATGTTGAGATTGATTATCACTTCGTGCGCGAACGAGTGGTCTCCAAGCAACTTTATGTGCGGTTTCTATGCTCCAAGGACCAATTGGCTGATGTTATGACGAAGCCTTTGCCGACTTCTCGATTTGAGTTTCTTCGACACAAGCTTACAGTGACCAAGCTCCCTTAAGCTTGAGGGGGGTGTAATAAGTGATAACTGTGCCTCTCCATTTCACTTACAACTTGAGATATCACATGATGACTCATACTGGAGCACAACGGAATTATTCTTCTCACCAGATTCTTCTATTTTGTTTTATATTAGAATAGAATGCAATGTAATCCGAGGGACCTTGGCTATATATATAGCGATGCAAATCTTCTCAAATCAGACAATACAATAATACAAAAACCAATACAAATATCTTCTTTACATTACTTTATAGTTATTTTTTTTTTATTAGTAATGTGATTGCATATGTGTGAAATGATGAGTTTTGATTTTCTATATGTAAAACATAATAAAATTAATTATTATATTACTATTATTATTCGTTATTCACCCGCTAGTGTTTTGTTATCCGATAATTTTAACAGATAAGAATAAAGTAAAATAAAGTTCTTAATGAGTAAAGATATGATATAGGTAAGGTTATTTTTTAGTAGGTATGAATATGAAAATATTTTACTCTACGTATCCATTGACACCCTATTACACGGTTACATACTTAAGTCAAACTTTGACTATTTTACTATGCAAGTATTGTTGCAATCCATTTTTGTGCTATGGTGACCATACAACCATAAAAATCTTTAACGTTCATAATTAATTTTTCAAATTAAATTACATTAATTTATTTTGAAAAACAAAATTTATTGTAATCTCCAACATATAATTTAATCTACTTGGCTTAAATTTGAAGGGGGGATGCAAAAAAAATTTAATCTACTTTTGGAACAAAAAAAAATAGGGACGAGTAAAAAAAATGTTTATTCCTTTCAAGATGAAGCCGATTCATTCTCATTCTCATAGCGTTATAATAAATAGCTCTTTTATAATAAACACATGATGAATACAATAAAACAATTTTGAAAAAGTATGACAGCTAAATCCTGCTTTCCAATGTACAAAATTGAAAATAAAATGAAACCCACGCATATCTACTCAACTTGAAAATACCCAACCTAGAAGAAAATAAGCACCTCGCTCGGGTTCCATAAAATAAACCATTGATCTCTAAAATATCAAAATGAATTATAGTGAACATCATATATAATACCAGTATCTGACTGCGTGAAACCAACAATATAAAAGAATGTACAAATCATTCCATGGAGCAACCTACGATCCATACGGCCACGGGAAGGTCTTCACCACTGAAAAATTGCAATGCACAAATCAAATTCATGTTTAAACAAAAATTTCAGCAAATTTCTAATGAAAAATGAACTATTTGCTTTGCACGATAGACAATTAATGCTGTCATTTCATTTATTATTTCTATAAAACAGAGGACACTGATCAAATTTTACAGTACATTACTAGTTAAATTTTTCAATAAATGAATCTGTGCTGGTAAGAGCTTCTTCATCAAGCATGTAACAAATTTAATTTTTGGTCTCAACAACTCACATATTAATTTTATCAGTTTCTTTTCTTCTCTTTTCCTTTACCCCTAACATAAAGTCACAACTAATTAAAAGAGAGAGAAAAATAAATCATCTAGGTTACCTTTAGAGGATTCCTCAACAAGGACAATACGCATGGCGGCATTGTTAGGTGGAAGCTGTAGACGGAGAGGCACGAGTTTCCCGTTGATGACGTTCTTAGTGCACACTATGATGTCGGTGAGCCCCGTCTTCTCTTTCAGCATCTGATTCAGCTCGTCAAGGCTGGTGCCGTCGAAGGTGAAGTGCTCTCCTTCGGATGCCTGGTCAACATTTCCGTTATCATCGGCAATCTTGTAATAGATTTCACGCCCGTCAACCTTGTGTAGCGGCACAGAGAACGAGTCTGATGACTGGCACAGACAAGTAAGCACCAAAATTCAGAATATATCAGGCGCATGATGGATTCATATATGGCAATGTTGGATGTGTTGGTTGTTGAGTCTTCTAATTAATTTCTCATATATAAATTGAATTAAGGTCAGTTGGTTATCTCAGTTTTTTCTTATAATCGCCCAATTAAAGGTTAACTACACACAAAAATTACTAAACTTGATCAATTAGTACAAGATCAACTACTGTATGTATATTAGATTATTAACCCATGCATGATAAACAATTAGTAAAATTTGTCAAAAAGCTTAAGAATATAAAAATTGAGTATAGAAGTAGTCAGTACCTCAAGCTTAGACAATCTTGAGTTTGCTCCTGTTCCATATGCACCGTGGGCATCAGGAGGCGTACTGTTGGTCCTTCTAGCAGGTTCATGCCGGTGCACCGAAACATTCTCCGGTCTGTTATCCACCATTGGTGGTACCGAACCCTCAGCTTTGGGAGTAGCTATCTCCACAATCTCCACATCCCATAAAACCCAATCCTGTGTGGAACTGCGCTGCGGCACATCGTGTGTCACCGAGTTCCGCCACGGCGGCATACCTTTATTAGCTCTCAGGAAATTCCCGTACCGGGTCTTTAACCGTACCTGAAAACCATCACGTACCGGCTCCCATTCCACGGATGAGTCGGCACGACCAGATATGGCGGTTTGAACCACCTTTTGACCTGTAACACCCATAAGGAATGGCTCGTTTGAGGCGGTCAGGTACCGTCCGTACCGGGACTTGAACCTGAGAGCCACCGGTTGGGTACCGCCATGAAATACCGGTTCGACCAACCAGCGTGCATTGGGAGAGGCGCCATTGCGGTCTTGGATCACGTGCGACTCGTCTTCGTCGGCGAACAAGTATTTGTCGTGGCGGGACTTCAGCCGAACGGTTTTCGCGCGCTGGAAGAGCTCCATTAACTGGTTAGGGTTTGAGGAGAGATGGATTTGAATTTTGAATTGGATTCGATTTGGGTTGACAGACGTAATGATCCTTTCTTTTATTTTAGTTGGGGAAGAGGGTCAACAAGGGAGATAGATCGGGACGGACCGAGTCTATGAGTTTACTTTGCGTGATATGTTGGTCTAAGGCAAAAATAACAATCAGGCCCCACTAGTCATTGATTTGGTGTACCATGGAAAGGATCTACAAATTTTGGGTGGCGGAAGGAGACCAGGACTTAAGGTTGATTTGACTGACGCGGAGAGACGAGACGGATAAAATGTGGATTACAAATAAATATTACGGCATCTTACGTAGTGAAAACGTGGCACAATATTAGTGGCTGTAAATATGACGTCAAACATATAGTGAAAAACGTAAAATAATGTGAATGTTGCTCAGTGGGAGAAGAAGAGAGGCGGGCGCAGAAGGACAACGCGAAGGAAAAATGTGTAATAACGGAGAAACTGTAAAAGATGGCCAATTTGATTTGATCGGCAAACTCCTGCAAGGTGAGATGATCCGAGCGCCCAGTTTGTACCCTTATTTTGCACTCTTTTATTCTGTATCTGTTCGGAAATGCATTTCAATATTTTCAATCATTTTAATACAGTACTAAAATAATACAAAATTTTTTGTCGTTGCAAAAATATATTTATTAAAATATTATATAATGAAGTCATATCATGGTACGTATATTACTTATAAACTTCAAACATATAAACTAGCTTTGCATTATTGATGTAATGTAAAACATATTAGTAGCTTGTTACTATTACATAAATACAAGTACAATTTTACAATATCTTTTTAGTAAAGAAAGGTTTCATATCTTGTTTTATAATTTTCAACAAATTTTGAGTTTGAAATCTACAATGTCCCACAAAATATTGTCTTAATTATTTGTACTATAACATGATATGCACATACTTTTTACTGTAATATGATTTACATTTTTTTTTTATAGATAGTGATCTTCGAGCAATACGTAAATGATAATATTTAAATAATAATTCACTCAATTTGATAGAGTTAGTGGTACAAGTTAAAAGAATATATAATATAAATCATTGATATATTATTTGGTAAACAACCGCATATTAAATGAAGGTGCAAGTTGGAGATGTGGAGCGTCACTGTGTGCAACACTGCTACTGCCCGGAACAAGAACAAGAAGAGAGAGGCTTTTTTAAAACAGTAATTAAAATAATGAATGTTAAAGAACCAGCATGATTACCGAGTTTGTTACAAAAATAGCAAAAACCGAATAGACTATTCGGTTAAGGTTTTTTTTTGCTTCACCGAATAGGCTATTCGGTTTACAGGATTTTTAACTGAGGTTGTAGGATACGATGCCACAGAAAATCCAATAAATCCATTTTATATGCTTAACCGAATATGCTATTTGGTTTACAGGATTTTTAACTGAGGTTGTAGGATACGATGCCACAGAAAATCCAATAAATCCATTTTATATGCTTAACCGAATAGGCTATTTGGTTTGGTATTTTTTTGGACTTAACCGAATGAACTAGGAGTAGGTCCAATGGGCATCGGACCTACCTCGGTTCGACGGGTTTAATCACCATCGATTTTCTTTTAGATTCGTGCGAAATGCTTTAAAACCGGTGCGTTTATGTTTCAATTTTCGTGCGCACAAATCATTACATTATCCTACGGTAGATCTGCCCATCGGAACCAAACAAGGTCCGATGGGCATCGAACCTACACCCAGTTCTAACCGAATAGCCTATTCGGTTTAGTTTTTTTTATTTTATTTTATTTTATTTAGAGACTAAGAAGAACAAAATAAAGAAATCTAATATTGAAAATTTGAATTTTTTATTTAAATTATTTGACTTCTTTTGATATATAATAGCATATTTATACTAAAATACGCTAAATTATTTGAAATTATGTTGAATTACACTATATTAAGTTAAATTACACTAAATTACATTACATTACGCTAAAATACGGTTAATTACGCTAAATTACATATGAATAGGAACGATATCTTCTCTGAAAAGACGAAAAACGACGGCGAAACTTCAAACGGTCATAAAACGATGCTCGAGTGTCTGATTTCAGCAAATGACCACTTTTCGGAAGCTTGCAAAAATACGCATGCGTCCGTGCCGCCAATGCCGGATTCCAAAATTCAGAATCGCCAAAAAAAAAGAGAAGAGCCGCAAAACTTGAGTTGAAGTTTCCGATTAAGATTTTCATTTATATTATTCAATCCAAGTAACTCAGTAAATTAGTTACATAATGAACTTGTAGAATACCAGTTTTTACTATTTTCGGAATTTTTTTACTATTTTTTATGATTCATGAAAGATGGCACAGAATCGGTCTATTTTAGTGTAATTTTCAGTATTTCAGCATAATTAGCGGAGTTATTGTAATTTAGCGTAATTTAGTGTAATTCAACATAATTTATTGTAATATAGTGTAATTCAACATATTTTCAAATATTTAGTGTTTTTTTATTTTTTTGTGTAATCTAACAAATAATTTAAATAAAAAATTCAAATTTTCAGTGTTAGATTTCTTTATTTTGCTCTTCTTGGTGTCAAAAAAAAAAAACCCCTAAACCGAATAGCTTATTTGGTTTAGGCTAAAAATCACTAAACCGAATAGCCATCTCGGTTTAGGGGGTGTTACACGAAAGATTACATAATTCGGGGATTTGTGCTGTGAAAATTTTGTGAAAATAGGGTAAACTGAATAGGCTATTCGGTGAAGCAAAAAAACACCCCCTTAACCAAATAGCCTATTCGGTTTTTGCTGTTTTTGTAACAAACTCGGTAATCATGCTGGTTCTTTAACATTCATTATTGTAATTACTGTTTTTAAAAAAAATCCCTCATATCATATGGTATAATATCATGTTTTTCAAGTAATATAATGGAAATTATCTACAAGAAATATAGATAGTGGCAAATTGGCAATTGTGACAATCGCTAAAATAATTATATAATTAAATTTATAAAATTTATAAAATTTACAATTTATATCAACTATCTATCAAATTTATATAATTGAAGATTTCCACAGTTAACTAAATATTAATAAAACTAGTCAAATGATAACCACTCGTTTTTAAATTACATTTTATACACACTTTATCTAGATATAATAAAAAAAAATGATTAATGTTATTTTGTCATTTAAATGATGCCAGTTTTCGTCGTCTTATAAATATATGTATTTTTTTTTTGTAATTTCTGTATATATTATTTATTTCGCGCTAAATATAAGAAAGCCAAAGTGCCAAACCCTTGGGAAATATTTTCCCAGTACATATTATTTTTTATTTTTAGATATTTTTCTAAAACAAAAGAATTTAGTCTAGCTGGCAACATTGTGTTCCATCCTTTTAAAAATTAGAAAGAAAAAATATTTCCAGATCAGCTGCAGTAGTTGCCAATTAAAAAAAACTAAGTTGACCTTATACAAAATTAAGATTTTTTTTAAGCTTATCTTAAATGATAACTTTGCATTTAGTGCATTTAAAGGCATATATATATATATATATATATATATATATATATAGATTGGAACAAGTTGTCAGTGAAAGGGTCTTGGTACCGGATTTGGGATCCCCCAGGTACAAGGTACTGCTAAACTAAATAAATTATTGTAGTGTAATTTATTTTACAAAAGCTAAAAAAAAAAAAACTACTTACTTGTACAAATTATAAAATATAAAATTTAAAGCTATTAATTTTAACCACCCCTAAATTAGACTATAGATTCGCACCTACCTACATTTCAACAATAACATAATCACGGAACTTGAAAATATCTAGCTTTCTTTCTTTTTCTTGAGAGAAGAAAAATTAATATCAGTTTAAGATAGCTATACAAGTTATCCCTAGGTGCCAAGAAAATTAAGAAGTGTCAAACATGATATAATTATTAATAAATTAATTCAGCATATATATACTTAATAGCAGGTTCTACTCTACATGTCTATTGCTTCCTTGAAAATTACTTTTACTTAAAACAATATAATTGGCTTGATGCGATGCCAAAATAGGGAGCTCTTAATTTATTTATTTATTTATTTATTTTTCTATCTTAATTGTATTTAGACTTTAGAGTAATAGGTGAGTGGCACTCAAGTCAAGTTGCCTAATCCTGATAATGACATTTCTAGTTAATCATATATTTTGTCTTTGAATTAATTGTAACAACTAAATACCAATTATTAATTAATGTTTAGACAGAGAATTAAATTAGAGCCATTAGCTAACTTCCTTCCTATGATACTGATAAAATAATTAGCAAATTGTATTGTTCATAAATCATAGCACTTTTCACTATTTAGCTTACCCAAACAAATTAAATGGATTTTTTATGCACCATTTTTTTTTGCAAAAGCTAAAAAATAAACTGAAAATTATATCTTTATATGTGCTTGTCACGCCTAATTTTATTTGGCGTTTTGAGAAGAAAAAAATAAATCAATTTTTTTTCAGAAAATACAAAGAATTGGAAGAAATATATATTACGTAATTGTCATATATACATACTCAAAATTAATTAAGGTCACTTAATTTAGAAGTGCTAAGTTTTAAAGCAAAAAATGAATTTAATATATTAGCATCTGTAGGTACAACCGATGAATTTAATAATTAAAGCCATTTTTAAGGTACAACATCTCTTAAAAATATCTTCTTTTCTCTTAAGCTTTATATAGTATAATTCACCATACGGCAATTGATTGACAATGAGATCTAGGTCTATTTACTTCTCTTTTGTTAGCTAGGTCAATTACATATGTTTACTTGGTGTGTGAACTAATTGATTAAAAGTTGTAACTTTTCTTCTCTTTTCCAAATGTGAATCTTCAAAGACATGGAAACGTAAGTTAATTTGTTTTATGATCACAAATTTAATTTAGCTATATCTGACACGGAAATAGTATTTCAAACTCCATTAAACTTTGCGTGTTAGTTCTCTCTCACTGTCTCTCTCATTATTATTATTTTTGTTACTTGATAATGTTGTTTGAGCATGTTGTGTGTATTAAAAACTGTTGATTTTTTTTGGTTTTGTGTGTTAGATATGATTAAATACAAAAGAAGATAGTTTGGACGATCAAGGTCGACATTTTTATTAATATCCAAAGTTAATTAAAAATTAATATTTATGCTCAGAATTTTCCAGTTTCGCCAAAAATGCCCAAACCGGCCAGAAACCGGCCATTTTTTTTTTCTTTTTTAGAGACACTATGAAGAATAATGAAATCTAACACTGAAAATTCGAATTTTTTGTTTAAATTATTTGTTCGATTACTTCTTTTGATTTATAATTACCATATTATACTAAAATACACTAGATTACTTGAAATTATGTTGAATTACACTATATTACATTAAATTACGCTAAATTATGTTAAATTACGCTAAAATACGGTAAATTCCGGTAAATTACTATGTGTCTTCATAGTGATGTATAATTAGAAACTATTTTTTGTTTCTCTTTTATCTTCATAGTGATTTATAATTAGAATTTTTTTTTAAAAAGACATTATGAAGAGCAAGATAATGAAATCTAACACTAAAAAATTGAATTTTTTGTTTAAATTATTTGTTAGATTACTTCTTTTGATGTATAATTAGCATATTTATACTAAAATACGCTAAATTACTTGAAATTATGTTGAATTACACTATATTACGTTAAATTACGCTAAATTACATTACATTACGCTAAAATACACTAAATTACATATGAATATGGACGATATTTTTACTGAAAATGTGAAAAACGACGACGAAACTTCAAACGGCCATAAAACGGAGCTCGAGTATCCGATTTCAGCAAATGACCACTTTTCGGAAAGCTTGCGAAAATACGCATGCATCTATGCTTGCAATGTCAGATTTCAAAATTCAGAATTTCCAAAAAACAAAGGGAAGTACCTTAAAACTTGAGTTGAAGTTTCCAATTAAGATTTTCATTTCTATTATTCAATCCAAGTAGCTCAGTAAATTAGTTACATAATGAACTTGTAGAATGCTAATTTTTATTATTTTCGGAATTTGTTTACTATTTTTTATGATTAATGAAAGATGGCACAAAATCGGTCTACTTTAGCGTAATTTACAGCTTTTTTATCAATTAGCGAAGTTATTGTAATATAGTGTAATTTAACGTAATTTAGTGTAATTCAACATATAATTTATTGTAATATAGTGTAATTCAACATAATTTCAATATCTAATTATAAATCAAAAGAAGTAATCTAACAAATAATTTAAACAAAAAATTCGAATTTTTAGTGTTAGATTTCATTATCTTGCTCTTCATAGTGTCTAAAAAAAAAAACCGGCCATAAAATGGTCGGTTTGGACATTTTTGGCGAAACTGGAAAATTCTGGGCATAAATATTAATTTCTAATTAACTTTGGATATTAATAAAAATGTCGGCGATCAAGGTAACTAATTTGCAATAAATTTGTTCAAGAATGAGTAAAACTAGCGTGTGGTTGTCACACCCCCGGACAACCCGCCGCGCATTTAAACGCAAGGCGTTAAGCACATCACATACATTATCAATAATACAACCAACAAGCCACTATATTAAACAAAAAAAAAGGAGTTCACAAACAAATAGAAAGGGAAAATATGTCAGACATGGCTAGTCAAACAGTTACCGCCATGTCTACACAATATATAGTTCATACAAATGTAAATTTAAAACAAATAGTGGCTACTTTAAGAACTTCCGCTAATTCCTCACTCGCGGCCTTCCTCCATGTCTTCTTTTCCATTTCCTGGAACTCACACAAAAGGTGGTACGGTGAGAGATCGAACTATCTCTTAGTGCGGGATTTAGTTCCAGCCCGGTGTTTTTACAAATCAATGCATTTAATATCCCAAATAACAATAAAATAAAGTTTTCAAAATTTTCCCCCCCAAATTTCCTATCAATTCGGATATGCAATCATTTAAAAACAATTTTCATTCCCGCCTCTTTTAAATTCACATTTAAGGTTTTTATATTCCACACTCTGGAAATCCATGCCCGTACATGAAAATCCGGTGAATCGCCACACAAGGACGACCCGTTCAATCACACTCTAGATGGGCCATTGCGGGGACCCATCCGGCGAACCGCCACACAAGGACGGCCCGTTCTGTTCACACTTCACACTCTGGGGTCTGCCACACACGGACAGCCTGATTTTCAAAAACACATGCTGAGCCGCCTCGCACGGACGGCCCTAATTTAAAGAAAACAATTCATTCCCATTTCCCCATTCCCAATTCACATTCGCAATTCCTGTCAATTCAATTCCATGCATCAAGAATTCCTATCATGCAATTCTAAACAAAATCAAACGAATGTTCGACATCCACGACATGCAGTTTATCTACCAGAATTTGAAAAAGGATTTCTTACCTCAATCCCTGCATTTTTGTATTATTTGTAAAAAGACCAGGAACCCACACCTGTATTTTCAGTGACCTCGCGTGTGTCGAAATCTTGCGTAATCTCAGCGTCTCCTAGTACCTCGCGGTTTGCTCCTAAGTTTATAAACGCTTGATTAGGTTCTTATTCTAATTGTATTTAAGTCACATGTCATCTAAACAACTTTAGAAACAATTATTTAATGGGTTAATGGGTTTTTCGGGTCTAGGGTTAGGGTTAATGGGTTTTCGGGTTAGGGTTCTAGGTTGAGGGTTTAGTGGATTTCGGGTCTAGGGTTAGGGTTAATGGGTTTCGGGTTAGGGCTAGGTTTTCGGCCAAGTGGAGGGAGAGAGGGGGTTTGGCCAAGAGAAGAAAGGGGTTTTCGGATCTAGGGTGTTGGGGTCTGGCCGGCCAAGGGAAAGGAAGAGGGAGTTTCGGCCAGCCAAGAGGAAAGGAGAGGGAGAGGGCAGGGGGTTTCGGC
The DNA here is from genome assembly GCA_028015225.1 of Carex myosuroides. Taxonomy (NCBI): domain Eukaryota; kingdom Viridiplantae; phylum Streptophyta; class Magnoliopsida; order Poales; family Cyperaceae; genus Carex; species Carex myosuroides. The sequence goes on from CM051477.1 coordinate 15,365,473, forward strand.
TGGGGTCTCTTCGGGTCAACGGCAGCCAAGGGGAAGGGAGAGGGAGGGTAGAGAGAGAGGCAGGGATGAGGGTGGTTCGGCTTGGGGTTCTTCGGTTCAGCGGTGGCGGCCAAGGAAGAGGGCGGGTAGAGGGGAAGGGTGCGGCGGCCAAAGGGAGGAGGGGGCTGGCGGTTTGGTGGTGAGGGTTGGCTTGTGGCCGGCGGCAGCCAAAGAGGGAGAGGGGGGCGGAAAAAAAAAAAAGAGAGAAAGAGAGGGAGAGAAAGAAAACTTACAGAAATTGAAATGAAGGGTTGGCTGTGGGAAGAGAGAGGAGGGGTAGATTAAATGGTGGGGAGTTGGGCTGAATTTAGGCTTGGGCTTTGCTAAATTGAGTTTGCTAAAAGGATTTTGACATCTATTAATATATTTTGCTAAAACGAAACGTTATTTCTTCTCACTTTTATCGTTTACTATATATTTATTCCCATAAATTGTTGATCACTGATTTATATCATATTTATTATTTTCTAAATTGGACTCTGTAGAAATTTAATCATACCAGTATTTAGAGGCGTTACAGTGGTTCACCAGGATTTTTTTTAAAAACCATAATTAAAATAATTAAATTTACCTAAACGACATGATTGCTCAAAGATTTACAAAAACCATCAATACCGAGATGCCAATTCGGTCCGAACGAATTTTTTTCTCCGGACCGAATTGGCATTTCGGTCCCCCCTCATTTTCACAACAAATCAAGGTTTTAATATGCGGCCGATCGTATGGTCCCTCTGGACCGAAATGGGAATTCGGTCCAAAGGATTTTTGACCGGACCGAGTTGCCATTTCGGTCCAGAGCATTATATTATAAACTTACATGAAGTCTACGTGGTCAAACATGAAGTGTACGTGGTCAAAAGCCATAATTAAAAATCAATAAACTTACCGGCGTAATTAGAAATTTTATTTATTATTTTATTAAATGGTAATTTTTCACCGATAACCCTAGAAATTTATTCACCGATAACCCTAAAGTTATTTTTATTACAAAGAATTATATTATAAAAACTTATCAATAATTTAATCCTATTCCTCATGAAATACCATTTCCATTTATAATTGTCAATTAACAAATATATTTTGTTTAAATCGTATCAATGATATTCGGATTTTGTACTTAATAAAAATTAGTTTAGCAATAGACATGTCTCTATAAAAACATGTATAAATATTAATTAAGTACAAAATTATCATTGATACGATTTAAACAAAATATATTTGTTAATTGATCACAATTATAAATGGAAATGGTATTTCATGAGGAATATGATTAAATTATTGATAAGTTTTTATAATATAATTCTTTGTAATAAAAATAATTTTAGGGTTATCGGTGAATAAATTTCTAGGGTTATCGGTGAAAAATTACCATTTAATAAAATAATAAATGAAATTTCTAATTATTCAACGTAAAACATTCAATTCAACTGTATTAAAAGTCCACATCAATTAAGCAGTTAAAATTGTATTTTCTCCGGACCGAATTGGCATTTCGGTCCGGCCAAAATTTCCCTCCGGACCGAAATGCCAATTCGGTCTGGACTCTTTGTTGGATTTTATGTGGCGTGGGCTGCGCTATAGTTGAAAATGAGGGGGGACCGAAATGCCAATTCGGTCCGGAGAAAAAAAATTCGTTCGGACTGAATTGGCATCTCGGTATTGATGGTTTTTGTAAATCTTCGGGTAATCATGTCGTTTAGGTAAATTTAATTATTTTATTTATAGTTTTGAAAAAAAATCCGGTTCACCAGGCCCTGTGGTGAACATAAGTCTGTTGCCGATTTGTTATAAGATTTGAGTAGGTTTGATCTCTTGATGAGCGTGCGCACGAACGTAGACGAAAAATTTCTCCGTTAGTTTCTTTTTTGCTCCTCTCTTCTCTGGCAAAATGTCTCTCCTGCCTCTTTTCCCAACCAAGCCTACATCTCTTCTCTGCGCCGTCACCTCTCCTCTTTGTAGCCGCTCTCTCCTCCGCGCCTCCTTTCGCAAACCTAGCTCTAACTTAGGACTACAATCTGTTTAGCGATTGCATTTGATTTCGAAAACCCTAGTTCCACGAGCTCTCCCTCTCTCTCTTTGACCTCAATAAAGAAGGCATGAAGCACTAGTACAAAAAACTCCTTCACCGACTGTTAAAAAACCCCTATACCGACTTTTATTGAGGCGTCGGTGATGGTGCCGCCGGTATAGGTATATCTTTACTGACGGGTAAATAACAGTCAGTGTAGGTACCAACACCGACTGTTTTCTTAAAAAAACAGTCGGTGTAGGGTACCAACACCGGCTGTTTTCTAAGAAAACTGTCGGTGTAGGTTACCAACACCGGCTGTTTTCTCAAAAAAACAGTCGGTGTAGGGTACCAACACCGGCTGTTTTCTTTAAAAAACAGTCGGTGTAGGGTACCAACACCGGCTGTTTTCTTCAAAAAACAGTCGGTGTAGGTCACCAACACCGGCTGTTTTCTTTAAAAAACAATCGGTGTAGGTCCCCAACACTGGCTGTTTTTGTTAAAAAACAGTCAGTATAGTTTCTAAAAACAGTAAGCGTTGGTATACATTTTTTTGTATAATTCTATTTGTATTGGGACTAGCGTCCATATTTTTGCTAGTCATATATTACCATTCGACATTCATTAACATTAAACAAAATATCAAGCAAATAATTTAGACAATATAAAGAATATACAACATAACATATTTATTCACAAAAAACCACACAATATAACAATATTTACATAACACAAATAAACAAAATATGCAACTGAATTACACAACCATTGTATTTCATGCATTGTAGCTATTTTTTATTCTCTGGATCACTTACAAACTCAACCTCAATTTCCTAAAGAGAAAATCATAAAAAAGTGTATGGCCTTTTCCAAAGGATGATTTGTTCAAGCAAAACATTCTGTAAATTATTCCATGTTCATTATGTACAAAAATTAGAAATCGTTAGCTTTTATACAAAGAAGAATGGATGGCCTTGTCGTTTGACAAATAAATCATTGCCATTTCATTTTGAACAACTTGCCTGTGTGTATTCAACTTTGGTGAAGATCTCCATTTTCTGCTCAAACAACTTGGCCAAGTGACTTTCCAGAAACTGTCTTCTGGCACGCTGTGTGTTTGAGCTTGCCAGCCTATCTTCACGCGTGGCATTGGGATGGCTATGTGAAGAGTTGGTGCTGACTGTGCCTGCACTATCTGAGTGTCAATGCCTTTTTATGATGCTGTTTTTTCAGATTTTAACAAAATAACATATAAGTCCTTTGATTCTTAAAATGCATTGATTCAGAGAACAAGCTAAAATAATAAGAGAAAATGCTTGTTCCCTTTACATAATAGAACAAAAGGAGAATACATAAGAGTGCAACTGAATTTACTTTATAAAATGCATTGATTCTTAAGACAAGGTTACCTATCAAGAAGTTGCCAGCGGTTGCCAATTTTGGCGTCGACATCATCTATCTCCTGCTCAAGTTCTTGCAGCATAGCATCAACCTGAAATTGTACCAAAATAATGGCCATAATTTTAACAAGGTAAATGATTCTCGCCGGCATGATTTTGATAATGCAATAACAACAAAACCATTTTTCCAAGTCAACAACTCCTGATTCTAATGCACCTTCTATATTATGTACCAAGTTGTTGTATGTCATTGAGTTGTAGATTTTTGACATTAAATTCTGATTTCAGATAACGTCAATGGATATGCTACAATAGACATTTGACAGAGCTGCTTTTGGTTTGACATTATCACTAAGAGTGCAATTGTCATTCTTCGTAATAAATAATATACATGCATCAAAGAGATAAAAAGACGAACCTTTTCTATAAGAGCAGATGAAACCTTATCGCCAGCTGCTTCAGCCGCATAGTCAGCAACTTCACGTGCAGCTATGTATGCTCTCTTTGCTTCTTCTTCACCTTCAGTTCCTTTCTTTTCAAGCATCTCATTGTATAACTCAATCTGTATTTTCCCGTTTTTACATCAGGTAAAATTCACAATTATATAAAATAATCAAAAATAAAGGGTTCTTGAGTTACTTTTACCTCCTTGTTTACAAGGCTTAAAAATTCCTGACGCTCCTTGCTAACAGACTGCAAACGATAAAAACAGAAGTTGTCAAGTGTATGCAAATATGTTACTCAAGAATAATGGGCTAACTGTTAAGCAATAAAATATGTTACTCAAGAATATGCAAATATGTTACTCAAAATAGCATTATTATTTTAAATGCACATGCAGGCATGCAGCTCCAACTGTTAAGCAATAAAATTCTGATAATATCTGCTGCAATAAAAAAGATAGCAGAAGAAATAGAAATATCATTTGGTTTTCTTAAATTCTTTGCACAGTTCCATCTGTAAGGTTGTACTTGTACCTAGAGAAATAAAGTATCTGTATTTAATAGTTGGATACAAGCACTTCCCAATTCTGTCTTTAACCTCTTAAAATGCACTAGCAAAGGTGTGCTCCTGTATCTCTACTTCAAAATAAACTGCAGGCCATGTTAATTTAAAGCTGTAAGCCTGTAACAATTGCATAAAGACAACTACAAATAATTAAAACAAAGAGATAATTTCACGTGGTTAAAATCAATGAGGGAACTTCTCCAATACCTCAAAAAATAGAAAATAAACACAAGGGTATTGTGAAACTTAAATAAATAAAGAAATATGCAAATATATGGTACATCCTTTAAAAATGTAAACCATTTATGAAGGAAAGCCTTTTACAAGAAACAGAAGCAGCAATACTTTGCAGTTTGGATTAAAAGTATAGATTTTGTGCTAGGAAATTTGTATAAGAAACAAAAAAGAAATTGGATTAAGCCATATTCAAGTTTGTGACTCACATAGAATATATAAGCTACTGTGGTTGTTTTTTTTGGAGAGAAAAATGAAGGTCACGCCTTCAAGTTCCATTTATGACAGCTACTGTGGTTGTTGGGCGTTGGTATTTCATCAATTGCCCTTAGTTGACCTCACCCTGTTCAGAAACTTGACAAAAAAAAATTCACAGAAATTAGTAAATAAACCAAGCAGCATTATACTGCATGGTACAGAAAATTAAATGAACTTCCAATGAATTAAGCAAATATTACAAAAGCTGAGATACCTATCAAATACCTCACATGAAGTCATGAACACAAAAAACGGTACAAAAACCTAAATCAAAATCGATCACTGGAAGAGATGAGATGGCATCAATAGAAACATAAAGCTACGAAACTGTGGGAGTTCAAAACGTTAAAAGTAAACCTAAGTCGCATTGCATGTTATACCAATTGGCAATTGTGATCAAGTATGTTGTGCATGCACCCAAAAACGTACCCCTAAACACAGAAATCAGCAAAAATAAGCTACTGTTTTAAAAAATAAATTAGCGCCTTAAGAAGGAATTAGTACATTGTATTGCATACAGTACACATCCAAAACAACTTTATCTCTAGCATATTTTTTAATCCTTAAAAAATACGACAGATTTTAAAGGTACAGCACAATCCATCACGCGATAAATTAAGATGAAAAGGAATAAGGAGGAGACTAACACATGACATAGTCGAGGCAGAACGGGATGAATAGAGCGAATCTATCACAGTAGCGCCCATTCCTACAACCAGACCACATCTGCTCTACCTAAATATACAAGGAGAAAAAAAATTTGCAAAAAAGTAGGACTCAGTAGAAAGAAATAGCAGGAATTATCCAACTGGCACAGGAGATTTGATATTTTCTTTCACTGCACCTACTTAGATTTTGATTTTGGTGCCGTACCAGTGGCAGCAGTGAGCTCCTCAGGCCGCACACTCCTCCTCCGCGCACAACGCACTCCTCAGCATCGCTCCAGTGGGTGCTCGGGTGCTTGGGTGCTCGAGCGCACAACGCACTCCTCCTCCGCGCTCCAACGGGTGCTTGGGTGCGGGTGCGGGGCGAGGCAGCAAGGCGACTCGGGTGCTTGGCGGAGCCGGAGGCAGCAAGGCGGGTGGGAAGTCAGGGGTGGAGCTCAGGGCTAGTGGGTACGGGTTTGGCTAGCGGTACGGGTTTGGCTAGTGGGTGGGAAGTCAGGGGTGGAGCTCCGCTCAGGGCTGGAACTGAGAGGAGTACCGGGTCAGGAGAAGGGTTTGGCGAAGAAGGGTCAGGAGAAGGGTTTGGCGGAGAGTAAATTGAAATTGAGAAGAAGGAAATTGAAACTGAGAAGAGGGAAATGAAATATTTCACGGCAGATCGAAAGTTATAAACCGGGAACGAAAATTTTCGGCAGGAAATCACCGACGGCTCGCTTAAAAAAAACAGAAACAGTCAGTGATGAAAAAATCACGGACGGTTAGACTAAAAACCAGTCAGTAATTAAAAAAATTACTGACGGCTAAATCAAAAAACCAGTCAATAATTAAAACAATCACGGACCGTTCATTTTTACACGGGAAATCAACGGTCGATCTTCAGTGAAATCATTCCAGATCTTTTTTGAAATGATCAAGGGAGAACACTAAATGTAACTAACATAAAAGTACGGAGGTTTTATTATGTATGAGCTTCGATCCAACACGAAGTGTTTATGGCCATACGATGCTCCAATTTTCATTTAACTAGATGGATGGGTAATTAAAAACAAATTTTGATCAAACTTGGATGCAAGACAATAAATACAGTGCTCTTTAATTTAAACGGTTCCGATCGACCCACGGATGACATGTTCCCGTACGTCTTCATTAACTCATGAAACAAGAGTTTATGTTTCATGTTCATGCATAGAAGATGTGAGTCATATGCAACATGCATGTAATGTTATATAATTTAATGTGTTAAAAATCATTTAATTAAGCAATAAACATGTTATAACATTAATTATTGTATAAATATTACTAATATAATTTTCATTGCAAAATATTTTCTACAATTAAACTCAAAATTTCATGTTAATTTTTTTGTTTAAATTATTTGTTATATTACTTCTTTTGATATATAATTAGCATATTTATACTAAAATACGCTAGATTAATTGAAATTATGTTGAATAACACTATATTATATTAAATTACGCTAAATTACATTACATTACACTAAAATACGGTAAATTACGCTAAATTACAAATGAATAGGAACGATATCTTCACTGAAAAGGCGAAAAACGACGACGAAACTTCAAACGGTCATAAAACGGCGCTCGAGTGTCCGATTTCAGCAAATGACCACTTTTCGGAAAGCTTGTGAAAATGCGCATGCGTCTGTGTCTGCTATGCTAGATTGCAAAATTCAGAATCGCCAAAAAACAAAGGGAAGAGTCTCAAAACTTGAGTTGAAGTTTCCGATTAAGATTTTCATTTCTATTATTCAATCCAAGTAGCTCAGTAAATTAGTTACATAATGAACTTGTAGAATACCAATTTTTATTATTTTTGGAATTTTTTTACTATTTTTTATTATTCATGAAAGATGGCACATAATCGGTCTACTTTAGCGTAATTTTGTGTAGCTTAGTGTAATTTACCGTATTTCAGCATAATTAGCGAAGTTATTGTAATTTAACATAATTTAGTATAATTGAACATAATTTATTGTAATATAGTGCAATTCAACATAATTTCAAGTAATCTAGCGTATTTTAGTAATATGCTAATTATAAATAAAAAAAAGTAATATAACAAATAATTTAAACAAAAATTTTAAATTTTCAGAGTTAGGTTTCAATATTTTGATCTTCATAGTCTCTCTAAAAAAAAAAGAAATTAATTATTGCTCAACACCGACTGTTTTTTTACAAAAATAGTCGGTGTAGGGTATCACCAACACCGACTGTTATTTAAAAAAAACAGTCAGTGTTGGTGACTGCTCAACACCGACTGTTTTTAAAAAAAATAGTCAGTGTTGGTGACTGCTCAACACCGACTGTTTTTGTAAAAAACAGTCGGTGTAGGGCATGAGCAACACCGAATGTTTTTGAAAAAAACAGTCAGTGTTGGTGACTTCTCAACACCGACTGTTTTTTCTAAAAAATAGTCGGTAAAAAACAGTCGGTGTAGGGTATGAGCAACACCGACTGTTTTTTTAAAAAACAGTCGGTGTTGGTTCACTGACGGTTTTTTGTAATGGAACAGTCAGTGTTGAGGTTCTTCTTATTTACGATTTTACTAGCAGTCTCTACACCGACTGTTACATATTAAAACAGTCGGTGGTTGAGGGTCAGTGAAGGGGTTTTTTGTACTAGTGAAGCGAACGATAAGTTTGTTGAATCATTCTATAGAGGTTTATGAAATTCCTTTGTGCAATGCTTCTTGTTCAATAAAGTATCATGTATATTTTTATAAATTTACTTTTTTTATGGGTGGTTTTTATTATTTTTTCTGAAATTTGAACTAAAATTTCCAGATATGGTAACAGAAACAGCCCATAAGCTGCTATAAGCTCTTAGTTTTACACCCTAGTTTTACTCTACACACACACACACATATAGAAATTAAGTTGTAAAACCTGCAGTAATGAATATATAATCCAATTACTACAAATATGTTGAAATATGTTGGGCACTTAGTATTAGAGCTAGTTATTGAAATATGTTGGCTACTTTGTATTAATGTGCTTTGATTTGAAACTTAAATTCAATTTATAAATACATGTAGGGACCATTGTTGAACCTATATAGAGAGGATGGACGTCGCAGGAGTATTGTCTTTTGATGCGCCATCAAGTAGCATGATCCCTCCCTCAAGAAATGTCCTTAATCCCTGCTGGAGATGTAGACGAAAAGATAAAGATTAGGGTAATGAACAACTTGATGTTGTTATAAATGATGTTTGATTTTAAATAGTTAAGCAACCCTTGCAGAGTGATGAAGTTGTTGAGTAAATTAACTATCAAGATTCCCCTCAATCACAATGCAAGGGGAAGAGAAAACCTGAAAGATTTAAACATCCAATTGAAAAAATGTTAAGGATTTGTAGAATTTGTCACTTGAAAGTAGAGCATAATGCTTGGAGTTGTCCTCAGGTTCATTATATGCATTTAATTTGTTTTGACATACATTTTGCTGATATGTACAATTACTCTTCAGGCACGTACGCTAACACATCTTAATTTTTTTATAGCGCTTCTCCAAGGAAGAACCGAAAGTGGGGTTGGAATCAACTTCAATTGAGACACGCAGTTGACTAGGTCATAGTTTAGGTCATTTTGTAAAGCTAACTGTGGGTTATATTTTGGTATATGTAAGATACATGGTTATATTTTGGTATAGGTAAGATAGAGGGTTATATTTTTGTATATGTAAGATATAGGGTTATATTTTGAAATAGCTTAAATGTGGGGTCATATTTTGTAAAGTTTGTAAGTAATATAATGCAATATGAAAGCTATAGCTAAATGCAATTCCTTGTCTTTCATTTTTTTTTTATATAAACACTATTATCTCTGGCACATGTTTTTCATCCATTTTTGGTACACCCAGGTCTCCAAAGAGAAAATCCTATGATACTAGCAATGGAATAAAAAAGACAGAGCACTTGGAAAAACCCATACTTCCTGATTTCCTTTAAATTATACTCAATAGTTGATGTGACATGTAGAGCATGTTTAGACATTTGCATTTAGAATGAAATTACAATTTTGGAGCCAACAGACTAATTAAAATGAATTCTATATGTTTATCTTTTGAAATAAAAGGAGTTCAACCTTGAGTTGACTGAGATATCAAATCAATTTTACTACATGTTCCCTGCGTATGAAGCTAACACTTCAATTGAAGGTCTTTGCAGCACTCTAGTAGTGTCTCCAGATAGCAAGAGAAGAGGGTAGTTGCAATCCTATTACAACACTCCAATTAAAGGTCTTTGCAGTACTCTAGTAGTCTTTAGAGATGGAAAGAGAAGAGGGTAGTTGCAACCATATTAGAACACTCAAATTGAAGGTCTTTGCAGCACTCTAGTGTGTCTCCAGAAGGCAAGATGAGAGCTAGAGGGTAGTTGCAACCCTATTACAACACAATTCATGGTCTTTGTACACTAGTGGAAAATGTACATTTAGTATCGGCACATTAGGATCGGACATAGCATAAAAGCGATACTGATATATATCTGGATCGAGAAAATTTAAAGACCGTTCTTGATAATAGGTATCAGGATCGGTTATTATAAACGACCGTTCTTGATAGTCCAGAACATATCAGGAACGGTCATTTATAAACAACCGTTCCTGATAATGACTTATCAGGATCGGTTGTTTATAAACGACCGATCTTGATAGTCCAGACATATCAAGAACAGCTGTTTATAAATGACCGTTCTTAATAGTGACTTATCAGGATCGGTTATTTATAAATAACTGTTCTTGATAGTTCAAACTTATTAAGATCGGCTTTTTATAATGACCGATCCTGATGTAACGCTGAGTCCCAAATTTTTTGATTTAACGCTGAGTCCCAAATTTTTATTTGCCTCCTTTATCACTCTCCTCATTCTACCCTCTCTCCTTCCCTCTCCTTACGCTCCCCTCTCCTCAAACCCTCAAACTCATCCAAATTCTGCTCTGGCGTCTCTCCTTCCTGCCGCCGCTCAACCAACACTAACTATCTCTCACTCTCTCATGGTCTCTCTTCGTAGTGCTCTCTGATGTCTTTATATTTGATCTATTATTTCGACCTATTTTCAGACCAGACCTTATGTTTTTGACCACTAACTTGCATAGTTTACATTGAAAATCAATTAGAATATGGTACTGCTGCAGTTTGTGGTTGATTTGCAGGAAATAGGCGAAAACAAGCAGAGTTCTGACTTCCCCCACGCGAGTCGCGTCCCATCTGACGCGAGTCGCATCGCAGCCCAGACGCGATCTCGGACGCGACCCTCATTGCTCACATCAGTGCTGTCTGACACTGGTTGCATGACAACTCATGCGGGTCGCGTCGACTTAAATGCGCCAGGCCTAGTTGAGGCCCGTTAAGGAAGCTATATATACAGAAGGCCTGGCACAGGAAAGAGATCCAATTTTTGGATCCACGTTTTCATCCAGAAACAGATCAGATCCGATTTTGAAGAGAGGGCTTGGCGCCTGAGGCGATCTGAAGCCGAGAGAAGCCGATCTGGAGCTAAGGAGGAGACGATTTGGAGAAGAAGAACCTTGGAGCTTCGATCCTCTTCACTACTCCTTCTCTCACTATGATTTGCTTCTTCTCTCTTTCTTTTACTTTGATTTTATTCATGTTTGAGTAGACTTGTAGTTTCGAGGGTTTGGATTTAGTCTGATACTTTGTTTGATTATGCACATGGATTGATTCTTATTGTTATTTTGTGTTTCTTAGATTCTTGTATTATTTGAGATTGCTTGATTCTTGATTATCTCATTATTATTTTTTGATTCTTGATTATCTACTGTTGAATGCCTTTGGCATTTCTTCTTGTATCAAGGCTTGATGTTTCTTGCAAGTTAGGTTAAGTACTTGAGGTAGGTCTGAGAACCGAAAGGTGAGGTCAATAGTAGCCGAGAGGTGAAATTTCCACTCGCTCTTGCTCAGCTTGTGGATACCTTTAGTAAACAGAACTGAGAACTTAGGTTTAGATCAAACAGCTTGATTAAATCTAAGAAGGTGAAATTGCATTTCCAAACCAGGTCTGCTAAGCCAACACATGAGAGTTGAGGGTCGCAAGCCACAACTTGCGACTCGCGTGAAAGGTCCAGAGTGCTTAGGGCCACGCGGGTCGCATGCGAAAGCATGCGGGTCGCGTCACAAGGGTCGCATACGAGAGTATGCGGGTCGCGTGGCAGGTCCTGAGCAGCAAAGTTGAAGATGAAATCTGAAACCCTTAAAACGCCCTTTTATACAGTAGTACAAAACACAAACATTTAATTGATTTTTACTGTCTGTTCATACAATTTTTCATACATTCGTTTACCTGTTCATACATTCGTTTACTTGTTCATACATTCGTTATAAAAACTTAGGAATAGACAAACACCCAATTTTCACACTTCTAGTACCTAATTAGGAAAAGTAGAGATTAAGAAAGTGAACCGTCCCTGTGGATCGATACCCGACTAAACTTCACGACAAGATTGTGCACTGGCGATCTAAGTCGAGGGTTTACAAGGTTTAAACTCTACAGCTTTGGCTGTAGTGAAACTTTGTTCGACCACATTTACCACGAACACTCTCCTCCGTGAAAGATCCGGTGCTTTCCCTCCACGCGACCGCTTCTCCCCGCGGTCGTTGCCGATCTGACATGCCCTAGGCCTTCCTAGTGTCTCCATTCCTTCGACCTCTTTCGACACCAGCCGGCCACTCCCGACGCCGCCCTCTCCTGCTAACCTAGGTTTGTAAGCTTTGTCTTTGTTTTTTCTTTTTTTTTTCCTATGTTGCATCCTTTCCCTCAATCCTTGACTGTACCATCCTTTCCCTTAATCCTTTACCTTAATAGCGCGTGATCGAAGTCAATTGATCTTAATTTGGCTTATGGTATTATCAAGTTCTCATATACTTTATTTTTGCTAAAATTGAAGCTTAGCTTGTATTAATGTTGCCTTATATTTTTTTTAGGGGTCACACTTGAGTTTTTACTGTTTTTAATTTAAATTGAAATTAAATTTGGAATGATTAGGAAGAATAAAAATCTAATGTCTTTGAGTTAGAATTTAATCTACTTTTGGGCAAAATTGTGAAATATACAAGAATGCTTACAAAGAACTTCTTGCTAATTCCTTTTAAAGCTCAAGTAGTATAGACAAAAGCATCCTGATGTGAAGAAAGAAAAAAAAATGAATATCTAGTTTGCCCAAAAGCTTGATTTCATTTAGACTAAACTTTTGCATTTTGTGTCACTTAACATTTTCTTATCATAGGTTGAACAAAGAGAAACTCTATTGTGTAACCTTCTATCACCAATGAATTGAAATTATTTTATGTCATTGACCGAGCCTCACTCAGGAATTTTGCAAGTTCCACGTGTTGTAACTAACTAAAGTACTAGACGACACTATTGAACTACCGAATCGACCTTGTTTACCGGCAGAGGTGTAGATCTTGCACAAATGGATCAAGAAGTATTGTCGAATATGTCCAATCTGCAGTGACACTTTAATCATCATATCCCACATTGCTAAGGTGCGGGTTTCGAGTTATTCTCAACTTCCTCCAATTTATTTTATTGTTGTTGTTTTCTTGTTAACTTCATTACTTGTTGCTTTAATCTTGCTTGTTTGCTCGATTGCTAATTAGTTGTAGTTAAGTTATTGATTATGACCAAATTGACCATGCTGTATATTTTAACTTACCATATGAATCCACTGTACCCAATTAATTATATGCTTTCAATTCAAATTATTAGAAATTTTGTGATTTCAATTCAATCCACTGTTCCCAATGATAATGGAAGCAATGGTCATGGACCTGTCAGCGACTTTAGTCCACCTGACAGTAATTAGTTCATCAAGCTTGAGTGGTTCTACATCAGCAAACAAGATTAACAAATCAGGTGTTATCGCAGGTGTAACTGTTACAGTCATAGTCATTTCCCTTGTGGTTCTACTTATTGTGCTAAGAAAAAGAAGAAGACCACATGGTAATTATCAACAACTTTTGATTATATATTGCTTTTTACCCTTGCTAACATTTATCAAATCATGAAAAGTCACCTGCTTCGTAAATCTTTAGCCTCTGTCAGTTCTTTAGCCAGCACACTGTAACTGTGTAGTTCTTTGAAGTTGTATTATTGAGAGTCATGGGTGCTCATATCCAAATTACGTTGGGTTAATTGCATTTCCAGTACTAAATTATGTCTAATTTATTCAAGTTAGTACCAACCTTATCTCATATCTCCTGAGAAAGGTTTCAGGTCTTTAATTAAACAAGTACTTTAATTAAATTATCTTGTGGTACATGTTTGATTATGTAAACATTTTAACACTTGGCTTTGATTCCCTTACAGAGCTTGCCACCTGGGACTGCACTGGATGATGGATAAAGTAATTTTGAGGTGGTACCAGAGCTAGAGGCAGATTGAAAAATGGAGTCACATTTGAAGTCTCAAAGTTTAGTTAGTAGTCAAACATGTATTGCTGTCAAATATTCCCTCTGGGCTTTTACTGGGTTTAGGAATTAGTATTTTATTAGGCTTGTGTCATTACTAAGAACTAGTCATGTAACTTTAATGGTAAATGAAATGGGTCATCTTGGCATCTTTCTGTTTATCAAGATATACCATTGCACTTCTTGGATTTAAATATAGGTATCATTAGTGCAAAATATCAAGATTCAAAATGTTGGTTTCACAAAAACAATAAAATAAAAAATAATAAAAAAACAATCAGGGTCGGTTATATTTAAAAATCCAATCCTGATAGTTATGAATTAGTGCCGGATATATTATTAATCGATCTTGTAAGTCAACATTAGAATCGGTTGTTTAATTGACCGTTCTTGAAAGTTAGAATTAGGATCGGCTAAAATTTAATGACCGATCTTGATAGTTAGAATTAGGATCGGTTATTAATAAATAACCGATCCAGATGGTTGGTATCTGGATCGGTTCTTTAACCGATACATTTAGATTGACTATTTGTATCGGCTGGAACAGGATCGGCTCTAGGTCCGATCCTGATGTGCGTATTTAACCGATCCTGATGTGTGTTTTTCCACTAGTGGTAGTACCCTTGTAGTGTCGCTAGATGGCAAGAGAAGAGAGTAGTTGCAACAACAATATGATGAGTCCAAATTGAACTACCACTTTTAAAGATTTATAAATCCTAATTCCTACTTATGTTCAGATCACAAGCGCATGATCATACCTTATAGTATAATTGGGGTGTCGATCCACCGGGATAGTGTATTAGATTATAAACACTTTTCACTAGTCTAGGTTCTCGAGGGGTTTTTAAAATGCTTGATGCGGTGACGCTAATTGTGCTAAGGTTATGATTAAACAGTAAATAGAGGGCTTCTAGGGTTCAAGTTCTCTCCTTCTTAATTATGCAAAATATAAGTTTTGACGTCTCTCTATGTCGCATGCGGCACTGTCACTGTCGCATGAGGCCTAAATTGTCCCACAATTACCCTGCATGTGGTACTGTCACTACCCGCAGGGCTTGCTGGGTTTTTCTTTATGCGATTTGAAAAGTTTTCCGATCTTGCAATTGACTTTTGGGCTACCAAGACTAAAGTATTTTAGGTACGTAATTATATTATTTTCCTATACTACCCCATAATTGAAATATCTCAAAGACCCTACCTAATCTAAGTGTTTCCTAATATAATCTAAATGTACAATTTTATACTATCCTGCCAAGGGATCCCACTGGGTTCTAACCTTAGTCTTTGAACCGCTACCAAACCTAGTTAGCCGAAGTGCTTATAGTACTTACATGCATTATCCCACTTACACCGGGATGCAATGACTAAACATCTATTGGTATGTGGAGGGTCATTGGCATATAATAGACATAACTATGTATGCAAAGACTTAATAAAAAAAGATTTAAATAATAAAGAAAACTCAAATCAACATAAACAAAACATAAACTTATACTAAAACATAATTAAGAATTCGAGTACAACCCTCACACTAAAGATGAGAAGTTTAACTTCTCATGGCCTTGGCAAAATAAAAGGGATAAAATAAAGACAACATAAATTACAACCCTAATTGAAGATAGATTAACCTCTGTCTCCTTAGATGATGTCTTCATCTCCTGCTTGACTTCCTATAGCTACCCTTCTCTCTAAGTACTCTCTAACCTAACCTAGCAATGAGATTTGCTAATCTCGATTCTATGGACTTAGTACAATTAAACACGCACACCAAATCCTATTACAAGAGGGGTATTTATAGCCTTCCTAATATGAGATGGAGTAGTGGAAGTAGTGGAGGTGGTGGAAACTTGGAGTGCACTTCAAGTTTGGATAGATAATGCCAAAAATAGTTATGAAAGCTTGGTTTCGAAGCAATTGCATCCCTCTAGAAGAATTCTGCCAAAATAGCATCAACGGTGGATGATCTGATCCCATGAAAACGTGATGTCTTTTAAATTGATAAACTCGGTTTGCTATCGGGTCAGATTACAAGTGCATAATCCTATCGAGTAGTATAAACGAGTGTTGATCCACAAGAAATAAGGTCTAAGGTCTTGAGCGATTGAACCACAATCTTTCGAAAGGCTAGATAAAATCTAAATTCAAAGAGTTGTTGTTGTGATCAATGTATTTGGCGAAAATTAAAAATAAGTAAAATAAAGATAGAGATGTGAATTCCTAGGGTTTTGGCACACCCTTGTTACTTCAATCTACTTTGATTCTTACCTTATTTGATGTTGGTTTTCATTTGTTGTATGAGGGTTTCTAATCCAATTTAGTGATTACCGCTTTCACAAATAACCACCCTACTAATCAAGAGATCCCATTAAGACTTGTCTTGACTAATGCAATGAGATTTGTGACTAGCCCAAAGGTCTCAACCTTCACTTGCCTACGTTCCTTGTCTGGTCTTTTTGGATGTCCCCATGGTAAGGCACGACAATGTGACATTCGTCTGCGAATGTCAAGACTCCCATGTATACTTTTGTTGATCTAACTAATGGTATTCCCGGTTAGATTTTCACACACTAGTCTAGTATTTTTATTATCCCTTATCCTAATTTGATTAGCCTAACGATAATGATCTCTCATGTGTGGCCACCACATGACGATCTAGACTAATAAAACAACATCAAGTAAAATAGAACATAAAGCGCAAAAGCAATCGAACAACAAAAGACTAAACAATGATCAAAGAAAAGTATATATCAAAGCATCATGAGCAATAAGGTTTACTGCCAACCCTAAGAATCTAAACTTAGCCACATAACTGTTGGGTAATTCTGGCCACAAAATTTTGTTTCTCGGGAAAAGTCGCGAAATTCAGGACGTAAATTTCTCGCAAAATTCTATTTGAGAATTTATCTTGCCAAATTACTTTTAAGAAAAAATTTCCTGATAAATTCTGCTCGGGAATTTTCCGCAAAATTCTGATTTGGCTTATGGTGCGGAAAGAACGTAAAATTAAAATTTCACATTCTATCATAAGCCGAGGATCTACTCCCCGATTGATTTGTAAAATAATATTTATTTAATATTTAAATAAATTAAATAACATTTGTACCTTTTTCCAAATTCGAATTGGAATGCTGTTTAACTCGGTCACGTAGCACCAGACGTCTGATGCCTCTATCAGTCGTCCACCAGGAACAACCAGAGAGTCGGTATTTCTTTTGCCAGAACTACTATACCGACTTTACGCTAAAACACTATTCACGAATATCGTAAAAACAGATTCATGACTTTTGCAAAAACAGATTCACGAATTTTCGCAGAAACACTATTCACCGTAAATACAATATTTATGGTAAATACACTATTCACAACTCACAAGAATATACGTGGATTACATATTTCTTTCTTTTCTACGCAAAAACACTATTTGGGAGAGAAAACGAGAAAGAGAAAATATAACCGAATCGAATCCAATTGAATTCAGAAGTTGTATTTTTCTCTTATCCCTGCCCACTTATTTATAGGCATTTTTGAGGTGGTTGTGAAATGACCGAAATGCCCCTAAGCCCAAAATTCAAATGAATCATTTTGGGCTTTTAATTTAAATTCTAAATTTAAATTGGGCCCAAAATTTAAATGGGCTTTTGGCCTAAAATATTAATTCATAATTAATATTTATAATCCATTTATTATCAATATAATTATTCTGAACAATTCTGAACAATTATATTTTCTTGCGACTGTTGTTGCGATAAATTTATACAACGTGTCGTACACGCTTATAAATTTAATTTGCTTAAGCTTGTCATCTCTATGACATTTATTTATTAATTATAACTCTTTATAATTAATTAATAAATTAATTCTCTGATTAGTTTCCTATTGGTGTGACCCAATAGGATCTGTGTTATGTTGGCAATAGAATTAAAACTCCTTTTAATTCTATAAATCATAAGCGGCATCTGGCAGAATGCATTATGACTATCCAATTGACACAGATGATCTTGTACAATACAATATCACGATCCAGTAAACAATTTACTCGTGTTAATTCTTATGTCTCATAGTATCAGATCAGTTTCAAGGTAGATATGTGTCATCATTACAAACTTAATCTTTTCTCGATCTTAAGTAGATTATCAAATATGATTAACTCTTTAATCATACCTGTAGGACGCAGAAAGTTGCACAAGAGGGAAGGTGTGTGCATATGTGTGAAATGTTTCAGGGTTCAGTGCTTTCTGTTTTTAAGACATGGAGAGAACATCAAACTTGAAATAGTTATTTCTTCCTGCTATTCCATCTGGTTCACCCTCGATAGGCATACTGTTCATGATCAGTCTATCGAGAGAGTTTAATAATTGTGGGGACGTTTAACTCCCGACGGGCGCAAACCCCTCCGTTAATTATATCAGCAGACCCTTCCAAGTCTAATTGAATACCTCGTTCATTCTGGGATTTGTGCCTACTTTTTGTAAGCTGAATAATAGGGCTAACAGAATGACTCATGTACTGACTTTTGGATTTGGTTTGTTTGGTTCTCTCTATTTGAATACATGTGTGTGTATATATGCATGTGTGGTTGATATGATTTCATGTTAAAATGATGTTTATTATATCTTGAGAAGTCATTTGATGTTTGAGAAATATATATGCGTACTTTATTTATATTTTGTTCATGACATGTTTTATTTATATTTTGTTAATGGATAAAATCCTTTAAATTCGAAGAAAGGGGTATTTTGGTCATTTGGCAGGCTGTCTGACGTTTGGTTATGTTTAATATTGGTTTAGAAAAATGAAGGATTTAATTTGGGTGCATTTGGAGGTGGTTTGAGTTGATTTGGATTTGAAATGAAGAAATTATGGCCAAAAAGGGCTTAATCTTGAAGTTTTAAACTTTCCAGGGACTTGTTCGTAATTTCTGAGGGGTTTAAACATGTAATTTGGGCTTTTGGCAGGGTTTAGAGAGCAATTTGGGCTTCCAGGGATTTGTTTGAGAAGTTTGTAAGACGTCAGGGACTGATTTATGAATGTCCAAGGACTGCGCTTGTGACTTTATTTTGTCATAAGGGTCTGTTTGAAAAAGAGTTCCGATTCTTTATCAATCCGGGCTTTGAGATTTGCATTGGGCCTTCAAGATTTGTGCTGAGGGCCTCTCGCTACTGCTGCCTTCATGTTCTTCGTGGTTTCGACTTCATTCTTTCGCTAATTGGGTTTGTAGATGAGAAACTCTTGTCAGCTTTCGACACTGCTTTAAGTGAACATCAAAGACTCATTTTTTGTGGCATTTGATTATATGATGGCATGATTTTAACCTGCAAGCATGAAACGTTAGATCTGGAGGGCATATGGGAATTTTACCACATTATTTCTAGGTCTTAAGATTGCACAAAGGCACGGGTAAAGTGGAAGCTGCTACTTTTACATGTGCAGTTTTTACCAGTTTGGTCAGTTTTTGAGACTTCATATCTTTCATTTCACTTGATGGTTTTAACTGGAACTTTTCCGCCTTATACTATGATGTCAAGACTACAAGTCAGCCAATTTTCATAATTTTTCATGGTGGTTAGCTATGTCAAACAGAAATGCCACGTGGTGACCAGCAGTTTTCTGTTTTTTTGAACTGCTGGACTTTGAAGGTCGATTCCCGCCAGTTGGCTACACCAAATCTTATATCCTGCATATGAAAATGTTTGTTTAGTCATGATCTATATGCCTGTATAACAGTTTTGCAAAAATCCATTCGGAGCTATGCCAAATGTGTGTTTTCGTACAATGGTGTTTGCTGGTAAATGGAACAGCAGTTTTCTGTTTTGCTGAACTTTGAAGACCATTTTCCGACAATTGGCTACACCAAATTTTGTATTATTTATATGGATTTACAGAGGAGAGTTCAAACTATAACCCTGTCAATTTTCGTGAGTTTTGAAGATTTATTTCTGTGCCTAAAGACTATGTAAATTCTGGCGCTAGAGGAAAACAGCAATGAACTTGAGCTGTGCAGTTTTTATTTTCAGAAAGTGTCAACTTTGAAAAATCATTCTGAGAGATCTGCTGAACCAAATTTGATATTATTTATATGAAAATTCTCAGGAAATGATTCTCTACATACTGGTAAAATTTCATGAGATTTGGAGCTTCCTAGCTGTACTAGAAAGGGGTTTGAACACAGGGGTAAACTGGGAAACTGTGCTGGTATTTTGCTGGTTTTTTATATTTCGAAGACTGAACTTTAGAAAATCATAGAAAATGCATAAAAAATGCTATAAATGTAAAATTTGGGTCTAAATTGTGTGTTTTTGAGTCTTCTATCTAACTGTATATTTGGATTCCTGATTTGAGTTTCGGGATCAGTCCGTACTGGCTGGTTTGTGACAGCAGGTCATTTTGAGGCATTTGGGGTATCAATGAACACTTAGTTTGGCTTAACTTGGATTTAGTGCTGGTTTTGGTTTGTTTGAACTGTGAATGAGTTATTTATCATACTTTGGCTATCATGAATCAAAAGAGCCATTAGTACCATTAACATCATGATGAATATGCATAAAGAACCTTAGAAAATTACATAATGTTATCTCACACATTCCTTGGTAGGATGGTGGTGTATGAAAGATCATGGAGCATCATTTCATAGGGTTTTGAGATGACCCTCTTTTCATTTGCTCTCTCAATCATCCATTATGCAATTGGGTCCTTTATTAAAAGATGAATAAGGTTTATAATATCCACAAGGAGATGTAGTTAAACATCAATCCTTAGTATATCACTTGCCTTATTTTCCCTTTTAATGCATTTGAGTCCTCAAAAAGTCCAAAATAACATGTGTAAGGAGATGTAGTTAAACATCAATCCCTAACATATCATTCATTTTATTTTTCTTTAAATTCTTTGTCATGAGTTTTGCACTTCTAATCAATTTCATATTAAAAGAAGCATATAAAGATTTGATAAGTGAGAGGATGTAGTTAAGCATCAACCCCCAATATCATTCCTTTTTATATTTCTTATAATATGAAATGGTTCCTTTTATGTTTTATTTTAAGAGTGAGGCTATGGTGCTATGCATAGCACGGATGGGGTCCGTGCTACGGCCAAAAATTTGACTTTTTAAAATTCTAATGGTCGATCCAACCGTTTAATGTGATAACTATATTAATATGTACTTGCAAACTAAATTTTATATTTTTTCGAATTTTTTTACTATTTTTTTAGATAGGTAGAATTTTGATGGTCCAGAATTTTTAGAAAACACTGATTTTTCTACCTATCTAAAAAAATAGTAAAAAAATTTGAAAAAATATAAAATTTAGTTTGCAAGTACATATTGATATGGTTATCACATTGAACGGTTGGATCGATCATTAGGATTTTAAAAAGTCAAATTTTTGGCCGTAGCACGGACCCCATCCGTGCTATGCATAGCACCATAGCCTCACTCTTATTTTAATGTGCATTTATGTGTCCTTTGATTTTTGTGATAGAAGAGAAAAAAAAAGGAAAAGAAGAGATTTTTGATAGAATCGTAGGCTTTGTTTTGTTTTTATCAACTATTAAGTTAAGTTATGCCTCATCTTTATTATTCTCTCTATTATTGCATTGATTATAACAAAGAAAATTTCATTTATTCAAAGGAAACTTAAACTCAAAATCTAATGCATTACTACATTAATTGTAGTAAAAAAAGAAATGATTTCATTAATTTTTAGAACCTAGATCCATAGTTATCATTGAAACCAAGGATCCAAAATTCCTTTTTATTCATGTCATGCGAAAATTAAAAAAAAAAAGCAAGAGAGAAAATCTAATTAAGCAAAAAGAAAGATCAAAAGAATGAACATCAAGAGACAAGAAGTAGATAAAGAAGCATGCTTTATTAATCTATAGCTTCATTACATGTACATCAAGGCCTTTAAGGCACTACATCTCTAAAATAGTTGGATTTCTATCTATTTCTATTTGGTTTTTGGATGAGAAGAAGAGAGTTTTTGGGAAAGAAGCTTCAAAGCTTTGCTTTATGTGTTGTGTGTGTGATTTAGGCCTTGTGTGGCTTGTGTATTTGGGAATACCAAAATATATGGCTGCTGCCCTATTTTGTGTTTTTGGCTATTTTCAGCCTTGTGAAGGGTATATGTTGTGTTCTTCTCTTCATCAAATGAGGGGTTTATATAGGCTAGGCAAGGGGTAGAGCCTAGGGTTTAGAGGAGCCTTGTTGGCATGATCCCCACCACTCATTTGTATTAACTCTCATACAAATGTTTAGATGCATCCAAATGGTCATGCTTATCCCTCAAGCTTGAAGAGAATATTCTTAGCATCTTGGCATCTTCATTGGTCATGTGACATGTGTCCATGAGAGTAAAAATATCTATAGCATATTCTAGAGGAACTGGGTGTAGGTCCGATGCCCATCGGACCTTGTTTGGTTCCGATGGGCAGATCTACCGTAGGATAATGTAATGATTTGTGCGCACGAAAATTGAAACATAAACGTACGGGTTTTAAAGCATTTCGCACGAATCTAAAAGAAAATCGATGGTGATTAAACCCGTCGAACCGAGGTAGGTCCGATGCCCATCGGACCTACTCCCAGTTCATTCTAGAGTATTTTGGCATCTTCATTGGTCATGTGACATGTGTCCATGGGAACAAAAATATCTAGAGCATATTCTTCTATGGACATAAGGACCTATTTATAAAATGAGCATATTTTCATTTTCAAAGTTCAAACAGTCGATCCGACCGTTCAACATTATCTCCATATTAAAATGTACTTGGAGGTCAAATTTTACATTTTTTTGAATTTTTTTATTATTTATTAAGATGGGTACAAAATTCAATGGTCTGAATTTGACTAGTTTTGTAAAATACTTAATAAATAGTAAAACAATTCAAAAAAATGTAAAATTTGACCTCCAAGTACATTTTAATATGGAGATAATGTTGAACGGTCGGATCGACTGTTTGAACTTTGAAAATGAAAATATGTTCAATTTACAAATAGGTCCTTATGTCCATAGAAGCATCCCTCTTCATTTAAATTGGGCTGCTTCAGATCTGCTGGACTCTAATCAGGGGCCCTGATCCTCTTAATTATCGTGCAAATGAGAATCTTAGTGACCGTTGGAATTAATCCAACGATAGGCTTTAAAACTATTGCTTTGAGATTTGTGCCAGCTTTGGTCTCTGTATCGACCGGATGAGGGCTTGTCAGACCTTTCTTCCCCGGCCGTCGCTTTATTGCCAGCCTTAGGATCGGCTTAGCTTCCTGAGCATGGTAGTGAACTTGTCGGCGGCCAGCGATGCTTCATGGTGACCGTGGACGACAAGGTCCGATTCTAAGTTTTGCGAGGGGCTTCTCTCATCCTGGGTTGGCTTCTTCATGGTTTTCTCTATTCCTTTTCATGAATCATTTTATTTGAAGATAGAGAACTTTGTTTTAATCTGGTTTTGGAGTTTAAAGGCTTGTAGGTCACGATTTGTTTTTGGAGGAGCTTTGGGACATGGGTAAGACAGGTTTTCTCTGGAATTGGATTGATTTGAATCTGATTTCGAATTGTAGGTCTACTGCTTAGTGTCCATGCCTTCTTTGAGCTTGTTTGGATGTTCTAAGTAGCAAGTTTGGCATTTGAGCATTTAAGAATCTCATTATCATGGTAACAAGATGCTTCCAGGCTTATACTTATAATCAATATTTTAGATTTCTTTTCTACAGTGGTGTATATTGTTCTTATGAAGATTTATTCAGTTAATCTCATGACCTTTTTTTTTTTTTTAAAAAGGCATAAGCCCATTTCATTTCTGAAATTGGTAAATACAGACATCAGTTTGCCAGCAAAGCTGGGTTAAGTATCTCGAAAGCACAGAAAGCATAATAGCTAGATAAGCAACATGAAAGCAACAACAAAAACCATGTTTGCGAGATGGCTAAACTCCAAAAATACGCTAAGTAAGCACTAACTAAGCCACATAGGATAGGGCTGGTCAGGTTATCTAGATACAAAATTTGCTGGTGATGTGAGTTCATTCTTCAATCCGAGGTCTCTGGTGGCTGATATACCACTACCTCCAGTGGCATGTACTGAGCCAGTGGGATGGCATCTTCAATCACTGGTAGCCATTCTTCCACCTCCACCTTGCCTTTTTTCTTCTGAGTACCGGTCCAGAAAAGGGCCAAAGATTTAATTAGCAGAATCAAAGTTCGAGCAGATTGGGGATTACAGTTATTAAAGGTAATATCATTTCTATGTTTCCATGTGACCCAACAGAGAGCACTAAAAACGACCAGAAATCCAATTCTGTTTCTGCAAGGGAGGTGTATTGCAAAATCTATGATGTCTGAAAAGGTATGCCAGTGTGACATAACCTCTTGTGTTTTGCCAAGCCAAAACCAGATTTGTTGTAGTAAGGGGCAAGTTAAGAACAGGTGAGTCACTGATTCTGTGTCAGAGCAAAATACACAATTAGTGGGCCCAGTCCACCCTTTGGTAGCTAAATTATCTTTTGTAAGTATTTTGTTATGTTGTGTTAACCACATGAATATCCTAATCTTGGGTGGAATTGGTAAAATCCACCACATGAGGGGCATAACTGGAAAGTCCCATCTACAGTTTAAGAATTGATAAAGAGAGTGAGTAGTAAACTTCCCTGAGGCTTCCCATCTCCAATTGAGTTTGTCATGTGTGTGTGTAAAAGATGTAAGACTTAGAATGTGTAAGAGTTCCCCCCAGTCCTGCAAGTTTACCCCCTCTAATCTTCTTCTAAATGTCAAATTTTCCCCTTGAGAATGGATAACATATGTCAATAGGACAAGTTTGGTACTACACAATTGATATAGTTCAGGAAATCTAATGGCTAATGAACAATCTAAAAACCAGATATCCGACGAGAAGCTAACTTGTGAATTAATACCTGGTTCATATGTTATACTAAGAGTACCCAAGAATTCTAATTGTAATAGCTGATTCCAGAATGGAGAGAATTGCACAGGGGTACCAGTGTAATATTTGGCAGTAATTATTGTTTTCCACATTCCTTGGAATTCTGAATTTTTGTATTTCCACCACCACTTAAGCATAAGTGCAATATTCATATGATTTAGGTCTAAAACCCCTAATCCACCAAATTTTTTGGCAATACAAATAGTTTCCCAGTTCATGAGTGCATATTTAAATTTTTTTCTGATCCCTGCCATAAAAAACGACGTCGAATTTTGTCTATTTTCTTCAAAACAGTGACTGGGATTCTAAATACTGAGAGAGCATATAAAGGAATGGAGCTAAGTACTGAATTAAGTAATGTGACTCTGCCTCCAATGGATAGCATTTGACTTTTCCAGCTAGGCAATCTATTCTCTATTTTGTCTATGAGAAAATTCCAATCAGCAACTAACAGCTTATGATTGTGTAAAGGTAATCCTAAGTAGGTAATGGGGAATGTTCCCAATTGACAGCGAAAGATTTGATGTAAGTCTATAGGTTCAGGCAAATTAAGTGTGTACATGGAGGTTTTGTCATAGTTCATTCGAATTCCAGATAATGCCTCAAATGCCACCATTACCCACCAAGCAGCCTCCACATTTTTGTCCTGGGCATCCAGGAACAGTATAGTGTCATCTGCATAGTGGCAATTGGTGACAGCTCGGTCATTAATGCATGCAGGACCTAACCCTAATATTACATTAGCTTGCCTAGCTTTATTAAACATTTTACTAAGTGTATCTGCAGCCAATATGTATAGAAAAGGGGAGAGGGGATCCCCTTGTCGAACTCCCCGTTTGCAATAAAAATATTCTGTATGTTCCCCATTAATATTAATGCATGATTGTGAGCTATGTAACCAGATGGTAATCCACTGTATCCATCTTTGTCCAAAATTCCTACGTGATAGTACTTCTAATAGGTATTCCCAATGAATTGTATCATATGCTTTTTCAAAATCTACTTTAATAACCACCCCAGGTTGTTTGGTAGTCTGACAAAAGTGAATAATTTCTTGACTGAGTATCATATTATCTAAAATATATCTATTTTTGAGAAAGGC
Organism: Carex myosuroides; assembly: GCA_028015225.1. NCBI lineage: Eukaryota > Viridiplantae > Streptophyta > Magnoliopsida > Poales > Cyperaceae > Carex > Carex myosuroides. Next base: position 15,391,568 of record CM051477.1, read on the forward strand.
TGACTGGCTAGGATCTATAAGTCTATGCATTATTGGTTCCATTCTAAAAGTGAGTAACTTGGAAATAATCTTGAAGCTACAATTAACTAAACTAATTGGTCTGAATTTTTTAATTAGAGTAGCATCCTTTTCTTTAGGAATCAAACAAATGCAAGATTTATTGAGTTTGTGGAGATCTAAACTATGTTCATAAAAATAGTGGACCAGAATCATAAGATCTGATTTTATGGTTTCCCAAAAATATTGGTAAAAGTGGAAGCTGAACCCATCAGGGCCAGGGGCCCCTTTAGGGTCAGATGCAAAAATAGCTTGCTTAACTTCTTGTTCAGTAAAAGGTCTTTCTAGCTCCCACTGTTCTATGTTAAGTAATTTATCATCTATGTTCCAAAAATCCTGGTTTAAGTAGCCAAATTTAAATCCTTCTGTACCTAGTAGTTTTTTATAGAAATCTAGAATATGAGATTTAATTGTAGGCAAATGGTTAGTGGTATGCCCATCTATATCTAGTGTGTTAATTCTATTCTTCCTAGTTCTATGTGTAGCTAAAGTGTGGAAGTATTTTGTATTAGCATCGCCCTCTTCAAGCCATTTTTGTTTTGATCTTAATTTCCAATATTGTTCCTCTTCTTGATATATATTTTCTAGCCTAGTTTTTAATGAGAGCCATTGTTCCATTTCTAAGGGAGTAAGCTCTCTATTTTCTCTAATTAATTCAAGCTCATGAAACATAGTTTGGATATGTTGTTTCTCCCTTTTCTGTTTACCATAAAAGTTTTTTGCCCACCCTTTAATTCTTTTTCTTAAATGTTTAAGTTTCCTATTCCAGCTCTTTGCTATATCTGGTGTCCTAAGGGGGACCTCCTGCCACCATTTTCGTAAAAGATTGACAAAATCTTCTTGATCTGTCCACAAGGGATCAAACCGAAAAGAAGCTGATTTATGCAAAGAGTCAGAATTTGTATTTAAAAGGAGGGGACAATGATCAGATGTATGTAAACTAAGATCTGAAATGGAACTAGAACTATACTTGCTATCCCAAGCAATGGAAGTAAAGAATCTATCTAATAGAGCAAAGTTCCTACCATTAGACCATGTATATTTCCTAGATTGCAATTTGTGTTCCAACAAGTGGTGAGAGTTAACAAAGGCATTAAATTGTGTACTAAGTGCAAAGTCAAAATTGTGACCAGATTTTTCAGTTTTTTTCCTAATGGCATTGAAGTCACCACACAGTAGCCACATATCTGTGCTGGAGTCTCTAATTTGTGTCAGTTCTGTCCAAAAGGCCTGTTTTAAAGGTCTTAAAACAGGACCATACACTACAGTCACCTGCCAAATAGTGTTATCACATTTGTTTTCTAAACTAATATCTAAACATAAGGTGTGTAGAGTATGGTTGAGAACCTTAATTTTGCTGCTATCACAGCCAAATAGAATACCTCCTGATTTGCCAACAGAAGGTAACCATATCCATTTATCTAATCTAGAGGATAGGTTCCTAAGACATCGATTTGTAAAATGTTCTTTTTTAGTTTCCTGCAATGCAATGATATCTAGATGGTGTTCTACAATGAGGTCTTTGACTATTTGTTGTTTCCTATATGAATTGAGCCCTCTACAATTCCAATTTAGAAAATTGATATTCATAGTTCACCTACAGCATCACTATGTCCTATAGTATAAGTATCAGGATAATCTCTATCTACATTACTACAGTGGCTATCTAAGTCATCTACCGATAAACTAATCATCTGAGAATCTAATCTAGGAGTACTAAGAAGTTGTTTAACTACCTCTTCAAAATGAGCCCTATCTAAATTCTGTATTTTATCAATAATAACTCTTCTATCGTCATCCGAATGACCTAATCTAATTTGATATACTTGGAAAAGAGCTACTATTTGATCTACCGTAAGTCTAGAGTATGGAAAGCTATTAATAATGCTCATACCTGAGGTCCCACTGCCATCAGCCAGCTTCCTTTTCTGAGCCTTACTTAGTGTAGAATCTTGGTCTCCTTGCACAGTCAAACGGAGACTCTTGCGAGTCACGGCAGCAGCTTGCGAGGTGAGGTCAGGAACCTCTGGTGTCAGCACGGTTTCAGATTCAGAGAGGTAGATGGCTGCCTCAGGGGTAGCTCCAGGACCCGAGTGGGAACTACGCAATCTCCTTCCAATACCCCGAGCTAGGCTACCCGAGGTTCTGGCAGAAGTAGACTTTGTAATCTCATGACCTTTACAGCGCCTATATCTTTTATTTTGCTGAAATACACTATCAAAGGGCATTTTTGGTCTTTTAACCTGTCTGTCTTGTGATTTTTGCACAGAACAGCTCATAAGTCCAAATTTCTTGTTCCTTATACCAAAACTCTCAAGAAGATATAACCTATATCCTTGATTTATTTCATATTTTTATGTACTTTTTAGCCATGTTTTCTAACAGCTTTTGTAAGAGGCAAGTTTCAGCCCAGTACCCAGTTTTTGTTTACTGACAATCATTTTTGTAAAATTTGTACAGGATAGACTACAACTCCGATTTGAGTTTTCTTGGTACCAAAATCTTCAGGAAAGCACAATCTATATCCTCAAAAAGTTTCAAGAAATTAGAAGGCCTAAATCTATTTTTAATTTGTAACTTTGTAAGAGGCATATTCTGGGCCAGCAAGATCATTTACCAGTTTCTTACTTTCTGGAATTCAAACTTTGAAATGCTGTAATAAATTGCAGAAAAATCCAAATGACCTGAAGTTTGTTTCTAAACATCCATTATAATGTCTAGTTTCTGTTTGTAGAGGGAATTGATTTAACTTTTGGCTTTGACATATTTTTAGACCTGATTTGCAGACAGTGTTCTTTTGGGGATTTTCATGTACCAGCAGTGCAGTGTTTGGTTTGCTTTTGACCTGGTATTGAGGATGATACTGGGACAGTATTTGAACATTATTTTGGGGCTTACTTAGACATAGATTTTAGACTGACAAGGGTACTGGTATGATGGATGATACCTACGCTACATGCTATGCAGAAGATCAATACATGAAAGAGACCAGATATCGGATGATACTGTTATTATTTCGGAAGCTCACCCCATAACCTTGAAGGTAATCACCAAAGTCCTGATGGTGTATGAGGAACTCACAGGCCTTAAGATAAACAGAGCGAAGAGTGCTTTTGTCCCAATCTCAATCCCGCCGCACCTGATCCACACAATACAAAACATTCTCACATCCCCAGCCGTGCAACTACCTATCACATATTTAGGCCTCCCTTTGGCAATCAAAAAACTCTGCATCATTGATTTCCAACCGTTGATACAAGCAGTCCAAGGCAAGATGGAAGGCTGGAAATCAAACTTTCTATCGTATGGGGGTCGTGCAACCTTGGTAAAAGCAGTTTTTTCGGCCATGCCAATACATTATATGCAAGCAACCACGCTTCCCAAAGGGGTCATCAGACAGATAGATAAATTAAGAAGGCTCTTCTTATGGCGGGCTAATGCTCCATGCAAAGATATTAACTGCCTAATGAACTGGGAAACAGTTTGTGCATTGAAATGCAATGGTGGGATGGACATGATTTCTCTTGAAGGTCAAAATCAAGCATTACTAACTAAATGGCTTTGGAGACTACAACATAACCGTGATGGGCTGTGGGTGACTGTTGAGTATTTTAGATATAAGAATTTTGTACTCTTTTGCCTTTAATATTTATAAACCTTCGTACTCAATGAATAGGTTAGTTGCAAGCGCACAACCTATCGATTGTAGTATTTAGGTGTCGATCCGCAGAGAGATAGGGAAATACCAATTTTTAATAAAGAAAACTACTTCTAAAACAAAACAATAAAAGTAAAGTGGGGGGGTTTTGTTCTAAAATCCTAAGGTTGGGTTCAATACCCGAAAGAGAGGAGTTTCAAACAATAAATGTAAATAAAATAAAGGAAAGAAAGATTGGTTTGTTTTCAAGTTTAAGGAGATCTAGGGGTATTCGGTCTACAATTCCTTGCTAATTCTATTTATTCGGTTTGTTTAAATTCATATTTGATTTGATGAGGTTTCTAACCTATGTTAGCCTTTGGAACAAATATTAATACAAATACTTTGGGCTTTATGGATTAATGTGCCTCGAATTCTAGGGCTGTCACTAACCTAGAGGGATATTTAATCTCATGCTTCAAAGCATATATTGATATTTGTTCTAAGGTGTCCTAATTAGGATTTGCCTTCGCCTTTCGGTCCTTCACCAAAATCCTAACCTTAATTTCTATAGTTCCGGATTGGATATCAAAGTACGGTCGCTTCTAACCCAATCCTAAGGTGTGTCTTTATGGTTTCAATTAGTAGTCTCCTACTTGACCAATGCCGGAATTTAATAAACTTAAAGCGGAAAAACACGATCAACGCGATTTCAAAACTACTTCAATTCAATAAACCCTAACCAGGTGAACTCAAAGGAACGAGTACTAATGAAATTCATAAAGAATAAATCACAGAAATTAACAATCAAATCCGATAACACAATCATAATAAAAACAAATATCCGAATAATCTAGAATTAAACAAGTTCATGCATTGACCTAAACCCCTAGAAAGAGAACTACTCTCTCTTGGAGAGATCCATAACAAAGATTGGCAAAAACAATAAGAAATGAGATAAAGAAATGATTACACCCTTTCTTAGATCTAAAACCTCGATCTTGCCAACTCCTTGCTTGAATCTTCTTCTTCTCCTTCCTTGAAAAGCCTTCGAGAATTTCTGCAGGATCTCTCTCTCTCAATTTGTGGAAAATGGATATATTAATTGGATGATGAGAGAGATGAAATTCTTCTCCTTTTATAGCCAAAGGCCTTGCCCAATTTAGAGGATAGAAGTGGAGTTAGTGGGTGCACTCCTCAGACTGCCATGGCTATTTTTGGCCTTCTAAAACGTGTTCCTTGGAAGCCAAGAATAGAGAACCTCTTGAAAATGCGAATTTCTGGCTGTCTGCGAGTCCAGTGCGTCCGCACTGGTGGTGAGTGCGAGTGGTCTGGGTCGCACCGGCTCCAAATCTCCTTTGGTTCCAAGTTTCCTTTTCTGGATTTTCTGCAAAATTTCCTGAGTGCGTCCGCACTGGATCTGAGTGCGTCCGCACTGGCCTTGAATTTTCTATTTTTCTCCAAAATCTGGAAGTAGCAAAAATCAGCTAAGTAGCGAGTGCGTCCGCACTGGAGGTGAGTTCGTCCGCACTGCGCTCGGACTTTTCATCTGTGAGGTCTGCGACGCTGAAAAATTGGCTAAGTACTGAGTGCGTCCGCACTGGGCAATTTTTCTTCATTTTGCACTGTTTCCTGCATTGAAATACCTAGCGAACGCAGTAACTTGATTCTTGGTGTATTCTATTTATTTTATATTCAAAATACAAGATATTTGGTGTTATTTTATGATAAAAACTAGATCGACGGTGTATATAAAATACACCTATCAGTGACCACCATTAGGAAACTGTACAACATCACGGAATACTCCCAAATTGAGGAATCCCCACAAATCACGGGGTTTTAAAAAAATCTAGTCTCGCTCATCCCGTTCTTTTCCTGCTCGATAAAACAAGATCTGGCCACCCAAACAGTTAATTGGCGGTGGACAACAACGAAAATATTTTCCTGCTCATTGGCCTATCGAGTTATGCATGACACGGGAGTTCGATCGACCTACCATCGAGCTCTGTGGAAGCTCAAAACACCGATGAAGGTGCGCATCTTTCTCTGGCTAATGTTAAATGATAAAGTACTAACTCAAGAGATACTTGGCACACGGGGATGCACGGTCTCACGGGATGTGCGCTTTGTAATGATGATCTAACTGAGACCCGTGATCACCTAATGCGAACATGCCTCTACACAAGGAATTTCTGGAGGGGACTATGTGCTCAGCAGAATCTTCCTCCAATACGGGGAAACAATTATTCACGCATCTGGGGTAATGGTCGGACCCATTTGCGGGGACAGAACAGACAAAGATGGGATGTGACATGGGCAGCAGGCTCATGGGCAATCTGGAAAGAACGCAACCGAAGGATATTCACCCAGCGGGGGAAAGCAGAGCATATCTTAATTAATGATGTATCAATTGATGTACATAACTGGCTGCTATTTAGTTAGATGTAATAGTGAAAGAGGTGGCCTGGGCATTTTAGGGGCCTTTTTAATTTTATTGGCGGATCTCTTTACTATCTAAGAGAATGTAGGTAGATTTAACAAATAGTTACAAAGGTCAGTTGATCTGAGTAACTCCCTTGTAAATACTTTTTTTATTGCAATATATCTTAGTGGAAACTTTCCACTAACCTTCAAAAAAAAAAAAGGAAAGAGACCAGATATCAACCCTTTATGTTATCTTTAATTGCAAGAACCCTTTATGCATGTTTATATATACTTATCAAATGTTTTGAGAATCACAAGGCAGCCAAGTGCATCCCTGAGATGACTGACCCATTGTATCTTCATCTCATGACTTGCATATAGACCTTTATAAGTTTCTTTTTTACTAAATATATAAGATTTTATCTACTGATCCAAATCTGAAGCTAAAAGCCATGGAAGTGGCCAGGCCCGGCCCTGGCCCAGGGTACCCAGGGCGATGGCCCAAAAATCCAGGGGGCCCCAAAATTTTTTTTTTAATTTATATATGGGTAAAAAAATGGGCCGTTTCTTTCCATTAATTTTTTTAATCTGGGCCATTGTTTTTTTTATTTGGGCCATCGAATCATTGAATCAAAACAGAAATAGTTTTTTATTTCGGCTGCAAACTTTGTCTCCGCTGAGCGCATCGAATCAAAACAGAAACAATTTTTTATTTCGGCTGCAAACCCTTGATTCGCTTCCCAAAAAAAACTGTCTCCGCGGCAGCCGAAAAAAACTCTCTCCGGGGCTTCCAAAAAAAAACTGTGTCCGCGCCTCTGCCTCTAGTGGCTCCGTCTCCAGGCTAGGCTTGATTTGAGTAACTTATAATTGGATCAGATTTGATATTGAAATAATTTACTGCACAGAGGTAATTTTAACTTTGATTTTGCGGCAGATTTGAGTAACTCATAGTCATAGTTGGGTCCTCTGTGCCTCATCACTCAGGTTCTATACTTTATTTTATTGTTAATTTAAAACAATGTTTCCTAGAAAATATGCATCAGGTAGCGAAAAAAGAAATAGAAAATGAGAGGGAGAAGAGAAACTAAAACCTCAAAAAGGTTCTATTCAAAAGCTTTGGAAAAAAATTAAACCGCAAAATGCGTCTTTGGAAAACCAAATTGAAAGTCAGGTGCACGAACAAACAACAAATGTGTCTGAAAATGAAAATGAGGTAACTCAAGAAGTAACAAATGTGCTTGAAAATGAGACTAGTGAAACTATTGAAGAAATTAATCATGTGTGTGAGTGCTTAGATTCTTCGTTATCTATAAATATATATGATCCTAGAGTGTGGGATGGTTTAGATTCAAAACTGAGAGATTTGCTTATTGAGAACGGTCCTATTAGAGATTCTAATATTAATTTTTGTAAGGATAATTACAATAGGGGGTTCTCCACATATTATTTTGATCAAAAATTAAGAAACGGAGAACTTATTGATAGGAAATGGTTGGTTTACTCAAAAGATTTAAATAAAGTATTTTGTTTTTGTTGTAAAGTTGTAAGACATGTCCGTTCTAAAAGTCAAATAGCAACTATAGGTGTTGATGATTGAAAACATCTAAGTGAAAAAATTAAACTACATGAAGATAGTAGTGAACATTTTACCAATCTTAAAGCTTGGGCTGAACTACGAGTTAGATTAGGAACAAATCAAACTATTGATAAAGAATTACAAGAACAAATCAAGAAAGATACAGAACATTGGAAACAAGTTATGATTAGAATAATTTTCGTTGTTAAGCGTCTTGCAATGAATAATCTGGCATTTCGTGGAACAAATGAAAAAATTAATGAGGGTTCTAATGGAAATTTTTTAGGCTTTCTAGAATCAATTGCTGAGTTTGATCAAACAATGAAACATCATTTTCGACTCATTCAAGATAAAGAGATTCATTATCATTATCTTAGTCATAAAATACAAAATGAATTAATTGCCATGTTGGCATCAAGTGTCAGGAATGCAATAATAAATAAAATAAAAGAAGCTAAATATTTTCTGTGATTCTTGATTGCACTCCTGATGCTAGTCACACAGAACAAATGACTTTGGTAATTAGATGTGTTGATGTTGCAAGCTGTCCAATAAAAATAGAAGAGTACTTTTTAGAATTTTTAAATGTAGAAAACACATCTGGGTTGGGTCTTTTTGGTGAATTACAAGCTGCTCTTAATTCTCTTGATTTAGATATTAATGATGTAAGGGGACAAGGATATGATAATGGTTCTAATATGAGAGGAAAACATCAAGGTGTCCAAAAAAAATTACTTGACCTAAATCCTAGAGCTTTTTATATACCATGTGGTTGTCATTCTCTTAATTTAGTACTTTCAGATATGGCAAATTCTTGTTTGAAAGCAAAATCTTTTTTTGGAGCATGTCAGGCTTTGTATAATGTGTTTGCTAATTCAACAAAACGATGGAACATTTTACTTCAATATGTGGATGATTTAACTTTGAAGTCCTTGTATGTAACAAGATGGGAAAGTCGTATAGAAAGTGTAAAAGCAATAAAATATCAAGCTCCCAAAATAAAAAAGGCTTTAATAAAATTAGCTGAAGTTTCTGATGATCCAAAAATAAGTTGGGATGCTGAAAAATTAGTATCAAGTGAATTGTCCAACTTTGAATTTATTTTGAGTTTGGTTATTTGGCATGAAATATTGTTCAAAATAAACTTGGTGAGCAAAAACTTACAATCTGAAGATATGCATCTTGATGTAGCTATTGAAAGTCTGAAAGGGTTACTTTCTTTTTTTGAAAAATATATAGAAAATGGGTTTACTTCTGCTATGATTGATGCTAAAGAGATTGCTGATGAAATGGAAATTGAACCAGTGTTTCAAGTTAAACGTAGGGCCATAAGAAAGAAACATTTTGATGAAAATCCTGATACATATAGAGAGCAACAATCTGCTCAAGAAAATTTTAGAACAGACTATTTCTTATTTTAGTTGATATGGCAATTTCTCAATTGAAAATTAGATTTGAACAAATTGAACTTTTTGAATCTATATTTGGTTTCTTGTTTGATGCATCACGGTTAATTTCATTAGATGATGAAGGAATGAAAAATTATTGTTTGAAACTTGAAAATGCTTTGACACATGGTGAGAACTGTGATATTGATGCACAATGTTTATTTGCAGAATTACAAATATTGCAGGTAATGCTACCAAATGAAGCGTGTCAAGATGGAAATGCATGGAACTCTATTAAAATTATGGAGTTTGTAAAAAAGATGGACATGTTTCCAAATTTTTTAGTTGCTTATATAGTTTTACTAACTGTACCTATTACTGTGGCATCTGCAGAAATGAGTTTTTCAAAATTAAAGTTGATAAAATCTTATTTACGGACAACTATGACTCAAAATAGGTTGAATGGATTAACAATATTAAGTATTGAAAAAAAATATGTTGAAAACTATTGATGTTGAACATATAATTGATAATTTTGCTTCTAAAAATGCAAGAAGGAGTCATTTCAGATGAGATGTGATTTAGATGTGTTTTTTTGTGCAGGTACAATATGTGTTCAAAATTGGTTTATCAAGAAGCAAGCAAGAAACATGGTGGGTATGTTCATCATTATATATGTTTTATTTTGAGTGGTATTGGTTTTATGTCCCCCCCCCTATTTTGTATGATAGGGAATATTAATAAAAAAAATTATTTATATAAAGAGTTCAAAATTTTCTCCCGCCCCGGGCCCCAAAATCCTCAGGACCGGCCCTGGAAGTGGCTAAGACCCAGATCAGGAAGCGATCACCTTTATACATAGAACACACACACACACACACACACACACACACACACATATATATATATATATATATATAGAGCTGGGCTATGGTGAGTTGTGAAGTAAGATATCATTTTTACTTCACGCTCATATTTTCATTTTGAAAATCCAAACACCCGATCCGAACTGCTCAACATGTTCTAAATATTGAAATGTGCTTGGAGACTAAATTTTACATTTTTTGGAATTTTTTTACTATTTATTAAGCCACTTTGAAAATCGCTGATCCGGTGGTCCAGAAAATTTTACTGTTTTTATTGTTCACAGTGGATCAGCGATTTCAAAGTGGCTTAATAAATATTAAAAAAATTCCAAAAAATGTAAAATTTAGTCTCCAAGCACATTTCAATATTTAGAAAAAGTTGAACGGTTCGGATCGGGTGTTTGGATTTTCAAAATGAAAATATGGCGTGAAGTAAAACAACGTTTTACTTCGCAACTCACCATAGCCTATCTCTATATATATACATATATTTTTTTTTATTTTTTTTTATTTTTAAGACAAGGTGTACTTGTATATTTTTATAGAGGATCCTTGGATGCCAACTGAGTTTTGTGACACAGTTACCTTCAGGTATTAAACCTTCATCCTTCCTTCTTATTACTACTGACCAAGAAAATGAAAGAAAGACAAAACCAGCACGTGTCTTCTCCCATTGATTGAGTGACACACATACTGACATGTCCAGGAAATCGAACCAAAAGAGATAAAGCTACAATCTTTAATATATATACACATATTTTTGTAAGATTTATTTACCAGACTTTAGTTTTTATACCTAAGAGATTATGGCTGGTCCTCTCAGTAAGAAAGAACCTTGATCGAGCACCTTTTCCTATCAAGACACAACCTAAGATGCTCTCACTAGTCCTCTCGTAAGAAAGAACCTTGATTGAGCATCTTTTTCCTACCAATTCAAATGCAAAGAAAGAAAAAGGAACCAGTAACAGTAGAAATGAAAAAGGAGCTCAAATGAGAAAAGAATGCCAGTAAAATGAAAACATCAATTGCTATTAAATAAGCTCTAGTAGAGAGCATTGCTTTACATCAATAACTACCTTGGGTAAATCAAAGAAATGAGCTTGAAAGCTTTTACAGGAAAACAAGAAGGTAATGGCTATCCTAAGGTTTCAGTTTCAGCAGAGTATAGGCGCCTCCTTTTTGTATAGGTTTCTCTCTGTGTCTCCTTTTTTGTGTGTGTAGAAATGCAAGGTGTGTGTAGAGATGTAAGGTCTGTTGGTCTCTCTCTTTTTTTTTCTTGCTTTCTTCTGGAGCTTCTTATATAGGCATGGCACCAGTGGCATTAGGGTTTAGGATCTGATATGCTGGCATGATCCTGTTCATCCAATTTCTCTAGGATTTTGATCAATGTTTTAGGCACATTTGCTTGGTAATTTGGCCAGGTGGCCTGTTATTTTATCCAATTGCTTGTTGCCATGTTGGCAATCCGAGTTTGGAGGCATGACAGCCTTTGGATGCCTGATTATGGACAGCTGAGATGTAGAGGAGGGGTTGTAAAGACTAAAGAGGGTCATGCTTCTCCCATGTCCAGTGCCAGATACAGCTGTGCAAAGATACAAAGGTTCTGACTGCGTAGTGGTGTGGTGTGTCTGAGGTTCATAGGCTTAATTATTGCTCTTGGCCGTTTAATTCCTCCTGGGGGGTACAAAAAAACTCATGACTCATAACTTGTTCAGAATTAATTCGGATTCAACTTGCCAACAATTTGAGTTGAAACTGACTCGAGTCAAAACTGACTCGAGTTCGTTGACCCAGTTGTCTCGAGTTGAATCCAAGTTGCCCCCAATTCGGTTCGGAATCAACTCGGTTGACTCATTGACTTGGTAAACTATGTAATATTTTATTAGACTTCGTACTATTTAGTAATTTAGTAAACTTAGTAATTTTAAATTGTGTACTATTTTGATAAACTATGTACTATTTATTTTGTTAAACTTTTTTTCATAGAAGGCAAAATCGGCCATTCCGGAGTGGAATCGACCGTTTTAGATCGGGATCGGACGATACCGATCCGATTTCAGGCCGATTTAAGCGGTTAGTGAAGATTTCATCAAATTTCGGCCGTTCCGGCCTCATTCCGGCCAAATTTCGACAGTTCCGGTCTCATTCCAGCCAAATTTCATCCGTTTCGAACCGAAATAGACTGATTCCTCCGAAACGGACGAAACGCGAATTAACCAAACTCAAAAAAAAAAATTTGCGCTCTCTGAGACTCGAACCCGCGCCCTTTAGCATGGCAACCAAACTCAACTCCACCACACAACACAATTTTCTTGGTTAAAAGAACAACTCAATTCTATATATCATATTTCAATTTGAGAAAACCATTCAACCACGAATTGACTATAATAATTTGATTGTATATTTCAATTTGAGAAAACTCATTTCTATATATTTCAATTTGATTGTAATAATTTTTCTAAATTTTTTTATCAATTTTTTTCTATTTTTTTAGTGTAAAACAAGTTTCTGACAAAAAAGTCCGATTTTCCGATCCGATTCGGCCGATCCCGACTGATTTTTCCGATCCGGATCGGGATCGGTCGGTGCCGATCCCGATCCCGATACCGATTTTCCTTCTATGCTTTTTTTTAATAATTTTTAATTTGATAAACTAAGTACTATCTACGAGTCACGAGTCGACTCGAGTTGACTCGTGTTGTTCGCAAATTGAATCTAAATTGAAATTTCTGACGCGAAACTGAATTAGCAACTCGGACTCAAGTCGGCTCATAAGTTCACGAGTTGAATCCAAGTAACTCTCAACTCGGACTCAACTCGGCTAATAAGCAGCTCTACTCCTAGATGATAAGGGGCTGCCATTTGATGGGTATAGTACAAATTTAGCATGTCTTGCGAGACATCACACCAATTTAGCTGTCAATTGATATTTTCATGATTAATTGCAGCTTTCTTTTGGCGCTTATCGGATATCGACCTTCCAATTCGGGCATTCTTCTTGAAGGCACATTAAATTGGAAACCAGGGTGGCCTCATTTAATCCTGGTGATATTATTCAGAGATTGGGAGGTTCATCTCTCTACCTCTAATTGGTTTGATTCGGCTGGACCCCACTTGTAAGTTTAATTGAGAAACAAAGAGGGATGCAATTCTCTCACGTTATTACCGTCCGATCAATATCTCAATGTGGTCGGCCCAATTGAATTTCGGCCGAATTCAACTCTATATTTTTTGTTTCTTCTCACTTCAATTGGAAACCGTGAGCAACCCTTCTTCATATTTCCTATTTTATTTAATCTCCTTTGTTAAGCATCTCCATATTTGTGAACCTAATAAAGTATTCACTATTCTATAATTTTATTTATCATGCTACTTTTAGAATTTTAGCTCGTTCCTTTCACCTAAATTCATGACTTTGAACGCATATTCTGTCTCAACTTTTTAGGGTACAACACTAATTATTTTAAAAATTGAGAATTTTTGGTATCATGCTCAATTATCTAAACTCTAGCCTAAATCAATTCAAGCAAATCCTATTTGATTTCCTACTACTAAAAAAAAAATACAAGCTACTCCTAGATTAATTTATATGCACCTAAAAATACAGAATGCAATTCTACATGCATGCTAGATAAAAACCTTGGCCATTCATCCTAGCCCTCAAAGTTAAGCTTTTAAGAGATAATTGTGACTAAGTATAATTGCTAGCAAAAAGAAAAATTAAAGGTCCTGCATGTCATAATCCTAGATACAATGCAATCTTAAACTAGGTTTCTTACCCCTACCCCCATGCTTAAAATTTAGCATTGTTCTCAATGCTTCAAATTAATCAAAAAGAGGTAAAGATAAGAAAGATCTTATAGATTATTCATCAGGATGGGGGGTTGTGGCGCGAATGGAATGAGTGTGATGTATGAAATTCCCTTCGAGAGACAATATTTGTAGAAGTTTTCATGCGCCTTGTCCATTCTTTTCATGTAATTTTTCAAGTATTGCGTACGCTTCTTCAGATTTTCGATCATGTTGGTGGCATAGCACGAGCTTGGGCCGGGTTGTTTTGGTTGATAAGTTTCTTGAGTGGTTTCTTGCTCCCAGCCGGTGGGGGTGATGGTGTGCATCGAGTGTGTGCTTGCCATATTGTTGTTGCTACTTGGAGGGATTAGATGTCTCACAAAGGCGGTTGTCTCATGGATTGGTTCGTTGTTTGTCTCCTCCATTGGTTCTTCTTCAATTGAAACTCGGTCGCTTCTTGCTGGGTCTTCATTTTTGGATTCGTATTTGAATTGGAATGAGCATTTGTCAGTGCCCAAGTGCATGATCATGCGTTCGCCAATTTTCAGCATGTAGTTGATATCTCCTGTCAGTGTGTTGAATGTGGCGAGGATGTGGTTGTTGTTGACTCAGAAATTGATGTTGAGGCGAGGCAATCCGAACACTTCTTTTTCTCCTCCTAGGCCCAATTTGTGGTAATGCGCGATGAGGGTGACAAAACTCCCAACTGTGATCACATGGTTGTTTTTCTCATCGTCGGCCACCGCTTTTAGATGGTGGATGATGTGATAGCCAAGATGTGGTTGGTGTTTGTGACTCTTCATGCATCTCATGAGATAGATGTCCCTCTCATTGACTTTGATGAGTCCAAAATGAACTACTAACTTTCAGTTTAAATTAATATACCTTTTAACCCTAATTTAACTTATGTTCAGATCACAAGCGCATGATCCTACTGTGTAGTATGATTGGAGTGTCGATCCACAGGGATAGTGCATTAATTATCTAACTTTTCACTAGTCTAAGTACTTGAGGGGTTTTGAAAATAGGTTTTAAAATAGTTTTTAATAATGAAAAGGTAGGGTTCAATACCCTCATGGGTGGCGCTAATTGTGCTAAGGTTAGAATTAAACAGTAAAATAGAGATTCTTTAGGGATCATGTGCTCTACTTCTAAATTATGTAAAATATAAATTCAGACGTCTCTCTACCCCGCATGCGGCACTGTTACTATTTCATGCGGCATAGATTGTTCCATAGTATCCCGCATGCGGCATTGTCACTACCCCGCAGGCTTACTGGCTTTTTGCTTATTGTTCGCACAAAAGTGTATCACAAAGTTTCACTACAGCAAGCTGTAGCTTTTAAATCTTGAATTAACTTCCGACTAGACTGCAAGTGCACAATCCTATCGTATAGTTTAGTCAGGTATCGATCCACAGGACGGTTCAAAATCAAATCTGGAACTCTACTTAAATCAATTAGGTACTAGAAGTTGGAAAAGGTTGATTTGATTTGTTTAATTTCCTAAGTTCAGTAATGATAGAAGTAATTAAAATAACATAAAGTAAAATTTGGTTTTTATCGGATAGAGAAAACCGTTTCCAGGGTTTTCAATTTCATTATCAACCTTGTCTCTCGGTACCCACACGACCCGCGTACTTTCATACGCGGTCCGTATGGAAGACGCGACCCGCGTACTCTCATACGCGGCCCGCGTGGACCTCGAGTAAATGTAGCAGTTGTCTGTTTTTGCATTGTTCTTTAGTGTAAGGATTCATTGACCGAACCTAATGTTCCTAAACCTCAACTCTCGTTTGTTGGCTTAATAAACCTGGTATCAGAAATGCAATTTCACCTTCTTAGGTTTTTAATCTAAGTTAATTGTCCGGTTTACTAAAGGTAACCACTACCTCTCGATAAGTGGAAAAGTTCACCTCTCAGTTACTTTTTGGTCTCGCCTCACGGCTCGTAAACCTACCTCAAATACTAAGTTTGGTTGAGAGAAACATCAAGGCCAAAGTACTAGAAAAGATGCTATAGACATCTAACAGTAGACAATCAAGAATCATTCAATCGACTTCAACAAAGCAATTAAAATACTACTCAAACAATTAAACACTTACATTCAACACAAATTCAAACAACATGCATACAAAACAAAGTATCAAACTACATCGTAACCCTAGAAACAAAGTAAACTACTCACACATAGTCAAAGAACAAATAACACAAAGGATAGATGAAATAGTCATGACAAAACCCGAAATACAAAGAAGATCCGTGAAGAACTTTCGTCTTTCGCTTCTCAACTTCGTCTCCAAGCTAGCCGTCAAGCCCAAAACCCTAGAATCTGTCTCTCGCTCTCTGGAATGTAGAATAATGAATAGATTAGACTCCCTGTAGCAAGGAATCCCCTGATATAGCCTTTCTGGCTGACCTTTCCTTCATTGAGCCTCTGTTTCCTTTTCTGTTTTGTTTCCGGAATAGACTCACGCGACCCGCGTGTGGTGGACGCGGTCTGCGTGTGGTGGACGCGGTCCGCGTGTGGTGGACGCGGTCCGCGTGTGGTGGACGCGGTCCGCGTGTCTGTGTTCCTCGTGTGTGTAAAATGGAGATCGCGTCTGTGGTCGCGTCAGAGTTTGATGCGGCCCTCTTCGGATGTGGCGCGGCCCGCGTGTATGGTTCCAGAACTTCACATTCTTCCCTGATTTCGCTCGTTTTCTGCAAAGTAAGAATGAAAACGTAGCAGTACCACATTCTATAGATATTCAATGTATTTTCAATGTGAAAGACACGATTTGGTGGTTTGAAACACAAATTTTGGTACAGAAACTGGTCGGATTTATAGGTCTAATAATGAGACATCAGTAGGCACCGATGGTATTGATGCCACCTATCCTCTTGGAATTCTGGAGATCGAGCCAATGATGGACCATAATGAGCATCAGATCTGGCCGCTCTAACTCCTCGTCGCGACGGAGCATGTGGTCCATCAGCGAGGTCCTCGACATTGGCACGGGCAGCTTTCTCGCTGCGTGCGAAGATGGTAACTGCGAGGGCGCGCTGGATGCAGCGAAGGACTGGGTGAGGAATGGCGAGGCTACAGAAATCGTTGCTCTCGGCCACGTCCATCCAAGAAATTAAGCGCCAGAAATGGTCCTTGTCCATGCCCACACGAAAATTAAGGGTGTCAGTCTGAGGGTGTGGCAGGAATCCAAACCACTCACAAAGGGTATCAACACCAACCCTCCAAGTCCCACTGCGCATCCGGAACTTGATGTAAGGCTGGTTCTCAGGGTCCCACTTGAGCTGTAGAGAGGAGAGGAACTCAAGCGTGAGCTCCTGGTAGCAATCGTGCGCGATACCCCAGAAGACGGGAGTGAATTCTATCATTCCTGTGAGATAGAGGAATTGCTCGGCGACCCCAAATGAGTGAAGGGTGTCGAAGTCGAGCCGGCGTGTGTTGTCAAAGCTTCTTCGCCGCAAGATCTCAAAGCGGTTGAACATGCGACGGGAGTCGATGGAGAAGTGTGGAGGTGGATAATCATCTGCCCTAGCCGTGTAGTCGCTAGATGAGTGATGAGAGGCCTCAGTGTCGTAGAACTCGACAAGGGGTGATTCTGCTGCAGAATGAGAGTGAGAGGAAGTGTGAGAAGAAGAGTGAGATGGAGTACTATTGTTTGGCGAGTCAGACGCATGGTGCGATCCAGAAGGAGAGGGTGTGCGCGCAGGTAGTTGTTGCTGGGCACGGAGAGCATTCTGCCTTCGTTCTTGCGCGTACTTGGATCGTCGTTCGCAGAACATAGTGCTCTGGAAGGGAGTTGATGCTGGCCGCGTGGTTTTTAGAGCGGGTCGCATGACTCTGGCACGGGGCACGTGGAATTAGAATGCGGGCCACGTCAGAAGAGCTTGAGGCGCAGCAATGGCAGAGGCCACGGAAGAGAAGGAGGAGAGGGTGGAGTGCTGCGGCTCGGTATGATGGCAGGGCTAGAGAGAGAGAATGTGGTGCTCGGTGGAGAGGTCTCGGCAGCGAGAGATGCGGCGGAGGGTGGAAAGGACCCGGCGGCAAGGGAGTTTACGGCTAGGATTTCGGTGATGCGAGGTCTTCACTCGGGTCACGTTTGAGAAAGAGTGAAGGGTCGGGTGTACTGTGGAAGGAGAAGGGTGAAGCGGGGTGGAGTTAAGTAGAAGAGGTCGCGCCATTTCAGCCCGTAATGGACGCGCCTCTTCAATGCTTCGTCCATTGGCACTGACGTGGGTCGCGTGGTGCACTGAATCTGCAATTCTTTCTTTTGACTTTCCTAAATGCAAAATAACTAAAAACAAATATACATGCAAACAACAGAAAAGAAAATTATGCAAAAAGGAAAATTAAAAAGGGCTTGGGTTGCCTCCCAAGAAGCGCTTGTTTTAGGTCTCAAGATCGATCACCTTTCGCTAAGTTTCGGCTGCGGCAGGATCGGAGAGATCCTGAACGAATTGCGGTAGGTACGGATAATCAGCAACATAGTGCTTGAGACGCTGACCATTTACCTTGAATGTTCCACATGCCTCATTTCCAATGTCAATTGCACCAAAATGGTACACCTTCTTTACCACAAATGGACCAGACCATCTAGACTTGAGTTTACCTGGAAAGAGTCTCAACCTAGAATTAAATAAAAGTACAAGATCACCTTCCTTAAACTCGCGATGCATGATACGCTTGTCGTGGATTTGCTTGGTCTTTTCTTTGTAAATCCTCGCATTCTCGTAGGAGTGTAAACACATCTCTTCCAACTCGTATAAGTCGAGGATACGCTTCTCTCCAGCTGCTAGCATGTCCATGTTGATGGCTCGCGTGGCCCAGAATGCTTTGTGCTCGACCTCCACAGGTAGGTGACACGGCTTCCCATACACCAGTTTGAAAGGGCTCATCCCAATCGGTGTTTTGAATGCGGTTCGGTAAGCCCAAAGTGCGTCATTCAACTTCAACGACCAATTCTTCCTTGTCCTTGCCACAATCTTTTCCAAGATGGACTTGATTTCCCTGTTAGAGATTTCAGCTTGACCATTAGATTGAGGATGATAAGAAGTGGTTACCTTGTGAGTTACCCCATGAAGGCTCAAGAGATTGTCGAATTGGCGGTTGATGAAGTGCTTGCCTCCATCACTGATGACAGCTCGTGGTACTCCAAAGCGTGAAAAAATAATGTCATTGAACAATCGCTTCACCGCATTTGAGTCTGCCTTTCGACATGCCACTGCTTCGACCCATTTGGACACGTAATCGACGGCAACCAGGAGTACTCATTTCCACATGATGATGGAAACGGTCCCATGAAATCAATACCCCACACATTGAAGACCTCTACCTCAAGAACAGAGTTGAGAGGCATCTCGTTGTGCTTGGTGATGTTCCCGATTCGTTAACACTTGTCACAAGCCGTGACTAAGGTCCTAGCATCCCTGAAAAGAGAAGGCCAAAAGAAACCAGATTGCAATACCTTGGTGGCTGTTTTGGAGAACGAAGCGTGTCCCTCATAAGCGGACGAATGTCAATGCTCAAGGATGGAGCGCGCCTCCTCGTGTGGTACACAGCGTCGGAAAATACCATCAACATCTATTTTGAAAAGAAAAGGGTTCATCCCAAAAATAATACCTGGCGTCTGATCTGAGTTTCTTCTTCTGCTGGTAAGACATGCTATCAGGTAACACCCCAGAAGCTAGGTAGTTCGCGATGTCAGCATACCAAGGGGTCGGCTGGAAGGCCACGCGGCCCGCGTGCATGGTCATGCGACCCACGCCAGAGGCATCCAGAGCTGAGACTGAGAATAGTCGTTCATCAGGGAACGAGTCATTGATCGGCAATTTAGCAGAGTCTTCATCCTCCCAATGAAGTCGGGATAGATGGTCAGCCACGGTGTTTTGTTAGATGGATTCCCTTTTTGTCCCTAATTTCAATATCAATTCCTGCAAAAGAAGAATCCATCTAATTAAACGAGGTTTAGCATCCTATTTATTCAACAAATACCTGAGTGCGGCGTGGTCGGTGTAAACAATTATTTTCGAGCCAACTAGATACGATCTGAACTTGTCAAGAGCGAACACAATTGCAAGAAGGTCCTTCTCGGTGGTTGTGTAGTTCATCTGGGCTGGATCTAGCGCCTTGCTAGCATAGTAAATGGCGGACGGCTTCTTATCCTTTCTTTGCCCAAGAACTGCTCCTACAGCATAGTCGCTCACGTCGCACATGATCTCGAACGGCAGAGACCAATCAGGTGGTTGCATAATGGGTGCTGAGATGAGGGCTTCCTTTAAACTACAAAAAGACTTGAAACAATCATCAGTGAAAACAAAATTAGAATCTTTAATGAGTAGATTGGTCAATGGTTTCGCAATTTTAGAAAAATCCTTGATAAAGTGGCGATAGAATCCCGCATGACCTAGAAAACTGCGAACCCCTTTAACACAAGTTGGGATTGCAAGTTTCTCAATCACTTCAATCTTTGCCTTATCAACCTCGATGCCTTTGGAGGTCACAACATGTCCTAGGACAACACCTTCCTGGACCATGAAGTGACACTTCTCCCAATTCAGAATCAGATTAACATCTTCACACTTCTGCAAAATCTTACAGAGGTTAGTCAAACAAGAATCAAAACAAACACCATACACAGAAAAATCATCCATAAAAACCTCAACCTCATTCTATTCTATGGACTTAACATAATTAAAAGACACACCCTGAAATCCTGTTACAAGATGGTATTTATAGCCTTCCTAAATGAGAGATGGAGTAGTGGAAGTAGTAGAGGTAGTGCAAACTTGGAGTGCACTTCAAGTTTGCTTAGATGAAGCCAAAAATAGCTATGAAAGCTTGTCGCTGAACAATTGCGTCCTCTCAAAAGATTTTTGCCAAAAATATCATCAACGATGGAGATTTGATCAGAATCAAAATAGTCCACATATTGAGTCCACGGATCGTGCGGCATAGGGGACCCTGCACGACTTCCTGACTTAGCAGATTCTGCTGTAATTTTGCCATTTCGCAGGTTGTGCACTTCGTGTGAGGTGTTGCATGCTCCATGTGATGCCCTGTCACACCCCAAACCAGGATTTTCAGATTAGGGTGTGATTAATCCCCGTCTCGTGTCTAATGATAGGAAAGACACGCAAGACTAGATAATACAATAAACAATCACAGCGAAAGCGAATATAAAACTGTAGGGCACAAAAAGTTGCACAATGGTGGAAGGTATGTGCATGTATGTTAAATCCCTCAGGGTTCAATGCTCTCGATTTTCAAGACATGGAAGAGAACATCGAACTTGAAACACTCATTTCTTTCTACAATTCCTTCGGTTCACCCTCGACAGACCTACTGTTCATAATGAGTCTATCGAGAGAGTTTATTGATTGTGGAGACGTTTAACTCCCAGCGGGCGCAAGCCCCCGCTGTTAATTACATCAGATGAACCTTCCAAGCCATGCTGAACACCTCGTCCATTCCAGGATTTGTGCCTATCTCTGTGTGAATTGAATAAAGGGGCTAAAAGGGGACTCATGTATTGACTTTGGTTTTGATTTGGCTTTCTATATGTTTGGACATGTGTATATATGTGATTTTATGTTAGAATAATGTTTAAAAATGAGAATTTGGAGGAGTGTATATACACCATTTTGTTTATATTTGATGTATAACATATGTATGTACATTTTTTGTTAATTATTTACATGCTATTAAGAAATGAAATCATTTAATTTTAAAGAAAGGGTATTTTGGTCATTTCAGGATTTGGCTGATGCTTGGACATATTCAATTTTAATTTAGAAAGGTGAAGAATTTGATTTGGGTTCATTTGGAGGTGGTTTGAATTGATTTGGATTTGAAATGAAAAAGTTATGGTTGAAATGGATTGGGAAGGACTTATTTGTGAACATTTATATTTTTGAAGGGCCTCTTTATAAAGCTGAAATGGTGGTGAATTATCATATAGGTTTTAGACAGGGTTTAAGGTGTAAATTGGGCTCTCAAGGGTCTATTTAAAAGGTTTTAAAGTAACCAGGGACCTATTTACAATTTTATGAGGGCTGCGCTGCGAGTACAACTTGTCAGAGGGGTTTATTTACAAAATAATTTTGCTTTTACGATTTTAATTGATTTTCCGGGTTTTGAGATTGGTGCTGGGATGTCAAGATTGGCATGGGCTTTAAGATTTGGTTAGAAGAGTTTTCATTTGATATGGTTTGCGGGCCCCATGTGGCAGTAAATCACGGACTGTCGGGTTTAATCCTCGACCCTTAGATTAACACTTGTTGCTTTATGATGGGGATATCGTTTGAACTTTTGATTTGGCGCTATGATCCAGAGACTCATATTTGCTTTAAACTTCGTGCGCGATTGATGAACCAGGTTTTCGTCTCTGATCTCGGACTTTTGAGCTCCGATGGCCACCTGGCCGCGGCAAGGTGAGCGACAGGCGTGGTTAGCATCGTCTGAAGATCGAGAAGGTGTTCCACCTGTTGTCGATTGCTTCCGGTCATCGGAGGGTGGCGTATCACCGTTGAACTCAGCTCTTGCAGTCAACTTGGGATTTTTATCCAATTTCTTCGAAGTGAGTCATGATTTCTTTAGTTGATTGGTGAATCAACATCGTATCTTCATTTGAATGCTAACAAGGATTTTAATTTTTGAATTTGTTCAAAGTTTAGTCATGTTCAATGCTTGAACTTCTCGGTTCAGTACCGAACTGGTACCAGCAGATGGTATTTGGATTTATAAGGGTGATCAGCTGTCAAGGGAGCTCAATTTGGGTATTTAAAAGTATGTTAAAGGTTCAGAGAGTTTAATTTGATTTTAGAATATTTATTTGATTAATTGTATAATCATGAAAAGTATATGAATAAATTATGACATGCATCTTTTATAGATTTTTTGTGAATAAATGTATGTTATTTTGTTACATTATCATAAAATGTTGTGTAAATCATAACTAAAACCATTTTTATATTTTTTTTTTAATTTTATATTTTTTTTTAATATTTTATTCAGGACAGAGGGCATTAAGAGTAATTTTCCATTTTAATTACTGATTTTTCTGTTTTAGATGATGAAATTCAGAAATTCATAATAAATTCAAATGAAGTGAGAGAAATATGAAATTCATGTCCATTTTGTGTATTTTGAAGTTTTGTACATGATTATGATGTCCATTTTTCAGTTTGGTCCTTGAATCAATTTCTATTGTGCAATTTACCAGCAGATGTCCTTTTGTCATTTAAATGTTGTTTTCCCATTTTCTGAATCTGAACTTCAAAAATTCATATAAAATCAAAATAAAATCCAATTAATATGAAATTTGTGTCAATTTTATGTGTTTTAGGGTCCTTTATCTGACTGTGTGATTTGTGTTTCATTTTGAATTTTATAGCGACTTGTGAAGTTCAGTTTGTGAACAGGGGTCATTTCTGGTCTGTTGGGGTGCAACCTGTGCCAGCAGCCCTTAACCATACTTGGCTGCTGGACTAGAATTTGGTATGATACCAAGGACTGGTACAGAGGTTTTAACACAGGTCACACTGATTGGTTAGGGTCAAAACCCTTTTCCTCGGTTTAGTAGTTGCTGCCTTGTACCAGTAAAGAAAAAGAAGAAGATCAAAGCTCCAGAAAATCATCTTTCAATGTTTTAAACTATAAAAAATTATCAGAGTTTAGAAATTTGCAGGGAAACCCCTGATTTTATCAAAATTGTGCATTATATGCTCTTTTCACTTGATTTAAGGGCAAAATCATTAAGATGTCATAGGAGAAAGAATACAAATGGCATGTTGCAATAGTAATTGCTGCCTATTTGCATCTTAAACCTCTATCTTTCACCATATTCATGTATATCAATTGAATCCTTTACAAGGTGTAATCTAGTACACTTACATGAAAGGTTTAATTTCTATACATGAATCATGGGCCCTTGGGTCATTTAAGAGAGATTGAGAGGAAGCTAGCTAGCTTGATCTTTTCAACCCCTTTGTGTGCATTTTTTTTATTGTCACTTTTAATTTATTTTTAATTCTTCATTAAAATGATCAAGTAGCTCCAATATGAGAGGAAGCTAGCTAGCTCAACTCTCATATTTTTGTTACTTAATTACTTTAGAAAGAATTTGAAAAGAGTTGATTTAAAATCATCAAAAGAAGAGGATGTCAAAGGCTTGCAAGTTTTTATTTACATGTATATATTTTTGTTATATGCGAAAATACATAAAAACAGATCCTATTAGCTAAAGAGAACTAATAAACTCTTTTTGTTTAATATTTTATCTAAAACAGTAAAGGAAAAGAGATTTTCTTTTATTGATCATTAGACTAACATGCTTAGCTTATTAAGAAATAAGCTTGGATATCATGTAGTCTTCTCATTTATCTATTTAAAAGCTCCAAACAAAGAAAGGAAACAAAGAAAGATCAAGAACAAAACCAAAATAAAAGTAAAATGAAGAAATACATAAATTTCAAAGAACTTTATTTCATGAAAGGTGTACATAGCTTGGCTCCTTGGAGCCTACATGATTTTAGGTATTAATTACCTAATCTTTGCTACTGTTGAGAAGAACAAACTTCTTTTTTCTTTTTCTTTTCTTTTCTTTTGCTAGCTAGCCTATTATAGAGAGAGGAGAGAGCTCTAGTATATTTCCTTTTCTAGAGCTTGTGTATATTTCGGGTCTTTTCTGTTGTGTATCTCTCTTCAGTGGTGTCCTTCTTCTTTGATTTCATCTCCTTATATAGCCTAAGGGCATAGGGTTTAGGGTTTTAGCTTAGGGCCGAGTTGGCTTCATCTTCATCTTCCATTTTTATCACCTTCTCATCAATGCTCCAGATTTTGTTTCAAGGTATCAAATTATTTTTCAGAAGCATAGGCCAATAGCCTCAAGCCATGTTGGCAATCCATGCATTGAATTCATCTTTAACCCTTGATTTGATTCCCTTTAAAGGACAGGATTTAATGATTTAGTATCATGCATCTCCTCATGCATGGGAGAAGATGCTTCTCCTTTGGCAGCTAGTGAAGGCACCATGCCAGCTGCATATGTGGTTAATTCGGTGCAGGGTGCATTTGTCAGTGCATTGTGCTATCCCTGAGGTGCAATAACTCTTAACATGGACTTTAAACTTTTAATCGTACTCGGCCAATGAGAGGCTAACATAGAGCAGGTGCAACATAAGGCTAGCATGCCTCTAGGCGATATTGCATCCTTTCTCTGTCAGTTTTCCATTTCTGATATACTGCACCCACTTCCCGTTTCTGTCGATGTGCTAGTATCTCAATTCGAGCAATTTCTTTAAATGCACATCAATTAATCAGTTGCAGGGCCTCAACAAATCTCCTGTGAGCCATTAAGACACCTTATGAACTTTCTTTTTATATATTTCGCTTTAATTTGGTAGAACCCTAAATACCGACACACACCGGCTTGAGCTGTTGTTGAGTATTTTAGATATAGAGATTTTGTACTCTTTTTGCCTTTAAATTTATAAACCTTCGTACTCAATAAATAGGTTAGTTGCAAGCGCACAACCTATCGATCGTAGTATTTAGGTGTCGATCCGCAAGGAGATAGGGAAATACTAATTTTTAATAAAGAAAACTACTTCTAACCTGAACAATAAAAGTAAAAAGGGGGGTTTTTGTGTAATTTCGTTTTTAAAGGAAAATTAAAGTAAACTAAAAGTTCGTAACAAAAAGCAATAAAGTCGGGTGAAAATCAAGTTTGAGAAGTCTAGGGGTATTCGGTCCACAATCCCTTGCTAATTCTATCTACTCGGTTTGTTTAAATTCATGTTTGATTATGACGAGGTTTCTAACCTAAGTTAGCCTTTGGAACAAATATTAATACGAATATTTTGGGTGGACGGATTAATGTGCCTCGAATTCTAGGGCTGTCACTAATCTAGAGGGATATTTAATCACGTGCTTCAAATGTATATATCGATATTTGTTCTAAGGTGTCCTAATCAAGTTTTGACTTCACCGCTAAGTCCTTCACCAAACCTTAACCTTAATTTCTGTTTTTCCAGATTTGAATACAAAAGTACGGTCGCTTATAATTCAAATCCTAAGGTATTTGCAATCACAATTTATACTATCCTATATGATCCTAATCTACTTTTAATCAAGAAGACTTAAGCGGGACGCTACAAGTCAAACACAACAAGTTGCACTATCCTATATGATCCTAATCTACTTTGGGTCTAAATGATCAAAGCGGGACGCTACAATTCAAGTACAAATCATGGAACATCACAAATAATAAATCAAAGAAATTAACATCAAATCAAACAATCATAATAAAAACTAAAATCCGAGTAAAATAGAATTAAACAAGTTCATGCTACATGACCTAAACCCCTAGAAAGAAACTAGCTTCTCATGGAGATGCAAGTATTCATCATGAATTCAAGTACAAAATAAGTAAAGACAAAGAGAAACTAACTAGAGAAATAGAATACACCCTTCTCTAATAATAAACCTTAGTCTTCCTTGCAATTGCTGTGAGAATTCGCCTTCCTTCCTCTTGAATTGCTCCTGTGGTTGATGCTCTATCTCCTGGATTTCTCTCTTAGAATGGTGATGATCATGGAGAAGAAATTCCTTTCCTTTTATAATGGATCTGGAGCATATGGACGTGGGGAATCATTCTAAATCTGTCCCAACGTGTTCCCCACGTTTCCACTTTCTATTTCCCACCTTTGGGTCGTGGTCTGAAGTGCCGAAAATAGAAAATCCTCTGAAATAGCAGTTTTTAGGCTGAATGCGGCCCAAGTGCGTCCGCACTGAGGTCGCATAAAGTTTGGTTTCTGTTCTGCTTTGTTCTCCAAGTGCTGAGTGCGGCCGCACAGCCTCTCTGTGCGCCCGCATTACGCTCAGTCTGTCTTCTTTCTCCAGTGTGCGGGTCAGGTGCGACCTAGGTGCGTCCGCACTTTCTTTCAATTGCTGCTGGATTTTTGGCTAAGTAGGAAATGCGTCCGCACCAGTATTTAGTGCGTCCGCATTCCGCTCGGTCACTTCTCTGGAGCTTGCTGGAGCTTGGTTTTTCTTCTAAGTATTAAGTGCGGCCGCACTATGGTGCTGTGCGTCCGCACTTTGCCTCTGTTTCTTGTTTTCCTGCGAATTTCACACAAGCAATTGCAGTAACTTGATTCTAGGGGTATTTAATCCTATATTATACTAAAAATACATGATATTTGGTGTCATTATGTGATGAAAACCAGACCGAACATATATATAATTTAACCCTATCAAATTCCCCCAAGCTTGAACTTTGCTTGTCCCCAAGAAAAACCTAACTTGACTAATATTCGGTCTTTTTGATACACCCTCTATCAAGTATACTTCACAAGTGAAAAATTCGTATGATCTTGCCAAAAATTAAAAATCTCCATGCAAAATTTTCAAATTTCAAGTTCAACCCTAGAATAATTATGACTCAACCCACAATTCGATTACTCTAACTTTTATTTCCTTAAAGGCTTAGAGTTTATGAACTTCGTTTACCCAAATCGATTAAAAGAAATGCCATCTTGAATGTGGAATTTTCAAATTCCCCCAAGCTTGAATCAAACTTAGGTTAGAAATTTTGCGGACTACGTGTGTTGATACATGCATATTCTCATTTTTGTTGTTGCTTTTGATTTTTCTCATTTTGATTTTCCTTTCATATTTTAGCACTATTTTCCCTATCCTCAATTAAGCACCGGTTGGTTACAAGTAGTTAACCGTACCCGACCGTTCTAATTCAAGGGTGCTTTGCATGCTCTTAGTCTAACCCTTCCACTAACACGAATGTCAATTTTATCGGGAGACTAGCGGAGCAAGAGTGCTAAGGACTCATAACCATAAGTACGTCATGAAGCCGTAACATAGGTCATTGGAGTCACTTTTTATTTTCCAATTTTTTTTAATTTTTATCCAATTTCTCAACATATATGCATATATCATGAATACACACATCCCTAAGTATTCTTTCATACTTGTGGATATCCCAATCTTTCCAAATTTCAAATTTCAAAAATTTCCGAATCTAAATAGCTTCTCTAATCAATTTAAATTCCAAATTTCCTAATTTCATCAACCTTTATTTCCACAAAGTTTTTCGCCCAATTATGTGGTCATTTCAAAATTTTCCAAGGGTTTCACCTAAAATTTGCAAAAATTGCATGAAACATCCATAATTTTCATCAAATCACCCAAATTTATCACATCCTACGAAAAAAATTTAAAATTGCTGAAATTTAAACATGATCCTAAATGCACATGCAAGACACATGCAAGATACATTTTCTTCCCATCCCCCAAGCTTAAATCAAGCATTGTCCTCAATGCTGAAAATAAACAAAAATAAATGAGAAGAAATATGGACTTAACTTATTGGCGAAAGTCGGTGGTAGTACGAGGCAAAGCGGCCTCACGGGGCATCGCCCTCTTCATCCATGTCATCATTACCTCCCTCTTGCTCTTCCTCCTCCGTATCGTCACCGTCATTTGGAGGTACATTCGCTGCCTCTGCTTGTTGTTGTTGTTCCGCTGCTCGGCCTGCGCGCCTTACATGAGGTGGAGTAGGTGGTTCATCTTCAAAATCGGCATTGAATTGCTGGCAAGCCATTCGAGCATAGTACATGGCATTGTTGGCTGTTGTCTCGATTTCGTTGAGACGCCCATCGAGGTGAAGGCGGAAGTCCATCATGTAATCCATCATTTGCTGGTTGGTTGGCCCTTCTGGAGGAGGAGGTGCGGCTTGAGCTGGTGGTGGTACGTCAGTTGGAAGAGGGTCGTCTGCTATAGACCATGTTGCATCATTCAAGGGATCGATATCGATTTGAAGAGGTAGCCGGTGTCGGATT
The DNA here is from genome assembly GCA_028015225.1 of Carex myosuroides. Lineage (NCBI taxonomy): Eukaryota > Viridiplantae > Streptophyta > Magnoliopsida > Poales > Cyperaceae > Carex > Carex myosuroides. The sequence continues at coordinate 15,420,169 of CM051477.1, forward strand.
GTTCCTGGACCAATGTTGATCCAGTATTCATCATACATAGATCTCTCAATCAACGTTGCACGGACTAAGCCTTGTAAATCGACAAGGGTAGGGCCATCCACAATATCATCCCCAAATGGCAAATGTAGAGCCCTTGCAATCTTTGTGATGATGCCCCCCACTCGGATCTTACCATTCTGCTGCCTATTTGTTGCTACGGTGTGGAGATGCTTGGCCAACATGTAGCCAATGTGAGGCATGTAATTCATTTCTCCGTTGTTTCTTCGCAACATGCAAAACATGTAGAATAGTTCCTTGATGTTAATGACCGAGGCAGTCTCCCCTCGAGCGAATATAGAATAGCTAAGCACTCGCTGAATGTATCTCAAGGTGGGGTGGAGAATGTTCTTTGTCCTTTGGTGGCCGAGAATGCCATCTTCACAAGTTAGGCGCCGGAATTGTGCAACGGACATGTCATGGAAGAAATCGGTTGTTGTGCGCATGGCATTGACATCTTGATTTGGTATATGGAGGAGAGACATGAGTTCGGCGGAATTCATTGAGTGAGCATAGCCGCCGAGGTTGAATTCAAGGACCCGTCGCCCTCGGTCGAACTCCACTGATGAGAGAAACTCGAGTGTAATTCCCTTGTAGGTTGGAACTTCATCGCTTAAGAAGTCCCAAAGGTCGAGTCGGGAGGTAAGCATCTGGACCGAGTTGGTGAGACCGAGTACATCGAGGGCCTCGACATCGATCCAACGAGATGGCTCAACAGTTCGGCGCCTCTCGTTGAAATTCTTCCGGCTTCGTTGCTCATCATTCAAGGGCTTTGCCGGTGGATAGTTAGCTTGGCTAGATTCACCTTGATTGCCTTTCCGTTTCTTGTTGGATGCCCGTTTAAGTTTAAACATTGTAACCTGCAAGAAAAATTCTCAACAAAGAGATTTAAGCACCAATTCCCAAACCGCAACTCAAAATAATGAAAATTGACCTAAACAGCGAAAAATGCGGCCCTAGTGCGGACGCAGTGGGGTCGCACAAACCAGTTGGACAGATTTAGTTCAAATTTTCAAAAAATTGACCAAGTGCGGGTATGGTGCGGACGCAGTGTGGTCGCACTTTGGGTCTGACAATGGGAAACCGAGAATTTTGGAGAAATTTTGATTAAATTGGTCAATATTGGTACCGATCTCTAAAATCTAACTATAAAATAGTGAAATTAAAGAGTAAGAGAGGTCAAACCCGGTTGTAGATTCCAAAAATCGTCGGTGTAGGTGCTTGAATGGCGAAATGGTCGCGATGTGGCTTCAAGAGGAGAAGAGAGAGGCAATGGCGGCGGCTAGGGCTAGGGGAGAAGAGGGAGAGGGGGAAGTTGAGGAGAAGAGAGATTTGGAATGAGAGAGGGAGAGAAGAGAAAACGAGAGAGATTCGGTTATTTTTAGAGAAAACCGGCGGTTTTGAGAGAAAAATGGGAGAGAGAGAGAGAGAGAGAGGGAAGGGGTGCCTAGGTTTTAAAAGGGGTCTCTTTTTCTATTTTTACTGCGTTCGGACGCACTTTTATTTAGTGCGGACGCACTTTTATTTAGTGCGGTCGGACCTTGGCGCTGGAGTCTGAAAAAAAATCGAAAATTCCTGTGTGCGGCCTCTGTGCGTCCCCTGTGCGGGCGCATTACGCTCAGTTTGCACAATGCGGCCTTTGTGCGGTCGCAGCGAGGTCGCACTTCTTCAATCTTCTCCCTGAAAGTTGGTTAAGTTGAGAATGCGGACGCATTGTGTTTCTGTGCGGACGCATTGTGCTTAGTTTGGCCAATTTTGATGATTTAACCTGTCTGAAAATTTTCAAAGTGGTAAGTGCGGACGCACTCAGGTTATTTTCATGAAATTTTGACCTGAAAAATTGGCTGAGTCAGTAAAAATTTAAAATTTGAAAAACTAGAAATATAAATAAATAAAAATGTAAAGAAAAACAGTAAAAACTTGGGTTGCCTCCCAAGAAGCGCTCAATTTTACGTCGTGAGCTCGACATCGCTTTTGCTTATTGGCGAGCGAGCGGGTCGGATAAGTGAGAGCCGTCCACCTTTTCTATTGGGTCTGCATGATTGAAGTGCTTAAGGCGTTGTCCATTCACCTTAAAGGAACCCGTTTGGTGGCTCCAAATCTCTATTGCTCCATTGTTGAAAACCTTCCGGATTTGGTACGGACCATTCCATCTTGATTTCAACTTACCGGGAAAGAGGCGGAGTCGTGAGTTGTATAGCAAGACCATATCTCCTTCATGAAATTCTCGCTTTATTATGTGTTTGTCATGCCACCTCTTTGTCTTCTCTTTGTATAGCTTGGCATTTTCGTATGCATTGAGGCGCAGTTCATCCAATTCGTGTAAATCGAGAATTCTTTTTGCACCGGCGGTTTTTAGATCAAAATTTAGTGCTCTTATTGCCCAATATGCTTTGTGCTCAAGTTCAACCGGCAAATGACATGGTTTTCCATAGACTAATTTGAAAGGAGTCATACCTATAGGTGTCTTGTAGGCGGTGCGGTAGACCCAAAGCGATTCATCAAGTTTCAGCGACCAATCTTTTCTCGATGTGTTGACAACTTTTTGTAAGATGCTTTTTATCTCACGATTGGAAACTTCAACTTGCCCGTTTGTTTGAGGGTGGTAAGGTGTGGCCACCTTGTGCTTGACTCCGTATTTGAGTAGGAGATTGTCAAATTGGCGGTTGATGAAATGAGAGCCGCCATCGCTAATCACCACTCGAGGTACTCCAAACCTAGGAAAAATAATTTTCTGAAAAAGCTTTCTTACCACGGCGGAGTCGGCGGTTGGGCTTGCCACGGCTTCTACCCATTTTGACACATAATCTACCGCTACAAGGATGTACTTGTTGTTGCATGAACTCGGAAAAGGGCCCATGAAATCAACTCCCCATACATCGAAAATCTCCACTTCTAGGATCCCTTTGAGAGGCATCTCATGTCTTCGGGATATGTTGCCGGTTCGTTGACATTTGTCACACTTAAGCACATAGTCTCGTGCATCTTTGAAAAGCGTGGGCCAATAGAATCCGGCTTGGAGAACTTTTGCTGCAGTTTTGTCGGTTGAGGCGTGTCCTCCATAGGCGGATGAATGGCAACATTGGAGTATTTGGTTGACTTCTTCTTGTGGTACACAACGCCTATGTATACCATCTACCCCCAATTGAAATAACAAAGGTTCATCCCAATAATAGTTTTTAACATCTGAAAAGAATTTCTTCCTTTGTAGATAAGTTAAATCCGGGGGTAACAACCCACATGCTAAGTAATTAACAATATCCGCATACCAAGGGGCGTCTAAGCTTTGTACCGCATATAGCTGCTCATCAATGAATGAATCGTCAATTGGCAAGTCACCTTCTTTTGGTGTGTTGTTGATGCGTGATAGGTGGTCCGCCACAGAGTTTTCGGTCCCTTTCTTGTCTTTAATCTCTAGGTCGAACTCTTGGAGTAGGAGGATCCACCGAATTAGACGTGGTTTAGCATCTTTCTTGTTGAGAAGGTATCGGATTGCCGCATGATCGGTATACACCACCACCTTCGATCCCACCAAGTATTGTCGGAATTTGTTGATGGCGAAGATTACCGCTAGGAATTCCTTTTCGGTTGTGGTGTAGTTCATTTGCGCTTCGTCTAGCACCTTGCTTGCGTAATAGATCACATGTGGTTTGTTATCGGCTCGCTGCCCTAGGACGGCTCCTACGGCGTAGTCGCTTGCGTCACACATAATTTCAAAAGGGGCATCCCAATTTGGAGGTCGGAGAATTGGGGCTGAAATTAGTGCTTCTTTAATCCTACAAAAAGCATCAATGCAAGGTTCATCAAATTTAAATTCAACATTTTGCATTGTCAAATTAGTGAGAGGTTTGCAAATTTTCGAAAAATCCTTGATGAACCGCCTATAGAATCCCGCATGGCCTAGAAAGCTTCGCACATCTTTTACGCATGTTGGATAGGGCAATTTTTCTATCACCTCCACCTTGGCTTTGTCGACTTCCAATCCCTTCGAAGACACCACATGGCCTAGAACAACTCCTTGTTGCACCATAAAATGACATTTCTCCCAATTGAGTACTAAATTGACCTGCTCACAACGTTCTAAAACTTTGATTAAGTTAGTTAAGCAATTGTCAAATGAAGTACCAAACACTGAAAAATCATCCATGAAAACTTCCACAGAATTTTCTAACAAGTCAGAAAATATGGCCATCATGGCTCTTTGGAACGTGGCTGGTGCGTTACATAAACCAAACGGCATCCTACGGTACGCGAATGTACCATAGGGACAAGTAAATGTTGTTTTCTCTTGGTCATCGGGGTGAATTGGAATTTGAAAGAAACCACTATACCCATCTAAATAGCAAAAATGTGAATCGTAAGCGAGTCTTTCGAGCATTTGGTCGACAAATGGTAGAGGGAAATGGTCCTTCCTTGTTGCATTGTTTAGCTTGCGGTAGTCGATGCACATTCGCCAACCGGTTACCATCCTTGTTGATATCATCTTGTCGCCTTCGCCTTTCACCACTGTGGTACCGCCTTTCTTCGGCACAACATAAACCGGACTTACCCATTTTGAATCGGAGATTGGGTAGATTATGCCGGCATCTAGGAGTTTGATGATTTCCTTTTTCACGACTTCTTTGAGATTCGAATTAAGTCTTCTTTGAGATTCGATAGAAGGCTTGTGATCATCCTCCATTAGAATTCGATGCATGCAAAAGGAGGGGTTGATTCCGGTTAGATCATCGATTGTGTACCCGATAGCCTTCCTATGCAATCTTAGTTCATGAAGAAGCTTTTCGGTTTGATCTTTGTCGAGCTCGGAATTGACTATCACTGGATATGTCTCATCTGTCCCCAGGTATTCGTAGCGAAGAGTAGGTGGCAATGGCTTGAGTTCGACTTTTGGTGGTGCGGAACTGGTCGGATTGGCTTCGATTTGAGCTATTTCAGCCTGCGTGCGAACGCACTCATAGTCAGTGCGGACGCACTGCGCTCGGTTTAGGAAATTTTGAGATTCTGCGGCCTCAGTGCGGGCTGAGTGCGGACGCACAAAGGCTTGAGTGGGAAAAGTGCGGACGCACTGAAGGTTGGTGCGGGCACACTGCGCTTGGTTAAGTGAATCCGGCTCCTCTTCTGTGAAAGTGCGGACGCACTCAGGTAAAGTGCGGACGCACGGAGGGTTGTTTTCGCAAATTAAGCTGGTTTCGAGATCGGTTTCTTCCAGGATTTTGTGCAGTTGTTCTCCTTCCATCATCCTATCTAAATGATCATCAATTATAGAGTCTAAAACATCTATCCTGCATATTGAGTCATTATCATTAGAAGGAAATTTAATGGATTTGAACATATGAAAATCTACCTTTTCTCCACCAATGTCAAAAGAAATTTTTCCTTCTTTGACATCGATATTAGCACCTGCAGTTATAAGGAAATCACGCCCTAACAAGATAGGGGTATGAGTGTCCTCTTCCATTTCCACAACCACGAAATCAATAGGCACAAAATATTCACCTATTTTGACAATTACATCCTCAACAATTCCTTCGGGAAATCTACCGTTTTATCGGCCAATTGTAAGGACATTCTTGTTGGTTTTAATTCTCCTAAATTCAACCTTTGATACACCGATTTTGGCATGAGACTAACACTTGCTCCTAAATCACATAGACACCTATCAAATTTGGTCTCACCTATCTTACATGGGATGACAAAGCTTCCCGGATCCTTAAGTTTTGGAGGTAGCTTGTTTAAGAAGAGGGCGCTACACTCCTCGTTTAGGGACACCGTACCCACTTCCTCAAGTGTTCTTTTGTTGGACAAAATTTCTTTTAAAAACTTTGCATAAGTGGGCATTTGGGTAATTGCTTCGGTAAAAGGGATGGTGATATTTAACCTCTTGAGGTGATCTACAAATTTGGCAAATTGTTGGTCTAATTTTTGCTTCACTAACCTTTGAGGAAAAGGTACAAACCTATGCGGGGGAATGTACTTAGGAGTTTCAGCATTTGTTACCTTTGTGGAGCTAGAATTACCCATTGTTTGATGCTCTTCCGATGTCGGTGCATCCACTCTTGTAGGTGCTGCGGTCGCATCAAGGGGAGTTGCAACGTCGTGTGTTTCCTTGGGGGGTTGCTGCTCCTCTTCATTGGGCATGGTAGGTCCTTCGTACTCCTTACCGCTCCTCAAGGTCACAGCATTCGCATGCTCTCTCGGGTTAATGTCGGGTTTGCCTGGAAGTGTGCCTTGTTGACGGAAGGATGAAGATGCTTGTTGTGCAATTTGGGTTTCTAGCATCTTAGATTGGGTAGCTAGGAGCTCTACCTTGTTGTTCAAATTTCTCAAAGAGTCCGAAACATCATTATTGGTTGTCTTTTGGTTGTTCATGAACTCGGTTTGAGAGAATACTAAACCTTCTATCATCTTTTCTAATTTGATGATTGGAGATGTGCCTTGGTATTGATTTGAACGGTTTTGGTATTGGTTCCCATTACCTTGGTTAGAATTGTCATTATCGTTCCTCCATTTAAAATTTGGGTGGTTCCATCTCGTGTTAGGGTTGTAGGCATTTGGATTGAAATTCTCGTTTGACCTACCTTTGTTGTAGATTGGATCGTTCCGTTTGTCACCTTGGTTGTAGAACATGCTATTGACTTGCTCTACTTGTTCCTCGCCTTCCAAGAGAGTTTGGCAATTGGCGGTATCATGGCCTAGATCTCCACAAATGTTGCAAGAAACCTTCTTAGTTGCGGATTTGGCTTGTTGCATTTGCGTGATTTGGTGTTGCATGGCTTCCATCTTGGCTTGTAAAGCGGTGACTTCGTCTACTTTTAGCACGCCGGGCGCTGCAACGCTCTTCCTTGCGTCTCTCCCGGATGTCCACTCGCGTTGGCTAATCGCCATGTCCTCAATCATTTCCATCGCCTCCACCGAGTCCTTGTTAGCAAGGTTTCCACCCGCAGCCGCGTTGAGTTAAGATTTCGTGGCATATGTTAAACCTGCATAGAAAAATTGAAACAACAACCAAATATCTATCCCATGGTTGGGCCACAAACGCAATAATTCCTGCCACCTATCCCATGCTTCGCTTAAAGATTCATCTTCACCTTGTTTAAAGGTGGTGATTTTCTGCCTAAAGAATTGGGTTTTAGATGGAGGGAAGTATTTTCCTAAAAATAACCTTTGTACCTCTTGCCAAGTTTGTGCCATGTTTGGGTTCAACAACCTCAACCATGTTCTAGCATCATCCATGAGAGAAAGATGGAAACAATTCAATTTTAGGGCATCTAGTTCGGGCCCTTTTGGTGCAAAAGTAGCACAATGCTCCTCAAATGTTGCTAGATGTTGGTGAGGATCCTCATTCAACCTACCCCCAAACCTGTTTTGACCTAAGAGATGAATTAAAGTGGGTTTCAGATTTGGGTTCGTCCCCCCATGTGCAATATAACCGAATTGTTTGCCCGGCTCCATTTGATTTACAAAATCTCTTATGGGTCGGCGGTCGTTTGGATTGCCACCATAGAGAGGATTGTTGTTGAGAAGAGGAGGTGTATTGTTGCGATTGTTGTTGTTGTTTGGATGTGGTGGTGGTAGATTGTTTTGTGGAGGAGGAGGTGGTGGCGGATTGTTATCTTGAAAGCCTTGGTTGAGAAGGCCTTCCGGATAGTCTTCCACTTCCACTTCAAAGGTGCGTGGCATGCCTAGTTGGGGATCTAGACCTGCCATTGGTTGAGAAAGAGATGGTTCGCCGGCTTTGATCTTCGCAGTTTGACTCCTTGTGACCGGTGCCAGCGCTCGAATCTATAAGAGAAGAGTAGAGATGAGATGTGAAAGAGAGAGAATAGAGAATAGTAAAGTGCAGAAAATTAAATAAGGAAAGTAAATATTTTTGGATTTTTCTAAATAAAGAAAGTAAATTTCAGAAATTGTAAAAAGGAAATAAACTATTTTTGGATTTTTAATTTTCTGAAAAGTAAATAAGGAAACAAAAAATTAAAAGTACTTTCCTAAAATAAAAACTAGTATCTATCCTATTCTCCCCGGCAACGGCGCCAAAAAGCTTGTTGAGTATTTTAGATATAGAGATTTTGTACTCTTTTTGCCTTTAAATTTATAAACCTTCGTACTCAATAAATAGGTTAGTTGCAAGCGCACAACCTATCGATCGTAGTATTTAGGTGTCGATCCGCAAGGAGATAGGGAAATACTAATTTTTAATAAAGAAAACTACTTCTAACCTGAACAATAAAAGTAAAAAGGGGGGTTTTTGTGTAATTTCGTTTTTAAAGGAAAATTAAAGTAAACTAAAAGTTCGTAACAAAAAGCAATAAAGTCGGGTGAAAATCAAGTTTGAGAAGTCTAGGGGTATTCGGTCCACAATCCCTTGCTAATTCTATCTACTCGGTTTGTTTAAATTCATGTTTGATTATGACGAGGTTTCTAACCTAAGTTAGCCTTTGGAACAAATATTAATACGAATACTTTGGGTGGACGGATTAATGTGCCTCGAATTCTAGGGCTGTCACTAACCTAGAGGGATATTTAATCACGTGCTTCAAATGTATATATCGATATTTGTTCTAAGGTGTCCTAATCAAGTTTTGACTTCACCGCTAAGTCCTTCACCAAACCTTAACCTTAATTTCTGTTTTTCCAGATTTGAATACAAAAGTACGGTCGCTTATAATTCAAATCCTAAGGTATTTGCAATCACAATTTATACTATCCTATATGATCCTAATCTACTTTTAATCAAGAAGACTTAAGCGGGACGCTACAAGTCAAACACAACAAGTTGCACTATCCTATATGATCCTAATCTACTTTGGGTCTAAATGATCAAAGCGGGACGCTACAATTCAAGTACAAATCATGGAACATCACAAATAATAAATCACAGAAATTAACATCAAATCAAACAATCATAATAAAAACTAAAATCCGAGTAAAATAGAATTAAACAAGTTCATGCTACATGACCTAAACCCCTAGAAAGAAACTAGCCTCTCATGGAGATGCAAGTATTCATCATGAATTCAAGTACAAAATAAGTAAAGACAAAGAGAAACTAACTAGAGAAATAGAATACACCCTTCTCTAATAATAAACCTTAGTCTTCCTTGCAATTGCTGTGAGAATTCGCCTTCCTTCCTCTTGAATTGCTCCTGTGGTTGATGCTCTATCTCCTGGATTTCTCTCTTAGAATGGTGATGATCATGGAGAAGAAATTCCTTTCCTTTTATAATGGATCTGGAGCATATGGACGTGGGGAATCATTCTAAATCTGTCCCAACGTGTTCCCCACGTTTCCACTTTCTATTTCCCACCTTTGGGTCGTGGTCTGAAGTGCCGAAAATAGAAAATCCTCTGAAATAGCAGTTTTTAGGCTGAATGCGGCCCAAGTGCGTCCGCACTGAGGTCGCATAAAGTTTGGTTTCTGTTCTGCTTTGTTCTCCAAGTGCTGAGTGCGGCCGCACAGCCTCTCTGTGCGCCCGCATTACGCTCAGTCTGTCTTCTTTCTCCAGTGTGCGGGTCAGGTGCGGCCTAGGTGCGTCCGCACTTTCTTTCAATTGCTGCTGGATTTTTGGCTAAGTAGGAAATGCGTCCGCACCAGTATTTAGTGCGTCCGCATTCCGCTCGGTCACTTCTCTGGAGCTTGCTGGAGCTTGGTTTTTCTTCTAAGTATTAAGTGCGGCCGCACTATGGTGCTGTGCGTCTGCACTTTGCCTCTGTTTCTTGTTTTCCTGCGAATTTCACACAAGCAATTGCAGTAACTTGATTCTAGGGGTATTTAATCCTATATTATACTAAAAGTACATGATATTTGGTGTCATTATGTGATGAAAACCAGACCGAACATATATATAATTTAACCCTATCAGCTGTTTGTTCTTTCCCTTTCTTCAATTGGATGGTTATATAGCATCGCAAGTGGGTGAGGGGTAGGCTTATGATTCCAATTTTCCATTTTTATACGTTAATAGCTTGGTTTTGGATTCACCTATTTGCTTATCCCTTCTAAATATCTCTGTTGATTGTACGAAAGGTCTAATTGACCACTTCATTATCATCGTCTTGTGAGATAGAGTAGAAGCCCGTGAGGGATTGAAGCATTCCCTTTTCTTTCTCGCGAATTACCCTTCTCTTTCTTTACTTCTCCACAGAAGGAGAAAGAGAGCGCTGCAAACGGGCCCCCCTTGTCGGCCTCTCAGCTTTTAGGCTCTATGGTCTGTTTAATCCCTTCATTCTCTTAGCTGAGCTTGGTACTCGATACACCATGCATTGGGCCCTTCGTGGTGTATGAAATGCCGAGAGTATGCAAATTGAAGGGGGCAGTAGCGCCGAATTTAAACCCAGCGATATCCTTTTTTTTGAATAGTCTCGGTGCACCGTGTACCTTTGAGCTGACAACCCGGTGCATACGTTTATATTTAATGCACCATGTGCACCTATTTCTGGGTATCAGTGAAAATGGTCTTAAGAGACTGACAAGTGGGTCCTAGACCCTTTGAGTTTGTTTGTGCACCCCAATTTTACCCAAATTAACCAAAGGTACTGCTATGAGTACCCAGTGCCACCTGGCTCCAATCAGAACTCTTCATTTTGTAAATTTGATATATCCTCAATCATTTTGAATTAGGAATTGTGCCTTTCACCAAGATTCATGATTATTCGAGTAGATTTTAATCATGAACTTGATTTAATGATTTTCATTTCCCATTTTGTGGTGTTGTGCCAAATTAAAGCATGATCGATCTTTAATTGACCACATTTACAATTAAATGGCATCATTGTCCAAATAATTAAACCCTTGACTTTTTAGGGTCAAACAAAAACAATCAAGCCAAAGTCATAAATATAAAATAAACATAACATAATATATACATCATATCATCCATACAAATCCCCACCGGGATCAAATATACATAATCTAATCAAAAGGGGTACATAATCTATCGAGTCCAAGGTGTATAACAAAAACATCAGACTCGCAAAATCCTAAACAAAAGTCCCTAATCTATTTCAGGCGGCATGGCCATTGGGGACAGCTCCTGACGCCTCCTGCTGCGGACCGTCAGACCCTGTACCTGAAATCCCACATTAAAGAGGTGGATTCGCCCAGTATGTGACCCAGCATTATCCATTCAGGGATCCTCTAAGTCAAAGCATATTTTAATTTGAAACTACGTAAAGTCGATAATTATTCACTTTTAATGCACATGCTGCGGTAATTTAAAACCTATCGTAATAACTACAAAAGAAAAATACATATAGTATATGAAATGATACGGTTATTCTATCATGCCAACATGCTTTAAATTCCCAAAATAAAATACAAGGAGAATGAATATTATACTCGATCGGAGTCCAGTACAATAGGTACTGTGTGTACAACTAATATAATAATAATAATACAGATAAGTTTTGCACCCCGTGCCGTGCCAATTTAATTTGATAATTCCAAACCGATATAACACAAGGACTGTGATCATGGGGTGCAATGATACCCGATGCCTAAAAGCATTGAGCATTGCCCCAAAGACTTCAACCCGTAGGCTGGTGCACGCTAGCCGATGGTTATACCTAAATTCGTGTATTTTTCTTACTCTAAAATAATTCTTCATCTAAATATATCCAATAGGAGAAAACTACAAGCAAGACGTAAGAATAAGTTAATCTGTCTCCTCATGAGCAGACGACGAAACTCCATCGTTCGGCCAGACCAATGGGACAAGGGCTCGTGATCGGCTCATAATAACAAAAATAAAATCTGCCACCGCAACCTCGGCAGCCGTACTAGGCATGTAGCTCCTAATGTAGGGGGGATAACTCCCGAATCGTCTCCAAACTTGAGATCGATCCGCATGAAATATAAAATGATCAAAAATGATATAATAACAACTCAATGCACATAATAATAATAATCCTAATAAGACCTCTAAGGGATCAAGTGATCCCTCAGCCCAATGACCCACGAGCCGCCTCGCATCCCATACTACGAGGATGGAACGCAGTCATTCGGTCTTCTATCTCACGCTCACCAATGCATATGCTCAACTAAAATACTATGTTGTCCTCTACGAGAAGAGGACAACTAATATCCTAATCTAATATAATATTAATTAAATTACTCTACTCCTAAGAAAACAGTAAATTTTGTTTTAAAAAGGGGTTATGCAATTTCCTAATTACAATTCAGAAAGAATTAAACATGCTCTAATACAGCTATAAAATTTAAAAGTGCGAATGTCAGGTCAAGTGGTCGACTGGTAAGAGTACGCCACGAAAAGATAATTCAGATATCCCACACCTGATGGCAGTAGTGGTAGTACGCAAGCGCTACCAATATCTGCAATCCGCACGATCCTCACCTGCTCCGGTATAGCCGTCAGTGCGATCGTACCACGGATCGGAATCAACATAGGTCTGCTGACCTGTAATTTAGACGTAACTTAATTAAATTCTAAGCTAAGTATTCGTAACCCTTATTACCCCATTTGATTATTTTCACTAAGTGTTCGTATTTACTTAGTTAATTAGCTAGGGTTCGAATCTGCTCAGTCGGTTCGGTCGGTTTGACTTGATTCCGATTGAGCATAAAATTGGGTCCAACTCTAATTAAATTAATCTAACGTACTTAAATAATTTGTTATATTTTAATTTGAAGATAAACTGCTTATCTAATTAGTTAAATTCTTAAGTAATGTCATTACGTGTTTTTACGATAAATTACTTAATGTATAATCTACGTAATTTACATTACTACTGTTTAATTCCTAATTAATTCCTTGTAATATAAAGGCGTTCCCTAATTAATTTAACTACAATTAATTTAAATCTAAGTACGTAACTAATAAACGTTAATTATTTAATTATAATATTTCTAAAGTAGTACGAATTTATTTTAATAATTTGTACAAGTCGATTAATCTATAAATATAAAATAATAAGTGATTATCTAATTTTCCCATTAACTAAATTTTTGTAATCGTAATGATTCGAAAATATTAATATGTTGTTAATTAATTGTCCTTTATTAATTAACAACATATTTTATTTGGAAATTATTTTCTTTAATTAAAAATTCTACTTACTTAATTTATAAAATTCTAATTACTTAACTTATTAATTAATTTAAATCCTAATTGATCTACAATGTGTTGTAATTAAATTATTTTAATTTGATGTGTTTCGGGATCATAAGTGTCCTGTCTGGATAATCTAGTATCTGCTCAAAGTATGTCATGAGTCGTCAATCCAGGACTTTTCTAATCATCTCCCGTATTTAAGTGAAAATTTCGGATCGAGCCAAACCCGAAGGAGGCTCGAAATCCTAAGTAAATTTATCCAATTTTTACTTCACTTAATTATTTTCCCGAAATCTGATTTTAATCCGTCATCTTTTAATTATTCAAATCGGGCACAACATATTTTAAATAAATTTCCAAAGCCTGATTTAAATACTTTTATTTCACAAAGGGTCAAGCCAACATCCAAATATCCAATTTCAAAACCTCATTTGCAATTTAATCCCCGATACAAATTTTATTTACGCAAGGGCCTAATTTATACCAAATCATCAAATTAAATTTCTCAATATTACGAGCGGGTCCCTGTCAATTAAATTTTTTTGCACCAGTGGTGTCACTGGGCTGTACCAACTGGTACAACACCCCCCAATAATAACAAAACAAGCAACCCGAGAGCAACCAAGCATCACCGCATAGGACAGCAAGCCAAACGGACAAGGCAAGCATGTAAGGAACAACCAGCCGCAGGCATGCAAGGAACAACCAAGGCAAGGGTAAAAAGGGCACACATATCACACAGCCATCCAGCCCCAAAGCAAAAACCAGAACCTGTACCAGTACTGGTACAGTACTGGTACGGTTACCAGTATCCACAAAAAGGGGTAACAACACACAAGGTAACAAGGGAAGCAAGGCCCAGAACAGGCAAGGGAGGCGCAAGGCCAAAGGGAAAAACAGGCACGAAGGCCCCAGGTCAGAGCCGCAACCGGCACAAGGAAAAGAGACCCAGCACTGGTACGGTACCAGAAACCAGCAAGCAACAGAAACGACCCAAAACCCACACAAGGCACGAGGCCACAAGTCACAGAAAAGGCACAAAGGCCGCAGGTCAAGCAAGAAGGCACGAAGGTCTCAAACAACACACAAAGTCACAAGCCGCAAGACAAAGCACACAAATCAAGAAATCAAGGGTTACCCGGTAAGAGAGCAAACCGCATGGTCCGTTTAGCTCGGTCGGTTTCGAGGTTCGTCGCCTCGCCTCCGATCTCCAGTTCCAAGGCACCGCCTCGCCGTCGGCCGTTAAGAAAAATAGGCACTAATTGTCTAGCCAGCGGCAAAGAGCACCCGCAACAAGCAACAACAACACCCGGGCACCCAAAAATAGCAAGAGGCACATCCACGCCCAAAGAGCACAGAGAAGGCGCGGGAAAGGGGAAAAAGATAAACCAGATCACCACCTCCAGTTCGAAATCAAACAAGGCACAAGCACAGAAAAGAGGGCCCGAAGGCCTCTAGCAAGAGAGAGTGATCACTCAAAAGAGAGCAATGTTTCTTTTAATATTTATAAACTCGGAAATGCTATCGGTTCGGACTGCAAGCGCACAATCCTATCGAGTAGTATATTCCACGTCGATCCACAGGGAATATTAGTTCAGTGTTTTGAGCGATCGAATCACAATCTTTCGAAAGGCTAGACGAAATTTGAAAATTGAGAGATGTTGTTATGATCAATGTAAATTAGGAAGCAATTAAAATTAATTAAAATAAAGATAGAGATGAGGATTCCTAGGGTTTCGGCACACCATTGCCACTCAATCCGCCTTGACAATATATTCCTGTTGCGTCTGATTTCCTGTTGTTGTTTAATGAAAGACACCACATAGGTCACTGCGATTGACACCACATAGGTCACTGCGATCTCCATTTTATGTGGTCGGAGACACATGTCGGCCACACCTACCCGGTCCATCGTCAGTTCGGTAGGGTTTCGGCACACCTACTCGGTCGTGAACGACCGATTTGAGATAATTCTGTTTTTGAATCAATTACATGACATTTGGGATTTTTGTATGTCACATGATAGTTCTCTTTTTATGCATTTAAGGTTCATGTTCTTCTTCCCTTATTTTTTTCTTTTTCTTTTTTAACTCAGGCATTTTGGGACTTGACTTTGGTGGATGATCAGAGTCAAAATAATGATGATTTACGTAGGGTTTTGGCTTAGGTTTTGCATATTTTCTCACACTTATGTTTAATTAATTAGAGAAAAAGGCTACTGTCACCCTTCTTTATGTTTTATTGCAGAAAACAGGTTTTGGGACTATTTTACACCAAATGGAGCTAGAATCGGGTCAATCGGATCAGCAACGCTCATCGACTAAGTCCCTGTTACGGCCCGTATTGCCTAATACGGACCAGGCCTAGCATTGACCAGAAGATAGCGCTGGAAGCATTAAACCCTAACCGTCAAGGTCCTAATACGGACCGTATTACCCAATACGGTCCGTATCCGAAGGCGTCTCTTGGGGAATAACTGCCGACAGCTGTTTCCAGATCAGTTTCTTAGCCCTACTCAACCTCTACACGTCCCTACACTCCTATATAAGGCCCCTGGGCAGAATGATTAGTTATCTTTGTAATTAGGGTTAGATTTGATTAAAGTGAGAAGAGAGGAGTACCTGTAATGATGCCGTTCCGCGGCTAAGTTCCTTTTCTTAGGGCTAGGCAGTAAACCTTGTTACTCTGATGTTTTGATATATATATTTCTGTTGATTATGATTTCTTGTTGTTGAAACAAAATGCTTTTGTGATTTACTATCTCTTCATCTAATTTCAATGATCTAGTTTGAGTCCGTTAGGGTAGTGACAGTGCTTTAATGGCAAGAGAAACTATTTGTATGAATTAGCCTCATTGAGATTTATTAGGTTTATGTGAAGAAAACCTTAGCGGGGAAACCATAAACCAGACCAACAAAACACGTACCAAATTCCATCACTTGCGTAAAGTAAATCGCAGTGATCTATGTAGTAATATGGGGTATTTGAGAGATCAGACATTTGCGTAAGGTCAATCGCAGTGTCCTATGTAGAATCTCGGTGAAAGATCTGTCATTCTTGCGTAACATAAATCGCAGTGACCTATGTGGTATCTTTCATTAAACAACAACAGGAAATCAGACGCAACAGGAATATATTGTCAAGGCGGATTGAGTGGCAATGGTGTGCCGAAATCCTAGGAATTCTCATCTCTATCTTTATTTTAATTACTTTTAATTGCTTCCTAATTTACATTGATCAAAACAACGTCTCTCAATTTACAGATTTCGTCTAGCCTTTCGAAAGATTGTGATTCGATCGCTCAAAGCATTGAACCAATATTCCCTGTGGATCGACCTCGAATATACTACTCGATAGGATTGTGCGCTTGCAGTCCGAACCGATAGCAATTCTGAGTTTATAAATATTAAAAGAAACATTGCTCTCTTTTGAGTGATCAAGCTTTTTGGCGCCGTTGCCGGGGAATAACGGTTCATTGCGCAAGGCCTCGCAAGACGTCCTTGCTTTGACCATTGAATCCAATTAATTAGAAACGCCTAGATTTTCTTTTTATTTTCTGCATTTTTATTTTTCTTTTATTTTCAATTTCGTTTTTATTTTTATTTTCTTTTTATTTTCAGTTTTTTTAGTTTAATTTTCAGGTTTACTTTTCTTTTTAGGATACTGCACGCTGGCTGAATCATCCGTACGAAGATCCGAGAGGATTGCTAGTAGGAGATGACAATTCGCTTCCACATCACCAATAAGAACCAATCATAGTTCTTCATCAAGTAATTCTGAAAGCGAAGAAGACTCAGATTCGATCAACATGGATATCCCACCGAACCAACCGATCAACAATGGAAGACAAAACAATGGTGATAATGAAGTTCACGATGCAGCAAGACCCAAACTTCTACGAGACTATTGCGTACCGCGCGCGAATGATCCTAATTCTAGTATAAACCCGCCAACTGTTACGAACCGTAATTTTGAGATCAAACCTGCTCTCATAAATATGGTTTCGCAACAGCAATTTGGAGGATTTCCACATGAAGATCCGCATCTTCATTTGTCAATTTTCCTAGGGATATGCGAGACGATAAAGATCAACGGAGTTACCGATGAAGCAATCAGGCTAAGGCTATTTCAATTCTCATTAAAAGATAAAGCAAGAGCATGATTGTTTTCCTTACCGGCCAATTCCATTGAAACTTGGGACCAATTGTTTAATGTGTTTATTGCAAAATATTTTCCACCATCCAAAACTTCAAGGTTTAGAAATGCAATTACTAATTTTGAACAAAGGGATGGTGAAACATTGTGTGAGGTATGGGATAGATATAAGGATATGTTAAGGTGTTGTCCACATCATGGTCTAGAAAGATGGCTGATTGTCCAAACTTTTTATAATGGTCTAAACCCTACCGATAGGTTGTCTATTGATGCTTCCGCAGGAGGAGCAATCATGAACAAGGAACCTGACGAGGCTTACAACCTAATTGAAGAGATTGCAATCAACCAACACTAGTGGATCCCTGAGCGAAAGAAGCCAACTCCAACACCTGGCATGCACCGAGTAGATGATATATCCATGCTAAGCGTAAAGATTGATGCTTTGCAAATGGCACTCAACAAGCAAACCAAGCAGCGAACGGTAGCAGCAGTCAATGCCGCAACAGCATGTGGCTATTGTGGGGGAGTGCATGAGATGACCGAATGTATGAATGTAACGCAAACTGAGGAAGAAATAGAGCAAACAAACGCAATTGACAATAGCTTTCGACCTCAGCCCGCTTACAATACATACCATCCGAACAACCGAAACCATCCAAATCTCTCATACGCAAACAATCAAAAGCCTGCTGCACCCCAACAGAACTATCAACCACAGCCCAATTATCAACCGAGATACAACAATCCCCAACAGAACTATCAACCAAGGCAATACAATCAACCACAGCAACCTGACATCACATCTTTAATGGAGAGATTCCTAGAGAAGCAAGACAAGGCTAACGCCGAAATCGCGCAAAAGATCGAATCCTTAACAAACCGCAACAAAGACTTAGAAGACAATGTCTCTAAGATGGCAAAAGAACTCTCGAGTATTACACGCGGAAAAGGAAAATTTCCGGGCCAACCGGAAGAAAACCCGAGAGAGACTTGCAAATGCATAACATTAAGGAGCGGTACAGCTTACAAGGGACCTCCCATGCCCGATCAAACTTCCGATGAGATGCATGCAGAGCCATCACATTCCGAAGAGTACGAGCCGCAACCACCGGAGCCGCCCGTACTGTTGAGTATTTTAGATATAATGATTTTGTACTCTTTTGCCTTTAATATTTATAAAACCTTCGTACTCAATAAATAGGTTAGTTGCAAGCGCACAACCTATCGATTGTAGTATTTAGGTGTCGATCCGCAGGGAGAGAGGGAAACACTAATTTTTAATAAAGAAAACTACTTCTAAAACAAAACAATAAAAGTAAAGTGGGGGGTTTGTTCTTAAAATCCTAAGTTGGGTTCAATACCCGAAAAAGAGGAGTTTCAAACAATAAATGTAAATAAAATAAAGAGAAGAAAGATTGGTTTGTTTTCAAGTTTAAGGAGATCTAGGGGTATTCGGTCTACAATCCCTTGCTAATTCTATTTATTCGGTTTGTTTAAATTCATGTTTGATTTGATGAGGTTTCTAACCTATGTTAGCCTTTGGAACAAATATTAATACAAATACTTTGCGCTCTATGAATTAATGTGCCTCGAATTCTAGGGCTGTCACTAACCTAGAGGGATATTTAATCTCATGCTACAAAGCATATATCGATATTTGTTCTAAGGTGTCCTAATTTAGGATTTGCCTTCTCCTTTCGGTCCTTCACCAAAATCCTAACTTTAATTTCTATAGTTCCGGATTGGATATCAAAGTACGGTCGCTTCTAACCCAACCCTAAGGTGTGTCTTTATGGTTTCAATTAGTAGTCTCCTCATGACCAATGCCGGAATTTAATAAATTTAAAGCGGAAAGACCCGATCAACGGGATTTCAAAACTACTTCAATTCAATAAATCCTAACCAGGTGAACTCAAAGGAACGAGTACTAATGAAATTCATAAAGAATAAATCACAGAAATTAACAATCAAATCCGATAACACAATCATAATAAAAACAAATATCCGAATAATCTAGAATTAAACAAGTTCATGCATTGACCTAAACCCCTAGAAAGAGAACTACTCTCTCTTGGAGAGATCCATTACAAAGATTGGCAAAAACAATAAGAAATAAGATAAAGAAATGATTACACCCTTTCTTAGATCTAAAACCTCGATCTTGCCGACTCCTTGCTTGAATCTTCTTCTTCTTCTCCTTCCTTGAAAAGCCTTCTAGAATTTCTGCAGGATCTCTCTCTCTCAATTTGTGGAAATATGGATATAATAATCGATATGTACAATAATGGATCCTGAGAGAGACGAAATTCTTCTCCTTTTATAGCCAAAGGCCTTGCCCAATTTAGAGGATAGAAGTGGAGTTAGTGGGGGCACTTCTCAGACTGCCATGCCTATTATTGGCCTTCTAAAACGGGTTCCTTGGAAGCCAAGAATAGAAAACCTCTTGAAAATGCGAATTTCTGGCTGTCTGCGAGTCCAGTGCGTCCGCACTGGTGGTGAGTGCGTCCGCACTGGGTCGCACCGACTCCAAATCTCCTTTGGTTCCAAGTTTCCTTTTCTGGATTTTCTGCAAATTTTCCTGAGTGCGTCCGCACTGGATCTTAGTGCGTCCGCACTGGGAGACTTTTCAGGCTGATGCGGCCATTGATGCAGCTGTACAAAATTATACATTCCGAATTTGGATCTGGTTCCTTCATGAAAGTTGTAGATCTCTTTGTCCTGGTTCCGGCAAGCTTTGAATCACCCAAATCGGAGTTCGTATGACAAAGATATGGCCAAAATACGAACTGTGTGTCGGCTGAATGCGTCCGCACTCGGGTCAGTGCGTCCGCACTGCGCTCGGACTTTTCTGTTTTCTGTCTGATGGCTGAGTGCGTCCGCACTCTGGGTCAGTGCGTCCGCACTGCGCTCGGTTTCTCCTGTTTTGCTCTGAAATTCAAACGGGCATAACTTATGATCCGTAACTCCGTTTTCGGTGTTCTACCACTTTTCGGAAAGCTTGCGAGAAGATCTACAATTTGCTCCATTTCCTGTAATTTAAATAGACTTCGGCAGTAACTTGATTCTTGGATATATTTCATTATATTCTCTATTAAAATACAAGATATTTGGTGTTATTATGTGATTAAAACTAGATCGAATGTATATATAATTTAGACCTATCAAATACCCCCAAGCTTGAACCTTGCTTGTCCCCAAGCAACATCTAAACTGGGACTACAATTCGATCTCTTTGATACACCTTATATCAAGTTTGTTTTCTCAAGTGAAAAATTTGTATGATCTTGCCAAAAATTAAAACCTTCATGCAAACTTCCCAAATTTTAAGTTTAACCCTCGGATAATTATTACTCAACCCACAATTTGATTACTCTAACTCTTATTTCCTTAAAGGTCTAGAAATTACAAACTTCGTCTACCCAAATTTATTAAAAGAAATGCCATCTTAAACGTGGAATTTTTCAAATTCCCCCAAGCTTGAATCAAACTTAGGTTTAGAAATGTTGCGGACTACGTGTGTTGATACATGCATATTCTCATTTTTGTTGTTGTTGCTTTTGATTTTTCTTGTTTTGATTTTCTTTCATGATTTAGCACTATTTTCCCAATCCTCATTTAAGCACCGGTTAGTTACAAGTAGTTAACTATACCCAACCGTTCTAATTCAAGGGTGCTTTGCATGCTCTTAGTCTAACCCTTCCACTAACACGAATGTCAATTTTATCGGGAGACTAGCGGAGCAAGAGTGCTAAGGACTCATAACCATAAGTACGTCATGAAGCCGTAACATAGGTCATTGGAGTCACCTTTTATTTTCCAAAATTTTCAATTTTTACCCAATTTCACAACATATATGCATATATCATGAATACACACATCCCTAAGTATTCTTTCATACTTGGGGATATCCCAATATTTCCAAACTTAAAATTTCCAAATCTAAATAGCTTCTCTAATCAATTTAAATTCCAAATGACCTAATGTCATACACCTTTATTTCCACAAAGTTTTTCGCCAAATTATGTGGTCATTTCAAATTATTCCAAGGGATTTACCAAAAATTCGAAAAAATTATGCATGAATACGTCTAATTTTGCCAATCACTCAAATTTATTCACAAAATGCATGACACAAAACTAGGTAAACATCCTAACAAGTCGGACTGGACCCTATTCATGGTTAGGTAAAACCCTAGTTTTAAACAAAAAATTTAAACATGCCTAAACTAAATGCAAGATACAATTGTGAATTTCAGTTTTTCATTTAACCCTCCCCCCAGCTTAAACAAAACATTGTCCTCAATGTGTCAATTGATTCTAGAAGAGGAAATTAAAAAGAAAAATAGAAACTCACAAGATGTTGCTCGGTTTAACGTCGGGAGCTCGACTTGTTGAGGCTCAGTTTAAAGGTGGTGGATCATCGAGGGCAATTGCCTCCTTTTCGATGATCGGTTCATCTTGAATGAAATGTTTGAGCCGCTGTTCGTTGACCTTAAATGAACTCATTTTTTCGCTCCATATTTCGAAGGTACCATGGTCGAAAACTCGTGATACTTGATATGGTCCTTCTTGAAAACTTCTTCTGATGCGTTTGTCGTGCCAATGCCTCGTCTTTTTTTCTTGGTTCAAGGCGGCATTGATTATGGTGGGATGTATCTCATTTGGGCTAAGAGATTTGTATTTGAGGGTTGTTGGCAATGATTTGAGTTCGACCTTCGGTGGCGTTGTGCATGTTGAAACGGCAAAAACTTGGCTCTGCAAAGTTTCGTGTGGGCTGCCTAAGCTGCAAGATTGGTTGTTTTCGTCGTTTTGAGTTGTTTCTTTATCGATTTCTTTCAGAATTTCATTCGGTTGTTCTCCTTCCATCATCCTATCTAAATGATCATTAATTGTAGAGTCTAAAACATCTATCCTGCATATCGAATCATTATTATTAGATGGAAATTGGAGAGATTTAAAAACATTAAATTCAACCTTTTCATCACCTACTCGGAAAGAAATCTTTCCATCACGCACATCTATGATTGCACCTGCTGTGGTTAGGAAATCACGTCCCAATAGAAGGGGAGTTTGTGTATCCTCTTCCATCTCCACCACAACAAAATCTACCGGTAAGAAAAATTTACCAATTTTGACAATTGCATCCTCCAAAATTCCTACCGGGTATCTAACGGATCTATCCGCTAATTGGAGCGATATTTTTGTTGGTTTCAATTCTCCTAGACCTAACCTTTCATAAACCGCTTTTGGCATTAAACATACGCTAGCACCTAAATCACACAAACAACTATTGAATTCGGTCTCCCCAATTTTGCATGGAATAGTAAAACTACCGGGGTCCTTAAGTTTGGGAGGTAGTTTGGTCAAGAAAAGTGCACTACATTGCGTATTTAGAGAAATGGTTCCAACCTCTTCAAGTTTCTTTTTGTTTGACAACATTTCTTTGAGAAACTTGACATAGGTTGGCATTTGTGCAATTGCCTCGGTGAAAGGTATGGTAATGTTCAGTTTTTTCAATTGTTCAATGAATTTGGCATATTGTTGGTCTAGTTTGTTCTTTACCAACCGTTGTGGAAAAGGTAGGAACCTAAGAGGAGGAACATACTTTGGAGTTTCAGATTTTTGTACCTTTGTTGAGTTAGAATTACCCGTTTTGTGATGCTTTTTCGGAGTTGTTGCAATTGGTGGATCGATTGGTGCGGCTGAAATCGGTTCAGATTGTGTGGATTGAGGGAGTCCTTGTGGTTGGATTGGTTCATCATATTCCTTATCACTCCTCAAAGTCACAGCATTTGCATACTCTCGTGGATTGATGTCGGGTTTGCCCGGAAGTGTGCCTTGTTGGCGAGAGGACGAAGATGCTTGTTGTGCTATTTGTGTCTCTAGCATCTTCGTTTTAGTTTCTAAAAACTCAAACCTATTGTTCAAATTCCTCAAGGAATCCAAAATATCGGTATTGGTGCTTCTTTGTTGGTTCATGAACTCGTTTTGAGATATCACAAGGCCCTCTATCAATTTTTCTAATTTGTTGTTTTGAGAAGGTCCTTCGTACGAGTTTTGGTTTGACCAATTTTGGTATTGATTGGAATTACCTTGGTATTGATTTGAGTTGTCATTTTCAGTCCTCCACTTGAAATTCGGATGGTTCCACCTTGTGTTAGGGTTATATGTATTCGAATTGAAATTATCATTTGGCCTAACCTTATTGTAGATCGGGTCGTTCCTCTTATCACCTTGATTGTAGAATATTGCATTGGCTTGCTCGACTTCCTCTCCTTCTATGAGGACTTGGCAATCGGCGGTGATATGAGTCGCCTCTCCACAAATGCTGCATGAAGCCTTCTTTGTCACGGATTTGGCGTTTTGCATTTGTGCCATTTGATGTTGCAAGGCATCTATTTGGGCTTTCAAGGCGGTAACTTCGTCGGTTTTTAGGACTCCCGGTGTGGTTTGGGTTCGTCCACTTCTCTCGGCCGTCCATTCCCTTTGGTTGATTGCCATGTCCTCGATCATTAGCATGGCTTGTTGGGGATCCATCTTGGACATATTACCTCCTGCGGCGGAATTCAAGTGAGTCTTTGTGGCGATTGTGCAACCTGCAAAGAAGAATTGGAAGAGCAACCACATGTCGAGACCATGGTTAGGGCACAAGCGTTGAAGCTCCGCCCATCTATCCCATGCCTCAGTCAAAGATTCTCCCTCGGCTTGCTTGAAGGTCGTGATTTTCGTTCGAAAGTGCTGGGTTTTGGATGGAGGAAAGTATTTTCCTAAGAATAACTTCTCCATGTCGTCCCATCTTCTTATGTTGTCACGATTCACGGTTCTTAGCCATGTCCTTGCATTGTCACGGAGGGATAGATGAAAGCATTTGAGCTTGAGGTTGTCGAGCTCTTCTCCTTCTCGAGCGAAAGTGCCGCAAGACTCTTCGAATACCGCCAAGTGGGCGTGTGGATCTTCGTTTAGGGCTCCCCCAAACTGACTTTGGCCAAGCAAGTGGATGAGAGAGGGCTTGATTTCGCGTGGATCTTGGCCTTGAGGAATGAAACCGAATCGGTGACCTTGTTGGCGGTTACGACCATTTCCGTTGTTTGGATTGACACCGAACAAAGGATTGTTATTGAGAATAGGTGGATCGTTGTTGTTGTCTAGATGTGGTGGCGGTAGGTTATTGTGTGGAGGAAGAGGTGGTGGATTGTTATTGAGATCGTGAAAGTTTGGGTTGATGAGACCTTCCGGAAATTCATCCTCTCTAAAGTTGCGTGGCATGCCTAGTTCGGGATCTAGCCCTGCCATTGGTTGAGAAAGCGAGGATTCGCCGGCTTTGATCTTCGCGGTTTGGCTCCTTGTGACCGGTGCCAGCGCTCAAATCTATGAGAGAAGAAAAGATGTGAAAGAGAGAGAATAGTAAAGTGCAGAAAATTAAATAAGGAAAGTAAAATATTTTTGGATTTTTAATTTTCTGAAAAGTAAATAAGGAAACTAAGAATCAAAAGTACTTTCCTAAAATAAAAACTAGTATCTATCCTATTCTCCCCGGCAACGGCGCCAAAAAGCTTGTTGAGTATTTTAGATATAATGATTTTGTACTCTTTTGCCTTTAATATTTATAAAACCTTCGTACTCAATAAATAGGTTAGTTGCAAGCGCACAACCTATCGATTGTAGTATTTAGGTGTCGATCCGCAGGGAGAGAGGGAAACACTAATTTTTAATAAAGAAAACTACTTCTAAAACAAAACAATAAAAGTAAAGTGGGGGGTTTGTTCTTAAAATCCTAAGTTGGGTTCAATACCCGAAAAAGAGGAGTTTCAAACAATAAATGTAAATAAAATAAAGAGAAGAAAGATTGGTTTGTTTTCAAGTTTAAGGAGATCTAGGGGTATTCGGTCTACAATCCCTTGCTAATTCTATTTATTCGGTTTGTTTAAATTCATGTTTGATTTGATGAGGTTTCTAACCTATGTTAGCCTTTGGAACAAATATTAATACAAATACTTTGCGCTCTATGAATTAATGTGCCTCGAATTCTAGGGCTGTCACTAACCTAGAGGGATATTTAATCTCATGCTACAAAGCATATATCGATATTTGTTCTAAGGTGTCCTAATTTAGGATTTGCCTTCTCCTTTCGGTCCTTCACCAAAATCCTAACTTTAATTTCTATAGTTCCGGATTGGATATCAAAGTACGGTCGCTTCTAACCCAACCCTAAGGTGTGTCTTTATGGTTTCAATTAGTAGTCTCCTCATGACCAATGCCGGAATTTAATAAATTTAAAGCGGAAAGACCCGATCAACGGGATTTCAAAACTACTTCAATTCAATAAATCCTAACCAGGTGAACTCAAAGGAACGAGTACTAATGAAATTCATAAAGAATAAATCACAGAAATTAACAATCAAATCCGATAACACAATCATAATAAAAACAAATATCCGA